>CM002489.2:37529091-38779091 GCA_000573905.2 Oryza punctata | reverse complement strand
TAAAAGAGTGTATTTTTAGCTACAAACATGGACAGTACCACTCTTTTAGGGACGGAAGTTGTATTGACTGTATACTCTAGTGTAGCCCCTTACTATTATAGTCTACACTTGAAATTGGAAATTAGTTCTAAACTGACAAGTTGCCATGAAATATGTTCTACGCTTGAAAGTTAGTTCTAAACAAAGCTGAAGGCGTGGTAGACTAATAAAGTCGGTTCCAGTTTCAACTGTTTAAATAATTTGGTGGTGGACTGCTGGTTAGTTGCTTGCCTTCTTTGTACAGGATATTTCATTTTATGAATTGTAATATATGTAGCTTATCATGCATCTTAATTGCTAGTCTAACTAAAATAGTACTTGTGAATGTTACACTGCACCCACACCCACACTTGTGATTATTTCATTTTGCACTGTGTTATTACATTCTTTGAGGTTTGCCCTTGCTTTGTTCCGCTTTTCATGGTAAGTAATTCTGAGAGGGAAAACGAAAGAAAGGCTTTACATGACTCAAACATAAGTGCCTTAAGACCTGATAATTCTATTCCCTTATGATAGTGGACTAGCATGTGAACTTATTCATCTGATTATGCTTTAGCATGTGAACTTATTTCTTATGTATTCTGATGTGCAGGATGAAATGTTGGAGCAACAAAAGAATGAGGTAATTGCTTATCTTGGGAAAACAATTCTTTTGCTCCGGATAGGTACTATGTTTTGCTTATTAATGTCAAACAAAGAAACAAAACGAAGCTGTACAACCTAGGCATGCTCTATTTTACTGATAGCTTACTTGTTTACCAAAAAGTTTTACTCTTTAAAATTCATTCCTATAACCCACGGGTAGCCTTACATGAGTATTACAGCCTAACCTGTCAATATCATACATATGTTCTGCTCTATGATTATTTTTCGCTCATAATGTATGGTGTTGATTTTAACAATTATTGTTAAGAATGTATGCTGTGTATTTTAACAATTATTGATACACTTGTTTGAATGGCAAAATGTTATGTTCTGATTGATAGCTACTGGTCTTGAGTTTTGGCTTTCACCTATTACCTTATAGTATGAGATTTAAGCAATAATGAAGTAAAGCTTTGTGGGGGGTTGAGAAATAATGAGGCAAGGGCTGATGTCGATGTGATTGATTGCATTTTCCTACATCAGGGGTTAGGTGGCAGCATTTAAATGGCTTAAGCTGAAAAAGAAATTCTTTGAATTGATCAGTCAACTGCCATCATTGTTGAATTATAACCATTTAAATGATCTTTCATCTATAACAATACAATTTTAACTAAATGCAACATTGGAAGGGTAAGAAAATATTAAAGTTCATTTAAAAACCAGTTATTTGATGTGTGTATAGTTTAATATATTTGTTTCCATCGTAGTGGGGTATAACTGTATTTTCCACAACATAACACTTAAAAAAGTTATGAGAGGATAGACAATTGTGAAACTGTCTATATTGTTTGTAGAATCAATTTAACTGAACTTTGCATGAAGTTAACACATCTCTCAACACTGTAAAATCTGTGGATACCTCCTTAGGCCAATCGTTGTAAACTCTGCTGAGAAGACAGACTGTTTTCTGTAAAAAGGGTTATGTTCTCATAACACTGAGGAGGCAGAATTTCAAACCACACTCCCTCAGCATCCTACTTGTTTTTCTGCATCTTAGACCACTAGTTTGAATGTGTACAGAAGCTAAGGGAGGGCCACAAATGGTTAGAAGCTTAGAATCATCAAACTGAATGCTTGCTCTAACTAATACTAGTATGTAGCACACATTTAGTATTTCTATTTCGTGGAAAGAACCTCTTGTAGACTCTTGCCACTTCTACTCGCCATAATTGTATTTTGGTATAAGGGAAACAATGGAGTCTCTGATGTTATCATAAACTGTAGAATTCATTTTTGAAAAAGTAAAACGCCCCTCAATTCTATTTAATTTATGTTGTCCTTTGGTTGGGTTTTAATGACTTTACAATGGGGTTCCTTATTTTTTTGTCAGCTTACTGTCTGACAATTGTTGCTGGTAAATTTGGGAGAGAAATTTCCAAGCTTTTCGTTTCCTAGTTTGAGATTTTCCTCTGTGGCTTCAACACACCACCGCGTAAAAGTCTAATAATGCACTGTTAATGGTTTTCTGCAGGTTCTAGAGAGAATGAGCCGACAGGTTGGACCGACGGCAAAGAGAATTTGCCTTCGGAGGACACTGACGGGTCCATGGTGATCGAAGCTAAAAACCTAGTTACCTGTAACTAGAACACAGTCCTTTCAATGTGAGCAGTGATCATAGTAGTTGTAGGAAGGTGAAGCTGAAGACCTGGTTACCTGTAACTAGAACACAGTCCTTTCAAAGTGAGCAGTGATTACAGTAGTAGTAGGATGGTGAAGCTGAAGACCCAATTACCTGTAACTAGAACACAGTCCTTTCAAAGTGAGTATAGTAGTAGGTTAGTTCAGAATCGCCAGATCGATCTGCCCTTGTAGACCAACCATTAGTCCGTGGGCTTGTCTCTTAGACGGACAGGCTGCCTGAGATGTTCACTCGATAGGTTTTAGTTGTTTGAGTTATATCCAAGCATTGTATGTAATCTATATTTAACCATGTTGCCTGCTACCTGTATTGTATATTGCTGCTGTAGGATCCTAAGTTTGTGTTATTATCTTGTTCTTAATTTCTATGTACTTTTCTTGCCATTTTGGATAAGATGTTTCTGAATTTACTCCTATATGTGTACTTTTCCTTGCCATTTGGACAAGATGTATCTGAATTTACATTAACCGTGGCACTGGGCTGTGTATACTGTAAGCATTGTGCCCAATTTGTGAGAAACGCATTGCTTATCATGGATAACACCACGAGTAATGTGGGGGCGCCTAGTCATGTGGCGGAGGTGGAAGCGCGTGGCGATGTTGGCTCGACGGGCGGCCAGTGACGCGACATGAATTTGGGGGTACGTTTCGCGTTGCTGTCCGTCTCCGTCCTGGCCATCCTACTCGGGATTGATCCAACTCGCTGTCCAGACACGTGCAGCACCTGAGAGGCATCTCATTTCTCACTTCATCACTTCATCGGAGGAGCTCTCCTGGATAATCTGGACAAGCATCTCATGATTCTTTCACCAATGGGGTATTAGCAACGTCGGATGGTATAACAAACTTTCTCAGAGGTAGGGTAAACCTGCCGCGTTAATTAATCAGGCTAAAATTCTCACAGACGTCGCGGTAAAATCGTTGGAGCACAGGACACCCTTCGCGTGGCACTTTCTGGGCACTGTCAGAGCTTCTTTTTTTCTTTTTACATTCACTGACTTTTTACGTTCACTGTCAGAGCTCTTCAATTCTATCGCGACTCGCGAGCTACTCCCACGAGGAGAACTGTACTCCTGTACCTCGCGGCGCCACCGAACGAGCTCCGTTTGCCATTCAAAAAGAGACGCATCAATGCACCCCAATTAACACAGGATTGACCTCCGCGAGGTTTGCAAACCTTGCACGGCGAAGACGGCGTTGCTGTTTACTGCGACGCAGCCGTGCGCCTGACGAACGTGACGGGTGTGTGTGTGTGTGTGAGTGAGTGTGAGAAAGAGACGAGAGCCCCGTACCAGCTAGAGACAGACAAACAGCTCGCCGTGCCAAGACGACGACGGACAGGGGCGCCCAACTGTACGTGCCTCTGCGTGCATCCCTCCCTCCCATTCGGCGCCAGCCGGACCACAGCCTGTCCTGCCCACCCCAACCAAACAATTTCTCCGTAGAATGCACTGCACATCGATGATGACGACGACGATATACAGATAATGCAGAGCCTGCATCAAACCGGGCCGTCTGCTGCTCTGCTCTGCTTCACGGCTGATGCTTTCTCAAGAAGAATTTCAGGCTTTCAGATTCTTTTGTCTCCATGCAGATTGCAGAACATTTCTCTTTGGCATGGTTGATTGTTCATCGAATTTGAGAGCAATGAGCATGAGCAATAATCATTTTGGAAATAGAATTAGTCTACCTCATGGATTTACATTGATGATTGATAAAGATCTGAATTAGGGGAATAAGCAAGAAATCTGCTAAAGTAAAAAAAAGATGGCTGAATGACTGGATGATATTATGATAATGTTAATTGAACTGTTCAAGATAGGATAGATAGGAGGAGGGGAGCCGGCCGGAGGGTGGAAGGCGGCGGCCCACCTGACCAAACCCTAAATTCCTTTCACTTCCTTTTTTTTTCCGCATCCGACGCGTCGAGGCAGGGGATATTCTTTTCTTCTCCTTCTAAGTTTTCGTTTTGCATTCTTCTCGATTCAAGAGAAGAGATCATTGGCGTCGCCGATGAGTTCAGCAACGGTTGCGCACGGACAACGCCACCACCTGCGCCCACTGCTTCAGCCTCATCTTCACCGTCTCCGGCGTGTCGCCTTCATCACATCATCGATCAGAATCGAAGTCAAAAACCAAAACTTTAACGAATAATAATCGAATACCAAAACATCAAGACGACGAGACCTAAGTCATATTACAGAAAAAAAAATCTATGTTTATCTGTTAAGATTCACAGGTGCTCTGCATCTAGGAAGTGGCCTCCCTCAATCTCTCATGGTTGTTGGTGTAATGAACACCACGATTGATATATCATGGAAAGTATAATCAACAGCTCGATTGATGTATCAATGAAGTGGATGCGAATGTGAGTACGCGGCAATCACGTATACATACCTGGAGAGAGTATGGACATGGGGCTCCCGAGCGGCGACTCCTCGGACACCTCCGACGAGGACGCGCCGCACGAGCAGGGGCTCGCGGCGGCGCAAACCTCGCCCCCGCCGCCGCCGCCGTTGCCGTGAACGGCGTAGTAGAGGTCCAGCGCGGGGAGCGTCTCCACCAGGCGGCTCCTCCCGGCGCCGCACAACGGGCAACCCGCCGCCTCGACCTCGAACCCGAACCCGAGATCCATGCACCCGCGCAGCTCGTCGAGGTCGTCGTCCGTGACGCTCCTCACCCGCCGCAGCGCCGACGTCCCCTTGTTCATCCCGCGCCGCCTCTCCCACGCCTCGTCCCTCTCGATGTCCGGCGACCACGAGTTCTGCTTCTGCAGCCCCGCCGCCGCCGTTGGCCCCCTCCTCTTCCCCACGCCGCCGCCGCCGCCGTTCATCAGATGGCTAACCTTCTCCATGCCGGTGGTGAGCCGCCGCCCCCTCCCTCTCCGTCCTCCTCCGCCCGTACGCCGTCGCGTCGGGCCCCCGCCCCGCGAGGCGAAGGGGGGATGTGGGAGACGAGAGCTTTCGAGGAGCAGAAGCCGCCGCAGCGATGGGATTTTTATCCTCCTCCCCTCCCGCCGCCGCCGCCTTCCTTTCCTTTGCGCGGTGAGCTGCGTGACGTGTGCCGACGTAAGAGGGAGAGAAACCTTTTAAATAGCCCTTGATCCAACGGTGGTAGTTTGAATCGGAGGGCAGTAATTATAAAGGCATTTATTTGGGTCACGGACTCACGGGAATGAGGAGCAAATGCACTGAAATTTCACCCGTTTTATTGCCGTTTAAATCGCCAATTTTGAGTTTGCGCCGTTTGAATCTGTGGTGGGTTCGGTTGAGATTTCAGTGCGATGCGGTACACACACTAGTGTTTGTACGACACGAGTACGCTGGCCAACTGGCTTACGAGTGCTGGTGGATGACAGGTGGGACCGGTCGTCAGAGAAACTTTATGATGATACTGTAAAAGATGGAGTGATATTTTTTTTAAAGATATGGCATGGTAATTGGTAAGTTTTCTTTAAAAAAAAAGGCTTTCAGAGAATCTGTTTTTATAATTTATGAAGTTACAGACACATAACAGTAGTAACAAAATCTTTATTGGTTTATTACGTAGTACATGGTAGATTTGAAATCATTTTTGTGCAATTGTCATATTTACCTTGTTTCAGGGTAGCAGCTTCATATTAATGGATTGATTAGGAAATCTTTCAATTCTAGATGGGGCAACATCTGCGGAATAGGGGGGGATTAGTTGGCAAGTGGGATCGCGATGTTAGACTGTTCCCTTCCTCCTAAAATATAAATATTTTTAGGATTAAAAATTTTATAATACGATACTCCATAAGTGTTTATGACACTGATTCTAATGCGAACAATTCATTCATTTTCGACCAATAAGGTGATTGGAAGGAGAATATAAACAATTCAAAATTTAAATTTTGATTTCATAGGTCGCTAGAATGATATTTGGTAGAGAGAAAATAGTTTTATCAGTATTCACCGTGGAGAATTAGTTTGGTACGGAGGGAATATGCTTACATAGGTCGCTAGAATGCTTATATTTTTGGTATTAAGGGAATATGCTTACATTATGGTATAGAGGGAATAGTTTATTAGTATTCACAGTGGAGAATTTGAAGAGCTATACTTGATTTTTTTTTTAACATGGGAAGTTTTAAAAAATCATGCCAAGATCTAATCGTTTTTAGCTTGACTGCTTGAAATTTGTGAAAGTCCTGCAATCGAAATAGCATTTGCCGTTGCTTGATTAGTTAACCACATTAGGTGGTAAGAGTTGCTTGCACAGAAAGAAGAATGGTCGATCGACGTTTACATGATTGAGTATCCACAATCCCTCATGCATCTCACTATCAATCGTAATCCCTCTCAACATGGATTGACAGTACAAAAATATCTGCAGACATATTTGAAATTCATTTTCCCACGCAGAAATAAACATCAGAAAATCAATCTGATTCCGACAACACAGTGTTAACTTGTGTTCTCTCCAGGATTTCATGGTTTGCCAATCGCAATTAGGTATTCCTAATCATGTCTGATCCACACGTTTAATGATTTGTGCCGAGGGGATGAGTGCATTTCAAACTTTTTGGCAAGAGTAGCTTGATAAGATATCTAGCCCATTTATCATATGACACTTCCTCTAAAGACAGCAATTCAACTTTCTAAAAAAAATACAGCAATTCAGCAACCAAAGACAATGGAAGCACAGTAGCATGTCGCAGTACACTGTTCGATCGAAAGTTCCAAACTTGTCTAAAATTGTCAAGAAAACGAAACCCCTGACGTGCCTTGAACAATGACATGCCATAATTTGCACGGCATGCTGGACTTTGCTTAATAGTCAGTACTAGCTTTCAATAGCTGGGCGTAATGCCTTCTCTCCAAAATAGTTAATGCTTTTAACTTGCCATTTGGGTCATGTTTCGAACAAAAAATTCTTCTGAAATTTCATTGATTTCTTTTCATTGAATGTTCTAGAAAGCAATATAAACCCTCCTGAATTTCAATTGATTTTGCATGCCTGAAAATTGACAAAAATTCAAGATGCATGCTTAGACAAATTACAAACATTGCTACTAAACAAATCGGAAGAGAGCTTCATTTGATAAGCGAGGCTACTTTTCTTGTTTGTCAATGTCGTCATGGAAGACCGCCTCTCAACTTGCTTGCATCATGGACGACTCCCAAGTCTCAACAACCGGTATAAAGATGGTACTGATGTGCAATGATATACAGGAGCAACTTGTTCTTGCTCGTCGTTTCCCATTGGCCTGTAAAACAATGAGAAGGATGACGACCTACTTCAATAATGTCCTTTTATAATTGCAGGTATTGGGGAGATTTCACGGCATTGGCAGCTATAAAGATACGCATATATATGCTCTATGATGTTGTTGCGTCTAGCTGAACTGCCAAGTGGTTTCGCTACTGCTTTTGGCGATTAAACAAGCGTTTCGTTTTGTTTTCTCTGTGTAAAATAAGGAACTAGCCAACTAGGAGTTCAACCAAACTGAACATTAGGCCCGTTCCTAGGCTGAAATTGACATATGCTTCTAATAATAATAATCTGCCAGCTCTGAATTCAGAGGAAAATAAAAGCCTTAATTAGTTTAACCATTATGCAGTGACAACACAACTTGCAGTTGTTTTTCCCTTCGAGTCCATGTCATGACAGTCGACTAGAAGTTACGTACCTGCATTAATCGCACTGCGAAATGGTAACATAGTTTCGTGAGAAGAAGGCAAGATTATTCAGGCAAATACAGTACCTAACAATGACCTCACTTGGAACATCTTTGTACTCTTTCAGAGGACTTGACCTTCGGTTGGAACTAACCAGGAACCGACAGTAGTTTTTCGTCAATGGTCAATGCATTAAGTGCCATTAAACATCAACCTGGAAGGCTGGAACCTCATAAATTATATCTCTCTCCCAAAATTTGACAGAATTAGCAGGTAGAACTCAGCCACAAATCATACAGCTAGCGATGCTTCCCAGTATAGGTTTGTTCGTTCCTGCGGCAATAGGGTAGGAACGAATCAAGGTTGCTGATGCCTACTGGATGTGCCTGCGCCATGACGGTACTGCTAATGGAGAAGCATGACTTAAGCTGCACATTAATCAAATCTGGTTATATGTTGGCTATTTCAGAGCTGTGCATTGCAGACTTGCAGTGCAGGAGTGGTCATCACGACCGCTGGGCGACTGGGTCCTCCTCCCGTATCAACTCCAACGTTCCAACGTGGTAGGCAAAAGATTAGATTAGTGGAGAAGCCGGCCGGGCCCTAACTGGATCGAAACTTTGCGCGTGCATGTCTTCGATTTGAAGATATTCCGCCCCTTTTGGCCTTTCGTTTTTGTCGCGGTCTCGACGGAATACCTGACGATGGATGGATCGGCAGCGATGTCAAACTCAAACGGCCGCAGCAGCATGTGCGGGAAATCTTGACCAGTTTTAGCGGCTGGATTGGATGGATCGGCAGCGATGTCAAACTCAAACGGCCGCAGCAGCATGTGCGGGAAATCTTGACCAGTTTTAGCGGCTGGATTTGAGCTTTCTCCACGAAGAAAATTTCAGACGATAGTTTTGGAGGGCTCTTCGTTATTCCCTCTTGCCCCAGATGCATCCCATTTACTGTAGCTGACAGTGCGGCTTTTCCACATCGCAACTGCTCCCATCACCGCAGCACGATCGGATGGTGGTTGGCCGGATAAACGGGGTCGCTGGCTGTTCGGTTCGGTTCAGTTGGTGCGGAGGCTTTCCCGTACGTCTTGTTACATGTCGCGATGGGGTATTTTCGATAGCTGACGCTGAGCGTTTAGCGTTGCGCGGTATCTCCGGCGCCGGTGGCGGCGTTGGACCGACGACGGTGCACCCGAAAAGAAAGGCCGAAGGGCGACGACGCCCCGCGCTGCAGGGAACAACAACTGCCAGGAGGCCCGTGATTGCCTACAGACCAGACTGGGCCCAGAGGCCCAGCCTGCCAAGAGGAGAGCAGCTGGGACTTCTCAGGCCGGACCAAATCCGCCTAGAACCGCCTATCCATTTATTGGGTGACTTCTAAAAAAATCACCTACATCCAACGGACTAAAAAAATAATAAATATATATTTATTTACACAATATTTTTTTATCAAAATTACAGTGCAGTTACATATCATATCAACTAAATTTACAAGGACTGTAATTTTATATTTTAAAGAAAATAAAAAAATACATATTTACTTACACAATATTTTTATTAAAATTACAGTGCACTTACATGTTATATCAACCGAATTTACAAATGTAATTTTAGTTATATATGACTATAATTTTATAATTTAAAGAAAATAACAAATACATATTTACTTAAACAATATTTTTGTATCAAAATTACAGTGCACTTACAAATCATATCAACCGAATTTACAAATGTAATTTTATTTATATAGGACTGTAATTTTGTATTTTTTTATTTTAGTTTCAAATGTCTTAATTTTTTATAGTTAAAGAAGTCAATTTTTATTTAGAAAAGAAAGGGAGAGAGCGATAAGGAAGCGAGGAAAGCAAGAGTGAGAAAAAAAGAGCGAGAAATGTCATCCGTGCTGATTCATGCACTAATCTCGGCGCACGATCCTACGGCCAAAAAAACGTCAAATATGTGAGAAGAAATCACCCGACAGATGTTTAGCAAAATCGAATCCGCCTCACGGTGAATGCCATGGGTTGTCCCGATCGAAATCACCTTCACCCAATATGGCAACGAATCTGATTCGTATCCCTCAACCATAATACCGGATGTCTCGACCCTCCAACTATTAAAACCGGTGTAATCTGACTCCCTCGGTGGTTTGGGCGAGCGGTATCGCTGACGTGGCGCCTACGTGGTGGTATTTACCCGGTCTTCGTTCCACATGGTGTTGATATGGCGCTTAGGTGGCATTAGAATTAAAAATATGTGTGGGACCCATTCATTGATATACCAATACCTCTTCATTTCTTGATTTACCATATTGGACTTATGAGTGGAGCAAGAAAACGGACGCGCGTGCTAACGCTTTTGCGCTAGTGAGCTTCGTGGGTGCAACATCAACAAATTCGCTCATGATCAAGTTACAACCCTGGAGTCCCTGCGAAGGCAACAGTCCAGAACGAGGAATGAGTGGAGGCGAGCCCGCAGGGGACCTTCTCACCCTGAGCCATATCTCAAACATATCCTTAGGGTTCTCCATCTCCAGGGTCAATTGAAGAAAAAAGTACAGGACGTATCAATCAAATTATTGGACCCATGCTGGATGCCACTTTTCCCGGATCTCTCTCTTCAAAACATATCTTTCAGCGTCAGTCTTTCTTGCACAAGCAAAAATGGTGGAAAAGTCCATTGTTTAAAAGAGAGTAAAACAACCAAAGATCCCAAGAGCTAGGGCCTATTTGGTACAGCTCCAACTCTTAAATTTAACTCCAGGAGTTGGGTCTGGAGTGGAGTTGTGGAGCTGCCTAAACCCAGCTCCACCTCTCTAGTTCATTTTGTGAGAGAGCTCCACCCAGCTCCACTCCCAGTTTAGGTGGAGCTGAAACTGTTTGGCTGTGCTCCAGCTCCAGGAGAGATGGAGCTGGAGCTGGAGTTATGCCAAACAGGCCCCTAATCCAAAATCACCTACTCGATTGACAAGCATAGCTTTTGAATTTATCATTCACAAAAAAAAATTACGGGGCCTACTGACATGTGGGGTCGTCTATCTCTCCCTTATCTCTCTTTCTCCCCCTCCCTCCGGTCCCTCTCTCTCCCACAGCGGGCGGCGAGGGCCGGAGTGGCGTGGGCAACCGGAGACGGCGTCGAGCGGCGGAGCCCCTCTCTCCTATCTCTTCTCCCTCCTCCTTCTCTTCTCTCGCGGTGTACGGCGAGGACCGGAGCGACGCGGGCAAGCGGAGACGACGGCGAGCGGTGGAGGCCCTCCCTCCTCCCTCTCTTTCTCCCACAGCGTGTGGCGAGGGCCAGAGCGGTGCAGGCAAGAGGAGACGGCGGTGAGCGGTGGAGCCCCTCCCTCCTCCCTATCTCTCTCCCGCGGCATGCGGCGAGGGCCGGAGCGGCGGCGGGCAAGCGGAGATGGTGGCGAGCGACGGAGCCCCTCCCTCCTCCCTCTCTCTCTCCCGCAGCGTGTGTCGAGGGCTGGAGTGGCGGCGGGCAAGTGGAGACGGAGGCGAGCGGTGGAGACGCGGGCGTGGTACGGCGGCCCACCGGTATCCAACGGTGGCCGCCATGGACAAGGTAAGGTGGGGGGATCTCCCCGACAACGTCCCCCATGGCGTCACCGCCCACCTCCCCTGCTACGCCGACCGCATCCGTGCATCAACAACCAGTGGTGCGCCGCCGTGCGGGCAGAGCCGCGCCCCCCGCCGCCGATTCAGCTGGACCAGCGTCGGGGTCGCCTCCGGGATGCGGCTGATCTCCTCGGTGGAGTCCGGGTTGTCTAGTGTCGGCGGTGGCGGCGCTCAGCTCCGTAAGGGTGACGCCATTGCTCAGCCTCTCGCCAGTGACCGGGCACGTGTGGCACCCGGCCTCGTTCTCCGCCGCCGGCCAAGGTGAAGAGGAAGGGGGAGAGAGATAAGGGAGAGAGAGGGAGGAGGGAGAGGGTTTGGAGAGAGGATGACATGTGGGCCCCACATATTAGTGGGTCCCCTAATATTTTTTTTGTAAATGACAAATGGGTTCCACACACATTTTTTAATTCTACTGCTACCTAAGCGCCACGTCAACTCCATGTGTAACAAACACCAGGTCAATACCACCGCATAGGTGCCACGTCAGCGGAACCGCTCTCCAAAACCACCGGGGAAGTCAAATTGCACTGGTTTTAATAGTTGGGGGTTAAGATATCCGGTATTGTGGTTGAGGGATACGAGTTAGATTCGGTCACTAGTTAAGGGAGTCAAAGTGAACTTATTCCACATAGCAATATAAACGATTCCATTCTGGGATTATAAAAGGGAAGAAATGCACCATCTGCGCAGATCATACACGCTTGATGAAAAGGAAATAAATCTATTTTGACTCCCTTTATTGCTGAATCTGGTTCAAAACCCTCAACCATAAAACTGGGTATATCGTCTTCCTTAACTATGAAAACCAGTTCGTTTTTCCCTCCCCGATCGGTTTGAACACGATTTTGTCATATGTAACATGTTTGACCCATGCTTTATTCGATGTAGATAAAAAGAAAATGGTGCGATCCACAGTGCAATGACCACAATCGTATTTTTGTACTCTCTCTCTCCTCACACCCTCAACTTTCTAGATCTCCCCTTATCTCTCCTAATGGTCTCTAGGGACGGCGCATAGAGGAAGACCTTGTTGGTGGGATAGGCGATGGCCCGACATGGTAGGAAGCAACTAGGTGGATCCCCGGGAGGCAGTCTAGATTATGGCGAGGTCAACAGTGAGATCTTTGGCAACGAGCGATAGTGTCGACAGAACCATCAATGAAGAAGCTCAACGGCTTGTTGCCAGTCGCAATGAGGCAATCAAGCCCTGGAGGGCGTGGAGGAAGCCCAATGTACCAGCTATGATGATTGATGAGGGCAAAGATAGCAAGTGGGACAACCTAGAGCTTATCTATGCGCTCGCCAACATGGGAGCTCGAGGAGGCTGCTGGTGGCACGATGAGGAGAGCTCTATGTGGCCTCCAGATCTATGACGAGGTTGAGGTCGCAGGGGTGGTAGCTGATGAGTCAGTTAGGAGTAATGCAAGAGAAGGTGGGGCCAACCTAGTATTGGATGTGTTGACGTGAGCGAGATGTGGTAAGTAGAGTTGAAGACAACAATGTAGGGGAGGAACAACAACAATGAGGTGAGGAGGTAGAGGAGTAGGGTGGGACTCCTTAAGAAAGACGACAAGTGGCAAGACGGCAAATGTGGGCACGAAGGGTTGTATTGGTGATGGATTTTTCATGATTGTGCATCCATGAGCAGTGATGAGCCCGATGGCGGAGTGGGAGCTCGACGAGGGCACGAACAATACGGGACCTCGACGAGGCTCAAGAAGATGCAGGAGGAAGGTGGGAGAGAGATTGACGCCCTCCTCACTTTCCCTGCCTTTTGCTTCCAGATCGATTCAAGGGAGCTCTGGAGGTCCGTTTGTCGTTGCCTCTGCATGTTGGTAGGAAGGGGTGGATAGGAAATCGGCTCCTGCCACTGGCCTTAACCTTGAAGGTCACTCGGGGGCTCACTGGCTACGGTGCCTCTACGAGAGAGAAGGGGAGAGGAGATGGTAGAGAAAGAATATGAGGTTAGTTTGGTGTGTGGTTATATACGGGTTTATGTTTTTTTCTAATAACAGGTTATTACATAGGTATTATAGATATTATGTTAGTCGAAGCCACTCTTATAATATACTAAAGAGTTTTTTAGGTTTTAATACGTGATAGAGGTAACATACCTAATTTGAAGACGAATCAAATTGATCTTTTCATGGTGAAAAAAATATCACACACCTGATCGTTTCCTCTCACCCCGGCTCCGCTCACCTCACCACGAGGCCAACCGGCCGAGGCCCGAGGCCGTAGAAACCAGAAGAGAACTGGAGAAAAACAAGATGCCACGCCTACGCTCCCGGCACGGGACGAACCCGGGAGACAAAGGAGAGAGAGACCTATCCACTCCTCCATGCGGCATCGCACCTCACTTCCCAGCCACTACTTGCACAACCACCACCCACACCGAACTAACCTCGCCGTGGAATCCAAACCCCCGCGCGCCCGACGACCACCTCGCTCCTCCTCCTCTTCTTCCGGCCCCACGCGCGCAGCTGCAGACCACGGCACGGCGCGCGGCCGTACCATGCCGTGACGGCCGGAAGCCACCACCGCCTCGATCGCCGCACATATGCACCCCATGGCCGTGGCAGTGGCCGCCGCCGTCTCATGCCCGCGCCTCGTCCCGGGGCGTATCCCAATCTCCGCCTCCGTCCCCATCGCCCGTGGCCGTGGCTGCGGGGTGGCGGTGAGGGCGCGTGGCCAAAGCGCGGCCACGCCCGACCCGGCTGCCATCCTGCGGCGGCCGGCGGTGGTGACGACGGCGGCTGCGGAGGAGGAGGAGGAGGAGGAGGAGGAGGGGGAGGGCGAAACGGAGTCCTCGCTGGGTGGTGGTTCGGGGGAGGATGAGGCGCCGGAGGAGGGGAGGAGGAAGGGCCCGGAGAGGGAGTGGGTGGATTGGGAGGACCTCATCCTCGAGGACACCGTGCCGCTCGTCGGCTTCGTCCGGATGATTCTGCACTCCGGCAAGTAAGCAACTGTCCTCTCTTCCTCATTTTAATTCTGGATGAAATTTGCAATTCACACTAGTAAGTGTTACTTGTCATGGCACCAGGATTAGAAAGACTACTATTCCTTTGAAACGAAATTCATCGAACAGGTGATGTGCAAAGCTAAACTTATTATGCGGATCCCATTGTGGAATGCTTAAGTTGGCCAGGCACAATTAGACCAATTACCAACAGTACCAAGTGCAATTTGATAATTGTGGCATAGCAGCAAAACATATGCCTTATATCAGGGGAAGATATGACTAATCACTTAATCAGTAAATCGATTGAATTTTGGGTTTTAGTTTGTGCCATCTCATTCTAATGTAATTCATTTCACATATTACTGCTGACCCTATTATGGTTTGCATGAGTTGGTTCAAAATCATTATTTGATGTTTTGGTGGAGATGGCATGACCAAATGACAGTATCTCTCTATTTGGCTATTCCTCGTATTCATGTACTTTCAAGATTTTCTAAATCTTATCACACTATACTATCATCTGATATCAACCAGTCTTAGCACCTGGCTGTAGCTGCCACAATTATATTACACATGTTCCTTCAAGAAAGCAGTACAACACTTTTTCTTACAGATCTTATTTGTTTTATTAATATTCTTAAAGTGTATCATGCTCATGCAAGCAACCAATTAGCTATGGATATCAGACAGCCAAAAAATGAATTTTCTTGTCTCTTACCATTATTGTCATGTGCCTTATGCTATTTTCCCTAACAGATTGTGATTCATAAGATGAAGCTTGATGAAACTTTGATCAGTTGCACACACATCACAGAACACCTGAATGATGCCAGCAATATTGTGCGCCTGTTATATAATTTTCCATTTTTTTTGGATGGAATGAGTTCACCTTATTCATCCACTTTTAGCATCCTAAGTGTGGCTCTGTTTAATTATGTTGATATGTTGTGTTAATATAAGAAACAGTGTTGTTGCATTGTTCCCCAAAGCATATGTTGTTTGTTATCATGGCTTCTTACTAATGAAGTATAACAAGTCAGCAATTGCTTCACTGTATCAACCTTCTTATAGTATTAGGTATGCCATGTGGACTGTGGTTCCATGCTTTGCCTACAATCAGCAAGATATAATTGTAAGGCAACGTAACTGAAATACTTAAGGTGCAACAGCTTGTTTATATTTTATTGTCTAGTGAACATCTGGAAGTATTCCTTTTCATAAACTAGTTCTTGCAAGTTAAATATATATTGCACCTGTAGAATTCAGTAAAAGAGAGAGGGTGTGATATTGAAACTGCTGCAGGTATGAAAATGGTGACCGACTGAGCCCTGAACATGAAAAGGCAATTTTGGAACGATTGCTTCCTTATCACCCACAATATGAGAAGAAAATTGGATGCGGTATTGACTACATTACGGTATGTAATCTCAAGATATAAGAAAGTCTCCTAAAACATAGAGGCGAAACACTCAAAGTTTTTTTTGTCAAAACTGAAAAACAAAGAAATTATGTTTTATCATCTTTATCTCTTCTTGCTGTTGAGTATTGAGCACAGAAGTTGTTTTAATTTACGACTCTTGGTACACTTCTAGACACACAGCTTGTAGTTTGACTTTATTTTGTAATTGATGTGTCAAGGTGATAGTCCCATGAGTCATGACTACCAATAAACTTCAGCATGTCTTTTTTTAAAAATAAAAATTCTGAATAGAGATGTCACTATTTTGTTGCAGTTTTTTTAGTTGGCCTGTTTGACTTTCGTATCGTGTATTAAATAACTTGAGTTTTTTTTCCTGAAATAAAACTGAACTGAATATGGTTATGAGCTAGAAATGGTGATATCATTATTTGCTTACTCCAACTGGACACTAACCTTTAGCGGTACTTTGCAGGTAGGGTTACATCCAGAATTTGAGAACTCAAGATGTCTATTCATAGTTAGGAAGGATGGTGAGCAAGTTGATTTTTCATTCTGGAAGTGCATCAAAGGTCTCATACGACAAAAGTACCCCATGTATGCAGATAGTTTCATTCTCAGACATTTTCGCAGGAGGCAAGATTACCGAATTAGTGACTCGTAAATTTGTTTCTTGTAATATTTCTCTGATTTTGATTTGGTCCATTTGCCCTTAATGTCCTGTGATCTTGCATACGTTCAAGCACACGTGGAAGGTTCCGGTTCTAAGTATCATCGGGCTCGACACAATTCCCTTTTCCTGTGTGTGCATATAGGCTAGTCTTGCAGTTGGACTTCGTCTGAACTTTGCAGGCACATTTATTCTTCAGAAGTTTGGTATCTGTGCTAATAATAGTTGCTTGGCTGAATATTGCAATTCCATATTCTTCTCAGCCATCTGTCCAAACTCAAAATCTTAGCTGATGTTTCTATTCAAAGCTTAAATTGGAGAGTACGGAAGTTGACAATTTTGGTGAAAACGACTGTGTGTGTTAAATTGCGTGGTCTCTATCTGCTGCCTGCGGGCTGGAGGCCCAGGCGAGAGACTGGCCAAGGAAGGCCAGGAGGTTGGCGTCGTCCAAGAGGCAGACGCTGTCTGTCTGGCTGGCGCATCAGCAGGATAGGCAAGGCAAGTCGCCCTTGCACACGCATCAAGGGACAAGGGCTGCGGCGTGTGGTTTCAAACGTATGGCCACTAGCTGCCTTGCCTTGCTGTCCCCATGGAACGATGATTTCATCACCACCATTGCTGAATATCATCGGTATATCACGTGTGTAAGCAACATCTGCAGGCTTAAGAAAATCATAAGTTGCTGCCTTCAAAAAGAAAAAGAAGAACCATGTGTCGTCGCATCAGGACTTCAGGTGTTATAATCAGTATATATCATTATCACAATAACACCATTGCCAATGTCGATGCTCCATGTAGAACATCATCAACACATGTTAATTTTTTTCATTTTTCCTTCAGGTTCAGAGTCTTAAGACGACACACAGTGAGAAGCAAGGACACGCCTCTGCAGTTTGGCGAGCAAGATTTAACACGAGAGAGATTTGGTGAGAAGAAGGACATGCGTTACAATAGATCGACCCTTACGACGGCTCATGGGCCGTTTTCATTCGCTGCCGGTGTATCTAGACAGGCTTGTTTAACTATTATCGTGGTGGTCTCTGATCTTTGCGGCCTCCATCTAAACTAAAATACCCAAATTCTGAGCTTTTATTAGCCACCCCGTCCCCCCACATGTTAGCCGCATACACGGGATTCGTTAGCCGCGCTGCGAGATTACCAACCTGCCCCGCCGTTGCCCTTGCCCCCTGTGGTTGGGCTGGAGCCTGGATGGTTTGGGTTGGGTGGAAGGGCGCGCGTGAAGCCTTCGGTGTGAAGCAGTCGCATGCATCTCCATCATGCCGCTAAGCCCTCTGAAACAACTCCTGTGCTCTGCAAAGCCCCTGGTTTCTATTATGCCTCTGAATTGCCTACGCTCTGGAGCACTGTTCTGCCTCTGAGAATTTATATTATGGACGTTCGTGTTTTTGAATGTTGGAGTTCCAAGTATCTTTTGCTGTTGGAAAAATGAGCGATTTTCAACATAATCTTAAAACCGTGAGTTGCTATTTACGTGCTTAGCCCGAAATATGATCACCAAATCTAATCCAATATGAAATTTGGTGGGTACTGATCGGATGTAGAAGAAACCATTGGTGTTATAGCTTTTGCTGCCACGGTAGTTTGTCGATGTAGATATAGAAGTCCTGTACCGGTGAGATATTCCGCTTGAGCTAAAGGCGTCATCATCCATGATCGACTTACAACATCCAACTTCTCTCGCAATGGTGATTGTAGTGGTATTGGCAGCAGTCGGTTGTGAGAATTAGCTATTCAGGTCCCTCCGAGTATTTTCCTCGAGATTGGGATGTAAGATGATGTTAGGGTTTTAAGGTGTAGGCTTAGTGCATGAGAGATTGTTACCTTACTTGCATAGTCTTCTATTCTTTTATATAACACTACTGGTGGAATACGGGAGATTAATGTAATATTAATGGAGAGTATCACCAATCACGACATATCGTTTAGAAAGTGTGTAATTAGGCATGGAGTGGACCACATCCTTTATGACTCGGTCTCTCGGTTTGTTAGCTGAGAGATCAACCAACAAAAGTTACGATACATGATATACACCGTGTCATGATATAAATCCTTGCAACTAACAACTGCCATTATCGAACAGCTCTATCAACTGCTTAGAATTATCACTGTATAATAAAAGGTGAAAATTTCGTATTGCTGATGTCGATCCATGCCATAGTGAGTTTTGTCTAGGCTTTGAAAAATTTATGGATCCCCTATTGCTTCCCAAAAATGAAGAACGTCCGGGGGAAAAAGACCATTTGATAGCAGCACAAGACAAAATAATGTTAACTACCCGAGCTCTCTATTCCGTACCAGCACAACCAAACGAACAGTACCCGCCGAGCCATGGGCACGTCCGTAAATTTCCCTCCAGTGGCTGCCATCTCTCGCAGCATCTGCCCTTTTGAACTCGCCAAGAGCCAGCAACAGCGCCCCCGCGCCCCCTCCCTCCCCGCCAATAAACAACCACACGCGCCGCACCCATGGCCACCCTCATCGCCACAGCGCACCACCACCACCACCTCCACCTCCAGCCATGGCCTCCTCCGCCTCCCTACAGCGCTTCCTCCCACCATCCCCCCAGGCGGCAACATCCCGCCGCCGCCCTCCCGGCATCCGCGCCCGCCCCGTGCAGTCGTCGACGGTGTCCGCGCCGTCCTCCTCGACTCCGGCGGCGGATGATGCCGTGTCGGCGGAGCGGCTGGAGCCGCGGGTGGAGCAGCGGGAGGGCGGGTACTGGGTGCTCAAGGAGAAGTACCGCACGGGGCTGAACCCGCAGGAGAAGGTGAAGCTGGGGAAGGAGCCCATGTCGCTGTTCATGGAGGGCGGCATCAAGGAGCTCGCCAAGATGCCCATGGAGGAGATCGAGGCCGACAAGCTCTCCAAGGAGGACATCGACGTGCGGCTCAAGTGGCTCGGCCTCTTCCACCGCCGCAAGCAGCAGTGTATGCCTCTCTTTGCTCCTCTCATCACCCCACGCTAATCACCAACACATTTTTCTTGCTTTCAGTTAGCCTGTCTCGCGGAAGAAGAAGCCCCCAATTAATTCGCTAAGATATTCTGCTGATTTTTCTTGATGCACATTCAGCAACATAATTAAGACTGATTAAGTTTCTGTGATTTTTATAGCTTAATTACGATCTCGTGGGTAATGACTATTTATATTTAGTAAACATGGTAACCATTGATCCAATCACTTCACCTCCATGTGCCATATAATAGCCGCAGGCCCAGGCTATGCCAATTACAAACATAATGTCCGCACAACCGTTTGATAAGTAGGACGAGTACTTTATTTGGCGCCAGCATGTGTGGCATATTGCACTGATTGAACCCAAAAAAAAGAAGAAGGTAATTTTGGTCTCTGATAATTATACTTCATCTGCAACTTCGTATGCATCGATGCATAGTGCGTAGTAGGAGTATGTTCTAGTATTTACGTTTCATCAGGTTACAACTTGCAAGGGCTCACTTGGTGGCTGCCAATGGTTGGCTGCTGCGGTATATACTAATACAGTTTTTAAATTGGCATGTTCTTAAAATAAACCAGAAAAGCAAAAGGTCAACTATCTTAGGCACACCAGTGAAATGGAATATACTGACTCTCACGGCTAAAATTCTCTTGAGCCTGGCCCAATTGGAGCCTTGGGCTCGTGGTCCTTGGATTAGACTAGTCTTTGCTAGTAATATTTTGGGGGCCCACATTGAATTTGGCCCAAAATGCTAACGGCCGCCTCTACGGCCCTGTGCTGTGCAGATGGGCGGTTCATGATGCGGCTGAAGCTGCCCAACGGCGTGACGACGAGCGAGCAGACGAGGTACCTGGCGAGCGTGATCGAGGCGTACGGAAAGGAGGGCTGCGCCGACGTCACCACCCGCCAGAACTGGCAGATCCGCGGCGTCACGCTGCCCGACGTGCCGGCGATCCTCGACGGGCTCACCGCCGTCGGCCTCACCAGCCTTCAGAGCGGCATGGACAACGTCCGCAACCCCGTCGGCAACCCGCTCGCCGGCATCGACCCCGACGAGATCGTCGACACCCGATCTTACACCAACCTCCTCTCCTCCTACATCACCAGCAACTTTCAGGGCAACCCCACCGTCACCAACCTGTCAGTGATCGAATCTCAACTCGGCTCTGTGTCTGTCAGCTTGATCATTCTCGTGCTGTTCGTGTCGTTTCTGACATGTTTATTGAATTGTTGTTGCTGCTGCGTGTTCTTGGCAGGCCGAGGAAGTGGAACGTGTGCGTGATCGGGTCGCATGATCTGTACGAGCACCCACACATCAACGACCTCGCGTACATGCCGGCGGTGAAGGACGGCAAGTTCGGCTTCAACCTCCTCGTCGGCGGGTTCATCAGCCCTAAGAGGTGGGAGGAGGCGCTGCCGCTCGACGCCTGGGTCCCCGGCGACGATATCATCCCGGTGTGCAAGGCCGTTCTCGAGGCGTACCGCGACCTCGGCACCAGGGGCAACCGCCAGAAGACCCGCATGATGTGGCTCATCGACGAACTTGTGAGCCATTTTTTCTCAATTCATCCACGCCATTGACTGAATTACGTATGTTCCAATGTTCTAAATTGCGGCGTTGGCAATACAGGGGATGGAGGTGTTCCGGTCGGAGGTGGAGAAGAGGATGCCGAACGGCGTGCTGGAGCGCGCGGCGCCGGAGGATCTCATCGACAAGAAATGGCAGAGGAGGGACTACCTCGGCGTGCACCCGCAGAAGCAGGAAGGGATGTCCTACGTCGGCCTGCACGTTCCCGTTGGCCGGGTGCAGGCGGCGGACATGTTCGAGCTCGCCCGCCTCGCCGATGAGTACGGCTCCGGCGAGCTCCGCCTCACCGTGGAGCAGAACATCGTGATCCCGAACGTCAAGAACGAGAAGGTGGAGGCGCTCCTCGCCGAGCCGCTGCTTCAGAAGTTCTCCCCGCAGCCGTCGCTGCTGCTCAAGGGCCTCGTCGCGTGCACCGGCAACCAGTTCTGCGGCCAGGCCATCATCGAGACGAAGCAGCGAGCGCTGCTGGTGACGTCGCAGGTGGAGAAGCTCGTGTCGGTGCCACGGGCGGTGCGGATGCACTGGACTGGCTGCCCCAACAGCTGCGGCCAGGTGCAGGTCGCCGACATCGGCTTCATGGGCTGCCTCACCAAGGACAGCGCCGGCAAGATCGTCGAGGCGGCTGACATCTTCGTCGGCGGCCGCGTCGGCAGCGACTCGCACCTCGCCGGCGTGTACAAGAAGTCCGTGCCGTGCGACGACCTGGCGCCGATCGTCGCCGACATCCTGGTCGAGCGGTTCGGGGCCGTGCGGAGGGAGAGGGAGGAGGACGAGGAGTAGGAGCACAGACTGGGGGTGGTTTGCTTGCTCCGGTGATCTCTCGCCGTCCTTGTAAAGTAGACGATAGTGCCTTCGCCAATGGCACGCTTGTACTATCACGTTTTGGTTTGATCTTGTAGCCCAAAAGTTGTGTTCATTCACGTTACAGTCTTACAGAGGATGATTTGATAAATAAAGAAGAAACAGATTCTGCAACTGTTCCTCGCTGTTCCTAAATTCGATTTTTGCAATAGTACCTTGCCTGAACTGTCCCGATAGCAGTGCTAAAACCATCTAATCTTGCAAGAAAGTGAAAGTTAATTAAGAGTTCTATGCAACTACCAACAACATGACAAGGCCTCCGCAACCGAGTCCTGTGTCCCCACGTCTGCAAGGTGGATGGAGTTTATACATCAAAGCCCCAAGAACACAACTCTGTCTCTCACCTTCAATTCCAGCTTCCAAAATCTGAACCAAGAATCGTACGACGCGATGGAAGGGAGCAACCTCAAGTCGGCTGCGCTCCTGGAGCAGTTGCGCGTCCACCTCGCCTCCGGCGCCGGCAAGGAGCTCGTCGAAAAGATCGGCTTCGTCTACCAGCTCAACATCTCCCCCAAGGTATATATATCGATCTGAATTAATCCACAAGAACATCGTCAATTTTCGCGCGATCTGTAGATTAACTTGGTACGTGCGGCGTGGCACTTGTGATTTTTTCTCTCAGAAGCTCGGTTTCGACGAGGAGGTCTTCGTCGTCGATCTCAAGAAGGGCGTCGTCTCCAAAGGTAGAGCTTTCCCCGCGGCGATCGATCTCCATCGTCTCTGTCTTTGTCTGTCGCGTCGTCGTACACTCGTACTGAAAGCTCTGCTTTTTTTTTTGTCAGGACCGTACGACGGGAAGCCGGACGCAACCTTCTCCTTCACGGACGACGATTTCCTGGCCATCTCCAGCGGCAAGCTGAACCCTCAGATGGCGTTCATATTGTGAGATTGGAAATAACTGTTTGATTCAGAGATTGCTTAGGAAAAGGAATTAGGAGTTCTCATGATGATATCGTGCGTTGTTGCAGGGGTAGATTGAAGATCAAGGGGAGTATAAGCGCGGCGCAGAAGTTCACGCCGGACATCTTCCCCAAGCCATCCAAACTGTAGAGTTGAGTGGAATTCGACAATACACAGAGGCAATTGACAAAGTAGCTAGTAATGTGTCTGAAAAATAGTTCAGAAATGTTCGTCATATCAATTGTGGCAGTGGCACCACTAGTAATCGTGCACGTGTAACGCACGTTACGACCGATAGAGTAGTAGTAAGTCTGAAAAATAGTTCATCAGCTTTGTTCAGATATGTTAGTCATGTCAATTGTGGTACCATAAAGATGCTGTTGGCGTTCGCCTCTAGTTGTTTTCATATGATCAAATTCTCCTATCTCGATCCCGCTTTCTGCACTAAACATCTCATGAACAACTTGTCATCTGATTACATTGTTAAAATCTGATATATAACTTCTCATCCGAGCACACAGTTGGGGACGTAGCTCATATGGTAGAGCGCTCGCTTCGCATGCGAGAGGCACGGGGTTCGATTCCCCGCGTCTCCATCGGAAAATTTTTTTGAACATCAAACGATGTTCGATCCACGATCTGTTAATGTCGCAAACACAACTAATCCCGTTTTTTGCCGGTGCGTGCAGTGTGACGTCCAAGGCATGGCGCACTGGCGCCTCCCCTTCCCTTGATCTTTTCATCTGTTTGTTCTTCTTGCAGAAAAGCTGTTCAGTTGAGTCAGTTCCGATCTGCTCATGGGCTCTTGCCAGAAACAACCTGTGTACGTACACCAGACTTATCAAGCCAACCATGCGAGGATGCGTCTGCTTATACACGCCTTTGACTCCAAAAGGACGAGGAGGCTTGCAGCCGCACGGAAATAAGCCGACCGATCTTTTATTGCTCTATCTATCTTGTTTCCTTGGAATAACAAACAGGCCAATTAAAATCTATATTGGATGGAACCATGGCTAGCTGCTCGCATGTATGTTCTCGGGACGCTAGCGTTTTTTTAAGGGTTAATTTGATCCATACCATTCTAAATGTATCAATTTAAAAAAATACCACTACTATTCATCATATCGGCTTCGTGTCACTTTTTTCGTCCTCATCTCTCATACCGTCTCCGTTCCCGTTCTCATCCCCTCCATCCGGAAACGGCGAGCTCGCGGGGGAGCGGGGCTAGGTGCGGCCGGCAGCCACCGCCGCACTCCTCCCCCGCCGGCCGGGCCCACCGCAACGGCCCTCCTCCTTGCCGTAGCCGCCGACACCTAGCTCCTCTTCGCCGACCGCCGGCCCTCCCCACCGTCGCGCTCCTCCCCCGCCGGGCTCCTCCCCTGTCGGCCGCACCCGTCGCGCCGGCCGTCCTCTCCGTCGCGCTCCTCCCACGCTGGCCGCACCCGCTGCACCGGCCCTCCTCCCCGCTGCGTTGGTGACGCCGCCACCGCCCATGCCCAGTCTCGCCCACTCGCCCAAGGGGCAGATGGTGGTGGTAGGCACGTTGGCGACGCCGCTGCAGCTACTGTGGGGTGGGCGCCGGAACCGACGAGGACGACGACGGTGGTGGTGCCATCCCCAGCAGGAGATGTCGCCGGGGGGGCGGGGCGTGGGGAGATCGGGAAGAGGATGGGACGGAGAGGGAAGTCCGGCAAAGAAGAGAAAAGAGGGGAAGATGGAGGAAGAAGATAGAACTGATATGTGGGTCCCATGTTAATGGAGATTTTTGATAGATTTCGTGACGGCGTGGCACGATTCTTATTTTAGAAATTTCCAGTAGCACGCAGCCGATATGATGAATAGTAGTGGTATTTTTTTGAATTGGTATATTTAGAGTGGCATGAATCAAATTAACCCTTTTTTTAATGGCTCGCACAAAACAATACAAAGTTCACATTGATAGAACAGGAAAAAATTATAAAGTTACAACCCTGAGAGGTCGTAGCTAGGAAAAAGAAGAAAAAATGATCACCACCCAAGCACCGACAACACTAACACACACCCAGGAGAAGATTAGCACCGGACCGACCGTCACTACGCCAACAAAGTAACTAAAGCCAGGATTGTCCAAAAACCACCCTAACAACCGACACAAAACTACACTATATCCACATCATTGGGATTGAGGGAGAGAGATAAGGATGGAACCGCTTTCCTCCTAGACCCTCCGACATAACCAACTTACATAAGTTAAGGCGCCGATACAAGAGAACCAAAATCTAGAGCGAGTTTGCACTGGATGTCTGGGAGGAATTCAGCAAGAGGGTTACCTAGACAACGTCTCCAGGAAGAGGAGCGACAAAAGCACCGCCACCACCATCTGTTGAGGTTTCAAGAACCAAGACTAGGTTTTCATCCGACATCCCCACTAGAGGAGATGGGATAACACGACAACACCCTCAAGAGGGAAAGCTATGCTCGAAAATACTATCATTGTCTGCCCGGTCAAGACCGGACTAAGTTTTCACCTGCCACCCGTCGCCTGCCTGTCCACAGTTGATGCACCATTGCTTCACCACCATCAATCCTCCGTCAGTGCGTGGGCACAGCTGCACCAGCACCCCCTGCCGCCCAGCTTCTGCACAGTGTCAGCCTTTGCTGCTGGCCACGCCATCTGCACCAAGCCAGCCTCCGCTGTCGGCCACGCCTTCTCACGGTGAGCCGGCTGTCGTCACCGCCGGTTTCACCTCCTCGTACCACACCGGCCTCCTCGTCGGGCAGGAAGAGTAAAATCTTTGCCTCGTATTTGGGACGCTAGCGTTGTTTTGTTTGAACCGGAATGTTCAGGGCGGCTCACCATAGACTTGGAGCCATCCATCCACAAAATTTTTCTCATCTTGAATACTCTGTTATCTGCCTCGGCAGACGCACCATATCCTGTGTTCAGTAATGAATGTGCTACTGCCAACGTGCTGCATGAAATTCGCTGAAATCGTGCTAAAATGTGCATGGCAACCGAAACCTGTTGGCCTGGTCCTTAAACAAGAGGAAGAGACACTCAGGCTTCGAGTAATTCATGCGGTTATGTGGAACTGTCACAACTCGCAACACGTATAGCCAATTTACAAGCTCGCTCTTCAGCGAAAATTCAACACTAAGCAGTGGGCGATCAGGTATTCATATTCAGCTCGCACAAGCACAAGCAACATAGATGGAATGCCTACTGACCTGCACCTTTTGAGTGCTCCATCTCTCGAGGCCATTAAATTGACTATGGCTCACCGGCCAATAACAAACTCGGCCTGTTATCCATCCAATCCAGTGTCCCAAAGCAACATTCAAGCCCAGCCAGGCCTCCAAAAGTTGCAAGTTGAGCATGGCAATTCCCCGCAATTCTCGACTATAAATACCCTGACCAGACACACACCCAGCTTCATCAATCCACCCACCTCCGAAGTGTATCTGCAGCATGCAGGTACTGAACACGATGGCGAACAAACACTTCTTGTCCCTTTCCGTGCTCATCGTCCTGCTTGGCCTCTCCTCCAACTTGGCAGCCGGGCAAGTCCTGTTTCAGGTAAGAGATCGACATGACACATAAGCTGGCTTAGCTGATTGAACTGATCGTGTTTTGGACTCAGGCTGAATAATGCTCTTGTACTGTTTGGTGATGCAGGGTTTCAACTGGGAGTCGTGGAAGGAGAATGGCGGGTGGTACAACCTCCTGATGGGCAAGGTGGACGATATCGCCGCCGCCGGAATCACCCACGTCTGGCTCCCTCCGCCGTCTCACTCTGTCGGCGAGCAAGGTCCAGTGCTCTCTCGATCCCCCTCCGTCGTCGCACGATTGCCGGCAAAATATATACACAGGTCGTTGAGTTGCACGAATGCTTCTGCAGGCTACATGCCGGGGCGGCTGTACGATCTGGACGCGTCCAAGTACGGTAACGAGGCGCAGCTCAAGTCGCTAATCGAGGCGTTCCATAGCAAGGGCGTCCAGGTGATCGCCGACATCGTCATCAACCACCGCACGGCGGAGCACAAGGACGGCCGGGGCATCTACTGCCTCTTCGAGGGCGGGACGCCCGACTCCCGCCTCGACTGGGGCCCGCACATGATCTGCCGCGACGACCCCTACGGCGACGGCACCGGAAACCCGGACACCGGCGCCGACTTCGCCGCCGCGCCGGACATTGACCACCTCAACAAGCGCGTCCAGCGCGAGCTCATCGGCTGGCTCGACTGGCTCAAGATGGACATCGGCTTCGACGCGTGGCGCCTCGATTTCGCCAAGGGATACTCCGCTGACATGGCAAAGATCTACATCGACGCCACCGAGCCGAGCTTCGCCGTGGCCGAGATATGGACGTCGATGGCGAACGGCGGCGACGGCAAGCCGAACTACGACCAGGACGCGCACCGGCAGGAGCTGGTCAACTGGGTCGATCGTGTCGGCGGCGCCAACAGCAACGCCACGGCGTTCGACTTCACCACCAAGGGCATCCTCAACGTCGCTGTGGAGGGCGAGCTGTGGCGCCTCCGCGCCGAGGACAGCAAGGCCCCCGGCATGATCGGGTGGTGGCCGGCCAAGGCGACGACCTTCGTCGACAACCACGACACCGGCTCTACGCAGCACCTGTGGCCGTTCCCCTCCGACAAGGTCATGCAGGGCTACGCCTACATCCTCACCCACCCCGGCAACCCATGCATCGTGAGTAGCTATCTCGATCACAAATATTCTGAATTATCCTCCTGCAAACTGATCGATGAACTGATGATAAATTCTGTAAAATTGTTCAGTTCTACGACCATTTCTTCGACTGGGGACTCAAGGAGGAGATCGAGCGCCTGGTGTCAATCAGAAACCGGCAGGGGATCCACCCGGCGAGCGAGCTGCGCATCATGGAGGCTGACGCCGATCTCTACCTCGCGGAGA
Organism: Oryza punctata; assembly: GCA_000573905.2. Lineage (NCBI taxonomy): Eukaryota > Viridiplantae > Streptophyta > Magnoliopsida > Poales > Poaceae > Oryza > Oryza punctata. Next base: position 38,751,217 of record CM002489.2, on the reverse strand, counting down.
TCGATGGCAAGGTGATCACAAAGATTGGACCAAGATACGACGTCGAGCATCTCATTCCCGAAGGTTTTCAGGTCGTCGCGCACGGTGACGGCTACGCAATCTGGGAGAAAATCTGAGCGCACGATGAAGAGACTCTCAGTTTAGCATATTTAACCTGCGATTTTTTCCCCGACCGGTAAACGTGTATACGTGACGGCAACGAGTTGCATCCGATCCAAATTACGTATGCAATCGTTCATGAAGTACTTCCTCCGTAAATAAAGTGAGGATTAGGGACATACATTTGTACGGTTTTACGAATATTTCTATATGCAATAAAACTAGCTGGTGGCCCGTGTAATTGCACGACTAGCACCCATACAATATTATTTAATTTTTACATTTACTTAAAATTTGTTAAATATCTATCTCGTTGTTTTAGAATTTTGAAAGACCGAACTTTATCATCCGCGTGTTTTTAATTTTATAGTTTTTAAAAGTCGCTTCAATCGCTACCCCTTACTCATTTATCAGATCTTTATTTGCTTGTCGATCTATCACTATTTCTATTCATCTTCCATGAAATCTTTAAAAATTAGACCTTTTAGTTTTTAGAGTTAATTGTCTTGTTGGGTTTTGTTTTATAAATTTTTTAAAGTTTAATCAAACACCGCCAATGTACTCATCTACGGTCCCTCCGCTGTCTCCTCTCTTTATTATTATTGGGATTTTAAAAATCGAACATAATTATCGTTTGGGTTTATTTTTTACTTTTTAGAAGTCCCGCTAAACCGTCAGCTGCTTTGCCACAGTACTCCTCTACGCGCGACCCGCCCGCTGCCTCCCCTCTTTATTGTCATTGAGATTTTAAAAATTGAACATGATTATTATTGGGGTTTATTTTTTTACTTTCTAGAATCGCGTCAACTGTCGCGACCGTGCTGTTTAATGGCTTGTCCGTTATCTCTCTTCTTAATCGTCACTGGGATTCTATTTGGGGTTCTGTTTATATCTTTACAGTTTTTATATGTTCCATTAACTGCCACCACTTTAGTCCTTTTACAGACATATTATTTTTCCCCTCTTTATTGTTATTTGATATCGTTGTGTTCTAGATGAACTATTCTTTTCGAAAAATTAATATTTTTCATTTTAATATTTTTTTATTTGTAAATAGTATTCCTACTTGAACTCTTATAATTATTTTTATATTTTCAAAATTTATTTTATGTGTTATTCCGAATTTTAATTAATCTTGTCATATGTTCTAGATGGTCCATTCTTTCAATAGTATTTATTTTTATTATAAATTTTAGTTATTTATAAATTGTATTCCTGGTTGAACTCTTATTTTTATTTTTCTAATTTCTGAATTTATTTTATTTTTTATTTTGAATTCTAATTAATCTCGTGTTGTGTTATAGAAGGATTAATTGTTGTTTCAATTTTTTTATTCTGAATGTTATTTATTTAAAAATTGTATTCCTGCTTAAACTCTTATTTTTCTTATATGTACTGGTCTTTCAATATTGCTTATATTTAAATCCGAATTCCAGTTATTTTTAGACTGTACTTCAACTTGGACTCTTCTTTTCTTTTTCTTCAATTAATGTGGGAATTTCTAGCCTCCACAGCGAATGTGATGCATTCTTTTCGAGCTATTTTAATAATGTAATAGATTTGCATTGCTTAATGCTTATGGATTTTTTCTTGGTTCGTTTGTACCTGTGAAATCTGTTTATGTTCTTTTTACTTCTCGTGTGGCAGCGTTGTTTTCTACATAACTTTTTTTTAAACACATTACAAAAGCAGGCACTCACAACGCGCACAAAGACACTCAGCTATAGTCAATAGTTTCAAAAGAAAAGTTAACAATGATTTATTTTTATGATTACATAAAAAAATCAAAATATTTAAAAATCAGTCGGTTTTTCCAACTACGTATATTAGGGGCAATCGTGTTCTTACCCATATTTTCCACTTCAGTTGTGATTTTATCCCTACCTTTTTAACTGATGATTTTACCCTTATTTTTCGAACTGACATTTGTGTTTGCAGCCATTCCATGAAGAGCCCTCTTAACGGTATTAAAATGCATGTCAAAAACATGGTCAAAATCCATGTCAAGCTTGAGCTTGACCTTATTTATTATTATTGAAAATTCGAAAAGTCATGTCAAAAAACAAAGGTACAATCACAAAGTTCTAAAGAAAATAGAGGCAAACATACATGCAAGAACATGCTGTGTCGAACCCCTCCCCGGGCAAAACGGAGCGATGGATTAACACATGATTAATTACGTATTAGCTAAAAACTTGAAAAATGAATTAATATGATTTTGTAGCAACTTTTCTATATAATTTTTTTATAAAAAATACACCGTTTAGTAGTTTGAGAAGCGTGCACGCGGTAAATGAGGGAGTGGGGTTTGGAACGTCAAGTTAAGAACACAAAGGACTTGATGGGATGGGGGCATATTGTCACGGTATTAAGACTAGTCTTACAGTCAGGTTGGGCTATGAACAGACCCCGTGCTCACAACTGCATTACAAAAGGGAAAGGCGGAAGCGAAGACTGGCCCAAGGCCACAAGCATAACTTGGGAACTACGACGAAACCCTAAAACTGCTCGAAGCTGGTCTGCTCTTGGAAGAACTCCTCGTCAGCGGGGTCCATCTCCTCCTCTTCGAGAACTAGGGGGTTATTTATATAGAGCAAGGGTAAGTACAGGGAGTACTCAGCAAGTCTTGGAAATTATGAGTGTATTATAAGCTTCATAGATCAGCTGTTTGTTTTCGCAATTTATTTTGGTTTAAACTTTTCGAAATGTTTTCTAAGGGAGTGCTTCTCAACGACACGAGCCTGACAGTGCATCAAGCCCGGTCGGAGTAGTGCAATGTATCAGTCTTTTTAAGGATCAAGTGTTGGCTCCCAGCCAACGGATTTTGACGGCTTCCCGGGCCCAGCTGAATCCGTCAGCCATTAATTGAAAACAACGATGTCCAACCCATCAAGTCAATTTCAAAAGCAGTAGTCAATCAAAACTATGCTAAGAAATCACCTCACATCCACCCATAACCGTGGGCACGGCTGTTCGAACAGTTTGTTAACCTCTGCAGAGGGGGTACACTTTACCCACACGACGTTACTAGCCTGGGTCACCCAGCCCGTGCAGCACAACCACGTGTGGTGACTTTGATACTTTCACGACAAGACATTTCCAAAGCTGACGCAAGGTTACCATATGCCAACGGGAGGGGTTATCCGGACCAACCACAGGTTAGGTCCCAGACCATACTGTGCCAGGAAGCCCAGGGGTCCTCCTCGACACCACCCCGGTGAATCCACTTGACCCTTGCAGTCAAGGCTTCCCAGGTCCAACTGGTTACTCAGCCAGGGGTGTCCCATTTCACCCATATGGTCGCACTAATTATGTTTGGATGAAATCCCAAAGGAATTGGTCCTTCAATAGCCAAGGAGGGTATGTACATCAATTGGGTTGGGTCAGCAGGTTATCTCGCAAACCGCGGCCAAGTGCAACATGTGCAACCTAATAATGCATAGTTTCGCGAAATGGAAATACTTAGTTTTAAATTATGGGTGCAAAATGGTCAAGGTGACTTGCCTTGCTCGAGATCTTGGACTTGCTCCTCAAAATCCGCGCACTGCGAGTCTTCGGGCTCCAAAACTACACGTGAACAAAACGACTCAACAGACTACGAAAGGAAAAACCCTAATAATGACCTCTAAGTGTGCCATTAGGTAGATCTCAATTTTTTTAAGGAATTTTGGAAGTTGAACGGAGTCAATCGGACGAATGGTTGAGAAGATTTGAATTTCCTAAGATTAAATGATTTTATGTCTAAAGGAAAAAGGATTATTAAACCCTTTGGAAAAAAAAGGGAAGGGGTGATTTTCGGACTTCTTTAGCGAGCATGAGGCGTGGCCCAAGGGATTTGCGTGGCGCGGCCGAGCTAATGTGCCGGCGCGCGAGGAGGCGGCCCAAGCGGCAGATCGGGGCGCGCGCGGGGGCGAGCGGCATGCGGCCCATGCAGCGTGGGTGCGCGGCAGGCCGAGGGAGCGAGCGGGCCAGCGCGGGGAAGGCGGCCTAGGACGTGTGCGGCGTGTGCGAGGGGGGAGCGGGCCGAGTGGGCTGAACGAGAGAGGAAGCCCATAGGCCGAGCGGAAGAGAGAGAGGAGGCCGGAGGGAGGTTGGGCCGAGCGGGCCGGTGTGCGAGGCCATGGCACACGCGGGTGAGGCACGCACGATCGAGGTGGTGGACCGGGAGAGAGTCAAGGAGTGGGGCCCACGGGTGGGTGCCACCACCCTTTTCTTCTCTTCTTCTTTCTCTCTTCTTCTCTTTCTTCTCTTCTTCTTTCTTCTCTTCTTCTCTTTGCTTCTCTTCTTGCCCGAGAGAGAGACGACAGCAGCGAGGTGGGGACGGTGCGGCGCGGCTGGGCGCGGTGGCTAAGGACGCCGACGTGGTAAGGGGCAGAGGCCGCGGCGAGAGCGGCACGGCGCCGAGGGGAGCATGGGGAGGTGACCATGGCGTTGTCGGTGATCTACGCTGCGGCTAGAGCCTACGGAGAAGAGAGGGAGAGAAGGGCAGCGAGGGGGGAGGGGTTACCGTGAGAGGAGAGGCGCCGGGCCGAGGCAGAGGAGGGAGACGGCGCGGCTAGAGTCCGCGCCGCGCGTCCGAGAGCGGTGACCGGTGACGACGGTGTTCGGCGGCGAGAGCGCTTGGGGCGGCGCGTAGGGGTGGAAAAAAAGCTCGGGCTCATGAGCTCAGCTCGGGCTTGGCTCGAGCTCGCTTAGCTCGGCTCGGCTCGAATGCCAAACAAGCCAAGCCCATGCCTTCTTTTCAGCTCGCTGCTGAAACGAGCCGAGCCCGAGCTAACTCGCAAGCCACTTGTTTGGCTCGCGAGCCGCTGCCATTATGTGCTATTATGTACTTATATGGGTGATTTTATTTTCTAGTGAAGTTATTATTTGTCAATATGTAATTTATCATCTAGATTTTAAAGAATTGAATACATGAACTTATTTTAATTTTATGTGTGGATGATTTGTTCTGGCTTTTCTTAATGATTACCAATTATACATGAAGAGCTGCTTAAATGGGAAGGCTCGCAAGCCAGCTCGATCTGGCTCGAGCCAAGAAACGAGCCGAGCCGAGCTCATGTTTTAGCTCGTTTCCCTAACTGAGCCGAGCCGAGCTCGGCTCAGCTCATTTCCACCCCTAGGCGAGAGTGCTTGGGGTGGTGAGAGTGTTTGGGGGCGGTTGAACGGGGAGGGTAGTGGTTTTTATAGGGGGCGGTGAGCGCGTGGGTAGTTCATGGGCGCGCGTGGAAGCTAGCGCTCACTAGCGCTTGTGGCCAACGGCGGTAGAGGGTGACACCGGCGGTGGGGGGGAAGGGGAAAAGAAGGGATAGAAAGGGGGTATGCCCCTTGCCGTTTTTGGAGAGCGGAGGAGTGAGGGGAGCAGCTGCGGCTCCCGCTCTTGGATGCACGCGCGCAGGTAGCGGCAGAGGGGACAGGAGAGGACGGCGGGGTCCGAGTGTTGTCGGCGGCGATCGGCGCGGCGTGGGCGACGGCATGGCGACTTCAGTGGTGACGGCGGCGCGGTCGGCCTGTCGGCCACGACGCGCGCGCGCGCGGGAGCCAACGGGCGGCGGGGGTTTGAGTGGCACTGGCGGCTAAGTTTTCGGCGTGAGAGAGAGATAAGCGAGAGAGAGAAAAACGAGAGAGAGAGAAAGACGCGTGAGAGAGGGAGAGATCTCTCTCTCTCTCGGCTAGCGCGTGCGGTGCACGTGAGTGGGAGGCCGTGGGTTGGAGAGGAAGGTGGGCCGAGGTGCGGGCGCGGCCCATGAAGGGAGAAGGAGAAGTTTGGAGGGAGGAAGGGGGCTGGGCCAGCATAGAACGAAATCGGCCCGAGAATCCTAGGGAGGCAAAAAAGACTTTTGAAGAGAAGAACTGATTTGGAGGGATTTAGAGGATGATTGATTCTTGGAGTGGAGATTTGGGTCGGGGGAAAATTAGAGATCTTGGCACACACACATGCAACAACACTTTCAAATAAGAGCAAGTTTCAAAATTAGGGTTTTTATTTAGAAATAGTTTTCCCTGCTAACGCCATGACGGACCGGGCGTTACAAACCAACCCCCTAACAAGAATCTCGACCCCGAGATTCAGCACCTAAGGGAGCAGCTCTGGAAACTCGACGCGGAGGTGTTCTTCTCGTTCCCAGGTCAACTCATCCTCGGTATGACTACTCCATTGCACCTTGTAGAACCTGATGGTCTTCCAACGAGTCTGTCGTACTGCCATCTCAAGAACTCTGATCGGTCTCTCCCTGTAGGTCAGATTCTTTTCCAGTTCAATGTCTACCAAGGGAACCTGTTCCTCTGGAACACGAAGACACTTCTTCAACTGAGATACGTGGAACACGTTGTGCACATCTGCGAGACCTTCGGGTAGTTCAATCTGATAGGCCACTTCACCACGCCTAGCGGTGATCAGATAGGGACCTATGTATCGGGGTGCCAACTTGCCGGACATTCCAAATCTCTTAAGGCCACGGAGTGGTGACACTTGTAATTACACATGATCTCCAACAGCAAACTCGAGATCACGTCTGCGGTTATCTGCATAACTTTTCTATCGGGTCTGCGCTGCCTTTAGTCGGTTACGGATTAGCTTAACCTATTCTTCCGCTGCCTTGAGTACATCTGGACCATACACTAGAGCTTCGCCCACCTCATTCCAGCACCGTGGGGTGCGACACTTTCGTTCGAACAGTGCCTTGTTCGGGGACATTTGAATGCTGGACTGATAACTGTTATTGTAGGAGAATTCAGCATAAGGTAGGCATCGGTCCCAAGTGCCTTCAAAATCCAAGGCGCAAGCACGAAGCATGTCCTCGAGAATCTGATTAACTCTTTCCGTCTGACCGTCAGTCGGCGGATGATAAGCTGTGCTGAAATTCAGATTGGTACCTAGGGCTTCGTGTAGTTGCTGCCAGAATCTGGAGGTGAACTGCGTGCCTCGATCAGACACAGTTTTCTTAGGGCATTCGTATCGGCAAACCACGTGAGTCATATAGAGGTTGGCCAGTTTCTTTCCATCGTAAGTGGTTTTTACGGGCACGAAGTGAGCCGCTTTCGTGAGACGATCCACGATCACCCAGATGGAGTCGTACCCACAAGAAGTTCTCGGTAATCCCATGATGAAATCCATACCAATTTCTTCCCATTTCCATTCTGGAATCCTTAGAGGTTGTAGCAAGCCAGCTGGCTTTTTATGTTCTGCCTTGACCCGTTGACAAATGTCACATAGGGCCACATATTCCGCAACATCGCGTTTCATTCCGGCCCACCAGAAGTATTCCTTAATGTCCTGGTACATTTTGGTACTTCCCAGGTGGATAGAGTAAGCCGACTCATGGGCTTCTGCCAGAATTAGGTTTCGTAACTCCTTTTTGGCTGGTACACAAATACGCTGCCCAAACCAAACGGTACCTTGGTCATCCACAGTATATCCAGTCACTCTCTGTCGACCCCTGATTTTGGGAATCGGGGATCTAATGTGTTTATCCGTACCAATCCCTGGATCAGTAGTTGGTACACACATACATAGCCGGATCACAACATATCATAGATGAATTCAGGCTAAAAGACTTAAGTGCTTACATTAGGGCTAGGCAGGCCAACAACTATCAGAGAAGAATAGCGGAAGACAAAACAATACAAGGGCCTGGTAGACATGCCACAATCAGTCGACTGGGGAACGAGACCTAGAACGGGGCCGCACTTTGATCTTCTTGTTAAGTACGCAAGCGTACTAACAAGGGCTTCTCCTCAAGCACTCTGCTAAAGATGTATATAGAGCAACAATGAGTACAAAAGTACTCAGCAAGCCACCACACAAAAATGCATATGATAGAGGGTATTTCAAGGAATGGATTCCGGTTCTTTTGCGTAAAGCAAGTTTTGTAAATCTTTTCACAAGCCTAAGACCTAGCATAGACTGATCAAATTTTAATACCATAGTTCATTAATCAATGACGGTTCTGTCCACCATCCATTGTCATCCCAAGGATAGCTTCCCGCCATTGTGTCGTCATGGTTTTCTAGGGTCTACCCCTTCTCGCCTCCCGAGAAGTGGATCCACCAGCGTAAAAATCATCATGCAATATCCCATCCCAATCACTTTAAGAATTTAGAGTCTAGCCAAGTGTAATACATGTCCCGATTCTCAATAACCGCGAGCACGACTATTCGAATAGATTTGGTTTATTCACACTGCAGTGGATGTACACTTTACCCGTACTCCGTGACTTGCCCAACACATGAGCCGAAGTCCCAACGAATGAGACGCGTCACGGCAAAGCATTTCAATAACCTCACATTGGCAGTACCCGCTCCATGAACTTGCATCCTCATGCACTCTAGGCGTACACGGTTTCTAGCAGTGAGAGGAGTTCTGGCGCTCCCAGGGAGGGAAGACTCACACATGCATTAAGTTATAATTAAGTTAGGTTTACACATGGTGGTCCTACCGGTGCGACCCTACCATAGGCCCTGCCTCTCTTACACATCAAGAAGACCACTATGCAGGGATACTGCCTCCGCTCGGCTAATTACTCCGCTAGGTCTATGCCCATTCGAGAAGTACGGTTGTACGGGGGTCGTTTCATGCTTAGCTTCACGGCTCGGTCCTTAACTGACCAGGGACGGCACTAGCCTTTACCGCACACCACCCAAATCCTCCAGCCGCCCCAGTCGAAAACATTTGTTTAGTTTAATTTTTCTTTCACAAATCATCTCATCAATATCATGGCAATGTGGCACCCATGTCTCCACATGCCGTATCTCAATTACCTTCCCAAAGGTAATTGCCCAAGCATATAGCATTTTGATAAATATGAGTATGCATGATTCTATAATAGCATTTCTAAGCATTTTTCATAATTGACTAGGGACTCATACGTAAACATGGTTACAAGGGAATATGGGGGTAAGCAATAATCAAGGCATGACATAATAACAAGTAGGATATTCATCAGTGCATGCAACTTTATTTGTAAACAAAATAATTTTGCAACTTGGGATCAACATGTTTAAGGAATAATGATGACTTGCCTGCTCAGGATAGTCCTTACTCTATAATCTTGATCAACCTTCACCTCCTGGAAGCTGCACATGTTGCCTCACGACTAATCGATACACCAATACTGTAATACGCGAGAAAAACCAATATTCAACCAACAATCAAACATGCGCAAATAAATATAACTGTCGGAGTCATACCTAGGGTTGCTCATACTACTCGTGCTTCTATCTAAATACAATGGTCATAGTATAAATGTCGGATCAATGAATCATTTCGATGAATTATTTTGATTACTTTATCAATAGAGCCATTATTTTAATTATGGATAGATTTTACCCGACATTATAAAATGTTAATAATATCCAAGCTCTATATGTTAGATTTGTGAGGTTGTTAATATTAGATGTGCGGATTATCTTATTACATAATTTTATTATGGATAATCCTAATTCACAGTTGGGCTACTATTATATGAGATCAAGATTTATAACTAGTATTTTCTCTATCTTAAATATTTTATCGTATAATTTATAGTTTAATAGGTGCAACCAAAAGTGACCGTGTTGCTGTATGTGTAAACGGATATACCGCACATGCGAGTCAAGGATGTATTAATATTGGGTTATTTTTCTGAACATTTTTCACTTATTACAAACTGTACATTACATGTGTGCAAGAATATCCATAGGTTCGATTGCCTATTGTCCATGAGCTTTTCAATACAACTTATACCGCATATGCAATTAGGATGGCTAAATTATCTGCTATCAAAATAAAATGGTCAGGTCCTAAAGGTTTAAGTTTGGTTTTGCTGATGAATAGGTCTAGGATCAACCAAATCATCATAGTGCACTATCCATATTATTATTCTGCCAATGGAGTTAGGGTTTTTTGAATGAATGTATGACATGTGCATTTTAATTAACTGAGTATAATCAACTGTCAATAAAAATCCATGCTCTGTAGGTTGTATCAGTTCTACGCCTATCCTATCAAACATATCATCACCTAGCGGGTTAAATGGTTACTTGATCTATTCGCAATTTAGTATTTATCCAACATTCACGCATATCATATAATCTTTAGTTTGATCTGCTTAGAGGTACACCACAAATTGCCATTCTACTATAATTCGAGTGTACAATAAGAGTGTGCCCATAAATATATTATGGCTTGATTATTCATTGGTCATGCACTGTTTAATACAAGCTATCCTGAACAAGTGATAATATGAGTCCAAGATCTTGGTACTGTTTAGTCAACTAAGGGTTCTTTACCAACCTCAATATATACTACTCCATATGATATTATATTAAGTAAATTTATTTAGGTGACTTAATCATACTGGCTCTGTTATTATCCCACGTACATCAGCTATGGACTTATCTAGGCATGCTCATACTTTAGTTAGAAACTACAAGGCTAAACTTTATTTAAAAAACTTAAAAGTCATGGGTTTAATCATATTTGGACATGGCGTAATAAATGGCACTAGTATTTTCATGTATTCCCTAATTTGAAACACTAGTTATAATTTAATTTATGTGGTTGCTACAGTGATAAAACAGGTTAAAGATAATTATTTTACTGTACAATATAGATTTTACTTATTAGCACACTATTTAGGTTAACTTTTATGTAATCATTTGATATTATAAATATAAATATATTTTATTAAATAGTGAATTATATACCATTGTAAAGCTTATGAATTTAGGTTCAAGTTTCACTCAAATTCGAGTTAAAATGAATGAGTTATGCTAGTTTAAAGATTCAAATCTGAATTAATCCAAACAATTGTGGAATGACACTGTTCATATTAATTTATCTAAAAAAATATTGCGTTCGACAATTCAAAAATGTTCAAAAATATTGCGTTCGACAATTCAAAAATTCCTAATTTATTTATAATCTTGTCGGACCTACTAATCATAGGGTTCAGGTTAATTAAATTCCTATAAATTCACCCTAATTCTAATATTATACTAACAATTCAAATCTTAACATTATACTACTATAATTGATTGGGCCCAAAGACATAGAGAGTGCACGATTTAATTATACTCTAATAATCTTATTTTAATAATCGAACGCGTTTAAAAATCTAATACTAGCCCCGAAATTTAAATTCTATATTTTCCTAAAAATCTCCCTAGATTACGCGGCGAGAGTTAATGAATTTCCCCCCTTTTCTTTCTTTTCTCTCTCCCTCTTTCTTTTTCTTTTTCCTTTTCTTTTTCTCTTTCTCCTTCTCTTTCCTTTTTCTTTTTCTCTGTTTTTTTCTTTCTCTCTCCTCTCTTCTTCCTCCTTCTTCCTTCTCTCTAGGCTCTCCCCCTCTCTCGGGTCCTAGCAGGCGGTGCAGACGGCGGAAGGGGGAGGGAAGAAAAAAAGGGGGAGGTGGCGCTTACCGGTGGCGGCGGTGCAACAAGACGGCGACGGTAGAGCGGCGGCGGCCGGCGGCGGCAGAACGGAGAAGAGGTGAAAAATTGGGAAAACGGAGGGGGAGCGGGGCGGGGACAAAGGCTCGGCCGGGGGGATTTATAGGGGACGGGGGGGGGGGGGGGGGGAGAGGCGCAGCGGCGTGGGGCGCGAGGCTCTGCCGAGCGCGGCGCTCGGCAGGCAGCAGCGGTGAGGTGACGGGGCACGACGACGGGACAGCGCAGCGCGGGGCACGCGGGGCGTGAGGCGCGCAGAGGGTGGCAGCGGCGCTGGGCAGCGACAGCGACGCGCGCGGGCGCGGGGCGCGGCGCGGCAGCGGCGACGGGACGGGCTCGGTCCCCGATCGAACAACTGGCGGCCTATGAACAGTACCGCACCCGATTTTTGAGAATTCTGAGTGATTTTCAATTTTTAAATCCATCCAAAATTTTGTAATTTTACCTAAATGAATGTTGCTCAATATTTTTAGTGTTCCTAAAGATTTCACTCCAATTTTCCATGTTTTCATAATTTATTTTTATATACATTATATACACACACATATATATATGTATGCCTATATATATTTATGCCTAGGATTTATATTTATGCCCCTATATATATATTTATATATATGCAAAATACTCATTTGAATTTATATCACCATAACCTAAAGAAGGGCCCAACATTTTATGTCACCAAACTTTATATTCATACATAATATATACATATATATGTATATATATATATATGCATAGGTGTAGATAATTTTATATTTATATATATAACATTTCCTATTTAAATTTATATTTCCCAAGTGAATGGATGACCTTTATATAGAATGTTTTCTTTACTACAATTTTGTCCAAAACTTTATTTTAATTTATTTTTCTTAATTGTTCATTTAGTCGGTTTTCCGTTTTAGGGTTTGCACTTAAATAGACTTCGATAAATCTAAACTCCACAAATAAAGATTCGAATAAACGAGCAATTAAACGCGGCATGATGCAATTCAGTTCAAAGTTTTTTAAATCTCGCATTTTAGGGTTTCGATTTCAACGGTCAAATTTCAGGGCGTCACACTCTCTTTTTACTTATTTTCTCCTTTAGTTCTTTTATTCCTTCATCATCCTTCTGAGCCTCCCGGATCTGAGACTCTAGGGTGGGTTGTATCGTCAGACTGGTAAGGGAACCTAATGGAATTGCGGTTAATTTCAGCCTGTCCAATTCTCGGCACAAACAATCCTGAGTTGGCCAAATCAAAGCAACGTTGCAGTAGGTTTTCCGACTCAGGGCATCTGCGACCACATGAGCCTTTCCAGGATGATAATGGATTCCCAAATTGTAGTCCTTGATCAGTTCCAACCATCTTCTGTACCTCATGTTCAATTCGTTCTGGGTGAAGATGTATTTGAGACTTTTATGATCAGTATAAACTTCGCATCTGTTTCCGATCAAGTAATGTCGCTAGATCTTGAGGGCATGCACCACGGCTGCGAGTTCTAGGTCATGAGTGGGGTAATTGGTTTCGTGAGGCCTTAGCTGCCTGGAAGCATAGGCCACCACTTTTTGGTCTTGCATCAGAACACAACCCAAGCCTTGCCTCGAGGCATCGCAGAAGATCTCGAAATCCTTGCGAATGTCGGGTATGGTGAGGACCAGTACAGTTGTCAGCTTTCTTTAACTCTTGGAAACTGTGCTCACAAGATTTTGACTAGTCAAATTTCTTTTCCTTCTTTAGTAACTCAGTCATAGGTCTGGCTAGCTTGGAGAACCCTTCGATGAATCTCTGGTAGTAACCGGCTAAGCCAAGGAAGCTGCGGATCTCAGACACATTCTTGGGCGATTTCCAGCCAAGGACTGACTCCACTTTGCTGGGGTCTACTTCGACACCTTTGGCGGAGATGACGTGGCCAAGGAAGGCTACTCGATCCAACCAGAATTCACATTTTGAGAACTTGGCAAACAACTGATGTTCCCTTAACTTTTCCATGATTAGTCTCAAGTGGTTAGTATGCTCTTGCTCACTCTTTGAGTAAATAAGGATGTCATCGATGAATACCACAACAAACTTATCCAGATATTCCATGAAGACTTTGTTCATCAGGTTCATGAAAAATGCCGGTGCATTTGTGAGTCCGAACGACATCACGGTGAACTCGTACATACCATATCGCGTTGAGAATGCGATCTTGGGGATATCTTCGGGTCGTATCTTCATCTGATGATATCCAGACCTTAGGTCGATCTTGGAGAACACTTTTGCTCCTTCTAGTTGATCAAACAGATCATCTATACGAGGCAACGGGTACTTATTCTTTATGGTTACCTCGTTCAAGGCACTATAGTCAACCACCATTCTTTCAGAGCCATCCTTCTTCTTATCCAAGAGCACAGGGGCTCCCCAAGGGGATGTACTAGGTCGTATGTAACCCTTGTTTTGCAACTCTTCGATTTGCTTCTTAACTTCTGCTAACTCATTAGCGGCCATTCGGTAGGGCCTCTTAGCAATTGGCGTGGTGCCTGGTGCTAGTTCTACGGAGAACTCAATCTCACGGTCAGGGAGCATGCCTGGTAACTCTTCTGGGAACACATCAGGATACTCGCTGACCACGGGTACCAATTCCAAGGAAGTGGCTTGCAAACTGTTGAGCGTCGAGTGACTCACACAAAGAGGGTTAGGAGTAAAGCAAACTTGTTTCCCTCCAGGTCCTTGCAGTGTGATGGACCACTTAGCACAATCTATCTGCCCCTTGTGCTTAGCCAACCAATCCATCCCTAGGATGATGTCCAGGCCTTGGGAGTATAGGACTATAGGTTTGACTAAAAAGCTCACACCCTCGATTTTAATATTGACTTCGGGGCATAGTTTGGTTGCCCTTATATCCCTTCCAGGGGAGTGTATTATCATGGGCACTTGCAAGTTTTGGGTTTTCCAACCATTTCTTTTCACAAAATATTGTGATATGAAGGAATGCGAAGCTCCGGAATCAAACAGTATAATTGCGGGTATGGAGTTGACACAGAACATACCCACTACAACGTCTGGAGCTTCCTGAGCTGTTTCAGCTTGAATGTGATTCTCACCCGGCCTCGTACGAAGTTGTTAGAAGCACGGGAACCTTGGCCACTGGTCTGGCTAGCGGAACGGGACTGTGGAGGAGCTAGCACTTTGGTGGTACTGCCATTAGAGCGTCCTGAGCTGGTGTTTCCCTGATTCTGGGGACACTGCCTGGCGTAGTGGCCCATTTGGTTGCACGTGAAGCACTGCACATTTGCCATCCCTGTTGGTGACTCGAAGGAGGAGACACTGGTGGTCCCAGTGTTGCCACTAGGGGTACGCTGCTGCGGCTACGGGGTAGGACGTAACATTGGGGGGCGTGGAACATGGTTTTGCTGGTGACTAGCCTGAGGAGCGAGCTGGTGATACTGCATAGGCTGACCAAAACGAGGGCGAGGCACACCTCGAGATGCATTCCCTTGATGAATGGTCTTACGCTTCTTGTACTCCTCTGTTGCCTCCTTCCTGGCATCTTCCAACAGGAGAGCTTTGTTGACCATTTGCTAGAAAGTAGGGAAGTCATGAGTGAGCAGCTAGATTCTCAAGCCCACTACTATTCCCTTCAGGAACCTTCTGATCTTCTTCTTATCAGTGTTTACTTCCTCAGGGGCATACCTGGCCAACCTGTTGAACTGGCTTAAGTACTCGTTAACACTTCTTGTACCTTGCTTGAGCCTGTTGAATTCCAATTTCTTCAAGTCAATGGTACTTTCTAGCACATGAGCTGCACGGAAGGCCTCAGCGAATTCAGTCAACCAATGTTGGTGGCATCGGGGTGAGCGTTGCAGTAATTCTCCCAACAATCTGCTGCGGATCCCCTTAGTTGATGAGCGGCATAGAGCGTCTTCTCAATGGGGGTGCACTGCACTAAGTTGAGCTTCCTTTCCACATCCTTTAGCCAATCATCAGCCTCAACGGGTTCGATGGTGTGAGAAAACTCAGGTGGGTGGGACCTCAGAAAGTCTGTCAGCTTAGATCTGTTGTTGGGATTGGGCACATACTGCGGAGCCTGAGATTGCACATTCTGCTGAAATCCGTCTATGGCCTGAGCTAACCCTTGCAAGATTTGAGTCTACACTACCATCATATGCTGGAAATCGGTCCGAAGTGGTGGGGGTGGAGGTAAGTCAGGAGCATTGTGGACATTCCTATCCGAGTGATTCGCCCGGGCTGGACCATTGACCGGCTCATTCTTTGACTCATGATCTGCCTCTGGTTCCTCTCATTTTGACCCAAAACCCAAACGAGCTGGAGCACGAACCATACGACGGGGATGACTAGCCATCTAATCTCCCAGAAAAGGGGCGAGGTAAGAACAGAGCAATACTAATAGGAAAGAAGTACAGTAAAAAAAAACAGATCACACACTAAGCATAAATCAAGTTCTCCAATCATAAAATATCTGATACAACGGGTGTGGACAAGTCACAGAGTTACGCCGAGCTTGATTGTACACACACCACCTCAGAGATGCAGACTACCAGACAACACCCACATCAACACACTCACGCACTACCTCGCCACGACTCCAAAAGAGTTGGCGGAGGTACAAAAGGTCTAGCACATGAACTCCTGCAGTAGATTGCCTCTACTGCTCTCCTGCCTGGCTGGCTCCAGTGGTAGGCTCGTCGATCGAAGAGACGTCGATCGGTGCACGTGAAAGGACCGGTGGAACCTGTCAAGGGCCGACAGTAGCACGGGCTGCTGGCGGATTAGGAGTAGGGTAGTCGAAACGGAACACAGTGGAGAAACCCACAACACGCTTGCGCGCGGTGCGGATCAGGCGAAGGCCACGGCGGCTGGTGACAGGGTGGGGGTACAGGGAGAACACTGGCGAGTACGGGACGCACGGACTAGGAGAGCGCGGACCGCTGGGAGTGCGAGCGGAGCCATGAGAACTGTAGAGGGACAGGTGGCTAGAGTGGCAGAGGCGTCCGGAGTCCCAGGAGGTAGTGTCCACAGAAGTGACACCCTCCTCAGCAAGGCGGGCCTCCAGAGCAGCGTAGCGACGAGCCAGGCGGCGGTAAGCCTCCAGGAGAAGGTCGTGCTGAGTGGCCTGTGCGTCAGACAGCTCCACCAGGCGAGTCAGGGCAGGGTGCGACTCACGGTACGGGCAAGGGTACCTGGTGTCAGTGCAGCCTAAAGGGAGCTGTGGGATCAGCCGGAAGGCGGAACCCACAAGCGGTGGCGGTAGTCGTAGGCCATGCTGAAGTGGTGGGGGTGAAGGCCTGCGCTGTGTGGGCCTCCACGATGGTAGAGGTACACGGAGAACTCACAACGGGAAGGGTAGAGGTACACAGAATACCCAGAGTACTCCGGACGAGATAAGCCAAGGAAACGAGCAAGGTCGCTCAGCTAATCGACGTGGTGACCCTCACCAACACCGTGAGAACTATGGGTGGCGTTGGCTGCCATTTACAATTTTGAAAGAGGGGAAAGAAATTAGTAACAATTTTTAATAATTAAATTACCGAGAAAGAAGAGTAAGAGAAACCCTAGTTTTCGCAAGTAGCTTTTTAGAACTTAGCATCCTTAAGGTCGTCCTATGCGTCGGGTTTCGCCCTAGGGCCAAGCTGTGCTCTGATACCATCTTTTGTCACGCCCCGATCTAGCCCCAGACGAGAACTAGAGCAGGACACCCCAAATGAACCTGTGTGCTGATATCAGTCCCAGGAAAACAACGCTGGTATCACACTAAGACAGGATATCACAGCAACAACAGTCTTTTTTATTAAGAGTAGTCTTACAGTCAGGTTGGGCTATGGACAGACCCCGTGCTCACAACTGTATTACAAAAGGGAAAGACGGAAGCGAAGACTGGCCCAAGGCCACAAGCATAACTTGGGAACTATGACGAAACCCTAAAACTGCTCGAAGCCGGTCTGCTCTTGGAAGAACTCCTCATCAGCAGGATCCATCTCCTCCTCTTCGAGAACTAGGGGGTTATTTATATAGAGCAAGGGTGAGTACAGGGAGTACTCAGCAAGTCTTGGAAATTATGAGTGTATTGTAAGCTTCATAGATCAGCTGTTTGTTTTCGCAATTTATTTTGGTTTAAACTTTTCAAAATGTTTTCTAAGGGAGTGCTTCGCAACGACACGAGCCTAACAGTGCATCAAGCCCGGTCAGAGTAGTGCAATGTATCAGTCTTTTTAAGGATCAAGTGTTGGCTCCCAGCCAAAAGATTTTGACGGCCTCCCGGGCCCAGCTGAACCCGTTAGCCATTAATTGAAAACAACAATGTCCAACCCATCAAGTCAATTTCACAAGTGCACGGCAGGCCGAGGGAGCGAGCGGGCCGGCACGGGAAGGCGGCCTAGGACGTGTGCGGTGCGTGCGAGGGGAGTGGGCTGAACGAGATAGGAAGCCCATAGGCCGAGCGGAAGAGAGAGAGGAGGCCGGAGGGAGGTTGGGCCGAGTAGGAGAGGGACGAGCGGGCCGGCGCGCGAGGCCGTGGCCCACGCGGGCGAGGCACGCGCGATCGAGGTAGTGGACCGGGAGAGAGTCTAGGAGTGGGGCCCACGGGCAGGTCCCACCACCCTTTTCTTCTCTTGTTCTCTTTCTTCTCTTCTTCTTTCTTTTCTTCTTCTGACTTCTCTTCTTCTCTTTGCTTCTCTGCTTGCCCGAGAGAGAGACGGCAGCGGCGAGGTGGGACGGTGCAGTGCGATCGGGCGCGGTGGCCAAGGATGCCGGCGTGGCAAGGGGCAGAGGCAGCGGTGAGAGCGGCACGGCGCCGAGGGGAGCTTGGGGAGGTGACCATGGCGGCGATGGCGGTCTACGCTGCGGCTAGAGCCTACGGAGAAGAGAGGGAGAGAAGGGCAGCGAGTGGGGTTACCGCGAGGGGAGAGGCACCGGGCCAAGGCAGAGGAGGGAGATGGCGCGGCCGAAGTCCGCGCTGCACGTCCGAGAGCGGCGACCGGTGGCGACGGTGTTCGGCAGCGAGAGCGCTTGGGGTGGCGAGAGTGTTTGGGGCGGCCGAACGGGGAGGAGCGCGGTTTTTATAGGTGGACGGTGAGCGCGTGGGCGATTCACGGGCGCGTGTGGAAGCTAGCGCTCACCGGCGCTAGTGGCAAACGGCGGTAGAGGGTGACGCCGGCGGTGGGGGGAAAAAGGGGAAAAGAAGGGAGAGAAAGGGGGTATGCCCCTTGCCATTTTGGGAGAACGGAGGAGAGAGGGGAGCAACTGCGGCTCCCGCTCTTGGATGCACGTGCGCAGGCGGCAGAGGGGACAGGAGAGGACGGCAAGGTCCGGGTGACGTCGGCGGCAACCGGCGTGGCGTGGGCGACGGCATGGTGACTTCAGTTGTGACAGCGGCACGGCCGGCCTTCGGCCACGATGCGCGCGCGCGGGAGCCAACGGGCGGCGGGGGTTTGGATGGCGCCGGCGGCTAAGTTTTCGGCGAGAGAGAGATAAGCGAGAGAGAGAAAAACGAGAGAGAGAGAAAGACGCGTGAGAGAGAGAGCTCTCTCTGTCGGCTAGCGCGTGCAGCGCACGTGAGTAGGAGGCCGTGGGCCGGAGAGGAAGGTGGGCCGAGGTGCGGGCGCGGCCCACGAAGGGAGAAGGGAGAAGGAGAAGTTCGGAGGGAGGAAGGGGGCTGGGCCGGCTGAGAAAGAAATCGGCCCGAGAACCCTAGGGAGGAAAAGTAGACTTTTGTAGAGAAGGACTGATTTGGAGGGATTTAGAGGATGATTGATTCTCGGAGTGGAGATTTGGGTGGGGGAAAATTAGAGATCTTGGCACACACACATGCAATGACACTTTCAAATAAGAGCAAGTTTCAAAATTAGGGTTTTTATTTAGAAATAGTTTTTCCCGCTAACGCCACGACGGACCGGGCGTTACACATATACAAGCTTTAGTAAAAAAACGAGTGTAAAATCACAAAGTTGAAGGTAGGGGTACAATTACATTTGGAGTTAAAACATGGGCAAGAACGCAACTGAACCTATATATTATGTGTGGAGAAACTTTACTTCCTAGATCACACATCTTTTAGAGGTTGAAGCATCTGCACACAATCTGCCTGCTTGTTAGCGTGAACAATCTCAGCTTGAGGAACGGTCACATCATTCTCTGTGCAATTCATCTCGTCGTTGACATAGTCACTCAAAGTTGTATCGGTGACCATCTCCTGAGGTGTAAGCTTTAGCGGAACAAATGTAGACCACTTACAGGTGTAATAAATTTCTAACTGCCCGTAAAGGTGGTTGAGGCCATCTAAGGGGCATAGACCGCTTGTGAAAATCTATTTCTATAAGTAATCCTTAGAAAGTTGTTTTTTAAAAAATGTCTATTTTCGTAGGCGGGTGTAAGAAGGAATCGCCTGAAAAATTTAATGAACTAATTTTTACAGGTGGTTCTAAGGAAAGGCCTCTAGATATCAATTTTCAATGGCGGTTCTTTTTAGAAACCATCCTTAAAAATGGGAACTATCTCACATGAAATCGAACGATGACAAATTTTATATGGAAATTGTAGTTCTCGACATGATCTACAACTCTGTGTTCACTTTTTTTTTTTCATTTCAGATCGTTATGATATTGCTTTTC
The DNA here is from genome assembly GCA_000573905.2 of Oryza punctata. Taxonomy (NCBI): domain Eukaryota; kingdom Viridiplantae; phylum Streptophyta; class Magnoliopsida; order Poales; family Poaceae; genus Oryza; species Oryza punctata. Next base: position 38,731,098 of record CM002489.2, on the reverse strand, counting down.
ATATGGCATCATCAATATTATCTTAGAATAGTCCTTTAATATGGCCATTCACTAATATTAAGTTGTATAACATGTCAACTCACATATAAGCAACTTGGCAAAGTGAACAATCGTATTAAAAGAACTATTCTAATGAAATATGGTCCTGGTCTTATTAACGAAAATATTATAAGGATCACAAGGAACTCTTGTTCACCTCAATTGAACTTAAATTAATTTTCTATAATTTTTTAAAGGTTTATCATTTTCAAAGAATAAGGAAATAATGTTTTCCATGAGCAGATTTCGTAAAAAGTGCATATATTAGTCGATTAGTACATGCAGTTTTTCTAGCTATCCGCCTCTAGAAATGAAAAAACTCATATTTCAAGAATTTTTTTTTTCAAACTTTTACATATAAAATCAGATGAAGGCAGATTCCAATATGAATGTTATAGCCCTCGATGAGAACTTCAACTTTGCAGAAATGTTTTCTTTGAAATCGTTTAGGGGCCTAAGTACTTGTTACAAGCTCTCAGGTCTATTTTAAGAACGGTAAATTTCATAAAATTGTAGGTATTGTGATTTAAGTTGCACAAAACTACAGGGATTTTGGTTTGTTACACATAACTATGTGTATTATGAACTTATAGTACTTTCATAGAACCACACTGCAAACAAAATATTCTTTATCTACCATACACATCCAAACTATGTTCAAATTATATGAGTTCTTTTTAATTCATCATGTGAATATTGGTGTACTTTAAGTTCATTATTTTTTTCATATTGCAGCGGTATTAAACTAGATTAGTAAACATTGTGGTTTTGTGAAACCTTATAACCACAATGTCCATGGTTATGTAACACATGCTAAAATACCTGTGATTTTGTGCAACTTAAACTAAAAAAATACCTGTGGTTTTATGAAATTTACTCATTTATTAATCTTTTGGATTGTTTATATATTTTTAAATATAAATTAGTTTTCTAGTTTTCTTTTCAAACCTTTGCCTACACCATCATATTGGTATAGGTCATGTTTATTGAGTATTTGAGTTGCAGATTTTGATAAGCCTTTTGTGAGCTTTTACCTTCTAATATTTTTTTTGAATTATGTAGCTACTGATTGTGAAATATGAGCGACAATCTAGCAATAGCTAGAAGCTTCTCCAAATTGGGCCACTGGAGAACGACGCTGCCATACAAAACACGAGTAAAATAAAATATTCCGTCACTAGCTAGTAAAACGAATCAACCAAAAATGCATAAGCAGTGGAATTTTTATTGCATACCATTATTTGTAAAACCATGCAAATCTTATCCTCACTTTATTTACGGAGGAAGTACTTCGTGACAATCGCGTACATAATTCAGATCAGATACAACATACAACTCGTTGCCATGACGTACATACGTATACGGCGAGCGAAAAAAATCGCAGGTTAAATCTGCTAATTGTGCCTCTCCATCGCTCAGATTTTCTCCCAGATTGCGTAGCCGTCACCGTGCGCGACGACCTGGAAGCCTTCGGGGATGAGGTGCTCAACGTCGTATCTTGTTCCGATCTTTGTAATCACCTTGCCATCGATCTCGGCGAGGTAGAGATCGCTGTCAGCCTCCATGATGCGCAGCTCGCTCGCCGGATGGATACCCTGCCGGTTTCTGATTGACACCAGGCGCTCGATCTCCTCCTTGTGGCCCCAGTCGAAGAAATGGTCGTAGAACTGAGCAATTTTACAGAATTTATCATCGGTTCATCGATCAGTTTGCAGGATGATTCAGAATATTTGCGATCGAGATAGCTACTCACGATGCATGGGTTGCCGGGGTGGGTGAGGATGTAGGCGTAGCCCTGCATGACCTTGTCGGAGGGGAACGGCCACATATGCTGCGTCGAGCCGGTGTCGTGGTTGTCGACGAAGGTCGTCGCCTTGGCCGGCCACCACCCGATCATGCCGGGAGCCTTGCCGTCCTCGGCGCGGAGACGCCAGAGCTCGCCCTCCACGGCGACGTTGAGGATGCCCTTGGTGGTGAAGTCGAACGTCGTGGCGTTGCTGGATGCGCCGCCGACGCGGTCGACCCAGTTGACCAGCTCCTGCCGGTGCGAGTTCTGGTCGTAGTCCGGCTTGCCGTCGCCGCCGTACGCCAGCGACGTCCATATCTCGGCCACGGCGAAGCTCGGCTCGGTGGCGTCGATGTAGATCTTTGCCACGTCGGCGGAGTATCCCTTGGCGAAGTCGAGGCGCCACGCGTCGAAGCCGATGTCCATCTTGAGCCAGTCGAGCCAGCCAATGAGCTCCCGCTGGACGCGCTTGTTGAGGTGGTCGATGTCCGGCGCGCCGCCAAAGTCGGCGCCGGTGTCCGGGTTGCCGGTGCCGTCGCCGTAGGGGTCGTCGCGGCAGATCATGTGCGGGCCCCAGTCGAGGCGGGAGTCGGGCGTCCCGCCCTCGAAGAGGCAGTAGATGCCCCGGCCGTCCTTGTGCTCCGCCGTGCGGTGGTTGATGACGATGTCGGCGATCACCTGGACGCCCTTGCCGTGGAACGCCTCGATCAGCGACTTGAGCTGCGCCTCATTGCCGTACTTGGACGCGTCCAGATCGTACAGCCGACCCGGCATGTAGCCTGCAGAAGCATTCATGCAACTCAACGACCTGTGTATATATTTTGTCGGCAATGGCGAGACGACGGAGGGGATGGAGAGAGCAGCGAACCTTGCTCGGCGACAGAGTGAGACGGCGGAGGTAGCCAGACGTGGGTGATGCCGGCGGCGGCGATGTCATCCACCTTGCCCATCAGCAGGTTGTACCACCCGCCATTCTCCTTCCACGACTCCCAGTTGAAACCCTGCATCACCAAACAGTACAAGAGCATTATTTCTCAGCCTTAGTCCAAAACACGATCAGTTCAGTTCAGCCAAGCCAACTCATGTCGATCTCTTACCTGGAGCAGGACTTGCCCGGTTGCCAAATTGGAGGAGAAGCCGAGGAGGAGGATGAGCAGGGACAGGGACAAGAAGCGTTTGCTCGCCATTGTCCTCAGTACGTGCAGGCTGCAGCTATACTTGGAATGAGACAAGGCGAGATGGAGTGATGAAGCTGGGTGTGTTTCTGGTCGGGTATTTATAGTCGAGAATGCCGGGGATTGCATGCTCAACTTGCATCTCTTGCAGGCCTGGTTGTTGGGCTAGCTTGAATGTTGCTTTGGGACACTGGATTGTATGGATAACAGCAGTTTGTTATTGGCCGGTGAGCCCATAGGCACTTTAATGGTCTTGAGAGATGGAGCACTCAAAAAGGTGCCCGGTCAGTATGAAATCCAGTTTGCTTGCTTGTGCGAGCTGAACCTGAACACCTGATCGCAGATTGCAAAGTGTTGGACTATTGCTTAAGAGCGAGCTTGTAATTAGCTGCTACATGTTGCGAGCTGTGGTAGTTCTGGACGTGTTTACGAATGATAATATGAAAAAAATAGGTTTTTCAGTTTGTAGTTTCTAGTTTATTTTTTAAATTTTATAACTACAGTTTTTAAAATCTTAGATAAAAACTAAACTGGTTAGAAGAACTTTTGATTCTGGGAGAAGATGTAGTAGCTAGAAACTCCAAAAAGACTCTAGTCTACCCCATCATATATCCCAGAGTCAGGCTAGCGCGACTGCATGAACCGTATGGTACTCAAACATGGTCATTCTTTCTTTTTTTAATCAAAAGGGCAAAGCCCATGTTCCATTTCTATTAACATGGACATTACCAGAATCTCTGCATGATCGAGCGGACAAAATTATTCTACTCAAAAGTGAAGAAACTGTAAGACAGTCGGTAAGTGTGATATGGCAGACTATAAAATTGTTTTACTTTGTCACGTCACATTTTAATGGTATCACAGTTTCTTAGGTATTCACTGTCACAACTATTTCATACCACACTTTTTTACTCTTAGATCTACATATCACACTCTCAAATTAATAGCTGTGGCCAACTATTTCTTAGTCACATTTGGGTCACCACGTCAAAACTTATTTATAAACTCAGTATGGTTAGGCATCAACCAAATAATTCAACTAGTCAGTTGGTTAACAAGCACTCCATGGCATGACCACATGATTCAGCAAATTTCACGCGGCACTTTGCGGAAGTAGCACGTCAATTCACGACACACAGGATATGGTGCGTCTGTCGAGGCAGATGACAGAGTATTGAAGATGAGAAAATTTGTGGATGGAACATCTTGGATTACAAGTCTATGGTGAGCCGCGAGCCGCACTGAACATTCCGGTCCAAACAGAGAAGCGCCCCGAGGAGAACAGACACCACTTATCTGCTCTAATAAAAAGCAGGGACATCTGGCTTTTGATCTATAAAATCCAGACGAACTGCTTTATCCAGATTTTAATTCGGTTGTTTGTTATTCCAAGAAAAAAATAGAGTAACAAATGATCGGCTGATCAGATTATTTCCATGCGGTTGCAAGCTTCCTAGTCAAAAGGCGTTGATGTTTCGTTGCACAACGGCAAAAGCTTTTGTATAGACGCCTCATATCGGTGGCTGTCTGGCTGATAAGTTAGGCGAACAGAACAAAGTTACTCAACAGAACAAAATTCTTTCTGTCAATGCGAGGGTGTTATCAAATTCAAAGTACTCCATAGCACATCAATTATCAGTGCTCGATCCTTTCTTGTTTGCATCTCCAGGCATCAGCTGCGACCAACATGGGTACGTACAAGATATTGTCCTTATATATCGGTGTCTCAATGTTTCCGGGAATGAATTCTAATCCCTCAAGATGATATCCTCTCGTATAGATTTTTCTTCTAAATTCGATATTATCGTGATCTTAGGTCACGAACAAGTTCGGAGATAGGCGGGAAAATACGATTTTCCCGCTTATTCTGAAAATAAGCTCGAATACAAAATGCACAATATCAGCAAGTGGTATTTTTCTATTGATTATGTCATGTATTGCTATAGGATTTTGTCCAACTTATATAGTCTACAACCGTACATATGAGATTACAACTTGTAACGCCCGTTCCGTCGCGGCGTTAGTTAGTAGGGAAAAGCTTAATTTCTAAAAACCTAATTTCGAAAATTTCGCTTTTCTTGTTTTGTTGCGTATGTGTGTGCCGAGATCTCGTTACCCGACATCCAATTCATATTCCAAAAATTCAATTCCGAATCCAATTCAAATCCCTTCCAAAACAGTTTTCCGCAAATGTCCATTTTGCCTCCTTTTTCGTTCGCGGGCCGATTTCTCTCTCTCCCTCGGCCCATTCTCCCCCTCCCTGCCGCCATCTCTCTGTCCCTTGCCGAGAGAGATAGCTCTCTCTCCCTCCCGCGCGCGCTCTGCCGCCTCTCTCCCCTCCCTCTCTTTTTCCCCAAAACGGTGAGACACCCTCTCCTTTCTCCCCTCTTCCCTTTTTCCCTGTCTCACCGCCGGCGTCGCCCTTGCCCCAGCCATGTCGGTTCCCAAACCGACAACCCCTCTCCCCTCCTCCAAACCGACATCACCCTCTACAAAAACCCCATCTCTCCCTCCCACCGAGCACCCACTCCACACCACCACTCACCTCGCAGCCGCCACCCTCCGCGTCGCCACCGCCCTCCGCCGGTCGCCGCCGTGGACGCGCGCACCGCGGAGCCCGCCGTCGGCCGCACCTTCCTCCTCACCGGCTCGGCTTCTTCCCTCGCGGTAACCCCCTTGCCGCCCTCCTCCTCCTTCCCCTCTCTTCTCCGCCGCCGCGTAGTCGCCGCCACCGCGTAGCCCGCTCCCGCCGGCCGGCCGCGCCGTGCGCGACGCCGTCGGCCGCGCCCTCTTCCTCCCGCGCCGCTGCCGACCCCGCCCGGCCCGGCTCGGCGCCGTCCCGCCGCCGGCCGCCGCATCCTCCTCCCCCTCTCCCCCTTGGTCGGCCGGAGAAAACAAGAAAGAAGAAGAGCAAGAGAAGAATGGAGAAGAATGGAGAAGAAGGAGGAAGAAGAGAAAAGAAGAAGAAGAAGGTGGTGGGACCTAGCGTGGGCCCCACCTTGACTGGCGCCCCCCCTCAGCTCTCTCTCTCCCCCGCGCGTGGGCCGCGCCATCTCGCCGGCCCGATCCACTCCCTCCCCCGCTCGGCCTGGTTCGCGCCCGCCTTGGGCTGCCGCCCGCCCGGCCTGCTCCCGCCCCTCGGCTGGGCCGCCTCTCCCCTTGCGCGCGCGCCGGCCCGAGTTGCTCGGCCGGGCCGCGTCTCTCCTCTCGGGCCGCGCCCAAGTCGCTCGAGGGAAGTCTAATCCCCCTCCTCCCCCTTTTTACTTTTCAAAAGGGTTTTAAATAAATCCTTTTTCCTTTAGACAGAAAATCAAATAATCTTAGAAATTCAATATCTTTCCAACCGTTCATCCGTTTGACTCCGTTCAACTTCCAAAAATTCTCAAAACTCGAGATCTATCTAATGGCACCTTAGTGGTCTCTATTAGGGCTTTCTTTTCGCTGTTTATTGAGTCTTTTTCGTTTCGCGTATAGAATCGGAGCCCGAAGACTCGCAGTGTGCGGATTTCGAGGATCAAGCTCAAGATCTCGAGCAAGGCAAGTCACCTTTGATCATCTTGCACCTATAAATTAAACTTAAGTATTTCTTTTTCGCAATTAATGCATGAATAGGATTAACACTGATAATTCGGTCGCGGCTTGCGAGATAGCCTGCCGGCCCAAATCCCTATTTGCTGCATTTACCCTCCTTGAATTATTGAACACTTAAACCTCCCTTGTCAACTGTTGTGTTTCGATGCACGGGCCTTCGGGCACGCATCATCGAAACACCTCCCCTCAAAAATTTAAAATATCCAACGATGGGTAAAACTTGGGGTTTTACAAAAGACTTGGAAAACCCGACACCTGGGTCGGTGTTTGCGAACCAAATAAATTTTCCAAAAACCGCAGACCGGGGAACGTATCGGGAGTACGGTTTCCCGCTCTTGCGCCTAAGGACCGTTTTCCTTGGAATTTCATCCGAACATAAGACAAGTACGACCACACGGGTGGAATGGGACGCCCCTGGCTGAGTAATTAGCTAATCAGGGGAGCCATGATGCCAAAAGACATGTGGATTCTACGGGGTGGTGTCGGGGAGAACCCCCGGGTTTCCTGGCACAGTATGGTCTGGGACCTAACCTGGTGTTGGTCTGGGACCCCTCTCGTTGGCATATGGTAAACCTGGATCGGCTTTCGAAATGCCTTGTCATGAAAGCCTCAAGGTCTCCAGACGTGGCCGTTCCGCACGGGCTGGGTGATCCGGGTTAGTAATGTCGTGTGGGTAAAGTGTGCCCCCTCTGCAGAGGTTAACAAACTGTTCGAACAGCCGTGCCCACGGTCATGGGCGGATGTAAGGTGATTCCTAGCGTAGTTTTGTTTGATTACTGCTTGTGAAAATTGATGTTGTGGAATGGGATTCGATGTTTGGAAAACTTGCGGCTGACGGGATCAGCCAGGCCCGGGTGGCCGTTTGAAATCTGTTTGCCGGGTGCCAACCTTGAACTTTTCAAAGACTGATACATTGCACATACTCCGACTGGACGAGACGCACTGTCTCATCCGTGTCGTTTGAGAAGCACTCACTTAGTTGTTTCAAAAGGGAGTTGAACTAAAATCAATTGAAAAACAACAGCCTTTCCTTTGAAGCCTGCATTAAACACTTAATTCCCATGGCTTGCTGAGTACTCCCGTACTCACCCTTGCTCTATATAAATAATCCCCCCCAGTTGCTGAAGAAGATGACATGGATCCCGCTGACGAGGAGTTCTTCCAGGAGCAAGTCGGCTACGACGAGTTTTAGGGTTTCGGCCTAGTTCCCAAGTCACGCCTGTGGTGTTTGGTCCGAGTTTTGGCTTCCGCTTTCCTTTTGTAATGCAGTTGTGAGCTCGGGGTTTGTCCGCAGCCCAACATGACTGTAGCCCTACTCTATAATAAAGAGACTTTTGTTGCTGTGATATTCTATCTTCCTGTGATACCAGCACTGTTTCCTGGGACTGGTATCGGTTGACAGGTTAATTTGGAGCGTCCGTTCTAGTCCCCGTCTGGGACCGGATCGGGGCGTGACAAAAGATGGTATCAGAGCACAGGCTTGGCCCTAGGGCGAAACCCGAAGTTTAGGACGACCTAAGGATACTAATTTCAAAACTACTTGCGAAAAGTTAAGGCTTCTTTTGCTCTTTTTATTTTCAGTAGTTTATTGCAAAACTGGTTACTGATTCTTTTCTCCCTTTTTCAAAATTGTAGATGGCAGTGAACGCCAGCTTCAGTTCCCACGGTTTTGGTGAGGGTCACCACGTCGCTCAGCTTCGTGACCTCGCCCGCTTCCTTGGCTTCTCGTGTCCGGAGTACACGGGGTACTCTGTGGACCGTACTCCCCCTCGTTGTGAGCTTTCTGTGTACCTTTACCCTCGTGGAGGTATACACGGGGCCGGCCTTCGCCCACACCACTTCAGTGTGGCCAGGCCCACTCTCCAGATCGAGTACCAGGACCTCTCCTGGACGGCGATTCGTCGCTTGGCCCACGACTACAGCCACCGTCTCGGGGGTTCCGCCTTCCGGCAGCTCCCACGGCTCCCTTCAGGCCGTACTGACACCAGGTACCCCTGTCCGTACCGCGAGTCCCAGCCTGTGCTGACTCGCATGGTTGAGCTTTCTGAGGCTCAGGCCACTCAGCACAACTTACTCCTTGAGGCTTACCGCTCCCTTGCTCGCCGGTACGCCGCTTTGGAGGCCCGTCTGGCCGAGGAGGGTGTCACCTCAGTTGACACTGCTTCGTGGGACTCCGGCCGCCTCTGCCACACCAGCCACCTGTCTTTCCGCAGCTCCCGCGGCTCTGCTCGCACCCTCAGTGGCCCGCGCTCCCCCAGCTCGCGTGTGCCGTACTCACCAATGTACTCTCCCTACCCACACCCAGTTAGCCCTTCCTACACCCCTGGACACACCCCAGTTGCTTCTTCCCGCCGTGGCCCACGCTTCATCCGCGCTGCGCGGAAGCGTGTCGTTGGCTCCTCCACGGTGTTCCGTTTTGACTACCCAGCTCCCCACCGCCAGCAGCCCGTGCTGCTGCCGGCCCTCGACAGGTACCGCCGGTCCCTTCGCGTGAGCCGATCGATGTCTCTTCGACTGAGGAGCCGACCACAGGAGGCAGCCAGGCAGGCGAGGAGTAGAGGAGGCAGTCTTCAGCAGTCGTTCGGGTGTTAGCCCCTTTTTGTGCCGCCGCCAACTCTTTTGGAGTCGTGGCGATGTAGTGCGTGCGTGAGTTTGATGTGGGTGTTGTATGGTAGTCTGGATCTCCTAGGTGGTGTGCGTGCAGTCAAGCTCGGCGTAGCTCTGTGACTTGTCCACACCCGTTGTATCAGGAATCTTTATGATTTGAGAAACCCAGTTTATGCCTAGTGTGTGCTATCTGAGTTGTTATTTATCTTTGCTTCTTGTCTTCTTTAAGTGCTTATCTGATTCTTATCTCGCCCTTTCTGGGAGTTTAGATGGCTAGCCGCCCCCGTCGCGCTGCTCGTGCACCAGCCCGTTTTGGTTTCGAGGAAGATAGAGTTGAGCCAGAGGCAGATCATGAGTCAGCTAATGAGCAATCTCACCGCAGCAACCGCTCACATCGCACAGTTTCCTGCAATACAGAAGTGGAGCAGTCTCATGGCACTCACCGCTCTCATCGCTCTGTCAGTCACAATTCTGGTGAAGAACGCATTCCTTCGCCGCCACATGTTGAGGATAACGTGCAGCACTTAATGGCAGTTCAGACTCAAATCCTGCAAGGTTTGGCCACAGCCATAGCCGGTATTCAGCACAACGCACATGGATATGGCCACCCACACCTGAGTAACAACAGATCCAAGCTGACAGATTTTCTGAGGTCTCGTCCGCCAGATTTTTCTCTGACCGTTGAGCCCGTTGAGGCTGACGATTGGCTGAAGGATGTGGAGAGGAAACTCAACTTAGTGCAGTGTACTTCTGTTGAAAAGATGCTCTACGCCTCTCACCAGTTAAGAGGACCTGCCGCTGATTAGTGGGAAAATTACTGTAATGCTCACCCTGACCCCACTAACGTTGCTTGGGATAAGTTCGCCACGGCTTTCCGTGCAGCTCATGTGCCTAAAAGCATCATTGATATGAAGAAAGAGGAATTCAACAGACTTAAGCAAGGCAACAACAGTGTCAATGACTATCTGTGTCAGTTCAACAAGCTGGCCCGGTATGCCCCTGAGGAAGTGGATACCGATAAGAAGAAGATCAGGAAGTTCCTAAAGGGAATTGCAGTTGGAATGAGACTCCAGTTGCTTGCTCATGACTTCCCCACTTTTCAGCACATGATCAACAAGGCACTTCTACTTGAGGATGCCAGAAGAGAGGCTACCGAAGAATATAAAAAACGCAAGTCTAACCATCAGGGGAATTCTTCTCGAGGTGCACCTCGCCCTCGCTTCAGTCAACCCATGCAGTATCACCAGTCGACCACTCAGGCTAGCCGTCAGCCAGGCTATGCCCCTCGTCCTCAGATGAATCGTCTGGCACCTCAGCCGCAACAGCGTGCCCCAAGTGGCAATGCTGCGCCAAACAGTGTTACCTCCTTCAAATCGTCACCAGGACTGTCAGCCGTACGGTGTTTCCGGTGCGACAAGATGGGTCACTATGTCAGACAATGCCCTCAGAATCCTCCCAACTCCAGCTCAGGACATGCTAATGGCAGTACCGCCAGAACTCCTACCCCTGTAGCAGTTCAGTCTCGTCCTAACTCTCAGGCAAGTGGACAAGGTTCTCCTGCTTCCAACAACTTCGGTCGAGGCCGAGTGAACCACATTCAAGCTGAGACCGCTCAGGATGCTCCTGATGTCGTGATGGGTATGTTCTCTGTCAACTCCGTACCTGCAATAGTTCTGTTTGATTCGGGAGCTTCCCATTCTTTCATATCGCAAGCTTTTGTGAAAAGAAATGGTTGGAAAACCCAAAACTTGCAAGTACCGATGATAGTACATTCCCCCGGAAGGGATATAAGGGCAACTAAAATATGCCCGGAAGTTAACATTAGTATTGAGGAAGTTGACTTCCTAGCCAAACCGATAGTCCTAGACTCGCAAAGCTTGGACATCATCCTAGGGATGGATTGGTTGGCTAAGCACAAAGGGCAGATAGGTTGTGCCGAAAGGTCTATCACCTTGCAAGGACCTGGAGGAAAGCAAGTCCGTTTTGCCCCTAACACTCTCACCGCAAGTCGGTCTATCCTAACCAGTTTGCAAGCCACTCCCTTGGAATCGGTGCCCATAGTCTGCGAATACCCCGACGTGTTTCCGGAAGAGTTACCAGGTATGCCACCCGATCGTGAAATCGAGTTCTCCATAGAGCTGGCACCAGGCACCGCACCAATTGCCAAGAGACCCTACAGAATGGCAGCTAATGAGCTAGCAGAAGTCAAAAGGCAGATCGAAGAACTGGAAAGTAAAGGTTATGTGCGACCTAGCTCATCCCCTGGGGAGCCCCAGTGCTTCTGGTTAAGAAAAAGGATGGCTCCGAAAGGATGGTAATTGACTATAGAGCTCTGAACGAAGTAACTATAAAGAACAAGTACCCGTTGCCCAGGATTGACGATCTATTTGATCAATTGAAAGGAGCAAAAGTTTTCTCCAAGATTGACCTCAGGTCAGGCTACCATCAGTTGAAAATCAGATATGAGGATATCCCAAAAACCGCCTTTTCAACACGGTATGGTCTATATGAGTTCACAGTAATGTCTTTCGGACTCACCAATGCTCCAGCATTTTTTATGAACTTGATGAACAAGATCTTCATGGAATACTTGGACAAGTTCGTCGTGGTATTCATCGATGACATTCTGATATACTCAAAGAACGAGGAAGAACATGCTGAACACCTGAGACTGATAATGGAAAAGCTAAGAGATCATCAATTGTTCGCTAAGTTCTCGAAATGCGAATTCTGGTTGGACTGGGTAGCATTTCTTGGACACGTGATCTCCTCTAATGGCGTCGAAGTTGATCCCAGCAAGGTTGAAGCTGTACTTGCTTGGAAACCACCTAAGAATGTGACAGAGGTCCGCAGTTTCCTTGGCCTAGCTGGATATTATCGAAGATTCATCGAAGGGTTCTCTAAGCTAGCCAGACCCATGATCGAGTTGTTAAAGAAGGAAAAGAAGTTTGAATGGTCAGCGGCCTGTGAAGACAGTTTTCAAGAAATGAAGAAAAGGTTGACCACTGCCCCAGTTCTCACCTTGCCAGATATACGAAAGGATTTCGAGATCTTCTGTGATGCATCAAGACAAGGCTTGGGATGTGTCCTAATGCAAGAGCGAAAGGTTGTGGCCTACGCCTCCAGGCAGCTTAGACCACACGAAGTCAACTATCCCACCCATGATCTCGAATTAGCAGTTGTTGTTCATGCTCTTAAAATCTGGCGGCACTACTTAATCGGGAATAGATGTGAAGTATATACCGATCATAAAAGTCTCAAATACATCTTCACCCAGACCGAGTTAAATATGAGGCAGAGAAGATGGTTGGAACTAATCAAGGATTACGATCTTGGAATTCATTACCACCCCGGTAAAGCTAATGTGGTTGCTGATGCGCTAAGTCGCAAGACCTATTGCAATGCAGCTCAGACATGGCCAGACCAAGATCGCCTGTGCAGAGAATTGGAGAAGTTAAGGCTGACCGTGGTACAGTCAGGTGTTCCGGCCAGTTTGACAATACAGCCTACCCTTGAGTCGCAAATCCGCGAAGCTCAGAAAAGTGACGAAGGAATAAAAGAGTTAATAAAAAGAATACGTGAGAAGAAGGACACCAATTTCACCATAGATGATCAAGGCACAGTTTGGTGCGGTCCACGCATCTGTGTACCGGCCAAGAAGGAATTAAGAGACCTCATTTTAAAAGAAGTCCATGAGTTCGCCTATTCTATCCATCCAGGAAGTACGAAGATGTACCAGGATATTAATGCATACTTCTGGTGGGCTGGAATGAAGCGAGATGTCGCAGAATATGTGGCCCTTTGTGACATTTGCTAGAGAGTTAAAGCAGAGCATCAGAGACCAGCTGGTCTACTGCAACCCCTACCGATTCCTGAGTGGAAGTGGGAAGAAATCGGAATGGATTTCATCACCGGTTTACCAAGAACCCCTAGCGGGTATGACTCCATCTGGGTAATCGTGGATCGACTCACGAAATCGGCTCACTTCCTGCCTGTGAAAAGTACATATGATGGAAAGAAACTGGCAGAGCTCTACATGACCCATGTGGTATGTCGATTTGGCTGTCCGAAGAAGATCGTGTCGGATCGAGGTACCCAGTTCACCTCAAGGTTCTGGAAGCAGTTGCATGAGGCTCTCGGGACCAATCTGAATTTCAGCACGGCATACCATCCGCAGACCGACGGTCAGACGGAAAGAGTAAATCAGATCTTGGAGGATATGCTTCGTGCTTGTGCCCTAGATTTTGAAGGCACGTGGGATCATTGTCTGCCGTATGCCGAGTTCTCATACAACAACAGTTATCAGGCCAGCATTCAGATGTCACCTAATGAGGCAATGTTCGGAAGGAAGTGTCGTACTCCCTTGTGCTGGAATGAAGTTGGCGAAGCATTGGTGTTCAGTCCTGACATACTCAAGGCAGCAGAAGAACAAGTTAAGATGATCCGAGAACGTCTGAAGACAGCTCAGAACCGTCAGAAGAGTTACGCCGACAATCGGAGGCATGATCTTGAGTTTGAAAAAGGAGACCATGTGTACCTACGGGTATCACCCCTCCAGGGTACGAGAAGGTTTGGAGTGTACGGCAAATTGGCACCCCGCTACATCGAACCCTACCTCATAACAGCCAGACGTGGCGAAGTGGCTTATCAGTTCGAGTTACCTGAAGGTCGCGCAGATGTGCACAATGTGTTCCATGTATCCCAGTTAAAGAAATGTCTTCGAGTTCAAGAAGAACAAGTTCCCCTGGACAACATCGAGCTAGAAAGGAACCTGACCTACAAGGAAAGGCCGATCAAGGTTCTTGAAGAGGCAGAACGTCAGACTCGAAGAAAGACTATCAAATTCTACAAGGTTCAATGGAGTAACCATACCGAAGATGAGGCAACCTGGGAACGAGAAGACCGTCTCCGCGCCGAGTTTCCGGAGCTGCTCCCTTAGGTGCTGAATCTCGGGGTCGAGATTCTTGTTAGGGGGGTTGGTTTGTAACGCCCGTTCCGTCGCGGCGTTAGTTAGTAGGGAAAAACTTAATTTCTAAAAACCTAATTTCGAAAATTTCGCTTTTCTTGTTTTGTTGCGTATGTGTGTGCCGAGATCTCGTTACCCGCCGTCCAATTCATATTCCAAAAATTCAATTCCGAATCCAATTCAAATCCCTTCCAAAACAGTTTTCCGCAAAAGTCCATTTTGCCTCCTATTTTCGTTCGCGGGCCGATTTCTATCTCTCCCTCGGCCCATTCTCCCCCTCCCTGCCGCCATCTCTCTGTCCCTTGCCGAGAGAGATAGCTCTCTCTCCCTCCCGCGCGCGCTCTGCCGCCTCTCTCCCCTCCCTCTCTTTTTCCCCAAAACGGCGAGACACCGTCTCCTTTCTCCCCTCTTCCCTTTTTCCCTGTCTCACCGCCGGCGTCGCCCTTGCCCCAGCCATGTCGGTTCCCAAACCGACAACCCCTCTCCCCTCCTCCAAACCGACATCACCCTCTACAAAAATCCCATCTCTCCCTCCCACCGAGCACCCACTCCACACCACCACTCACCTCGCAGCCGCCACCCTCCGCGTCGCCACCGCCCTCCGCCGGTCGCCGCCGTGGACGCGCGCATCGCGGAGCCCGCCGTCGGCCGCACCTTCCTCCTCACCGGCTCGGCTTCTTCCCTCGCGGTAACCCCCTTGCCGCCCTCCTCCTCCTTCCCCTCTCTTCTCCGCCGCCGCGTAGTCGCCGCCACCGCGTAGCCCGCTCCCGCCGGCCGGCCGCGCCGTGCGCGACGCCGTCGGCCGCGCCGTCTGCCTCCCGCGCCGCTGCCGACCCCGCCCGGCCCGGCTCGGCGCCGTCCCGCCGCCGGCCGTCGCATCCTCCTCCCCCTCTCCCCCTTGGTCGGCCGGAGAAACAAGAAAGAAGAAGAGCAACAGAAGAATGGAGAAGAATGGAGAAGAAGGAGGAAGAAGAGAAAAGAAGAAGAAGAAGGTGGTGGGACCCAGCGTGGGCCCCACCATGACCGGCGCCCCCCTCAGCTCTCTCTCTCTCCCCCGCGCGTGGGCCGCGCCATCTCGCCGGCCCGATCCACTCCCTCCCCCGCTCGGCTTGGTCCGCGCCCGCCTTGGGCCACCGCCCGCCCGGCCTGCTCCCGCCCCCCGGCTGGGCCGCCTCTCCCCTTGCGCGCGCGCCGCCCGAGTTGCTCGGCCGGGCCGCGTCTCTCCTCCTCCCCTTTTACTTTTCAAAAGGGTTTTAAATAAATCCTTTTTCCTTTAGACAGAAAATCAAATAATCTTAGAAATTCATTATCTTTCCAACCGTTCATCCGTTTGACTCCGTTCAACTTCCAAAAATTCTCAAAACTCGAGATCTATCTAATGGCACCTTAGTGGTCTCTATTAGGGCTTTCTTTTCGCTGTTTATTGAGTCTTTTTCGTTTCGCGTATAGAATCGGAGCCCGAAGACTCGCAGTGTGCGGATTTCGAGGATCAAGCTCAAGATCTCGAGCAAGGCAAGTCACCTTTGATCATCTTGCACCTATAAATTAAACTTAAGTATTTCTTTTTCGCAATTAATGCATGAATAGGATTAACACTGATAATTCGGTCGCGGCTTGCGAGATAGCCTGCCGGCCCAAATCCCTATTTGCTGCATTTACCCTCCTTGAATTATTGAACACTTAAACCTCCCTTGTCAACTGTTGTGTTTCGATGCACGGGCCTTCGGGCACGCATCATCGAAACACCTCCCCTCAAAAATTTAAAATATCCAACAATGGGTAAAACTTGGGGTTTTACAAAAGACTTGGAAAACCCGACACTTGGGTCGGTGTTTGCGAACCAAATAAATTTTCCAAAAACCGCAGACCGGGGAACGTATCGGGAGTACGGTTTCCCGCTCTTGCGCCTAAGGACCGTTTTCCTTGGAATTTCATCCGAACATAAGACAAGTGCGACCACACGGGTGGAATGGGACGCCCCTGGCTGAGTAATTAGCTAATCAGGGGAGCCATGATGCCAAAAGACATGTGGATTCTACAGGGTGGTGTCGGGGAGAACCCCCGGGTTTCCTGGCACAGTATGGTCTGGGACCTAACCTGGTGTTGGTCTGGGACCCCTCTCGTTGGCATATGGTAAACCTGGATCGGCTTTCGAAATGCCTTGTCATGAAAGCCTCAAGGTCTCCAGACGTGGCCGTTCCGCACGGGCTGGGTGATCCGGGTTAGTAATGTCGTGTGGGTAAAGTGTGCCCCCTCTGCAGAGGTTAACAAACTGTTCGAACAGCCGTGCCCACGGTCATGGGCGGATGTAAGGTGATTCCTAGCGTAGTTTTGTTTGATTACTGCTTGTGAAAATTGATGTTGTGGAATGGGATTCGATGTTTGGAAAACTTGCGGCTGACGGGATCAGCCAGGCCCGGGTGGCCGTTTGAAATCTGTTTGCCGGGTGCCAACCTTGAACTTTTCAAAGACTAATACATTGCACATACTCCGACTGGACGAGACGCACTGTCTCATCCGTGTCGTTTGAGAAGCACTCACTTAGTTGTTTCAAAAGGGAGTTGAACTAAAATCAATTGAAAAACAACAGCCTTTCCTTTGAAGCCTGCATTAAACACTTAATTCCCATGGCTTGCTGAGTACTCCCGTACTCACCCTTGCTCTATATAAATAATCCCCCCTAGTTGCTGAAGAAGATGAAATGGATCCCGCTGATGAGGAGTTCTTCCAGGAGCAAGTCGGCTACGACGAGTTTTAGGGTTTCGGCCTAGTTCCCAAGTCACGCCTGTGGTGTTTGGTCCGAGTTTTGGCTTCCGCTTTCCTTTTGTAATGCAGTTGTGAGCTCGGGGTTTGTCCGCAGCCCAACATGACTGTAGCCCTACTCTATAATAAAGAGACTTTTGTTGCTGTGATATTCTATCTTCCTGTGATACCAGCACTGTTTCCTGGGACTGGTATCGGTTGACAGGTTAATTTGGAGCGTCCGTTCTAGTCCCCGTCTGGGACCGGATCGGGGCGTGACACAACTCTACTCTCATGGGTTCTTGTGAGTGTACTATAATACCTTTACCAGGTCAGCAACCCTAGGGGTATTTTGGTATATTTCGAAGGTCTTTATGGTCTTTTGGCACCAACTGGCAGGAGTGGTTGAGAGTGGTCCCGGTAGAATCTTCTTAGGGAATCTTCGTTGCTCGAGTAGAATTTTTCCTCGAGCTCCTTGGTCAGGTGTCTTTTCCACTTCGGGGACTCGAACTCTCTTTTCTACCTGCCGACCCCTTGGACTTTACCTGCTATAAGTAAAAGTCCGTCCAAGCAACATTGGTTCAGTTTACTCAAGTAGTATTTTCCTACTCGAGTAGTACTTTCCCACTCAAGCAGTATTTTCCATCTCAAGTAGTACTTTTCCACTCGAGTAGTACTTTTCTACTCGAGTAGTAGTGTTTTCCAAGTTTAAACACTTAGCATTCTCAAGATCTCCTCTCCCCTGGTGTTTTAACCGGTTGAGGGGATGATGTTTACCCCTACTACAATAGATATAAATAGTTGTGAAAAATTATAAAAAGAATTGATATTGTTGAGCATGTGATATCTATTTATCCACCAAAAAATCAAGTTCAAATTCGACTTACACATCAAGGAAGTAAAAGACAAATTCAGATATGAACAGTACGTTACTATTCAGGTGCTGAATTTGTCTTTTTTATATCTCGATGTGAGTTGAGTTTGGATCTAAGATCTTAAGATTTTATGAAGTTGGATAAATATATTGTATGAGTGTTATCTTTTCTTCGGAATTTTTCATAACCGTTTGGGTGATTTTAGGAAAACGAGAAAACATCCCATCGAAGAATTAAAATAGTTTCCCAATGTTTCTGTCTAGTGCGTTTATCATAAACCAGGTCTCGACAGAACTGCTAATAGTCCAGTCATCATCGTGATACGGATCGTCCAAATGCATTAACATATAACATGTAATTTGATTAGTACATATATAGTTACTATATGTGTCTGATCAGGACAAGTTACATAGATATTCGTGTTTTTAGGAGAAAACATCTTGTTCAGATTATTCCTCAGACTTTAGAAGTTGATTTGTTTAGAACAGAGGTCAGAGGGTGTAAACAATAAGAATTGAACAAATGACCATTTGAATGGGTCCTACCCATGCTAACGAACTGCGCAAGAATCCTCCAGGACCTCCTCCTCGCAGGTGGCGACGTATGCGGGTGGCCGACACAGGGAGTGCGAAAGCAGGCCGGTGGTGTGTGAGACCGTGGCAGGCGGCACACGAGGAGGTTGGTGGCGTGCAGGTGGCGCACGGGGCCATGGCCGTCGCCATAGCTATGGCTGTGGAGGCTATGGCCGTTGGCGCACGGGGAGGAGACCGTCGACGTGGGGAGGAGGTCGGCGGCGTGAGGTTAAGGCCACCAGCGCAAGTAGGAGACCGACAGTGCGAGGTGATGATGCCAGCGCGAAGGTTGGAGAGTATCGTGGTGGGAGCACCGTAGGGTTGGGGTGGTGCGGTGGCGAGACTACCGCAGTGGGAGAACAGAGGTGACAGCGATGCGACCAGGTGACCCGTTGGACACGGACTGCTTGGTCACGGCAGCAACGATGATAGCACCATGAGGTGGGCGTTGAAGGTTGTGGCAAGCCCCTTTCCAGATGTTCGTCCTTTAGCGGCGGCGGCTTGCCGCCGTAAGATGGTCACGCTGGACATCCTAGTGCGGGGGAGAGATGATCCATCCTTCTCTCACACCCTCTCCCTCTCCAACCCACCCACGTGGATGGATCTGGATCACACTGAAGTTTGAGATCCCAATTTGATGGCCGACCGGTGACGAGACGTTGGCACTGGTTGCATCTTGAAGGAGATTAGTTGGGGGTGGCTACTGAAATTAATAGGCACCCAATAACGTGGGTAAGTAGGAAAACTACCGGTGAAACTCTAGCCTTCGGACCGACAATGCCGACACCTGTGGGTATCATATTTCTCTTGGGGTGTTGTTGTGTTTTTTCCTCCTCTCCCACTGGTTTCTTAAGGTGAAAACCACATTCTGATTCTCTACGATGGGCGGCGCTGTGGCAGCAGCGCTCTCGGCGTTGTTTTTCTCGTTGCAGGCGCCGTTTAGAAGATCCGTTCCTTAGGGGTATTGTGTGCTTGTTTATTTTTAGCAGCAGGATGAGACGTAGACGCGTGGTGTGGTTGTATTTTCTTTTTCCTAATTATAATATCCCAGAATTAGACTTTATTTTTTTCCTGCTATATCAATAGAGACGTCGCAATATAAATACACACATACATAATAAATTGAGTATTACCTAAATACACAAAAGCCCCTTATTTTCAAGAAGCTAAGAACCAAATTATACCGAGGCAAAAACCGACTACGTGCACAAAGGATTTAACAACACAAAAGATTGGAAGACGCATCATGCGCCCAAGTGACAAGTCACACGATTTTTCATACAAAATTTACAAGCATGTGGTATGTAGGATTTCATAGCTATTCTTATATCACTTCACGCATAACATTCTTACCATCTCACCATGAAGCACTTCATAACTATGAAACAGGTATTATTTTTGACTTTACCTCTAACTTAACTATAACATATATTTAGCTCTCTAAATGACATCAAATGAAAATTCAACAATAATATTACAAATCTCGTCGAGCTCTACTTTTTTTACATAGAGTATGTCTGCATCTAAGACCATTTTCAAAATTCACAAATTCTTTTCTAAAAAGTACATTTCACAAAATCACAGGTATTACAGTTCAAATTTCACAAAATCACAATAGTTTTAGCTCACATAACCACGGGTATTGTGATCCTAAGGTTTCACAAAACCACAATGTATACCGATCTAGCTTAATACTACAGTAAAATAAAAAACAATAAACTTAGATTACACCAACATTTATATGATTTATTAGAAGCACTCATATATTTGGGTACACGTTTAGAACTCATATGTATGATACATCGCACCAAGCCAAAACACCTATGATTTTGTGCATTACACAATAAGAACTTGTGTTTTGTGGAATTTAATATTATACCCCGGACCAGCCTTTTCCTCTCCTCACATGGCCTGCTACGATGTTGGCACCATGATTCAATATAACAGCGCTAATGACATTGACTCCATCCCCTAGCCCTCTGAAGAAGTTAAGTTACTTATATGAAGGGGGACGGCATTAATGTTATTGGTTATTGGTGCCTCCTGGAAGCCATTCCTCATCCAGCAATATCGTATGGCCCCAATGCTATTGGTCATAACCAATTACATTTTTCTACAAATAGCGTCGAAGACTTATTTGTAAAAAAATTCAAAAAGGACTCCCTGGAAGCTGTAGTATGTCATGCTCGTTGAGGGAGGCAACAAGAGGAAATGCTTTTATCAGGGACATTCAACGCAGGAGACCTTTTTCTTGAGAAAGATGGTGAAAGAGGTAGTCATTCAACAAATATACATAATACACTACTCCCTCCGATTATAAATATTTGATGCAATTAACTTTAAATATGAAATTAACTTATTTTACATAATTACCATTTCTTTGTTGTAGCGTGTTTATTATTAAAGGTACTTCCTGCATGAATATTTACACTATATTTTCAAATAAAACAAATAATTAAATGATATAGATAAAGTTAATTATATCAAACATTTATGTTAAATATGTTATCCGAATTTTAGTCCTATAATATATTCGGATTAGTCTTCTAATAAAACTCTGTATTATAAGATTAGTTTTCTAATTAGGACTTCGCGTCTTTGCCTATTAGGACTTCTCCATTGTGCATTTATTTTCTTAACAATTTATAACCAGAAAAAATACAAAGTACACTGAGAGAAAATGAATCTTACTATTGCTTTGAAGAAAGACTCAGAAATGGTTCACATCAACCTTTCCAAGTATCGTCAATTGCCACATCGCACGTGACGGAGTTGCTATTACTCTCTTGTCACGGAGCCGACTTGCCCAGGTGAGGACCACGGGCCGACCTGACAGCAACAACCTGTACAGTACCACAACATTTGCAAGGGAGTTGATGTAATATCCTTTTCTGAACACCGAAGTCCACGAGGCGACGACGGTGAGGGGTAGAAAATTTGCCTTTTCGCTGGCATGGTAGGTGATCGGCTTCAGCCGTTCGTACAAGAGGTCAACGAGAGATGGATCATTGGATCTTATCTTACTCATCCACATGTGTTTCGATCGATCTACTTGTGCCACTGGGGGGTATGACTTTCTCCAGTTTGGGAGTTCTATATTGGGCTTGGCAAGGTCAACGTCTTTGACATCTCCATTCAACATAAAGAAAACGTCTTCGACATCTCCACTCAACATAAAAAAAAAAAACGTCTTTGACATCTTGTCAGCCGTTCAGTTCACCGGAACCTACGATGTAACAGACCTAACACTTTGATTGGGATGTAACAGTAACAGTCCAGCTAATGATGTTATCTTTATAATTTATTTCTCCCACCGTCATGGGAGCAGATCGGAGTAATTAATGACTGTTTTTTACACTGGAGAATAAGCGTGGATTTTATGAACTTTTCACACTGATAGATTCTCTTGTGTTGACTGCTCTTAACAAAATCGTCAGGTGGGTGTATAAACTATTGCTAGTTTTTGAAGACACTTATCAACTCTTAACCAATGACAATGAAGCTTACGGAGTAGTAGATCGTACTGAGCTCCTAAAAATCTTTCTTATGAGCAGTGATTAATTACTTTGCTGACCATGTCGGCAACCCGTCTTATGTGAATAGCATCACATGATTTCTGAACACTCCTTCAATTTCTTCTCAATTTGTCTTCCCAAGACATCTAATCAACTTTTAAAGTTTTAACTACACCATCCATTCTAGAATATAATGAGGTCATATTTTAAAACGGACGGAACAATATCTTATAAAATTATTTCTTCTTGTTAGATGAAAATTGTATTGGTAAATATATTGTGCAGAAAGGGTTCCAAAAAGTACTTTAATATGTAATCATATTTTAGGATTTTGACAATTTATATACTACTACCTCCATTTCAAAATAATAAGCCTATCTCTAAACCATTAAGATTTAAATTAGTACGAAGGGGTAAAACCTAAAGTTCTTCTAGTTAATAAAAAATAGTATTGTTAGTAGAAAAATAAGAGATAAAACTTATTGATTTATGGACCAAAATAAATAAACTTATTTTAGCGTAAGTGTTAGAGGTTTAAAAATAAACTTGTTTATAGTACAGAGAGAGAGAGAGTAGTACTTATAAGAAAATAATGACCAAAGACGTGTAGTGGAGATCTGTAGAGAAGTATCCGACTTTTTCTAAAAATTGAAATAAGCTGCCAGATTGAGTGATCGGCCTCTGTGAACTTGTTAATTAGTACTGCACGTTTTATTTTTGCGAGGATGGCACGGCACGTTTTGTGATCAAACTACCACCTTTATCGAACTAAGCAAGAATTAGCACATGCAAAATCACACTTATTTTCTACTCCTCCAAAACAAAAACCCAAGACCAACATCACG
Organism: Oryza punctata; assembly: GCA_000573905.2. Taxonomy (NCBI): domain Eukaryota; kingdom Viridiplantae; phylum Streptophyta; class Magnoliopsida; order Poales; family Poaceae; genus Oryza; species Oryza punctata. The sequence continues at coordinate 38,708,385 of CM002489.2, read as the reverse complement.
GAATAAACGTGTTAAGCTTGTGCATCGATCTCACTTAATCACACAAAATTATACTACTACAAGTTTTAGAGCAAGTGATCCTCTTCCTCTCATAAAAAAATAGAGCACAACGCTCCTCCAACTTGGCAATATACAATAGTGGTATATGAACAGACAAAGAACTCGATCGGCACAGTCATAATTAAAATCCAGCCGTCCTTGGCCGTCTCTCCCTTCTGCCGCACCAGTTCCCACCCACGATGAGAACGTGCCCCCGAACCCACCAGCCGTCGCCTCCGTGTGCGTCTCGCTGGCGATGCACCGTTTCGCACCAGTATATAAACCGACCCAGACCAAACCATCAGCAGCAGCAAGCAGCGCGGATCACGATAGCGCGCGTGCACGCGCCAACTTTTGCGTGACACCGACCTCGCCGAGGGCCCTTAGTCTTCAGTTTAGCCATGGTGCCGAGGCTGGAGCGCGGCGGCGCCGGGTTCCATCTCCCCAACAGCGAGCAGGAGGACTCGCTCTTCATCCGCGCCCTCATCTCCGTCGTGTCCGGTGACACCACGGTGCCGACGCTGCTGCCGGAGCCGGAGCCGACGACGACGATGATGACGACCGTGGTTGCCGGTGCGGCTCCGTGCTCCAGGTGCGGGGTGGACGGGTGCATCGGCGTGGACTGCGAGGTGGTGGTGTTGGCGGCGGCTGGCTCGAGCAGCAGCGACGAGGAGGATGAGGAGGAGTGCTTGGGCGCGGCGGCGAGCGGCGGCGTGACGGGCCGCGTGGGCAAGAGGAGGCGGCGGAGGCGGAGCGGCGGCGAGGGGAGCAGGTACAGGGGCGTGCGGCGTCGGCCGTGGGGGAAGTGGGCGGCGGAGATCCGCGACCCGCACCGCGCCGTGCGCAAGTGGCTCGGCACGTTCGACACCGCCGAGGACGCCGCGCGCGCCTACGACGCGGCAGCGCTCGAGTTCCGCGGCCAGCGCGCCAAGCTCAACTTCCCGGCGTCCACGGCCGCGCAGCAGCCGCGTCCACTCCATTACAGCCTCCGGGAGAACTGCGGCTCGAACGCGTCGTCGCCGGTGCACGCAACGGAGCACGAGAGGCCGGCGGCGGCGGCGGCCAAGGACCAGGAGATCTGGGACGGCCTACGGGAGATCATGATGCTAGACGACGGCAGCTTCTGGTCCATGCCATGATTGATGATCCCTTCATCACTTTTGTCACCATTTCATTGCTCGATCGTTGCTTCACTTCTTGTTCCATTCTTGATCACTTGTACAACGACAACAGTAAACCTTACTACTGTTTCTTGGTGTGCTGTAACAGTAACAGTGAGATATTTCTCACTGCCTTTTGAAACATTTTAGCGATAGGCAAATAATACGGCAACACGTCGTGCTACGCTTTTTCTGTGGCCTCTGGAAGTGAACGCGCGTCGCTTTCTCGCACCGTTTTGACCACCGGATTAGGATTGCATCATGCCTTGTCAATCTAAGGAGAAGCAAAGAAGACAACGTACTCCATCTGAAATTCTGCATGTACCTGGTCCGATGCAAGAATTGCTTCAGATCGGTGGCAGATGGTGCCGACCTATCAACGCTTAAGGCCAACGCGCAGTCACCGACCGTCCAAGCTGAAGCCTGTGACGAACCACCACGTAACGTACGTAAAGCTGGCTGGCTTCTTGCTGGTACAGACTGAATTAGAGACTGGAAACTACGAGTGTCATCTGGTGATCTGGTCTGATTTTAATACAGTATTTACGTATGTACGTACACGTATGTGATGGTACGCGGAAACCCCCTCTTGCAGCCCGCGACGCCGACCTCCGATTTAAGTATGGAGTAGGGCGGCAAAATCAATAGTAGTACTAGATCATAATAGGTGGATCAGCAACAACCAGGATATTCTTCTTGGAAAATTGTTAAGAGTTTTGATTTTAAAATGGACAGGACGTTTGTATCCTTTTTAAAAGAACAGTATATTCTACTGACACGGTGTCGTTTACTCGTTTGTAAACAAACCAATGGTTTTTGGTCGGTGCATTAAATTAATTAACCCTTAAATTATCCTGTCAAAATTTTTCAATGGCTGAAGAGAGGAGTCATTCACCAATTTTATTAGCTTAATTTTGGCAAAATACAGATCAATGACGTCAAACGTAACATTTTCTGCTATATCTAGTATGTAGCGTCCAGGTAATTCCAACGTCCTGATGCAACCTGCCGCGCACCCTGCGCCCCAAATCACCAGCAAACAGAACAGGGCTTTCTCCAGATAACCTAAGCATTTGCCCAAAAAACATACCTTTACTACTCTTGTTTTCTACAAGCAGAGACAAACAGATATCTAAGGACTCATCTTAAGCTCGGCCTACATTTTCCAAATGAAAAGTGGAGACATAAATACAGGGCATTTGAAAAGATAGGTACTGTGCCTCCTGATTTCCCTATACTTCTATTGTACCTAAACAAAAGTTTCATCGGCTGTCAGATAACTGTGCAAAACAATTCCAGGTTAATCGTTTTGTATAGAGTTGATAAACCATAAAACGGCTTGTTTTAGTATCCGAAAAATAATTTGGGAAAAAAATATTCCCAGATCAATTATAAATTTAAATTTTGGTTCCGGTTGATAAGCTGAAATGAAAACATAGAGCTGTTCATCAGCTCCAGGCCTCTCCAGCTTGGCCCAAAAAAGAAAAGCAGGGACAAGGACGACAAACATACTCACAGGCTCACAGCCACTGAAGTTTGTGAACCACTGAAATTCGATATCCACACCTCCTATCCACCATCCACCCACGCCCCCAAGAAACAACAGCCAAGAAGGCCCCTTGCACTCTTGCAGAGCTGCTCGTCGTAGTTCAGCTAGCACTGAAGCAACCAAAATCTTACAGCGGCGGCAGCCATGGCGTCGTTAGCAGCTAACAGCCATGGCCGAGTGTTGCACACCTGCACTCTCTCTCCAAAGCCAATTACACCTTTGAGCAGAAGCATGGCGGCCATGCCTGGACACCATGTTTTTCAGTCTCCAAGAGCCCGGATTGCAGTGAGAGCTAGCACCGAGCGTGCAACTTGGCTGCCTGGGCTCGACCCACCTCCTCACCTCGACGGCACGTCAGTTACCTGAAAAATCTGTAATGGTATTTGTTCTGCGTCTGACGATGACAGTAGGCTGATCAGTAAGTTGGCATTTCTGGAATTTTGGTTGTAGATTACCTGGTGATTTCGGATTTGATCCCCTGGGTCTCGGGGAGGAACCGGCAAACTTGAAATGGTATGTTCAGGCCGAGCTTGTACACTGCCGGTTTGCGATGGCAGGTGTTGCCGGCATCCTTGCGACTGATGTAAGTTCTTCACATCTTCTGTTCATTCCTCTTCCAATGTAATTTCTTTGCAGTTATTAGTTCACATAACTGGATAGATAATGATCAATTGTGCAAATGAGATGTACTTTGACAGTGCAGTGGTAAGGTGTGTGAGTTTTCAACCTCAAGGTCCTATGTTCAATCCTAACAAGCTCACAGTTTTTCTTTAAAATAAATATTTGGAGTGACATCTCTCCCTCCAAATCTTGTTTTTTTTTCAGTTCTGTGAATAAATCCGAGAAAAAAATAATGACACAGGGAATTATCTAATCAGGTTGAAATAAATATTCAGTGGAAATTAAATAAAACCCAATAAACGAACATTGTAACACGAGAATTTAATATTGAACATCTGAATCTGTTGGAACCAAATTTTTTAATGCACTGAAAACTAGAGTATATATCAACAAGCCAAAAAATAGGGATGAATATAGATTGATAGCATTCAAACAGAGCCTGCCCAATTACAACATCCAAACAAGAACTCGATTTGCTTCGATGTTATGTTATGCTTTCATATGGCGCATGGTCTAGATTGGCTGTGTGCCGTATGGAAGAGCTCAGGGATGTAAAACATTTTCTTTATCTTAAAAAATGGCGCATGGTCTAAATAATTGTCATTGTTCTCTGCAGTTGATACGTGTATCAGGAATCAACAACCTGCCAGTGTGGTTTGAAGCAGGTGCAACAAAATTCGACTTCGCTAACACCACGTCACTCTTCTTTGTCCAGCTTCTCTTGATGGGGTAATTCAGCATCCAACTGAAACATTTAGTCAGTGGTAAAAGAAAGCTTCAATAACTCATAACTCAAATTGTATGATGACTTTACACATAACAAGACTGACATGTTCCCGTGATAACTCCGATTCCCAACAGATTTGCTGAAACCAAGAGGTACATGGATATTATCAATCCAGGATCACAAGCAGAGGAAGGAACATTCCTTGGTATCGAGGCTGCACTTGCAGGTTCACAGCCAGGGTAAGTACAAGAACTTTGCTCCAAAATGAAGTGAAGTATCCAAACAATTTACCTGAGAGATTCCTCTGTTGTCTGCTTTAACTACAACTATTAAAACTCTCAATCTTGGCAGCTACCCTGGGGGTCCACTGTTTAATCCACTGGGACTGGCTAAAGATATAGAGAATGCAGATGAAGCGAAACTGAAAGAAATCAAGAATGGTAGCTCCACTTTCTCTAAGTACAGTCTGCTTGCAACATGAATCCATAGTAATATTCATAGTTTTCTAACATGATCTCTGACTGTCACAGGGAGGTTGGCTATGGTTGCTATGCTTGGGTTTATTGTACAAGCATCTGTGACTCATGTTGGACCAATCGACAATCTTTTGACACATCTTTCAGATCCGTTCAACAAAAATATCATTCACACCCTCTCCTCTGCTTGAAAATATTCTGGACCATCAGACTTTTTGTTCCTTTCTTCATCTTAACTTATCAATCAACACATTCACAATGTTTGTGGACAACATCAGTAGCTCACTACGCAATTTCCATGTCCATGTGTAATGGAAATGGAGATTCACCGGATGTATAACTACGTTAATAGTTTATGGAAAAGGAAATCTTCTTCCCTAGCAATTGATTCTAGGGTGCTGCATATTTGTGTGCTCTGTTATGATGCTGAAATTTCTCACAAGAACAACATTGAGCTTATATCTGTAAACAAGTGCAGTGGTTCATACCACTGCATTTGCATTAGCCATTTCAAAAAAAGGCATTGACAAGGTAACCTATATCATAAAAAAAAATTGGCACATACTGTACATATATGAATTGAACAAAAAAATGGACACTACATCTACCACTCACTCTTATCGACTAGCTTAAGCCCCCAGCTCATATCTTCGCAATGTCTTACATGTGGGACAAGCTTTCCAGTATCAGCTCCCCTCTTAGCTTTGCAATCATAGAAAGGTGGAGCGTGAAAGCAAGGTTCCATGGACAAAACTTGGCGGCAAGGCAGGTCAGGTGCAGTGCGGTTCTCGGGCTTGAACAATAGCCATGGCTTCAAACCACTGAGACCCTGAGCAACATACCCAAAGGTTGACCAAGCACTTGTGACCATAACATCAGATAAGCTTAACAAATAAATCTCAGCCCATGCTTTCATGTTATGCATTTTCTTGTCTGAGTTCTGATGCTCCTCATGGCTTGGCTGGTGGAAGCTGATTATCTCACCGTTCGTGGTTGGATGTTCCCAGTACATGCTTCTGATCTTCTCATAGTATCCTGAATTCAGAGAAGTAATTAGGACAGCTTTTAATCTAGAATGCCTTGTTGAGACAATTGACTGTTGATTGTTGATTGCTGGCAATAGGTTTTCCTTCAGCGTGCATGCAAGAACCTGATCCAAGACGTACTGAAATGGTCCTGGTTCAGGATCAAAGACTCTGATCTGGATACCCAGCCTTTCATCAGCTCTGGCTAGATAAGAATCATAATACCTTGTGATCATGCCCCACACAACATTGCTAGGGTGAAACAAGTAACGTCCCAAGTGATGGAAAACAGAATCTCTCTGAGGGAAAAGCCTTGTGAGTTCCTCTTGATATGCTGGAATTAGGAAAAGTGAAGGTACAAAGTAATTATCTGATTTTAGGATCAGCCATGGAATATTTCGAAGATATTGCTGATTATCTTCACAGAAAAAGAGCTTATCATAGTCACTGTAATCATGAGCCATATGAAGATAAAGAAAAGCAGGGTTAGAATGAATAGCTTTGTTTTTCAGCATGTTTCCATAACTCTCAGGAGAACCATTACTGAAATTCTTGAACTGCTTAATAGGGAATTTTGGCGGTAGTAACCATGATGTTTCAGGGAATGGTTCACAGAAAAGATCTGCGGTGCCTTTATCACTGTCAACAAGTAAAACTCTTTTTGTGAGGATAGCATAGAGGAATGCTGAAGCCATTGTCAAGATCCTGTTCCCCAGACCACTGTAAGCTACCCAGACCAAATAGTTGCAGCCCATAACCTTAGCCTCCTGTCCAGACTTTAGCTGCTCAATAGCTTTCTTGTATGATTCAGTATGTGGACCACACTTCTTCTGAAGTGCCTCATGTTCCCTTAGTCTCTCCAGAAGATACGCAGATGGAAAGTAGGATGATTCTTTGCGGTACAATACTGATTGATATCTGCTTAGACATGATTGTTCATCAAATCCAGTAGTTAACAAACCACCCAGTAGTTTGTCGTTGACAACTTCCGAAGATGCTATAGTGACATTTTTACCTAAAACAAAGACAATGTTTTTATCAGAATCAGGTACAATTTGTTATAACTGTACTTTCAATATGTAGATAAAGGGGCAAAAAAAACCGTTCACTATCATATTGAAGTTAGCCTGGGGAAGTATAGAGCTGATGAAAAGGGTCAATTATCCAAAGCATGAACCTTTTTCAGACCAATGAAACATATACATAGGATAAAGAAGATAATAGATTGCACTCACATTGCAAATTTGCTATACATAATCTAACAACTTGTAAATTGCAAGGTTCAAAGGTTAAAAACAGTACGCAAAGTTCTTTACTACTACTAGCTCGGTAGTAGTAAGTTTTTCAGGACTTGCACTACTACGACAAAAAGAACTCAAAGAAGGGACGGGACAATAGGACATGCAAGAAAAGCATTTAGTTCACGCCTGATGGACACCCAGATGCTACGTCGCGATCCACAGTTCACCACACGCAACCCTCAAAAAGTTAAATGCTCCTCAAAATTGTCATCAATTAACCGATGGTCCTAGAGCGGCGTGAAGCTGTAAACTCAAAAAAAAAATGGAAACTATGAAACACATCCATTTTCTTACCATCTTTCGACTTCGACCGGGACAGGTGCAAGTCACCACGGCCACCGCCCCGTGATGAGAGGCCGGTAGGATCAGCGTCGATGAACTGGCCCCTCCGCGCCGCGGAGCCCCCGGCGAGCAGGAGCAGGACGACCGCGCACGCCACGAGCGCCGCGGCTGACAGCGGCAGCACCACCGCCCGTCCTTTCCTCCCGCCGCGCGGCCCGGGCGACGCCAGTAGCGCCTCCCCCTGCGTCGGAGGCGTCGGCGAGCGGCGGATCCGCTCCTTCAGGTCCATGCGGATTGTGGAAGCCCGCGCGAACCCTCGGGTTCGCGGTGGAAAAGCGCGAGGTCAAAAAGCTTCGTGTGGCGTTATGCCGTGGCACGACGAAAGGCGCAACGCAATCAGGGGCAACGAGGAAAGCCATTTCGGCTCAAATAGAAACGGGACGGATTCATGCGACGAGGTGCGGCCCACCAGCGCACAGGGGCTTTGAATCTTTGCTGGGTTTTTTTTGGTGGAAAAAGAACTCAAAAAAGTGGGGCTTTGGATCGGAGAAGAGGCGACGACGTGACGGCACGGTGGCAACGTCGTCGGTGAAAGGGCAAGGGGGCGGAGCGACCTCGGCGTGGGCGAGAAGTGGCCGGCAGGTGGGGGGGCTCTCACTTTTTCTCTCGGCGCCGTGCATGCGACAGCGTCGGGTGTTTCGGTGATCCGGGGGGAACCGGACGAGCGGCTCCCCGCGTTCCGCGGTCGATGAGGCAAGCGTGCCGCGGCTGATGCAGCCCCGGCGGTGGGTTCGGTTCGCTCTGGGCTCTGGGGTGTGTGACGCAGGAGAGATTTGGAGGGTTCTCCTCTCTCTGACACCTCGTACAGTCGATGCCGACGGCTTGTTGCCCGGGTACACCATGAATTGGCTAATCGAGTTGGTATTATTTATTGCTGTTGTTTGCCCTGTGCCCGTAGCTCCTTTTGCTTTCATGGCTGCTGTTGCCGAGGAACTCTGCCGGTCTGCCCCATCCGCGCGTCAGTTCGAATGCTTTAGTGCAAGTGTGCAGGTACGGACAAAGCTTTTAGTCAACGGTAAAATTGTTTCACTCTCCCGTTCTCCGGATTGGAGTACCTGACTCGGCGCTGTGTGTTGATTCCTCAACGGAATTGCTATAAAGATGGCGATAGTTTTTTCACTAATCTCAGTGTACGTTAGATTTGTTCGTACGCAAACGCTACGGCAGTTGTATCCATCCGATCTTCTGATTAGCTTTTAACTTTGTTCTATTGTGTATCGTACTGTTGCGTAACAACTACAAGCTATGTAGGTAATTATTTATATATTTATATAAATTTACACATAGTTACACCTCACTTACACACCGCTTACGTATGTAATTAGTATGTAATTTTGGGATTTACATATGTAATTTTAGAACTAACATATGTAATTTTAGGATTTACATGGTAAATACACTAAAATTACATATATAATTTAGGGACTTACAATGTAAATACATACCGACTATTTTTTGGTGAAAATATAGCACCATAAATATAACTACTCCCTTGATTTTAAACTTTGGACATCCCCTCCCCCAAACTCTCTCTCTCTCTCCACTAAGAAAATATTATCTCTATCTTAAAATATAATAATGTCTAGCTATGCATCCGGATAAGTGATTATTTAGACAATAGTCAACATTTGACAGGGTTAGTAGTAAACAAGGTATATTCCCTATATTTCAAAATATAAGCATTTAAGTTAAACTTGAAGGTTATAAAAAAACTAATATTTGTGATATCAAATTAGTGCCATTATATCCATTATGAAACATATTTTTATAGTTTACTTTTTTGACGTGGTAAATGTTGTTAATACCTTTTTCTATAAATTTGGTTAAACTAAGAGTAGTTTGACTCAACACAATACTAAAGATGCTTATATTTTAATACAGAGAATTTAGTTTCTCTATCTTATTTTTTTCATGGTCCATTCAAAGCTAACATGAGCCCAAATCTAATAGCACAAACACCGGCAAAAAAAACCCATGAAACTACCACGTATTATGGTTGAAGTTGGGAAACGGGGAAAAGCAATACAAGCTATGACAGGTGTCATGCCCCGATCTGGCCCTAGACGGGAACTAGAGCGGGACGCTCCAAATAAACCTGTGTGCTGATATCAGTCCCAGGAAAACAGCGCTGGTATCGCAGGAACACGAAATACCACAGCAACAGCGGTCTCTTCATTAAGAGTAGTCTTACAATCATGTTGGGCTACGGACAGACCCCGTGCTCACAACTTCATTACAAAAGGAAAAGGCGGAAGCGAAGACTGGCCCAAGGCCACAAGTATAACTTGGGAACTACGACGAAACCCTAAAACTGTTCGAAGCCGGTCTGCTCTTGGTAGAACTCCTCGTTAGCGGGATCCATCTCCTCCTCTTCGAGAACTGGGAGGATTTATTTATATAGAGCAAGGGTGAGTACAAGGAGTACTCAGCAAGTCTTGGGAATTATCTATGTATTGCAAGCTTCATAGAACGGCTGTTTGTTTTCGCAGTTGATTTGATTTAAGTCTTTCGAAATGATTTCTAGGGAAGTGCTTCTCGACGACTCGAGCCTGACAGTGCCCCAAGCCCGGTCAGAGTAGTGCAGTGTAACAGTCTTTTAAGAATCAAGTATTGGCTCCCGGCCAACCGATTTGGTCACCCTCCCGGGCCTAGCTGAACCCGTCAGCAACATTTGATAACAACGTTATCCAACCCATCAAGTCAATTTCACATGCAGTAGTCAAACAAAACTACGCTAAGGAATCACCTTATATCCGCCCATAACCGTGGGCATGGTTGTTCGAATAGTTTGTTAACCTCTGCAGAGGGTGTACACTTTACCCACACGACATTACTATCCTGGGTCACTCAGCCCGTGCAGCACAGCCATGTTTGGTGACTTCGAGACATTCATGACAAGGCATTTCCAAAGCCGACTCAAGGTTACCATATGCCAACGGGAAGGGTTATCCGGACCAACAACAGGTTAGGTCCCAGACCATACTGTGCCAGGAAGCCCAGTGGTCCTCCCAGACACCACCCCGGTGAATCCACTTGTCCCTTGGCATCAAGGCTTCCCTGGCCCAACTAGTTACTCAGCCAGGGTGTCCCATTTCACCCATGTGGTCGCACTGATTATGTTTGGATGAAATCCCAAAAGTATCGGTCCTTAAGTGTGAGAACGGGAAAGTATACTCCCGGTACGTCCCCCGCTCTGCGATTTTAAAAATCATTTTATTTTGCAGACACCGACCCAAGTGTCGGGTTTTCCAGGTGTTTTGTAAACCCATGTTTTACCCATCGTTGAAGATTTTACATTTTGAGAGAGCCCCCGATGTACATGCCTAAGGGCTTGAACATCGGGAACCGGCAGTTGTCAAGGGCGGTACAGGTATTCAATAGCCAAGGAGGGTATGTGCATCAATTGGGTTGGGCTAGTGGGTTATCTCGCAAACCGCGACTAAGTACAACAGGTGCGACATACTAATGCATAGTTTGCAAAATGGAAATACTTAGTTTTAAATTATGGGTGCAAGATGGTCAAAGGAGACTTGCTTTGCTCGAGATCTTGAACTTGCTCCTCGAAATCCACACACTACGAGTCTTCGGGCTCCGAAACTACACATGTAACGAAAAGACTGAACAAACAGTGAAAAGAAAGCCCTAATAATGACCTCTAAGTGTGCCATTAGATAGATCTCGATTTTTGAGAAATTTTGGAAGTGGAACGGAGTCAATTGGATGAACGGTTGAGAAGATATGAATTTTCTAAGGTTAATTGATTTTAAGTCTAAAGGAAAAAGGTTTATTAAATTCTCTGGAAAAAAAAGGAAAGGAGGGGTGACAATCGGACTTCTTGAGCGAGCCGGAGGCATGACCCAAAGGGTTTTGCACGGCGCGGCCGAGTAACGGGCCAGCGCGTGAGCGGGGCGAGCGGCTTGCGGCCCGTGCGGCGCGGGGCACCGCAGGCCGAGGGGGGCTGGTGCCCCGCGGGGGAGCGAGCGGGCCAGGCCGATCCGCGAGGGGGAACAGCCCATGGTCTGCCGCAGGCGCGCGGGGCCGAGGCCATGAGGGCAGCCCAGTGGCGCGCGGGCGAAGGCAGGCCGAGGAGGGGGCGAGCAGGCGGGGGAAACTGGCCGAGGCCGTGAATGCGGCCCAGCGGCACGCGGGTGGAAGCAGGCCGAGAAGCCGAGCAGGCCGAGGCTGTGAAGGTGGCCCAGCGGCGCGAGTGAGAGAGGGTGGACCGGGGTCAAGGTGTGGGGCCCACAGGTGGGTCCCACCACCCTTCTCTTCTTCCTCCTTCTTTCTTCTCTTCTTCTTTTCTCCTTCCTTCTCTCCTTTCTTCTTTTCTTCTTCTGTTTGCCCGAGAGAGAGAGAGTGGGAGCAACGGGCGAGGTGGGGGAACGGTGCGGCGCGGCCACGGTGAAAAGAGACGCGGCACAGGAGAGAGTGTAAGGGCGCGGTCGTGGCGACGCGCGCGGCGCGGCCGACCATGGCGAGCGGCGGCTACGGCGAAGAGAGGAGGAAAGAAGAGCGGCGAGGGGGAGTTACCGCGAGGGGAGGAGGAAGGGTGCCATTGCCGGGGAAGAGGAGGGAAACGGCGCGGCCGGGGGTCCGCGCCGCGCGTCCGGGTGCGGCGGCCGGCGTAGGATAGCGACGGTGATGTTTTTGGTGGAGAAGACGGGGGAGGCTGAATGAGTGTAACGCCCCGGCACTCGTTAACCTATGCTCTGATACCACCTTTGTAACGCCCCGGCACTCGTTAACCGATAACACCGGCTAACTTATGCCGAGATGCTACGCATTACCTGTGAGATAGTACCAGTCCCAGGATACACTAGCTGGTACACACAGAATAAACATGGAATCAAAGTAGATTAATATTACATCACTGGGTTTTAGTCCTTACATAAGTTGCCATCCTGGATAGGCCCAAGGATGAGCAACGCAACAAATCAAAAGTCCATAAAGCAAAAGTCAAAAGCAGCGGCAGCTAAGCGTCTGGGCGACCGTCTTGATCCACAGGCGAGGGCTTGGGGCTAGGCACGATCCTTCTAGAAGTCCTCGTACTCGGCTTGCTCCTGGAGGCACTCCTCGGCGGTCGGGTCGACGTCTTCATCTCCAATCTCTAAAGATATATTATATAGCAAGGGTGAGTACTTTACGTACTCAGCAATCCGGGGAAAGAATGACATGCTTGGTTAAGACAAGGAGAGCTAGGGTTTTATTTGCGAAAGCAGCCTTTTTGGCGAAAGCGATTTAGTTCACAAAACTCTAGTGAGTCAAAATTTTAGTTGTCGGGAGGGGGCTCACGCCTCGACCCATTCCACAAGTTGCTTTGCAACAACTTGTTACAAGATCAACAATTAATTGATTAACCGGTTTCCTCTATTAGTTTCTTTCTGCTTTCTCAGCAAAACCATCACATCCATAAAATCATCATCTCCTTATTTCACATAATTAACATCGCCATCTCGGCACAACCACGCCTTCTCGGCCCTAACAACACCTTGGTGCCAAGCGACACCCCAGGTCACACAGACCCGTTCCTAACCACAAAGGTTAGCCGTCTGCCACATAGGCGGACTCTGGAAACGTAACCCTTCCCACCAACCACTTTCATCAAACATTTGTCAAACAAAACTACGCTATGAGAAACACCTTACACTCGCCCTTGACCGTGGGCACGGCTGTTCGAACAGTTCATTAAACTCTGCAGAGGTTGTACGCTTTACCCACACGACACGAAACTGACACCGTGTACCCGTCGGCAACGGAAGTTCGTGACAAGGCCTTTCCAAAGTTAACCCATGAAAATCGCACACCACCTAGTTGGGCCAAATCTCTCAGCCGAGCATCAGGCAGTCGCAGCCGTCATCCACTCAGGAATACCGAGGATGCCTCCTACTCCTACTCGGTACCGTGTGCCACATAGAGGCAACAAAACACCCAAAAGGGCCATAAGATCCAACACTTCGTCTCCTCATCCTCGGCATCCCACAACTATTGGCATACCAAACTCCCATGTGATAACCATTTACTTAGCTAGGGGTATCCCATAAATACCCGTGCGGTCGCACTGTAACATGTTTGGATGAATTTCCCAAAGGAATCGGTCCTTAACGATAATACGCGATCGAACCACAAAGGCACGGTCTCGTATCATCACCATTTTCACAACTCATTTTATTTCGCAACACATCGGTACCACGTACCGGATTTTTAAGCATAAAGTTTGGAAATACCCAAGTTTCCCACACGACAGTACAACGATAGCACGGCTAAGCAAACTACCTCGGTAATCGTATCCAATGGATAGCGATACCGGCGTAAATATGTGTAGCTAACAAGGATAAAGGAATTTAACAACACCCTACGTATAGTGAATGCAACTACTAGGTCGGTCCGTCGGTCGCATAAGCGATCCGAGGCCAAACCAAGAATTATCGTGTACACCTAGCAATATATTTTTCAAATAAAATAACTTGTAATTATAGGAGCAATGTGGTCAAGGAGGCTTGCCTTGCACAAGATGCGGGTCTTCTTCTTCGAAACCGGCGTCCGGAGCGTCCTCGTACATGTGCTCTATACGCGGAACGGAGAACAAATAAATAAAAAGGTAACAAAACAAGCTCAAATCAAATAAACAAGTGTGCCACTGTGTAGATCTCAATTTTAGAAAAATTTAGAAATTTGAACAAGATCAAACGGAGTTACGGTTGAATTTCTATGAATTTTCGAAGATAAAAGGGTTTTTTCTGGAATTTTAGGAATTATTATTAAACGGTAACGGAATATTCCATATTCCGTTGGAATATTCCGTTAGGGCTGACGGTGTGGGGTGGGGCCCACATGTCAGCAGAGAGAGAGAGGAGGGGAGTGGGGCCCACCTGTCAGCCGGGGGAGGGGGTTCTTCTTCCTCCCCAGGCTTGCCCGGCTTGGGCCGGTGGTGGCGCCAGGCGGCGAGGCGGCCGGGGAGAGGGAGGCCGGTGGCCGTGGGCGGCGGCGGCAACCGGGGAGCGGCGGCGGCTGCCGGGGAGCAGCGGAGTCGGCCGGGAACGGCGGGACTGAGATGGGAGAGGGAGAGGGCGCCGGCGAGAGAGAGAGAAGCCGGTGAGGGGAGGGGCGGCGAGGCGAGGAGAAGGGGTTTCGGCTCCCCTTTTATAGGCGGCGAGGGGCGCGGCGAGGGCGTGCCGTGACGGGACGACGACGTGGTGGCGCGGGGCTCGAGGTGGCGCGGCGCGGCACGTCGTGCGCGCGGCTCGAGGCCGGACGGGACGGCGGCGCGGCGACGGGACAGCTGCGCGGCGCGAGCGGCGCGGGGCGCGAGGCAGTGAGGCGCGCGGTGTGGGCGGCGAGGGGACGCGCGCGCGGCGCGGCGGGCGGCGCGGGCGCGGCGGCAGCGGGCGCGTGCGACGCACGTGCGGCCGGAGGAGGAAGACGGCTCGGTGGGCCGGGCCAGGCCGAGCGCGAGGGGAAAGGCCGGTGGGCCGGGAGAGAAAAAGAGAGAGAGAGAGAGCTAGGCCGGGAGAGAGAAAGAGAGGGGGAAAGGGATGGGCCGGCCCACTCGGGGGGGGAAGGGAGAGGGGGAAAGAGGGGTTGGGCCGGGGAGAAGGGAGAGAAAAGGGGGGCCCATTAGAGGTTTCTTTCTTTTTTTTTTTAAATTGGAATTTGAGGGGAAAGAAAATATGAGATCTTTTTGGCACAGACCAAGTAAAATCCAAACTTTAAAATCCAAAAAAATTTTAACTGAGATATTTTTAAATAAATAAATAAATGAAAAGAGGTGTTACAAACCTACCCCCCTTAACAGAATCTCGTCCCGAGATTCCGCGACTACGCGAACAACTCAGGGTGCTCGGCTCGAAGATGATCCTTTTGTTCACAAGTAGCTTCTTCTTCAGAGTGGTTACTTCACTGAACCTTGTAAAACTTGATCACTTTCCGTCTGGTGCTTCGTTCCTTTTCATCAAGAATCCGAATCGATTGTTCTCCATAGGTCAGATTCTCTTGCACATTGATTATCTTGAGTGGAACTTGCTCTTCCGAAACTCGAAGACATTTCTTTAACTGGGACACATGGAACACGTTGTGTATACCGGCAAGCTCTGCAGGTAATTCAAGCTGATAGGAAACTTCTCCACGACGTGCAGTGACAGGATAGGGTCCGATGAAACGTGGCGCTAACTTTCCTGCCATTCCAAATCTTTTCATTCCACATAGAGGTGATACTCGCAGGTATACGTGATCTCCAACGACAAACTCTAGATCTCTTCGGCGGTTGTCTGCATAGCTTTTCTGCCTAGACTGGGCCACTTTCAAGCGTTCTCTGATCACTTTCACCTGTTCTTCAGCTTCTTTTAGAATATCTGGTCCAAATATTTTCTTTTCTCCGACATCCGTCCAACAGAGTGGCGTTCGACACTTACGCCCATACAAGGCTTCATTCGGGGCCATCTGTATGCTTGCCTGATAGCTGTTGTTGTAGGAGAACTCTGCGTAGGGTAGACACAAATCCCAAGTACCGGCAAAATCCAAAGCACAAGCTCTTAACATGTCTTCTAGAATCTAATTCACCCTTTCTGTCTGTCCATCGGTCTGAGGATGGTAGGCTGTACTGAAGTTGAGATTGGTACCCATGGCTTCATGTAACTTCTTCCAAAAATGGGAGGTGAACTGGGTACCTCTATCTGACACAATCTTCTTTGGGACGCCATGTCGGCAAACCACTTTCGTCATGTATAGCTCTGCTAACTTCTTGCCAGAGTAGGTAGTCTTTACGGGGATGAAATGGGCAACCTTGGTTAGTCGATCCACTATTACCCAAATGGAATCATAACCCGAAGATGTCTTTGGAAATCCAGTTATAAAGTCCATTCCTATTTCTTCCCACTTCCATTCTGGAATCTTTAACGGTTGTAGTAAACCTGCGGGCTTCTGATGTTCAGCTTTTACCCTTTGACTGATGTCACAAAGGGCAACATACTCGGCAATATCTCGCTTCATTCCAGACCACCAATAATGGCTCTTGATATCTTGGTACATTTTGGTACTTCCGGGGTGGATAGAATATGCAGACTCATGGGCTTCCTGCAGTATCAGGTTTCTTCATTCCTTTTTATTGGGCACACATATGCGCTTTCCAAACCAAACACTTCCTTTATCATCTATGGAGTATTCTGAGTTTTTGTCTTTCTTTATCAACTCTATATTCATAATTTCTTCGTCACCTTCTTGGGCTTCACGGATTTGGTTCTCTAGAGTTGGTTGCACCACTAGGGTTGCTAGAGTTCCTGGTTTAACCATATTTATTCTTAGTCTTTCCATTTCCTTGCATAATGCTGGATGATGTGGCGAGGTCAAAAGGACATTGCAGTGCACCTTTCGACTTAGAGCGTCTGCGACAACATTTGCTTTTCCCGGATGGTAATGTATTCCGACATCGTAATCCTTGATCAGTTCAAGCCATCTTCTTTGCCTGAGGTTGAGCTCTGTCTGAGTGAAGATATACTTCAGGCTCTTATGATCCGTATATACCTCAAATCTGTTTCCGATCAAGTAATGTCTCCATATCTTAAGGGCATGAACGACTGCGGCTAGCTCAAGATCATGGGTAGGGTAGTTCACTTCATGTGGCCTTAACTGCCGTGAGGCATAAGCAACAACTTTTCCTTCTTGCATAAGTACACATCCTAAACCCTGCCTAGATGCATCGCAAAAGACTTCAAAATCTTTCCTTATGTCAGGGAGGATTAAGACTGGAGAAGTCGTTAGCCTTTTCTTTAGCTCCTGGAAACTCTTTTCACATGCTTCGGTCCAAATGAACTTCTTTTCTTTCTTGAGCAATTCTGTCATGGTTTGGCGATTCTTGAGAAACCCTCAATAAACCTTCTGTAATATCCTGCCAAACCAAGAAAACTCCTGATCTCGGTAACTGTGGTTGGAGACTTCCATGAAAGCACATCTCTTACTTTCCCTGGGTCCACTTCTACTCCACGAGATGAGATAACATGGCCTAGGAATGCGACTCGGTCTAGCCAAAATTCACACTTGGAGTATTTTGCATAAAGTTGATGTTCTCGCAACTTTCCCAAAACCAATCTCAAATGTTCTGCATGTGTCTGTTCGTCCTTGGAGTAGATGAGAATGTCGTCTATGAATACTACGACAAACTTGTCGAGGTATTCCATGAACACCTTGTTCATGAGATTCATAAAGAATGCTGGAGCATTTGTGAGTCCAAAGGACATGACCGTATACTCATATAGACCATAACGAGTTGAGAAGGCGGTCTTTGGTATGTCTTCAGGTCTGATTTTCAACTGATGGTATCCAGATCTTAAATCAATCTTGGAGAAGACTGAGGCTCCTTGTAACTGATCAAACAGGTCATCAATCCGTGGTAACGGATACTTGTTTTTGATGGTTACTTCATTTAAAGCTCTGTAATCCACACACATTCTCTTTGTTTTATCCTTCTTCTCAACTAGGAGAACTGGAGCTCCCCATGGTGACGTACTAGGTCGCACAAAACCATTTGCTTCCAATTCTTCTATCTGTCTTTTTACTTCGGCCAATTCATTAGCTGCCATTCTGTAGGGTCTCTTGGCTATTGGAGCTGTGCCGGGTGCAAGTTCTATGGAGAACTCTATTTCCCTATCTGGTGGCATTCCGGGTAATTCATCTGGGAAGACATCTGGATATTCGTTGACTACAGGCACTTCTTCCAAAGGAATGACTTCGATGCAGTTCAGCATGGCCTGACCTCTAGGGTCCTTTGACAGAGTAAACCTTACTTCACTTCCGGCTGGTCCTTTCATCGTGATAGTCCTTGTGGCACAATCTATCTGACCCTTGTACTTAGCTAACCAGTCCATGCCTAGAATCAGGTCCAGACCTTGCGACTCTAGGATAATAGGGCTAGCCATAAACTTAACACCTTCTATGACTAGGCTAACCTTTGGGCATGATCGATCAGACCTAGTCTCCTTTCCCGGGGAGTGAACGATCATTGGTACCCTTAGGTCCTTAGTAGCCAAACCATGTTGTTCCACAAAAGCTCGAGAAATGAAAGTATGCGAAGCTCCCGAATCAAACAAGACAACAGCAGGTACATTATTAACAAGGAGCGTACCTATCACAACATCCGAAGCTTCCTGGGCTGACTTTGCCTGAACATGGTTGACGCAGCCTCGTCCAAAGCTTGGAGTAGTACGGGAGGCCTGACCACTAGCCTGAGTAGTGGCTCTCGCTTGCCCTGATGCTGGTACTCTGGCAGTACTGATGTTAGAGGCTCCTGAAACAGCGGGGCCTTTCTTCTGGGGACATTCTCTAGCAAAATGTCCGACTTCTCCACAGCGGAAACAACCATTTCCATTTGTATTCTGGGGATTCCTTGGCTGAGTGTTGAAAGATGTCGGGTTACTTCCTCCTGTGTTGCCACTATAGGCTCTTGGCGGAGCTGGTGCAGATGAACGGAAAGGAACTGGGCGGGTAGGGAATCCATGATGCTGTTGTGGGGCTGGCTGGTGAAACTGAGGAGGTGGGTTGGTCCTAGGGCGTGGACCACCATGAGACTGAAATCCGGTCTGAGCCATCTTGCGCTTGCGAAAAATCTCCACTTCCTTCCTGGTATCTTCGACTATTAACGCCCTATTAACCATGTCTTGGAAGGTAGGGAAAACATGAGCAACAAGCTGAAGCTTTATCCCGACGTTCATTCCTTTTAGAAACTTTCTGATCTTTTTCTTGTCAGTATCCACCTCATCTGTGGCATAACGGGCCAAATGGTTGAACTTGCTGAGGTACTCATTGATGCTGGAATTTCCTTGCTTGAGATTGTTGAATTCTTCCCTTTTAATATCATAGATACTTTCTGGCACATAAGCAGCTCTGAAAGCTTCTGCAAATTCTGCCCAAACAATTGTAGCGGCATCTTGGTGAGTGGCACAATAATTCTCCCACCAATTGGCGGCGGGTCCTCTGAGCTGATGTGCAGCATATAAGGCCTTGTCTCTAGGAGAGCATTGCACAAGGTCTAGCTTCCGCTCTACGTCCTTCAACCAATCGTCGACTTCGACAGGCTCGGAGGTCTGCGAGAATTCTGGCGGACGGGTTCTCAAGAAATCGGTCAGCTTGGAGCGACCATTATGATGCGGAGCTGGGTGGTGCTGGGGATTCAAAGCAGCAAGAGTCTGAGCTATGCCCTGTAGGATCTGAGTTTGAATGGCCATGATTTGCTGGGGATCCAAATGAGGGGGTGGAGGTGGAGGTGTTTCTCCTTGGGCGGTAGCTGTGGCAGCATGTGTTCCTTGGGTGGCGGCCGGTTCATTTTCTGACACCTGATCATCCGCGTGCTCATCTTCCTGACCTTCAGCATTCTGAGTGGCGTTGTTGTCATTCTGAATTTGGTCCTCATAACCGAAGCGGGCTGGGGTGCGAGCGTTGCGACGAGGGCGTCCTGCCATCTGGTTTGTTTGAAAGGGCGGAGTAAGGGGAGGGCATTTCATGGATAAAACCATTTTCGCAAATCGGGGAAATTCCGAAAGACAGGGACATGGCTAGCCCAAAGCTTAGCCAAGCTTAGCTGGACGCACATCAAGAGGCAAACCAACATTACATAACCCACCAACACACTAGTTTAACGAACACTAAGTGCCACAACCCCTAATGGGTTGGCAATGATACGATAGGTCTGACGCACAACAACCACTAAACTTCTAAGAACTGAGGGAAAAGATTGGCGGAGTCCAACGTATCGTGATCCGTCTAAAGTTTAAATGAAAAGGGATTAGTGAGTAGTTTGAAAAGAATCCTATAGTAAGGAGAAGAGTATAAGCATTATCTAACTTTTGCAACTATGTATAAGTTTTTAAAATAGTCCTTAGGGTCACAACTAAACGAAGGTTTCGTCCTAGGGCCAAACCTATGCTCTGATACCACCTTTGTAACGCCCCGGCACTCGTTAACCGATAACACCGGCTAACTTATGCCGAGATGCTACGCATTACCTGTGAGATAGTACCAGTCCCAGGATACACTAGCTGGTACACACAGAATAAACATGGAATCAAAGTAGATTAATATTACATCACTGGGTTTTAGTCCTTACATAAGTTGCCATCCTGGATAGGCCCAAGGATGAGCAACGCAACAAATCAAAAGTCCATAAAGCAAAAGTCAAAAGCAGCGGCAGCTAAGCGTCTGGGCGACCGTCTTGATCCACAGGCGAGGGCTTGGGGCTGGGCACGATCCTTCTAGAAGTTCTCGTACTCGGCTTGCTCCTGGAGACACTCCTCGGCGGTCGGGTCGACGTCTTCATCTCCAATCTCTAAAGATATATTATATAGCAAGGGTGAGTACTTTACGTACTCAGCAATCCGGGGAAAGAATGACATGCTTGGTTAAGACAAGGAGAGCTAGGGTTTTATTTGCGAAAGCAGCCTTTTTGGCGAAAGCGATTTAGTTCACAAAACTCTAGTGAGTCAAAATTTTAGTTGTCGGGAGGGGGCTCACGCCTCGACCCATTCCACAAGTTGCTTTGCAACAACTTGTTACAAGATCAACAATTAATTGATTAACCGGTTTCCTCTATTAGTTTCTTTCTGCTTTCTCAGCAAAACCATCACATCCATAAAATCATCATCTCCTTATTTCACATAATTAACATCGCCATCTCGGCACAACCACGCCTTCTCGGCCCTAACAACACCTTGGTGCCAAGCGACACCCCAGGTCACACAGACCCGTTCCTAACCACAAAGGTTAGCCGTCTGCCACATAGGCGGACTCTGGAAACGTAACCCTTCCCACCAACCACTTTCATCAAACATTTGTCAAACAAAACTACGCTATGAGAAACACCTTACACTCGCCCTTGACCGTGGGCACGGCTGTTCGAACAGTTCATTAAACTCTGCAGAGGTTGTACGCTTTACCCACACGACACGAAACTGACACCGTGTACCCGTCGGCAACGGAAGTTCGTGACAAGGCCTTTCCAAAGTTAACCCATGAAAATCGCACACCACCTAGTTGGGCCAAATCTCTCAGCCGAGCATCAGGCAGTCGCAGCCGTCATCCACTCAGGAATACCGAGGATGCCTCCTACTCCTACTCGGTACCGTGTGCCACATAGAGGCAACAAAACACCCAAAAGGGCCATAAGATCCAACACTTCGTCTCCTCATCCTCGGCATCCCACAACTATTGGCATACCAAACTCCCATGTGATAACCATTTACTTAGCTAGGGGTATCCCATAAATACCCGTGCGGTCGCACTGTAACATGTTTGGATGAATTTCCCAAAGGAATCGGTCCTTAACGATAATACGCGATCGAACCACAAAGGCACGGTCTCGTATCATCACCATTTTCACAACTCATTTTATTTCGCAACACATCGGTACCACGTACCGGATTTTTAAGCATAAAGTTTGGAAATACCCAAGTTTCCCACACGACAGTACAACGATAGCACGGCTAAGCAAACTACCTCGGTAATCGTATCCAATGGATAGCGATACCGGCGTAAATATGTGTAGCTAACAAGGATAAAGGAATTTAACAACACCCTACGTATAGTGAATGCAACTACTAGGTCGGTCCGTCGGTCGCATAAGCGATCCGAGGCCAAACCAAGAATTATCGTGTACACCTAGCAATATATTTTTCAAATAAAATAACTTGTAATTATAGGAGCAATGTGGTCAAGGAGGCTTGCCTTGCACAAGATGCGGGTCTTCTTCTTCGAAACCGGCGTCCGGAGCGTCCTCGTACACGTGCTCTATACGCGGAACGGAGAACAAATAAATAAAAAGGTAACAAAACAAGCTCAAATCAAATAAACAAGTGTGCCACTGTGTAGATCTCAATTTTAGAAAAATTTAGAAATTTGAACAAGATCAAACGGAGTTACGGTTGAATTTCTATGAATTTTCGAAGATAAAAGGGTTTTTCTGGAATTTTAGGAATTATTATTAAACGGTAACGGAATATTCCATATTCCGTTGGAATATTCCGTTAGGGCTGACGGTGTGGGGTGGGGCCCACATGTCAGCAGAGAGAGAGGAGGGGAGTGGGGCCCACCTGTCAGCCGGGGGAGGGGGTTCTTCTTCCTCCCCAGGCTTGCCCGGCTTGGGCCGGTGGTGGCGCCAGGCGGCGAGGCGGCCGGGGAGAGGGAGGCCGGTGGCCGTGGGCGGCGGCGGCAACCGGGGAGCGACGGAGGCGGCCGGGAACGGCGGGACCGAGAGGGGAGAGGGAGAGGGCGCCGGCGAGAGAGAGAGAGAAGCCGGTGAGGGGAGGGGCGGCGAGGCGAGGAGAAGGGGTTTCGTCTCCCCTTTTAAAGGCGGCGAGGGGCGCGGCGAGGGCGTGCCGTGACGGGACGACGACGTGGTGGCGCGGGGCTCGAGGTGGCGCGGCGCGGCACGTCGTGCGCGCGGCTCGAGGCTGGACGGGACGGCAGCGCGGCGACGGGACAGCCGCGCGGCGCGGGCGGCGCGGGGCGACATGGGTGCGGGGCGCGAGGCGGTGAGGCGCGCGGTGTGGGCGGCGAGGGGACGCGCGCGCGGCGCGGGCGGGACGGCGAGCGCAGGCGCGGGTGCGGCGGCGCGGCGGGCGGCGCGGGCACGGCGGCGGCGGGCGCGTGAGGCGCACGTGCGGCCGGAGGAGGAAGACTCGGTGGGCTGGGCCAAGCCGAGCGCGAGGGGAAAGGCCCGTGGGCCGGGAGAAAAAGAGAGAGAGAGCTAGGCCGGGAGAGAGAAAGAGAGGGGGAAAGGGATGGGCCGGCCCACTCGGGGGGGGAAAGGGAGAGTGGGGGAAAGAGGGGTTGGGCCGGGGAGAAGGGAGAGAAAAGGGGGGGCCCAACAGAGGTTTCTTTCTTTTTTTTTTAAATTGGAATTTGAGGGGAAAGAAAATATGAGATCTTTTTGGCACAAACCAAGTAAAATCCAAACTTGAAAATCCAAAAAAATTTTAACTGAGATATTTTTAAATAAATAAATAAATGAAAAGAGGTGTTACAATGAGGAGAGCGGATGGGGGCTTTATAGGGGCTAGGGGAGCGCGCGGGGGCGGCTCACGGGCTCACCGGCGCTAGCGGCCAACGACGGCAGGGTGACATCGGCTACGGGGGGAGGGGAAAAAGGAGGGGAGAAAGGGGGTTTGCCTGCTTGCCATTTTAGGCGAACAGAGGAGAGAGGGAGGGGTGATGCAGCGGCTATGGCTCCGAGGCGTGGAGGTGCGTGCACTTGCGTGGCAGGCGGGGCAGGCAGCTGATGCCGGTGGCTAGGTTGACGCGGCGCAGTGAAGGCACGGCAGGCGGTGGCCAGGGTGACAATGGTGCGGCCGGTCGGTCGGCCATGACACGCGCGCGCGCGAGCCAACGGGCGGCGGCCGATTCAAAAGGCGCATCGGCAACTCCGGCGAGTGAGAGGGAGGAACGGGAAGGAGTGTGAGAGATAGCAGCGTGAGAGAGAGAGAGCTCTCTCTCGGCTGGCGTGTGCCGTGCACGTGAGGGAAGGCTGTGGGCCGGAGAGGAAGGTGGCCGGGGCGCGGGCGCAGCCCACGAAGGGGAGAAGGAGAGGTTGGGAGAGAGGGAGGGGCTGGGCCGGCTGAGAAAGGAATCGGCCCGAGAAAAAGAGGGGGAGGAATTTTAGACTTTTGTGGAGAAGACCCGTATGGAGCAGATTTAGAATTTGGGTTTGATTTTGAGTTGGGGTTTGGATAGAGGTGAATTGCCGAGATCCTGGCACACAGAAAAAGACCACAACGAAGAACAAATTTCGCAATTTAGTGTTTTATTAAAATAGTTTTTCCCTACGGCTAACGCCGCGACAGATCGGGCGTTACACTAGGTTTGTATGAATGTAAGCATGAAAAAAAAATACAACCCTTACACAATGTATCTTTAATATCAAATCTTTATGAAGGTATTGTTGTAGGTCTATGAACCACGAGGAGGAGGCTCCTCTAACTTAAATTAGAGGGACATATGTAGCTGACATATGAACCCAAATCAGGGACATAGGTATGCTCCACCTGTGAGGGACCATATCCCTCTAACTTAAAGTTAGATGAGCTCCTTCCAAACCACGTACCACCGTATCTTCTGTCCCTGTATTTTGGTTGGTGTGTGGTTCCTACTATTACACGGCGGTATAAAACCAACCTCAATATCCTAACGATGTTTTCTTATAATTTTTTCCTCAATCTTTAATGACACTTGGGTGGTCTTTTCTTCGACCATCCCAACAAAAAATAAGCATGCATATAAAATATTTGTAAAATCAGAAAATCTACTACACGGTCTTCCGTTGCAACGGGACAAATTAAATGAGTGGATAACGTTTGAACTTATCACTTCCCTTTCTCTTCTCTATCCAAGCTTCTTCATTGCCGTCGCGTTCGGGCAGGTCTGTGATGATGTAGTAGCAGCAACACACGGCGGCGGGGGAGCACCGGCCGCGGAAGGTGGCAAAGGTCAACACCAGCTGGGACTCGTGCATCACGGAGTATGGCTCCCCCACCGACTCCTCCTCGCCGACCATCCTCTCCTTCGGTGGCCACGCCGCCGCCGCCGCCGTAGTGTTCACCATCGGTGCACAGGTGTAAAGGGCCTCGTACTACGGAGCCGCCGCCGCAGCAGCCTTCAAGCCCAAGCAGGACGTGGACGCGGCGGCCGCCCCTTCTCCCAGGCACGCTCGGTCAAGCGGAGATACGATGACTTGGTGAGCTATCATGCTTCTTGCCGGAGTGTGTGCAGGTATGTCGTGAAATGCATCATCCACAATCGATACCGTAGGTACCATGTCTGGTACCTCTGGTATCATGGCTGATACCCAGGTATCAGACCCCTGTACCTATGGGTATCATAGTCTCAAGGTTGTCGCGCAGACGACGCTCAAAGTTATTGTGCTCCTTTGTCATCCCATCGCTTCTGCTCACTAGTGTTATGTGCAGGTACATCACGACTGATACACCTAGGTATCAAGCTTGGTACCAAGTACCAGGGGTCTGGTACCTCGAGGGTATCATGTCTGGTACCTAGGTACCCGTCGGTATCCATGGGTACCAGGTGCATGATATCTAGTACCTATAGGTATCAGGTACCACACTGGTACCTGAGATTAAAGGTGCGGGAAGGGGGAGCACGCCGTCGCTGCCTGGCTGACCGGTGGCCACACGTCGTTGCCTCCTCTTCTATTCTCCCTTGCTCAGTTCCTCTCCTCGACGTATCTCTCCTTCTGTTGTTGTTGCTGTCGGTGGGGGCAAAGAGATGATGGGTCGCCGCTACTTTGTAGCATGGGAACGAGAAAAACGGGGGGATTAGGTTCATAATGTATCCTGTTCGAACGAGATCCCATACTGTATCACGGTTGATACCTAAGTATCAGACCCGATACCCATAGGTACTATGTCTGGTACTTATATCACGGTTGATATCTAGGTATAAGACTTGGCACCTAGGTATCATGGTTGGTACTCACACGTATCAAACCTGGTACCTTAGGTACCAGGACCGGGGTTGGTTTTACAGTATCAATTAACAACGAGTCTTTAATTATCTCATAACATCACTTTTCCACGGAATCCCGTGGGCTAGCAGCTCTCTTGTAAAGTTTGCTTTTGCAGCATGAAGCTAGCCTTGTACACTTCCATTCGGTTCAACAAGCTTCAATCCCCAGCTCACGTCGTCGCAGTGCCGAACGTGGGGCAGTATTGTCCCGGTGTCCACTCCGCGCTTCATCTTGCAGTCGTAGAACGGCGGCGAGTGGAAGCACGGCTCCATGGACACGTCCCGTCCGCACGGCGGGTCCGGCACTGCCGTGACGTTCACCGGCTTGTACATCACCCACGGCCTCAGGCCGCCGAGCCCCTGCGCCACGTACCCGAACGTCGACCAGCCGCTGGTTACCAGCACGTCGCACAGGCTCAGGAGGTACATCTCCGCCCACGCCTTGCCGTCGTGCGACTTCTCGCCGAAGTGCTGGTACTCCTCGTGGCTCGGCTGGTGCACGCTCACGTCCTCGCCGGTCGCCGTCGCGCGCTCCCAGTACATAGCCTTGATGCGCTCGTGGAACCACGGCCGGAGAGAGGTGATCAGGACGGCCTTGGAGTTGTTGCTCCCGCCGGGCGGCGTCGTCGGTCGCGTGGGCATGGCCGTGTCTTCCACCGCGTCGAGTACCTCCGGGAGCAGCTTCTCCTTCCACGCGCACGACGTGATCTGCTCGAGGACGACGTGTGGCGACTTCGCCTGCCGGTGGTCGAAGACGCGCACCTGGACGCCGACCAGCTGCCGCGCCGGCGCGAGGTACGCGCGGTAGTACCGCGCGACGAGGCCCCAGACGTGGTTGGCCGGGTGGAACAGGTACCGGCCGAGGTGGTGGAACACGGCGTCGCGCTCCGGGAAGAGCGCGTCGAGCTCGTCCTGGAACGTGGTGACCAGGAACAACGACGGCACGATGTAGGTGTCCGTCCTCATCACCAGCCACTGGATGTTCGACAGCAGCCGCTGGTCTTCGTCGCAGAAGAACATCTTGTCGTCGTCGCCGTAGTCGTGGTCCAGGTGGAGGTACGCGAACGCCGGCAGCTGCGCCGTGGGTACGTCACTCCCGTCCGTCCCAAGCACCTTGTTCTTCAGCATGTTGCCGTAGCTCTCGGCGGTGTCGGCGCTGAAGTTCGCGTACCTCGTCGCCAGCGGGAAGTCGCGCGGGAGCAGCCACGTCGTGCCGGGGAACGGCTCGCAGAAGAGCTCCTCCATCTCGTTGCTCGGGTCGACGAGGAGGACGCGGCCGGTGAGCACCGCGTAGAGGAAGGCCGACGCGGCGGCGAGGATGCGGTTCCCGAGGCCGCGGTACGAGATGGAGACCACGTACTTGCACTGCTCGTCGTCCGGCGCGTGCGCCGCGGCGCCGCCATTGCCGCCGCCGTCCCTCAGCCGCTGCACGGCGCGGTTGTACGACTCGGTGTTGGGGCCGCACCGTCTCTGGAGCTCCTCGTGCATTCGCAGACGCGCTACGAGGTGCGGAGAAGGTCGTCGCCCCGGGTTCCGGCGGTACAGGGACGACTCGTACCTGCTGCGGCATGATGTCTCGTCGAATCCTTCGGGCAAGAGGCCGCCGAGGAGTTTGTCAGCCGCGCTTCGCGCCAGTGGAATCGATTTGTCGTCGGAACCTGCACGGAACAAACTGTAAGGTGTACCGTGTGTTACACGTGCATTGAAGTAGCAGGCAACTAAATGTGCCTTACTAGCTACATCAAAAGCCCAGATAATTTTTGGGCTGTAAATATTTCTAATTGGGGTTCTAATTGTGGAGTTATCTTACCCTGAAACTTTATATTACGCCCGCCTAGCTCAATCACAGTATGCATTTTTCAGGTATAAACATCTCGCATTTATTAAGCAAAACACTGAAATATCCAAAACGCTGAAAATCACACCGATCAGATCTACCAGAGCGAGTGCAGAATTCCACGCAGAACCAGAAAGAGTACCATGCATCATCATGTTCAGTTTCAGCAGCGTACTGAACCGATCAGGACTAAAATAACCGGTACACTGATTCTTACAAAGATGCACGGTGCTGCATGAGCTGCAGCCCGCCTCGTGCGTAATAATGCATAGGAAAAGGAACGGAACTCACCTCGGCGAAGGGCCTTGGTGGCAGCGATCCAGACGGCGGGGCGCCGCCCTCCAAGAACGACGAAAACCGTCGCCATGACAAAGGCGGCGAGCACGGCGTAGGCCACCGAGCTCCATCGCTTCTCGGCAGCAGCCACCGCCGGCTTCCTCTTCCGCGGCACGGAGCGCTCCAGGGCCTCCTCGCCCGCCTCCGGCAGCCAGTCGCCCTGCTGCTGATCCGCTCCTCGCGCCGCCGCCGCGCTCTCGGCGCAAGCCTTGGGCTTGCGTTGCTGCACCTGCATCGTTGTTATATCGCCTTCGCTGAGCGGAGAGGTTTCCCGCAACGGTGCACTATGCTGCAAAGACAAACGCACCAGCTAGTAGTATAGGAAATTAGGGGTAGAAAATTATTACTAGGAGGTTAATTTGTGGGGGACTATAGACGCGGCGCATTTGCTGCAGACCGCGGTTCACATCTCGTATACTTGTTTTAGTCGACCAATGCGAAGCTATACATCTGTGTTGCTGCTGCCCGTTTTACATGGTTGACCGTTCATCTGAATCATATGCATCGAGATCGCTAATTTCGTACTGTAAACTGATTGAAGCCGGACACTTCTTTTTACCGCCGCTTGGGCTTAACCTGGTGGTGAATTGAACGCATTAACTGCACATGCTTCTTGTCCCAGGTTGAACAGACATATTTTGACTGTCATATATTTTTAAGTAGTACTGCGTGGAGTGATGTTTATTCTATCAGCAAACTCAGTTAAAAGTTAAAACACCAAACACCGCATATCTGATCGATACGGCCCATGAATCAGGCCCACATTATCTATCCACAATTCACAAAGAATAAGTTCATCTGAGGTTCCTTAACTTGTCAACGAATCCGATTTTCGTCGTTCAACCAGAAAACCAGAAAACCAGATACAACAGGTCCATCAACTATCAAAACCGGTGTAATATAGGTCTCATAGCAGTTTGGACAGTGGTTTTAGCTTACGTGGCGCTTACATGGCTAAATTGACCGAGTCTTCATCTGACGTGGCATTGATGTGGCATTGACGTGGCAATTGGATTCGAAAATTAATAAAAACAGTGACCCCACATGTCAGTTACACCAAAAGAACTAATTAAAAATGGTGGAGTCCACGTGGGCCCCACATATCATTCTCACCCCTCCTCTGACTCTCTTCCCTCTCTTCATCTCTCTCCTCTCTTCAAACTCCAGCCTCCAGGGCGCCGAGACGAGCAGTGGCCGACGGCGGCGTCGACCGGCGGCGTCGGGGGCCGCGACGTGGCGGTGACGCAAGAAAAGAGATAGGTTGCTACCGGCGGGGAGGATGGCGCCCTCCCCTTTTCTTGCGTCGCCGCCGTCGCGTCGTCGGCCCCCAACGCCGCCGCCGACCGCCGCTTGTCTCGGCGCCCTAGAGGCTGGAGTTTGAAGAGAGGAGAGAGTCAGAGGTGGGGTAAGAATGACATGTGGGGCCCACCATTTTTAATTAGTTCTTTTGGTGTAACTCACATGTGGGTCACTGTTTTTATTAATTTTCGAATCAAATTGCCACGTCAATGCCACATCAATGCCACGTCAGATGAATACTCGGTCAATTCAACCACGTAAGCACCACGTAAGCTAAAACCGTTGTCCAAACCACCATAGGATCTATATTGCACTAGTTTTGACAGATGAGGCACCCGTTGTATCTGGTTTTCAAGTGGAAGGACGAAAATCGGATTCGTTGACAAATTAAGGGACCTCAGATGAACTTATTCCAGTCACAAACACAAGAAGGGGGCAAGGCCCATTAGATAGGTCGACAGCAAACACAAGAAGGAATAACTTCATCTAAGGTCCCTTAATTTATCAACAAATCCGATTTTCGTCCTTCAACCGTAAAACCAGATACAATGGGTCTCTCAACTGTGAAAACCGGTGCAATATAGGTCCCATGGCGGTTTGGATGGTGATTTTGGCTAATTGTTGGCAAAAAACACACACTGGCCTGAGAGGTTTGCTTTACTTTAGTGCAGGTCCAAAATTAGGGTTTCAGATTCAAGGGCGTGCCAGTTGATTTGATCCTGCAATCAACAAGAAAAACATGCAAAGAATATCAGTAAACGATAGACAATCGGCCATAGGGCCGATTTCATATCGTATGTGACCTAGCCGATACAATAAAGCATGGATCGGCTGTAAGGTATAGTCAATGATAGAACTAACCCTAAAACTAGTATATTGGCTGTAAAGATCAACATTACGTAATCACTAAATCAATATTACTTTAGAAATAAGCAATTGGGATAGATCGGACTGAACCGAGACAGTATAAATTGCCCAAGTCTAAAGGTAACATGACATAATGATTATGCAGATTGATGTCATAGCCGATATCTAGGTTTAAGTATGTATCGGCTATAGCTCCGATACAACCTTATGCTAGGATATTCTCTAGTAATAAATATATTAAACTATAACCAATTAGATTGATATTAAGCTTAATATATTTATATCAGATTAGATCCTGATATAAGGGGCAGATATAGAATATAAACAAAGCATAACACGATGTAAAACATCTATATCAGGTAAGATCGGCTGAAACCCCGATACTATCCTTATTAACAACCATGAAGCAGGTTAGATACCATGATTCTAAATACGACTTAATAGGTTGGACTGAACCAATGCAGCATTAAGTATAAATAGAAGCATGAAATCTAAAGAATCAAGCCGATGGTTGCCTTTTCGGGATGGTGGATACATTATATAACCTAGATTAACAAAGTAATCTAGCCGATATCGATGAAACCCTAGAAAGGATCCAGCCGATACAAGTAGATTGCATTGTCGATCTAAGTTATATAACATATATGATAATTCGGAGAATCACAACAAAGAACTAGAGTGTCATAGAGATGTAAGCACTAGCCCTAATGATGTAACTCGCCATGACAAGATATACCTTTTTGCCGAAGATCAAATTGATGCAGCACGACTCGAAAGCACAAACTTGTCGAAAGTAGAAAATAAAGGTTTGGCGATGCGCCGAGATTGATTGAACGTGTGTTGTTATTATTTACAAGACCTCGGGATTATATTTATACCCGAAATTACAAACATTGTCCATCACGGACACGACTCATATCATCCTAATACAAATCCAACTTAACCAACAAGTCCCTTAGGCGGACTCTTACCGAGAATATCTATAAGGAAATTACATAAAATATCCTAATTAATAGATACAATTGCCTCCTCAGGAATTTATCCATGCATGACAATCCATATGAAGCACGCTAACACAACCCGATGACGTATACTGAGTCACATTACCGAAATCGGCTCAATCGGCTAACCTAGTCCGACTCTGACTCTGCCGATCCAATCCATAGCCGATTCGGACCACAGCCGATTCTCACTCTGCTTTCCAATACGATCTTATTTCTTCAATACTCTTCGATTCCATCTTGATTTCCGATATTTGAATTACCAAATTTGGTCATCAACACATGCCCCCCAAGTCCGGAATATTTGGTAATGTTTTGGATTTGCCAAATCTTATCTCCAAGATAATCTCGCTCTTTCCGTTTTTGACCG
Organism: Oryza punctata; assembly: GCA_000573905.2. Classification (NCBI taxonomy): domain Eukaryota; kingdom Viridiplantae; phylum Streptophyta; class Magnoliopsida; order Poales; family Poaceae; genus Oryza; species Oryza punctata. The sequence goes on along the minus strand of CM002489.2, from coordinate 38,676,940 downwards.
TTACCACATCTCTTTAAATACCTAACCGACGGTCCCGAAAAACTTCACACCGTTATTACTATTGCCACCACTTTCGCAATCTCCATCTCTCCCAACTCCGGCGATCCCCTCGGCGCAAGCAGTCAACTCCAAGCAATCCTTCACTCATTCAACCTCCGCCGGCGAGAAGATGTCTTCGTCATCCGCTCCATCCGCTGCCCCATCGGCCGAATACGCTGAGGTAAACCCCATCGGCTAGATCTCCTTTTTGTTCACCTAAGTTCACTTTCCACAATCTTAGTCCGCTTCTTTTCTCTTTTGCTTTGTTGATGTAGCACCTCACAAACTTAATTACTGTCCCTAGTCTGAACCATGAGAATAATTACTTCCTTGCACCAAATGGCAATTTGGACCCAACTGAATTTATCACCGCCGATACAAATAGGATTCCCTTCAGACTAACAAATCCAAACCTAGGGCATTGGAAGAATACTTTTAAGTCTTGGCCATCCCTAGAGAAAAGCTGGCCTGCATGGTATAAGCGCATATCGGCTAGCAAGCAGAACCACTGGGATGAACTCGGAATCGGCCAAGCCCTAGCCCTTACTTTGGCTAATTCGGCTAAAGACGAACCACTGATGGCCTCTGCTAGCTACTTCTGGTCCAACACCATTAATGCCTTCATGTTCAATCAAGGACCGATGACCCCAACACTTTTGGACATAACCATGTTAACTGGACTGGATATTACCTCATCTGTCAACCCAATGATCTTCAACTCCAAGAATAGATTTGACTTTAAAACCAAGAGCATAGGAGGATGGTCTGGCTTTATTTTGGCTAACATGGGTCAAGGCTCAGTTTCCCCTAGAGAACATACTGCCTTCTTGCTGATGTGGTTGGAGAAGTTTTTGTTCTGTGGATCCAGTTGTGGCCCAACCTCAAACTGGCAGCATATAGCCGAAGCACTTGAAGAAAAAAGGCAATTCCCTTTAGGAAAGATTCTACTCGGCTATTTATATCAAACTCTGAATAATGCATCAGCCAAACTAGCTGTCGGCTCAACAGTCAGCACAGGTGGTCCATGGTGGTTACTCCAATCTTGGCTAAACCTAGTTGCAATGAAGGCTGTCAATCGGCCACCCCTAACTGAAGCAGAATTTCCAAGACTAGAGCCGATCACTGATGATGATGGAGAAGAAACCACCCATCGGAGATGTATATCATTTGGAGAATATGCCAGCACCCCAGCCGATGCAGGAGCAAAATTATCAGCAGAACTGCTCAAGGACTGGTTTTTCAGCTTCTATGACGGCTTTCAAAAAGATGCTAGAATCTGGTTCTTCTATGATGAATCAGTCAACTTTGAACTGCCATTGGACTTCAGATTTGAAGAAATAAACCATGACAAATTCCAGAAGTCCAGAGAAGTATATACCACAGCCATCAGCCCATGCATCCTTCCTGTCGGCATCCATCAAGGCAGGAAAATAAATGTTTCATATGAATTCTATCACCCAATGAGTTCAGCAAGATAGTTTGGCATGGGACAACTCCCAATCGGCTTGTGGTTTGCTGACAAAATTGAATGCCGAGGAGAAATAACTTCAAGCTTAATGATGGATCGGCTACTAAACATTCCAGGCCCCTCTCTTGGCAGTATAAATGATATTGAACTAGCCATGTTCAGGAGCAAAATCTTCACTTCATGGTGGGCTGAATGGAAACAACACCTTTTTCACCAATCGGCTACCATTTACATGACAGACCTCTTCCCTGACATGATCCCTCAGGTAATTTCAATTTCTTTATTTCATTCCTGTTTTAAACATACCAGCCGATTCTATTTATAACTTACGAACTATCTTTGCTCTTTCAGACCACAGACTCATCTCCTCCCCATACCAGCAAAAGTGGCAAAGAAATTGAATATGCTGCAGGGCTATTTCCTAACAGATGTGGCATGACTCCTCCTGTCATCGGCTATCATGCCCCCAAGACATCAAGCCTGCTCCAAGGACAAATGAGAGAAACAGCCGATGCAGGCAAGAAAAGGAGAACTAGAACATCAACTGCTGTGCCACCAGCCATGAAGAAAAAGGCCAAGAAACAACCACCTCCAACAGCCGATGATGCAGATGAAGCCCTAAAAGAAGCATCCATTGAACGGGCAATAGATGAAGCTGCAGCTGAATCTAGTGATGTGAGAGAAAAGACACCTCCAGCCTCTCCAAAACGAACCCCCACAACTCCTTCTGCTCCAGCGGTCTTCACTCGGCAACCCAGGGTACATTCATCTTCCTTGATACAAATTTTCCTTACCCTCAACTTAATCCTCCAACTCTTGCACTTTGTAGAAGAAAAGACCAGCTGAAAGAAAGAAACCAGCACAAGTATCGGCCAAACCATCCATTCAAGCTCCTTTGGTAAGTTTCAACCTTCTAATCCTCCGAATACTTCATTAGCCGATACTATCTAATACTTACATGAATATTTTCAGCCTCCTTCCCCTCCATCTCCTGTAGCACAACCGGTTTCAAGTGAACATACCGCATCGGCTGTAGGCAGCCATCATGTCGAAGAAGAAGAAATCGCTGCTTCTGCAATCCCTGTAAGTCTCATCCTAAAAACTCTTCAAATCGGCTATATAAAAATATCCTCTTACTTGTACTCTTTTCATCTTTCCTACTTGCAGGTCTTAGCCGATTTATTCTCTTTTGATATAAAGGACTACTTTGATGAAGAAGCAGAATGAGAAATATCAAGCAAATCTTTAGCTCCTCTAGCCGATGACGTGAAAAGAAATCTTGAAGATATTGCACATCGGTTAGAAGCATCTCTGGACAGTCTGGTAGTTGACTGCAGCACTCTCCGGACCAAATTCCAAGAAATCCAAGCTCTTCTACCAGATGAATTGTCCAACATAGTTACCCCAGCTATGTATCTTGAGCAGCACCAATTTAAGCTGGAGAAAGCAAGACAAAGGATAGCCGATAGATGAGAAAAGAAAGATATTGAAGCAACCATCCAGGCCAATCGGCAGCTAGTACATGATGAAAAAACAAAGCTTGATCAACTAGCTGAAGAGCCGATAAAAGTTTCGATAAATCAACTAGAGGCTGAAAGAATAGATCTGTTAGCCAAGCTTGAAGAATGTAATGCCAAAATTGCATTGGAAAAGCAGAAATTAGCCGATCTCCCTAAAGCCATTGGAGAACAGAAAGCAAAACTGAAATCGGCTATAAAGAATGTGGCCACCATGACTAAGTCCCTGAAGGTAATTCCTGGAACTGACGCCCAAGATACCCAAGCCATTGCAGAAGTTGAAGAAATCCGTCAACGGGCATTGTCAGCAATCCAGAAATATCTTGCTCAATGATTTCCTGTAATAGGGACTTAGAAGAATTTTGTAATTAATTCTGTAATCGGCTAAAACATTTGTCTTGTAACATAACCTCTTAGCTTCCTTATGCCGATTGATACTGTTGCTTTCATATAAACCAATTTTATACCTGGCAGACTTGGCTGTATTCCAACTTATACTAAATTTTGCTCAAAAATTTCCAACTTTTCATCGTCCATGCCCCCCAAGTTTGTAGTAGGGAACACAATGCTGCAAACTTACATGTCTAAAGGTGATAAAAATATCGGCCACTAAAGGCGATGTAAACACATCGGCTATCAACCATCAACCGGCAAACCATAGCCGATCATGAACCAATCCAAACACTTGGGTAATATTTCTTTAAGTATTTTCCATTAAGTGCTCTTCCAAATACTTCTCCATCAAGTCCTTTTAACATATAGGCCCCTTTAGAAACACATTTATGAACTTGAAACGGACCCTCCCAATTCGGTGACCACTTGCCGAATTTATTATCTCTGGCCCCTATCGGCAGCACTAACTTCCAAACCAGCTCGCCTTCCTCAAAAGATTTGGGTACAACCTTCTTGTTATAATACCTGGCAACTCTCTCCTTATCTTTCCTAACTTTCTCAAGAGCTCGCAATCTTGCTTGAACCAAATCTTCTGACTCATCAACCATCAAATTATGATAATCATCGGCTGTTAACTCATCCTGTAAAGAAATCCTCCTAGAGCCGATGTTGGTTTCCCACGGTAATACAGCCTCATGCCCATAAACCAGTTGATAAGGAGGTACCTGAATTGCACCATGGCAAGCCATCCGATAGGACCATAATGACTCAGCCAGAATAGTATGCCACTTCTTGGGGTATTTGGCTATCTTTCTTTTGACCAACTTAATCAAACTCTTGTTAGATGCTTCAGCTTGTCCATTGGCTTGTGCATAATATGGTGATGAATTCAACAACTTAATTCTCATGCTGTCAGCAAACTGAACAAACTCATCCGATACAAATATAGAACCCTGATCAGTTGTAATTGTTTGTGGCAAACCAAATCTGTATATAATATGCTCTTTAACAAAATTGATCGCATCTTGACTGTCAACTTTCTTCAAAGGAATGGCCTCAACCCACTTAGTGAAATAATCAGTTGCAACCAATATGAACTTATGTCCTTTGCTTGATGGTGGATTGATCTGGCCGATCATATAAATACCCCAACCTCTGAACGGCCACGGCTTGATAATAGGGTTCATAGCCGATGCTGGCGCTCTCTGAATTGCTCCAAACTTCTGACAATCTTGACAACCCTTGTAATATCTGAAACAATCTTCCAGCATGGTCGGCCAAAAATATCCAACTCTTCGAAGTAACCACTTCATTTTATGAGCCGATTGATGTGTCCCACAAATACCTTCATGAACCACACACATAACAACTTTAGCTTCTTCCATACTCAAACACTTCAATAGAACTCCATCAATCGTCCGATAATATAATGAATCATCCAACAAAACATACTTAAGAGCTTTATACCTTAATCTCCTTGAAACTGGTCTTGAAGGATTCTTTAGATACTCAAAAACATCAAACCTCCAATCATCGGCTGGAATATAGGCCACTTCTACCTCAATCCCTTGTAACATCGGCCTATATCCTGATACGCCTTGAGCTAAATCATTGGCTTCAACGTTTTGCTCCCTAGGAATATGCTTCAAATTAACCATCTTGAATGTCTTCATTAGCTCGTGGTATTTCTCATTATAGATTATTAAGGTATCATTCTTGCACTCATATTCCCCAGATAATTGACTTATCACCAACAATGAATCACCCATGATCTCAACAGCATCGGCTTCGACTTCTCTTAATAACTGTAACACTTTGAGAACAGCTTCATATTCCGCTTGATTATTTGTTGAATATGGTTTAATAGTAAAAGCAAACTGAAAACTTGCCCCCCTAGGCGATATTATCACCAAGCCGATACCACAACCATGAGTACAAACTGATCCATCAAAGAATAAAGTCCATAGCATGATGCCAATATTATCAACACTGGTATCCCTATGTTCAACTATGAAATCGGCTATTGCCTGCCCGTTAACTGCCTTAGCCGATTCGTATCTGAGATCAAATTCTGACAAAGCAAAGATCCACTTCCCAATTCGCCCCTTTAACACTGGAGCCGATAGCATGTATCTTACTACATCGGCCTTGCAAACTATAATACATTCATTGGAAAATAGATAATGCCTCAACTTTGTGCAAGAAAAATATAAGCATAAGCATAACTTCTCCACAGGTGAATACCTTGTTTCTGCATCCAACAGCGTCTACTGAGATAGAATATAACTCTTTCTTTTCCTTCAACCTCTTGAATCAAGACTGAGCCGATAGAATTTTGATCGGCTGATAGATAAAGTTTAAATGGAATCCCTTTCTGTGGTGGTATAAGTACTGGAGGGGTACTCAGATATTCCTTGATATTATCCAGAGCCCGCTGCTGCTTCTCTCCCCAGACAAATTCTTGATCGGCTTTCAACCTTAGCAAAGGAGTAAATGGTTCTATTCGGCCAGACAGATTTGATATAAAACGCCGAACAAAATTAATCTTGCCGATCAATGATTGTAGCTTGGTTTTATCTTCCGGGGGTTTGATATCTTTAATTGCTTCAATGCTCCTCTGAGGAATTTCAATTCCTCTCTCATGAACGAGAAATCCAAGAAACTGACCAGCCGATACACCAAAAGCACACTTGGTAGGATTCATTTTCAACCCATACTTCCTTGCTCGTTCCAAAACCTGTTTCAAATCGGCTATGTGATCATCAACTTCCTTGGATTTAACCACCACATCATCTATATATATCTCTACCAATGCGTCGATGAGATCGTGAAAAATATAATTCATGGCTCTCTGATATGTAGCACCAGCACTCCTCAAGCCGAAAGTCATAACTACTCACTCATACAAGCCGATAGCACCAGGACACCTAAAAGCAGTCTTGTGAATATCCTCCTCGGCCATAAAAATCTGATTATAACCAGCATTGCCATCCATGAAGCTGATAATCTTATGCCCAGATGTTGCATCTACAAGTTGATCAGCTACCGGCATTGGGTATTCATCTTTCGGTGTAGCTTTGTTTAGATCTCTGAAATCAATACAAACCCTGAGCTTGTCGTTTTTCTTGATAACCGGTACTATATTGGAAACCCACTCAGCATATCGGCATGGTCTGATGAAGCCAGCATCATAGAGTCTTGTAATTTCGGCCTTAATAGCATCATACATCGCAGCTTTACAACGTTTTGGGGGTTGCTTGTATAGCCGATAGCCTGGTTTGATAAGGAGCCGATGTTCAACTATCGATCGGCTAAGTCCTGGCATCTCATAGTATTCCCAGGCAAAACAATCTCTATACTCCTTTAAGAGCGCAATTAATTTACATTTAAATTTGTTCGGCAAACCTTTACTAATATATGTCGGCCTAGGCCTATCACCTGGTCCAATGTCAATTTCCTCTAGTTCATCGGCCGACATAAAACATTGCCCAAGCTTGCTGTCGAGATCATCAATAGTGTCTTCTGTGTATAGGTTGGAACCCTCCACGGCGCCCTCAAAACAAGAATTGGGGCTCTCCATCTCCTGTTGTCTGTTTGGCATCATCAGAAATCTTTAAGTAATCTCCTTGCCAAACTTTGCCAGATAAACAATCAATTCCTTCCATCTCCCAAATAGACAAATCGGCACAAGCTACATTGACTGACCTGTCGGCTGGCACGATTTCGATTTGGTCTCCTTGCCATTGAATCAAGCTTTGATGCATCGTTGAAGGGATGCAACAGTTGGCATGGATCCAATCTCTTCCCAACAACAGACTGTAGGAACCCTTCCCATCAATAACAAAGAATGTGGTTGGAATTGTTTTACTGCCGATGGTTAGCTCCACATTCAAAACTCCCTTGGTCTCAGATGGGTTCCCGCCAAAATCCTTCAGAACCATGTTGGTATTGATCAAGTCCTCTGAGTTCTTCCCAAGCTTTCTGAATGTTGTATAAGGCATTAAATTAACAGCTGCCCCTCCATCGACTAGCATTTTTGACATCGGCTTACCATTGACAAATCCCTTAACATAGAGTGGCTTGAGGTGCCGATGACCTGTTCCTTCGGGCTTCTCAAAAACAGTTTGTTGTGGAGATAACATCAATTTAGCCGATGGCATATCTTCTTCTTGCTCGACAACTTGCTCTACTGCATATTCAGCTGGCAACATAAAGACCATATTTATCTCAGATGACATCACTTCCTTGCCCTTGCGTTGTTGATTTTTGCTGCGATCGGCTTCGACTTCGTCGGCTGGCACCACTTTGCTCTTCACGCGCCATACTTTCTTCGTTTTCTGCTGCAGCCGATGCTTAATTGCACCCTCAACCTCCTGGAATTGCTCCCTGTTCCTCATCCTTTGAACTCTTCTCTTTTGATTCTTGGTAAATATCCCAGAGGGACACCATTGGGGGTGCATTGGCTTGGATTCTCCACGTGAGTCATCTTCGTCATTGTCTTGTTGCATTGGCCCAAGTCTTTCATGTACTGACAGCCTTGATTGTCTTGGCCGATGTGTAATTGCATGTCGTCGGCTTGGTTCTTGGATGAATTGGACATCAGGATCACTGCAGCCAGGACAATTTTCGATAGATGGTAACCTCATACCTTCGTTCCAGCAGAACCTGAAAAATTCACAACTCCAATGAGGATCAAAATATCTCTCTTCTTCATTGGGATATGACTCCTCCTCCTGTTGGCGCCTGTTTTGATACTTGCCGATCATACCAGCCAATCTGATACTCCTAGTATAGTTTTTATTTCCATCGGATGTATTCCTGTTGTATCCAGGATGCACCATGTTAACCGGAAAAGGGTGTCCATCTATCTTCATCGGCCTCTTTACCATGTTGGATCCATCAATCTTAATTTTTCCTTGTTCGATAGCCGACTGGATCTGTTGTCTGAAAATTTTGCAATCATTAGTGTGATGAGACCCTGTGTTGTGCCATTTACAGTACTTCCTTTTCTTCAACTCTTCAGCCGATGGGATGACATGTCCTGCCGGCAATTGAATCTGTTTTTCCTGAAGAAGGAGATCGAAGATCCTATCGGCCTTGGTAATGTCAAAATCAAACCTTTCCTCTGTAGCCGAATTCTTAGCCTATTGACAGGCCACCGTCTTCTTGTTCCTAGCCCACTCGGCTGCATTGATATCTGGGTCTTCATCTTCAGAGTCAGAACCATAATTATAGACATTGTTTACATTATTAGCCTTTTTGATGAATTTCCTAGCCTCTTGAAATCTTGTTTCATGAGCCGATACCTTCTGAGCTAAGTGTGCCAAACTGTCAAAGTCCTGAGCCGAGAACCTCTCTCTGATCGGCGCCAGCAAACCTTGAAAGGCTAAATCGGCTAGTTGAGAATCCGATAAAGATAGGCTGTAACATCTCTTTCTCACGTCTCTGAATCATTGAATATAATCTGGAACCAATTCGTCTGATTTCTGTTTAATAGCTGTGAGGTCCGATAGCTTCATCTCTTGAACTCCACTGAAAAAGTACTTATGGAATTGTTTCTCCAAATCGGCCCAGCTCCTAATTGAATTATATGGCAATGATGAAAAGCAAGTGAATGCTGATCCAGATAACGAGAGTGGGAATAAGCGAACTCTGAGAGCTTCTGTAGCCGATGTCTCACCACACTGAGCTAGAAATCGGCTAATGTGCTCGTAGGTTGATATATTGTCTTGTCCTGAGAACTTAGAGAAGTTTGGCACCTTGTATCGGTTTGGCAACGGAACCCGATCAAAGTATTCTGGATATGGATGCCGATACATGTTGCCATTGTCTTTCGGTTTAAGTCCAAATTGCTCCCTCATGACGTCAGCGATCATATCGGCCCAGGGTTGATGAGATGTTGCTCCACCATACTGCTGTTGTACTAGATCCATCTGGCCGTATTGGATCGGCTGAGGTCGTGGTGAATGAGGCTGATAAATATTATTGAAACCAGCCGATAAGCCTTGTGGTGGCACATAAGGAAGTTGTTCTGTACTGTATTGCTGGCTTATCGGCTGAGTAATTCCAATCGGCTGTTGTGGAACCGAAGGAATTTGGTAAGATGTGTCAACAGCTGGCGGTTTTGGATGAAGAATACTCATCAATTGTTCTGGTGTTAATTGAGTTGACGCTTGCCCCCCAGTGATCGGCTGTGATCTGGTTAGAATTGATGGAATATTTGAACTTGAGAAGGGAGCCGATGGAGCCTGGGTTTGAAGCATTTGTTGATTTCCTTGATTTCCGCTGATCTCTGTCTTCACGGTTCTATATGCTGGGAACGTGCCGTCCGGTAGATAAATAGGTCCTTTAGCTTTTTCCTTGGCTATCGTTCCATCGACTACCGACTTGATCATGTTTGTCAAAGTATTGACAAGTACTCCGGACTGATTGACTAGCGCATGATGTACAGCCGAATCAATGCGGTCTTGCAATGTGTGCAATTCTTCATTGCTTGATTCGGTTTTTACTTGTTTATCCTTCTCTTGCCCGGATCCAGAAGTACTTGGGTCTTGCTTCACGATCGTCGGTACTTGGATTTTGGTCCTTTGGATGACCGTGCCTTGCCGGGTGACTGTGAACGAGTGCAAATATTGATTTTGGAGTTGGTTCAGCATTTGTTGCAATTCTTCTTTCTGTTCATCACTCAGCTGTTCGGGTGTAACTGCGACGATGTTGTCCTCCGCAACTTCAGTGCCAGTTGATTTGATCCTGCAATCAACAAGAAAAACATGCAAAGAATATCAGTAAACGATAGACAATCGGCCATAGGGCCGATTTCATATCGTATGTGACCTAGCCGATGCAATAAAGCATGGATCGGCTGTAAGGTATAGTCAATGATAGAACTAACCTAAAACTAGTATATTGGCTGTAAAGATCAACATTACATAATCACTAAATCAATATTACTTTAGAAATAAGCAATTGGGATAGATCGGACTGAACCGAGACAGTATAAATTGCCCAAGTCTAAAGGTAGCATGACATAATGATTATGCAGATTGATGTCATAGCCGATATCTAGGTTTAAGTATGTATCGGCTATAGCTCCGATACAACCTTATGTTAGGATATTCTCTAGTAATAAATATATTAAACTATAACCAATTAGATTGATATTAAGCTTAATATATTTATATCAGATTAGATCCTGATATAAGGGGCAGATATAGAATATTAAACAAAGCATAACACGATGTAAAACATCTATATCAGGTAAGATCAGCTGAAACCCCGATACTATCCTTATTAACAACCATGAAGCAGGTTAGATACCATGATTCTAAATACGACTTAATAGGTTGGACTGAACCAATGCAGCATTAAGTATAAATAGAAGCATGAAATCTAAAGAATCAAGCCGATGGTTGCCTTTTCGGGATGGTGGATACATTATATAACCTAGATTAACAAAGTAATCTAGCCGATATCGATGAAACCCTAGAAAGTAATCTAGCCGATATCGATTCCATCTTGATTTCCGATATTTGAATTACCAAATTTGGTCATCAACACTAACGTGGCACCTACGTGGCTAATTTGACTTGGTCTTCAGCTGACGTGGTATATGAAGCAAAATTTAACAATTTAAAAATAAAATAAAATATATGGTCCTACATGTCAGTCAAATAATAAGATTAAAAATAGTGGGACCCACATATCAGTGGGCCGCACATCCTCCACCTCATCTCTTCTCTTCTCTATCTCCTCCCCTTCTCCCTCTGTTGTCTATCTCCTCATCGCGCAATGGTCGTCACCGCGGTGGCCTCCCCATTCCCTGCGCTCCCCTCCTCCTCCACCACTATCGTGCGGCGGTGCCATGACATGCTGCTCCCACCGCCAGCCGCCACGGCGCACAAGCCGACTTGCACAAGGGGATCCTCCTCCTTGGCTAGCACCGCAGGGGATAGCTGCCGGCGTGGCCCGCGGTGGTGGAGGAGGACGGTCACGTGGCCCGTGGCGGCAGAGAAGGATGGCAGCATCCATTGGGCGGGGAGGCCGGTGAGTGTGCACGGAGAGGGAGGAGGCGGGGGGGCTGACGAGCAAGACGGGGAGGCCAGCGAGAGGGTGGGTGGCCGACGAGCGGGATGGGGAGGCCGGTAAGCATGCGGCTGCTGGCCACGCCGTCATCGTGCTCCGCCGCCGCGTGCCACACCGCCGTCCTTCTCCGCTCGTTACCGCTCCGCCTCGTCGTCACCCCACTTTGCCTGCCTGCTCCGATCGCCGTCGCTCCGCTCCACCTGCCTTCTTCGCCCGCCGCCACTCTGCCTCACCTTCACCCAACTCCATCCGTCACGGCCTCATTCCGTCCGGCTAGCTTCGGGCACCACGGCCCCGCCTGCTCCACTCCCCCTGCTCGGCTACTCCCATGGGAGAGATTGGATAGGATACAAAGAAGAGAGGGGATGAGGTGGAGGAAGTGGGGGTCCACTGACATGTGAGTCCCACTAGTTTTTAATCTTGTTATTTGACTGACTTGTGGGTCTAGATATTTTGTTTTTTTAAAATTATTAAATTTTGCTTCATATGTGTTTGGTAAGCCTCAAAGTCATCATCGGCCTAGAGTCAGTATCGGCTTCAGAGTTCTGGAATCGGCCGATGGGTATTATCAGATCGCCAACAGTTGTGTTCTTGATGGATTCGGTTAATGAGATAGATCAAAGTCCGAGTTCAAGAAGGATGCGGCATGGCAATTTATCTATTAATTAGGCAGAGTCGTTAGTTTCCTTTTAATTTTAGGAAAGTGTGTTTAGTGTCCAATAAGGACTTTATATGTTTCCTTTTATCTTTAGGAAAGTTTGAGTCGTGTCCGATATGGACTAGTATCTACCTATGGGTATAAATATGTACACCCGGGGTCTATGTAAATTATCTCTCGATCAATACAATTTCGGCGCATCGCCACCTTTTACCTTTTTACTTTCGACAAGTTCTTGTTTCAAGTTGGGCTGCATCGACTTCGATCTCCGACGAGGAGTAAGGATTGTTATGGCGGCTTGCGTTATCGGGATTAGTGCTTTCATCGCTTCGACACTCTAATCTTGTTCATGTAAGTCGTCGAGTTATCATATACATTATATAATCTAGATTGACAATGTTTTCTACTTGCATCGGCCGATCTCTATCTAGGGTTTTGTCGATATCGGCTAGATTACTTTGTTGGCTTAGATTATATAATGTATCCACCACCCTGAAAATCAGTCAAAAGCCTGATTGTCTAGATATTATGTTTCTTTTCATACTTAGTGCTGCATCAGTTAAGTTTGATCTACTAAGTCGTGCTTAGAACCATAATCTCTAGCCTGCTTCTTGATTGCCAATAAAGGTTTCATCGGGGTTTCAGCCGATGAGTTATCTGGACGTTGTATCGGCTTATAAGGATTACATACAAGATGGATTTAGCCGATGACAACAAAGATTTCACTGTTTATATAATCATTTGGATCTATTGACATCGGACCACCAGCCGATGAATGCTTCAACCTTCAGATCAGTGCTTATTTAATCTATCATTACTAGCCGATTGGTTTCTACTGGATTATTTTATTTTATTTTCATCAGCCGATTATCTTTATGTCATTATTTACTCAGTATCAAGATGTATACTGGCTATCGGCTGGTATCGGCATCGGCTGGAATCACTCCATCAGCTTGTCAGCCGATCGGCTATCTTTTGATCTTCAATTTATATATCTTGTCAGTTGCAGGATCAAACTGACTAGCACACCCGCATCTTATTATTATTTTGGACCTGCACTAGAGTAAAGCAAACCTCTCAGGCCAGTGTGTGTTTTTTGCATCAACAATATGCCACGTCAGTGCCACGTTAGCTGAAGACCAAGTCAAATTAGCCACGTAAGCGTCACGTCAGCCAAAACCATCATTCAAACCACCATGGGACTTATATTGCACCGATTTTCAGAGTTGAGGGACCCGTTGTATCTGATTTTGCGGTTGAAGGACGAAAATCGGATTCGTTGACAAATTAAAAGACCTCAGATGAACTTATTCCAACACAAGAACGAACACACAGATGGGCCGGACCAACGCATATCCGTCTTTTAATTCCTCCATTGAGCCCGAGAACCTGAGACTGACGCGAATACCAGCCGGTGATTACGGCCAATCTCACAGAGGAAGAACACCGCAAGAAGCCGCAACGGCGTTATCGCCAATCCAATCTCTCGCTGCCTTCCCCCCACCAACTCCGGCTCCCATCTGGCCGTGAGCACCTTGGCACAAATACACGAGATGACGAGAAGTTTCGGTTCGTAGAAATCACATTGAAGCGAGAAACAGGCAGATAGCAGGTAGTGCCTCGGTAAAAAATGTTCAGGTTTTTCTTTCTTTTTTTTTTCGAAAGAGAGGGCATTCCTCTAATCCTCTCCCATTTCATTAACGAAATGATAACAGGTTCTTACAAACAATGTTCAGGTAGCACATAAATTTATCTGCTATTTTGTTCTTCAGTTATCTACATTTGGATCAAATACGTGTGGAGGAAAGAATGAATCTGTGGTCCTTTTGGACAAAGAAAAAAAATCTGCCCTAGTAACGAGCAAATGTGTCCGACAAAATTTACAGCTACCACTGAGTTTGATTTACAACCTTCAGGCCCCAACTGACGTCCTCGCAGTGCTTCACGTACGGCACCATCTTGCCCAGGTCAGCGTTACTCTTCGCCTTGCAGTCGTAGAAGGGAGCCTGATGGAAGCACGGCTCGATCGACATGGCGCGGCGGCACGGCGGGTCAGGCAGGACATGGTTCTCCGACCTGAACATGATCCAAGGCGTCAGGCCGGAGAGGCCCTGTGCGGCGTACCCGAAGGTGGAGAAGCCACTTGTGATGAGCACGTCCGTCATGCTGAGCAGGTAGATCTCGGCCAGTGCTTTCATGTTGTGCTTCTTGTTCTTTGATCTCTGGTACTCCTCATGGCTCGGCTGGTATACTTCTACCCTGGTTCCATCGACTGTTGGGTGCTCACTGTACTTCTTCTGGATCTGATCACTGTACCAGGAGCTCAGAGAAGTCGTAAGAACAGCAATTGTCTGGTTATTCTTGGTTGCGGTCGGTGCTTCTGCTTCATCTTTCATACTGATTTCTGGCAGCAGCTTTTCATTCTGAGCGCATGAAAGGATCTGCTCTAAAACATATGGAAATCGCCCATTTTTTTGCAAGATGCCCTCTTTCTCAAATATCCTGATCTGAATTCCCACGGTTTTATTAGCTTTGGCAAGGTAGGACCTGTAGTACCTTGTAACTGAATACCATATGCTATTCGTTGGATGGAAAAGATAGCGTGCCAAGTGATGAAAAACAGCATCTTTCTCAGGAAATAGCCTGCTGAGCTCATCTTGGTAACTTGGAATAAGAAATAGTGATGGTATAAAGTACATGTCAGTTCTCATGATCAACCACGGCACACCTTGCAGGAACTGTTGGTCATCTTCGCAGAAGAAAAGCTTGTCATGGAATTCATAGTTACCATCAAGGTAGAGGAACACATAGGGAGGCCTAGAACCAGCCAGAGATCGATCTGTTTTTTCACCAACAACCTTATTCTGCAGCATGTTTCCATAACTCTCAGGGCTACTCTGAGTAAATTCACCATAGTTTAGAGGGAAATCCGAAGGCATTAACCACGAGGTTCCTGGGAAAGGTTCACAGAAAAGGTCACCGATCTCCTGATAACGGTCCAAAAGCAAAATCCGGTTTGTAAGGAGTGCATAAAGAAATGCTGAAGCAATCTCAAGCATCCTGTTCCCTAACCCAGCATGTACTGTCAAGAACAGATAGTTGCAATCTGTCGTCATGTTGACGCCCTGACTGGACCTCAGCAGCTTCACAGCTTGCTTGTATGATGTAGTGCCTGGACCACACTTCTTCTGCAATGCTTCTTGTCTCCTTAACCTTTCTAAGAGATATGAAGAAGGTATTCTTGTGGAGTTCTTGTGATACCGTGCAAACTGATACCTGCTTCGGCAGGATACTTCATCAAATCCCTCAACCAGAAGACCACCCAGAAATTTGTCGTAGCCAATGTATTGAGACGCAGTTAGATCATCAGGTAGATCATCTTGCATATCTGAAGAAGATAAGAGGTGTGTCATTGCAATAGAACATTTACCCCAAATGACTTGACAGATAAAGTTACTGTCCTCCGAACTACAGTGACTGAAGCATGCAAAAAAAGACTGGTTCACAACCACTTTCAGATGAATTGAATACATGCAAATGATTGGTAGTTCTTTTCACTGCAAAAGGTTTTCCTTGTTTAGATGATGGAAGAACAACTAACATCCTACCACAATTTTTATTGCAATGCTTGTTCTTTTCCCCACAAAACAATCTTGCAAATTGCAAGAAATCACGCGCTCCATGTGGAGTCCATACTTCACAAAGCTGTCCTTCAGAAATTCCACAGATCAGATTAAAGGAAGATGAGAAGTAATGGAGGAAGTAGCTCTTTGATGTCCCCTAATTTGGTTTTATTTAAAACTAACAAAATGGACATGTTTCAGCAAGGTCTAGTCCTGCACACACTCTTCCAGGGTATTATGTCAACAATCATGATAATTTAGGTCATTTCAAGATTAAATAATTTTACTTTATTATATGAATGAATCGGGTATAGTTTTTAGACTAAAGAAAGGTGACAATTCAAGCAAAGTTGCCGATTTAAAAATTGCTACCTTATCTATGCTTAGACCAAAACGACCATTGTGTGAGCGTTGCAGAAGGAAAAGGTGATCTCTGAAATCTCGATTAGCTATAATGAGAATCAGAACCGAACCAACTTTATTCTTTCACAGCTAGCCTCTTTGAGAGAGTGATGACACAAAAGTTCTCTTGGGGCATCTAGTGGAGTTGTGCTAGCAACATTAATCCACGGTGAATTATAGAACAGTCCTAGATAGAAGAGAACAATCCATCAGGACCTCAAGAGACATCAGGACAGCAATGATGCTCCCTGAGACCCTGACAAAGAATTAAGTACATATTTCGGTCAACAAAGAAAGAGATGTAACTGGGTTGAACCCCTAGCTTCTTGCTAAACGTTCTATTGAACGATGTACCTGTGTTTTCATATCAATAAAGCACACCGAACGACTTCCCTCAAAAAAAAGGAAGATTTGTCTGTAAGTTTCTGAAGTGTAACCTTCATCCTACAGCAAACGCCTTGCTGTTCAAAACTCAAACGGCTCGTAAAATTTGGCAGGTGAAGACTACCAGCGAACAAGCTGTATGTGGATGGATGGATCAGCCACTGACAGGTGGGCCCGCACCATCGCAAAATTGAATTGCTCGTGGAGTACAATCGAATCTACAATTCTACTGTTTATACACTACAAATCTACCAGTACAACCCTACAATTAAAAGCACTAGCTAGATTCATGGCCTCATCGGCGCCAGGAGAAAGCTACGGGGGCACAAGCAGATGTATACACACCTCGGTCTCCGTCCGCCGGGGGCTCGATTTCGAAGAGCCACTCCGGCGAGGACCCGGCCTGCCACCGCTGCAGGAGCAGGACGGCCGGGATGGCCAGGAAGCACACCGCCAGCGCGGCGCGCACGGAGGCGCGCCCGAACCTGCCGCGCGGAGGCGGCGGCGGCTTTGCCTCCGCCGCCCAGGTAGCGGACCTCTCCGTCTCAAACCCATGGTGCAGCGGCAGCCGCTCCTCGTCGCCGTCCGCGCCGCCGCCGCTCCTCTCCATCGTTTCTCTCGATGGGCAAGGGTGCTTTGCTAGGCAAGCAGTTGGACTAAGTTGGAGTTGGGGACAGGCGAGGAACGGGGGTCAAACAAGCCGGCCATCGCCAGCAAGCGGCGCAAGTTGCACGGGCAGCGGAGGTAGACAACGTGTGTGTGTGCCTAATAGTGGCTGGTGGGGCCGGACCGTAATGGCACAGTGCGCGTACATGTTGTAATAATTTTGTAATCTCCTCATCGAAATTTACATCACGTGTTCACATTTTTAGGGCCCTTTGATTCAAATAATTTGTGGAGAAATTTTCATAGGATTTAAATCCTATTGAAAATTTTTCTATAAAATTATTATATGTAATAGTTCATTGATGTAGATTTTGAAGAAAAAATTACCAAAAACTACAACCAGATGGAAAATTTCCTTAAGTATCTCTTTCTCCTATTTGATTTTTGTGTTTTTTTTACGCTCTAACCAAACAACTATTCTTGTATGTTGGTTAGTCCTATCAAAATATGAAAGAAAAATATTCCTATCAAAATCTTGTATTTCTCTCTCTCAAAGCTTCAAAGGAGTCCTAAAAGTTTTGATCGTGGATATTATACAAGCTCCCTCCGTTTAGTTATTATACAGTACACAATTCACTTTCGAATCACTCGTTTTATTTTTATACCTACGAACACTAAAATTGATGCCATGTTGTTAAAATGGGTATGTCTTAAACATAATCATAAACTTTTGTTAACTTTAATATAATAATTTAAGGAAAATTAATGGTCAAAGTCTAAATGGAAAGATCAAAATTCCCGGTTATTAGAAAACGGAAGGAGTACTATACGCACGTGCATACCTCTATGTATAACTTTTTTTCCGATTACATGAAAAACTACATGCACGCACACCCCTACGCACATATACCACACCTGCATGTATGTACGAGTACGTCCTCAAGCATATGCTCAAGCATAAAGGAATTAGGGATTGAATTACAAAACAGAAAACTATATGGGTATCTATATTCTTACTCTTCTTTTTTAACGCAAGTTATGATTTTTATTTTGTTTAGTTTTGTGCTTTTGCTCTATCTTTAAAAATGAACCTTCCGATTGCAATATTACGTAAGGAAGACTTAACAGTGTTAAAATTGATGTCAAACGGTGGACAAATTTATGTTAAGTTTATGTATGCCTTTATTTTTTAATTGAATAAGTAAAAAGATCATGTTAAAACGAGTAAAATGGTTGATACATGAAGTTTAACCTATTAGATCATCTTAACATAACGGGGATAAATACAAGCTTCATTTCAGAAAAATAAGGACAAAGCTAGAAAAAAAACAGGAGAAATATCAGTGAAATCATAATTAGAGTTGAAAATAGGGGTTACATCATAATTGTACAGTATTCCAAGCGAAGGAAACGAACAGGACTACCGCATATGGGTTCATTTTAGGGTTGTACAGTACTGTAGTTCTGTGTCATCTGCCAAGAAAAGGTAAAGAAAATTGATTTTGTCTGATCTGGCAGACTGGCATCCATGTGCGCCTCATTCTACCCCCATATGGCCCACTGCCCAGCCGCACAGGAAAATGCAGCGCGGGCGGCCGGACATGTCCCGGATCATCCGCGGGCATTGTCAAGTGTCAACAGCCCAATTTAATGGGTCGATGGTTAATTAACCACATCTATATGACGCTATTCGTACGATGACATCTGATACTTCTCAACTGGGCATTATTTTCTCTGGCTCGTATGGTTTCACGGATCCGTTAAATGTGACCAACTCCACTTCGGATTGGGCAATGGAATCTGCTTTTCACGATCGCTCAAACCTCCAAGGAAGGTTCATGCCGCCTTCGATCCCCTTTTGCTTTCCAAGCTGTTGCAGCTCGGGCTACCAAGTATACCCAGCATCTCTCCACCGCCTCTTCGAAATCACATCGCTGTTACGTGAACAGGTTCGACCCGTTTGATGCATATAATCTAAATAGTTATAAAATTTTTAAAAAAAGTTAACAAGATATATTAGTATATAATATATCACTTCACAAACATACAATTCAAAATTTAACTTCTACAAATAATAATAAAAATAATAAATAAAACTTAAATTAGTATACGTATATTTACAGTTAAATTTACTATTTTTATCACAACATGTAAAAGTTGAATATTAAATTGTATGTTTGTAAAGTAATATATTATATATATAATCAATCTTGTTATTTTTTAAAAAAATATATAACCATTTAAGTTGGTATGTAATAAATAAGTGGATGTTCAACTGGGTGATTAGAATCCGGGGTATACCGAGCGTAATAAACGGCGGATCAAGCAAGACCACGGATATGATGCGTGCGAACAGCTAGAGCGAATTTGCTCGGAGGGGCGTATAGGACACGTGGTAGTGTGAGTGTACGTACCTTGCGTGCCGGCTCCCACGATGTGCTTGGCTTCGAAGACCCAATCCGGCCAGGAGGAGACCGCACACCGGTGGAGGAGGACGACGACCGGGATCATCGTCAGCGAGCAGAGCACCAGCGCGCCGCCGCCGCGAACTGAGGCACCCCGGAGCCTTCCCCACCGACTCGCCTCATGCTCCGCGGCCCGGCCCGCTTGTGGTCTCTGCTGGAAATAATCTCGTCGTGTCATGGTTTTGCATGTAGGCAAAGCATGTGTGCGATGCATGCACGTGATTGATGTGAGCCCAAAAGAACCGGTCAAGTAACTAGTAAGCACTGATGCATGCGTGCACACCTAGTGGCGTTAGTTGAACAGGAGGATTAGCGGAATCACGCATGCACGGAGCATGTCTGCAATTGTCGAGTTTGTGGCCACGCAAAGCGGATCATAACTCAACACAAGTTTCACCGTGAATTCTACACCATATCAACAAATTACTCTGAGAGATTAGAGAGCTAGCTAAACAGTTTAACACCTTTATGTACATCCTCGCAATGCCGGATATGAGGCACCAGAGCCCCAATGTCACTGCCTTCCGCCGCGCCGCATATCCGTCGAGGCAGCGCCTGCAGGCACGGCTCGACGGTCTCCGACCGGACGCACGCCGGCTCGGCGCGCGCCACCGGCGACGGCGGCCGCAGCAGCACCCACGGCCGCACCCCGGCCAGCCCGTGCGCGACGTACCCGAACGTCGACACGGCGCTCGTCACGACGCGGTCGCAGAAGCTCAGCAGGTATATCTCGGCCAGCGCACGCTGGTTGTGGCCTCGCGCCTCCGTGCGCTGCTCCCGCTCGTGGCTCGGCTGGTGCACCGCGACGTACTCCCCGGTGTCCGTCGGGCTCGCGTGGTACACTCCGCGGATGCGGTCGTAGTAGTCCGGGAACAGCGACGTCACCAGTATGGAAGTCAGCTTCGTGCTCGACGCCACCACCGACGAGCCGTTCGCCGCGGTGACGACCGCCTGTCCGAGCTTGGGCAGCAACCCCTCCTGCTCCGAGCACCGGATGATCTGCCCGTACATGTTATCGAACGGTATGGGCATCTCCGGGAACACGCGCACTTGGAGTCCGACACGCTCGTCGGCCCTGGCGAGGTAGGCCTCGTAGAACCTGTGCACGATGCCCCACACGTCGTTCGACGGATGGAAGAGATACCGCGCCAGGTGGTGGAACACGGCCTCCTTCTCCGGTAACAGCCGCGCCAGCTCGCGCTCATAGGCCGGCATGAGGAAGAACATGGCGGCGAAGTAGACGTCGGACTTGACCACCATCCAATTGAATTTGGCGAGCACTTGCTGGTCGGCGTCGCAGAAGGCGGCATCAGTGAACGACTGGATCAGATCAAGGAACACATACGCAGGCAGGCTCTGCTCCGCGGTGGCGTTGCTTATCCTGCCCGCCTGCCGCATGTTCTTGTAGCTCGTCGGCGACCACATGGTGAAGACGCCGTCGAAGTCGGTGATCGGGAAGTCGGCGGGCAATGTCCACGAGCTGCCGTGGAAGGGCTCGCAGAAGAGGCCGTCGAACTCCAGCGGCGCGTGCACGAGCAGGACGCGGTCGGTGAGAAGCGCGTAGAGGAAGGTGGAGGCGAGCGCGAGCATGCGGTTGCCGAGGCCGTTGAACGGCGTCCACACCACGTACTGGCACTCGGACCGCGCGGCGTTGCGCCCGGAGCGCAGGTGCTCGACGGCTTCCTCGAAGAGGGCGGAGCCGGGGCCGCACCGCCTGTGCCGGGCCTCGTACCGCCGGAGTCGCTCGACGAGGTAGGTGGACGGGCGGAACGGTGAACGGCGGCGGTAGAGGGACGACGTGTACCGGGAATGGCAGGAGTGCTCGTCGAAGGCCGGAGAGAGCAGTCCGCCGAGGAGACGGTCGTCATCGTGTCGAGTCGACGTCGCGGGTGTGTCTTCCGGTGCTTCGCGGGCAGGCGATGCTGCGGCAGCTGCACGGTGCAGTTGAACTAAATTATGCACCAAAAATCGAGAGAACGTTGATACGCGGTACTACTGGTGTACTACCGAATACGGGATACGGCTCATATATGATCAATCTAAGGGTCCGTTTAGCACAGCCTAGCTCCCAACTACAACTTATCTAGAGCTGGAGCTATGCCAAACAATACATATTCTTCATTTTTTTTAGCGGAATTAGCAGAGCTGCTCTATAAATTTATACTACGGGGATGGAGCTGGGTTTTTCTGCTCCACAACTCCACTCCACCTCAAAAGACACACTATACTTTAATTTTTTTAGTGTATTTGCACCACAATACCACTGAACTACCCCTTCCTATCCCCTCTCCTCCCGTTCTCTCTCTCCTCCCCATCCTCCTCCCGACGGCCGGCTGCGGCGACGACGTCTGCGTCGGCGGCGGCATGCGGTGGCGGTAGGCGGGTGGCGCGCAGAGGCGGCAGGCGAGCGGCGGCACGTGGTGGCGGCGGGTAGGTCGCGTCGGCGGTAGCGGGCGACACGTGGTGGCGAGGGCAGCAGGGCAATGGCGTCGGCGTCGGCGTTGGCGCGCGGAGGTGACAGGCGGCGCTCAAGCGATAGCGTCGATAGGCGGCGGCCGGCTTGCGGGCTGACCGGCGACGTCAATGGCAGGGTGATGCCAACAAGGTGTTCCACGAAATGTTAACGAGGGACGTAGTGGCGTGGAGCTGAGTAATATAGCCAAAAACTTTCATGCCCACTTCAGCTCCCACAGGAGCCAGCTCTCACTGGAGTTGAAGTTTGGAGCCCTACCAAACGGGGCCTAAGTTGTGCCAACATGTTTAAGTCTTGTTTGGTTACTTTCTTTCACAAGAGAATTAAAGGGGAATTGAGGAGAAATAATTTATATTTTTATGAAAGGAAAAAAAATTTAGATGTGGAATTAATTCCCTCCAATCTTTTTCTCCTAGGAATTAACCGGACAAGCCTGTTTGGATGAGCTGAGATTTCACAACCCAAGGAGAATGGACTGAAATCCTGGCCTGGCAAATATGACTACTCCCATCCATCCCAATATAAGTGCAAGTAAATATATGTGACATATCCTAAAACTATGAATTTAGATTGTTGTCATAGTCCTACAATGTATTATATATGTATTTGGTTGCACTTATATTGGGATGGATAGAATATCACTTGGTATTCAGTTTATCGGCCACAACCAAAATTTAAATTTTAGAAGTTATTTTTAAATTGATTTTTATCATTATTTAATTTTTATTAACTTTTATATTGCTAAGAATATACATAAGTTTTATTAATAAATTAATTTTTTTCACTAATAAACATTATGGTTTATAATTAGTTTGTAGTTTTCGAACTTTTTTAATTAACTCATTCATACCAGAGTACTGGATGGTTGGCCCATTTATATTCGCTTTTAGGCTTAATAACCATATAGGCCTAAGGGGCTCAAGAGATGTGAAAACAGCCCACGGAGCGATCATAGAGTTATGAAAAAAAAATCTGGCTATGAATATGTCATTATCAATTTCTCATGTGTTCGGTGGGGATCGGATTAAGTTGAAAATAAAATTTAAATCGGTCATACCTTTACTCCTCTTCATGGCGTTCAAGTGGTAAAAGTAGTTAGTTTTAGACGGTGATAATTGTTTTGTATTATGCTTAGATGCTAACCCTTGAACCACCGGATTAACGTGCATAGTGTGTGAATGTGTAATAATATACCGCATGACAAAAAACAGCTTCCGTTATACTTACGCACAAACGAGCTTTTGTTGGATGTGAAATTACTTGCCTAGTTGCCTCCTCGTTTTGGTAATTTCCATTACGAGATTACGATATACGAATTGATTGTTGATCTGCTAAACATGTTGCTCTAATCGTTTAAGCTTGTTGATAAGTCGTGAGAAAATAAACGAAAAAAATAGTTACGGATAACATTTTTATATTTGTATTATTAGCACTTTAGAAACTAATCCTGAACAAAATGGACTACATTGAAAAACACAAAATAAACTTGAAAATTAAGTTTAAAATTTAAAGTTTGACTGCAGGTTATGATTTACAACATGACATATAGGGTGGCGTCCGAATAACGAAAGTGCGTTTCAATTACATTTTTAATCACGAACTGCATAAATGCATTTACCGAGAGAGAGAGAGAGTTCAGGAATGCAATTGCAAGCTACTACCGCCCTGGTTGATGGAATAGAATAGGGACCCCAATAGAATAACGGTTACCTGCAGCAGGTTTCTGCATGAATTCCGTCCTCGGCGAGGTGAACGACAGCAAGCTTCCCGTGCCGCCGGACACCAACACGAGCAACGTCAAGGTGGCCACGAACCCGACAACGGCCACCTCCACCGGCACGCGCCACCCCCACCGCACCGCCTTCTCGCTGCAACCTCCCGACTCGCCGCCGTTCACCACGTTCCGCGCTCCAGCTCGCGGCGTCCGCGCCGCCCTCTTCTCGTCCATCAGCATCGCGCGCCCACGCGCGCTCTCGTGAACGCACGCTTCTGATCGACTTCTCTCTGTTGCGACTCTGCCCTCCCCCGGGAACTCCCGGCGCCTGACCTGAACGTATATACCACCACGCATAATGATTGCAGTCGCGTGAATAATAATTATTGCACGCCGATGAAAATCATATCACATTCCTAATCCCCTATCATCTTTTTGTTTACACATCTTCCAGACGCTTACGAAATCTCTAGCTAACTGTGCGAAGCTACGTACTGGCAGTCAACGGCTCAGGATGATTACATAATATGCAGCAGCAAAGCCACCAGCAGTATGTCCAACACCGTGAGCGAGGTGGACAGCTTCCACCTTCGGCATGGCAACTGATGCCGGTTGCTTCTACGACTGCGTGTTTCTCTCGTCGCCTCCGCTCCCGGCGCGACGCGAGGCATGTGAGCGCGACATGAACGCACGTATATATACGAGGGCCGGCGTGTCTACCTATCTGGTGCACGTGGACGTACACGCTGTCAATCTGCCATTCGAAAGTCGCACCCATGAAAGGTACTCTTAGACAGTACGCCAGTATGGAATTCAGGGACACATGGCGTCTTGGCGTTTCCGTTGGGTTTTATTGATGGTTTGATTCGCGTGTGCATATGGCGTCGGCGCAGAGGAAACGGCCGGGTAGCCGGGTAACAGAACGCATCATCAAAGCATCAGCGCCCACAGTAAGGGGATCTTAGGGTGTGTTCTTTCTTCTCATTTCCTAACTTACCGCTCTCTTTTTCCACGTACACGTTTTTCAAACTGCTAAACGGTATGTTTTTTTAATAATTTTTTATACGAAAGTTGATTAAAAAATCATATTAATCCATTTTTAAAAAAATAATAAATACTTAATTAATTATGTGCTAATGAATCGTTCCGTTTAACGTGTTGGAAGGATTGGTTCCCAACCCAACACAAATAACGCAAATAACGCAGCCTAAATCAATCGATTGGTCAGTGCGTGCAAATTGTATGTCTCACTAAACGGCTCTGAATAATCCTGTTGGAATCGGTCTGATGTAGGCAACTGGAGTTCCAGTAGCAATCTGTGTGGTAGGTAGAGACGTCAGTTTAGTCAAACTGAAAAGGAAACTGGACAGGTGATGGTGATCTGTTTGCGTGTGTGTATATATATCCGAATTGTTTTATGAAGAACGAAGTTGAATACAGATACATAATAGTACATTTTGTGCATTTTCAGGTGTATACGAGTCCAAACGAATACAACGAATCTCCAAAAGGCCTAGTTAATCCACAGACGTGACGTAACGCACGCAATTCGGAACGTGAAACCGAAGAAGTCACTTCTCCAAAAATTAGCTATCGAACAACTTGAGACCGAACCCGACATCCTCGCAGTGCCGAACGTACGGCTTAACGGTGGCCACGTCGACCTCCTTCTTGGCCCTGCACGCGAGGATCGGCGGCGAGTGGAGGCACGGCTCCACCGACGTCGACCTGACGCACGCCACCTCCGACCTCTCCTTGTCCCAGTCCGGCCGGAGCAGGATCCACGGCTTGACGCCGGCGAAGCTGTAGGCCACGTACCCGAACGTGGACCAGGCGCTCATGGCGATCTTGTCGCAGTAGCTGAGCAGATAGATCTCGGCCAGCGCCTTCTGGTTGTGCTCGTTGGACGTGTACTGCTGCTGCTCCTCGTGGCTCGGCTGGTACACCGCGACGATCTCACCAGTCTTGGTTGGATTCTCGTAGTACATCCCACGGATCTTCTCGTAATATCCCGAGTACAGGGAAGCGATCAGTACGGCCTTCACCTTCCCTGCTTCGGCCGTCGTGTTCGCCGGCTCCGCCGTGCCAAGCTCCGGCAACAGCCGCTGCTCCCTGATGCACCTCGTCAGCTGGTCATACATGTTCTCGAATTTAATCGGCTTCTCCGGGAAGATCCGTATCTGGAACCCGATTTTCTCGTCGACTCTGGCAAGGTACGCTTCGTAGTATCTGCTCACGATTCCCCAGACCTTGTTCGTTGGATGGAACAGGTACCTTCCAAGATGATGGAACACTGACTCCTTCTGCGGGAACATCTTCTCGAGCTCCTTCTCGTACATCGGCGTCATGAACAGCGCCGGCGCGAAGTAGCTGTCGGATTTGAGTATCATCCAGTTGAACTTGTTGAGCATCTTCTGGTCCTCGTCGCAGAAGATGTTGTCGGACAGCTTCAGCCGGAACTGCTCGACGTGGAGGTACACGTACGGCGGCAGCGACGACGCCGGCACGCTGCCGGGGTCGTCGTTGCGGACGACGTTGTTCTTGAGCATGTTGACGTAGCTCTCCGGCGCGCCGATGTGCAGGCCCTGCGGGTTGTTGTGGGGGAAGTCGCCCGGGAGCACCCACGAGCTCCCCGGGAACGGCTCGCAGAAGAGGCCCTCCTGCTCCGCCGCGACGTGCATGAGGAGGACGCGGTCGGAGAGGAGCGCGTAGAGGAAGGTGGAGGCGATGGTGAGCATGCGGTTGCCGAGGCCATTGCAGGGAAACCACACCACGTACTTGCACTCGGCGTTGTCGACGTTGCGCCCCGCCTTGAGCTGCTTGATCGCCTTCCGGTAGCGCTTGGTGCCAGGGCCGCACTTCTTGTGGTAGGCCTCGTACTTCCGCAGCTTCTGCACCAGGTAAGGAGACAGAGGGAATGGAGACTTCTTCCGGTAGAGAGATGACTTGTATCTGCTCTGGCAGGAGGATTCTTCGAATGCGGAAGAAAGCAATCCTCCCAGAAGTTTGTCCTGGGGTTGGGGCAGAGATGTGGTTGCAGTGATTGGTGCAGAGACGTTTTTCGGAGCTTCAGTTTCTGCAGAAAGGTTGGCAGGATCAGGATCACAGTTATAATTCAAATCATGCCCTTCAAAGCATACTGATCCCTCCGTCTAACAAAGAACACATTCATATCTAACGTTTTAACCGTTTATCTTATTTAATTTTTTTTATGTTTAGTATTTTTTATCTCGACATAATCTTCAAGATGCTACTTTAACTAACAATATTTATAAAAGTAAGTTGTTTTAAATAAAAGGAGTTCTATATTATGATAATTTATTTAAATCTAATATCATCTATCTTACGTGATTGATTTTTTTTTATTTTTCTATCAATAATCAAAGTTAAAAATTTGACTTAGCACTATTCTAAAAATGCTTATATTTTAGGATGGTGGGAGGGAGTAGATGATAAAACATGAATAATGTTTTATGTGTGATTAATTTTTTTATAAATTTTTTAAATAAGATAGACGGTTAAACGTTGGACACGGATATCCACGGTTGTACTTAAAATGGAACGGAGGTAGTACTTCAGTTACCACTGTATAAGTTTTTTTTCTTCTCTCACTAAGAAAACAACCCCCATATAGCAACAAAAAATTACTTTGTTGTGTCATCACTCAACTGAGTTCTTACCAGCATTATTGCTAGTAACATGCTCGGCAGAAATTATCAATCTTGGACCACCTACTTTGGAGCCTCCATCGTTTACTTAATAGTTTACTTTCACAAAGCCTCCCAAGATGCTCAAGTTTGTCTGCTAATAAAGCCAGGGACCACTCGAGTAAAAGGCCAGGAGGACCTTCGTTTAAAACAAACGAAGAAAGAAAGCTAGGACCTTTTGGAATGCCATTCTGCAGGGGCAGGGCATGCAGTAAAAGCGACCGACACAAACAGAAGCTACCCCTTCGGAAGAAACAGTGATGAGGTAGGACAAGATCCGCAAAAGGATGCACTAGTGTGATGGCATCAGGACGACACCGTCATCACGGGCTCGCCACATCACCGAACTAGAACTGACTGTTCATCAAGCACAATGCACAATAGGATCTGATTCTGGACTGTGCATGCATCCCAAAAGTTCAATCATGCATTGGATCAGCGATCGGAGTGCGAGTGTGCAACCTTGTCCCACCCAAATCAAGCCAGAATGCAAGATCTATATCTAGTTTTTCTTTTCCCAATAATTTTTCAGTGATCGAACTAACATGCTGTGTGCTTGCGGCTATGGCTGTAATGCCAGTGTAGTAACATGATGTTATCCTCGTATCAGCGATCACCGGCCGACGAAATGCCAATTTTCACCCTGCTACCTCAATATGCTGCAGAAATGGTGAGTACCTACAAAATTGCTTATGACAACAGCTGCTTGTTCATAGGCCGATCTCATCAGAGCGCCGGGGGACAAAAATTCCCTTGCACGCTAGCGGTCAACGAGTGAGCTTCTTTGCCTTACGCTGGACGCGATCTTTCAGAATTCACAAGCGCAAACAGCGAGACGGGAAAAAAGGGGAGGGGGGGGGGGGGGTGGGGGCTTACTTTGTGTCGCTGTTACGCCGCCGGGGACGACGTGGCGGCCGCCGACGTTGGGGGCGGAGGTGGTGGGGAAGGAGCCCCAGCGGCCGCCGAAGACGAACACCAGGACGGGCAGGGTGATGAGGAAGCCGACCAGCACCATGTGCGGCCGGACGGCGCCGCGCCACTCGGCGGCCCGCTTCTTGTCCTCGTCGGCGTCGACGCCCGGAGCCCGCGGGCTCCGTCCCCGCTTCACGTCCATCACACCGGCCCACCTCCTCCCTCGTCGCCGGCGGCTTGCTCTGCTTTTCTTGATCTCTTCCTTTGCTTCTCAATTAAACTCTCGTGTGTTGATCCCAATGATCCGTGGTGCCGTGCGTTTGCTGGGCTCGCTTGTGCCGGCTTCTCTCCTCCTCCTCCTCCTCCTCCTTGGAGGCGAGATGGTCAAAGTGATGGAAGCTAAGGGGGGGCCTTGAAATGGTAGGAGCTCCCGATGCCGACGTGCGCCGGATGCACAGCGGAGACTGTCTCCCTAGTTGGCTGCTGCAACGTGCACTAATTTATGTACACCAACATCATGTATTCTTCGCGCGCGCGGGAGTGGTTAGCCTTTTTCTGATCGTTGTTTAGTTCGATGGTTCTCATTGATAGGACCGAGAAGACAATTTTTATACTCCTGCTCGTAATTGAACTGGCAGCCATCTCCGGCCCTCGATTTCCCAAAAAATGAGTTTTACTATTATCTTCCAACTTAAAAAGTAATTAGTAGGGTTAGTGCAACTGTTGCAAGTGGCATGCCTCGGCCAGCTTGTTGCAAGAAGATTAGTTTTTCTTCAGACGGATAATTGTTTCAGTCAACGGACGCTAAGCCAATCGAGCCCACTTGTATTAGTCATGGGATACTTACCTCGCGATCCAAAATTTGTCAATTTGGACGATGCTGTTCTTTCGTTCCCCTTTTTTCTGCTTTTGCTTTTCAGATAGATGGATCGATCGCTGCACGTATTGCTCGTTCTGATAGAACAAACAGCCGATTAACTCGGGCCGCCAATTCAGATCGATAAGACCATTTGTGGTGTTCAGGGTTCCATCAGTGCCCACATGGCTTCGTGGTTATCTTGCCGGTCCTTCTCTCGTTGTGGAGGTGAATTGATTGGAAGAAGGCGACTTCCAAAAGGTCATGTGGTTTGATTCTTCCACAAATGGTACATCGGTTTCATAGGTGTCAGACTTCGGGATCACTAATACTACATCCGTTTTAACTTAGTAGTCGTTTTGATTTTTTCTTGAAACATTTGACCATTCGTTTTATTTAGAAAATTAGAATAAATATAAAAAAATAAGTCATGCTTAAAATATTTTTGATAATAAAGTAAATCATAAATAAAATAAATAATAATTTTATAATTTTTTGAATAAAATGAATGATCAACCGTTACAGATAAAAATTTAAAACGATAAATATTTTGGGACGGAGGTGTATTAATCGAGCTTCATTTAGATAGCGGTAGGTGGATTGATAATGGAACAAGTACTACCTTGGAATCTTTCAGCGCCAGAAACAAACTAGATTAGAATGACCAAGTTGACCACACAAGCTGTGGTAGTTGGTAATCTGATAAGCTGCAATCCACCGTTGCTTCCGTATTGGACGGCCAGTGGTTGTACTCCCAACTCAACTGATTAGGGTTAATTATGTAATTTTCGCTTTGTTGAGGTTTGGTGCCATGTCTTCTGTCCATAGATCTGATGCAGTCATGCAGCCGTCTCGCAAGTGCAATGGAAGTGCGCAGGCTGCCTCCCGGAATCATTTGGCCTTTTCTGCATAAACTGGGTATTTCATAGCTTGCCGCCATGTGTCTTGTCTAGAACAATAATATGTGGCGTCTTACCTGCAAGCAGACACATGGTGGCTACCTCCATAAAAACTTTTTGGTCTTCTACTCTCGTTAGCAAATCGTCGAATGGACCCCGAAAGTCCGGAACTATGATAGTTTTGTGTTAGAACCAAATGTAGGAAAAACCTCTAATTTGGTTGAGGAGCTTCATCGGTTGGCTTAATAAATTAAAGCAAAAGTTAGAATTTGAATTTTCGAATTTGATTTTAAAGTTGATTTTGAGATATTTTCAACGTATTTTTTTTACTGTTGATAAATCGCAACGAACAAATATATAAAAGTTTTACCTATAAGTTAATTTATATTTCCTAATAACTCGTTTTAGCTTATTAGGAAATATGAATGACCAATGAAAACATGAGTTCCTATGTGTGCCATGCTTAGGTAGTCGTCTACTTAGAATGGTGGCCTATTTAAGTAATTACTATTTAGTCTCCGATTTAGAATGATTGCTTATGAGTACATCCTTGTTCTAGAAAAAATAATTTTTTGTGACAAATCTAAAAGATGCTCATCCAAATTCGTCCATAAAGAAAATTTTAGATGGAGGGAGTAAGTAATAGATGATGTCATGTTTATTCATGTTCATTAGGTTGAGCATGCACGCATAGTACTATTCCAGAAAGGAAAATAAGTGATAGAATTAAGGATTCCCGGATGTATAAAAACTAATCCTTTTTCCTTTTTACGTATAAACCGGTACACACACGCTTTAGCTAGTGGTGCAGCCACCAAGATTTCCCTTACATGACGATTTTTACCGGCCATCAGGGGAGGTAGGTACCAGATCCTGACCATTGATCGATCGTGCTAGATCCAATGGTTCAAAACTATGCAACACATCTTTTTTTTTTTGGCAAATATGCAACATATCTTATTTGGGAGATGGTACCGGTTCAAGCAAGTGGAGGGCTAAACATGACTTTTCGCATGTAATACGTGATTACGAGGTTGCTTCGATGTTGAGGGAGGTGATAATGAAAAGGCTCGACGGAACTAAATCCTACCAAGACAGCGACCTCCGTCCCTGATGACAGTCACCCCCCCTCCTTAAAGTTTGTCGGCCTGCCCCATGGATTTGTGTTTGCTGGCAACCTATGACTCTTCTCTGGAATCCCGCAACATCCCTTCCCTCAAAGCTCGTCAGCCGGATTCGAGCTCCTCGGCAACCTTTGACTCCTGTGGTGGCCCTTCCTCAAGAAGGTCGTTGAATCCAAGTTCTTCGGTCTTGGTGACCTCCGCACGAGATATGGCCCTTCCCCAAGCTCACTGTGAGGAACCCAACTCCCTAGCCACTTTTGCCTCCCACAACGGCCAATTCCCAAGTTCGCTGGCCAGATTCGGCACTCTAGTCAAATTGAAGGAAATTGTTTGGCCCTTGGCCACATCCCTCAACGAGCTCGCTGGCTATTCGGAGTTCACCGATTATCATCTCCTCCGTGCGATATCGTCCCCATTAGTCACCTAGCGGGTCTAAGCTGGTATGCCATCCCCGGCTCCCCAGCACACCTCTCTAGAGCTCGTCGGTTGTGGATCTTAGTTCATAGCTGACCCATCGATATGACATCCTTTGGTCCCAGTGGCGGTTGTGCGTGCATGACTGGGAGGAGATTTTAGCATCATGTGCTCGAGATGTTGAGTTCGTGCATTCTGGGACTTTTATAGTCTTCACCATTGTATCACTTCATTACCTATGATGCTGTGTTGATTGAATGTTTGGATTTAATTCGGTACCTGGAGGTACCAATTAATGGATCGGAACAAAGCTCTTCCCTTACCACCTATCAGGTTATTACCGTACGGTTATCATAGTAACCAGACTTACAGTTGGGGAGAGGGTAACGGAAACTTTCCAGTAACCGTATCAAGTTAAAAATATTTAAATGAAAATATTTCCTTTGTAAGTTTTGTTCGCTTTTTTACTGTTCACCGTGGTAACCGGACTTACTGTTTAGCACAGTAACCCCTCCGTATACTGTCAAGTATGAGAAACAGCCAGTTTAGGGGGTGTTTAGATTCAGGGGTAAAAAAATTTGGTGGGTCACATCGGATATACGGACACACATTTGAAGTATTAAACATAGACTAATATCAAAACAAATTACAGAATCCGCCTGTAAACTGCGAGACGAATTTATTAAGCCTAATTAATCCGTCATTAGCAAATGTTTACTGTAGCACCACATTGTCAGATCATGACGAAATTAGGCTCAAAAGATTCGTCTCGTGATTTACACGCAAACTGTGCAATTGGTTTTTTTTCATCCACATTTAATGCTCTATACATGTGTTCAAACGTTCGATGTGACGGGAAAAAAAAATTGGATTTAAACATGCCCTTAATAAACGAGCAGAACTCCATCAAGAAACGGTGGCTCAACTGCATAAAGAAGCAACGCAATGATTAACGTGGGCCGTCGAATGGGAATGGCACATCAAAGCTGCTGCTTCCTTTCAATCCTTCAGTAGCACTAGCACCCTGCTATGCAAACAGCAAAGGTCGCGATCAAACAGGAGCGTATTCATTTCGGACCTCTTCATAACTCATTAGCACCCCAGCCTTTTCCCTGTGAATCCAGCCACGATTCACTGTGCACTCGTTTGATCGAGTTTGTTTGCGCAGCAAACCAATGCGTGTGCCGTGTGGTGTGCTCGCCTGACGATACCTTCATCGCCGTCGTCGGTGAGACGGTAAGTGACCGAGCAGGCGAATAGGCGATCGAGTATATATAATTGCGAGCACGCACTTCACGCCGCGGCATACAGGACGGAGTCATGCCGAGAAGAAACTCGTAATTTTGGCCCACTTCTCCTACTGTTCATCCATGAGCGGCACGATGTGACCGGCCGCATCATATCACCGCTCACATGGCTTGTCCGAGCGTCTCCGAATCAGCAAGGCCAGGTAAAAGAAATCCAGAAAGATTGGACTCGTCTCGTCGGCGGCGTCCACGATTGCGACGAAGAATCACTCGTGCACGCACGGCGCGGCCTCGCGCGGGGAAAGGAGTGGTGGCGGAGCTCGAGCGAGAGTGTTACGACTTACGACACGAGACGAAACCACGCACCGCGTTTTCACAAAGCCCAAAGGGCCGGCGGATTTTTACACGGCCCACCAAACAAGAGTTACGAGGCCGTATGAAACTTAGTGAAAGAGAGTAGGCCGAAACGCGTGGGATTCTGGCGTTTATGAGTTGGAATAAGTTTACTGTTACTCCCTATAATGAACACGAAATCTAAATCGTATCCCTCATCCGTAATACAGACATCTTGATCCCGAACTGTCATAACCGATGCAATTTGACTTTTTTGGTGGTTTTGAAGAGCGGTTTCGCTGACGTGGTGCATACGTGGTAGTGTTGACTTGGTCTTTGTCCCACGTGGCATTGAACGTGACGCTCAGGGTTTACCTTCCCCTTAAGCCCGGGGTTACTGCACTCCGGCGGTTTCGCGGTTACCGCAATAACCGCGAGAAACCGCACAAAAATCACGATCAAAAATTTGAATTCAAAAAATGGCGATCTCGCGGTTTCGCCGCGGTAATCGCGCGGTTTGCCGCGATAACCGCAATATCGAGGCGGTTATCGCCGTCTGTGCAGATGGTTGAAAATGGAAATAAAAATAGGGAATAAAAAAATATGGTTAAATGCGTGTAGAAAATGGGGATAATTGGAAGAATATGTACAATACTTAGACATTTAACTATTGAGTGTAAAATAAAAAAACGGCATGATCTTTGCTATATTATGGAGTTCGAAGCATTTCAACATTTCATAGCATAATAACTGAACAACATCACATTTGAAAGCATTACGAAATCGACATAAAACTGAAACCTTGAGGGTAATATGACACCCAACACGAATATAGGAAGTTGTAATTACGAACAGTACGCAATGCAGCCCATTCTATTACTAATTTTAGATTTTTTTTATTTATTTTCGGTTTAGCTATATAATTTGAATTTCTCTAACTAGTTTTCAAAAAATTTATTCACCATATGACACCAAAATTCAATAATTACATCCATGATTTTTTCTGATTTTTTTCGATTTTTTCGAAAATTTTGAATTTGGATGAAATTTAGCAAACCCTAACAGCCGGCTACCGTAACCATCCCCCGCGGTTACCGCGAGGGAAGGTGAACCCTGGTGGCGCTTACGTGGTATTAAAAATTAAAAATATATGCAGGGCCCATCGGTCATTCACAAAAAAAATGTGGGACTCACTGACATGTGGGTCCCACATGTCATCCTCTCCCTCACTGCCTTTTTTTCCTCCTCTCTCCCTTGTTTCTCTCTCTTTCTCTCCCCTTGACATGAGCCCGTGGCAGGCGGGGCTCGAGTGGCGGCGAGCGGGTGCCAGAGTGGTGGCGACGGTGAGCGGTGGACAGTGGCTGGCTGGTGGGCGGGCGGTGGACGGTAGCCGGCGGTTGGGCGGGCACTGGAGCAGCGGCGGCGTAGCGAGCAGCTCGTCGCCGATGGTTGCTAGTGCCATTCCAAACCTCCGAGCGTGATGGAACCCATCCCCTCCCACATGTCGTCGGTCCACCCCCACCTCCTCGCCGTTGACGACCTCCATCTCGCAGGTGCCACCACGCGCCGCCGCTCGTGTCTACAACCACCAAGCCACCCCGTCATTCAAATTTCCGTCAGAAAATCAAGAGAGAGAGACCACAGTGGTTGTACGCAGCTTGGTCGCCGCCCTCCTTGCCGCGCCCGGTGGGCCCCGCATGCCGCCACTGTCGCTGCCTCCTCATTTGCCATCACGGCCTCCTCGATCTCCAGCCGGACGCCGCCATCATCGTCTCCTGCGACCTCTGCGACACTGGCGCTCGCAGAGGCGGCCTCTGCTCTCGGCGCGGGGCCTGTGCTCTTGAACCGCCTGAACAACGATGCCGTGTTGAGAGTGCCGCCACCGTTGGACGGTGAAGGGAGGAGAGGGAGCAGGAAGAAGGAATAGAGAAAGGATGACATGTGGGACCCACATATCAGTGGGTCACATAAATTTTTTGCGTGAATGACACATATGCCCTGAATATATTTTTTAATTTTAATGCCACATAAGCGCCACGTTCAATGCCACGTGGGACGAAGACCAGGTCAACACTGCCACATGTGCGCCACGTCAACGAAACCGCCCTTAATACTGCAATAGAAGTCAAATTGCACCGGTTTTGATAATTCAGGGGTTAAGATATCTGGTATTACGGATGAGGGATACGATTTAGATTACGTGTTCATTTGAGGGAGTCAAAGTGAACTTAATAGTTTGTGCGGTCTGGTCGGTCTAATACCGTCCTTGGCACCGTGTTTGGGCTGTTTAGTGGGCCCAGGGAGTTGATTGGGGTGGCCCGCACCAGCATTGGATTGGCCTGCTCGCCTTCTCCCTTTCCCCCATTTTCTCTCCCAGCGAAGAAATTAGCGCTGCACAGCAGCACAGGAGACAGGAGTGCGGAACAAAAATCACTCTAGTACTCTACTTGCAGTTGCTTCTGTAGGATCGAACAGTAAATACTAAGCCAACCAGAGGGGGTGAATGGTTGGTATGCCCAAAAACCAAAACTTTTAGCGGAAATAAAAGTTACCCTCAAATTCGATGGATCGCGGTCTGACCGAAGTTGTTGCGCCGGTCTGACCGCCTGGTATACGTCGGTCTGATCGCTGTTCTCTCGCCGGTCTGACCGTCGCCTTGCCGCCGGTCTGACCGCAGGTATGCCGCCGGTCTGACCGCCCCCTTGCCGCCGGTCTGACCGGTGGTATGTCGCCGGTTGGACCGCCGAAACCCGATGAAACACAAATCGAAGAACTCTTAAAGTAGATCACGACTTTATTGATTCTCTCTATGTTTACAAAGTGCACCAACAGCACTCCTTACAAAAATCTCGACTAAACTCGAAACCCTAACTAAAACTTTCAACTCAATTGCTCTCAAAAGCGATACCAGGAAGCCTCACGCTCCCTCTCTATTTATATCCAAGGTAGGCAGCCTAAAGCCACGAACCAATCTCATACTAGAAGTCCTAATCACCCTAGGAAACCTTCTTGTATAAGAAACAAATTCTACATAATCAATCCCACCAAATTTGGACTCCTTCCAAATTCGACTCCGCATCCCATACGCACACAACACCTCCATCGTATGCCATATGGAACTTTTACCTTCCACGTGCATTGAACTCTAGCCTTAGTATCCCGCATGATCTCTGACCACCACGGACGTCGTCTTATCCCCAAGCCGACTCCCGGTCAATCACCGCAAATACTCTCCCGGTATTAATTCACCTACACATGAAACAAACAAGGAAACCATATTCCAAGACCAAGCTATCCCCAACTTGACTCATTGTTAGCAAACAACAGTATTACATACGCATAGTATCCATCTAGAAGTCATATTCATGAAACAATCACGGATATCCAAACAAACAAACCGAAACCAAAACCGACTCAGTGTCGGCCGGTCAGACCGCGGGCTGCGCCGGTCTGATCGCGCACTACACGCCGGTCTGACCGGCAGCCACTGCCCGGTCTGACCGGACTCAATCCAGCAGTTCCTGTTTATCACCTGTGTAAATCCAATCATCTCCAAAACCACTTCGCAAATAAATTCTAAATATCAAAACCAATAATCTCCAATACCAACTGTTTATCACAGAATAATAATCAAATACACCTTTGATTTTACAATTTGCTTCCTTCAAGAATTTCCTCTTTTCTATTCTTGGCAGGAATAATTACTTCGAATGTATCTGCTCGTTCGACCTCTCATCAAATCCATTACCGTGTCTTGACAAGTCATAACACTTCTGAATGCGTCATATATTACATGAAACCCAACGAATCAAAGCTAAATAGGAGTATACGATACATGAAATAGGGAGTGATCTCCAAATGAAAACCACAAAGAAACATATTGCAACACAAGAACACAAAAGCACACCATTTCGCGTCCGCCATCCTCGTCTACCTCATCATGCCGACCGGGATGCCCGGCGCCCCCATCACCGACGCTCCGGTGACGCCTCGCCTCTGCCTGTCCGCATTGGCAGCCCAACCTTACCAGAAAACACTATTCATCAGCGCGAGAGTACTCCACACACAAAAACTAAAAAAGTAGTTGGAGAAAGAAGATTTTCTTGCTTGCAAGTGAAGAATCTACTGTGCTTGCACCTACCGATCCCCAAGTCGAAGCCGCGGTTCTTGAGCTCCCGGTACTCCTGGCACAGCGCGCAGTACTCGCAGCAGAAATGGACGAGGAAATCGGGGCAATCCCCCTCCTCCAGGTCGAACTGAGCCCTCATCTTGGACCGGTAGAAGCACGAGTACAGGCACCCCATCGCCGTCGACGCGCAGATGAGCGCGTAAACCGTCCCGCTCGCGAGGCATGCTGCAAAATCGATCACAGATTCACAGTTTCACACGCACCGAATCAACGAACAAGCTGGTGAATGGACCAAAATCTTTCGCTGGTAAGAAGAAGGGAGAACTCACGGCAGGTGCCCTTGTCAACGATGTCAGCGACCTGCCCAAAGGTGATGCAGGGGCACACGCATGTGATGAGACCTTCATGAGAGAAGCGACAGGTGTGAAGTGGTAACAAGATTGAGCAACCATGGGCCGGCAACCATCTATTGCTCTGAAGTCTGAACTCTGAAGAACATGTGGGACAACTGACTGACTGAAGGACTTACAGTTTCCGGGGTCGTCCATGCAGTGGAAAAGGCCGGTGGACCATCGCGTCAGCCCGCCGCCGGTGCGTGGGGTGTTCATCGTCGGCAGCTGGTACGTTGCCGGCGGCGGCGCCGTCGGTGGAGCACCGGCACTGAACTTGTTATACGCGTCGGGTGGGGCGGAGGGATACATTGCTTGGGAATACAAACTTTTGTTTATGCCTCTGCTAAAGCGGAAGGCAGGACCTGGTTCTCTTTACCTTGTTCTCCTTTAAAGGACTCTCCAGCTCCGCGAACCGTCGGGCCCATTATTAATCGAACCAAGAAACAAGCCGTGAGTTTCCAGAGCTGGATAATTGAAGCAATAAGTTTGGTATGAAGTGTATGAACTAGATCAAGTCAATAAATATTTTCGTCATGTGGCCGTTGGCCCATATATACCTCAGCGGCCAGCGCATAGTACTCATCATTCACACTTCATTGTCTAGCCGTTGGAGTAATATCAATGGTAAATTATAAAGCCAACTGTTAGGGGTGTTTAGATACAAGGGCAAAAAGAAAATTCGGCGGGTCACATCGGATATACGGACATACATTTGAAGTATTAAACATAGACTAATACCAAAACAAATTACATAATCTGCCTGTAAACTACGAGATGAATTTATTAAGCCTAATTAATCCGTCATTAGCAAATGTTTACTGTAGCACCACATTGTCAGATCATGACGAAATTAGGCTTAAAAGATTCGTCTCGTGATTTACACGCAAACTGTGCAATTGGTTTTTTTCATCCACATTTAATGCTCCATGTATGTGTTCAAACGTTCGATGTGATGGGGAAAAAAAATTAGAGTGGATCTAAACAAGCCCTTAGTTATTACCTCCATCCTAAATATAGCAACTTATATCCGAACGAGACACATTACTGCAAATCTGAACAGGTCAGGTGTCTCTTCCAATCATAGATTGCTATATTTTAAGACGGGAAAGTATAAGGTATGGGCATGTTCGATGTAGCTTGTTGCAGCAACGACAACAACTACAACAACACTATCATTGTGCACACAAAAATGTGAGTGTTGCAACGTTTGTAGCTGTGTAGCCGTATCGAACATGCCCCGTATTCAATTGTTCATATATGCTCCATTCGTCCCAAAATATAAAAGTCTAGTATCGGATTAGACGTTTATAGTACTATGAATCTGGACATAAAGTCCGACCAGATTCAATGTACTGTGAAATATCTAATCCGGTACTAGGTTTCTACGGCTCCATCGGTTGGACTAATAAGTCAAAGCAAAAGCCAACACTTGAATTTTCAAAATTAATTTTGAAGTTTATTTTAATAATTTTCAACGTAGTTTTTTTTTGATATTGACTTTTAAGTCGCTAAGAACACCTATACAAAAGTTTTACTTATAAATTAGTTTTTATTTCCTAATGAGCAATTTTGGCTTATTACGGAATGTGGACAACTCATGAGGCTGCTATATTTTAGGATGGAGGGAGTATAAATGATACTAGAATGGTTTGAAATATTCTATCAACTTTTACCATTTTTCTTTTTTTTCCTCACATTTCTTCATTTTAACTAGTCTCACTTAGATAACACATATAAAGTTGGCTCTTTCATGAAAGCCAACTCTTTTCCTTTTCCTTTCGATGTGTTTATACCCCATTCCATTAAGTTGTTCTGGGCATGTTCCAAGTCAAATTATTTTAAATAAAAATTGACTAAGTTTGTATAGAAACATAACAACATTCTTAACCAAAAAAATATAATATAGAAAATGTATTGAATGGTGGATTTAATAGAACTAATTTATTATTGAATATGTTGCTATATTTTTCTATAAATGTAGTTAAACTTGAAAAAACTGAATTAGGACAAACCGGTAACTTCTAATAACATGGAACAGAGGGGGTATAAAAGTGTGATATAAACAAACTCCAAGCTTATACAATCATAATTGGCCAATGGCAGTTTTTTTATTTAAATTTGTTAGGACAACTTATTGTTCAATTCTCCAGCTGTGACAAGTGACAACTTGTACTATTTCGTTTGCTACAGTGGGCTCGGTTCGATTTTATTTGATATGGCTGTCAGGTAAGACCCAAAGAGCTTCTCGCAAGTCTTCGGTCAAGAGTCAAGTACTAAATAATGCATCACTGTTGAAGTTTCCTAGAGTTACAATCATTAATGAAGAGCTAATAATGAACTTGTGCAGATATATAACCAAAAATAAAGTTTCTTTAGGATGTTTTTTTGGTGTTTTTTTTTAGGGGGGGGGGGGGGTGGGGGTGCGTGGGGCTGCTTTCCTTAAATTTCAGTGAATATAAGTGATCTGTTGAAGCTACAAGCATAATAGTTATCAAGATTTAATACATCTGTATGCTGAATAAAAGAATTTTATTCTACGCATCAATATATGTCTACGAACAGCTGGTATCATTTACAGAGATTTCTGATACTGCAAATACTAAATTTGATCCGTGGATTACAACCATGCTTTAAAATTTGTATTTTCAGGTAATAGAAACAGTTGCCAGTATTGTTTTCCTTTTCTTGTGCAGATGATTAATGTAGAATAATGCTATCTGAAGAAAACTTTAGTTTATTCAGGGGACAGGAAAGATATTCAGATTTTGGGTGGATACAGCAAATTCCTTGCTCATTGGTTTTCTCGGCCTCGAACACTGATACTCACTCACGTGGGAAAACTTGGAGGTTCAATAACCAATAGTCCAATTCCTCTGTCTCATCTTTGGTAAGCTAACAACAGTTTAATTAGATGGGTTACTTATAGTATAAGGCAGCGTCAAGTTAGGATTACGCTGAAATTCCTTAGTAACGCTTACCTAATGGCTAAGCATATGGCCATGGTTGCTTGTGTGATTAACTGATTATCCTTCTAGAAACCGATCAAAGCATTGTCCGTTGGTTGCGACTAACACAATTATCAGTAGTATATTAATGCCGCTTCTCTCATTGCCCATCACAAGACGAGTTCAGCTTCAGCGTTGCTGCAAGAACAGAATGCCAGATCAACGACGGTCGAGTGCAAGCAATATATAGGACCACCGTGTCCGGCAGCAAAGGTGGAAGAAGCCTACCGATCAACGCGCGAATTGGCATCCGATTCTTCTTCACCCATGCATACCATCCACGAATTACGACGTTCGTTGTCCAAGCAACGAATCTTTACCTGTCCAAAAACCAAGCGGCTACACCGATCAGTCTTGCCTAACAACGCACGAGAATTCCACGGCCTCGTATCGTCCACGATCTGCCGGCCGGAACCCGGGGGGGGGGGGGGGGGGGGGTGACAAAACGTGTGGCGACCGAACTGTAAACCTCTCGCGCCTTTCTGAATCGGGCAGCATATATAAAGCAGCTTAACCATCGTCCATGCCTCGACAGTGGATAAGGATCAGAATTCAGGTAGAGATCGATCGAAGAGGAGGAGATCAGTACGTGGTGTGGTGAGAACTAGAAGGCAGTGAGAAGGAAGAGGGGGATCGTGTGAGATGGCGTTCATGCGGTATCACCGGGCGCTGCCGCAGGGGGAGACGACGGTGGAGGAGTTCAGGGCGTGGCTGAGCCAGTTCGACGCGAACGGCGACGGGCGGATCGGGCGGGAGGAGCTGGAGCGCGCGCTGCGCAGCCTCAACCTGTGGTTCGCGTGGTGGAAGGCGCGGGAGGCGATGCGCGAGGCGGACGCCAACCGCAACGGCGTGGTGGACCGGGACGAGATGGTCAGGCTCTACGCCTTCGCGCAGAGGCACCTCCACCTCAAGATGAACGACCTCGAGGATGTTACTTCCTACTAACCGGAGCACGTCATCACGTACGTAAGATGTGATTTCTCTATGAGAGGAAGGAAACAAAGGCTATATATAGGGTGTAAATGTGTGATCTAAGTTGTGAACTATAGTGGATCTTGCTTAATGTTCTGAAGGAGTTTTTCAGTTATTTTTCTGCCGCGTTTCTGATAGAACGGGCGTGTTCTTCTGTACATAGTCATGGATACATGATATGCATATGCCTGTGCCATGACATCACTATGGGGTTTGTTGTAAAAACGGTGAAATACGTGTGAATAATAATATCAAGGCTTTGTCTTATTTCAGGTCCCATCGTTTCCTCCATACAGCATCCGCTGTTGCCAAAATTTGAATTTTCAAACTCAATTTTAAAATTGATTTTGAAGTTTTTTTCATCGAAGTTTTTTCAGCATTAGCATTTAAGTCGCTAAGAACGCATATATAAAAGTGTTATTTATAAATTATATTATTTTTCTAATACGCTATTTGACGTATATATGTAAACGATGGGGCCTCAGTTTTCTCATTGCCTTCATAATAAACACAAAAATTTCCCATATCACAGTCAAAATAATCATTATTCGGACATCAACAATACTTATTCCCAAACC
Source organism: Oryza punctata (assembly GCA_000573905.2). Lineage (NCBI taxonomy): Eukaryota > Viridiplantae > Streptophyta > Magnoliopsida > Poales > Poaceae > Oryza > Oryza punctata. Next base: position 38,634,548 of record CM002489.2, on the reverse strand, counting down.
AGATAACAATGTAAGCATGTTGTCAGGTAAGAGTAATTACTAATTAGTAGGATGTACACCACAAACGTGTCTATGCGGAGGGGATAGAAATAAGATGAGACCCACCTCTAACCTAGCTTACCGCGTGCCTTCTTACGATTAGAAAAAGGATCTACCTGTTGACGAAAAATCCGCACTCAGTCGATAATACCAAATCTATGTTGGCGCGAGCTAAGTGGACGAACACAATGGCCTGGGAGTTCTGCTTAGTTCCAGTGTAGATCCAAAATATTGATGAGATGCGGGCGTGCCAGTCAGTTTGATCATGCAACTGACAAGATAGATATATATTTTGATCACCAAAGAGTCGATCGGCTGATAAGCCAATATAGTAATTCCAGCCGATGTTGATAGGGTTTTGAGCAATCGGCTATATGTCCAATGTAGATTCTCATACTTGAGTAAATAATGGTATAAAGATAATTGGCTGATGATAATATAATAAAACAATAATATAATCCAATAGAAACCAATCGACTAATAGTGATATAATAGAATGAGTGCTGATCCGAAGGTGTTGATGAAAAAAAAACACACATTGGCTTGAGATATTTGCTTTACTCCAGTGCAGGTCCAAAGCTTGTTTTCGGGTTCAAGGACGTACCAGTTGATTTGATCCTGCAATCATCAAGATGAAACATGCAACTATTGTTAGTAAACGATAATCGATCGGGTAGAAAGCTGATGTCATATCGTGTAACCTAGCCGATATAATATGAGGTGAATCGGCTGTAAAGTATATCTATAAGAATAAATAAATCCTAAACCTGATCCATCGGTTGTAAAGATTGATATTGTATAATGTATAAATCGATACTATTTTAGAAGTCAGCAATTGAGATAGATTGAACTTAACCGAGACAATATAAATTGATTAATGACATGAAATAATGATTATATGCATTTATATCATAGCCGATATCCAAATTTGAGCTTTGGACCTACACACTTTCCTAAAGATAAAAGAAAACTAACATACTCTTTCTATCTTCCTAGTTAATAGATAAACCGCCACGTTGCATCCTCCTTGAACTCGGTCTCTTTTAAATAATATTTTTTTAATTGATTAGTTTTCTTAACCGAACCCTTCAAGAATCCGACTACTGATGACTGATAATGTTCATCGACTGATTCAAGTACTCTGAAACCAATAATAAATTCGAACTTACTAAATTTTAACGTTAACACTACCATAACGTATTTTATTCTCTTCGCACCGATAATAGTGCTATATCTTGATAGTAACTCTTTACATCTCTCACAATATTTATTACTGGTACTAACAGGGAGCCGTTTACTGTATATTTCACTACATCGTGGTCGTGGGTGCCTCTCGAAAACAAGTTAATAATGGCCCAAAGTCTCATATGGAACCCTACACAATTTTAGGCCCAAACACCGGGGCTTACATCACATCGCCTATATATGGGACTTCTAGTCTAGCCCACTAGCCCAGCTGACTCCACCCACTCTTTCCTGCATCTTCCCCTTCACGCTTCCCCCTTCGTACCGCCAAAATTTTTGGAGCGCCTCTCCAAACGACCAAACCCACCGCCCCGCTTCCAAAATTCCCCAATCCGCACATGAAAAATCCCACACGACTCAGTGCCAATCTCCACAGATTCACTCGAGTGAGGTGAGGCGATGCCTTCTAGGAGCAAATGCAACCGCATCGGCCGCGTCGCCGATGAGGAGGAGGAGGAGGAAATCGTTGCCGTCTCCTCCGACGCCGACGAATCGGAGTCAGAGTCGGAGGTGGGGAGTGGAGCGGAGGAGGAGGATGACGACTACGTGGGGGAGAGCAGTGACGCGGCCGGCGGCAGCGGCGACGGCGATGGCGACGAAGAAGGAGGTAGGGGCGACATTAGCGATGGCGAAGACGGCGGGCGGGGAGTTCGGAGCGCGTGTCGCGGCGTGAGAGCGCCCGACCGGGAGAGGAAATCGCAGAACGTTGATGCCCTCGTCAGGTATGCTGGGAAGAGCCCATTTCGGCTACTAGATTAGTTGATTTCTTCTTCGAGGTGTACGTGCGTGAGATCGTGGCGTGTTGACGCACCATAATAGATTCCTAGGGCTCGCATGTGTGCGGATCTAGATTTTGATGGTGGCGAGATTGTTCGATGGACGCTTAGACGCTTACGATTGTTACGGCACACTGTCTTTGGGTTCCTGATGCAATTCCACATTGGGCATTTTCCCAAAAGGCCAACAGCCCAGCTTGGTTTAGATTTCTTCCCCATGCTGTTTGATTTTGGTACCCTAGTCTGGAAACATTTGGTTCATTTCCTTATAAATTTAGGGTAAGATTTATAAACCATAGTTGGCGAATAACATTTTTATTGTTTGGACAATGGTAGAGTTGGAATCTGTACTCCACTGATTGGGAGAACTCATTTGTATCCCTGAATGGTAGAGTTCTGATGGGTTTATTTGCTGAAGAAGTTCAAAGTGAAATCCCTGAAACCCTGAACGTCGATAGCGTAACATAGGCTGTTTGGCTAGATATTCATGCATTATTTACTAAATCATGCATAGCAGGATTCATTTAATTCAACATTATAAATTACCTCTAACAGGATATTATGGATATAGGCATGACAGTGACTAGTACACGTTGTTCATGTGATCTATTGGAGTCCAGCAATATCACTGTATTTAGTCAGTTGACTTTTGGACACTGGAAGTCTGGAACAATCTTGCTCCATGCGATATGATGCTAGTATTTACTTCAACCTTTTTTACCTGTATACTATAAACTTCAAATTTGTCAAATTTGTCAAATTTTTTACCTGTATTCTGTTTCTTTAGATACAATTGTAATTTGTATACAAGGTTCCTATCAATCTACACTGCTATAATTTGGTCCCACCATGATCTAATGGCTTAGGTTTTATTTTTTTCTCCAATTAATGTGGCAATTTCTAGACCTTCACAGTGAACGTGGTGGGTGATGGCTTCTTTTCGAGCTATCTTTATAATATAAGAGAAGAGATAGATAGATAGATAGATAGATTGTTTCGACTCGATCCACTATAGCCTGAGTGACAAACAGTTCATCTTGTTTTCATATTATCTTTCTTTCCGGTTTATGTCAGGGGAAATCTAGTTGTAAGAAGGCAGCCACTTATTCCACGTATTCTTTCGGTTTCTGATGCGGCAGCAATAGCTCGAAAGCCATTCAAACCTCCCTGTCAAAATGGATACAGTGAAAATAATGAGCAACTTGCTCGGCGCCTTTCAGCTCGTAAAAGATTTGTCCCATGGGGTTCGGTGCAGCCATTTGCAGTTACAAATATTCTTCCACGATCACCTGCTGTTTCTAGTGATGATTCCGTAGAAAAGGAGGAATCCCTTCCACCAGGCATAGAACCATTGATTTTGTGGCAACCTGAGGGGTGTGACAAGGAAAACAACATTTTTTCTGCAATCAAGGTTGATCACTTGCTTGTACGTTACCTTCGACCCCATCAAAGGTAATATACTCTTTTTGCATTCTCCTCTTCCATATATGTTTATTTGGAGGCACTTCATAAAAAAACACCTATTAAAGTGGTGATATAATTAAACTTTAGTTTAGTACTCATCTCTTTACAATTTACATGATGATGTTCTGATGCAGGGAAGGAGTTCAGTTTATGTTTGATTGTGTATCTGGGTTGTTAAATGATGATGGAATATCTGGTTGCATTTTAGCTGATGACATGGGGTACTACACTGGGTCCCTCCATCTTGTCTTTTCTTTTTCATTATTATATAATGTTATCCTGTTTTATACTTGTCCAGATTGGGGAAGACCTTACAGTCGATAACTTTACTATATACCCTTCTTTGCCAAGGATTTGATGGTAAGCCAATGGTTAAAAGGGCTGTCGTCGTAACCCCCACAAGTTTAGTTAGCAACTGGGAATCTGAGATAATTAAATGGTTAAAAGGCAGAGTGCAGTTGCTTGCTCTTTGTGAAAGCACACGCGCTGATGTTCTTTCTGGAATTGAAAGTTTCTTAAAACCTTTGAGCCGTCTTCAGGTGTTCTTTTTCTCATTCATTTTCTTCTATGCTATTCTAGTTCAGAAACAAACACAAGTTGATGGCAATGTCTTCTGAAAATATATCTTTATTATGCATTGCCTTCAGGTACTCATTGTATCTTATGAGACATTCCGCATGCATTCTTCAAAATTTGAAAGGCCAGGAAGCTGTGACCTCCTCATATGCGACGAGGCCCACAGGCTGAAAAATGATCAGACCCTAACCAATAAAGTATATCAACTGTAAATTTGTTACATCTCAATATTTTATACACATGTGAATTGTTTGCACCACATATATTCCTCCTTGATGTTCTCATCACAACAAATAATGTGGTAGGCCTTGGCTGCCCTTCCTTGTAAACGGCGTATCCTGTTATCAGGCACCCCAATGCAGGTAATTCTAGCTTTCCTGTTTCGTTCTGTCTTTCTTTCTTGAGTGGAACAAATGTTTTCAATGTCAACTGATACAATTTTTTTTTGTGCAGAATGATCTGGAGGAGTTCTTCTCAATGGTAAATTTCACAAACCCAGGAGTTCTGGGGGATGCTACATATTTCCGTAGATATTATGAAGTAAGTATTGAAGTTAATATGAATCAAGATATACTGCAAAAAATTGAGTTAGTATATTGGGAGGAAAATATTAGAGTTCATTAGTCCAAGGATTTCCTTTTTGTTTACCTGTGTGCCTATGTTCATGTGAGATGTGCACCCAATATTTCTTTGATTTATCTCTCATATTACTTGCCCCTGACTGAAGGCACCAATCATTTGCGGAAGAGAGCCCACAGCAAGTGCAGAAGAAAAGAATTTGGGATCTGAGAGATCTGCAGAGCTCAGTGCAAAAGTAAATCTGGTAAGACTTGTCCTTCTGATGAAGCCTGTTCACCACCATGATTATTTTTATCATGTTTATGATTCACAGGTTATGCTGTCTTGCTCCTTCTGAGTTGTTTTGATGCATTTCCTTCTGTTTTAATCTAACCAGACATTAATCATATTTTGATGCTTTCCTGATTATATCCAGTTTATATTGAGACGGACGAATGCCCTGTTATCCAATCACTTGCCACCAAAGGTATGCTCATATATTTAGTTGAACTCTTTGAATTTTCTGTTTAGTTAAGTTTTCCCCTATATTGTTTGTTGTCCCTTTGATTGAAAGAACTATACAACCGTTATCTATCTGAGGTTCTAAAATGCGGTCAACTCACCTTGTAGTGCTTATACAGCATAGTCGTACAAGGTTGGGGTACATGTTCCTTCTATGCGGTCTTGTAGACTTTTTATTTATGAAAACTGTATTCCTCTTATTTTATAAGATTCTTTTTGGAAGTTCAAATGATATTTTTGCCTTAGCATTGCTTAATGCTTATACACAGATTGTTGAAGTAGTGTGCTGTAAGTTGACTGCTTTGCAGACCGCGCTGTACAACCACTTCATACATTCGAAAAATGTGAGTGCCTAACATCACACAGTTCCAAGTCCAAACATTTTTTTAGTAGGCACTATACCTACAATGCTGGATCATTTGCCCTTTTCAGGTTAAACGCTTGATATCTGAAGGAACAAAGCAATCCAAAGTTTTGGCTTATATTACTGCTCTTAAGAAGCTATGCAACCATCCAAAGGTAAATAATTTTAATGCTTCACTTGAAATGCATTTCTCGCTGTTTCGTCGACAGTATCTTCAGTGATATTCCTACAAAGTTCATTAACAATCTTATTATTTATAATATAATCTCTCTTAGTCACTTCCAAACAAAACAAAACTCTGACAGCATTGCAAATTCCTTTCTGTTACCATGTGGTATCCTGCATGAAAAACTGGAAGTAATAGATTTTGAAGAAAAGGCTCCTTATTGGTATTTTTTCAATGTGAAACAGAATTATTATTATTTTTTGTCATGATAATTCTGTCACGTGTCCTGCACAGATTGACAGTGATGTAACTTGAGTATATAATAATCCTTGTAATATGCAAAATTAGCTTGGGCCAAGTCTGAAGTCTCACTATTTTCCTTTCTTGATTACCTTGCCTAAAGGAAGTTAGATGACATAATGGTTACAAAGAATTTCTGGGTAACTGTTTCTTGTGACACTGTTGCTACTAGCCATCCTGCATGTTATAGTTTCAACTTTTGGGTTACAATAAGCACAATGCATGATGTTTGTTGTTTGACTATATTTGTATATCGCAGCTGATCTATGACACCATAAAAAGTAATAATTCAGGGGGCTCTGGTTTTGACGACTGTCTGCGCTTTTTCCCTCCTGAACTGTTTTCGGGAAGGTATTTCACACTTTCTCACTAGCTTCGAAAGTAGCTCATCCAACTTATAGCGACTTCTAATTTTTTGCAAGATCTGGATCATGGACTGGTGGAGGAGGAATGTGGGTAGAACTGTCTGGCAAAATGCATGTTTTAGCTAGATTACTGGGGCACCTCCGTCTGAAAACTGATGATCGTATTGTTCTTGTATCAAATTATACCCAGGTCAGGTTTTGTTGTATATTATTTTAATATAATGCTGTGGTAAGCTATTGTTGTTGATCGCAAAGTTGCATATTTTCAGGAAACATAAATTAGTACACTAGAGGCAGCAATGGAACTCCCTTTTTGAAAAATACTATGTATGAGTCCTACTTAAACTATTTAAACTTCTGAGAGGGGTAGGACCTTTAGCCCTTCACAGCCATGTTTATGATCAGACCATTTCTTCATTACATGTATGGACTAATTAGAATAACTTCAATGATATACTGGTCTATGTCCTTGCTCACTCCGTCCCAAAATAAGTTCATTTTTCACCAATCCCACACATACCAATATAAAACCAAAAAGACTACAATACCCCCAATTTATCAAATCCTGATGCAACTATTTCTCACTTTATCTACTCCCAATGCATTTATCCCCTACTTTTACAAACTCTGATGTAATGATTACTTTAAAAAGAACTTATTTCGGGACAAACATGAGGGGCTAAAAATGATCTTATTCCAGGACAGCAGGAGTATCTCATCTCTACAGTTGTATTCGATAGTACATTGTACCATGCGCTAGGTCAGCAATGGAGAAAATGGAACTACCTTCTATTATGGATATATGCCTGGCTTCCTTCTATAGCTGTCAAAATAATATATTTCGAAGTTCTTGATTTTACCCATGACCTTATTTTCTGCACGTCTTAGTGCCTACCTCTGCTATGTATGACTCATTCTCCATAATTATCTCAAATCAGTCATTGAGCATGTACTGTGCTTTTAAACTGCATAGGATATATTTTCTTGATTCATGAGAATAGAGCAGTTATTGTAAATTATTTTCCTCTTTTGATACCTATACAGTTTGGAACAAATCAATAATTAATCATCGTTTTCTTCTAAAAATTCAGACATTGGATCTGTTTGCACAATTATGTCGGGAAAGGAGATACCCGTATATTAGGCTTGATGGAGCAACATCCATTAATAAAAGGCAAAAGTTGGTGAACCAATTCAATGATCCATCCAGAGTATGTAAAATCTGCTACATACCCCTTTTCAGATCAAGAATCTGCCATGTGTCCTGAAGAACTGTTCCAAATTTGAACATACCACTATATATGTCTGTTTGGCAGGATGAGTTTGTCTTTCTACTTAGTAGCAAGGCGGGCGGCTGTGGGCTTAATTTGGTAGGTGGAAATCGATTGATTCTCTTTGATCCTGATTGGAACCCTGCCAATGATAAGCAGGTCAATGTCTCTGCATCTCTGCTCCATCACCTTGTGAAGATTCTTGTAACTCCAAACCTTGTCTGGTCTGACCTGTTTTCATCTATTCCCATTTTACAAAGGCTGCTGCTAGAGTATGGAGAGATGGACAAAAAAAGAGAGTGTACATATACAGGTTCTTAAGCACAGGAACCATTGAGGAGAAGGTTGCCAGTCCTAAATCTTATAATTTTCAGATATCATTCGCCTTTGTTTTCATTGTCCAATGGAAGAATGCTGAGTTTCTAGCTACTTTCTTGTGCTGATATTTGTATATAGGTATATCAGCGCCAGATGTCGAAAGAAGGTCTCCAAAAAGTTATTCAGCAGGAACAAGCAGATGGCAAAATGCAGGTTTATCTGCTTGGACTGATCATTTGCTTTCTTTAATTCTTTTTAGTGTTAAGTATAGTGTATTCAAATCTTCTTAACAGGGGAGTTCTCTTTCAACAGAAGATCTGCGTGATCTTTTTACCTTCCATGAACAAGTCAGGTGAATTATGTTCATTTGAATTGTGGGACTCTTAATTTCTTGTTTCCGCGCTTTATTTATTATGTTCAAAATTTGAGAACTTATTGCTAGTATGAAGGCATTAATGAAAGCATCCCATAAACCAACGGAACCATATAACACATGATAAAATTGGATATACCTTGTGGATAATTGAGTGAACTGGTTGGGAAAAAGAAATTAGAATTGTTCTCTTTTCTGAGTAACCATCAACCAATGCACATTTTTTATCAACTCAGTTTTTCATTTATTTGGAGAATATTGTGGTGTCAGGCTGTCAGCTGCCAGTCTTATACAGTTATACGTATGTACTACTATTAGCATCACTTTCACAGACACTTGTTTTTAAGATCAAGAACACCGTAGTATTTCGAATGTAAAAAGTTGGACATCGTCAATTTCATTCATTATTTTATAAGATAACTCACGACTATTTCTTCCCATTACAGAGGGAGCATTTTCTTTCTGTAGCTAATATGGCAGCAACTACCAAAAGCCTGCCTAAAATGTTCAATTTGGAAGCTGCAAGTATCAATTATTCATTACCTTAATCTATATGCAGTACCGTAGCTGAATTCTATGTCATATTGTTTCTTACTTTCATTTGGTGACCCAGGTCTGAAATACATGAAAATTTGAAGTGCAACCGCTGTAACAAGGATGTCTGTATGGTTCTCGATGGTAGCGACTTTGATTCAGCAGCCACTGAGCATGAGGCTTCTAACTCAGGAGGGAACAGTTGCATTGATATTGGTGGATTTGGAGCGATCTCTGGATGTGTGCAGAAAATGAATAGTTCGAATCAACAGGTAGTCTGTGACACCCTTTTTATTTTTAATCTAATTAATACTGTAGTTGGCTAGCTGCTTCAAAGCTCAGGGTACGTCCTTTTCAGATTGGAAGACCTTCTGAAGAAGATTTAGGAAGTTGGGGCCATCATTCTGATCCATCAACTGTACCTGATACTATACTCCAATGTTCTGCTGGTGATGAGGTGATGTCCTCAATGCATTTGCATCTTACATCTTATCTATAGAAAATCTCAATTTCATACTTGTCCCCCATAATAAGTAAGTTTCTCCCTCTTCCACTTGTTCATTTCTAGTTTTTTACTATCTTCATTACATTTAGATGATAAAACAGAAAAAGAGAGGAGAGAGAGAGACAGAGAGAGAGTGAGAGTGAGTGAGTGAGAGCCCGTTAAATGCGGTATGCCATTATGGACTGTTTTAGACCATAATGGAGGACTCTAGGCCATATCTACCTCTTGGCAGAATGGCAGCCCATCCACTATTCACCATCCACCATTGTATCATATGATAGATCTCAAAGTAACACTCCTTGCCTATGAAGTGACAGCTCTGACACGTCTGTACACACTGTGTATTAGCTGGTCCACCACATTCGTTCCAAACTTAGCAGTTCATAGTAGGCCAAGATAAGGATGAAAAAGTTGCATATTTGAATTGCCAAACATCCTATCTCAAGTTTCGCTTGAAAATAGAGTAATTTGAACCTAGCAGATTGGTAGTAATGGATGAGGGAAGATAGATCCATGGATGAGTAAGAAGAAAGGAGGAAGGGGCATTTTGTTCTTGAATTATCATAATTTAATTTTTCAAAGAGCGATCACTCTTTAGTGCCATTTCTTGAGGAAAAAAACTTGACTGTCATGTATTAGCAGCATTCACTATGAACTGGCACATATCTAAATTTCTAAAGAAGAAAATGCTTGCCCGTGAAGCTGTCCTTTTAGCAGTTAAATAACCTTTATCTGATATCAAGGATAAAAAAATTAAAATATAGAGTTTGATTTTCAAGAAATGCTGGAAACTGTTAACAAATGGCATGCACTTTTGCAGGTTTCTTTTGTTTTCACAAATCAGATCGATGGGAAACTTGTTCCAGTTGAATCTATGGCGCGACCTGCAACTCATCGAACACATGAAGTGACTGTTAGTGCAGAAAAAGAAGTGGGAAAAATGAATTCTTCTAATGTACCTGGAACCGAACGGCAATCTCTACTTGGAAAAAATCTGAAGATGATGGGATTCAATTTAAAGAATTCGTCTATGAAATTCCCAACTAAGTCCAGAAGAATGCTGCCAAACTGTTTGCAAGGGATGAACAAAACCAGCGCATCTTCAGATCATCAACAAACTAAAAAGCTTCATGTTATTTCTGATGCGTCTGATGATGATTTTGTATGAGTGTGGTGGAACTTAAGTCTGAACAGATAACATCATCTGCTGATTTTGTTTATATCATGTGAATGCTGCATGTCCCTGAAGAATTGGTCTGTCAGTGCGAAACTGCGAATATTGCATACAAGTGAGCTAACGGGCCATCTGAAGCTTTTTTCACTGTGAAATGATGCATAAAATTTGGTAGACTAACAAGCAATCTGAAGCATTGACCGCATACAATTTGGGATTGGCATAACAAGTAATCTGAAGGAATCCCCTCATTATCTTACATTGATTTGCAGTAGCAAGTTTTATTAGTGGAACATGAAGATCAGTATGCAAAATTTCCATTACTTGAGCTTTCCTTCAGATGGTTCGGAAAATTGACTTGATTGTTGTTACCTGCAGATTGTTTCAAGAGAAAAGGAGCACCGGATAGAACTGTAATGCTCTAAACCTTTGTTCACATTACTGCCAAATGTTCCGTTCTTTCTATGTCCACCTCTTATACATTATAAACTTGCAATATCATGTGGGTTCTGCGTTCTTTCTATATAACTCATGCCATTTGTTTCCCTGCCAAAAAAAAAACTCATGCCATTTGTGAGCTTGCATTCTCGAAATATAATGTAAGTTCGGCATTCTAGTGCAGTGTAAGAAATTTTAGGTTTTTTTGTGAAAATGCGTGGTCTTAGTCTAAAAAGCACTTTGCACAACTCTCCATGTCTCAGATCATTGTTAGCTCACGTTCTACCTGTAGTTTTGGAATGTGTTTGGTTCTATGATTGTACTACATACTTCTCCCTCATGGCCTTGGGAATTGTAACCCCCATGCCTGAAGTCGTTAGAGTGTAGCCATTAGCCAAATAAAGGTTCAGAAAAAAGTGAGATCTGCCGTAAGGATAGGAGACCAACAGGAAGATTTAAGCTTGATATTCCGACAAGCAACTAGACCAGCCACTTGGATGGTATGCTTTCATCTCCAGCTGTCATTTGTTAAGGCCTTTCCATGTGGGTGACAGGCACACTTTTAAGATGGTGTAATAAAAGCTTGACGTTTGCACTGTTCCACTCTCCTCTTTCGTATAGTCAAATCAAGTACTCCTAGATCCAGCCTAGCGGCCATTTTGTCCTTAGAATAATCTCTTCATGCTTATGGCCTTATGCAGGGCTAGTGTTTCTTAATTCCCATCAAAATACAAGTACAATGTCTTATAATTTGAATATCTTTGGTATCTTCAGTTGTGTTTCTCATGTTTTTCTATTTAGAATTTGGCCCTGTTGCCGATAAGTAACAAAATTACTACGTTTATGAGATTTGTAGCATCAGGGAAAAAAAATCTCATGGTACACCCCTCCCCCCTGAGATCTGTAGGATTTAAGGTTGTAAGTTAAGTCACAATGGGGCTGCTCTTCATTAATCATTTCCATCCCTCACATGTGCAGTCACAAAAGTTAATTCATTGCTGGAAGAAATGAATTGGTGCTGTTCATGTGCTCACATGGGTACTCTAGATCTCAAAAGCTTTGCTTGTACTATACTTTGAGTCTTCTGACCATATTCGTGCAAGTTAAATTGTAACGGGAGCCTCTAACCTAGTCTTTTCTCCCCAAGAATCATGGTTTAATCTTATGACCATGCTTCCAAAATGGTCGCAACTTCTGTTAATTTTTACTAATGCGATTTAATATTGGGCACATAATCTTCACAGTTTCATAAACTTTGGGCGCCAGTGTGCAAATTCTATTCAATACATTTGTCTCCCACTCTCTCCTGACATATTAGGATCCTTTTTTGGTGCAAGACATGTTAGGATCTTGTTATACATTGAGCGCTAAAAGGGGCATAGTTTGATATCTCAGAGAACTAAAGCTCCACCTGAGGCTGGGTGCATTCCATAAGTAGGTTCAACAAATTATTATTTATAAACTTGTAATTTGACAAATAAAAAATTACAATATATATTAATCTTTTACAACAACCCCAGTTGTTTTTTCCATTGACATAATGCATCAGCATTACATAACTGAAACTTGTTCTGTGTATTCGAGAAAAAGCATAACTGAACCTTAAACCTAGGTCTTTGTTGTATGGTTGGACGTGTAATTATTTTCAGTTTCAACTCTTTGTTATCGTAAATACTAAATAGCATGAACTCCACCTTTGACATATAACTTGTTCTCATGCATAATTGACACTGTTCTACATTTTTAATTTTTTGAGAGCAATGTTGGTATGATTTAGGATGTGTGGTATTGCTTGCTTTCTTTTTCTACATATTAGTTTACCACTGAAGCATACTACAGTCCACCTACTAGCATGTGTTACTATGCGAGGCATCATGAAGCACGTTATCATTTAAAAATGGCCCTACTGCTAATTGCTAAATAGTTATGATCTATTACAAATAGGACAAGCATTACTGTGGAACAAGAACTCTTTGACTGGTCTGTTGTGACTTGTTGGAGGCACAGGACCAAGGACTCTTGTTATCATTTGGTCATGGAGATGGAACCAAAATGAAGAGGATTCTTGGGGATCACATGGTCCTATTCCGAGAGGTCGATGTCGCCAGCTCACACTACTAACAAACCCGTCTAGTATCAGTCAAATGATTTTGGTACCTACCTTCTTCACCTGTTGGTGCCCATCTGATTCCACTTCTGGACATTGTTAAGCTATCCAGTGTTTCTAATGGTAACTGCATGTCAGTGTACAGTTGTACAGAGCTCTTGACTTCTTTTTTTTAACTTCAAGGAAGGTTAGAAAGAACTCTGAACTCATGTTTCTACCTGAATGGTAACAGCACAAATTTTGGAGATTTTTACATTGGTGCTCTACTCGCCATTTAATTTCAGTTTCTAGCATTCCATCATTTGAGCTGGATTTCCATCACTGGCATAAGCCAACCTTTTCCCCGTATATATATTTTTTTACCAAACTACATAATTACTCTAAATAATCATGCATTTCTATGAACTTTTCCGATTCTTTGCTTGCATTTCATACTTCTATGCTTTCAGCAGAGGTTACCCTACACTATGGTGATCTTACCATGAAGTCGCTTTCTCCTTGTACAGCATGCTTATTCATTTGTAAGGAAGGTCGCTTTCTGGGATCATCTGGTGTGTTCTTCAGGTCCTCAACATCTAGTCTTTGCAGGCACTGCTGGTCCCTAATCCAGGGCAAGAAAGCTACCACCGGCCTACACCCTGCAACGTCGGCGGCCAGACTGTACGGTTCTGTTGTTCATTGGTATTCGGTTCATGAACAAATGCCTTCAATTCCCTTGTCTCGCATGCCTTCGGACTGTTGCCCGGTATGATTTTGTGTGGTGTGGTGGATCATCATTTGTTCAATGAAGAAAAGGACTGATGTCTTGGACGAATTGGAACCCTGCTAATCTCCACGCAATCATGGATGGATATTTGGGAACGCACAAAAGGTTAGCTTCTTGTTCCATACTCCTCAGAAACCCCACTGTCTTTATGCCCCTGGACTCAATTATTAGGCGTTGCGTGATAAACACTGATGTTTATACTTGCAAACATAATCTAGACACGCCGCTAGGGTCGATTTTGATGTATGCTCGTTCATGTTATCAACTGTACTAATTAGCACCATCGGTTGGGAGGTTCAGCTTTCCAACCAGGTTTTAATCTCTTGTTTCACCTGCGTTGGGCCAACTTTTAGAGAAAAATGCATTCGTTTGCTTCATGTGTTTTCTAAACGTACCTTGAAGAAGTTAACTTTTAAAAAAGCAAAGTGAATTAGTTAGTTCTGGGTTTAAAGTCTGAAACAGGACGGTTCTCAGCTAGAAACCGGGCCCCTTCTCTTTAGGAATCACTTTGTATTTCTTAGAGCTGTGGGTTCTCTGTTTCTTTCAGAACATTCTAGTTGCATACTTACATGTAGTCTAGACATGGAAATAATTTGGAGTTCAGCTCTCATGCTCAAAAGTAAAACCTCTGGTTTTGGTCGGTGTAGGTATGGCTGGCTACCAGGCCAGCCAGACCTTGCATTTGTGTTCTCCAGCGCACATGCTTTTGCTTTCATAGAGGTAAAAGAGTTGTAGAATCACGTGTGAGGTGTAACTGAGGATTAGCAAAATTCAGTCTATCCAACTACCAAGTTGCGTTATAATTTAAACAACTGGTCCTTCGCAATGCTGCTACGAAGCAATGCATGAACTGGACAACCATTTTTTGACCGTAGTCAAACCAAAACCCAGCATTTGCCACCTATTTAAGCAACCGTCTTACTATTTAATAATAAAAATATTGTTTCTCACACCGACGCCCATGATTCTTTCCCCCATGAGCGCCACACGTACGTCCATGCATCCGATCCGCATTGAGACTCGCGATCCATACTCTCGAGATCGCATATCAACAAACCCAGCCTTCTTATCCCAAAGCCACCATAAAAAAAATCAGAGCTGGTTTCGGAACGATCCATCTCCTTTTGTCGTCCCCCCAACAAAAATAATTAATATTCTTTTGTCGCCCATGAAAGCAATTATCATCTCTGAAGTGTAATAGCAACAAAATAACAGTAAATTCCAAGATACACATGTTTGCAGATTTTACAATCAACGAGTCTGCTGAAAATATAAATCCACATATGATTTGACATTTTGTATTCTAGTTACACCGTTCATCAGTCGGTATTTACAGATTTGCTCGTTGGCATTCAGCAATACAATGCTAAAAGATTATGGTCATCCTGGCATTTTCTATTCCAGTCATAGTGACACACTGGCCATGCTGCTTAACGCTGATCCATGATAACTTGGCAAAAAGAAGCAGAAAAGAGGCAGTCAACATCCTGTGAACTCAATCATCAGCATTTTACCACGGGCGGTGCTAAACAACTGCAGCACTCATCTACCCGAACTCCACGTCACGCATCTCCCTCCTTTATATAGTCCATCTCCCTCCACAAGCGCCACTCCACCCTTGAGCCGTAACAGTGACCTGTTTCTGATTCCATTCAACAACGAGCCCGTTTCCTGCTCACACCACCACCTTTTGAACGCCTCATCACCTCCATCCTCGCAACTCGAAGCGAATTGAGCTCACTGTGGAGGAAAAGGGTGAGCACGAGAGGGAGCAGAAGCGCGCGAGGAGAGGCCACGACCACCACCGGAGCGTCACGATGGCATGCATCAACATGTACAACCCGGACGGCGGCTCGGCGTTCGGCGGAGGGCAGCCGCCGGCGCTGGGTCCGCGCATCTCCTTCTCGAGCGACTTCGTCGTCGAGCCACCGCCGCCGGTGCAGAACCGGGCGATGAATCTGAGGTGTCAGGAAGAGGACATCAACTTCGAGTTCTCGGTGGGTAGCCATCCCATGATGGCCGCCGACCAGCTCTTCTCAAAGGGCAGGATCCTTCCCCTCAAGGACGGCGGCTTCACCTCCGGCCGGCCTCCCACCACGCTCCGCGATGAGCTTCGCGCGGGTGGCGGCGACGACAGGGCGTCGGCCAAAGGATCCAGCCGGTGGAAGGAGATGCTCGGCCTGCGGAAGCCTCTCTGCGTCGGCGGCGTCAATGGCACCGCCAAGAAGAGCACCGCCGTCGACACCGAGATGGTCACCGACGTGGCCGAGTCCAAGCAGGTCAGTGAGCCATGATCGGCAGTCCACCATGGCACACACATGGTACACAGTTCATTAGTACACGGATGTATGGTAGGTTGTCTCATTAAGGATTCTTTGATGCATTGCAGGAGCTATGAGATGACATATATGGGACTCAAAGCCAAACACACATGGAACTCTCGTCTGTCTCATACTGTGACCATCCTCTTGCATTGTACTTGTCTCAAAGGCTAGTTTTTGTAGATGATTGTGCTGGGTTGCTTGTGTGCTAGATGGCCAGTGTGTGCTGAAGAGCAAACAATTGTGTGTTTTTTTCTTGCATAGCTGTCTCTCTAGCTAGCTGTCCACTAGATCCATATCAGTCTTTGCTTCCTCTTTCTTCTTTTCTTTGTTTCTTCTTTCTCCCTCCACCCTGTACAAAATGCAGCGCTTGTGTAGATCGAAAATTTTATGGTGCAATCATTAGTCTGCCAGATGGCCAGATCTGTGAAGAGAGGATAGCCTATGGTGATGGAGCCTTTCTGGCCTGTGGGGATCAACAGTGTTCTCCTTTGTCTTGTTCCATGCTCTGCTGTACGATTTCATAAAGAGGGACAAGATCCACAGAAGAGTGTATGTGTGACAGAGAACGAGAGGAAGAACAGAGGAAGGCTCCCCTGAATCATGATCCTTTTTGTTTCTAGCAAAGCGATACTTCACTCTCCCGACATGTCCGCTGCAGTGCTGCACTAGATACACGGCTCTATGCAAAGCGTTTTCAAGGTTCTCAACTTATCAGATCCATCAAATCATCTTGGTTTTAAATTAACTGAAAGTAGGGCATTGATGCAAGCAGTGGTGCTCAACTTTTCCATCTTTACAAGCCAATAGGACTGTTGACTATTGTTAAGTCACTTTAGTTAGCGGATTTTGTGGTCACTTTGTCCCTAATACAGGTCGTCATCTCGGTAAGGCGTCTAGCAATAGTGTGGATGTACTATATAGTACTCACAAGCTCCGCAAAGGTCTATTAAAACTGCTGAAACAGACTGGGTTAAGGAAAACAAGACTACAAAAGAGCAGAGTTGTTTGAGGATAGGCAGAAAACAATGCAAGATTCAATCCGTATCATTTAGTGAATGCTGAGCATTGTTTCAAAGCATCAGGATAAAGCAACAAAAACATGCACAATCAACAATCATTTACACCCAGAACTCATCCAAAAAAAAAACCTTTATACTTCTGAACATGTTTGATAACAAAGCTGTGAAACTCCTTTTCAATTCATGTACGTGCTCCACTATATCCACTATCCAATCGACCCAATAGGAGAGCTACAAGTACAGAACGAACTGATCGCAATCAGTGACGTTTATGCAGGACCACCAGATCTTGGCATAATAGCTTTTTTTTTCTTTCTTGTCAAGAGGCCAGGTTTTGTTGCTACTATTCTCAAGAACAGATCTTAACCGTCCATCTTAACAGTAATCCACACAGCTCACATGCATTGGATGATTGGTCTATTTGACGCCGTATGGGCTCCATTTGAACGTAGAGTTTTTTAGAATTTTTATATGAATATATATAATTGATTAACATAAATTCCCACAAAAATCGTCCAGAATTCCTCCATTACAAAGAAGGGTTAAACTAAGGAAGCCATCTACAAAAGTAACAGAAAAGGAAAAAACGCCACTGGTAATTAGGGCAAAAGCAAGGTTTCCTATCCAGTCGCAAGATAAAGTCAGTTCCGGTGAATCTAACCTCGTGATGCCAAGGGTACAGAGCACAGCAAATAATAGAGCCTGCCACAGCTAGTCAATGAAGGAAATGTTACGTCAACAGCGCACCAAATGTTGCTACATTGTCCTCACGGAACAACAATGATGAGAGCAATTATAACAGACAAACGATGATTGATGCATGTAATGACTAAAGCTATTTAGATCGTGCATAAAAAAAAATAGAATGCGCTCCGTAAGTTAGTTTCTCTATTACAATCTGTTCCACCTCAGTCAATGGTCGGCTCATCAAATGCCCTATCTATGCTGTTATGCTCAGGATGAAATGTGAAAATAGAGTAAAAGTAAATTCTCAAAATAAGTAAAGGAATATTAAGGGAACTTTTACTCCATACAGAGGATCGATGAAACTTTCCAAATGTTTGCCATCGATCGGGATGGACCCTACCCTATCCTTTAGTGTGTGTCATCTCTCATCATGTTGGCTAATTAATTTACACACACCGCCATATAACAAAAATCAAAAGAATAGTTTGGACTAAGGGTCAAAAGAATAGTTTGGACTATGTAGTGTTGGAGGCATATGTCTGATATCTATCTTCTCTGGGTAAATATATCTGAATATGTTGTTGTTGCCAATCAAATCAATAAATCATGTACGTAACTGAGAAAACCAGAGCCAAGGTAAGCAGCATGCCCCCGCGCCCGCCGCTGGCATCGGCGCTCCAGCCGACGCCGCCCATGCGCATCCTCCGATGCCCAGCCAGCTTTTCCGCCGCCTCCTGGCCGTCGCCCCTGACGTCATCCCAGCGCTCCACAAGCTCCTCCCAGCCGCGCCAGTTCTCCGCAAGTTTCCTCCAGCCGTGCCCGGAGTCCCCGCCGCCGCCTCCGCCCAGATCTAGGCGTCCCCCTTCGGCCTCCGTCGCCTCGATGGTAGCAGAGACGCCAGATCCGCCACCTGCTATCGCTCGCCGGTCACGCGCGCTCTCCGCCACGCCCCCTATTCAAGTTGGCATTTACCTCCACCGTCCGGCGCAACAACCGCTCTGCTCGAGATGCCACTCCACCGCGGAGGAGTACTCCCTACGACGCTAGCCTTCCTCTCCGTCACGTCGCCGAGCAGAAGATGGATGGCCATATCTCCGGGGATTCGCCTTGGATTCCGGTGCATCGCAAGCGCTGGTGGTGTAGAGAAGAGCATTCATCTGCCTCCCGCCTACCTCCGCCTCCAAGTCGACAACACCCCATTTACTCCTCTTCGTATCGTGCGTTCTGGGCTCAAACAAGTGGGAAGTGCTTCATTTGCCTCAGCAGAGAGCACCGCGCTGCGCAGTGCAGGGACCCAGTCTGCTGTTTCAACTGCCGTCGTTCCGGGCATCGCGCGCGTGACTGCCGGTGTCGTCGCGCCGTGCGTGCGCGCTCTCGATCTCCGCTTCGGCGCGCGCGGTTGGGCGCTCGCACGCCCCCGCGGTCGCGTCCTCGCTCGTCGTCACCGCGTCGCCTGCGCAAGAGTTCGCCTCCCCGTCATCGCGTGCGCGAGCTGCAGACGAGCGATCGTCCGGCCTCTCCGCTCCAGCTTCCGCCGCCGCCGCCGAGAACGCAGGCAACCAAGATGACGCAGCTCGGCGACCCGGCCACGCGCCCGGAGGAAGACACCAACTTCATCCCCACCTCGTATGCCATTGAAGAGGAGCTGCGCGAGTGGAGTGAGACTGCGGCGGTTTACTGGGCCACGCGCGCGCCTCCGTCGACGGGGCCGCAAGACGTCGAGCAGGCGTTCTTGGACGAGTTCAAGCTTCGCCGCGGCGATGTGGCTGTCTCACTCCACCATCCCCAAGCTTTCCTCATCAAGTTCCAACATCGCTGCCATTGCGAGGAAGCCGTTGCGAAGGGCTACGTCAAGTGTCGCGGGATTGAAATCCACTTCATCAAGTGGCGCAGTCTGCAAAGCGCTCTCGGTGTCGCGTTGATGTTCCGAGTGCGGCTCTGCCTCGATGGCGTCCCTATGCACGCCTGGGCAGCGGACATCGCCGAGCGCCTCATTAGGCACACCTGTGCCCTGGAACAGATCAAGACCGACCTCGTCCACCCGGTGGAGTCTGGCAACACGCGCTCCATCGATCTTTGGGCGTGGACGGCGAACCCCAGTACCATCCCGAAGTGGATGTGGCTTGGCTTCACCAACCGCGCGAAGGACCCGCAGCTGGCCCCTCTGCTCGTGGCGGAAAATCCGCCGAAGCACTGGCAGCAGGGAGTGCATCATCCGGTGCTTTTCCATTTGGAGGAAATCCATGACTACACGGCGGCGATCATCGACCTAGAGGAGCAAGGCTCCTTCCAGCCGACGAAGCGGCGCTTGCCACCGTGGACCCTGGGGGTGCTGGATGGCGAGCAGGCACCTGGGCGAGTCTTCGAGGACTTCCCGTACCACCTGTCGCTGCCGCGCTCTGTTCACGACCGCCTGGGCAACCACGATCGGGAGGACGAGCTCCGTGGGGCGCATCGCCCTGAGCGCGGAGAGCGGGGAAACAGGGGCGACGACGGCGCGCGTGACGGCGGTCGTGCGTGGGTGCGCGATCGGTCTCGTCACGGACGCGCGGCGCGCACCGAGTATGACCAAGATGAAGAAGACCGCCGCGACGATGATGATCGTGACGCGCCGGCCGAACGTGATGACCGTGGCCGTGGCGGGAGAAGAGGCCGCCGAGGGCACAACAACGACCACCCCAGGGCTAATCAAAACTGGCGGCGCAGGGATCGAGATGACGACGATCGGGACGAACGGGGATGAGACTTCGGGCGCGGCCGCGGCGAACAACGTGCGCTTCATCAAGACTACCGCCGTGAACGCACACGCTCCCCGCGCCAACGCGACAGGGGAGGGCACAATCGCCATGGCAGCCGGCGCCATCACGTTGGTGCCGCCGATGTGGACAATGTCACCGATCCCGTCTACCCCAAGCCATGCCTGGCAGAGATCTCTCCGCCTCCCCGCCAACAGGAGATTCACACCAAGGTTTGCAAATTTCGATTGCTGCATGCTTTGCACACTTCCCCGTTCATGACGTAGGAAATCCCGGTGAACCCTCCGACTCCAGCTAGTGATCAGCTGCTTCGCCTCGCGCTTGTCGCTGATAAGGCCATGGGGGCTGCGCCACCTCCGACGGCGACGGAGGACTTGGCCATCCGGTCTCCCACTGGGACTGAAGCCTGGTTCGGCGGCACGGCTTGGAAGCCGGCGCCTGTTGCACGCGTCTTTGGCCGCATCAGGGAGGCCTTGCCGGGCACGCCAGCGGTCGAAACGCCGATAACCTGCCAGCAAATTGAGGAGGCGCTGATGCACCTTGAACAGGCTGCCGCTGCAGCTCGCACCCCAGGCGATGACACTCTCCTACCACAACCCGTGTCGCCGGCACTTCTCGCAGCGTCCTGGCCTCGCCGCTTGGAAGAACTGGCCAGCGACACTGCGAACGACAAGATTCTGCCGGCGCTGCTCCCCGGGGCGCTGCTCCCCCAAGAGCTGACCCCGATGCCAGCTACCCCGCCCCCGTCGGCGCTGGAGCCGGGCTCACTGCCGGAACGCGCATCCTCGCCATGCGCCATCGCGGGGCTGTTCACCTCGCCTCCGTAGGCTATCATTGCGTCGCCGCCACGCTCGACGCTTCCATGTCTGCGGTCGGTCGTCCTCACAAGGAAGGTGAAGCTTCGGCCGAGGCAGCATACCCAGGCAACCCGGCGGAGTGAGCGCCTCGCAAAGCAACCTGCAAGACCGACGATGGAGAGGTGCCAGCGCGTCCTGTTCAGGAGGTTGGGCATCCTCCATGACGAAGAAGATGCCTCCGTGGAGCGCGTTCTCAGCCAGTACATGGCCATGTTTGATGGGCCCCTGCCGCCGTACACCATCGCTGCCTTGACGGCGATCTTCGGCCTCGACGACGATGATGAGTGCGCCATGGATGCCGCTCTGCTCCCCCTTGTGGGCGAAGGGATCACTGATGTGGCCGATGAAGTGGAAGAAACGCTCGCTTGAGCAGCGCCTGCGAGCACGGATTCGGAGCTGTCGTCGTTCCATGTATCATCGGATTCGGAGCTATCATCGCTCCATGTATCGTCGCCGTCTTCTCTTTTGCAGCTGGCGTGTCGCCGGTGGCCTGTGTGCCGCCTCCCCAGCATTTCTATGGAACCTCAGCTCTTGGAGCACATGTCGGTCAGAAC
Source organism: Oryza punctata (assembly GCA_000573905.2). Classification (NCBI taxonomy): domain Eukaryota; kingdom Viridiplantae; phylum Streptophyta; class Magnoliopsida; order Poales; family Poaceae; genus Oryza; species Oryza punctata. The sequence continues at coordinate 38,612,490 of CM002489.2, read as the reverse complement.
TTCATTTCGCTTCACCCCACCTGTGCTATTTTTTTCCCACTTGCGTCGCGCCTCGTCTGCCGCCAGCGTCTGTGTATATGTGCACCGCCGCGACGAAGGCAGAAATGATGACGACGACGCTAGCGGCTCCCCAGCCACGGGCCATACCTCTCGCTGGGCCTCGCATGGGCCTTCGCGCTCTCGCTTGGGCCTTCGCGCGCCTTCTAAGGCCGTCCTCCATCTTGGGCCTCGTTGGGCTGCGCGTGCAATGACACTCGAGGCCGACCGCCATTATGGCCGCGCGGGATCTTTTCGGCCCAAGTTCCTTTCCCCTCCTTTGAGCCAAGCAGGCCGTGCTCCAACCCCGACTGGGCCTATTCCCGCAATCAAGAGTCCACCTTTGGTTTGCAGATGTCGCACAGTCTAGATTTCATTAGTTGGAATGTGAGGGGGCTTAATTCGCCGGCGCGCTGCAACATGGTCCACGAGATAATGTTGGATACGAAGTGCAACCTAGCATGCCTTCAAGAGATGAAACTTCAGAACATCGATGACGGCCTCGCCCGCTTCCTGGGTGGCTACAAATTGGATAGCTTTGCCTTCAAACCGGCCATGGGCACGAGAGGGGGAATTCTCATCCTTTGGAACAGTGCTGCCCTCGTCCTACAAGATATTCGAATTAGCCGCTTTTCGATCTAAGCACAAGTGACGGTCCCACTCACAGGGGCTACCTTCCTTATGACCGGGGTATACAGGCCCACAAGACACCGGCTTAAGGATGCCTTCCTTAGGCACATAAGGCGGCTAAAGCCCAATGCTGGCGAAGGGTGGCTCCTATTCGGGGATTTCAACATGATCTACCGAGCAAGGGACAAAAACAATGGCAACCTCAATCTAGCTCGCATGAGGCGCTTTCGAGCGACAATCGATCGATGCAAACTCCGCGAGATCCCCTTGCAAAATAGGAGATTCACCTGGAGTAATGAGCGTCAAAGGCCCACTCTAGTAAAGCTTGATCGTTGTTTCTGCAATGAGAACTGGGATCTCGCCTTCCATCACCATGTCCTGCATGCCCTCCCAACAGGGCCGTCAGACCACTGCCCTCTCGTTCTTTCAAATCCCATTGCCCCGCGCAAGCCGCGCCCCTTTAGATTTGAGAACTTTTGGACACGCATTCCGGGTTTCAAGGACATGGTCAAGGCTAGTTGGACCCAGCCATCCCCGCACACAGAGCCAATGCACCGCCTAAATCACAAGCTACAGCACACAACTTCCTGCATTAAAACCTGGGCTAAAAGTCTATTCACGGAGGCGAAAATTCAATTTCACATGGCACTCAATGTCATTCAGCGGCTAGATGTGGCCCAGGAACACAGAGACCTCTCTGGCCCGGAATTGAGGCTGAGAGCTACCCTAAAGTGCAAAACTCTTACTCTCGCCACGATAGAGAGGGCGAGGAAAAGACAGGCTTCCAGGTTGACTCATATTCGTGAAGGGGAGGCAAACACAAAGTTTTTTCACCTCAGGGTGAACGCGCGTAGGAGGAAAAATAGCATTCAAAGACTCCGCAAAGAAAATGGCTGGCAGTCACTCACGACGAGAAAGAAATAACCATCCTCGACCACTTCACCCATTTAATGGGTCGGCCGGGGCCGAGGCCGAATGAGCTCAACTGGGAAGCTCTAGACATCCAGCCTTTCGACCTCTCTACCTTGCAAGAGCCTTTCTCGGAGCAGGAGATCCACCGGGCTATCAAAGAGATGCCAGTTGACAAAGCGCCAGGGCCAAATGGTTTCACTGGTATCTTCTTTAAAGCTGTTGGGATATCGTCAAGGAGGATGTTTCCCTTGTCTTCAATTCCATCTTCAACCTCCGCTGCGCCAACTTGGGCCTCCTGAACTCAGCGAATATTGTGTTGATCCCGAAGAAGGAAGGGGCGGAGAGTGTTTCGGACTACAGGCCGATTAGTCTAATCCATAGCATAGCCAAAATCTTCTCCAAGCTGCTGGCGTTGCGGCTTAGGCCCCACATGCGCTCCTTGGTCTCCATCAACCAAAGCGCCTTCGTCAAGGGAAGAAGCATTCATGACAACTTCCTCTTTGTGAGGAACATGGCCAGGAGATTTCACCGTACGAATTGGTCGATGCTCCTCTTCAAGCTCGACATCACGAAAGCATTTGATTCCATTCGCTGGGACTACTTGATGGCCCTTTTGCAACGCCTAGGCTTCCCTGTAAAGTGGAGAGACTGGCTGGGTGCCCTCCTCTACACATCTACCTCGCAAGTTCTTCTCAACGGCATCCCTGGTCAAAGAATCACGCATGGGAGAGGACTTCGGCAGGGTGACCCGCTGTCTCCGCTCCTTTTTGTCCTAGCAATTGACCCTCTCCAACGTCTCCTTACAAAGGCAACAGACCTGGGGTTGCTCTCTAAGCTTCGGGGCAGAACGCCTCGCCTGAGAACATCTATGTATGCAGATGACGCTGCCATTTTCGTCAATCCCACAAGAGAGGATGTCAAAGCGCTCACGGAAATCCTGCAACGTTTCGGCACGGCCACTGGACTCGTTACCAACTTCGAAAAATCTCAAGTCGCGGCCATCAAATGCAACAACATTGATTTGGACGACGTCCTGGAGGGAGTCCCAGCAGTGAGAGCATGCTTCCCGATTAAATACCTGGGACTCCCCCTGATCCTCGGGCGGATGCGAAAGGCGAACATGCAGCACATCTTTGATAAGATCACAGGGCGTATAACGGGATGGAGAGGCAAAAACATGGGACTTGCCGGGAGGACCACACTTGTAAAATCAGTGCTGACGGCGCAGCCAATCTACTTACTGACCGCTCTGAAAACTTCGAGGAAGCCTTGGAGTGCCTAGACAAGCAGCGATGATGTTTTCTCTAGGCTAGCACGGGGGACATCACGGGTGGAAAATGCAAAGTCAATTGGACAAAGACGTGTCTGCCAACTAGGCAAGGAGGCCTCGGGGTCCTGAACCTAGAAAAATTCACGAGAGCCCTGCGTCTACGCTGGCTGTTGCATGAATGGAAGGACCCAAACAAGCCATGGGTTGGTCTCGAGATCCCCTGCGACAAAGTAGACAAGAGCTTGTTTGCCGCATCCATTAAGATAACCATTGGTGATGGGAATATAGCGCAATTCTGGGACTCTGCGTGGATTGATGGGAGAAGACCAAAGGACCTCATGCCCCTAGTATACGCAATTTCTAAGAAGAGGAAAAAGACCCTGCGCCGAGGAAAGGAGAATGATGCCTGGGTAGGTGATTTGGCACTGAAGACAAACCCAGTAATTACAGTGGCCCTTGTGGAGTAGCTGGTGGCCCTATGGACGGCAGTTCGCAATGTGCAATTAGAAGAAGAAGAGCCAGACCAAATCGCCTGGAAGTTCACTCCTCATGGACAGTATTCGGTTTCATCGGCCTACAAAGCGCAGTGTGTTGGCGCGCCCGACACAACTTTTGACTCCTTGATCTGGAAGGTCTGGGTGCCCGGAAAATGCAAACTCCACGCTTGGCTTATCATACAGAATAGGGTTTAGACCTCTGACCGGCTTGCGACCAGGGGTTGGCAAAATAATGGCAGGTGCCCTCTCTGCAAAAGAGAAGATGAAACGGCTTTGCACCTCGTCGCCGAGTGCAGGTATACGAGAAGGATTTGGAACCTCGTTGCGACATGGGTAGGGTTTCACCAGCTAGAACCCCGACGCTGGGGGGTGGCGCAATCGGTCAAAGATTGGTGGGAAATGCTGGCCTCTGTGTCTGGCGCCCCCAAGAAGGGACTCCGCACCCTGATTCTACTCATCGTATGGGAAGTCTGGAAGGAGTGAAATAGGAGGATATTTGATCATAAGGAAGCGGCAACCTCGTATCTCCTTTCAAAGATAAAAGAAGAGGCTGGCATGTGGGCCTTGGCAGGTGCCAAGCGTCTTGGAGAGATCATCCCGCAGTTTGTATAGTGTACAGCTTTCCTTGTTTCTCGCTTTCTCTTTACCCTTAGGGGTTATATTTTTCTCCTGCTATATTCAATGAACCAGCACATGGTTCCTTTAAAAAATATAAAAAAATAAATCATGTACTCCATCCACAAAGATAAATTAACCATGCGTTGTGCTGCTTGTGCATAGCCCTGTGGACACAGACCAGTGGTGGGTCATCGGTTTGTCTTCGCCTGGGCCGGTCTTATCAACGATGCAATGCACCATGCTCCTCACAACCTCCATCGCGTGCGTTGCGCTGATGCGACCGCGAGAGCCCGTTGGTTCGACCTAACATACCGACTCTGCCACGAGTAATCACATCCCAGTGATCCCACACCCGTCGGCCGTGTTTACAGCCAGAAAACCACGGCAACATCGTGCCGATTGCCGAACGATCCCGATCAGCCCACTCCATCAACCGACCCGTCCGTTGCTGCGCGAAGCCGAAGGACGCGACCACGCGCGGAGCCGCGGCGTGCGGAGGCCCCGTTGCCTCCATCGCACGGGTTACCCTCACCCCGCGCACCCGCGCGGCACATCGGCCGTGGCAGCAGCCGTGACGACGACGCTCGACGCGACCAAAACGCCGGGGCGATTTCCCCGGTTGGACGCGGCACGCGCCGAGCGGAGGGAAAAACGCCGTGACACGCGCGTAACGCGGTGGACACCCGCCCGCCCACGACGAAAGCGAACGCCGCGCGGGTCCGTTTCTGCCGAGGCCCCGAGCCGTGGCCTACGGAAAGCCCGCCTGCTGAGGCGGCCTGGGGTTTCGGTCGCTGCGGGCAAAAGCCCGTGTCCGTGCACCGTGAAATAGGCACACGCGCTTCGCCATATGCGGGAATAAGTTCAGTTTTCGTTCCTTAATTTGTCACCTAATCCGAAATTCATCCCTGAGTGCAAAACCGGGTACAACACATCCCCAACTTACAAAACCAGCACAAACGAGATCCCTCAATGGTATTATCTCCGGTTTTAGCTAACATAGCACCTACGTGGCTCATTTTGACTAGATATTCGTCTCACGTGGCACTGACGTGGCGCTTATGTAGCAATTTGATCTGAAAATAATAAAAAAGTGGGCCCACATGTCATTTACACCAAAAAAACAATTTAAAAAATATGGGGCCCATGTGGGCCCCAAATGTCATCCTCCCTCCTCCCTTCTTCCCTCTCCCCTCTTCATCGTCTCTTCCCGGCGACGGACAGGCGAGTGGGCCACGAAGAGTATGGCTGGAGCAGCCGAGCGAGGCGGGCAGCGTGCGGTGACCTCGGCGAGGTGGCGCACTCGCCGGTGACTTCCCTCGCTAACCGTGCCCCGCTTCCGCTGCGGCTGCAGCGTGGACAGGGGCGACGACCGGCATCCCAAATCTCCGGCGAGATCTCCCCATCTCCAATGGCGAGATCCCAAATCAGCGGGAAGGAGCTGAGCGAGGATGGGGATGGCCGAATTGAGCCGTCAGAGCTTGGCATCCTGATTTGCTCCCTCGGCGGGAACCCCACCCGGGGGCACCTCGACTTGATTCGCGCCCACCTCCGCCCTCGCCAGCATCTTCTCTCGCCTGCGCCCCGGAGATGGAGATGAGGATGCCTGCCGACCCACCACCACCAGCATCCTCCCCGTTAGCTCCATCCCCCTCCTCCTGGATGGCTTCTCGCAGACTCTCCTCCGCCACCCGCAGCCTTCGCGCCGCAGTCGCCGGGCGTCGACCTCGATGGCCGTGGAGCCGGAGCCCACATCCCACAGCCCGCTGTCCTCGTTGCGCTCCTCTCCCTGTTGCTATTGCCGCCGCCGGTGTTCTCGGAGCCCGCAGGCCACAGGTGGCCAACGGTCACCCGCTTCGCCGCCGTCGCCGTGGGATGCGACCACCATGGGAGCGGGCGAGGATGGAGGATGAAGGCAGAGGATTGGAAGAGAGGGGAAGAGGGTGAGGTGGAGGAAATGGGTGCATGTCCTACTATTTTTGTTTGGCTAACATGTGGGTCCTGTATATTTTGTTTTATTTTTTTAGTTTTTAGTTTTGTTCTTTTTTCTTATCAAACTGCCTGTATGCGCCACGTCAATGTCACGTGGGACGAAGAACTAATCAAAGGCGTCACATCAGCTCCAAACCGAAGACAATACTATCGAGAGATCTTATATGTTGTTTTTCAGATCAAGGATGAAAATCAGACCGGGTGACCAATTAAGGGATCCAGAGTGAACTTATTCCCCATATGCGTGTGATGGCGTTGGGCACTGGGCCGTTGAGCCCAGTGGCGAGCATTGCCCATCATGGGCCAAATTTATTCTCAGTCCAGGCTCAAAAGTCTTTCTTCACCTCGAGACACACGGGCTGTAGTAATTTCTTTTGGCGACTAGAAAATTAAACATTCGAGATAAATGTTGAGTAGTAATATGCACCTGTCCGTATATGTGTTCAATCCAAATTAAACTTGTGGTGTTCCATCGACCCCTGAAATATACATATACGCAGTACTCAGCGTGTTACACGATTTGTATGCACTGTACCAAATCAACAGGATTTCGATCCGTATTTAAGGTGCATAAATCTCGGCAGGTCCCAAAGAAATTTCGACATACGGATACGGATATATTATTCTGCACAACGTATACTACTACTCTAATTCTGGCGTCTAGATCCAATCCATTTACACCCGTACACATTGCCCATCTCGTCTCACACCATGAATGCACAGAGCAACGGCCGAAAAACAAAACAGGGGTTGCCAATCTGTACGTACACGCAAGTACCGTTAATCCTCTGCTGCAAAACACGGTTGCCAGTGGCAAGCTCAAGCACAAAATCGTCCTTGACACTAGCCAGTGTAGCAGCAACAGTACACTCGTATCCCCTTTTTTGCTGCATTCATTGGTCGATTTACTCCGTTGTCCCGTTGCAATCGCCCACACAAACACACACTACTACTAATCATACATAGAGATCCATCGATGATTAACTCCACATGCTGATTCTATCACCGTATTAGTACTATGGACAACGCACTTACTACTAGGAGTACAAAAGCTAGTACTGCTACTACTACCAAAGGAAGTGCAGACACCACCAAGTGGCAGAGCAATTCCGGCGGTTAAAGTACGGTGTCAGCAGACTGCAGCAGCAGGAGCAAGCTCTGCCATTCTGAAAGAATTACAGTGACCTCTCTGCCATTTCCTGCAGGTTACTGCCACTACAAACACCCCTTTTTGAATTCATGCCGAGATGCGCTTTTTCAGACTTTTGGCTGTAGCGGTGGTTTCTCTCTCAGGAAGGGAAGGGGGAAAATGGACTCATCGAGCACTCGTCTTGAGAAAGGCAAGCTGAGTTGTGGCTCCTGTGCAGCAGCTGTGCTGCCACTGCAATGTACAGGTCCTGGCCTTCTGGTACGTAGTACAACACCTGGTAGCTATAGCTCGGTGTGATACTGTGACATTGCAAACCAAGCCAAGCTAAGGTAGGAGTAGTAGTACTACTAGTGGTAGGCAGGGTGAAACGGAGGAATAAACTCTGCCACTTCCAAAGCTAACCTGCCCCAAAATGGAGCTACAAAAGCCACAGTTTCAGTGCCACCCCACTTGACGGTTATTGTTATCCACCGCGGAATGTTTACCGGCTTCGGGATCTTCACCTTCTTCCCCCAGGAGCTCAGCACCACGCTTCCCCAAGTAAACCACCTCGTTTTTTTTAATACGCTTTGGCCTCTGCTCTGATCGATCGATCGATCTCCACCCCATTTTTCTATGCGAGCTTCTCTTTTGATCTCGCCACTTGCTTCTGCTGCTGCTGAGATGGTGGTAGTAGATGCATCTGCAGCTGGATCTCCGAACGAACAACCACCCCGGATTTCACAAGATCTACCCCCCACTATCCATGGATCTCGGCTTGTTGCTTTGGTGTTGTGACCTTGTGAACCCTGGCCAGTTAGTATATTAACTCGCCATAAATAGTCGTGCTCATAACGTGCTCGTGCTAGACGTCATCTCCCTCCCATTCACACCACCCGCTACGAGCACTCATTTTCCTTTGTTCCATTCTGTAATGCAAGTAAATTTGGCTTCGATTGAACACCCAGAAGAAAAAAATAACTGAAAAACATATCGCCTGTTATGTATGTGTATCTGAATATAACACAGAAATGGTAGTACTGATGCTGAAGTTCCAAATTGTGCCAGTGTCAGAAATAACCCAAATGGACAAGGAAGGTCAAGTGACAAGAGACAGTGGGCCACACACTAAAAGCCCCTCTTCCTTTCAGCGCAAAGCCAGCAAGCAGCAGTGGGCACACACTGTGGCCCCAAATCCAAGCCACAAAACTTCTCTCTGCTTCTGTTTCTCCTCATCCTCCTCCTAGTTTTTATCAGCCAAGCTGAAGAAACCCAGATCCCGATGGAAGTAACATTCCCTAGCCTCTCTCTCTATCCTCTCCTCCACCACATGCACAGGCCCATGTGCACAGGATCCAAAGCCAATCTCCACGTAAACACTCGTTTACCCCGCACTAATCATAGTTTACTGGTTAGTTTAGTCGCACTTTACTGCATGATGGAGCTTTTTACTAACCGGAAATTCCATTGGTGGGCGATCCGCCTCGGCCACGGGAACTGCAGGACCCCATCTTAACCTTCTTTCCACGGCACGCCATAGAAGCCTCCACTGCAGTTTGCCTGTACTATATGCTGCTCTAGCTAGAGATGAGATGAATTATGCTGCGTCTATTCAGAGGCACGGCCAAAAGAAAGAATTTTGCAGGTTGGTTGACCTGTGATAACGTAGTACGTGCAAAACTACTAAATGGAACAATGATTTTTTCCATCTGATGTACCAGGAGATTTAAACGATAAAGACGTACTTTCTGTTGAGCTTATTAGCACTGTGGTACTAGCATTGCAGGAATTAAAATGCATGAGAAATTAAGTAATTAAACGGTGGTGGTTAACTTAAACTTGCAGAACAGCTTCTGCTGCTGTACAGTAAATTTAATTTCCATCCAAATACAAGATGGAGGCAATTACAGTAAGGGGATAATATCTATTCCTATGGAGATAAACCTCTGATAAATACTGGGACGAATTACTAGTTTACTATTGCTACTACTTTCCAGTACACAGTAAGAGTAAAAATGCAAAGAAAATGTGAAAGAAAAAGAGTCGAATCGGTGGTTGGTTAGGCTATAATGCTTCTTTTTTTGTAGTCTCTCCCTTTTCCCGTTTATTCCCTTTGGATGAGCATCTTTTCTTCTTCTCCTCCTCCTTCTCTCTCTAGCTCGCCTTCCCTTTCTACACGGCGCCCCCCCTGTACCTTCCTTTCTAGCTTCCGCTTAATCTGCACGCTCGCTTCAGCTTCGGCTGCTGACCACCGGGGTCCACTCGAACCGGCCGGCGTCGAGGGGCACGCCGCGAACGACGTCGAAGTTGTACCTGCGGCCATGGAAAGAGGCGCACACACGTTAATTATCCCTTTCTCGCCGGCAGCAGCGGCAAGTTCACGCCACGCGCGAGCATCGGAGAAGAAGAAGCTAGGGCGCAGTAACTTTAGATGTTACAGCGAGCGGTAAAATTCTGTATATATACTTACTTGGCGGCGAAGCGCTTGGCCTCGGCCTCCTCGGCCGCCGCGAAGAACTCCTCGATCTCGGCGGCCGGCGGCATCTTCGGCCGCGTGGCTTGCTGGGCTGAGGCTGTTGCCGACGAAGGTAGTGGTCGGCTGCGCTTCTGTCCTGCCAGATCCGACTCCAGATCGCTCACCTCGCCGGGGAGAAAGCTTGATGGAGTTGTTTCTCTCCTGGAATTTGAAAATTTTGAAAATTCGAGGGCGATTCGGCGTCAGGAGCACGTCAGAAAGCATAATTCAGAAGAATTTGCTGGAAATGAGGGAGAATTCTCCCACCTCTCGCGGTCACGGCCGCTCCCCGAGTCGCTCGCGGAGCCCTCCGGGACATGCTCGCTGCCTGCCTGTAGAACATCATCAAAAGCATGCACACTTCAGAAACCGGTAATTAGAGATCTGGGATCATTTTTTCGAATTCGAATTCTAGGGTTTCGATTCCCTCACCTCCGCGACGTCGGAGCGGCACGCGAGGCTCCTGTCTTGAGCCGCCGCGTCCACGGACGACGCCGTGCTGGAGCAACGGGAGAGGCCAGCCGCCACATGCGGCGCCGCTCCGTTCCCGGCACCCACCGCCTCCACTACAACCGGAGCCCTCGCGGCCGGCGCCGCCGGCCGCGGCGGGGCCATGAACAGCATGCGGCTCCTCAGCTGGAGGTAGCAGCTCCCGCCGTCACGGCGAGTCCCCACGACCGCCGTCGGCAGCAGCGCCTTCCTCCTCCTGGTGGACGCCGCCTGCACCTTCGTCGTCGTCGCGCCCGCCTCCGCTGCCGACCTCGACCTCGTCCGGACGCCAACCACCTGCGTGACCTCCATGGCGGCCATGGCCACCTCCTCCCCCGTGGCCCCCCTGAACTTCCTCATGTACTTGCCCAACTGCGCCGCGTGCGCGCCCGCCTGCGCCGCCGCCGTCGCTTCGTTCTTTGGCCGTTTCCCTTCTCCCTCCTCTCCTGCGCGGCGCCGCTGGTGGGATATGTATGTGATGTCCTCTTTGGATTCTCTCCCCCACTTTTTTTCTCTCTCTCTCTCCGTCCGCCGCTCGCGTCGCGTCGCCTGCTACTAATATAAAGATGCCACGGGCGAGGGGGATCAGATCCCGATCGGACGGCTGGGAGAGGCCCCCTGTGCCCGCCGCCCTCACGGCGCCGTTAACCGGATCTGGCCGTTGGGCTGCGACGCTGGCGCTGGTCGCGTCCGGTCGTTTTCACGCGCCCCCCGACAGCCGCAACGGGGAATCGCCAGTCGCGCAAACGGAAACGGAAACGGAAAGCCGCCGATGACGGAATTGCCCCCGCCGCACCGTCCTTGGATACCCGACACGTGTGCTGGGACAGATCGGACGGCTGCTGTTGCTCGAGGGGCCGGCTGACTGTTTGAAATTTGAACCTCCCGGACGGCCGCGAGGAGCGGATGCGAGCCGTAACGGATGCGTGCAGCGTGCTTGTATTTTTTTTGGACGTTGCGACGAGATTACGAGAGAGACGTCACGTTACGCGCGTACTAGTAGCTTGCAATTACGGTTAGTGCTCCTACGGCATCGCGGCATTAACCCAAGAATGGAGACGGCCTTAACTCTCAAAAGGCTTCTCTGGAAAAGCGAGCAGTCTGGCACAGCAACCAGCATCGGCAGCAGGTCGGGGTCCAGCCCAGGGACGTCTCCAGATTCTACCTGCCGTGCCGTCCCGTCCCGGCGGTGCGGCTGCGCAAAACGATCGACGTGTTTTCACGGCTTAATTTCCTTGTCGGGCTAGAGAGCCTGTACGATTTGTAGGAGCGGAATTTCTAGTGTAGTCTAGCCCAAAAAAGAAGCCAAACGCCCAAACAACCAATCCAAAAGTAGGTGAATATATGTCGACGACGTACGAACGTGCATGCCGAGGGGGACAGTGACCATGAGCATGATCACGCGCCTGGACCGTGAAACGGCAAGTTGGCGGCAAGGCGTAAATGTGATCGATCGATTCGATCGGGTAGCGTTGGTTTTGGCCACTGTTGGCTGGCCCCTACAGACCCACCCCCACGGAGGCACAGAGCAGGCAGCCAGCGCGTACGTCCACGGTAGTACATGCCACCGTCCTCGTGCTCGATCACACTCTCACTCGCAGTATCAATCCTACTTCCTCCTATACACAGAGTCACAGACACACAGGTTGCTCGCCGAATTAACCGTTCTCACGGAGACTGCAGCGTTAGCATCGCCGCGCGCGAATGGGCGCTAGCGGATAGCGAGATCGTGGCGAGCGGCCGGCGTCGGCAGCAGCGCGCACGAACGCACGTGTGGCGCATACGGGCCATGGCGTCGGGGTGTGGGTCGTCGTCTTGCTTTTGGAGAGGGCCGGAGAGGAGAAGGGAGGAGGGCATATTGATGTGGCGTATGCAGAGACTTGCAGGAGGGGATTCGATCAATCGGGTGATCGTTCGGGGGGGCACTACTTGTCACGAATTCGTACGCGGTGGTGGGTCAGCGGCTGTCGACTACTATCAGGTCGATCCGAAATGGGCACGTTGGTGATTAATTTCTGCGTGGTGCGTGCGTGCCGGTTTGTTTATTTGCCTGATCAACAACGAGATGTATGATCAGTATCACATCGATTAATTAGCTACTAATACTTCGGTAGCTGAATGTTCAGATTCTGCGGCGTTGGCCTTATATGGCTGTGTTCTTCCACCAGTTTTCCTAACTCACCACTCTCGTTTTTCACGCGTATACTTTTCAAACTGTTAAACGTTGTTTTTTTAAAAAAATTTCTATACAAAAGTTACTTAAAAAATCAAATTAATTTATTTTTTAAAAAAATTAGCTAATACTTAATTAACCAGATCGTTCCGTTTTCCATGCGTACTATACGTGCTGGAAAACAGTCAAACGAAACACAGCCTATATCTGCATTTGAGATCGCTCAATCTACAGGTGATCAACAACGTAACCCATCGTGCGTGGTCATGCCTGAAGAACCGGAACATTGTTGATATGGAGGAGCACATTACACACACCGACGTTCAAACACGTTCACCCTTCTTTTTGTCAAGGGGTAAGGGTAATACATTGGAACTTTCATGATAAGGTCCACAGGAAGGAAAAGGGTATATAAAGGATCGTTCTTTTCCCTGTCCTTTCTCTGAAACCATATAAGCTTTCATGGATTCTAATTAGTAGCAACTTTATTTCTAAGCTTGGACTAGCCATTCACATCATGGGTTTGTGGTTTTGGTTCATTATTTTTTTTCATGCCGTTTTACACGAAGCTAGATTTAAATAAGTACTCATTCCGTCATTAGTACTCCCAACGTTATATATTACTTTTTTTTTTCTAAACACGGTATAGATGCAGTCTCTCATATATACACACACGCATACTTAACTTTTTGAATCATACCCACACACGCTATCCCAAAGAGTATCTCAGAAAATTGAGTCGGTATATTTTGAGATTTATAAAGTTATCATAGACGCTTTATTGTCATAGTTATATAATCGCAAATGTAAACACATATTACAAGTCTAGAACTTGAACCTGGTGAACAGGTTCTACCACGAGAAAAACAACTGAGCTACGCACAGTTCACCCAACGTCAAATATTACCGACTTACGGGAGTATGTACAACTCTGTCTCTCTCTCTCCAAAACGAAGTTTAACCCAACCATTTTTCTTTGTTTGTCTTTTACACAACGGTCAGATTGTTCATTATCTAAAAAAGTTTCATGGTTTTGTAGGTATAGTTATATTTTACATATGATATTTTACAACTAAATTAACCGATAGATAGATAGATGGATAGAAGATAGATAGATAGATGAATGGATGGGTAGATAGATACAATGGCTATACATATGCTACCATTATATCTTGTATTCTTGAAACAAATATCATGAAGTGTTCTTACAAAATTAAAAGTATTAATCCTCGTCCGAAACATGCATGTTCTCACAATCACTTCAAATTTATTGTATCTTACAAATTAAATCTGGAGTAGGTTTGAGTCATACCATTGACTCCATCTGTTAGTACCAGTTGTAATTTTGCTATATGTTCTCCAAGGTAGAAGGAAAAATGTCGTTTATATATATATGCCATTGGATTCTCTACTTCTACTTGTTTTCTAGTAAGATGACATATTGTCGTTTCCTCTTGTAGTCTAAAGGATCTACGCCCTTTCCACGATACAAACAGACATGACATTGGATAATAATAATGTTAGCCGACAGATACAGATCGACCATCTTTAGTTTCACACACATATTTAGTTCGAATCGCATCAGTGTGTGCTAGTACCTGTGATACGAAATGGGTAGAAAAGAAAAGCACATCACATGGCTTCATTCTGACCAATCGAAGTTTTGTGCGATCTTCTGATGTCACATGCGGCTCACTGCCTTAGACAAAAGTTACGATCCACAGTAAAATAATTAAATTAGTGCTCACTGTTTCCTCTGTTTGCTGATCTCGTCTCGTCAGAGAAAAATATGCATTTCTGATGAACTGCGCCTGTAATGGGGGAGATTCCAGGTAAGTACACTTGGCCTAATGATGGTAAGATTGTCTAATGAGTATACTTTATTTGCCTACTAGGGCTAATTAAACACTATACAACACTGGGCACAGAGTAAATAACAGTAAATACAGCTAGTTAATTAGCCTATATGGAGACTGACAATTCTATCAATGTCCGGATGATGATGATAGTATCACACACTGCATCCAAGAAACATACCAGACCGGATAAGCATGTAACGAATTTTCCATTCAGAAATCTCACAAGTACTGCTCCACTACCATAAAAATGACTGTAGCTTCAATCAAAGGGCCTGCACATGGAAGCTATAAGAAGAAACGAAGCTACTACGCATTAATGGCAGTATGGCACTTGTAGTTGTAAGAAGATTGATAAATTAAAAACACAAGAGTTGATGGTAATTAGCAGATTACAAGATAGTAGCTAGACAGAAGTGCTGAAGGAGGCTGAACAAACAGAGGTTCCAACAAATTAATGTCACTTATAGGAGGAAGAAAAATAATAATAAACTGAGGACCCATGAGTTAATCAGCAGGTTACAAGTTGGCTGCTAGACAGACATGTCCTTTTGGCAGTAATATCTCTAGATGCCAAAAATTACAGCCCAGCAATCAGAGAAGCAGCAGAGGCCCCAACACAGAGAGTAGTTTGCAGCAGAGATTGAACAAACACAAAGGAGAAAACTTACAGTGCTCTGGCAATCAAAGGATCTTCTGTTTTGGCACTTCCTCAATTCCCATCAGTGTCCATGCGTGGTCCCCACAGATCAGTGACTGAAGGCAGCTGCAGAAGCCATGGGGGGTCTGTACAGTGGAGGGTGTTCCGTGAAGGACAGTAAGGGCATTCACAGTGCGTCCCTGTTATTTGAGGAGCCTGGGGGTGCTACGTAGACTAAGATTACGGGTCCAAAATCTAAGTTCCTCACAGTGCAAGTGACTCCATGTGTGGCTTCATCTTCTCTCATCCTCCCTCATCCTCTCTCTCCCTTTCCTCTCAGCCTCTCCCTCTCCTCTCCTCATGCCGGTGACCCGGCTCTCGTCTCCTCCTCCAGCGCGTGGCGGGGCTAGGCGGCGCTGCTCTCCCTCCCCATCTCCGCCGCTTCCCCTCCTCCTCTCCCTCTCCTCTCCTCACACCGGCGACCCCGGCTCTCTTCTCCTCCTCCGGCGCGCGGTAAGGCTAGCCGGCGCTGCTCTCCCTCCCCATCTCCGCCTCTTCCCCTCCTCCTGGCGGACGGATCGAGGAGGCCGCCATCGAGCTGCTACTGCACCTGTGGTTGACAACGACCCAAGCAGCGCCGGTGCTGGGCGGGGTCTCTCCTCCTCCGACAACCGTCGGGGGACGGCGCTGCGGGAGCTCGGTGGCGCGCGGTCATCCTCGCGGAGGTCGCCGCCGACCGAAGCCGCACGACCTCGTCTTCCTCACGGAGCCGGGTGGAGCGGCGGCCCGAGCGGCACCCCAAGGAGAGATGGCGTCGGCGGAGCAGCGGCGGGGCGGCTAGATCCGCCGGATCTAGCCTAGCGCGGAGCGGCGGGACCGGAGATGGAGCTCATCGGCGCATATCCGGTCGGCGGGTCGACGAGCACCTTGGCGGCGGCGTGGGAGCTCCTCCGGTCCATGGCGGGATCGATGCGAGCTCCTCCCTCTCTCTCTCTACCTCCTCACTCTCGTAGCTCTGCCTCCTCTCTCTCTCTATTTCGGGTAGAGGAGGAACAGCACGGTGAAGCCACGACCTCCACAGTGCGACCGCAGACTCCTTTCCTCACACCACCGTGCCTGGATTGAGCCGAAGAACGAGTGACCAAAGTTGGTCACGCGGTCTTCAACTTAGTGGGCCCAGGCGCAAACGTGGTGTTGGATTGGAGAATCTTGCGGACGTGGCAGTCTCAGGCTGAATGACACCTCAGTGCATTATGAATGGCTTAATGTTAATTGACACAGCAGATCAGCATGGGCTGATGAAAGCAGAGAGCATGGACGGATACTGGTATTTATTCTAGACCGTTGGTTCTTTTCCTATCCTATTTTTTCCTAGCTGCATATCCTTTCATTGGAAAAATGCTCCTTTCTTTTTCCTAGAGGAATCCAACGCTTGACTGGAGGAGTTTTAGGATGCCTTGCTGTGCAGCCTGTGCTGTGCTGTCTATGTTTGCTTCCAAGCAAACTGCTTGTACTGATTCAAGTCAATGCCTCTAGCTAGCGACTTGTACAGACCATCATACCATGTGATTTTTTTTTTCCACAAGCAAACCTTATCAAGAATGGATGGCTCAAGTGCAAGCAGATGATCTGGCTATGACCATTTGTTCACCTTCAGAAATAAAAAGACTATAATACCTGTATGAAAAAAATAAACGGTACGTATAGATTAATTCTATTACCAAGAGAGACCATCTTAAAACATTTCTGTTCTACTTGTATGTATATATATTACTGTTGCTAACTTTTTCACTGATGTGATGTTAGATCATGGAAGTGAGAAAACAGTAGTCAGTCAGAGAAGTGAAGGAGACCAAGACCTGCCACATGCTACAGCCCAGCACGATGGATGCAGGTGCAGCAGAGCAGACTAACGGCATCCTTTCCATGGAGTACTTGCCTGCCTGCTCTGTTGCCTTGCTTTCTGCTGCCGATCGTGCAGTTGCCCTGACCAAAAGCCTTCCTCTATTCATTCAGTTTTACACAGCTTAATTTGTCGGTTGTGTAATTACCACTCTCTAATACCCTAACGATAATGCCATACTGGCATGATCCCATCAGATAAGGCCTTCTTCGGTTTTCAAGGGATAAAAGAGAATAAGGATAAAAATTTTACACCATATAACAAATATGAAATAAATCCTTTTAATTTCTATCCGAGAGATTAACCGAATAAAGATCTTAATAAGACAGGATCATAATGCCTGATATTACAAACTATACCGATAAAGGAGGCAGTTTTTTTTTAAGATAATATGAGGGAGGCCGGTAGGTATTGCATCAGGCACGCGTGTGTGCTAGTACCCCAGGTGATAGTTACTCCCAACATCAGTGGTATCTTTTTCCGGGAAAACAGGTAATCCAGTTATACCGGTCAGTAGCAGGTGTAAACTGACAGTATGTCACCGGTGAATCATGCGAGGAATGCGAGATATATATATATATATATATATATATATATATATATATATATATATATATATATATATATATATATATATATATATATATATATATATATATATATATATATATATATATATATATATATATATATGTGTGTGTGTGTGTGTGTGTGTGTGTATACATACATACATACATATATATATATATGTATATATATATACACACACATATATACACACATATATACATACATATATATAAACATACACCTGGGGTGCGCTATAGTTAAAACGCACCCCAACCTTAGTAATTTTGTTACTAACAGTGCAATCATGATAAATTCTTGAATTAAACCTAATAGTAAAATTATTACTATTAGGTATTTTAACAACATATAACGTGTAGTAAACCAATTGCTATATGAGGGACGCGTTTTAGTTATTACGCACCTAGGGTGCGTTTTAGCGCATCCTTACATACATGTACATACACACATATATATATATATACACATACATATATGTACACACATAGATATACATACATATACATATATATATATATATATATATATATATATATATATATATAGAAAAACTATTCTACTCTCCCAAGGGCCAAACCCACCTCCCCTCCCTTCTAAGGGCTTAAAACCCACCTTCCACCTCAGTCAAAGCACCCCCACGTCGGTCAAAACCCGGTCAAACTGCCTACCAACTCCCCCTACCACCCACCTCTTCTCAGCTCTCGTCTTGCGGAATGGTGCAGTAACGTGACAGCCATCGTGCAGTAACGCTATGTCTTACGTGCAGTAACAACATTCAAATTTAGTTGAAATATAGACATGACGGATCTACTTTTGATAAGCACTTTTTTCTAACAACATGGTGCAAACGGTTTAAAAAAACATACATCATGTAAGAAATATTGTTGTTCGAAGCTTGAGTTTTTTTGATCTTGACTCCCCACAAAAAGTAATACTACAGCATTAGTTACTACTATCTATTGTGCGTTTTACTACAATCACATCACGACGTTATTGTAGGTGTGCAGTAAAGACCATAAGTTTTGTAGTAACAATGCGTCTTACTGCAATTCTTGAATAGTGTTACTGCATAAACATGTGGTAACGTATACCTGCCATGTAATAACAATTCCACTTTGTGCGGTAACAATTATATTTAGCATGTGGGACTTTTAACCTATATTTTTTTTAATTCCTAGTTTACTGCAATCTCACCACAATGTTACTGCCAAAGGTGCAGTAACGCTCTATATGTTCTACAGTACAAAAGTGTTTTACTGCAATTCCCTTTTTTTATTTATTATTTTTTTTAGAGAAGGGTAATTTTTACCCGCCCTCTATATCCAACCGGATATATGCAGCCTTTTCGAACAGGGAACTTAGCCCTCAAACAACCCAATCTGAAATTCGCTCCTATGAAGATTTGAACTCAGGACCTTGGGTGCTACTCAGGTCACTGCAACCACTAGGCTACATGCCCTTTCACTGCAATTCTTGGATAGTGTTACTGCATAAACATGCGGTAATGTGTAACTATCAGGTGGTAACGTGTATCTGTCGTGCAGTAACACTTTTACTTTTGTGCAGTAACAAGTATATGGTTATCATCTGAGACTTTGAACCCATATATTTTTGTTTCAATTCCTGATTTACTGCAATTCACTATAATACTACTATCAAAAGTGCAGTAACGTCATATACATGCATGCAATAACAATATATTGGAGGAAGGAGACCGGTTTTCTTGAGAAGAGGGAGGAAGAACGGTTTCTTGAGGAGGGGAGTACTATATTGTAGTAACACAATGATAAATGTGCAGTAACACGACTGATTTTCGTAGTAACGACGTAAAAAATAGTCATGATGGATCTAGTTTCATTAAATATTTTTTTATGAACATTATGGTGCAAACGGTTTAGAAAATAAGATAGGATTTGAGAGATATTGCTATCTAAAGATTAAGATTTAAAGGTTTTGATCTACACAAGCAATAATACCGCTGTTACTGTTACATGTTCTCTGTTACTACAATTTTCATCATGATGTTACTACCGGAAGTGTAGTAATAGACTATAAGTTTTGCAGTAACTTACCATATTACTACACTTTTTCAATAACGTTACTACCAAATCATAGTAATAAGATATGATTCCTACAGTAACATAATTGATTTGTCCTCAGAAAATTTCAACAGACATACAAAGCAAACATACATAGGGTCATAGGGTGAATTGGTTAGGAGAGCTTCCCATTAACCATGAGATCATGTGTTCAAATCTTGAATTTACCAAATTATTTTAAATTTTTCTAGAAAGAGAAGAAAAAAGATTTAGTCTTAGGAGAAGGGAGGGAGCGAAAAGGGTAGGAGGGGCGCCGGGAGCGGGATATAGAGAGAGAGGAGGAGGGGGTGTAGAATAGTCTTACCCTATATATATAGAGACAAGTTATTTTTAATTTTTCTAGAAAGAGAAGAAAAAAAATTAGTCTTAAGAGAAGGGAGGGAGTGAAAAGGGGAGGAGGGGGCGCTGGGAGCGGGATATAGAGAGAGAAGGAGAGAGTGTAGAATAGTCTTACCATATATATATATATATATATATATATATATATAGAGAGAGAGAGAGAGAGAGAGAGAGAGAGAGAGAGAGAGAGAGAGAGAGAGAGAGAGAGAGAGAGAGAGAGAGAGAGAGAGAGAGAGAGCGAGCGCGCGCGCGCGCGCAAAGCGTGACCCGGTTGCACGCGTAGAAGCGTGAGGTTAGGGCGTGTGGGGATGGGTTGGGTCCCCTCGTGACATGTTTACGGCGATTATTTATGCAAGCTGCGGCTGCGCGACGGATGGGCATGGACGGACGGACGGACGGATGGATCCGGCATTGATGGTCGTCATGCGCACGAGACCTGGGCGGTGCGTGTGGCGGGTTCCCAGCGTAAATGGTGGCTCACGAGAGAGCCGTCAAATCACAGCCGGCCGTGCCGTGCTCTGTACAGTACTCACTTTTTCTCTCCTGACCACGCGGAAGAACGCACGCGCACGAGCGCGCCGCGCGCGGTCGGCGAATCGCCGCGCACCGGCGCTAGGTTTCTGGGTCGACGATCACGTTGCGTCTCACGCAAGACGCAACGCATCAGCATCAGTTTTACTCTCTCCCTTGTCCAAACTCGCTGCTGGTGCTGCTTTGTTTATTATTACTCCGTATCTTCGTCAAATCGTCATGTTCTACATATGCCAAACCAAAATAAAAAATACTAGTACTACTCCAAAATAAAGTACTGTAACATTTTTTACGGGTTGATTCTAACATGTGAATGCATGAACGCACGGACGGTAATCGCTGCTAGCGCGCTAATACCGGTAGCTAGCGACTAGCGAGCTTTGTAATGATGGGGGAAAGGGACTAGCTAGGGAGTGACCGAGACGACGAAGGGATGAAAAAAAAGAGGGAGAAAAGATGCGGCACAACGTTTGATTTGTGGCAAGGTGATGGCTCGCACGATAGCACCATATCATGATTTCTTGCATGATAGGGGGAGGATGAGCAACAAAGTGTTCCCTCCTTTTTTTTTTTCTCCCATGGTGATAGGAAAAGTTACATGTCTCCACAATAAAGAGAAGGAAAAAAAGGTTCACATCTTTATTTTCTAGGGTTAGTGTAGGCCGTTATGACATGATCATCTGCCCCTTTTACTTGTATCTTCCCATGTTCAAATTGTAACAACTAGACTCCTAGGATTATTTTCAGGCACTATTAGTAACATAGTTCATGATAGCGACTTTGACAAATTCAAGCAGCATTGAACTCACCATACTTCATTGTAAAAAAAAACTCATCATACTTCTTCCGAGGTTTCTACAGAGGATAGCCCAGAAGCTCACAATATTGGAGGCCTTCTTAGATCTAGCCTATTCGATCGACTTACGGCCTAATATGCCTTGCAACCCCAACCCCTTTTCGGTCCAACTTCAAGGTTGCAGATCCATAAAGTAGGCCCAACAAGGTAGCAAACCCTATATTCCTTTAGGCTCCATCGGTCCATCGGAGTAGCCGCCCCTCCATCCCCCGAACCGCGACGCTGCCCGAACGCCCGACGCGACGACACTGAACGACCTAAGTGCAGACCTCGCTACACTCTGTCGCCTCTCGCAGGCTCGCGGCGCAAGGGCGGGAGACGGATGCTGGAGCCCCGAGTTGTGAGGTGGTCAGCCCCTGAGTCCCTTCCCATCCACGGACCAAGCCACCAACTGGTAAGTTTCTTCTCAAATCTCCCAACCAATTGCCCATTTATTTTGTTTTAAACTGAACTAGTAACCGATTCAGTTGTAGAGCTTGAAATTTGAAAAATGAAAAAAAGAAGAAGGCAGTAATTTTGAAGTCACGGAATCATTTGATGCTCAGGACAAGTGAAATTTGGTTAAGCTTGTGGTTGTATCCGAAAATATTATCTAGTTCAGAGTTGATGCATCACCTTTTCAACTCCACCACTGATATAGGTAGAGATAAAAGGTTTTCAAAAGTAAAAGATCTGGCTGAACTTTCTATCTTCCTCACCTCAGTTATGAACTTGTCTTCCGGTGAAGAAGCTTCTCAAATTCATGCTAATTCTTCCAGTGGTAACCGCTACTGTTCAAAAAGTGTTATCTTCATTGAATCATGTGAAGAATAAACTAAAAAAAAGGATAGGAGAGCAATATATGAAATTTGGAAGATCGCATAGTTACCTTTCTTGAGCGTGTTTTTTTGTGCAAATCAAGGACGACCATATCACTTCTCACTTTCCAAACCATGGCAGTATGGTACAAAGTTAAATTGTACTTTTCTTAAGTGTTATGTAATTCATTGAAACCACATGAGACATCTCCATACACTACTAAAAAATACCCATAGGGATCGGCACTGTAGGTGTCGGAGCAGCTAAAACCGGCACCTATAGTGCATTTTCCACCTTTGCAGATTGAAAATATACAAAACCGATACCTTTAAGCAATTATAGGTGTCGGTTTTTCTCTAAAACCGGCACCTATACCTATGATATGTTATAGGTGTCGGTTTTTTAAAAAACCAGCACCCATCACCAACCGAGCCGAACTGGGCGAGCCCGAGCCGATATCGCACCTAACCGGCCTTATCCTTATATCTCTCGCTCTCGTTCTCTCTCTCTCACTCATTCTTTCTCTCGTGCACTCTCTCTCTCGCTCTCATTCTCTCTCTCGCTTTTATCGTTCTTCTCCTCCTCCCCGCATTCGGCGTCGGCGGTGGCGGCTTCTCCCACGGTGACGGCGGCGGCGGTGGGCGGGGCGGCGTCGGCGGTGGGTGGGCAGGGAGGCATCGGCAGCGAGCAGTCCCTTTCCTCTGCTAGATCCGGCGGGAGGGGAGGCAGCGGCGGCGCCCTCCCGTCCGCTCGATCCGGCAGGAGGGGATGTGGCGGGCGACTGTGGCGTCCTCCCCTTCGCCAGATCCGACGGTAGGGGAGGCAACGGCAGGGGCGGCAGGCTCCACAAGGGTAGGCGGCGGCGACGTGTGGTGGCTGTGGCCAAGGGAGGCGGCGGGCGACCTCTTCCTCTCCCTCTCCATCTGCCTCCCACCGGTGGCGCGACAGATCCGGTCGGGGTGGTTTGGCGGTGGCGGCGGCGGCGACGACAGCGGTTGGCCAAGGGTTTTCGGCGGCGACATCATCGATGAGTTCGTGCATGGATTGTTCTTGCTCCTGTAGTTCTTTCCTTTGCTTGTATAGTTTGATTGATTGTTGTTCTTGATGGATCTGTGATGGATTGTTGTTGTTGACTTGTGATTGATCTGTGATTGTTGTTAACCTGGAATGGGTTCATTGGGTTGGCTTGAAATCATCGACTCGGCTCGGAGCCGGTTTCTTCTTCTTTTTTTTAACCGGCGTGAGCAAAAGGTCCCGGTTCTACGAACAACACCAATGATCCAATGTCATTGGTGCCGGCTAGGAAACCAGCACCTATTGCTGGTTCCCAACCGGTACCTATTAGGGGTTTGTGTACTAGTGATAATATAATAAATATAAAGGTGAACTTATTTTTACATCCTCTTCATAATACATGATAGATAGATAAATAGATGGATGGATAGATTGATACCAGGCTATATATGTACTATCATGACATAACACTCTTTGAACGCTAGGATTTGTCATTGAAAGAATTAGCACGGATTTAAAATATTTCTTCACACGAAGACAAGTTTATAATTAAGTTCATTTTCAACAGAGTAGTATCTCACTATCCAAGTTAAATTTTAAAAATTTTGGATCAAAATCACACTCCAACGAACCTGACCAAACTCCCTTTTTAATTTTTAATTTTATTTATTAAAATGTTTAAAAAATAATTTTCTATTTGAAAAATTTACAAAACTAGTCGCCCGACACTCTTTAGGAGGGCGATTTTTAAAAATCACCTTTCCAGTGGACGACTTTGCTGACGTGGCAGATGACCGTTGGCCCTCGCCTAACACCTAGCCATCGAGAGCGTCGGAATTTTACAGGCAGCCCCCTTACTACCCTTCTAGAGGGCGGTTTTTTGCACTAGGGGGTGCCTGCAAAAGGGCTACGAGGGTAGCCTGGTATTTTTGCAGGCAGCCCCCTTGCCGCCCTCCAGAGGAATATTTTCTACTGTACGAGGGACTGCCTGCTTAAAGGGCGGCAAGGGTGGTATTTTTGCAGGCGGCCACCTTGCCGCCCTCCTAGAAAGTGTTTTTCAACTGTGTAGGGGGCCACCTGCAAAATACTAGGCCGCCCTTTTGCAGGTGGCCCCTCGCACAGTGAAAAAATATCCTCTAGGAGGACGGTAAGGGGATCGCTTGTAAAATACCCCTCCCTCGGTAGCTGACCGTTAGGTGAGAGCCAAAAACCATCCATCACGTCGACAAAATCGTCCTCTGGAAGGGTGATTTTTAAAAATCACCCTTCCAGAGATTGATGGGTGACTAGTTTTGAATTTTTCAAATAGAAATTATTATTTTTTAAATATTTTAATAAATAAAATAAAATAAAAAATTCACCAAACTCCGCGCACTGCCCAAAGTTAGCCAGCCCAAATGGCATTGCCAATCGTGGGCCCACGCATGGGCCCTTTCTCCTCTCCCGTCCCGTATTCTCTCTCGTCCCAGATCGAGCGCCCTCCCCCTCCCCAAGACCCAGTGCGCGGCCCGCGGTCCCTCCGCTCCGCCCCCTTGTCCGCTGCCGCGGCCGCCGCCGTCCCCAGACCGAGAGGCGAGAGCTGTCGGCGCCGGATCAAGCGTTCGCCGCCGTCGTCGTCCATCCGGTTTCCACCGCCGTCAGCCGCCGGCGCCGTCCATCCGCTGCCCCCCCTTGTCCGCCGCGCCGTCGTCCGCTGCCGCGGCCGCCGCCGTCCCCAGACCGAGAGCTCTCGCCCCCGGATCAAGCGCTCGCCGCCGCCGTCGTCCCGGAAACCGCAGTCAGCAGCCCTGCGGTCGTCGCCCAATCTACTCCGACTCCTACAGACTGCAGGTAAATACCCCCAGTCCCCCAGTCCTTTCCCCTCTGTATTGTGTTTGTATGTAAATCCCTTTAGAATGTTTTTGGTATAAATTGCTCTCTACTCTGTGCAACTCTGAAGATGCAAAAAAAGTATGCTCCTGAGTATGCAAGGTTTGGGAAACTATGATCATTGTTTTTTCTCTGGCTGGTTAGCTCCTTTGCATTATAAATTTAGGTATTGTTTATCTTTTTGAATCTTTCTGATTTTGGTTCATGGTTATGCATGTAGGACATAGAAGCACATGATAACATACATTCTTAATACTCGGGTACATAGAACATATCACATGATGGATGACAAAGCTAGCTTAATAGTTGGTTACATAGAAGCACAAGAAAACATAACTAGATGATAATGTTTTGAATGTAGTCATTCAGTTCAACTGGATGATCATGTGATGGTGTGACACGAGTTCCCATAAATTCATAATTGTAGTCTACTTCGGTATCTCTCTCATCTTCAATAATCATGCTGTGCATAATAATACATGCTCGCATTATGTTACCAAGTGTCTCTTGATCCCATAAACGAGCTGGCCCTCGAACAATAGCGAAACGGGATTGTAGAACTCCAAAGGCTCGCTTGACACACTTCCTATTTGCTTGTTGAGCTTGAGTGAATAACTTTCTCTTGTTCCCTTGTGGAGATTTAATTGACTTAACAAGTGTGGCCCAATTAGGATAAATACCATATGTAAGGTAATATCCCATTGTGTAGTTGCGACCATGGATAGTATAATTTGCTTGTGGAGCTTGTCCCTCAGCTAACCTCGTGAATAGCGGGGGAACGGTCAAGAACATTAATGTCATTCTGAGAAACAGGTAATCCAAAAAAAGCATGCCAAATCCAAAGATCTTCCGAAGCAACAACTTCCAGTATTATTGTAGGCTCATGAACATGGCCTTGGTACATACCAGACCAAGCTGTTGGACAGTTTTTCCACTTCCAGTGCATGCAATCTATGCTCCCAAGCATACCTGGGAAGCCTTATTGTTCTCCAATTGCAAGCAATCTATTAGTATCATCTTGATTGGGAGACCTTAAATATTCATCCCCAAATATTTCAACAATAGTCGATACAAACCTTCTAAGAATCTCTAAAGTTGTACTCTCAGCAATCCCAATTATGGGGCTAATATGCCTGGAATAAGTTCACTTTAGGTCCGTCAATTTGTCGCCGAGTATGAAATTCGCCCCTGGACCGCAAAACCGGATACAACACGTCCCTTAATTTGCGAAACCGGTGTACTGGAGGTCCCAAGGCCGTATAGTGCTCGGTTTTGGTTGACGTGGTAGCTGAGTCTGCGTGGGACCCACATGTCAGGGCAATTTAGTCTAAATAAAAAAAAGAATTGGTGGACCCACATATTAGGAGCGGTGCGCAACGAGGGAGGAGGCTAAGCATCGGACGGTTGGAGTCGTCGGTGATGCCTGCCGTACGCCGCCCAGCTCCTCTCCTGCGATAGGATGAACAGGCACGAGGAGGGCCACGGGGACATGGGCTGGGTCCCGCTGCACCACCTGCTATGCCTGGAGAGCACCGCCGCGTCCTTCGTGCGCAAGGGCGACGGCAACACGCTTAAGGGTCTGCTCGACGCCGCCGTCTTGCGCCGCTCGGCTTCGCTTTTGCCGACAGGGGATAGGGACGAGGAGGGCCGCGGGAGTAGGGGATGGGTCCCGCCGCACGAGCTCCTTTGCTGGGAGTGCGCCGCTGCGTCCTTCTGCGTGCGCGAGGGCCGTGGCCGCATGCTCAAAGGGCCCGCTTGATGCAGCCGTTGCGCGCCGCTTGAATCTTCTCTCACCGGCCGCTAGTGCCCGCCACGTGCTGCCCTTCTCCCATCGGCTGTCGCCCTCAAGATGGGGAAAAGAGTGGAAGAGAGGAGGGCATCAGCGTCAGTGGGGGTAGGGAGTTGGTGCCGCCGTGGGAGGATGGCGGCGGCGGCACGAAAGCAGGCGCTGCGTGTGACGCGAGGCCACAAAGCGCGGGTGACGGCGGTTCTCCTTCATCCTAACGACGATTCTCCTCCATTTTCGACTTCCGCACCGTTGCTAATGTCGCTCCTGGTCTCCTCCTCGCCGTTGCCGCCTTACTACGAAGGGGATGGCGAGCTCGAGCTCGCCGGCTCCCTCGCCTCCCTCCTCCCCACCACTCTCCCTCACCTCCTCTGCTGTCACGGACCACCGCGACCCTCCTCATTGGCCACCCACCGCCACTGCTACCTTACCTAAGTGGGGGCATGCGATATATCTGGTTTTGCGGTCTAGAGATGATTTCAGACTTGACGACAAATTGAGGGACCTAAAGTAAACTTATTCCAATATGCATCGGCCAACGGCAAAGTCGCAGGCCCATAAAATAGGCCCAACAAGGCAACATGTAACCCTAGATTCCTTTGGGCTCCATCGGTCCAACTGAGTACCTGCCTGAACGCCCGACGCGGCGGCGCCGAACGGCCGAAGCGCCGACCTCGGCGCACTCTGTCACCTCTTGCAGGCTCGCGACGGAAGGGCGAGAGGTGGAGGCCGGAGCCCCGAGCTGCGAGGTGGTTAGCCCCTTAGCCCCCTCCCCTCCACGGACCAAGCCCCACCGCTAAGTTTCTTCTCAAATCTCCCAACCAATCACCCATTTGTTTTGTTTTAAACTGAAGTAGTCACTGTATCAGTTGTAGAGCTTGAAATTTGAAAAATAAAAAAGAAGACAGTAGGTTTGAAGTCACTAAATCAACTGAATGAGTCACTGAATCATTTGCTGCTTAGGACAAGGGAAATTTGGTTAAGCTTGTTCAGTTGTATCCTAAAAATTTCTCTAGTTTAGGGTTGATGCATCTCCCTTTTCAACTTCACCACTGATGTAGGTAAAGATAAAAGGTTTTCAAAAGTGAAAAATCTGGTTGAACTTTCTGTCTTGCTTGTTGAAACGAAGAAGCACCTTAGTTATGAACTTGTCTTCTGGTGAAGAAACATCTCAAATTCGTGCTAATTCTTCCAGTGGCAACTGCTAGTGTTCAAAGAGTGTCATCTTCGGTGAATCACGTGAAGAATAAGCTACGGAAAAGAGTAGGAGAGCAATATATGAAAATTTTGAAGATTGCATACTTACCTTTCTGGAGTGTTGCTTTTTGTGCAAATTAAGGACGGTCACATCACTTCTCGCTTTCCAAACCATGGCACAAATTTAAATTGTAGTTTTCTTCAAGTGTTATGTAATTCATTGAAACTACATGAGACATCTCCAGAATGAACTATTAGTGCTACTACGTGTACTCTAAAACATCTCAGTTTTGTTTCTTTTCATATAAACAGTTCTTTTAACTCATTATATCCAGCAGCAAAATTTTTTGTCCGTCACAATTACCCATGGACTCTGCCGTCGATGGCCCGAGACAACCTCCGGCTAGGGCGGGAAACCGCCTCTGCACACGCTGCGGCGAGCGGAAGGCTGCCCTCAAGCGTCCCAAAACCCTAGAGCAGGTGTGCCTCTATGCCCCTAACATTTTCAATGTAGTTTGTCCTGATGTTTGGAGACAATCCAGGTGCAACAATTTAGCTTTAGTAGCTTAGGATTAACAGACAGAATTTTTTATATTTTTGTGAAAGTAGGAATACTGTGAAATGTGAAACCGTTTTTGTTTGGCAGCTGTAGGTAGTGCTTACATATTTTCTTCTTAGATATGTAGGGAATGCTTCTACATTGTCTTTGAGGATGAGATCCATCAGACTATTGTTGACAATAATTTGTTTAAACCTGGTGATCGTGTGGCCATTGGAGCTTCTGGTGGAAAAGGTATTTCCACACCTGTATATGCCATCACTAACTAATGAAATAGCACATGTTCTTTATGCAACTCTGACTACTTTCTTTATTCATGTATAGCTATAATCTGCATGCTTCTTTCTTTATTCTGCTCTTGATCTTCCAACAGACTCAAATATTTTCATGTCATGACTGTTATGCAGATTCAACCGTGCTCGCGTATGTGCTATCAGAGTTAAATCGTCGTCACAAATATTGTCTTGATTTGTTCCTCTTATCTGTGGATGAAGGAATTACTGGTTATAGAGATGACTCACTAGAAACTGTTAAAAGGAATGAAATACAGGTTCCTCTCCCCTCTGCCACCAACACAATAGCACCTGTCTGCTGCAGCTTTTGCCTTTTAATATTGGTTCTATTTTTTACAGACACTTAATCACCAAATTTTACCATTTAAATGCATATTCGTCAGTTGCTGATACAACTGACTTATTGCAGTATGGCCTGCCATTGAAAATAGTTTCCTATAAGGACCTCTATGGCTGGACAATGGATGATATTGTGAAAGCAATTGGCCTAAAAAACAATTGTACCTTTTGTGGTGTTTTTCGACGTCAGGTAATTCTTACTTGCCTCTTTGGTGCAATTTTTTTACTACTTATAGGTTAAGCTTTACTGCCAATCCTTTTTTGTAGGCACTGGACCGAGGTGCTGCTCTGTTAAAAGTTGACAAGATTGTTACTGGACATAATGCTGATGACATTGCAGAAACTGTGTTATTGAATATATTACGTGGTGATATTGCACGGTTAGTGCAGATCATTTCTTTGTCCTTTTTTTTGGGTGGTTTATGTTAATGCTGATTTTCTTTATATATAGGTTAAGTAGATGTACCTTTATAACTACTGGTGAAGATGGGCCAATCCCAAGATGCAAGCCTTTCAAATACACCTATGAGAAGGAGATTGTTATATATCCTTACTATGCAATATCCCATATATTCTCATGTGATATTATGCTCTATTCATCAATCATGTTATTATCCTTGACCTTATGACACGTATGCGTATTTCAAAAAGCTGGACTACTTCTCTACAGAATGTAATTTCTGGCTCCTTCCTATGTATAGGTGTTCAGGAATCACTGACTAGCATTCTGTAACCAATCATGCTTTTATACACACTAGCAATAATTCTGCTAAAAGAAATCTGCCATACTTGAAGTAATATGCCATGAACTTTTGAGAGTAGTATTATCTTCTACCGACTTTGAGATTAAATCCATTTAATTTTTCTGTATTTCACAATTCAGGCATATATTCACCAAATGCATACCGTGGATTTGCTCGCGAATTTATTAAAGATCTGGAAAGGATGAGGTAAAGGCTTCTGCTGTCCAAAGGAATGATCATTACTTTTCCACTTGTGTTTGGTCATTTGTTGGTAAATACTAGCTTTTTCATCCAGAAGAGAGAAGCCTATTTCTTCCTTGCTTCTGCAGTATTTTTTTTTATCCTGAACTTAGTAAATTATGAATGGTGCAGACCTAGAGCTATACTGGACATCATAAAATCAGGTGAGAATTTTAGGATCTCCACAACAACAAGGATGCCAGAGCAAGGAACATGTGAACGTTGTGGCTACATTTCTAGTCAGGTATAGTGATGGTATAATATATATATGTTGACTCTTTTAGGACCTCTTCCTTGCTGATTTACTCAATGAGACTGATGCTAATTAGAGTAAGTGAATAACAGAGGTGCTTTTGCTAAGACATTAGATAGGTTGTCATTTTATTTTCTTTTTGAGGGAAACATTGTCAGTTTATTCAGTTATACCAGTTTATTTGTGCCGTTACAGTTTGTTTCTTTGAAGTGTTTGAATAACTCACCCATATGATAGTTCAGTCCATCTTGTGCATTCCATAACTATGGAAACATGACCATGGCTGCTGAGGCCCTCTGCATTGTGCTCACTCATATAAGAAAGGGTAAATTGGATCCATGAATATTCCTATAAGAAAAGCTATCTAATGATGTGACTGGCATGAATTCCCCTGATTTCCAATGCTTTTACTGAAGATTAGTTGAAATTCTGGTCTTTGTAGAAATTATGCAAAGCATGTGTCTTGCTGGACGGATTGAATCGAGGCTTGCCAAAACTAGGCATAGGGAGGACCAAAGGCGTAGCTGGAGGTGATAGTGACTCTGAGCAGCAAGACAAACGCCCGGAGAGGAGCAGGTCGAGTCTGCAAGGAAAACATGGAAACATCGACTTTTAGATATTATCAGTTTTTTGCTCAAAGCCTCAAAGGCTACTGCCGAGATATTTTGTTAAGAGTGTTATTGTTGGTTTACTACACCTGGATCATTTGACATGATTCAGTTGTACAATCTGACTATGATTGTAAGATGGATTGCTAAATTGTCAGCAGTCTAATTCCACAAAAAAATATCTATAAATTATTTTTTATTTTCTAATAAGTTAATATGGTTTTATTAGGAAATATGAATAACCGATGGGACTGATGATTCTGTACATGATTCGTGACGACCGGAGTTACCGCTGTTACCAGTCCACACAACGGTCGGCAGCGCGTTGTTACATTATCCATTTATAAATCCTGTTTGGAACCAAATATGTTCGTTTTTTTTGTTTGCTTTACCCCTTCTTCCTCCAAGGGGCCAAGGGGCCTGTTTTGAAGCGCAAGAACTTCACTACAGTTAGACCCAATGAAATGCTGGAATTTTTACATTTTCTATTAATTTCCGGCGTCAATTGAAATTTGTTCGTTTCAAACAGGTCTTTAGTTGCTTGGTCTCTCACGTGTTACATGGAAAGGTGTTAACTTTGTTGGTAACCGAATGAAACACGCCTGGAGAATGCTTCAGATCGGTATGCCAATCCATCCGGTACTTCAACCAACTAATTGTCCTACTGCTTTCCCTATTCCATCTATTGATACATGTATATATCAATCTTCAAAATATTTTTTCTCCTAAACTACTTATCCAATTTACAATCTAATAATTACACTATTATATTTATTATAATTAAATTTTTGTCGGTGTCCTAGACCTAGGGGTATATCCACTATGGGCTTGAGGCGGCCTCGTCTGCCCACGTGGCCATCCCCCGAGGGGGGAGAGGGCTCGAGGGCAACGTGGCGGCTGCCCTCCCGTGACACGCTACCCCTCTAGGGGGCGGCTAAGCGGGGGTCGGGCTCCCCCGACCCCCTCGAGCCGTCGCCACGTGTAACGAAGTGGGTGAGCGCTCCCAGTGCTCACCTACCCGCATTAATGACGATGCAGGCGTAGTGCGCCTGCGCCGCGCGCGCGTGCCGCATTTATTGCGGAGTGACGCACACGCATCTGACACCGTCGCCATCGACTCACCGGCGTGAGACCGGTGCGAATGACCGAGGCTTCGCCAAGCTTACGTGATCGCCAAGCCAGCCCTATGGCTGAAGAGACGGTGCTCCACACCCCCACACTGAGCGCTAGTGATGACGGCGGGGAGCTGCATCCCCGTTGCCAGACGCACACTCCGTCACCACCTCCTCACCGGAGCCTCGAGCGGGAGGAGGCGCTGAAGGAGCCGGAGAGCTCCGCCACCTCCCAGCGGCCCAGCGACGGGCGACGGCGTCGCCCCAAGGCGCGCCGCCGTCTGGCCTACGGTGACGGCGGCACTCCTCAGGGTGCCCTCCAGGCGGCAGGGGCGCTCCTGCGCCATCCACCCATTGCCGCGGACCCAGAGGCCCCCGTCCAGTGTTGGCTGGACGACATGGCCAACCTGGTCAAGGCGGCGCACCAGCAGCTGGACGCCAACGGCCGCCCATCGGCGGCCGGATTGTCCGGCATTGCGACTGCAACCTCTTCGTCCGCGAGGCGAAGAGCGCGACGAGCGGCGGCTCATGTACGCCGCACGTCCTCACTGCCCTTGTCGACGCCCACGGCTACTCGCGGGCGTCACGAGAGTTTATACGGCGAGCCGGATGCCCGGCTCAGCATCGAGCATCGGCGTGATGAGCGCCGCGCTACCCAAGTGGGAGAGGGCGCCGCATCCACGGCCACCGTGCGCCCTAGCGGCCCTAGAGGTAGGCCCCCCGTTTCCCCCGTCGTTGGGGCTGGATGCCGTGCCTTTGTGGCGAGTCTTCGGAGTGTCCGATGGCCCCCAAAGTTCGGACCCAGCATCCCGGAAAAATATGACGGTAGCGTCAACCCCACCGAGTTCCTCCAGATTTACACGACTGGAATCGAGGCGGCGGAGGGTGACGACAGGGTCATGGTGAACTATTTCCCCATGGCCCTAAAAGGCCAAGCGCGGGGTTGGCTCATGAATTTGCCACCCGCTTCGGTCCACTCCTGGGAGGATCTGTGCCAACAGTTCACTACGAACTTCCAGGGCACATATCCACGCCCAGGAGAGGAAGCCGACCTGCACGCAGTGCAGCGGAGGGACGGGGAGTCCCTCCGATCATACATACAGTGGTTCTGCCAGGTCCGCAACACCATCCCCTGTATCCCCACGCATGCAGTGATATACGCGTTTAGGGGAGGCGTGCGGCACAACCGCATGCTGGAAAAGATTGCCTCCAAGGAGCCCCAGACTACTGCGCAGCTCTTTGAGCTCGCGGACCGTGTGGCCCGTAAGGAGGAAGCGTGGACCTGGAACTCCTCCGGCTCTGGCGCGGCGGCTGTGGCTGCCCCCAGGTCTGCCGCCCATTCTGGGCAGCAAGAAAGGAGGAAGGAAAGGAGGACTGCCTGCTCCGGCGACGAGGGGCACGTCCTCGCCGCTGAAGATGCCCCGCAGCCTCCACGTAAGGGGAAGGCTGCGGAGGGCAACAAGAGGAGCGCTACCGCCCTTGGCCGAGAGCGCCAGGCCGGCAAATGGTGCTCCGTGCACGACCTCCCTCCACGACCTCACCGAGTGTCGCGCGGTCAAGGGATTGGCCGAGCGCGTCAAGAAGTGGGGGGAGGAGCGGGGTCAGGAGCGCCGTGTGGCCCAGAGCCTCACGGCCCCAGCCCGCGACCGACGCAGTGAGGCCAAGAAAAAGGCCCCCGTCAACGATGATGGCGATGACGACTTAGGCTACCAGGAGCCTGAAGCCACTGTCACCACCCTGGATGGGGGAGCATGCGCTCATGCTTCCCGCCGCAGCTTCAAGACCATGAAGCGCGATCTTCTGGTTGCGGTCCCCACCCACGAGGCCTCACGGCGGGCCCGGTGGTCGGAGGTCCCCCTCACCTCCGACCAAACCGACCACCCCCCGTGCGTGGCCCGGGGAGGGCAAATTGCAATGGTGGTCTCCCCCACCGTTTGCAATGTCAAGTTGAGGCGCATCCTGATAGATGGCGGCGCTGCCCTCAACATCCTTTCCCCCACGGCCTATGACCTCATTAAGGTCCCGGGGATGAAGCTCCTGCCGTCTCTGCCGATCATCGGTGTGACGCCAGGGCACACATGGCCTCGAGGTCACATTGACCTCCCGGTCACGTTCAGTGGCCCCGATAACTTCCGCACCGAGCGGATAGACTTCGATGTGGCGGACCTCAATCTGCCCTACAACGCGGTCCTGGGGAGGCCCGCGTTGGTGAAGTTCATGGCGGCCACCCACTATGCCTACCTCCAGATGAAGATGCCGGGCCCACGCGGCCCCATCACCATCAACGGTGATCTCAAGATCGCATTGGCTTGCACGGAGCAACCCGTAAGCGATCTCGCTGCAGTCCCAAAGCCCGCGGGCGGCGACGAGGGGCGCGACGTCGCCTCGTCTCACGCCCCGAGGAAGCGGATGACCCCGAGCGATGAGGTCCCCGTCAAGGAGGTGGCACTGGCCGGCGACCCGTCCAAGACCGTCAAGATTAGCGGTCAGCTGGACGGCAAATAGGGAGACGCGCTCGTCTCCTTCCTGCGGGCAAACGCTGACGTCTTCGCATGGAAGCCGTCAGACATGCCCGGGTTCCCCAGGGAGGTGATCGAGCACTGTCTAGCCGTACGGCCGGGTGCAAGGCCCGTCCGGCAGAAAGTGCGGCGGCAGGCCCCCGAGCGCCAAGCCTTCATCTGCGAGGAGGTGGCGCGCTTGCTGGAGGCCGGATTCATCCGAGAAGTCATCCATCCGGAATGGTTGGCGAACCCGGTCGTCGTCCTCAAGGCGAACGGTAAGCTCCAGATGTGCATCGACTACACCGACCTCAACAAGGCATGTCCTAAGGACCCTTATCCCCTGCCACGCATAGATCAAATTGTCGACTCCACCGCGGGGTGCGACCTTTTATGCTTTCTAGATGCATACTCAGGGTATCATCAGATCCGCATGGCTAGAGAAGATGAGGAGAAAACTGCATTCATTACTCCTGCAGTCACATATTGTTATACAACTATGCCTGTCGGTTTAAAGAATGTAGGCCCTACTTTTCAGCGTACTACTCGCATTACGTTGGGTAGTCAAGTAGGGCGTAACGTTGAGGCGTATGTTGATGACCTGGTTGTGAAAACGCGCAACCAGGAGACACTCCTCTCGGATCTAACGGAGACTTTCGAGAGTCTCCGCTCTACCCGCATGAAGCTGAACCCCGAAAAGCGCGTGTTCGACGTACCTGCGGGCAAACTCCTCGGGTTCTTGGTCTCAGCCCGAGGCATAGAGGCCAACCCCGAGAAAATTAGTGCAATAAATAGGATGTGCCCCCGAGCAAGCTTAGGGACGTCCAGCGCGTCACTAGATGCATGGCCGCCCTTAGCCGATTCATATCGAGGTTGGGAGAGAAGGCGCTGCTCCTATTTAGACTCCTCAAGTGCTCTTGGCCGTTCCGATGGACGGAGGAAGCTGAGCAAGCCCTCGATCAGCTGAAGGCGTATCTTAGCTCCCCTCCGGTCCTAGTTGCCCCCGA
The DNA here is from genome assembly GCA_000573905.2 of Oryza punctata. Classification (NCBI taxonomy): domain Eukaryota; kingdom Viridiplantae; phylum Streptophyta; class Magnoliopsida; order Poales; family Poaceae; genus Oryza; species Oryza punctata. The sequence continues at coordinate 38,577,104 of CM002489.2, read as the reverse complement.
GCTAGAGGAGCCGCTGCTGCTCTACTTGGCTGCGACCCCACAAGTAGTCAGCGCAGCGCTGGTGGCGGAGCGCGCCGAGGAAGGTTTTCGGTCTGCACCCCACCCACCTACGTTGGCACAGCCCGAGCCAGAGGACGACGGAGGAGCCCGCCAGTCAGGCGAGGGCCCTCGGGCCCCTCAGACTAGCGATGGCCTTCCGACCCCTCGCCAGATGTCACCGGAGGCCCCCAGACCCAAGGAAGGCCCCGAGGCCACTGGGGGAGGAGCGGCCCGGCGTCGCCTGACTTCGAGGCTGCCAGCGTGGAGGCGGAGAGGGCCCAGAATGGCCCCTCCCAACATTCTCATGCGGGATCCGACGCCTGTAACGAGGAAACCAGGCCTCGCCGAAAGGTGCAGCAGTCGGTTTATTTCATTAGTGAGGCGTTACGGGATGCTAAAACTCGGTATCCTCAAGCCCAGAAATTGCTCTACGCAGTTTTGGTGGCCTCAAGGAAATTGCGCCATTATTTCCAAGCGCACCGAGTCACGGTGGTAACGTCCTACCCTCTCGAGCAAATTCTTCGGAACCGGGAGGGGACGGGGCGAGTGGTCAAGTGGGCCATTGAGCTCTCTGAGTTCGATCTCCACTTTGAACCGCGCCACGTGATTAAGAGTCAGGCCCTCGCCGATTTCGTGGCGGAGTGGAGCCCGACCCCCGAACCTGACCTCGGGTTCCCCGACCCCGAGGTCGGAGCCGATCCCGCTCGACAAGCTGCCAGCTCTCATTGGGTGATGCAGTTTGATGGCTCGCTCGCCCTCCAAGGGGCTGGCGCCGGGGTCACTTTGACCTCGCCTACCGGGGACATCCTCCGATACTTGGTTCGCCTCGATTTTTGGGCAACCAATAATATGGCGGAGTATGAGGGACTACTTGCGGGACTCATACCGACGGCAGGATGGGGATCCGCCACCTCCTGGTTCTAGGTGACTCTCAGTTGGTCGTGAATCAAGTCTCCAAGGAATACCGCTGCTCCGACCCACAAATGGAGGCCTACGTCCGCGAGATGCGGCGTATGGAGCGCCATTTTGACGGGTTAGAACTACGACACGTGTCCAGGCGGGACAACACGCTCGCCGACGAGCTGTCGCGCCTCGCCTCGTCACGCGCCCCAACCCCACTGGGTGCCTTTGAAGAAAGGCTTACCCAGCTGTCGGCGTGTCTTGATCCCTCGGGGGACTCAGACGCCGCCACGCCAACCCCGAGGCCTGTGGGAGTCCAGGCCCCGGGGCCCGAAGGGTCGAACCCGACCCCCCAAGACAAATTGCCTGGATGACTGAGATCCAGGCATTCCTCAAAGACGAGACTCTCCTCGAGGATCGCGAAGGGAGCGAACGCGTCATTCGCATCTCCAAGAGATACGTGCTGGTAGAGGGGGCCCTCTACCGGTGCGGCGCTAATGGAGTCCTCCTCAAATGCATCCCTCGGGACCATGGCATCGAGCTCCTCGCCGATGTTCATGAAGGCGAGTACGGAGCTCACTCCGCCTCGCGCACATTGGTCGCCAAGGCATTCCGATAGGGTTTCTACTGGCCAACAGCGCTCCAGGACGCGGCCGATCTGGTCAGGCAATGCCAAGCGTGCCAATTCCACGCCAAGCAAATGCATCTGCCGGCCCAGGCCCTCCAGACCATCCCGCTCTCATGGCCCTTTGCAGTCTGGGGGTTGGATATCTTGGGTCCATTCAAGAAGGCGTTGGAAGGATATGAGTACCTCTACGTCGCCATCGACAAGTTCACCAAATGGCCCGAGGCTTACCCGGTCATTAAGATCGACAAACACTCGGGGCTCAAATTCATCAAGGGCATCACTGCCCGGTTCGGGGTGCCCAACCGTATCATTACAGACAACGGCACCCAGTTCACAAGTGAACTGTTCGGCGACTACTGCGAGGACATGGGCATCAAGCTCTGCTTCGCCTCCCCCGCCCACCCAAAGAGCAATGGTCAAGTGGAGCGCGCCAACGCGGAAATCCTTAAGGACCTCAAGACCAAGACATACAACATCCTCAAGAAACACGGCGACTCGTGGATCGACGAGCTACCAATGGTGCTATGGGCCAACCGGACGACCCCGAGCCGCGCCATAGGAGAAACACCATTTTTCCTGGTATACGGCGCGGAGGCGGTCCTCACATCCGAGCTCAGCAGCCCTGTACAATGAGGCAAATCAAGAGATCCTCCGACGGGACGACCTCGACTACCTCGAAGAACGAAGGTGGCGTGCCGCCCTCCGGGCCGCGTGCTACTAGCAGAGCGTAAGGCGCTACCATCAGCGCCATGTCCGGGCCCGATCACTCAACATAAACGACCTCGTCTTATGCCGCGTCCAAACGCGTGCCGGACTGAGCAAACTCTCACCCATGTGGGAGGGGCCGTTTAGAGTGATCAGTGTCCCCCGGCCGGGCTCGGTCAGGCTGGCCATGGAGGATGGCACAGAGCTGCCCAATCCATAGAACATCGAACACCTTCGTCGCTTCTATCCATAGAGGAGTCGCTGCATTGTACCTCGGGCTCGGGCCAACCCCGCGTGCCCCCTCGGGCATGGCAAAGTTGCCCAGGGGCTCCCACTATCAATATACATATCCCTCTCTTTTGCATCCGTTTTACAACAATTTTATATCCGGTCCAATTGTGGTTTTCCGCTTGCGGGTTTTGTTGGGTGTTTTTGTCTTCACTCGGGACGGCCGCATTCGTGTCGCTCCTAAGTGATTCGCGCCGCCTAGACGCCGATGGGGCCCAGAGCGAGCCGCGCCCCGAGACATGTTGAACTCCGGGGGAACTCACCAATGACCGACAATCGGGTCCGCACTTACCCCGGTCATCATGCTCTCGGCCTAGCCAGTCTCGACATGTGGAACTCCCCAAGTGCTCTAGTGTCGGTTCCTATCACTTAGGACTGCGGCCCGAACCCAAGCGCCCGCTTAAGACAAAACACCAAACAACTCGATAAGGGGAAAAACACTTGGATCACATGTACGAAACAGCGAACTAACATGAAACCATGATATATTTCATTGCAGGAGAATAGTACACAAGCATATGGTGAAAAGTCGTTCATCACATGATCGGCGCGAAGGCCGTGTCGATTATTACATGATCGGCACGAAGGCCTGACAGGAGGACACGGCGAAGGAGGAGGAAGCCAATGGCCGCAGGCCCCAATTTGCGAAGCCGTGGCGCGTCGCTGCCACTGCCGTGACCGCAGTCCTTGCTCCCTCCGCCGGCAGCAGCAGCAATTCCTGCTCCTCCCGCCGGTCAGCAACGGTAGTCCCTGCTCCCTCCGCGGGCAGCAGCGGCAGTCCCTGCTCCTGCAGCAGCGGTCCCTGCTCCCTCCGCCGGCGGCAGCAGCGGTTCCTGCTCCTCCCGCCGGTCAGCAGCGACGGTCCCTGCTCCGTCCGCGAGCAGCAGCGGCAGTCCCTGCTCCAGCAACAGCAGTCCCTGCTCCCACAGCAGTTCCTGCCCCTTTCGCCGACCAGCGGCGGCTCCTACTCCCTCCACCATCGGCAGCGGTAGTCCCTGCCCCTCCCACCGGCCAGCAGCGGCAGTTCCTCCTCCCTCCACCGGCGACAGCAGCAGTCCCTGTTTCTTCTGTCGGTCAGCAGCGGCAGTCCCTACTCCTCGCGCCGACCACTGCGGCGACTGGGCAGTACTACCTGCCAGCATCGCCGCCTTCATTTTCGACGGTGATGACGGCCGAGGAGGCGGATCAAGGGACCGCTTGGTGCCTTCGAATCGGCTGGCCACGGTCCAGGATGCAACACGATGCAGCTGGTTCCTAACTGTGGCGGGGTAAAACGCGCCGAGCGGGTTTGAGCTGGCAAGGGCGCACCTCACCCCGCCGTTTAAGGCTGGGAATGGCCGCGGCGCCGGGCACGCCCTGCCCAGCATCGCCGACTCTTGGTTGACCACCGCCGGCATAAACTTGTGCGACGGGTTGCCTATACAACCATTGCTGATGCGCGACGGTGGCAGCGCGCCGCCCTTGACCGGAGAACGTCACCGTCGCCCTGGCGGATGTGTGCCGTGGAAGGCCAGAGTGCGTGGCGATTGGGGACGCTAGGATCAGAGGAGGTAAGGGCGTAGGAAAGCTGAATTGGGGGAGAAGTGGTGAGTGAGGGGGAAGATCTCCCTCTCGGGGCCCTTTTGTACCCTGGCCGCTGCTGCGCTCGGCTCCTTGTTCCCCGCGCCCGCTCTCTTGCCCCCTCGATTCTCGCGCGCACGCCCCTTGCCGTTTACGCCGTGCCATTTACGGCGCGCGTGTGAAACGTCGCCACCGTCATAAAGATGGAAGAATGGGTCAAGCCCGCCTTAAAGGCGGAACGGTTCCCGAGGGATACGCCATCATTATCACCTTGGGCATATGGACGGACGTGCCCCGTTCCATGCGCCGCCCCCGATAAGAGGGCCATTACGCGATAATGGCCCATTACCGTTGAGAGGCGATTTGGATTACGCCCCGGATAATGAGGCCGCCACGGAACAAGGGCCCATTATCGTTGGGAGGCGTTCTCTCTGCACGCGGAACCAGCGGCCCGTATATCGACTATGGGCTTGAGGTGGCCCCGTCTGCCCACGTGGCCATCCCCCGAGGGAGGAGAGGGCTCGAGGGCAACGTGACGGTCACCCTCCCGTGACACGCTACCCCTCTGGGGGCGGATCAGCGGGGGTCGGGCTCCCCTGACCCCCTCGGGCCGTCGCCACGTGTAACGAAGTGGGTGAGCGCTCCCAGCGCTCACCTACCCGCATTAATGACGGTGCAGGCGTAGTGCGCCTGCGCCACGCGCGCATGCCACATTTATTGCGGAGTGACGCGCACGCATCTGACACCGGTCGCCGTCGATTGACCGGCGTGAGACCGGTGCGAATGACCGATGGGATGGCGTACAGTACCGAGCGTGCCGGCGCACGCCCGATAGGTATGATACGCTGCCCAATGAGCTGCCGCAAGATTGCGAGAACCGATCCGGCTCTCGCGCCTCACCGAAGATGGTGAGTCAGGTCTAATCACCTGGCGCACCGAACAGACTACGGTTGGACTAGCGAACTCCAGTCGTTTGATGGAGAATGGCGTGCTGCGCCGACCCACATGATGGACGGCCTGACAGGGGCCATGCCGGTGCAACAGGAGCGAAGGGCTTTCGCTCCAAGCCACGATGTGGATTACATTTGTAAAATAGTTTCTTCCTTTTCTCTAGACAACAGCCTGTCTGGCCCTGTGGTGTCCCCTTGTGATATAAAAGGAGGCTCAAGCCTAGAGGAAGGGGGTTCGGTTCGGCTTTTTTGCTTCGGCTCCCTGGATTGCAACTAGCCAAGTCCAACTCCGGAGAGCTAGATACCACACAAATAATCCACCACATAGGAGTAGGGTATTACGCCTCATCGGCGGCCCGAACCTGTATACTTGCTCGTGTGTCACCATCCTCCATCTGGCGATCTTTGATCCTCACCGGCCTCACCGGAGCCAGGCCTGAGGAAGTCTCTTTTTCGCGTCCCTGGGCTGAACTCAAAAAGGGGGTCTGCATAGTCCCCCGCTGCGAAGTTTCCTATCCGATAATTTTTATAATAAAATATCGTATAATTATGTTCCGATAAAAGAAAATTATACGTTTCAAACCGTTAAAATTCAATGTTTCATATGTTATAGCGATATATTTCAACGTGTTCTTAATGTGTTTCATAAAATTTACGTGACTACCTCCTCTTATTCTCTCCTGTTTTATTACTTGCTCTTTCTCCAAATTAGATCTTTAAAATATCTTTTCTCCTAATCTATTTATCCGATCTATGATCCGACCATTCCATTGTATTCGTTATAATTAAATCTTTACAACAATATATTACATAATTATATTCTAATGAAAGAAATACACATGTTTCATACTATTTCATACTATTTAAACTCATTGGTTCATACGTGAAAGTGACATATTTCAACGTGTAATTTTACTACGTTTAAAAAAAAATTGTTTCATCGTATGTAGCTTAATGTTTCACTCGTAGTCACCGAAACATTTAGGCTGTGTTCTTCTCCCCCTCTTCCCAACTCCTCTCCCTCGTTTTCCACGCGCACGCTTTTCAAACCGCTAAACGGTGTGTATTTTGCAAAAGTTTATATACAAAAGTTGCTTAAAAAAATCAAATTAATCTATTTTTAAAAAGAAAATTAGTAAAAACTTAATTAATCACGCGCTAATGGATCGCTCCGTTTTCCGCAAGCACTGAGCTGCGAACGCAGCCTTAGCCACCTGAATTTTTTTTAGGGGATCGGGGACCTGGATTGGAGTTCCCTCCAACACACCACAAAGGGCAACACCTAGGTTCGTCGCCGTAAAAGTTGGCGCCAAACCACCGCAATTCTCCCGCCAAAACCCACAAAAAGAGCGAAACCAAGATAAAGTAAAGTAAACTTCCATTCTCCTCCCCGATCCAATCATCCAATCCATCATTCCATCTCCCCGTCTCCCAGCGATCCATGGCGGCGGCGACGCCCACCGGCTGCTACAAGTGCGGCCGACCGGGCCACTGGTCCCGCGATTGCCCCTCCGAGCCCGCCGCCGCCGCCGCATCCACCGACAACGCTAATCCCAACCCCAAACCCAGCGCCTCCTCCCGCTTCGCCCCTTACCCGAGACCGAGGTTCGGCAACCCCGCGGAGGTGGCAGCGGCGGCGGAGGGGGGAGACGGGAGTGGCGGCCAGGCGCAGGGTAAGAAGAAGAAGAAGGAGAGGGCGACGCGGCCCAAGCTCACGCCGGACTTGCTTCTCTCCGACGACGGCCTCGGCTTCGTCCTCCGCTACTTCCCCAAGGCCTTCAAACCCCGCGCCCGCCCCGGCCACGAGGTATTATCGTCTCCCTTGCGCCACCCTTTGGTTATTGCTCTCAGAATACTACTAGAGCCGGATGAGCAGAGGTTTTTGATGTGGCTACGCGACACTAATTTTTATCAGACTAGAAAAATTACCCGTGCGTTGCAATGGGAAAAACTAAATTAGGGCATCGTTACATGTTTAAAGAAAACAAAATATTGCTCATGCGTTGCAATGGGAAAACTAAATTACGGCAGCGTTACCTATTTAAAGAAAACAAAATATTGCTGTTATACCTCCTTGAACTGATGTTGGAAGCATAACACAAAGCCACAATACTTAGGTGTGTTCTTCCTCATCTTTCCCAACTCACCTTCCTCGTGTTCCACGCCCACGCTTTTCAAACTGCTAAACAGTGTGTTTTTACAAAAGGTTTCTATACGAAAATTGCTTTAAAAATTATATTAATTCATTTTTAAAAAAATAATAAATACTTAATTAATCATAAGAAAATGCATCGCTCCGTTTTGGGAGATGAGTTCCCAAGCTCACCTCCCGAATACAGCCTCACTCTTGTTGCGTGCCTACCTGCAAAACAAATCAACAGAAAATGGGAAAGCTTATACCCAACACCAAATGCATTATCTCATTTAAATAGAAAACATATTATGAATTCTAATTAATTCGATTGGCCTAACGACATTCTCAACAGCTTGAACACTTTGAAATCACCAAACATAGCAAAGTGAGCGTAGTTCAAACTGATTAGGTTCCTTTTGGTGGAACCAGCCACTCGGATTCAAATCCTAGATTTGACACGGGTGTTTGCATTTATGGCTAATTATTCTTTCAGTGGTAGGTGACGTACCCATCGACAGCGAAGCGCCTGTGGTGACTTCGTCAATATCAAAATATGCCGGTCCAATCTTTTGGAGGGGCTTTTAGAGGTAGGGTGTGCGTGTGTGCGTTCATAGGGGTGAGTGTGCCTGCGTTGTGGGCGCCTGCATTTATATTGTGGTTCTAAAAAAAAAAGAAATCGCCAAGCATAACACATCAATCATCCAGACGCACCACGACTGAATCCAAACAAAATACCACGGCTGAATCCAAACAAATTTTTTATCAAGGGAGAATCAACATATGACAAAGAAGATCATATCAAATTTCTCAAATTAAGTTGCTCCACCATGTTGTCAATTCCTTCTCGACAATATCTTCCTCTTCTTTATCATCACTACTATGCAATTAGCAAAATGATCATGACAACTTTACCTTCGTTGGGACCGGATCTCAGTGCCGGTTGTGTTTGGAACGGCCTATCTTCATCCGTAGATACAGATTGCCGTTGATAACCTGGCTGCTGTGGCCTGTGGGGTAGCTAGTCTTCTTTCATGGGCGCCGCAGCATCGTGCAACACATACTGTATGTATATTGATTCAGTTTCAATCTTGTGGCATAAAGGCAAGGAATTTCCAGAGAAATCAAATTGAATCCATCTTAATATAGGGTTCATGCCATGAATGATATCAAACTTAGTGTGTTTGGATACTACGTGTGTATACAATGGCATCTCATTAAGGAATTAAATGTTTTATGTTTTTGTGCCATTAAAATACGTAGATGCCATGGACAATCTCTAAATGGTGATGGTTCATATCTCCATCAGTGTGTTCGATGGGAGGGACCGCTGCGAAGGTTCAAAGAAAATGAAGCCCACGTACGCGAAGCCCATGACGATGTATGTTGCACGTGTGCAGCGATGGAATGGGCCAGCCACGCATAGCGTGAGCTGGGCCAGCGGACCACAGACAAAAAAATATGTAGTGCTGACAACGGTAGCGTGTACGAAGCGGATGATGGATGAAAACGTGTTGCGGCGATGGGAAAAATCTGTATTTTTTAAGTATGGAGAGATATATTATGCTCAAAGGAAAGGGTGTTCCTGTTCAAATTCGGACTGTTCTTTCAAAAGGCGATTGCATATTTTCCTAGGGAGAATTTAACAGATTGCAGAGATTGTTAATCATTAATCATCATGGCTATGTGCTGGGGATGTAAACCATTTCCATTATCTAAAAGAATCATTGTGGTTAGGTACAGTCAGTGAGTCGTTTGTTTGTTTCAAGTGCACTTATACATGGCAAAAACACGATGTGAGTAACAATTTTCAGGAGTTCTTCTACCCTCTAGAGCCAACTGGAGTCCCTATTTTGAGCTGGCACGATGATGCGATCCTTTTGGTTTGTTATATCCTGACTAAACAAAATCTTGTGGAATTCTTCAGCAAAAGCCACATATCTGTCAGTAAAAACTCTGTTCTGATTTGGCTTTCTAACAAAGCTGGGTCAATAGATCTAATTTCCAAAAAAAGAAGTTGCATATGTCATGCAAAATATTTTTTGTGAAATAACTAAAGCTAATTCAGATGGACCAGGTGGAACATACTTTTGCTTATGTATATGCTCATTGTATTTTTCATTTCATCTCCTAACGTTGAGTGTATGCCTTGCTGTGTCAGGTGGAGGATCTTGGTAATCTGATCAAGCTATACACAGACTGGCACTCTCGATTGATTCCTTATTACTCCTTTGATCAGTTTGTGCGAAAAATTGAGAAAGTGGGGGCTAGTAACCGTGTTAGGGTAAGTTGTTCTGATTCACGTGTCTCTTTCATGTGATTATAAGTAAAAAGTGTGCAGACTAGCGGGTGTGGTCAACTGAAAGTTGGGCAGTCTTAATTCATCACCTGGTTCTTTTTTAACAGAGTTTATCACCTATTTTTTTCATGAAAAAAAAGGTATCCATCAAGCACAGTTTTAAATTGTACTCCATATGGATGCCAACACCAGGATTGTTTTTCTTTTAGCCGGGATGGCTGAAGAGGAGGCCACCCAAATCTTATTAATATTGCCGGAGAAAAGAAAGTTCCAGGATTGTTTATTAGTTATTACCACCAGTAGTATGTTCATTTCACAATTAGAATGGGGGTAATATGGCTTTTGAAATATCTCGGAGGACTACTTTCATATGCCAAAGAAAATGAGGGCAGGCAAAAGAACCTAGAATCACATCTATATGGAAATGTCATAAAAAAAACAACAGTTCGTGGGAAAAAAATATATTATTGTACTCCTTACTGCACGTTTCCTGTTTAGGGAAGTTCGTTCTTGTCAATCTATAGGCTGGGGAAAATATGTCAATTCACAAACATGCAAATTCAAATTCAACATACACTAGTAAAAACAAAAATAACAAATTTGATTGTGAATAGTGTGTACTATTTGCACTGAAATTTGTTGTTTTTGTTTCTACTTGTACAAATTGAATTTAAATTTGCATGTTTGTGAAGTGATATATCACATGTTGATCTATCCTATCATTTTTTTTCAAATTTTTTAATGACTTTTTAGATGACATGCAAGAAACGAGGGGATATCCCATCGAGGGATTAATATCCACCTCCACAAATAGGCTGTAGTATAGTTTTCATGGGGAATAAAATGTAGTTTCTGTGTCAGTATGCTTTCTTCACAAGAACTCCAAAAATACCCATTGCTAACTAAATTAAAAACAAAAGAGGATTTCAGTTCCGTTGTATTGATTTTTCACTCTTGAACTCAAGAAGTGAAATTTATTTTAGTTTAGAACGCTGTAATCTTTTGGTAAAAGGTAGAATCACCTTTGTCACACCATAAATGTTTTTTTTTCCTTTTAGTATTTCCATGTCCTAACATGTATCTCCTGACCTATGTATGTATTTCATTTTCTTCCTTTTCCAGAGATGCGTTTCTGAACTAAGGGACAGGGTTGCCAGAGGGGGAGATCCTACCCTACTGCATGAACCGCCGATCGAAGAAGTCATCCCAGAGGGCGAACCAGGTCTGAGTTTGTTGGTTTGTTTACAACACATATTTAGATCTTGCTAGAAATGCGTTCTTTTGTTGCTAATCTTTCTTTCCAGCATTCCCATTAAAGCAATCAATTTGTTCACTATCTGTTGCAGATGGAGCCACAGCTGAAGACCCAATTTTTGGGACTGAAGTTCCAGTGACCAAAAACCATGGCGTGGACCAGGTGCAAGAAGATACAGACATACCGGTGGAAAGCAACGATGTGGATCCCATGCAAGAAGATCTGCTTAACGAAATCTACAATAAGGCAGCTGATGTAAGTGATGCAGGTCACAACTATTTCAATTCTGCAATCTTTCTACTGGCTACAAAACTGAACAATCTGTGGTAAAATTGTTATCTCTGAACCTCCGATGACACTAAAGGAACCACAGATCCCAGCTGTTGGAGGAAGAGCTGAAGAAACCACACCGGCCGTCGCTCCAAAAGAAGCGAAACCACAAGATGATCCACCACGAGAAGCGCAGAACCAACCGAGCAAGATTCAGCTGACCGAAGAGCAGAGAGCGCGCATGGAGGCAAACCGGCTCAGGGCCTTGGAGAGGGCAGCAGCAGCGCGTGCTCGCGCCTCGCAGCTGGCCTAGCAAGCAAGCTACCTTGCTACTCAACTCAGCTACCTGCATCTTCGCTTGTTATTCCCTGCATTGCATTGCACCTCTCGACTCCTGTGGAGGATGTATACGCGGCACAGTAACCAGCTCAACTCTGTTGTTACTGTGCTACTGCCTGAATAGCATGTGCAATGGTGTTTATCTGAACTTGTCAACTTGAGGTTCAGCGTTGAAAGCATCTGATATTCTGATGTACATGTTTCATGCTTGTAGCACTGGTTGTTTACATTACACCATTGTTCCACTTCCACAGTGACGTTCATATGATTGGTTCATATCGTGATTCATGGCGTCGATGAGTTGGGCACTTGGCTACTATATCTATAGCTAGAGCAGTCTGAAGATGGGAAGTCCCACTGCTGGCTGCGCAGCTACCTGCTGAAATCTGAATTCAGAAACACCTTATCTCCTAGTAATCCAGCTATACCTACTGGCCAGTGAAAGTTCTTTTTCACCCAAGGAAAAGACGGACCTGGTTTCCAGGTTGATGTTTGTCTGACTGACTGACTTGTTATAGCTTTTGTGATGCTGTTGATCGCACACGTGTTTTCCAGGATGGGATTGTAAACCGCAATCTCCAGTTACCTCATTTACTGTAAAAACTTATGTTATGGGTTCTCTTTATTAAGTTAGGTCCAAATGATGTCGTTTCTTACAACCGATTATAATCCGTAATGCTTATTAGTGATAAATTATAAATTATATGTAAAGTTTTTATATGTATTTAATGACCTAAAAAGCCTATTTAAGAAAAATAAACTTCGATGAAAATGCATCGAAATTAACTTTGAAATTAAGATTTACAATTCGTTTTTTTGTTGCAGCTGATAAGTTGAAGACCAAACGGTGGAGCTAAAACCATTGAAATTGATCCAAGCATATTTTGGAGCAACAAGATATTGGGATGACTCTATCTCAAAATGCTACTATCTCCGTTCTCTTGACTATGGATAAGAGTATATTTAAATATATAGACAAAAGTTGTTAGTTATTTTAGGATGGAGTTGTATTTTTTAAAGTGCCACGTATCATAATTTGCAATAAGCTAAAAAAACATAGGTGATGTAGTAATCATATGCATATGACTTCACCTAACATGTTTTAAATCGTGGTGCCTTTTTAAAGTGCCATGTATCATAGTTTGCAACAAGCTAAAAAAACACCGGTGATGTAGTAGTCATATGCGCATGACTTCACATAACAAGATTTAAATCGTGGCGCTTACAAATATTTTGTTAATAATGAAATTTACTGAGGTTAGACATTTTTATGCAATCAATGAATTTTAGTGAGGTCATGGATTTTTATGCTATCGATAAAATCTAGTGATATCAAATATTTGTCGTTAGCTATTTGTTTGATAGCATGTGTTAGACGGTGCGTTGGTGAGTGTGAGTAAGCAACTATCATCTCATCTGGACAAGCCAACCACTGAAATCAAATCCAAAAGTCCCAACTCCCAACCACTGCTCTGTCCCGCGAGGTAAAGAGGGCGCCTTCGTCTTCCTCTCGACGCTCCATCCGGCCCTCTTTCTAGCTAGCCAAGGTCAGTGTGTTTCTGTGTGGAGAAATGTTTTTCCCCTGTTCCACGCGCTAAGTCCGATTGCTTTTAATGACAAATTTCTCTGATTTTTTCCTCTTTTTTTTACTTGGCATGTTCAGAAACCAAAACTACTATGGGTCCTGCTGCTTGAAGGGAAAAAAAAAGAACGCTAGTTGTTGTGTTGAATTTTTATACTTGTTCCTGATGAGAAGAAAGCATAAAGTAGCTCTCGATTTGTTTGGTATACCATTGAGGTGCCTTGCCTTATTGAGCAATGAACATAATCATATTTTCCTATAAAGAAATTATCATGCTAGATCACATTTAGTTATTTTTCCTTCAGCTAAAGCATTATGCTAACGTTTCTATGTTGTGGAAGGATGCTTTTGGTGATTCGCACGTCCAGTAGAAATTGTCATGCTAGATCACATTTAGTTATTTTTCTCTGTTGATTACTTTATTCCATGGTGTGATTACAAGAAAAAGTTTCTCTAGCTGTTCTCCTTAGAAGTAAGTCATGGAAATTTCCAGTTGTTTGTTTAATGGAATCATTTTTCTGTCTGTTTAAAGTACATCCTTGAGATCGATCAGGCATGACAAATAGTGAGAACAATATAATTAATTAAGCGTGTCATATTTTATCTTCCTTGGTTGCTGTACTATAAGTTCAATGTGCATTTCTTTGAAAGGTTGTGCTGCTAATCTTCTAAAGAAACTATCCTTTCAGGAAAAAAAAGAAAACATTTTACTGTTGAATGTGGAGCAGATGGATGTATTCTTTACCACCTCTTTCCAACTTCTACTTAAATGGTGTGTTTTTTCAAAAAAAGGAAAGTTATTTTAAAAATCATATTAATTAATTTTAAGTTTATCTTAGCTAATATTTAATTAATCTTGTAATACTAATGTATTGCTCCATTTTAAGTTTCCAACCTTCACCTTCCAATGCAGCTTAAATATGTTTCTCTCCTCTGATGACAACAGCACTGAAGCCAATATGGCCGCCCTGCCATTAGCCACCGCCGAAGTGTGCGACGCAAACTCAAATCCAATCATCGACGGCGAGCTCCGCGCCCTCCCTCCCATCTTCAAAATCTATGGGAGGCGACAGGTTTTCGCCGGCCCAGTTGCGACGGTGAAGGTCTTCGAGGACAACGTCCTGGTCCGCGAGCTCCTCCAGGAGAAGGGCCATGGCCGTGTGCTCGTCATTGACGGTGGTGGCAGTGTGCGTTGTGCCCTCTTGGGCGGCAACCTCGCGCAGCTGGCACAGATCAATGGCTGGGTTGGCATCGTTGTCAATGGCTGCATCAGGGACATGGATGAGATCAATGGTTGTGACGTTGGTGTCCGTGCTCTCAACTCGCACCCTATGAAGTCGGGCAAGAAGGGCACCGGCGAGAAGCGTGTTGCTGTGACCATTGCAGGGGCCAGGATCTGCGACGGAGAGTGGCTCTACGCTGATGCCGATGGCGTTCTCATCTCGAGGGTTGAATTGACTGTGTAAAGTTTCTGAATGTGTCGATCTATACGAGTAGTTGGTGCATAAAAGGGGTGATGATTGTGCCCTCCTGATTGTGTAGTATCCAAAAATAAATGTTATGCCCGAGCCTCTCCGGATTCTACTACCTTCAGGGTTTTCAATGTTAAGTCTCCTTTGAAATGTGGGGATTTCGTATGTAACAGTTCATTTCCTTAAAAAAAATTCCCGTACGTGAAATTTCTCTGTTCCATAGGCCTCAACGACAAAAAGGAGACCACCGTTTTGAGGTGTACTTATGGGTACGATGTACAATTGAGAAAGGAGAGCAACTGAAAGGATCACTTAGATCTAGAGGGGATGAATAGGCTAATTTAAAAACTTAAAAAGATGCTTTTTGGAAATTCCGAAAATCACATATTATGCGCACTACTAAAGAAATGCTAGATCTAGCTACCCACAAAACTAAATAACTAGCTCAAACAACATATAGAATTATAGTGGCACAAGCAAGTAAAGCTAGAGAAGGGAGAGAGGGATTTCACCGAGATTCTTGCAAGATGAGTTGTTCCCAAAATTCGAATCCTTGAGGGGATTCTATTCTTCGTTGAGGAGCTCATAAAAAGTCGGGTCTTTACTAACTCTTTCCTCAAAAGGTTGTACAAAACACTCCTCCTTCTACTAGTGGTATCTCTTCCCTTTTGGAGGTGAGATCCAACCTTCACAAATTTCTCCCAGCCAACCACAAGTAGATCGGTGACTCAAGAGTGACAACTAACCGTCTAGGAGTCCTCAACCTCCAAGAGTAATATATGATGCAAACATCTCTTAGGGAATGAAGCAAGTGCTTACAAATCATCACGAAGTCAAACACCAAGCACTCACACAAACTCGAAACCGTAACTCTCTCACACACACCAAATCCAAATCGAAAACCGGTGAAGAGAGGAATCAAGTAAGCAAGACTCAAAAGTGAATCTCAAGAGTAGCAAGTCAAGGGTATCAATTTTGCAATGAGAGCAGCAGCTTGACTTGGAAGGGGAGTGGGCTATTTATATTCTCACTCATAGATATGCCCGTTATAGGCAAAAAAAATCATTTTTCGGAAATTCCGAAATAACTTTTCAGACAAGTCCGAAAATCTCCAGAACAGCAAATCGCAAAGAAAACAATTAGGATTTTCGGCACTTCTGAAAACTTTTCGAACATATCCAAAAATGAACAGTACCAAACCTATTTTCAGAAATTCTGAAAATAAATTTCGGATAAATCCAAAAATAACCCGATCTTCGGACTGTGATTTTGTCTGTGATCTGATGTGCCGTTTCGGAATTTCCAAAAAGTTTGAGAGGAAAACAAGCTTCGGGTAGGGGTGATCACCATCATGCAGCCCTCGTTGCACCACCCAGCCGCCCAGGGGAGGAAGAAGGAACCACCCTCAAAACAAACCGCAAGAGTTATTTTACATGGTTTTAATAAGTTAGAGGATTCATTATATCCAGTTTTGCGTTTGAGAAATACGATTCAGATCTGACCCATATTTGATTGTATCAAATTGGATTGTTTTTCCACAGTGATGTATAGTGCAGCCGAATAGGTCCATAATTATTTTGGGCCTGGCCCACTAGTGGAATCCGCAGCCCATAACGAACGCCACCGCCACCAGGACGGCCCACGACCAGCGGCGCGCGACCAGTTTACCTGCGCTGCGGCCGCCACAGATTTCACCCCGCCTCGCCCCAAGCCACACACGCAGTCAGGGAGTCCCTTCCGCTCAGCTCGCCCCCATGGCGACCTCGTCGTCGCCGCGCCTGCTCTCCTCCTTCCTCGGCGACCGCCTCCTCTCCGCCAGCGCCAGGCCGCTCCTCCGCGTGGCCGCTCCAGGTAGGAACCCTTTCCCCCTCGTCTCTTGCAACGCGGCGCGCACCCGCGCCACTTCGCGAATCGCGACTGCCTCAGCGCGTTAGCGGCGGGCAAGAGTTTACTGAGGCTGCTCCGGCTTCGGCTCCGGCTCGGCTCTGTTTTTGCAGGCAGTAGGCGGGTCGCGTATCAGGCGACGAGAACGCTCTGCAACCTGGTGGATGTCCTCTTCAACAGGTGAGCCTACGATCGCCAGCGTTTCAGCACACCAGCTTGTTGGGTAATTGCAGCATTTTGTTTGCTCTAAGGTGTCCTTCGAATTAATCCATAGTTTATTGGTGGCTGGAGAGTTGGTGCTAGTTTTCTTTGAGCAATTAACATATAGTGTGACACTGTGAACAACTAGTCAGATTAATTACCACACATAGGTGTGGTTGCTGCTATTGTTTTTTTTTTTTTTTTTTTGGGGGGGGGGGGGGCACAGATATCTTTGGAATACAAATCTCGAAAAAATGCCATGTATCTTAGTACACATCAACAGAAATTCAGGATCTGCTAATATTGATGATTGTTCATTTGGCTGTGCGCTGCATATTTTATTAGAATCATTTGTATTTAGTTATTTTGGAACACAGGGCGCCAGGGCCAACATAGATGCTGGTGAACAGAATGTTAATTATTTCATTGTAATCTCTCAGAGGTCAGAGTGACAAACCGGGAGATAACCCTAGACGCCTACGGCCTGGGAAAGTATCTCCTCGTCTAAGCGTTCCCAAACATATACAGCGGCCACCATATGTCAATGCTCGTCAAAGACCTGGATTGAGCAATGGACCTGAAATACATGATGAGAGAGGGATTGAACGCATGAGGGCTTCTGGAAAGCTTGCTGCACAAGTTTTGAAGTTTGCCGGGACTCTTGTAAAGGTAATGCTATTATTACTAAAAAGGCTATATTCTACCTTTTGAATTGATTGAACATTATTATCATTAGGGAAACCTCGCCTTGTTCGGTATTGGAAAAAACAGTGTACCTTTTGGGGGAAGATGGTTCCTCTGATAATGGTTAAGGTGCAGGAGAGAACTAAGTACATTTTTAGACACCTATAAAGTATTTCCTGAGGTAGAGGTGCCTGTTTTCTTAATATTGTACCTGCTTCCTCTGCAGGGGCAATATCTTCCAATGTGTTTCTTGCTGTGTTGTATGTCTGTAGTACATAAGTAACTGCATGTAGTGCTTAAGTAAGAAAATTGATATTCTTTCCATGTGATGTATGTCTCTGCTTGTTACTCAAGACTAACCATACTCTAGGAATGTATAAGACTCAAGTGTCAAAGACTGATTTGTTCTTATTGACAGCCAGGCATAACAACTGATGAGATTGATAAAGCGGTGCACCAAATGATAGTAGATAATGGAGCATACCCTTCACCACTTGGTTATTGCGGTTTTCCAAAGAGTGTCTGCACCTCAGTGAATGAATGCATTTGTCATGGGATACCTGATTCTCGTCCTCTTGAAGTAAGCCATCCAAAATTAGAGATAATGCACGTACATATAATAAAGTTACAAATTGACCTCGTTTGCTGCAGGATGGTGACATTATCAACATTGATGTTACTGTTTATCTCAATGTAAGTCAAACAACATTTGTAGATCACCCAAATTTATTACCCTTAATTGCTTTGATACTGCAGTGTTTCCTTTGCCAACAAAAATAAGGGTGAAAGAAAGCAACCACATTGCTTATTTAATCGCCAGTGCTTTGCTTTTTCTGGTGGATTGTGATGATATTCTCGAGGATATTTTCTTGTTGTAGTGGTTTCTTACATGGTCATACACAAACAACTAGCCTTTCCTTTTCTTTTGAGAGTGCTTCTATGCATCTCCTTATATTTGCATAGATGTTAAAGTATGACAATGGTAACTGGTGATTACTTACCCTTCACTTGGTTTAGGACTTGTGCAACCCATGGTTGAGACATGGCATGGAATTTTTATGTGCATTCTTAGTCCCATCTGTCTATGTACAGTTATTGATTTTTTTTTTTTGAACGACTCACGCCAGACAGTGCGAAGTTCATATTGATAGAGAAGGAAAAAAATTACAAGATTACAACCCTAGGAGGTCGTAATCAGGAAAACAAAGAAAATTATTGATATGGTTACATGGGCTACTGTGTGGTTCATTTT
Organism: Oryza punctata; assembly: GCA_000573905.2. Classification (NCBI taxonomy): domain Eukaryota; kingdom Viridiplantae; phylum Streptophyta; class Magnoliopsida; order Poales; family Poaceae; genus Oryza; species Oryza punctata. The sequence continues at coordinate 38,558,665 of CM002489.2, read as the reverse complement.
TAGTATATTTGCTTCGGCTACAGTCAATTTCTGATTTTTTTTCCAGTGCATTTATATTGTACTTGTGTATTTGGTTCTAGGGTTACCACGGTGATACATCCGCCACATTTCTATGTGGTGATGTTGATGACAAAGCTAAGAACTTAGTTCAGGTGACCTCAAGTTCTCAATAAATGTTTAGTTTTAACAATTAAGAAGTCAAGTACTGTACGATTGAGAACCTGTTCCTATGCTGTTTGGAATGTAGTTCATTTGTAACCTATGAAATCTCGTAGATGAACAATGCTATACCAAGTTATTTTTTATTTTCTGTTTTCCATCTATAAATTCAGGGGCAAGAAGCTCATGAAAGTTTCAGACATAACTGCTAATAGATAATCTTTGCTTCATGACATGTTCAGAGTTTAGGTATTTTCTTGTTGTCAAACAGGTAACAAGAGAATGTCTCGACAAGGCTATATCAATCTGCGCCCCTGGGGTGGAGATCAAACAGATTGGTCGAACTATACAGTACGTAAATGAAAGTTGTGCTGTTGATTTTCCATATGAGCTGATGATGAAATATTGGATTTTACATTCCAATTTCTTTTGAGAAACCTTCTGCAATTAAATTTAGAAACCAACACTTTTAGTTATGTTGGATCTACCACAGAACCTTACCTGATGAAATCCAGTTTCTTGAATTTTGATGATGACTGATATAAGTATTGCTATTAATTTCTTATAATCCATTGCATATTTAAAGGATGTATGGATATTATTACCTATAAAATTTATTTCCTGGTTATCCATTTTATGTGTTTGATTGAAATTGACTGGTTATGTAAATGGATTTGTCATACTAATTTCCGATGCACTGATACAGTGATTTTGCTAGACTGTATATGCATTTTGATGATTGTATTGGACTCCTATCACTACTGTAGACTTTTCAGTAATGCACCAGTAGGGTATATTGATCCTTGGTTTCAAGTTAATTTACTGACAGTTCTCGATCTTCGTAGGAACCATGCAGATAAATTCAAGTTTGGTGTAGTTCGGCAGTTTGTCGGTCATGGGGTTGGACAAGTGTTTCATGCTGAACCTGTGGTGCTTCATTTCCGTGAGTCCTTCACTTTGACGGAACATCTTTGACTCAATGCTATCGACAGTTTTGGGCTTATAGCATATATTCCAGTCACTTAACAAACCATAATAGACTAGACGGCTAGACCCCTTCACCGATGATGCTTTGCTGTTGCAATTTGCTCTAATCAGCTTAGAGACATAATTTGCATGCCATGGACTGATGATGGTTTCGAAATTTGCAGGAAACAGTGAATGGGGCCGTATGACATTGAACCAAACATTTACTATAGGTACATGTTTCCAAATTCCAATATGCACATAGTATGGTTGTTTTTTCTACCAAGTTGTGACTGTGACTAGACCTATTCTGTCATAGCTATTGTGCACATAAATTCAAACAATGATGCTTAAGCTGAAACTGATGCAACTACTGTGCAGGAGTAATTTACCAATTAATTTCTGTTGATTTGCTAGCAAGAAGCCCTAGAAACACTTAGAAGTGATGATATCATGTTTAATACTGTTATCATCTGAAGATTTTTCGTGAATCATATAAAGCTGACAACTTCCCCCATTCTATTCTTTTTATTAGAGCCCATGCTTACCGTGGGGAGCATAAATCCAGTGATATGGTCTGATGACTGGACAGCGGTGACTGAAGACGGGAGCTTGTCAGCACAGTTCGAGCACACAATACTGATTACAGAAGATGGCGCGGAGATACTGACACAATGTTAATGGCGGACGAGGATTAGAGGCGAGTAATGACAGTGATTCTATGAATCGGTGGCTGGAGATGGAACCCTACATTTTTTGGACAATTGGTCCCACTCGAAGTTCCAAACCCTAATGCGAACTCATGTTACTAAGATAACCTACAAAAGTTTTGAGTAAAATTGGTTTTAGAAGTCCATTTGTTGTTTGGTTCCAAAGCAATCAGGTTGTTTGGTGGCTGAAACTTGCAAGTACCGTGGTTGGCTGCTTGGGATTGCCGAAAGGCACGTTTTGCCTCATTTGTTGGCGAAGTACCGCTTTGCTTAATCAACACTTTTCTTCAATCGATTATTAGCTTGATATAATTTAATTGGTTATTTCGTCAATCAAAATTCGAAAGATTGCCTGTCCTGTTCACTTCCACAGCGACGGCAAGCCCGAAACTCTCTGCTATGCCAGATTTTATTTATTCAATTTTTTTTCTTACTATGAAACACCCGAAATGGATCAACCTGCAGTATAAGAGAACACTAATTATTCTTACTGCCTATGATGATTCTCTAATAACAAATTGACAACTGCTTAAGGCTAACTTTATGATTATAATAAACTAAGGAACTGTCCATGTATTTATCGAGTGATTTAAAAAAAAAACACCCAAATTTTTTCTACCTTAGATTTATATCTAATGAGTACAAAAGAAAATATTAAATATATAATTTACTTAAACAATATTTTTATCAAAATTATAGTACACTTACATCTCATATCAACTAAATTTACAAATATAATTTTAGTTATATAGAATTATAATTTTATATTTTAAAGAAAATAATAAATACATATTTACTTATATAATATTTTTACAAAAAGTATAGTTGGGCAATCGACATGATATATTTCACATTCCAGAATTTTTAACAAAATTATAGTGTATTTACATATCATATCAACTGAATTTACGAATGTAATTTTAATTATATAAAACTATAATTAATCTTAACGCACGAATCAGTCAAGAAAACATCAAATATTAAATCGTAAACTAATCGATTCGGTGTAATCCCTCGCCGACCATGGCAAAATCGTCCAACCGGTCACACCAGCGCGACCTACGCACAGTCGGTGGGCCTCCCTACGCTCCACTGACATGTGGGATCCACAATATTGACCTCATTGTGGCCCCCACATGTCAGTGAGGTAGGTGGCCTTTAAAGAAGTCGGGGGTTCGAGTTGATTCGTCCCACCGGCCCAACCGCTCCCAAATTCCCCCTGCACAGCACTTCCATATGCGGAAAACGGGAAGAGGTCCTCATCACGCAGAAACAAAAGCCGAGGCATCCCCGGATTCCAGAAGCTTCTAGTAGCACTGTAGCAGCCGCCTTCGCCGCGCGTCTGCTCGCGGGAGGGGAGATCGAGGCGAGGGAGCTCGGGAATCGATCGACGGGAGACCGTGGAAGGAGTGGAGCGCAATGCCGCGTGGGAGGCGGTAGGGATGGCGGCGGCGGCGGCATGGCGAGGGGTGTAGCGCGCGCGGCGTCGTTCGGTGGCCGCGCCGCGACGGCGAGGTGGTGCTCGTACCGGCGGATCACGGTGGCCGTCTGCCTCGGGAACCTCGTCGCCGCGCTCCTCGTGCTCCGCTCCCTCACCTCCTTCGCCCCCACACCGCCCAAACGTGAGCTGAATCTCGCGGCGTCATCTCTGCACCTTGGGGTTTATTCGATCTGATTCGTGCGTTGTATCGAACTCTTGTTTCTAGGTGAGGAAGTGGTGGAGTATACGGAGGAGCAGGTTAAGAAGGCGGAGGAGTCGATCCGGATTCGCCGCGAGGCGGAGCCCATCGAGCTTGTCGAGGCGGTATTAACCAGAAATCTTGTTGTAAAATATTTTCACAATACTTGCGATCTAATTCACTAATCCTCGAAAGCTTTTGGTGCCAAAGGTGAAGAACCTGCGGAAGATTTTCAGGCGGGAGGAGAAGAGGCGGAAGGAGTTGCCTCTGGAGTTGAAGCAGAAGGTCTCGTATGAGATTGTGCAGCTCCTGCTCGACTTGGGGGATAACAGCACTTTCGCTCAGCAACGAGGTATTCTCACATTCTCGTATCTGGTTGGTAATTGGTTTCAAATCAGGAAATAGTACCCTGTTTTATGTACAACGGAATGGCCTGTTAGATTCGGAATTTGAATACCATTTTCTTAGTACGTGTGGCGTTATTTGGAATCATGTGTTAATCTTGTCTAGTTTTTGTCTGCCAAGTTGACTTGCATATGTGGGCCTATTTCAGTATTTTATAATCATTTCATTTGACGTATTCAGGAGGGCTGAACAAGATGTTAGTTCTTTATTTGTGATTTCCTGTGCACTCATCAGTTCATCTGCTCTCTTGCAAGTGTCATCTTACTTAGTTGCATTTTCTCAATCCACATGTTATAAAATAAACTTTTTTGCACGTGATTTCCCCATGGTATATCAACACAAAAGTGGTTCCAGCTACCTTGATTTGCTGAGTGACGCATTCAACATATTACGTATGAGTTGACCTATTTGGCACAAGAAAAGAGAACAGATATTAGTAATGTGGAATGTAGATGATTAGGAGAGGGCTATGGTAGCATGATGATACCAACTATTATAAAATTTTGCCATAATTTGTTTGGCTAATATTTCTTGCAAGTTCCAAAGCTAACAGTATCATAGCAGAACTGAACCTCGTTTTTGGTTTGCATTCCAATTGTTTTGCTTCTTGCCACAACATGCAAGATACAGATTTCTATACTAACTTATTAAGTAGCCTTCTACAAATTATTAAGATATTTTCTTGATTTTTCATATTGGAGTACCTACATCTATTTTTCCCTAATACATAACAGAAGCAGTGGAATCATGGCGGTTCAAGAAGTTAAAAGATATAAAAAGTGCATCTATTCAGAACTCAACAACGTTAGACCTCTCCATCGAGGAAGCAAGTACGTGAGCTTTTCTATTGAATCTACTGTTCTGTGTGCTCGTATTCTTTTCTGATTAGTGATGCGGCCTTTGGCTATATACACTGAATTTCAATATTTTCCTGTAGGAACCTTAAAGCGAGCCCTACAGTTCAATTGGCATGTGCTGATGGACGACATTGGTCTTTGGATACCATCAGAAGTCTCACACACCGAACATGATGACAAACCTGAGAATGAACCAGAAGGTCTTTTTTTTTTTTGTTTATTTATGAAGTTCAGAGCATTCATGACCTCTGCTCAAACAATTGTGTCATTTTTATACCTTTGTAGTTGTAGTTATAGACTATATTTTGAAGTTCTCAAAATGAGATTTTAATTTCCAACCTATGTTAATTGTTGCAGAAGAAGAGATAATAGCTGGTCCACCTTTGCCCTCACAGTGCAATGCTGAGCTACATACTGATTACGATGGTGCTGCTGTTCGATGGGGCTTAACACACCCCAAAGAATCTGCCGCTGATTGCTGTCAAGCATGTCTAGACCAGGCTAAGAATGCCAGGCCAGGTGAACTAAGGTGTAATATATGGGTTTATTGCCCATCAGAGTTTGGATGCTTCTCTCCAGATAAATATGAGCATAAACATCAGGAGTGCTGGTTGAAACAGGTATACTCAGTTTTGTTCTATATTTATGCACCAACCATTGAAATTACAGCCCTTAATATTTGTATCTTTATTGTTTTTAGTTTAGATGAGTGTTAGAACCTCAGTTTTTTTATGCATTTTACATGTGTGCCATGAGATGGCTTACTGTTTAGTTACTATATGGAAATGATTTGGAAGATATTTATGCCTTAAGCACGACCCTTTTATTTACCATTTAGTAGTAGTAAAGGATTTGAATGGCAGAAGTCAGATACAAGGTGGTGCTGGTGTTCATGTTGCTATTCTGCATGAGGCATTTTCTTGTGAGTTCAAGTTACAACATTAGTTTGGATTACCTATCCACAGTTTCAGCCAACAGAACTACAGAAGCTTATGCACTTCCAGAAACAGTTTGATTTTGTTAGCTGAGCTGTTAGTAGTGTTGAACCGTTGGCTAGTTTCGCCCAGACAAGGTGGGACAAGTTTAACGTCGGGTTACCGATGCTGCTGTATGCTTGTGCATTTCTCATACTATGGATTTATTCACTGATCTGCACCAGCCTCATGTTTGATGCTTTACAAAAAAAATATTCACATTTAATTTGCTGCAAAAGAATCATTAATGCGAGCTAAGTATCAAATTATCCTGCATAATTCTGACCCATGTACTGTTGTTGAAGGAGTTTGGTTGCTCATTGCACTCGTTAGTCTTCAGAAATCCATGTTTTATATGAATTTTATGTGTTTCTTCGCCATAGGTTCCCTTCATTAGAGGCTTTGTTTTATAAGCTAAAATACTTGATGAAACACCTGGCACTGTTTACTTTAGTTTTTTTTGTCTGAGAGTGACATGAAATGGTTTATTTCTTCTTATGAGCAAATCAATCAATGTTTGATGGTTCAATGCTTGCAGGCTGACAGCCCTAAACTCAACTTCAAAGACAAGTACTCAGAGTCATACAGAAATTCTCATCCCACTGCCCCAGTCGTTGTGCCCTGGATGTCAGGTGTCATCAGCGCGTGAGCTGTTAGTCCTCAGAAGCTCATCTGAGATTGGGAGATTTGTACCGATGAAAAACTTAACCAAAGCAACTTCATATACCGATTCTTCATCGTTTCTTTTCTTTTCTTTTTTCTTTTGCCACGATACGTTTCTCTTTCTCTTGTCTTGGGTATATACGATACGAGTATGATGTAAACCTTAGATTAGTCATTCTGATAGCAAAAGTTTCATTTGAGGGAGGCTTATTTTGTGGCTAAGGGAATGTGGATTGACTGATTAATACAATGATTGATTTAACCAATGGTGCTCTTGCATATTGTCCAATCTAAATCTTTATCCATGTGGTCATCTGACAATTATATAATTGTCAGTTACATATTTTCCGCTGTAAATCCTCGATCACGAGCTCTCCTGAAGCACCATTCGGACCACTATATAATTGTTAGTTACATTACCGATTGCTAATTCAGAACGGCACTAATCCAACTCCAATTATATAGGAACTTGTAGCGTTTAAAATTTGTCGTCGAATCTAGCAAATTCTCCACTCACTACTTCATCATGTCCCATTTAATTTCTTCAAATGTTTGTCCCTCTTTTATTTTTTTCCTCAGCCTTGATTTCTACAAAAAAAAAAAATTCCCAAAATCCTTTATACATCGGGGAAAGTCCTAGACCAGTAATCGTCTACTCCGCCAAGAAATCGGATTAGAACACGGCAACACGCAACAAAAGTCTGAAATCGGAACTAACTCCATGTCCTAGCCACAGCCACTTGCCGTCTTCCTCCGCATCGCATCGCAGCAGTAGCCATGTACGGCGGGTTCGGCAGAGGGGGGCAAGGGTGGAGCCCGTTCGACGCGATCCGCGGCTTCCCGTCGACGCCCGAGGCCCTCATGTCCCAGATCGACGCCGCCATCGCCGCCACCGAGTACGCCCGCTCCTGCGCGCAACTCGACCCCGCCGCCTCCTCGGAGGCGCAGCAGGCGGCGGCGCCGCCCGCGGGCGAGGCGCGTGGGGAAGGAGAGGCCTCCGCCACCGCCACCGCCACCGCCGCCGCCGCCTGCTACGATGCGAAGGTCGCGGACGAGGCGTACCGCGCGGCGTGCGCGGCGCTCGGGGCCGGCAGGGCGGACGCCGCCGTGCGGTCGCTGCGGGTGGCGCTGGCGAGCTGCCCGCCGGAGAAGGCGGCCGCCGTGGCGAAGGTGCGGTCCATGCTGGCCATCGCGTCCGCGCAGCTGCACAAGCAGCAGCATCAGGCGCAGCAGCAGCTGCAACGCGGCGTCAGGAAGTGAGAAGCATCACCGGCGTCGTTGCAGGATTACTGGATTAGCCCTTTCAGTTCGGATTAACCTTGAGTTTGTGATTAGTGGTAATCAACAACTAGTCAACTACATCTAGTGGCGTTTAATTAGTGTTGAAAATTTGTTACTAGAAGCACCATGATTTGTGACATTATCATATTCACATCACAAGATGATCGTCTATTCTTGCTGCCTTTCGGTTACATACTTTCACTCTTCATTAAGAGAGATCAATTGCAGATTGTAAGATGAAACTTGACACAGCAGAGTGATTTAACGCAGGTGATGCGCGAATCGTGCGTAGACTCTTATTTATCTTGTGTCAGAAACTTCGCGTCCATCTGACTTGTTTGATGGGGGAAGCAGCAATGAAGTCTAAAACACACTGGTATACTTTGCCCATCAACCTGAACTGTTACTGTCCCCAAAATTGCGAGAGAGAAAAAAAAGAATCATGACTGGATACAGCTCTCGCTATGTAAGATATGATGTCACAGTATCAGAATCATCATTCGTAGGCGAGTAGAGACTGAAGAACCTCTGTGCTCAGCGCAGATCTAGACTAAAATCCTGCAAAGGCAGCAGGAATGAAGGAGCTTCACAGGCACTTCTTGATGTCTGAAAACAAGGGATTTTCCTTGTTTGCTGCTTCGACGTCCTCAGGTGATGCAACGGCAACCACGACACCGTTGTCGTTAATTGTTTCGACAGCATCAGCAAACTCCTTGAAATCCTTCAAGCTGCCAACATGAAAACCAAAAGGATCAAGATGACAGTTCCGTGCGTCTGTAAGAGAGGGAAAAAAAAGGCATACGAATTTTTGGGCCACGGATTTCATTACCTGGTTGACAATATCTCTTCACGTCTTTGTTGGCGTTCCTCCTCCGTGATGCCCAGCAAATATCGCATTAGACTGAAAAAAAAAACGAGAATATGTGTTCAGTGTCTTCTGCATTATGAATGTGTTATTGTATCATGTGCATAAGCATGATATAAATTTGTCCATATAGTACATCTATCTGTTCAAATCACACCATATACAAGTTAAACTGCAGTTGGTTTAAAAATGACGTGTAATCTCTGAATATAACTAATTCGTAAGGAAACAATCAATCAATGGTTGCATATCAAATAAGAATTCTAATATTCACATGGATATAAACCCCATTAACAGTATAACCAAAAACAAGATAAAAGACCATGTTGAATGAGTACGCAGAACACAGAAGAGGCTTTCATACCTGCTGTAACCTTTAGCATCTGGTAGCTGGTAGGAATCAACGTCACCTATGGTACCAATAATAGCTTTCGTGAGACAATCATCATCCATTTCTAGCTCTCTTAGGAACTTGGCCGTCTCATCATAAACTTCTAGTGTTTTCAATAAATTTGGATCACGGTATGACAAGTATGAGAACACTCCTGAAAAGGAAACAATATTAGCACTATGTGGATAGTTTGAACCAGCAGAAAGGGTTACTTTTTATTTAAAAAGGCAACAGAGGTTACCAGTTATTTAAAAGAGAAACATATCTAAAATCAACGAACCTGAATGGGTGTCAAAATCACAAAACCCTCCATATGCACCACCACTAACTCGAACACGGTCCCACAACCACGTATTGCTTATGTGCTTGGAGATGACATAGGCGCTTCCATTGAGTTGATATCCACTTTGGTACAGGTTTCCAGCTTTTCCAACATAATTAACCTTCAGATGATAAACTTAAAAAATTTCAGATAACTAAATCAATTGGAACTCACAGTTCACTATTACCAATGAGTACTCGTCTAGAAAAGACAGCTTAAATATAATGCCAGGCAAATTTCCTTACCTGAGTGGGTACAACGATAGCTTCATTAACAGATGGCAATCGAGAAAGCCATGGATCACTTCCAAGGGATGTAGTACTTGGCAGCGAATCAAGAAATTTGGCAATATGCTTGTTAGATTTCTCAAGATTTTTCCAGTCACTTGTTATGTTGACCAGGCAACTGTCCTTTCTAAAGAGCGATTGTCTCATTTCCTCAAGCGAAGATGATATTTTGTCCCAATCTTGATCAATCTTCGTTTCCAGATCGCGTAAATACTCAAGATAACTAGCCATTGCAACATGGAAAATTAATATTTCAATATTGAAGAATGTGATAGTGTCAAACATAAATCTGGTAGTGAAACATGCACACTTGCACAGAAATGAATATTGATTAAAATAATGGCTACTTGTGCAATGATTAATGCAAGTATGCAACTCTTACAAATAGCTTGCTAAAATGCAGTGAGGCTTATTGCTCAAATAAATGAAAATAACAAAATATTAAAAATAAACAACCAAGGAATCATATCATCGATTTGAATTGCAGTAGAGGGTAGACTGCCCCATAGTAGAAAAAGACTACCCCACAGTCATGTGATTATGCCTATGAGGCAATAATGATAATGATCAATTTTTAAAGCTAGCGGAATTAACAATCTGCAGGTGCTTATTTATGTTTACTGTCAAGAATCTTATTCTTACCTAATACCACCCATCTGCTCGGCAATCCAACCAGCTGTATTTAACTTAGCGTCCATTCTAGCAGCAGCTATGCCATGGCCACTGCCCCTCAATCGATTCTGTGTTGAACAAATCATTAGATAACCACATTACATGCAAGCATATGACCCTCCACACACATACTGACGATACTAGTTATTACCTCCATTCTTGCTTTACTTTGAGAAACGAACTGCTTGAACCTCTGCTGTTCTGTGAACTGAACATCTTGGAGAATGCAGTAAATCTGAAAGAACAGAACAATAGCTGATTTTGATATTGTGAACACAATGGCAGTAATTACATGGCTATGGAATATTTTGTTTAGATGGTTTCATGCAAAATAAACATATTTAAGCCATATTGTACACTCTGTCATTGCCTTTGCGGCTTTGCCTCTATGGTCTACCCAGACAAGGATCACAAGCGTACCAGATTAAACAAATCTTCTACTCGTGTTGCCATGGACTTCCCCCTGACAACGATGCGAGTAAGAGGATCTTCCTTTCCCCTTATCGAAGATGTGAATGGGTAAACTGATATGCCTCCAGTTTTTCTTCCAATTAATTGGTTAAGCTGCACGAAGTCCATGTCTTTTGTGCCCATCTCCAGCAAAGATTGGCTGGCAGATACATTCATAGTTATTAGTTAGTTCAAATATCTCACGGTACATGAAGGCGTGGAGAGAACAAAAAATGAGTATCTTCATGGTAGATTAAGAATAATGTACTGATCAATGCTCACCAGAACAATGGCAACAACTGCAGATGATCTTTCTTCAATGAACTCATGTCAAATACAATTTCAGAGTAGACAACATCATTGGTAAAGAGGTCATGTTGCAAAACCTTGACACCATTTATCTCTCCCACCTACATATGACATGAATATTACATTCTTCAGTCCAATTAGAATTGTAAAATGAAGAAAGATAACTGTAACTCCTAATAAACGGTTTATAGTTAAATATTGTAAATTTTCCCATGCATTTTTGCAAAAGGATCTTTTATACCAATGTGGCATTGTCTAGTTTGGTCAAACTCTTGGAGCCTATGTTCTATTCTATAATTCATAAACTGGAAAATTGCAACATGTCTTGCATCAGGATGTTAGACCTAGCTTCCCTTACAATGTTCAATTAGATAGCTCTCACAACCACAGCAGATGAAAATAAAAACATATAGTAACTTACAATCAATTTCTTGCCCAATCAGGCAATTAATCTTATCTCACAGGGTGAGGAGCTATTCGGTATGACTCCCAGAAGTTAACTTTGCCAGTAAATTACTAAATTCTCATATTGGCCAAACAGAGCACAATGCAAGCTGAAGAATTACCTCTATAGGTACATGAATAGGTTCTTTAGGGATATCTTGCAACGACAGGCTAGGGACAGCTTTTAGAGCTTCTGGGGGATCTGGAGTTTCTTGTTTATCCTTCAGCTCTTTTGTAGCACGTGCCAATTCTGCAAGATCCTCTTGAGTCATGCTAGCCTTTACTTTCTTTAGAATCTCTTTCTCAGCTGCTTCATCACGTGAGGCCTTCTCTGGATCAGGCTGCACAACAAAGTTTTGAATTTTAAGGATATCTGGTGCATAAAAAAAGTTCTAATATACAATATATGGTGTGCTTTAGACCTGCATTTCAACTGTGGCACGATGTGCATTATTCAATATAAATTTCTCCAGGAGTGGTGAAAATACTGCTTTAGATCCCTCTGCTGCAATACGTGCTTTCAACTGCTGTAATGGGCGTTCATATTTCAGAGGCTCAAAGGGGTCCATGTCATATATCCATTTGCCCTGAAAATGTTTGTGACAATAAATCATGAATATGTTCAAACATATCTGTTTTTTTATTTCAGAATGAAAAAAAGAAGAGCAAGGAGTTCATACAATCGAACGAAGCATCAGAGACAAGCCTCGAGGAAACGATCCTGTGTTGTTCTCCCTAAGAGCGAATTCAATTGTGTTCATAGATGCCTCCACTGCTTCTGGTGCAAATCCTTCCTCCGCCAGATTCTTCAAAGTTTGCATTACCAACTCTTCAACCTTTTGAATATTATCCTCAGATACACCTTTCAAACCTATACTGAATTGTGGCTGAAGGAGCTCATCCTCAACACCACCACCTACTATAGCATCCCCTAAACCACTTTCAAGAAGAATCCTTCTAAGTGGCGAAGCAGGAGTTCCCAACAAAAGGTGGTCCAAGAAACCAAGTGTAAGCTCAGTTTCTACGTCTAGTGGCTGCTCTGAGAGCAGCCAATTAATACACACCATAAATTTCTTCTTTAGATCCCCTTCCTGACCAACAGGATACTTCTCAACAATTCTCACTGGTTCTTTGAATAGCCTCTGTGGCCAAACCTTTGATTCATTAGGAGCAGGGCTGGCTTCAAACTGGTTGAGATATTCTACAGAAGAGGAACAAGGCATGGAAGAAAACTTGAGAGTTGTAATACCACCAAAAGGTAGTTGGAAAATGATCTGGTGAATAAGCACAGGTAACTAATTGTTAGATAGATGCCTTACCACTAAGAATGCGTAGGCGTTCTTTTGGGTCATCATCACCGTAGAACCAGATCCTAGCATTGCTTGGATGATAGTACTTACTGTGGAACTCCTGAACATAAGACAAAAAAGAGGAAAGGATTTAAATGCAAAAAAAAAATTAATCAAGCATTGGCTTAAAGCAATAAATGTATCTAAAATGTCCCTAAAAGAAAATATGATGCAGTAATTCCTCTTTATGTTTCCAATAAAAGATTAATAATCATCCGAACTTCTAACTTTGGGAGAGCAAAAGAATATAGGATAACATGTAACATTACAGGCATAGGGTAAGAACACATGACCTAGTACATATCATTAAAGTAACCAATGAGAACACTAAATCTTGGAATGAGATTAATATATTTCACAAAACCTTGAATTCTTCAAAAGTAAGCTTTGGGATTTCATTTGGGTCCCCGCCGCTATCCACACCATAAGTGTTCTCAGGAAAAAGGGCCTGCAGAAATTTCAAAACATGTTATGAACTGACTTTTTTTCACTTTAGCAACCGGGCAGCTAGAATCATGACTAGGAACTATACAGAAATTGCCTTTTCAATTTGCCAAGAACAGTACAGAGTATTCAAAAAGCATCAGTTTAAAACAAGCATAGACAGAGTAACCTACAAGAGGAAATGAGACAGTCTGGGCCATGGGATGTAGATATGTAAGTTCCATATTTTTCAATAGATTGAGGGGAAAAGGCATGATCATGATAGGGTATCCCTTATCCAACAGGGGTGATCCCAGGGGAAAAAACATCATGCAAAAGATGACAAAAGACATAATTACAGTCTCCTAACGAACTTACAATGATAAATTGAATAGATGAAATGAAACAAATAGGTAACCTGTTGAGATACACGCCCCATTAGGTTGTCAGGTTGAGAGTAAACTCCTTTCATCTCATTGAAGACGACACCTAAATTTAACATATTAAAAGGATTATGTACATACACCTTTTGAAGGTGCTCATTCCATTAGAAATAGAATGAGTAATCAAACCTTTGTAGGATATCTCCTCTTCAGGATTGTCAAGCTCATAATGCCAACCTTCCTGTTGAAATGTTTGGAAGTCCTCAACACATCTAGGGAAAAATACTGCATCAAGGTATACATCTACCAAGTTATAGAAATCCTGCAAGGCAACAACATGAAGAGAAATATGAATGGTGATAATGCTATAAATAGTCACAGAAGAATTTCTTTAACAAATTTTTATCACCTTAGCGTTTGTTGAAGCAACTGGATAACATGTTCGATCTGGATAAGTGAATGCATTCAGGAAAGTGTGCAGACTGCCCTTTAAGAGCTCAACAAATGGCTCTTTTAAAGGGTACTTTCTTGATCCACAGAGAACACTATGTTCAAGGATGTGAGGTATTCCGGTCGAATTTTTCCTGGTAATGAAAGAATACTCCTTAAAAAAAATCACAGTAGGTTTAAATGAAATAATTTCTTTCTTTTCATTCTTACCAATGAATAAGGCCCCCTTCTTCAATCATTGTGATAAGAGTAAAATGATAATCTTAAGCAAAGAGCCAAAGAAACAAGGAATAAATGAACTTACGGTGGAGTGCGGAAAACAATGCCAAACACCTTATTCTCATCGTCATTTGATACAGACATCACTTCTGCTCCTGTCTTCTTGTGCTTATAAAGGACAGCAGTTGATTTGCACTCATCTATGCTCTGCTCAGATACTTTCTCAAACCCTAACTTTGCAGCATACTCATGGACGTCATCTGTATCTGCTTATGTCAGAAGGAACACAGATCACACATTCATTCTCAAACACGGACTAATAAGAGCGTGAGAGTGTCACATGGGTCACTCTGAATAACAAAGGGATGCAGTTTTGAATGCTTGGTTCTTCACAAGCATTGTCTCTCAGCTATCCCATTAAAAACTCACAAGCTCAAGCAAAATGTAGAACTCTGACATGAGTTTTCATGATTATCTCACATGGAAATTCTATCACTTATCAACTTCCAAGCGGGGTTATTAACAATTACTAGAAACTGCAAGCGAAACTTTACTCATGACTAGCTCCGTAGCTCGTTCTGATACATATACCACTACACGAGTACGAGTCCAGGTAAAAGCAGCAGCCCTTACCACTGGGCACGGGTGAGGGCGACGTGGACACAGCAGGGGCGGAGAAGCGCCGGACGAGGCGAGGCGCGGCGAGCGGCCAGTACCGTCCGGCGCAGTGCAGCGGCGCCGCGCCGGCCAGGAGCCGCGCGCCGCCGGGTAGACCCGCGCCGTTACGCGACGAGAACGGCCGGTGCGGCGCGGACGGCGCCGCGGCGTGGACGATGGGCCTGGGCCGGCGGCAGCGGTGGAGGAGGCGGCGGCCGGAGTTGCGGAGCAGCGCCACCCGCTCCATGGCGCAGGTGTCCAGCTTGCCGGCGAGGCGGCGACTGGGGGATGGGTTATGGGTATCTGTGTGGATTGGAGGAGGGGGCAACGTGGCGGCGTGGCTAGCTCGGCGAGATTAGGATTTCCTCCGCTTCTGGGCCTTCTCCTCAACGGGGTTTTGCTTGGGCTTAAAGAAGACGAGGAGAAAAATCTTTGTATTCCCAAAATATTTTCTCTTTTTTTGTTGTATTTTTCTGGATGTTTGGATTTTTATGGTTTGAAATTCCTGTGGTGGAAATGGGGTTGGTGTGAATTATGGTACACGCAACTGCGTTGGGAATTTTTGGCGTTTTACGGACGTGTCTGCAGTATGTGCAGTTGTACATGGGAGGGTGGAGAGTTTTGCAAGTTTGAGCATTTTGCATTTTTCACCTCATGTTTGTGTTCAAAAATTAAGACTGTGTTCGGTATAGCATGTTCACAACTCCTTCCATCGTATTTCACGTGCACGCTTTTCAAACTGCTAAATTGGTGCTTTTAAAAAAATCATATAAATCCATTTTTAAAAAACTTAGTAAATATTAAATTAATCATGTGCTAATGAGTCGCTTCGTTTTCTATGCGAATGGAATGAGTTCCTCATCCATACAAACACACCTGAAAGGAGATAATGGTTTCGAATTAGACTAGAGTTTCGAGTTGGTTCTAACACGAAACGAGAGGGAAGCAATTTGGGCCAAACTGGCGAAAGCCTCGTCGATCGTCCAGCCCATCAGCAGCCGAATTTAAGTTTTTTGTTTAAGGTGAACTCGGTCACCGTGTCATATGGTGAAACTCACGTTGGCAAATATCAGACTATCAAACAGTCACTTCAGTTATGAAAGGGTACTATTCACCGCTTATATATGCGCGCTCACTCACCTACATCTAGAAATAGACTAGTATATTTTGAGATAGATAAAATCTTACTACTAAAAAGTTATTAATTGTAAATACAAGCACGTGTGTTATGCGTAGGACTAGAATTTAGATGGATAATCCATCATAAGATACATGACCAGTTGATCTAAGTTCATTTTCCATTTTCTCCTTTTTTATATGTTTTTACGACTACACGTAAGATAAAGCTAAAATTTTCTTAAACAGTATCCATTTCGAAAGGGATTGCTGCAAGATTTGTGTTGGCTCTTGCAAACCAAACTGATATCGCCACATGTATATTACTTGATATTTTTGAACTATATACATTTATATCGAACATAATATCAAATTTTTAATATTATGAAACTAACTGTAATAATTATCCAGATGATAATTTTCATGTACCAAGCTAAGATAGAAGATATTTAAGATCAAACTTTAGAAAAACAATATAGTTTTAGCAAAAAAGAAAGTTCAGAATGTCAAAGATGGAGCACAATTGTTATGTTTTCAATAGTGTGAAATGGAATGCTTGGCAGCATATGCGTGTATGTCTTGTGTGCAATAAAAACGGAAAAAGAACTCGAAGAATGTTTATTTTAACGTGTACTTCGTACATGATGGATCACCATCATCAGTCATCACCGACTCAAAACACTTAATACCACGATTATTAGATGCTCCTAATTCGGAGCCTGACCCCAACTTGGCAACTAGTAATCACCCTTCCATTTGAAGTCCCCGGCACGTCGATCTCCGCCTCCTCTCCTCCCTTCCATCCCTCTCAAAACCTTCTCGCCACGACGCGCTCTGGACAACCCACCCATCCCGTCGAACACCGTGATGGAGCTCACGACGACGCCCCCCACCTCGCCGCCGCCTCCGCAAGAAGACTTTCGGTTCGATGGCCCGGTGTTCAGCGCCTTCCCGCGGGCGGCGGCGTCGACGGGCACCAACCCGTTCTTCTCCGCCGACGCCATGGACTCCAACCCGTTCTTGGCCACCGCGGTGACGGCGCCCCCGTCGCCCAACCCGTTTGAGCTCCACCACCAGACCGCTTCCCCCGGCGCCGCCGACCCGTTCGACCTCTTCCAGCACTTCACCAGCGCGCCCGCCAGCCCGGCGCGCGCCGCCGCCATATACGCGCAGTTCGACGGCAGCGTCGGCGACGGGAACGGCGCCGAGCAGGACATGACCGTCGTCGTCGACGACGACGACGACTTCCAGCCGCGCGCGTCGTACTCCACTGGCACTGCCACTTCCACCGTGCCGTTCGACTGGGAAGAGAAGCCGGGGAAGCCGAAGACCGAGCTCGCCAACTGCGCAGCCGCCGCGACGGCGGCCAACGTTGGCGAGGTGGACGACGCCGACTTCGACTTCGGCGTCCTCCTCGACAAGAGCGTGCAGGTGCCGGAACTGACGACGGCCGACGAGCTCTTCGACGAGGGAAAGATCCGGCCACTCAAGCCACCTCCGGGTTTGCTCGATGGCTGCAGCGTCGCGTCATCGCCACGGTCACCGATCTCCAAGTCGCCGATGTGGTCTCCGCGGCTACGCGGCTTGGTCGGTTCCGGCGCCGACTTTGATCCGTTCGCCGCCGCCCTGGCGAAGGCAGCCAAGGGGCCCTCCCCTCTTGGCGCCGGCGCCAAAGACGCAGCCGACGCCGGAACAGCCTCCTCGCCGAAGAAGCTAGACCCCGTCTCCGTCTCCGTCACGTCGCCGCGCTCCATTCCTCCGGCCACGACGATCAACGGCGGGAGGAAGAAGTGGCGGCTCAGCGACATGCTCCTGTTCCGGAGGTCAGCGGCGAAAGCTCGCGCCACCGGCAACATTAACAAGGAACCAATCTTCAAGTACTCGCCGGTGCAACAGCTCGGCACGCCGGTCAAGAAGGCGAACGCGGAGGCCGCCGCCGCCGCCAACGGCGATGTCTCCGCCGGGAAGCACAAGAAGCAGAGAAAGAAGGCTACAGCGGCGGCGGAGGACGGCATGGCATCGCCGCACCGGCAGAGCGTGATGGGGTGCGTCCGGCTGAACCCTGGCCTGCACCGGCTGGCC
Organism: Oryza punctata; assembly: GCA_000573905.2. Lineage (NCBI taxonomy): Eukaryota > Viridiplantae > Streptophyta > Magnoliopsida > Poales > Poaceae > Oryza > Oryza punctata. The sequence goes on along the minus strand of CM002489.2, from coordinate 38,540,552 downwards.
AAAGGGTTCAACGGGTCGTCGCTGCACTTCGGCCACCGTCGCGGCGCCTCCAGGTCGGTGATGAACAGGTAAGGTAAGAATCCATGGCGTTAATCTCGTCATCATAGCGCGGAAAGAATTGATGGATTCTCCTCCTCAGCACGGCGATCATTTTCTTCAAATTTTATTGGAACAGCGATGATGTAAATTTCTTTTCTTTGCGCTGTTTGGAACGCAGCAATTTCCATATTTCCCTCAGGCAACTGAGTCATTTCCTGTCAAAATCCTGAGTTCCAAACGGGCTATAGTGCGGATGCGGATGTGGATTTTCATCCCTTGAGGGGATATCCCCTCGTTGTTTGCATATCATCTAAATAGTTATTAAAAAATTTGAAAAAAATTGACAAGATAAATTAATATGAAATATATCACTCCACAAACATGCAAGATCAAATTTGACTTCTACAAGTTGCAACAAAAAGAATAAATTAAATTAAAAATAGTTATCGTGCATTCGCGTACATATTTGTTATTTTTGTTACAATTTATAGAAGTTGAGTTTTAATTTGCATGTTTGTGAAGTAATATATTTCATATTAATCTATCTTGCCAAAAAAATTTAAAATTTTTTATGACTATTTAGGTGACATGCACGAAATGAGGGGATATTGGGATGATTTCACTTTTCCGCTATAGTGCTTTTGATAGTTTGGTCTTTTTTGATCGATGTACCGCGATGTATTACTACATTTTGTGTTACATGGTGATACATCTCTTTCTGGTTGCTAGTTAGTCTCTCTAATGTGCTCCCTAATCCCCACATCTACATACATGTTTAGGACAGAGAACTGACGTAGAGGTTCAGTGGTTCTTGTTTCCCTCATATTTGCTTGGTTCCCCATAACCATTTATTTACCATCGTTTAGGGTTTTTTTGTAGCAGCAGCAGTAGCAATAGTACTAGTTACTTAGTTAGTAGTACAGTGGGAAAGGGAAATAACACCGGCGCTGTTCACTAGTTACTAAGTTAGTAGTACAGGGAGTACTACAAAAGAGAACAGGAGGAGACACAGCAATAACACCGGCGCTGTTCAAAGTTCCTTTTTTCGATCGGGTGATCCTTTCCTTCTAACGAACAGCCTGTTGTTGTTGTTTCAGTGAATCGAGGTGATAACCATGTCATGAACAATGCTACTAACAGCCTCTCCTTTTTCTAAGTGAGAAGTGGACATCAAATCACCAACCACCTGAGGCTAGATTTCGCAGGATTATCTCACCATGAGCGATCGGCACTGCCTCTCCCAAGTCAAAGACAACGTGCCCATGACGCCCCTTCCATTGCCAAATGTTATGCATGCACGCACGAACAGATGCTCCTCTGACCACCAGACATTCCCCTGCCAACGACGTGCGATGCATCATCACCCTGGATGGAAAAAAAAATTCTGAACGTTGGCGATTCGGTTCAGATGTAGTATAGTAGTACTTGCCTTGTTGCTCCCTGCACGATGCGTGTCTTCGCCGTCGGCGTCAGGCAGAGGGAGGCATGTCGGCTGAATTCAGAAGGGGATGGAAGGAAGCAGTAGTTGGTGGTCGATTGCTTGCTTGCTTGCTCGTGTTCTTCGTTTCAACGCCCGGTTTTGTCCTGCCGACCGCACGGTGGTTGGCTGGGTTTTTGGATCTTTTTCTCTCGTCGGAAGCTGGGGAAATGCAGGTCAAATTGTGGGTTCATCTTGCGGCGGATTCACTGGATTTTTCCTGCATTTTTGGCAGTAGCTCGTATCGTTTTCGAACTTATGAAAAGAACAAAAAGGGGAATGTGAAATGGATGGTTTATAGTAGTATATCGACAGGAGACCAAATGATAGCACTAGCAAGAAAACAAGCTTTCATAGAGCTGTAAGCATCGTCCTGTTTGAACGGAGTCGACGCGATGAATGAACACATGGAACATCAGATCGCAGCCTCACAGTGATACTGTCTGACGGACGTAGTCAGGTGAACAGTGCAAATGGCCTTCCAATCGCATAGTACCGGTTCTGCTGACCCAATCGATAAACCCTGTTGCGCAAAGAACAATTCAACAGTCAATACGAGGAGCGAAAAAAAATTAAAAAAAAAAAGGAAATCGATAGCAGTAGGGGTTTTATTGATTGACGATGAGTTAGTTTACTAAGCTCATATACTGTAATAATTTAAGAAGATAATATTTATAGTACTTTTGTGAACGCGGAAAACCTTTACACGTTAATATATTAAACAATATTTACTGTAGCAAAGGGTAAATAACACAAACTGATTTCCCTACCAAATTTGACAAGTTTGGTAATATCTACGCAAATCATACTCACATGCACACGTATCTTCTATAAACGCTTGGAATAATGGTGGGAGCATCAAACACCTTGTAGAGAGGGGATACATACATTGAAAAAAAACGTATGAGCCAACGAACCAACACGAAATCAGAGATTTCAACCCTAGGCGCATAACCATACCATTAAGACATCTAACTACATGTGAGTCACTAATATCCATATGAATTTGAATACAAATATGAAACACAACCATAAATCTATTTAGAACCTAAAATGTAAAATAAAGTACAAAAACTTTAAACCTTAAAACTTTGCGCACTTATACATTTAGTGACCGGGTGTTTTATTTGACTATTCTACTCCCTCTGTCCTACTCACTAAGGCATGGTTAAACTTGACGCAATCTTCAAAACTAATCTTTAACTTTAATTTCTCTAACAAAATCACAATCATATGAAAGTAAATTTAAATGATAATCTAATGATATCATTTTCATCAAATACATTTTAATTTACAATAAACTATTTATTAAATATTTAAAGAGTTAAATATTAAAATGTGTGTGCAACTTAGTGAGTGAGATGAAGAGAGTATTAAAAAAACATAAATCTTGGAATAATACAGGCATGGATAATCATATATTTCTAAGATTTGATAAGCTCACTACACAATCTAGAGGCAAAAATTGCTATCCAAAGACAGTTCAAAATTTAGTCCAACATCAGTCAGTGAGTGGAAACTAATTCAAATTCAAAATTGAAACCGCCCCTCTCGTAAGGAAAGGAAAAACCCCAACAAAGACCTCGCTTTCCCTCTTCACTCGGCGCGGAAGCCAACAGACGGAGCACGAAGAAATGGCGATCGCGATCTCTCAGGAGGCCTTCGACGCCCTGGTCCGGGAGAACATGGAGGACCTCGGCATGGACGCCGACGAGGCCCTCGCCGACGCCGTCGACGCCCTCAACCTCCAGGGCGCCGACCTCTCCGGTACCAACCCACCAACTCCTCCCCCCCTGTTCCAGATCCGCATCTCCCCGATCTTCGCATACCCTCGCCTGATCGAGTCTCTCTCCTCTACCGTTGCCTCCTAACTAGGGATCATCAAGCGCGTGCCTGGAGAGGCCGCCGCGGCGGAGGTGAGCCCGGTGATGCGGGTGCTGGACGAGGTGAAGGCCTCTTCTGCCAGTGACAGTGGCAGCAGGTCCGAGGAGGATGTTGACAGGTTGGCCTCTTTGCTCGACGAGTTGCGCGATCTGTGCTCCGGCGAGGGGTTGGAGAATGCGGCGGTCGCTGTTCGGAATGGCGGCGTGGAGGCGCTCGTCACCCTGTGCGCGTCGGCTGGGGTTAAGCAGGAGAGACTGCTTGCCTCGGGCTTGAAGGCGCTAAGCTCCTTGCTCCGGGGTACGTTGATGTTCTTACCTCTGAGATGTATGAGGATGTGTTTTGTTTTGGTTGTGCTATTCTTAGTTTCTTACTAGTTCTTACTGTTGTAAGCTTAAGTTTTTGGTTGTGATTAGAAATTTTGTTAACTAATACTATTAGCATAGAGGCTGTAGAAATTCAGACTTGTTTCTGTTGGACATAAATTTCTTATAACATGCAAGTGTGAGAATGTGTTGGAATGGTGTGTTGTAGTAAGAAATCAGGTACAGACTGGTTCATACAAAATTCATACAATTGTGAAGGTAGACTCACCATCCAATTGCTAGGTTCAAATGACATGAAGTCAAAATAATGGACTGGTTCCATTCCTTGATCTGTCACTGCACATGCAACATATACTTGTCAAGGGTACTGTACTTCCATGTCCGTTGCATTTCAATTGCAGTGTCTTGCATTCATTTTCATAATATTATCGATAGGAAGAAGCAATCTCTGCTCTGTCCCTGACATTTGAAGTAACAATTCAATCTGTAGATGTTGGAAGCACTGAAAAGTTCAGGCAAAGTGAAGGGCCCCAAGTTGTCATGGGTATTTTGAAAGGAGGTTCAGAAAGTTCAGATGTACTGGAAGGTGGCTTTAGGGTTGTGGCTTCAGCATCTGCAGGCAATGAAGTTGTTAAAGAGTGCTTTATGGACCTGAAGGTTGATGAACTCATTTTGCAAGTTATGGGGGAGAAATCAAATAGCAATGTGCAAAGCTTATATGATGCCATACGTGTTCTATTGACACCTGATGACAATCGAGTGGTGGCTTCTCAAGTATGTCCTATATGCTTGTGTAATTGTGTGAATATTTGGTCCAGTTTTTCATTAGCAAATGGACCTATTTGCACTTTATTATGAAACTTTAGCTGTCAACTTTCCATAATCGGTTTTTGGTAGTATTAAACATTATGATGTGCTAGAATTATGTTATAGAAAAAGAGTCATATTTGTGATTATGCGTGCAAGTTAGTTTACATACATGAGGAAAGATGTAGATATGGAGTTAATTTGAGTTATAATATGCACATGTAGTGGAAATATCCAGAGAACCTTTATTGTAATAATTGACAATCTAGCCAGTTGAAACTTTTCAAGTGAATGAATTCGGCCATAAGGAGATGACATTGACCAACATTTGTGATGCAGGTATATGGATATTCTCGGAGATTCGCAGAAATTGGGATTGCAGCAGTTCTTGTCAATGCACTACGTGAGAAAGTTGCTCCTTCCAGCTTACCATCAGCTTGTGCAGCTCTGAAGGCAATTGCTGTCAATGTAAGACAAAACTATGTTTATTCTGGAATTCAAAAGTTTATTTTGAATTACTGTAGTTATTTCTTATGCCATTAATTCAATGCCATCTGGCAAAAAGAATATGAATTGCTGCAATTGCATATGGTTAACATTTATGGTGAGCAACACTTTGAAAAGTACGGTGCCTTTTATAATCAACTTCCCACCACCATCTTGCTCTTGTTATTTTTTCTCATGCTTTTGACCCCTGTTGTACTTGTAACAAGATGTCTTTACCTGGTGGAACTGTTGTGTCATTAGCCAAAAACAAGCTGCAAGCTTACTCTTATGACTTATGAGCTGCCTCAGGATAAATTTACTTAATTCTTGTGTTACCTCAGGATGAAATATGCAGGTCCATATCTGAAAATGGTGGGATTGATGTGCTTCTTCGCTGTATTGATGAGGCTAGTGAACAAAAGAACAAAGTTATAGCAAGATCTTGCTGCTCTCTGCTGTCCAAGGTCTGTAGTATGGTACACAAATGCATCAATCCTGTAACAGAGGAAATCCTACATTGATGAATCATACTTACAGACCATTCTTTTTGCTTGAAGCTGGCTGGAAGTGATGCAAACAAGACTGCTATCATTGAACGAGGTGGTTTTGATAAGTTCTTGAAGTTGACATCGAGATTTTCTGAAGACCCACCAGTAATACAAGAGGTACTGCCACATTACATATAGATGAGAAATACTGAAGCATCAATATGCGCTAACTTTTACAAGCTAAATGAATGTGTAGGTAATGTCTATGGTGACTATCCTTACACTACGGTCACCAGAAAATGCAGCTCGTGCAATGGGAGCAGGGTATGGTACTCTGGCTATACAGGCAATGCAAAAGTTTCCGTCCTCTGCCCAGACTCAGAAGCAAGCCTGTCTTATGATCCGAAATCTTGTCGTCAGAAACCCTGAAAACCGGTATGCTTTACAATCAACGAGCACTATTGTCTGCACACAAGATCTATTCAGAATTAAGGCATTGAAATAACATGCTACTAGTATCAGAATGTTGACCTATGTGCTACCATTGTAGGACGATCTTGCTTAATGATGGTGTGGAGAAGCTTATTAGGAAGGCCAAGGCGATGCATGGATGCTGCAAAAATGCTGCCACGTCTGCCTTGAGGGATCTGGGCGTGGACAACTACAATGCATAGACAGCGGAATTGAATCTATCGTGTGTAAAGCTTGGCCATCCGAGGATGTATTTGGGGAATTACATGGTGTGTGCGCAGTCTCAATTTTTTGGAAATTTTTAGTTGCGACTTACTGCTCCCGTAAACAACCTCAGCTACGAATTTGTGGAACAATAGGTCGGTAATTACACGAGGTGGTGATAAAAACTGCACGTATCTGCACCTGCTACGAGATGCACACCTCCTCCCATACTTGGCTCATTGGCTGTTTGGTTTGCTGGATCAAGCTATGATTATTGTGATAGGTGAAACTCCGGAGGTAGTGAGTTCTGACGCGAGCAAGAGCGCACATCATAACAAGAGCACACAGCAAAAGGCAAAGTTAAGCGAACCACACGCGAGAACAGTTGCCAACAATGTTTCATTAACAGGATTGATCATTCAAAAGGCCTTTCCAAGAGTTTGACAATTCAATCCGCCAGACATCTTCTACGATAGCATTGTGGCAAATTCTATACTGAAAAACAATAAGACGTTGGTGTCCAAAAGACAAACTATTTTCAACCATAGGAGTTGTTTCTGTTGTGCAAAAACTCCCTCATCCATCACCTGAAAGCATTAAAGTATAAAACCATCACCTGAAAGCATAAAATGGAGTCGATATATTGGAGAACAATACCGACTCCGATACCGACTCCGAAGAAATAGTGGGTGTGGGCAAATAGGCTGTAAGAGCAACCTGAACTCTATTTTTTCACCAGGCAGCACCACTATGTGTCATTGAGAGACTACAAAAGTTTGAACTTAGCTGGTCAGTTATTCTCCTGCAGAAAAAACAAAACAAATGATCATCCAATCCAAATGACACGTCCTCTACTGATGTCATGATCAAAGGTCCAAATAAAATATTTCAAATGGTGAATGTGGTATCTATCAGAGGAGTACTTCATCGATCTTCTCTGAACCTCCTGAAGGTTGGAACATCCTAGAAAATGCTTTCCGCTCCTGATCTCGTCTGTCAGCAATCTGTGATAATTGACGGTGACAGATCAATAACATCCTCTATGAACATCCATTAGCCCAAAGATTCATGAACTCAATGAACTAACCTTCTTTTTTGCAGCAGCCAGCTCCCGCTTAATTCCTCCTGGAAATTATAAAAACAAAATATCTGAACTGCCAATGAAGAAAACATAATAGCCAATTGAGTGGGCATGGGACAAACCATCGTTTGGCTCCAACTGCAGAGCATGCTTGAAGCTCTCAACTGCAGCATCAATATCATTGAGTGCAATGCGTGCCTGCAAATCCCAGTATCATGTTAAACTGTGTCAAATCTGGAGAACTGAACTCACTATGAAGGCACTAAGAACAAATCCTCCCAGCAACAACAGAAACAAGAATTACAAGGCAAACAAGATTATATGTAGTACTCACTCCATCCCAAAATATAACAATTTTTAGCACTTTGAATTTGTTCCAAAATATAACAATTTCTCCACTAACATTCTCTTCCTAACCAATCACAACCCTCCACCATTCACATTTCCCACCTAGTCCACTTCTCAATTAATCATAACCTCGCTCCATTTAGTTCTACCTGCTTTCTTAATAACCGTGTCTAACTTTAAAACTTCTTATATTCTGGGATGAAGGTGGTTGATTGTAGTCCTGCATTGCTAATGAATACAAAAATATGCCAATGTGGCTTTCTAAGCACACCCTCATGCTCAACAACTCCACAAATTAAGAATTTGCTATCTCAGGTAATACGACACCCAACAGTAACAGTGTGACACTAACCTGTCCTTGACGGAAAAAAGCTTTTGGGTTTCCCTCCCCTTCACGCAATGCAAAATCTGCATCTAACAACGCACCCTTCAGATCTCCCAACTTCAGCTTGCAAGCCTGAAGAAGTTATAAGTGGATTCAATATTACAACAAAGGCTAAAATTTACAGGAATGTAATAGAACATTAGATGCGATTCAGAAAACACAAATGAATAATGCTGCATCGATATAATTTCTCATATTTATTACAAAAGGGAAGAAACAATGGCTAGTTGTGAAACTTACAGAACTATTTGTGAGTATAATTGACTTTGTCTTCCGTAGCGCTGAGCTCTTCTCTGCACATCAATAAGCTGTTAGAATCAGCAAGATATGCTTCGGTCTACAAGTGTCAAATGGTAAAATTAACAAAACTGAAGATTGATAGGAAAAGAAAGAACACCTACCTTCATCTATCTCTTCTTTCTCCCAGCAAAGATCTAAATATCTCATGGCTTTTCTATACTTTTTGAGGGCTGTCTTATAATCTTTTTTCTGCAGTGAAGAAACTTCAGTTAAGCTCCAGACATGAGCATCATCAGGTACTATATAACACAGGATGATGCAGCTAACACTCTAACATTGCAAGACATAGTGCTGCAGTGAGGTCTTCCTCATATGACCTAAAGAAAATTTGCCAAAGATGATAAAGAAAGTGCATGCCTTGAAATATTCATTTCCAAAAGATTTTGCAGAGTCAACAGCAGTCATCCACCAAGAAATTTCTGCAGGCTTTTCCTCGAGATCATTTGGCCAATCAGGGTACATGTCACCATCATTGAAAAAGTTCACAACTCCATCACTGGCACCTTCTAGCAGTTCTCCGCAATCAACAATAACAATATCAGTAATTGGACGGTCGGATTCTCCAACAGAAATATGCTCCATTGAGCGAACCACCCCCATTCCTTTTATAACCCTTCCAAAAACAACATGTTTCCCATCAAGGTGTGGTGTTCGGGTTGTAGTGATGAAAAACTGAGATCCATTTGTATCAGGACCAGCATTAGCCATTGATAACATCCCTTTCCTCTCATGCTTCAGAACAAAATTTTCATCCTCAAAATTCAATCCATATATTGACTCTCCCCCAGTTCCATCACCAGCGGTAATATCCCCACCTTGCACCATAAAACCTTTGACAATCCGGTGAATACATGAACCCTGGAGGAGTAAAAATGCAAAAAAAAAAAGAAAAAAGAAAAAAGAAAAAGAGAAGAGTTGTTGAAACAGTCAGCAAAACCTTTCTTGGAAGTTAAAGATCCCATGATTCACAATTGTAAAAAAGAAAGGAAAACTATTGTAAACATTAAGAACAAATCTAACATTCTTATTTATGTAACAAAGGCTAATCGTGGTCTTTCTTTCAGCAAAGGATGGATGGCCATCGTAACCTTTCAAAGTTAAGAATGATGGTAACTCTGTCCAGTTAGCATTATAGCCACAACAGTTAAGTGGAGGGATAGCCAACATCTCAAGTCCCCAACACTACAAATTAAAGTAGAGAACCACAGTTTATGCAGTTGGATCCCTGTCAGCCCCCCAACAGTCAAGTGGAAGGACTTGTCACTATTACTGCACTTATGTGTTACCCTGCCATCATCATTCCAAATGACGACTAACAAACCTAAGCTTTTAAATACCAAACCTCACTTAAACATGTTGACCATATTGAACCAGAGGTGCATAAGATTCTCTTGCAGCCATATAGATTTCCTTGGATTACTTCCCAAATAAACACTACACAAACCTTCGTCCACCTACTGCAGGCAGATGCTGCTTTAAGGCTAATCTACAATCGGAACAGTATCAAGATAGAACCATGAGAAAGCATGATCTTATCATGTCCAACTTTTTGAGCCCTGGCACATCGATCGACAGTATCAAAAGAGTTTAAGTCTTGTGCGCCCTCACTAGCATTTCAGGCTAAACATGGCAGTGCTCTGCTTAACATTTCAGGAATATGTAGTACGTTGTAACATTGCCAACAATAAAGCCACAGAAAGTAAAGGCATGCAAATTTGAAAAATAAGTAAGGTGCTTTATGTTTCAGCGAGTACATCATAAGATTAGATAAGAAAGTAGGTAGGCCACCATGCAAGTTTGTAGTGAGATGACGTCAAAACTAAAGTAGGGCCATAGGGCCATAATTTGAGTACCGGGACCAGTAGTAGACAATGGTACATGAAGCACATCACTATCACTAGGACTAAAGCAAAGGCAAGCTATATGGATTAAAAGCAGTTAACACTAACTAGAACGTTACAAAGTACTAGCGCCAGACATGAGAACTAACAATAGTCACACACCGTAACAACGGCAGCAAAAGCAAAGTTGTCGAATCAAAACAAAAGGTCTGCGAGGACTTGGAATGGGGCTGGTGCAGAAGGGGACAAATCAAAGCGAAAGCTGAAACGACCAATTGCAACGTACAAACATCTGAAAATACTATATTCATCGACCAAATGGAACCATGCAAACCGATTTGATTTGGATTTGGGGATCAACTTGCTCAGCAGTAAATGCGCCGCAAGTGTGCAAATGTTCAGCGCGAGGTTGTGTGGAAATTGCGGTAAGTAACAAAGTTAAAATGGCAGCGGCACTGAATAAAATCTATGGAACACGATAGTTACTGAATCATGCGAACCTCTGTGAGCGCACAACCAAATCATAATCGTCAAGTGTTGGAAATCGCACTAGCACGCAAACAACATCAAATTCATCTGCGAAACCACACAATCCCCAACTCGGATAGCTTAAACACTCCCCAACCACGATCAATCGCACCGCATCCGGCATCCTCTCACGCGTCGACCCTGCAAGGCTGCAACCAAGAAAAACTACAGGTAGCACACGGGACCGACAAACCAGGACAAACCTTGTAGTGAAGCGGCACGCCGGTGGCGGCGCTGACGCCCTTCTCGCCGGTGCAGAGCGCGCGGAAGTTCTCCGCCGTGCGCGGCGCCACGGAGGCGTAGAGCTCCACCACGATCCGCCCCTCCATGTCCCCGCCGATGCTCACGTCGAGGTAGCACCTCGGGTTCCTCACCACCACCTCCGCCTCCTCCTCCTCCCCCGCCGCTACCGCCGCCGCGGTGGTGGTGCCCACGCAGCCACCCTCCATCGCTGCTGCTCTAAAACCCTAGAGGGCGACGCGCTTCTCGAGGTGGCGGCGTCGCCTCGTGTTCCGCTCACGGCGAGAGAAGGAAGAGGGGAGGGAGGGAGTCGTGGCCTCGTGGGCTGTGTGTGTCGTTGCGAGACGGCGCCTGTGTGTACTGTGGGTGGGGGAGGGGTGGTGTGGTTGATTACTCGATTCAAATAAGGAGGGAGGGGGACCTCCGCGTGGGCGTGGAGGTGAGATGACTAAGTAGTGGTAGGTGCCGTGTTGTTGGTCACTTGAGGTTGTTTGAATCCGAAATTAAATTTTAATCTATATCACATCGAATATTTAATACTAATTTAGAGTATTAAATATAAAGTAATAATAAAATTAGTTATATAAATGAGAACTAATTTTTTAAGATTAATTAATCCATAATTAGCACATGTTTACTACATAATCACATAGGTTAATCATGGATTAATTAGGTTCAATAGATTCATCTCACGAATTAGTTCAGGGTTATGAAATAAGTTTTATCCTTAGTATATGTTTAATACTTCTAATTAATATACAAACATTCGATATAACAGGGACTAAATTTTAGTCAAGGGATCCAAACACCCCCTTGGTTGGTTGGATAGACGTTTGCTGCTGTCTGGGAGGCTGGGAAGTAGGCCATGTTTGTCAGCTGATGAGAATTGAGAACAAGTGAAGAACTGTTCAGAAACCACTATCATACCACCTCAGTTCTTAAAGCTTCATTCTTTTCTTCAACTCCAAATTTTAACTTCCTCGTATTCCGTTAACACGTTTTTTAAACTATTAAATAATGTGTGTTTTTAAAAAAATTATATATAAGTTGTTAAAAATTGAATAAATTATTTTTTTCAAGTTTATAATAGTTAATACTTAATTAATCATGTACTAATTAGGTTTCTTATTTTGGGTGCGCTACAAATCTCACTCTTTTTGAGTGGATTGAACGAAGCCTAAACATGCATTTGGTTCGATTCAATGGGTTCGATTGGGTCGAGGTATTTGGTTTGAAGTTATGTGGGATGGGTTGATCTCCGAAGGAGAATATTTTTCTAAAGTCCGAATCAGTTTCACATCTTAAAAATTAGGGACCAATCCAACTGTTGATGCAAAAAACACACACTGGCCTGAGAGATTTGCTTTACTCTAGTACAGGTCCAAAGTTTACTTTCGGGTTCAAGGGCGTGCCGGTTGATTTGATTCTGCAATCAACAAGATAAAACATGCAAATATTATTAGTAAACGATAATCGATCGGTCCAAAAGCCGATGTCATATTGTAGTGTAACCTAGCCGATGCAGAGTGAGATGAATCGGCTATAAGGTATATTCCCAATAATAAATAAACCCTAAACTTGATCCATCGGCTGTAAATATCAACATTATGTAATCTAGAAATCGATATTCCTTTAGAAGATTTGCAATTGGGATAGATCGGATTTAACTTAGGCAGTATAAATTACCTAGATATAAAATAACATGAAATGACGATTATATATGTTTATATCGTAGCTAATATCCAAATTTAAGCATGTATCGGCTATAGCTCCGATACTACCTTATACTAAGATATCATATTGCAACAAATATATTAAACTATCATCAATTAGATTGACAGTAAATTCAATATATTTACATTAGTTGAGATCCTGATATAGGGGCAGATATAGTATATTAAACAAGACATAAGACTGTGTAAAACAACTATATCAGATAAGATCGGCTGAAACCCGATACTATCCTTATTAACAACCATAAAACAGGCTAGAGATTATGATTCTAAGCACGACTTAGTAGATCAAACTTAACTAATACAGCACTAAATATGGAAAGAAACATAATATCTAAACAATCAAACCGATGATTATCTTTTCAGGATGGTGGATATATTATACAATCTAAACCAATAAGTTAATATAGCCATTACTGTTAAAACCCTAAATAGAGGTCAGCCGATGCGAGTAGAAAGCATTATCAAACTAGATTATACGATATATGATAATTCGGTGATTCACAGAAGCAAGATTAGAGTGTTATAAAAATGTAAGCACTAATCCCGATAATGCAAACCACCATAATAAGCTTTACCTCTTTGTCGAAGATCAAAACCGATATAGCTCGACTCGAAAGTAAGAACTCGTCAAAACAAAATAATGGAAAAGTTTGGCGATGCGCCGAAATTGGATTCAACTGATGTTAATTATTTATAGGGTCTCAGGTGCATATTTGTCGGTGCCCTGGGCCTAGGGGTATGCCAACTTTGGGTTTGCGGCGGCCCCACCTGCCCACGTGGCCATCTCCCGAGGGGGGAGAAGGCCCGAGGGCGACGTGGCAGCCGCCCTCCCATGACACGCTACCCCCTCGGGGAATAGCTCAGTGGGGGTCGAGGGAGCCCGACCCCCTCGGGCCGCTGCCACGTGTAGCGGAGTAGGTGAGCACTCCCAGCGCTCACCTACCTTCATTAATGGCGGTGCAGGCGTAGTGCGCCCGCGCCACGCGCGTGCCTCATTTATTGCGGAATGACGCGCACGATTGCGTCTGACATCGGTCGCAGTTGGCTGACCGGCTTGCGACCGGTCCAAATAACCGATGGGACGGCGCACAGTGCCGGGCACGCCGGCGCCCGGTAGGTACGCTGCGCTTCCCGTCGAGTCACATCAGGATCATGTGAGCCGTTCCAGCTCACGTGCCTCACCGAAGTTGGTGCGTCAAGTCCAATCATCTGGCACGTCGCACAGGCTACGGTTGGACAAGCAAGTCTTCAACCGCTTAATGGAGAATGACATGCGGTGTCATTCTCTGCAGCAGGCGGCCTGACAGAAGTCATAACGGCACAACAGGAGCGGAAGACTTCGACCATAAGCCACAGTGTGACTCTTAATTGTAAATAGCTTACGCCTTTTCTCTAGATATAGCCTGACTGGCCCATGTGGTGTCCCCTTGAGATATAAAAGGAGGCCCAGGCCTAGAGAGAGGGAGGATTCGGCTCTCTGAGTTCTTCCCTTAGCTTAGTCCTAGCTGAGTCCAACTCTTGAGAGGTAGAGCTCACACAGATAATCCACCCCACAGGAGTAGGGTATTACGCCTCATCGGCGGCCCGAATCTGTATACTTGCTCGTGCGTCACCGTCCTCACTCTTGCGATCTCCGATCCTCACCGGCTCCACCGGGACCGAACCTGGAAAGGCCTCTTTCACGCGCCCTTGGGCCGAACTCAAAAAGGGGTCTGCACAGTCCCTCGCTGCGAAGCTTACCTCCGACAATATTTATACCCAATATACATAATATGTCCATATCAGACATGACTCATACTTCCAATTACAACCCTAACAGACGAACAAGTCCCTTAGACGGACTCTCACCGAGAATATCTATAAGGAAATTACATAAAGTCCTAATTAACAGATACAATTACCTATCTTAGACTCTATCCTTACCCACAATACCATTGAAGTCCTTCTTTTAAATCCGATATTGATCACGTAACCAATCTTGCCACTATCGGCTGCATCGGCTAACCATATCAAACTCGATATCGGCCGATACAGACTCCTATCCGATGCACACTCTATTTCCGAGATTTCCGCATATTTTCAAATCTACATCGGATTGAATCTTCGATCTCGATTCATATACTTACCAAATTCCATCGTCAACACCAACCCACTCCTCTCGCTCGTTGACATGCGGGCTACACACACTCTTTCATCCCTCTAAAAAGTACAATCAGTCCATCCCTCACGTCAAACTGTTAATGTGACATTATATTTTAAAAAATATGGACCTTATTTCATCACCAAGCCAAACATAAAATGATATCAATAATCTCTAATACACAAAGTTTAACACTACTTTTCTAGACTGTATAGAATTATTTTAAATAAAAAAATTCCAAATGCACTCTAAACTTTATTTGGAAAGCTCTTTTAACTAAAACTATATGAAAATAGTTTTTTTTAACAAATCCCTCTATCCTAAAATATATATTGTCTGGTTATATATCTGAATACCATATTATATAGTTAGAAAATACTATATTTTTGGGATGAAGATAGTAGAGTGAGTTTCACATTTTAAATCATGGTTTGGGTTTGATTGCACATGTTACATCGTCCTTTTGAGAGCGAGAATGGAGATAGTAACTTTCCTTTGGACATGTTCTTTTACAATATTTCAGATGCTATTTTGATCTGTTTTATTAGATTAAGATATGATAGTAAAAAAGAATTAAAAAACATTTCTAAACACAAATTTAATATGCAATTGTTACATACACCTTCCATTTCATATTATAAGTCGTTTGACTTTTTTCCTAGTTAAACTTATTTAAGTTTGATAAAAATATAGTAGTATTTTCAAAACAAAACAAACTTATTATAAAAATATATTCAATATTAGATTGAATGAAATAAAATATCAATTTTAGATGTTGATAAATTTTTCTGTAAACTTTATCAAACTTAATAAAATTTGACTTGAAAAAAAGTCAAACGACTTATAATATTATATTAAACTTCTTTTCTTACACAGATGAGATGAACAACGGCGATGCTACACTGAACCAAAGCTGATGAATAAATCTGGGAACTGAAATCCAACACTTAAATCCAAAATAAAAGGATATGCGAGCAAGTGGAAAGATATCTTTTTTTTAATATTAAATGGAAATATCAGTACAAATACTGCAGCTGTCACCTTTTCCGCTACGTCGGTGTACAACCGTAGCACACAGCAACATATATACATCGCTTTCTATCCCCCTAACGAAAATCAATGCTGTAGCGCATCTGCATAGTGTTCTTCCATGAAGTGCATATCCCTCAGACAACAAATTGAAGCCCTCGTAATAGCGTGACAGGTAAATCATGAAAAGAAAAAAAAAGGCAAAGCAATTAACACCAACCAGTGGCTACTAGCTAAGAACTGAAATCCAACGACAGCGACAATTATAATATATGTGTGTGTGTGTTACGCAAGATAACGCAAGATCATACTTAGAACGCTGCAAAAGACACATCATAATTAAGATAGCAACAAAGTGCATATATCGCATAAGGAGTGCCAAGAGCGATGGGATAATTAAACAGCACATAGATCTCAAAGTTTAGTCAAGATCCTAGCGAACAGTACAAGCGGAACATCGCATCATGCAGCCACAAGGATGATAAATCAGGTTAACTGATCTCGCTTCCAACGCAAGATTATATTATTGCAGTCTGGGTTTGGGAATAACACACGCTCTTCACTGGATGCCGCAACGACTCC
Source organism: Oryza punctata (assembly GCA_000573905.2). Lineage (NCBI taxonomy): Eukaryota > Viridiplantae > Streptophyta > Magnoliopsida > Poales > Poaceae > Oryza > Oryza punctata. Next base: position 38,524,163 of record CM002489.2, on the reverse strand, counting down.
AACCAGATCTGCAAAGATGCTTTTTTTTTTCTTTCAGTTACTTCCATGCACCACAAGGCAGCCTGCAAGTTGTAGAGTTGACGAAAATCAATCAAAATGAACAAAATACTGAAGGGCAAATACAGCTAATCAAACTAGTTGAGTACACCCAACAGGCAAGAATTCAAATTCCAACCTACTTAAAACAATCAGAGAACCAAATGTGGCTTAACTACATTTCCCAAGTATTAGGACATGCGGAATGAAACAGAGTATAGCTTAACTAAGGAAAAGAAAATATCAATTAGAGAACCAAATGTGGCTTAACTACATTTGCCAAGTATTAGGACATGCGGAATGAAATAAAGCAGTATAGCTTAAGGAAGAGAAAAGAAAACAAGCATTTATCAAACGTGTATTTTAAGTATACATGTATCTACCTTTTAAAAGAATAAGTATATATACATATCTGGATTTATAAGAAAATAGGAATTAGCAAAAGGCTAACTCATTCTCAAACAATACCCCGAAAAACACAAGACACACTATCTGTATCCATGTATACAAAATAAAGTTTAATAATAATATAAATGAATTATCTTGCTTGTTGATAATATGATAATTCATCTAAGGATTAAAGTCACAAATCACATCCTTAAAATCCATTAAAGCGGATAATCATATGACCAATATTCCTGAAACTTGAATTGGAATTTAACTTTAGCACATAAACAAAATCAGAAACTCACCCTAATTTCAGGGATACATCTGAGCCATCATCATTATCCTGTGACTGTGAACTTCCAGAATGCAATGCAGTCATCACAGATTCAGAAGACTGTCCTTCTTCAGTAACAAAATTTTCAGTATCAACAACTTGCTTCTCAGCTGGTGATATCTGGGATACCTATATTCAGTACCAAGAAAGTAAAACTAATGTGTTCAGATGGACTGGTCTTAAGTCCTCAACAAACCAAGAGCTTACAAAAGTAAAGTTTATACCTGGTTCCTGAGTTGCATGTTCTCCTCTGCCAGCTGTGAACTCTGCAGTGCAACAGAGAGAGTACACAACATATAATTATAATGTTCTCTCTTATTTCAATTGGTAAGGGTTTGGAAAAAAAAACAAGCAGGCACAAGAACATTGGATGCGGCAGAATCTATTGTAGATTCTTTTTTCTAACTATAAGATTGCATTCCCCCCCCCCCCACCCCCCAAGAAATGGTATTGTTTGTTCAGTTTCCAACACAGCAAGAAACCTATGTAAATGGTAAATGGTGCAGGACAGATAAACTAAACCACAATTTCCATTTAAATTATTTCTTTTATCAAATGGGTATCCTCTAATTTGATCTTCGAATATATTCAAAATCATTGTTTCTATTTGGGGGAAGAAGGGACATGACTTAAACCGCCAATATAGTTTCGTAAAATTGAAACAATAAGGACTAGAAGAAATTGCTTTTAATCTCTAAGGACTTGTCCAGCATGGAACAAAACCCCCAGACCTCCCAAGGGTTGGGCAGGGAATTTAGTTCAAAATTCTAACTCATCCATGGGGAAAGGCCAGGGTGGTGATGATTTAGTAAATTTGCTTGAACAGATGCATGTGCCATCTTGCAAGAAAAGGCAGAAGGTGGCAGCATATATTAGTCATGCAAGACGCAACAGTAAAATTATAAGTGATTGTACACTGTACTGGAGAGAACTATAAATCAACCTTTTACACAGTGATCTATTGGAAAGAATGAACTGCAAATAAGCCAGCAACGGATACTTGTAAGCAACACTAACTTCTTTAAAGGTTCTACTTCTGCAAGAAGAATAAAATTATATGTTGCCAAGCTATATTGGTGATTCAGGGGGGTTTAATCTAGCAACAAGTGGTACCTTCCGCTGGAGTTCACTGATCTGCTCCATAAATTGTTGATCCTGCAAAATCATATAGCAATCAAAAAGTTGCTCATAGTACATGCTACGTGATGAGTCTGGCCGGGTGAAGGGACTCTAATTGATTTCCAAACCTTTGTCAGCATCACCCTGTGCAGACCAGCTTCCAGGTTCTTCTCCAGCTGCTGGAGTTCATCAATACTCAATCCCTCAAGCTCCTCGCCTCTCATTTGTCTACAATTTGTTCATGTACCATGACCATCAATGATATACATTTGAGAACAAATGCCTCAAGTATAAAGGATATATTTGAGAACAAATGCCTTAAGTACAACATTTTTTTAACAAAAAGGTTAAAACCATAGAACTGACCTAAGCCGGAGACTAGCTTCCGCCAGTTGCTCATTCAAATGTGCATACTTGCTATGTTCTAACTGAAAAGAAAAGATTGAACTGTTAGTATTAACTATCAAAAACTAGATCATGCTGCATCCTGCACATTCTGATGGTCAGTACCATTTAGAAAATCTATCTGCATAAGTTTAAGGCACCTATTACATCATGCCTGAGCACTAACTACTACATCTCTACTAATAGTACAGAATTTGAGTTCATGATCCATGAAAAAATTGAATTAATGTTGTGCTATAGTACACCACTTCCAGGGAATTTTTCTCAAGATACAATTAAAAATATATAGAGAACTATATTTTTTAATGTAATTTATAGTGTATCACCAAAAGTATGAGGAAGCGAGAGATGTAAATTGTTTTCCACAAGTATTAATTTAAAAAATCCAGCAACAAAAAAAATAAAACAAATAATTTACACATTTAACACAACAACAAAACAGACATCATTAGAGCATGTGTATGTGAATCCAATATAATCAGCATACTGAGAACTTTGAAAGGATCCACAAATGCAATTGTTTTCTTAAGTTTTATTTGTAATATTTTAGGGTACAGAAATAAGATTACAATGCTACCAGATGTGAAAACCTAAATACGAATATTTTGCTATTGTGCCACCCTAATTAAGGCCATGGACATAAAATGACCCATTTTGAACCATGATCTAATATTGCTATATGTAGTTTGGCACTATTAAGATGCAATATATATGAAGAACAGTATTTACTATGAACACAGTATGATAAGATGATTCACATACATTCAAGTCGAGCGAAGGCTGTTCTGCTTTCCCCAGATTATTAGAATGTGTGTTGTACTTGTCGATGATTTCATCCATACTGTCCAACAGAAGGCGTCATCAATACCACGGTAGGCCAAATACCATCAGACAAAACGAAAATAGAACATAAATTGTACATGAATGTTCATAATTATAAAGGCACGGGCCAAGTAGACTATAACATCGCAGGAGTAATCTTGAGAATGAAAGTGGTTTTCCTTGGTCAAACTAACGTGTAAGTTGATATTAACTGACAGACATATACTCCCTCCGTCCCATAAAAACCCAACCTAGTATAAGATGGAACATAATCTAGTACAACGAATCTGGACATGCTGGACATGCTAATGTCCAGATTCGTTGTACTAGATTATGTCTCATCCCATACTAGGTTAAGTTTTTATGGGACGGAGAGAGTAGGAATTAACCACCAAAAACAGAAAACAGTAAGAAAATCAGATATTATGCCATCCAAATGTAGAAGAAAGTATATTGATATATTGTCCAAGTGTAGAACAAATAATCAACATAACGTTAGTTTATAAACAGTAACTTCTTAGATAAACCATGCCTTGCAGCTCCAAAACTGAATTAATATTATAGAGTGTGATTTTTGGTAGATAGAAGCTCAATTTATGGATTCTATCAGTACTCACTACCAGGCAAAAAGAACATATTTAAATGCTACCAAGGATGACTGACTGTCAACATAGAACAGCACCAGCCATCCCAGTTTATTCATTATCTTCTTCCAACAACTAACTCTAGTTTCTAGAAGTGAACTAAAAATAAATTGTATCATGGATGAAATTAAGTTGTATCTAAAAATTAATTTCTAGAAGATGAAATCAAGAACCTGTGCGCATGTCTAAAAATTACGTCAAGAGAAGTTGAATCCTTGCAAAAGTTTTGCTACTGACAATTGATGTAAAACTATAAAAAACATACTCCGTCCATTTTTTTTATATATGACATGAACTAACCAACTTCATATGTAGAAGAATGAAGGAACTGTCAGGTTATCTTATCTGATATAATCTACATTTATCCAAGAAATGCAAAATGATCTACTTGAATTTACACAAAACTATTGCCATTGTTTAACAAGATCCCTGTTTGAAGTAAAAGAAGTTAAGGTATTATAAATCGATGCAAGTTAACAAACCTTAAATAATTAAGATACTTTCTCAGCAAAAGAGAATTCTAGCTAACACCATTTTTGTTTGTATATATATAGTGACGATGAACAGGTACATGAAGATATAATAAGATATGTACCAGTACAACATTCCTTTTATTAAGACAACGGAAACTTTTCGAAATGGATAGATGCAAGATAAAGATCTATGACTAAATTGTTTCAGTTTGTTATTTGATAACAAATTAAAGGGCAAGTATATCATAAACAAACTCATATTGTACAGCAGCAAACAAGAGTGAACAGCATAATAGTACAACAGTTCTGCAGTGAGATGGATAAATAGTACAACACCTAGTTAAGGCGCTGAAAAGGATTGCAGTGAGATGGATGACGAACGATGCGTGGAGACTACCATATTTCTCATCAAACAACAGTTCTGCAATGATTTAACACACGTCGCAAAACAAAACAGCAATAGGAAGGGAAGTTTTCTGTGCACAAAACACGAGACCCCCATTGATCACAGGGTAAAACGCGACGCATCAGCACATAAAATCACACGTACGACCGTAGACTATCAGCAGCCTAGCTTTATCACCACCGCAGCACTAGTGCGACACACACATCGATTAACTCCACGCGCACATAAGCACAGCAAATAACAGAAGTTGCCGTACGTTATTCCAGTAGGAATGGCCAAATAAGATGGGCTACTCATGCACCAAAAAAATAACACCTCGAAAATAATCTGCAAAAGTACACAGGTGCAGATTACATACACTACAGTAAATCCCCTTCATCTAAAGGGCCCGAAAGTAACCACGAGCCGACCTAAAACTGTACTGTGTTGATTTTCTAAACGGGTGGAAATGGTGAGATCCCTAAAAATATCCCGCGCGCGCGCGGCGCGCTGAGGTTAAACCCTAGCCGAGTCGGATGGATCTTAGACATCGAAGTCAAAGGGAGACTGGGGGAGGAAACTCGTCTAGATCTATCGAAACGCGGGAGGCGAAGTGGAGTCGACATATATCCAGGTGTGGGAGTAGGAACATACCTGGAGCTAGCGAAGTGGGATAGCTTTCCCGTGGAGGCGAAGTGGAGTCGACATATATCCAGGTGTGGGAGTAGGAACATACCTAGAGCTAGCGAAGTGGGATAGCTTTCCCGTGGAGGAGAAGACGATGAGCGCGACGTCGGCGTCGCACAGCACGGAGAGCTCCTCGGCCTTCTTGAACAGGCCGCGCCGGCGCTTGGAGAAGGTGACCTGCCGCGCCGCCGCGCTCTCTATCCTCTTTATCTCCCGCCTCTCCCGCGCCATCGCCGCCGCGGATCGACCGAGACCGATCTCCTCCCCTCCTGATCCTCCCCCCACCGGCCGGGAACGGAAGCCCTCCTCCTCGCCGCCGATCGAGAGAAGTCACGGCGGCTAGGGCTGAGAGAGAGGCGTTACGTCGCGTGGTGATGAGATGCGGAGAGAGAGGGGTTGAGGAAAGGGGGGGAAGGAGACGAGGCGGAGGGTGAGGTGAGGTGAGAGGCGCGGCGCGGATGGAGTCTCGAGACGGGAACTTGCTCCTATTGGCAGGTCGACATAAATAAAGCGAGGAGGCAACACCGCAACTGGCAAAGGCGAGGATGAATGGACGGATGGCAACCCAACGAGAGAGCCCACGCAGTTTTTTCACCCATAAAAAACAGCAAAAAAACGTATACTAATCGCGTGATGAGAGGCGCAGTGTCGGGTGGCGAGGCCACGGGGCGGGCAGGCGGGCCGGCCCAAGTCATTGTTTATAGCAGAAGGAACCGTGAGCTGGGCCCCACCAAGCCTTACTCACAACCCAAAAAAATCTTAAAATAAACGGCGAAGCAGCTAGGCAATGGTGGATTGGGGGGCTATGGTCGGTAGGGGCATTGGGGGTGGCTATTGCAGGGAATGGCGGACGATTGGGGAGGCTTCCGGAAAAGGAAAGGGTGGTGGCGTCGGGCGGCGCGGCCGGTCCAGAACAGTAGTACTACTCCACTGGCTGTAGCAGCAGCAGGCAGCCGGCCGCGCGGTGATGGCGTGCCGCGTGCCCGCGTGCGTGCTGAACCAAGCAAAAGGACCGCGGAAAGGAGGGGGATGGGCGGCTGGGCGGGGAGAGGAGAGGCGCCGTGTGGTGGGCGGGTTTGTTGGGAAGGGACGAGGGCAGAGGCAGACGCAGCGGCAGGAGTGCGGGGATTGGGGGTGCGGGGAGGTGCCCGTAGCACTGCCGCCTGTGCCTGCAGGCGGCCCGGATTCGCTGTTCCGGCCACGGCGCTGTGGCGATCCTGTGTGCGCCGCGGGCGCGAGGCCGGTGGTGGGTCGCCGGCCGGCCTCTCTCTAGCGCTTTCCAGGGTTCGCGCCTTGCATTTTTCTCATTTTCTCTGCGTTCGGCTGTTTGCGCTGGCATTAATCGGCCGCCGTTCAGGTGCCTCCTTGAACTTTTTTAAACTCGGCAGCAATCTGCAACGACCTTGTTACATTTTTCAGGTTAGCTAGCTTGCAATGATCACAAAGGTTATACCTTATTAAAATATGGTTTTATGGCATATAGTTCTCCGCGTTAATATTGCTAAATCTATCTCCAAGCCTAGTACTGATATAAATGAAATAAAATAAAAATTGTTAAATTTGCATTGGAGGAACATGCATAATATAAGACTTTTACATACGGTGCGAACTTTAGAGACCACACAGTACTAGCACTTCCTAGTATATTCCCTGTCTAATAACTTCTGGTCCCGTGATGTTTACTTTGGGCAAATAACTCCACATATCATTTGCACCTACCGGGACCAAGATTCTTCCTGTCCTCTTATTTTTATGTTTGTTCATATGATTCTAAGAAAAGGTTATTGACAGATGGAAACAGAGAATTTTATGCGTCTAGCGAATTTGCTGAGAACTGGATGGTTTTTTATTGGGATTTTTGCTGAGGCTCGCTGCTCATTTTCCCTCTCTTAACAAAGTAGAGTTACATTGGCATCTCATCACTCCAAAAAATCAAATTCAAACTTAATCTACACACTTGAAAAAAGAAGAAGTGAATATATAGTACTAGCATTATTTGTATACTGGATTTGTCTTTTTCATTTCTTCATATATGAGTTAGACCTAAGATTTTGTGAACCGTTTTCTTTGAATGTTATTAGATTTTCCAAGTGTTTTCGTAACTATTAAGATGGTACTTGGACAAATAGAGGGGATATTCCATCGAGGGGTTAAAATAATTTATTGTAAGTTACATGTCTTTATGAACAATGTTGCAACGAGCAATAGTGGTTATGCCCAATAAGGTAGAAGAACAGTGGGTAACCATATGTTATGGTTGATAAGGTTCAATAGTGCAGCAAAAAATGGTAAAAATGTTAGTATTTTGAAGCGGATAGAGTAGCTATTCCTGGCTACTACCAATCTAGAGCAACTATTATATTTAAGATTGATGAATACAATATTATTACATGAATGTCTAGACAACCAATCACACAGCATATCATGTGAAGTTCGGACGTTAGATCTTTAAGATTCGTTTGCAGCCCCTTCCCCCCATCCCCTAAATTGGACTCCTTCCCCTCACCCATCATCCTCCCCAAGCCAGTGGCAGTGAGGCACCCCTGCCACACCCTTTTTTCGTCTCGTGTGACTCATCATAACTGATTGCTAACACTGACTTATTGCTTGCAGCTGACCCAAAGGCCCCATCGTGGTCGCCCCATCTATCTGTGTCCACTGTGAATTCGACGGGTCCAATCTATAAAATCGTGTCCTCGGATTCTATAGTACGTTACTCACCTATTCTAAAATAAGTTTATTTTTCATCCATTCACACATAGCAATAGGAAAATAAGTAAAATATCCTCAACTTTATCAAATCGTAATGCAATCATTTTCTAATTTATCTACTCCCAGTATATTTATCTTTTAGTTTTATAAATTTCTCCGATGTAATTGCTGGAAAATAAATTTATTATGTAACAAACAGAAGTGATGATAAATAAATTTATTGCCACTAAAATAGAAAAATAAATTTATTCTGAAAAAGAGGGAGTACTTCCTCCGTCCCACAAAACATGCCATTTTACCACCCCACCCTTGTCCCAAAAAATGTCGTTGTACAGAGAAAAAGTAGTGGGCCCAGTCCGTAGCGTGGAACCAGAGAAAAACAAATGTTTTTTTATTTTTTTCGCTACCGTGAATGGATCTTATCTTCTCGCTTTGATTCCGTCGCTCCACTCAGCTGCTCGCCCTCCTCCCACCGAGCCGATCCCCAATCTTCGTCGCCCCCCACGATCCCCAATCTTCCCCACCCCGATCCGATTCCTCCGTCGCCCCAACCTCGATTCCTCCTCTTCCTCACCTCGATATGGTTCCTATGTCGCCTCCAACCCCTATCCCCAAACCCTAGCCTCCTCACCTCGTCTCTTCCCTCCACAGTCGGCGTGGGTAATGGCGTGGCGCGCGCGCCGATTCACTACCCGTCGTCGGCCCAGAGGTCACGACTCGGCTGGCCAGAAGGGCCGCACCCAAGCGGATGGTGGCGGAACTGGATGTTGAAGCACAAAAGGCAAGCGGAGGAAGGCGAGGTGGATGCAGGCACCATGGTGGTGCGGTGCTCGGCACCGACGGCGTCCAATTCCTCACCAAGGAGCAGCATCGATACTTGTCCGACGCGAAGCGGCATCCCGGCGGTTGCTTCGTCCCTGACTCAGAGTACCAAGCGTGTGGCGCCGTTGACGACTCTGAGCTGTGTTGACGACCAAATTTGGTAATTCAAATATCGGAGATGAAGATAGAATCAAACAGAATCGAGGAGATTAGATCGTATCGGAAACAGAGCGAGAATCGGCTGTAGTCCGAATCGGCTGCGGGCTGGATCGGCAGAATCAGAGTCGGACGAGGTTAGCCGATTGAGCTGATGGAGCAACGCCACATCAACCTTGGGCCGACATGATCGCTGATGTCATGAGGGAGCAGTTTGGACTCAAACCAAAAGACAATGGCAACATGTATCGGCACCCATATCCAGAATATTTTGATCGGGTTCCATTGCCAAAATGATACAAGGTGCCAAACTTCTCTAAATTTTCAGGACAAGATAATGTATCTACTTATGAGCATGTTAGCCGATTTTTAGCTCAGTGTGGTGAGGCATCGGCTACAGAGGCCCTCAGAGTTAGATTGTTCCCACTCTCGTTATCTGGATCGGCGTTTACTTGGTTTTCATCTCTACCTTACAATTCAATCAGAAGTTGGGCTGATCTGGAGAAACAATTTCACAAGTACTTTTTCAGCGGGGTTCAAGAGATGAAGCTGTCAGACCTCACAGCAATCAGGCAGAAATCAGATGAATCAGTTCCAGATTACATTCAATGATTCAGAGATGTGAGGAATAGATGCTATAGTCTAGCTTTAACGGATTCTCAGCTAGCCGATTTGGCCTTCCAGGGTCTGTTGGCGCCGATAAGGGAGAGAAATTCGGCTCAAGACTTTGAGAGTTTAACTCACTTAGCTCAGAAGATATCGGCTCATGAAACAAGGTTTCAAGAAGCAAGAAAATTCATCAAAAAGACGAACAATGTCAATAATGTCTACAGTTATGACTCTGATTCCAAAGATGATGACCTAGAGATCAATGCAGCCGAGTGGGCTAGGAACAAGAAGACGGTGGTCTGTCAATGGGTCAAGAATGCAGGGAAAGAGGAAATATTTGATTTTGACATTACCAAAGCCGACAAGATTTTTGATCTTCTTCTCCAAGGAAAACAGATTCAACTACCAGCATGACATGTCATTCCATCGGCTGAGGAATTGAAGAAGAGGAAATATTGTAAGTGGCACAATACAGGGTCTCATAATACTAATGATTGCAAGATTTTCAGGCAGCAAATCCAGTCAGCTATTGAACAAGGCAAGATCAAGATCGACGAATCCAAGAGGCCGATGAAGATAGATGGACACCCTTTTCCAGTCAACATGGTGCACTCTGGACATAACCGGAATACAGCCGATGGAGGTAAAAATTACACCAGGAGCATCAGATCGGCTGGTATGATCAGCAAATACCAAAAAAGGCGCCAGGGGAAGGGGAGTTGTAATCTCATGAAAGTGAAAGATATTTTGATCCTCACTGGAGTTGTGAATTTTTTAGATTTTGCTGGAATGAGGGTATGAGGTTACCATCTATTGAAGATTGTCCTGGATGCAGTGATTCTGATCCACAATTGATCCAAAGATCAAGCTGATAGAATACAACTGTGCATCGGTCGATTCAGGCAAGATTACCGGTTCATGAGAGACTTGGGCCGATGCAGCAAGACGATGATGAAGATGATTCACCCAGCGACTCCAAGCCAATGAATCCTCAATGGTGCCCTTCTGGAATCGTTACCAAAAATCAAAAGATGAGAGTTCAAAGGATGAGGAACAGGGAACAATTCCAGGAGGTCGAAGGGGAAATTGAGCATCGGCTGAGGCAGAGAACAAAGGAAGTCTGGCGCGTGAAGAGCAAAGTAGTGCCAGCCGATGAAGTCAAAGCCGATCGTAACAAGAACCAACAATATAAGGGCAAAGAGGTGATGACATCTTCTATAAATATGGTTTTTATGTTACCAGCCGAATATGCAGTTGAGCAAGTTGTCGAGCAAGAAGAAAATCTGCCATCGGCTAAGTTGATGCTGTCTCCACAGCAAGCTATTTTTGAGAAGCCCGAAGGAACCGATCATCGGCATCTCAAGCAATTGTATGTCAAGGGATTTGTCAATGGCAAGCCGATGTCAAAAATGCTAGTCGATGGAGAGGCAGCTGTCAATCTAATGCCATATACAACATTCAGGAAACTTGGGAAGAATTCAGAGGATCTGATCAAGACCAATATGGTTCTAAAAGATTTTGGTGGGAATCCATCTAAAACCAAAGGAGTTTTGAATGTAGAACTAACCATCGGCAGCAAAACAATTCCTACCACGTTCTTTGTTATCGATGGGAAGGGTTCCTACAGTCTGTTGTTGGGAAGAGATTGGATCCATGCTAACTGTTGCATCCCTTCAACAATGCACCAAAGTTTGATTCAATGGCAAGGAGACCAAATTGAAATCGTGCCAGCTGACAGGTCAGTCAATGTAGCTAGTGTCGATTTATCTGTTTGGGAGATGGAAGGAATTGATTGTTTATCTGGAAAAGTTTGGCAATGAGATTACTTAAAGATTTCTGACTATGCCATACAGCCAACAGGAGATGGAGAGCCCCAATTCTTGTTTTGAGGGCGCCGTGGAGGGTTCGAACTTCTACACAAAGGACACTGTTGACGATCTCGACGTCAAGCTAGGACAAGGTTTTATGTCGGCCGATGAATTAGAAGAGATCGACATTGGACCAGGTGATAGGCCTAGGCCGACATATATTAGTAAGGGTTTATCAAAGGAATTTAAATGTAAATTAATAGCACTTTTAAAAGAGTATAGAGATTGTTTTGCCTGGGAATATTATGAGATGCCAGGACTTAGCCGATCGATAGTTGAACACCGGCTCCCTATCAAACCAGGCTATCGACCGTACAAGCAATCTCCAAGGCGTTGTAAAGCTGCAATGTACGATGCTATTAAGGCCGAAATAACAAGACTCTATGATGCAAATTTTATCAGACCATGCCAATATGCTGAGTGGATTTCTAACATAGTGCTAGTCATCAAGAAAAATGGCAAGCTTCGAGTTTGCATTGATTTCAGAGATTTAAACAAGGCTACACCAAAAGATGAATACCCAATGCCAGTAGCCGATCAGCTCATCGATGCAGCATCTGGACACAAAATCATCAGCTTCATGGATGGCAACGCTGGATATAATCAAAATTTCATAGCTGAGGAGGATATTCACAAGACTGCTTTTAGATGTCCTGGTGCAATCGGCTTGTATGAGTGGGTGGTCATGACTTTCGGTTTGAGAAGTGCTGGTGCTACATATCAGAGGGCTATGAACTATATTTTTCATGATCTCATCGGCACTTTGGTCGAGATATATATTGATGATGTGGTGGTTAAATCTAAGGAAGTTGATGAACATATAGCCGATTTGAGACAGGTACTGGAAAGAGTAAGGAAGTATGGGTTGAAGATGAATCCTACTAAGTGTGCTTTTGGTGTATCGGCTGGTCAATTTCTTGGGTTCTTGGTACATGAGCGTGGGATTGAAATTCCTCAGAGGAGTATTGAGGCAATCAAGGATATAAAACCTCCAGAAGATAAAACCAAGTTGCAATCGTTGATCGGCAAAATAAATTTTGTTCGGCGTTTCGTATCAAATCTGTCTGGCCGAATAGAACCATTTACTCCATTATTAAGGTTGAAGGCCGATCAAGAATTTGTTTGGGGAGAAAAGCAGCAGCAAGCATTGGATAATATCAAGGAATATTTGAGTAATCCTCCAGTTCTTATACCACCACAAAAGGGAATTCCATTCAAGCTGTATTTGTCAGCCGATCAGAACTCTATCGGCTCAGTTTTGATCCAAGAGGTTGAGGGAAAGGACAGAGTTATATTCTATCTTAGTAGACGTCTTTTGGATGCAGAAACAAGGTATTCACCTGTGGAGAAATTATGCTTATGTTTATATTTTTCTTACACAAAGTTGAGACATTATCTACTCTCCAATGAGTGTATCATAGTATGCAAAGCCGATGTGGTGCGATATATGCTATCGGCTCTAGTTCTGAAAGGGCGAATTGGGAAGTGGATATTTGCTTTGTCAGAATTTGATCTCAGGTATGAATCGGCTAAGGCGGTTAAAGGGCAAGCGATAGCCGATTTCATAGTTGACCACAGGGATACTAGTATTGACAATATTGATATTATGCCATGGACTTTGTTTTTTGATGGATCTGTTTGCTCTCATGGTTGTGGTATCGGATTAGTCATTATATCACCTAGGGGGCAAGTTTTCAGTTTGCTTTTACTATCAAACCATACTCTACAAACAATCAAGCAGAATATGAAGCTGTTCTCAAAGGGTTGCAATTATTGAGAGAAGTTGAAGCCGATGCTGTTGAGATCATGGGAGATTCATTATTAGTGATAAGTCAATTGTCTGGGGATTATGAGTGCGAAAATGATATTTTGATGGTCTACAATGAAAAATGTCGAGAGTTGATGAAGACTTTCAGGATAGTTACTTTAAAACATATCCCTAGGGAACAAAATGTTGAGGCCAATGATTTAGCTCAAGGTGCATCAGGCTACAAGCCGATGTTACAAGGGATTGAAGTAGAAGTGGCCTGCATTCCAGCGGATGATTGGAGGTTTGATATTTTCGAGTATTTAAAAAATCCTTCCAGATCGGTTTCGAGGAAATTACGATATAAAGCTCTCAAGTATGTTCTTTTGGATGATACATTATACTATCGGACGATTGATGAAGTTCTTTTCAAGTGCTTGAGCATGGAAGAAGCAAAAGTTGTCATGTGTGAAGTACATGAGGGTATTTGTGGGACACATCAATCGGCTCACAAGATGAGATGGCTAATTAGGAGAGTTGGGTATTTTTGGCCAACAATGCTGGAAGATTGTTTCAGATATTACAAAGGTTGCCAAGATTGTCAGAAATTTGGGGCAATTCAGAGAGCACCAGCATCGGCTATGAATCCTATTATCAAGCCATGGCCGTTTAGAGGTTGGGGTATTGATATGATCGGCCAGATCAATCCACCATCAAGTAAAGGGCATAAATTCATATTAGTTGCAATTGATTATTTTACTAAGTGGGTTGAGGCAATACCTCTGAAAAAGGTTGACAGTAAAGATGCAATTGAGTTTGTAAAAGAACACATTATCTATCGGTTTGGTTTGCCACAGACGATTACAATTGACCAAGGTTCTATTTTTGTATCCGATGAGTTTGTTCAGTTTGCCGATAGCATGGGGATTAAGTTGTTGAATTCTTCACCATATTATGCACAAGCAAATGGGCAAGCTGAAACATCTAACAAGAGCTTGATTAAGTTGGTTAAGAAAAAATAGCCGAATATCCCAAGAAGTGGCATACTATTTTGGCCGAAGCACTGTGGTCTTATCGGATGGCTTGTCATGGTGCAATTCAGGTACCTCCTTATCAATTGGTTTATGGGCATGAAGCTGTGTGACCGTGGGAAACCAACATTGGCTACAGAAAGATTTCTTTGCAAGATGAGCTAACAGCCGATGATTATCATAACTTGATGGTTGATGAATCAGAAGATTTGGTTCAGGCTAGATTGCGAGCTCTTGAGAAAGTTAAGAAAGATAAGGAGAGAGTTGCCAGGCATTATAACAAAAAGGTTGTGCCGAAATCTTTTGCCGAAGGTGAACTTGTTTGGAAATTGGTGTTGCCGATAGGGGCCAGAGATAATAAATTCGGCAAGTGGTCACCGAATTGGGAGGGGCATTTTCAAATCCACAAATGTGTTTCTAAAGGGGCTTATATGTTAAAAGGACTTGATGGAGAGGTATTTGGACAGACACTTAATGGAAAATACTTGAAGAAATACTACCCAAGCATTTGGATTGGCTCATAATCGGCTGTGTTTTGTCGGTTTTTTATTCATGGCCAATATCAGTTCATATCGCCCTTAGACTCTTTATCATCATCGGCTGTTGTTGTCGATGTATGATGGCCGATATTGATATCGCCCTTAGTCATAATTTTGCCTTTGTTTATCAACTTGCCAAAATTAGGGGGGCATATATAGATGCAAAAGATGAAAAGTGTGGGATTTCAATGCAAAAGTGTTAATCGGCATAAAGGATATCAAAGTATGTGTTACAAGTGAAGTGTTCTAGCCGATTACATGATTGATTACAACAAATTCTCTAAGTCCCTATTACAAGCTATCATTGGGATAGGTAGCGCTGGATAGCCGATTGCGCCCGTTGTCGAATTTCTTCAACTTCTGCAATTGCTTGGGCGTCTTGTGCATCGGTTCTAGGGATTACTTTCAGGGACTTAGTCATGTTAGCCACGTTCTTTATAGCCGATCTCAGTTTTGCTTTTTGTTCTCCAATAGCTTTTGGGAGATCGGCTAGTTTTTGCTTTTCTAATGCAATCTTAGCATTGCATTCCTCCAGTTTGGCCAGCAAATCGATTCTTTCAGCCTCCAATTGATCTATGGTAGCCTTAATTGGTTCTTCGGCTAGTTGATCAAGCTTGTTCTTCTCATCATGAACTAATTGCCGGTTTGCTTGAATAGTGGCCTCAACATTTTTCTTTTCCAGCCGATCAGCTATCCTTTGTCTGGCTTTCTCCAATTTAAATTGATGCTGCTCAAGGTACATAGCTGGAGTGATAATATTGGATAACTCATGTGGGAGCGAAGCTTGAATTTCTTGGAATCTTGCCCGGAGAGTGCTGCAATCAACTACTAGGCTATCTAAAGATGCCTCTAGCCTATGGGAGATGTCCTCAAGATTTCTCTTTACATTATCGACTAAAGGAGCTAAGGCCTTTCTTGTTGTTTCTCCTTCTGTTTCTTCATCAAAGCAGTCTTTAATATCAAAGGAGAATAAATCGGCTAGGACCTGCAGGAAGGGAAGATGAGGAGGATATAAGTAATAGAGCATTTTTTGCATAGCCGATGGGAAATTTCTAAGGATATAATACTTACAGGGATAGTGGGAGCAGCAGCATCTTCTTCCACAACATTATGACTGCCTACAGCCGATGTGGTGTGTTCACTGGATACTGGCTGTGCTGCAGGCGTTGGAGGGGAGGGAGACTGGCAGATTTTGAATATTTATGCAAGTATTAGATAATATTGGCTAATAAAAGGTTTGAAGTTGTAGGAGTCGAGAATTACCGGAGGAGTTAGAGCAGTTGGTTTAGTCGATACTGGTACTGGTTTTTTCTTCTCGGTTGGTCTTTTCTTCTGCAAAGTGCAAAGTTGGGATAGTTAGATTGTTGATAAATGAAGAGGTCTTGTAACAAAGGAGATGAAATTACTCTGGGTTGCCGGGAGAAGACTCTGGAGCAGCAAGAGTTGTAGGAGTTCTTTTTGGAGCTGGAGAAGCTGGAGGTATTCTTTCTCCTACATCACTCATTTCAGCTGCAGCTTCATCTATGGCTTGTTCAATGGCTGCTTCCTCCAGAGCTTCATCGACATCATCGGCTGGTGGAGGTGGTTGCTTTTTAGGTCTCTTCTTGGCAGTTGGTGGCATGGCAGTTGGCACTTTTGCTTTCCTTTTTCTCCCTGCATCGGCTGAGTCTCTTATCTGTCCTTGGAGCAGACTTGATGTCTTGGGGGCATGATAGCTGATGACGGGAGGAGTTAGACCACATCCACTGGGTAGCAATCCTGCAGCATATTCAATGTCTTTACCACTTTTGCTTGTGCGAGGAGATGAATCTGTAGTCTGGAAAAGCAGAGATAGCATGTAAAGTTAAGAACAGAATCGGCTGATATATTTAAAACAGGAATAAGACAGAAGAAATAAGGGAGTTACCTGAGGGATCATGTCAGGGAAGAGGTCTGTCATGTAGATAGTGGCCGATTGGTGAAAGAGGTGTTGTTTCCATTCAGCCCACCATGCAGTAAAAGATCTACTTCTGAACATAGCTAACTCAATATTATTGATACTGCCAAGAGGAGGTCCTGGGATATTGAGTAGCCGATCCATCATCAGACTTGATGTTATTTCTCCTCTGCACTGTATTTTATCGGCAAACCATAAGCCGATTGGGAGTTGCCCCATACCAAACTGTCTAGTTGAGCTCATGGGGTGATAAAACTCATATGATACTTTAATGTTCCTGCCTTGATGGATGCCGACAGGAAGGATGCATGGGCTGATGGCAGTGGTGAATACTTCTCTAGACTTCTGAAATTTTTCATGGTTGATTTCCTCGAATCTGAAGTCTGATGGCAGCTCAAAGTTAATTGAGTCCTGATAGAAGAACCAAATTATGGCATTTTTCTGAAAGCCGTCATAGAAGCTGAAGAACCAGTCCTTAAGTAGTTCGGCTGACAGTTTTGCACCGGCATCGGCTGGGGTGCTGGCATACTCTCCAAAAGATGTACACCTCCGATGAGTTATTTCTTCTCCATCATCATCAGTGATCGGCTCTAGTCTTGGAAATTCTGCTTCTGTCAGAGATGGCCGATTTACAGCCCTCATTGCTACCAAGTTTAGCCAAGTTTGGAGTAGCCACCAAGGGCCACCTGCACTCACTACAGAGCCGATAGCTAGCTTGGCCGATGCATTATTTAGGATTTGATACAGATATCCAAGCAAAATCTTTCCTAAGGGAAACTACCTTTTCTCCTCAAGTGCTTCGGCTATGTGCTACCAATTGGAGGTTGGGCCACAGCTAGATCCGCAAAAAAAGAATTTTTCTAGCCACATCAATAGGAATGCAGTATGTTCTCTGGGAGAAACTGAACCTTCTCCCATGTTGGTCGAAATAAAATCAGACCATCCTCCTATGCTCTTGGTTTTGAAATCAAATCTATTTTTGGAGTTCAATATCATAGGGTTGGCCGATGAGGTGATATCTAGCCCAGTGAGCATGGTAATGTCCAACAAATTTGGAGTCATTGGTCCTCGGTTGAACATGAAAGCATTAATAGTGTTGGACCAGAAATATGTAGCGGAGGCCATCAGTGGTTCATCCTTAGCTGAATTTGCCAAAGTGAGAGCTAATGCTTGGCCGATTCCTATTTCATCCCAGTGGCTCTGCTTGCTAGCCGGTATGCGTTTGTACCATGCGTTCCAGCTTCTCTCTAAGGATGGCCAGGATTTGAAGGTGTTTTTCCAGTGCCCTAAGTTTGGGTTTGCTAGTCTGAAAGGGATTCTGTTTGTTTCAGCAGTGATAAACTCAATTGGGTCCAGGTTGCCGATTGGTCCAAGGAAATAGTTGTTGTCATGATTTAGACTGGGAACAACGACTAAATTTGCGAGATGCTACATTAACAAGGCAGAAGAGAAAGAAAACGGACTAAGATCGCAAAAAACAAGATTCGATGAGTAAAAAGGAGATCTAGCCGATGGAACTTACCTCTGCGTACTCGGCTGATGGAGCAGCGGACGGAGCAGATGAAGACGACATTTGCGCCGGCGAGAGTTGGGCGAACAGAGGGTTGCTTGAGGGTTGCTTCTTTGCACCGTGGGGATCGCCGGAGTTGAGAGAGATGAGAATCGCGAAAGCGGTGGCAACAGTATAACGGTGTGAAGTTTCTCGGGGCCGTCGGTTAGGTATTTAAAGCAGTGCGGTAACGGTCCAAAACGGAAAGTGCGATATTCTCTCGGAGATATGATTTGGCAAATCCGAAACATTACCAAATATTCCGGACTTGGGGGGCATGTGTTGACGACCAAATTTGGTAATTCAAATATTGGAGATGAAGATAAAATCAAACAGAATCGAGGAGATTAGATCGTATCGGAAACAGAGCGAGAATCGGCTGTAGTCCGAATCGGCTGCGGGCTGGATCGGCAGAATCAGAGTCGGACGAGGTTAGCCGATTGAGCCGATTTCGGTAACATGACTCGGTACCCATCATCGGGTTGCGTTAATGTGTTTCATATGGATTGCCATGCACGGATAGAGTCCTGAAGAGGCAACTGTATCTATTAATTAGGTTATTTTATGTGATTTCCTTATAGATATTCTCGGTAAGAGTCCGCCTAAGGGACTTGTTCGCTAGTTGGATTTGTATTAGGTTAATATGAGTCGTGTCCGTGATGGACAATGTTTGTATTTTCGGATATAAATATAATCCCGAGGTTTTGTAAATAAAAAACAACAGACGTTCAATCAATCTCGGTGCATCGCCACCTTTGTTTGCTATTTTTCGACAAGTTTGTGCTCTCGAGTCGTGCTGCATCAATTTGATCTTCGACGAAAAGGTATATCTTGTCATGACGATTTGCATCATCAGGGCTAGTGCTTATATCTCAATGACACTCTAGTTTTATGTTGTGAATCTCCGAGTTATCATATACATTATATAATTTAGATCGACAATGCAATCTACTTGCATCGGCTGGATTCTTTTTAGGGTTTCGTCGATATTAGCTAGATGATTTTGTTGATTTAGATTATATAATGTATCTACCATCCCGAAAAGACAATCATCGGCTTGATTATCTAGAGGTCATGTTTCTCTTTATACTTAATGCTGCATTGGTTAAGTCCAACCTATTAAGTCATATTTAGAAACATGATATCTAGCCTGTCTCATGATCATTAATAAGGATAGTATCGGGGTTTCAGCCGATCTTACCTGGTATAGATGTTTTACATTGTTTTATGCTTTGTTTAATGTTCTATATCTGCCCCTTACATCAGGATCTAATCTAATGTAAATATATTAAGCTTGATACCAATCTAATTGGTTATAGTTGAATATATTTATTACTAGAGAATATCCTGGTATAAGGTTGTATCGGAGCTATAGCCGATACATGCTTAAATCTAGATATCGGCTATGACATGAGTCTATATAATCTTTATTTCATGTTATTTTAGACTTGGGCAATTTATACTATCTCGGTTCAGTCCGATCTATCCCAATTGTTAATTTCTAAAGTAATATTGACATATTGATTATATAACACTGATCTTTACAGTCGATATACCAGTTTTAGGGTTAGTTTTATCATTGACTACACCTTACAGCCGATTCATGCTTTATTGCATCGGCTAGGTCACATACGATATGAAATCGGCCCTATGGCCGATTGTCTATCATTTACTGATATTCTTTGTATATTTTTTCTTGTTGATTGCAGGATCAAATCAACTGGCACGCCCTCGAACCTAAAACCCTAATTTTGGACCTGCACTAGAGTAAAGCAAATCTCTCAGGCCAGTGTGTATTTTTTGCATCAACAGCTGCCCCCCAATGGCGGCTTTGTCCCTGACTCCCAGGATGAGGCAAGTGGCGATGTCCCCGCCTCCAATTTACCCCCCAACTGTGGCTTCGAGAATGAGGCAAGTAGCGGCGTCGATGACTCCGAGCTTCCACCAGACGACGGATTCGTCCCTGACTCCGAGGATGGCGCAAGTGGCGGCGTCGATGACTCCGATCTGCCACCCAACATCGTTCCTGACTCCGACGAGGAAAACGATGACGTCCACGATTTCGAGCTGCCACTCAACGGCTGTTACGTTCCTGACTCCGAGGACGAGACAAGTGGTGATGTCCATGACTCCGAACTGCCACCCGACAGCTGCTTCGTCCCTGATTCCGAGGACGAGGCCAATGGCGGCGTCACCGACTCCAAGCTGCCCCCCAACGGTGGCTTCGTCCCTGATTGCGAGGGCATGGCCAATGGCGGCGTCCACTACTTGGAGCAGCAGGAGCAGCCTGACAAAGGCCTCTTTGTGTAACACCTTGAAAATTTCGACTTTGAAATACGAAATTAAAAATTCGGAATAACCAAAAATCTTTTTCAAAATACATTCATGCCTGAATTAATTTAATTTGATCTGTCGTTTTTCGTTTATGCGTGGGCTCATAGACGAACGTCTAAGAATATGTCGGTATTTAATTTCAAATATTATTTATTCAAGGAACTATGAATATGAGATATCCTAATCTTGGCATATGCCAACTATTTTCGAAAAAAAAACCCCTCTCTATATATATCAAAAACCCTCGGGCATACTTACTATATGAATAAAGCTATATATATATATATATATATATATATATATATGTATGTAACATTGTTTTGATAAAACCCTATACGGGATAACTTATTAAAACAAATACTATTTTACTAAAAAATATAGCTTGATTATTTTATATGAACCTTATAGAGTCTGCCTTCGGAAAACTAATTGCAAAATAATATCTATTGGTAAAGTATTTACTAGAAACCTTAATTGCGAAATATAAATTCCTAATAGGCTATTTTCAAAGTTATGACCTCCTCAGACAAAGTCTAGTCCTCCGGCAAAATTCTAGTTTGCTTGTTAATATTTATTAGTTATTTGTGTGTGTTTAGGTTTTGTGCCAAAGATCTCGGTTTAATCTCTTATCCTAAAAAGAGGCCCTCCATTCGTTGTCCCTTTCTTATCCTCTCTGTCATTCAGACGTCCTGATGCTAATTTAATAAAATTCCAGTCTTTTCCTTCGGTCGCGATGCGATCCATTTCTCTTGCCCTACGGTTATTTTAAAACCGCTCTATCGATTCAAACTCGATAATTCCCTCGAATATTTACGATCGATCGACGTATTTATCTATCGCGCGTCGATTCGAATATCACCAATTTTATTTCTACCACAACGGTCGGATTTGAATGCCACACGTCGTCCTAAAAATCCGAATTTCAGTACCGTCGGGGCGTGTGCAAATAAATCATAACTCTAATCCTCGTACGGCTCTGCTAGCCAAATTGAACCCGAATGTCTCATTTGGCGACCCAAACATAATCATACAGTATAAGTACAAAAGCAAGTCAAATCCAAATGTCACCTATACAGTCCACGTATACAGTCCGAATATACAGTCCATTTACAAGTTCAGATTGAATATACAATCCATTTATACAAGCCAATCACCATCCAAGTATATCAAATTCAAATTATACAGTCCAAATTACAAACACACAGTCCATATACAAATCCCAGAAAAATATACAAAAGCCCTAATACACTTGGGCCTCCCTTTCACTGCCAGCCCACTATCACTCTCCTTTATCTCAGCCCAAAATCCATTTTGTCTCCCTGCAGCAACCAGCCAACAGCGTGCACAACAGCTGCTCGACAAAATGCCCACAAGCCACTGCATGGAATTAAACCACGTTGTGCTGGCTATCACCCTCCCAACAATATTTCAATCAACAACTCATGCACCCATACCCCCATTTCACAAAACACACCCCCAAATGCAAGCAACAGAGGAAATGAGCGAATAGAAGAGCCGGGTTCACTGAGCATTCTCACCTTGCCTCCCACATGCCAACAGCCGACAACATATAAAGGCCGCCGCCAAAGCTAAGCACACCTGCACCTCTCCATTTTTCCTCCTCCCTCTCCTTCTCCCACCTCTACCTTGCCACTGCCTCTTTCCCTTGCAGCGCACTGGTGCCCGCCTCTCCGTTTGCTCCGCCGCGGCTGGCTTGGGCTAAGCTTCGGTTGGGCAAAAGGGACGGGTAGGCCGCCGCGCCATCGATCGAACCTGTGAACCTTTGAACGTTTGAATGTGAGAACGATTAAACGCTTGAACGTAATCCAACTAAAATGCAAATAAAACTTGAAAAACAAACCCTCTGAACTCAGTCGAACACTTGGCGCGAGGACGAACCGCGAGCAGTACCTCGACGCTCGGCGTGCCACTACCCGGCTGCCGCAAGGTGAGCATCTCATCCTTTCTCTTCCTTTGCCCTTGTTCTCCGCCCTCCCCGCTGTCCTTCCCTTGCTGTTGTCTCTGCCTTAGCGCGGTGCCGCCGTCGTGCGCACTGTCGTCGCCTCCTCTTTGCGCGGCCGTCGCCGTGCTGCACCCCACCTCCTCTTCCCCAATCCACTCGCCACCCCAGCCATCGGCCCTGCCGCGCGCTGCCCGGCACCGTCTTGCCACTGGCCCTGGCCAAGCCGCGCCACAGCCAACCGCTACCTCGCGCCCAGCTGCACCCCGCGTGCCGAGCCGCTGCCGACGCGGTCCACCCTGGTCGCCCGCGCCAGGCCCAGCCGACGCCGCACCACAGCCGGCCACCGCGACATGCGCAGCCTCCCGGCCCGCTCGCCACCACCGCGCCCCGGTCGGCCGCGGCCCCCACTCGCCGCCCCTGCCGCCGGCCCCGGCCAGGCCGCGCCGAGCCGGCCACCGCCCCTCGCAGCCTCCCTGCCGGTGCCGCCCTCACCGCCGAGCCCGGCCGCCGCCCCTACCGGTGCCGCCCGCGCCGCCGCCCCTGCCGGTGCCGCCTGCGCCGCCGCCCTGCCGGTTTCACCCCGCACCGCCGAGCCCGGCTACCGCCCCCACGCCCCAGCTACCGGCGCCGCCTCCCCGGCCCCACCGCTGCCACCCACCACCTCGCCGGCACCCACCACCCTCGCCGCCCCCTCCGCCGCCAGCCACCGTCGCCATGCACCGCCCCTTCCTCCCCTGGTCGGCTGTGAGAGAGAGAGACAGAGAACGTGAGGAAGAGAGGAAGAAGAAGCAGAAAAGAAAAAAAAAGAAAGAGGCAGGAGAAGAAGGGATAAGAAGGAGAGAGAAGGAAGAAAAGAAGAAAAGGAATAAAAAGAAGTAGGGCCCACCAGTGGGGCCCACACCCTAGATATTTCCCTGAGTTCTCTCCCTCTAAAGTCTACATTACGTCCCCCTACTTCCTGTCCAAGCTCGAGAGATCGACTCCTTATATAAAGTCTATATTACCTCCTTTTGTTTGCCGAGCCCGACAGATTGTGTTCTTTATAAAAATCTATATAATATCTTTCATCTAGCCTTCAAGCAATGTCCGTCATCAGCCTCCTTGTTCACTAAAGTCCATGATACGTCCCTCTGCAAACTACAGCCATCTCGGAAAGTCTAAAATACCTCCCCACCCGAGAAACCCTCTATCCGCGGTTTATAATTCTTTTTATTAAACTTCGGAAATTCAAATCTCACAAACCGCAACTCCAATCAATTCCGTTCAACTTCCATCATCTCTCTAAAATCGAGATCTATTTATTGGCACCATTAGTTTGTATTGAATATTCTTTTATTTTATTTTTAGGATTATGTGTGGTTTTCTTCGGTCTTTTGTCGGACGTTCTGGATGTTCGGGTTATTCTTTGAGCGTGGATATTCCGGTTATTCTAACTGACGCGGATTTCTCGAAGAATATGCGAACCTAAAGCAAGGCAAGTCACTACGCCCCCTTCCTCGAACATATTAATCCTATTTTATAAATGTGTTGATTGCAAATAAAATTGCATGCTATTTATAAAATGCGTACCTACATTGTTCAAGCCTTACCTTTAATATTGTTTATCCTTATGTATTTACGAGTCTTTGTTACCTAAGTCAATTATTATGTGCGGTTAAATATCGATACTGCTGAGCGTTGCTTAAGTGTAGAGGTTTGTACACTCCATACTTATGTTATATGGCTATGTGTGGATGTGGCGATCACTCAATGGGAGTGATTGTCGGAGGCGGGTGGAGACATAAGCACCACCCGCGACATTAAAACCTTTGCGAAAACCAAAAACTTAATAAAACAAAACTATTTCGACTAGGGCGGCATGGATAGAATATGGGTGGTTCAGGGAACGGTAAGCCGCCGACCCTGGTCAATTAAGGACCGAGTCAAGAAGCTATGCGAGAAACAAACAGAGTACGACCGCATTTTTCGAGTGGGGTATGACTCGGTGGACTAGGAAATTCTCGTGGGGTGGCACCCCAGACATGGTAGGTTCTGGATATTCGTTGATGTGTTGATGAAGTGTTGTGGTTTAGATCACTTGGGTCGATCTGTTGAACGCCGGCAAAAACTTAAAATGCACCATAAGTATATATTATGTAACCCCCTAAGATCTCGGGAGCGCCAGGACTCCTCTCACAACCGGCTCGAGGTAGGAATGTGGCGTCGGGGGTGCAATGGGGATTCATAGTCCTTGGAGCGGGTGCCGCCATGCGAGGGTAATTGAAAAGCCGGGCCATGACAAGTCTCATGTGTTGGGTGCGTCATGGAGTGCGGGATTAAAAGCGTACATCCACTGCAGTGTGAGTAAACTAAACTATTCGAATAGTCGCGCTCGCGGATATGAGTGCCGGGACTTGTACTACTCTTGACTAGCCTCATTAATTTTTAATATTGCTTAAAATATGATTGGAATGGAAGGTGTGACCTTGCCCGATGTGCGGGAAGGTCGTAATGTGGAAAACCGTGGAAAATTGGATGCGAGGGTAAACCAGACCAACGGAGGCTTGGGGAAGGTGGATGAACTCTCGCAGGTTAATGACAACTTCAACCTAACGATTGTTTTCAGTTAAAACTTCTACGTCATAGGCTTGTGAAATCATTTGTGAAAACTAGTTTTATGCAAATAAACCAAGCCATCCTTGAACCCCTATGAACATTATATGCATTCTATAGTGGTGGCTTGCTGAGTACGGTTGGTACTCACTCTTGCTTATTTAAATCTTTTAGAAAGGTATTGGTGTCGACCTGTACATGTGCTATGCTGGCAAGGAGTTACCGAGGACGGTGGAATAGGGACCTAGGTTCACCAGTCGATGCGTGTGGGATAAGATGGACCGCCGCTGCTTCGTTTCTGCTACCGCATTTATTTCTTTTGGTATTCTGTGTTATTGACGACTATGCTTGGTCTATTTGGGTCCCATTTGGGTTACCCTTGTATTATTAATTTACTATAAGACCTGTATGACGATGTCAGCTTGTGATATACAACTGTGCCATCTGTGTACCATCTACTGATCCAGGGAATGGTATTGTAATACACATGGGGTTTCCGGTATACGAAACGGGGGCTCACACTTTGCCAACTTGGAGGACGAGCACATGGATGGCATTGAACAACTGGTCAACGGTGAGGTGGCCGGCCTACAAGATGATGTTTATGTAGCTGCCGGAGATGAGAGCATAGACAAATTTGCTGAAACTCGTGAAGGTATGCTGCGGCTTTTAGTTCCCCTGTACTTCACCATACCCCACTAATTATGCCATGGAAGATATGCCATCTAGGAGTATTAGTATTATCAGCAGGACTAAGACGTTTTTTTAGATAATGGAATTTAACATCCCAGCCTTTGCTCAAAAAGAGCTACAACCAATTATTACACAGTAGCAGTCCAGAAAAGAGCGTAGCTCAGATAAATAGAACACACCAAACAAAAACAGAGGAAACCTAGCCAAAATAAGGAGAACACATTTATTGAAGTCTATTTGTGAACCTCCATCCATAATTGGTAAATAGTTGCATAACCATCGACTCCAACTTGCGACATGCAACCTTTAGGAACTCCCCATCATCCTCATACCTTTGTAACT
Organism: Oryza punctata; assembly: GCA_000573905.2. Classification (NCBI taxonomy): domain Eukaryota; kingdom Viridiplantae; phylum Streptophyta; class Magnoliopsida; order Poales; family Poaceae; genus Oryza; species Oryza punctata. The sequence goes on along the minus strand of CM002489.2, from coordinate 38,497,978 downwards.
GTGCCCAGAAGCGGAGCCAGTGTGTTGCCCTGAAAATTACCTGCATATATGAAATAGATGGTGATTTGTTAAAAACCAAATCATTTCTACTCAACCATAGAGCCCAACAAATGGCAGAAGCTCCAACCAGTATAAGTTTACTCTTTTTCTTGTCAACCCCCGAAAGCCACCCATCAAATATATGAGATATACTAGTTGGAAGATTAAAACCAAAAGAAAACTGAACTGCTCTCCATATGAATTTTGCATAATGACAATCCATGAAGAGATGTTGAATAGTTTCATTTTTCATACAAAAGCAACACCTTAAGCTACCATTCCAATTCCGTCTCGCCAAATTATCCTTAGTCAACACAACCCCCTTAAGCAAGTACCACATAAAGATCTTAATCTTAACCGGCATCTTAAGTTTCCATATATACTTGTTTCTCTCAACATAACCATTGTTAATTAAAGCTAGATACATTGACCTTACTGAGAACCTACCATTGTGATGATAATTCCATCTAAAACAGTCAAAAGAATGATTTAATTGAATATGTACAATAGAAGCACACAATTCATGCCAGTATACAAGATTCTGACCAACTAAAGCTCTTCTAAAAGAAACATTAAGCGGAACAGATCCCATAACAGTGGCAATAGTGGATGATTTCCTTCGGACTATAGCATATAAAGATGGAAATTTATCCTTGAAAGCCAAGTTACCTAGCCATTTATCTTCCCAAAATCTTATTTGTTCCCCATCATTCACGATCCAAGAACCCATATCTAAAAAAGTACTTTTGACTTTCATGAGCCCTGACCAAAAATGGGAATCACCTTGTTTCTTGTCCACTTGGGCTATAGACTTGTTATAAAGATATTTCCTTTTCAATAAGTCCTGCCAAACCCCTTCCTCATTTATTAGCTTGTACAACCACTTACTCAAAAGACATTTATTTTGTAATTCCAAATTATGAATCCCAAGGCCTCCCTGATCATCTCCTTGCCAAAAGAACCGTGATCTATAAGAATCAATCTTTTGAAGAACCCCTTTCGGTATCTCAAAGAAAGATATCATAAACATAGCTAAACTTGAAAGTACAGAATTAATCAAGACTAACCTTCCCCCGACAGATAAATGTTTACCTTTCCAACTACTAAGCTTTTTCTCAATTCTTTCTTGAATCACTTTCCAATCTTTATTAGAAAGTTTCCTAAAATGCATTGGAATTCCTAAATATAACCTAACTTACAACCAAAGATATTGGAATATTGATCATAACACTCCTTTGCCTGACCAAAACAAAATAATTCGCTTTTGTGAAAATTTATTTTTAAGCCAGATAGCTTTTCAAAAATAGTTAAAATCAATTTTATTCTTTGCCTGCTGCAAATCATGTTCCAAAAAGATAATGGTATCATCTGCATATTGCAATATAGACAAACCATCATCCACTAGATGAGGAATAACCCCTTTTAAGAGACCCACCTCTTTAGCTCTCTTAATTAACAGAGCAAGCATATCAGCTACTATGTTAAAAAGAATTGGTGATAACGGATCCCCTTGCCTAAGACCTTTGTATGTTTGAAAATTGTTGCCAATTTGATCATTTACTTTTATACCAACATGACCACCTTGAATAAAAGAAGCTATCCACTCACACCATTTAGGAGAGAAACCCTTCATCCTCAATGTTTGTTGTACAAAGGACCATTTTACTTTATCGTTAGCTTTTTCAAAATCAATCTTAAAGATTACACCGCTTTTATCTTTACGATGTAATTCATGCATAGTCTCATGTAAAATAACCACTCCTTCCATGATATTCCTACCTGGAATAAAGGCCGTTTGAGTGGGACTAATAACTTTTTGAGCAACTCCCATTATTCTATTCGTTGCAACTTTGGTAAAAATCTTAAAACTAACATTTAGTAAACATATGGGTCTATACTGTTGAATCTTAATAGCGTCAACACACTTAGGTAACAGAATTATTGTGCCAAAATTAAGAGAAAACAAAGGTAGAGTACCCCTATGGAAATCATTAAAAAGCTCCAACAGGTCATTTTTAATAACATTCCAAAAAACTTGGTAAAACTCCGCCGGAAAACCATCCAGTCCCGGTGCTTTATTATGCTCCATCTGGAAAATAGCCTCCTTAATCTCCTTTTCAGAGAAAGGTTGCGTTAAAGCTTCATTCTCCAACTGAGAGACTTGCGGGACATCCACTATTCTATTCTCATCAAATTGCAGAGAAGAGTCTTCAGGAGGACCAAATAAACCTTTATAATAAGTGGTAATATGGGCTTTTCAATTCGCATCACCATTTATTATTTGATCGCCATCCTGTAATTGAAAAATTCTAGTTTTCCTATGTTTTCCATTTGCAACCAAGTGAAAATACTTTGTATTAGAATCACCCTCCAAAATATCTTTAATACCACTTTATGTCCTCTTCTCTCAGAATTGAAGAAAGCCTATTCCTATAAAACCATCTAATATCAATTTCCTCTTGAGTCAAAAGGACATTTTCCGCCTTTTTATGTAGCAAATTTAACTTATCCAATAATTCTTTTTTCTCTTTTTTATATATACCACTCGTGTGCTTAGCCCATCCCCTCAAGTGTTGCCTTAAACGACGAATTTTTGCTTGCCAGCATTCCATAGGAGAGTCTCCTTCATCCACACTATCCCAAACCTCTTTCACTATATCAACAAAACCCTCCCGTAAAAGCCACCCAAGTTCAAACTTAAAACAAGGTTGAGCATTACTCTGAGAGGATGAATTTGTGTTTAAAAGTAAAGGAGTGTGATCAGAAATATCACGGTTAAGGGCAACCACCGAGGCTAAAGGAAAATTATGTTCCCACTCTATCGACATTAAAACTCTATCAAGCTTCTCATAAGTTGGGTTTGCTAAATTATTGGCCCAAGTAAAATTTCTTCCAGACATCTGCAACTCCCTAAGGCACAACCCATCAATAATAGCATTAAAAAGAAAAGGCCATCTATCATCAAAATTGCTATTACCTTTTTCATTAGGGCTGCGTAAAATATTAAAATCACCATCAATAAGAATTGGTAAGGTTTCACGAGAGCACATATTGACTAATTCAACAAGAAACTTATCCTTATTCTCGTTTTGAGCCGGCCCATAAACCAAAACTAAGGCCCATTTGAACTTGTCAGCTCTATTACATAAATGAAATTTAATGTAAAAATCACCCTCATCAATTAAACCAACATCAAAATTGAGTAAATTGATGCCTAACAACAAACCACCAGACCTACCACTAGGAGCCTTACAATGCCACAAGAAATGTTTACCAGCACAAAGATTTTTAAGTGTGCCCGGAGCAAAATCTTTCTTAACAGTCTCAGACAATGCAATAAAATCCAACTGATGTTCTTTAGTTAAGTCAGAAATAAATTTGTGTTTTTTTGGGTCTTTGAACCCATCACAATTCCAAAAGATACCTTTCATTAAGACTAATTTTTTTCTTCTTATTTTTACCTTTTTTTCCCCTTTTTCTTGGAGTTAGGAGGAGAATCCCTAGAATCTAAGGTGGTCTGAAGACAATTATCACAGTCCCCACCTGAATTCATTACCTCCTCCATAATTTCACTACATAAATGTTGTAGTAAGAAATTATCATCAAAATGATCATCTACTAAATCACCATCAACATTATTGGTAAAACATTGACTAGTTGACAACCGTACATGATCACTTAATCTATTTTCCTCCATACTCCTTAAATCATTAATAACATCATCTAACACCACATTTGGACTAGAAGTAATGATACCAAGGTTTTTAATAGAAGCGGAAATCTGATCATTCGAAAATTGTAAAAAAGAAACATCATTAATTAAATTACCTTTAACCTGCAGATTTTGCAAATTCTTGTCAGCCTTCAACTTCTCAGCTCTTTGAAGAACAAGTTGATCACTATCACTTGCTCTTCTTTTACTCCTCCTTGATGGAGAGATTGCCGCCTCAGGAATAGCAGAAAGTTTTGCAACCAGACTTTCCTGAGATTGGACTTTCTCAACTTCAATTACATCGTCATGTAAACCATCAAACTCTTCATCAAACAGATTCAAGCCACCAGAATCAGCAGTCAAGCCCACCTGAGTAGAAGGTAAAGAAGGACCACCCTTCTCACAGAACATACTCCCAGAACCCAACTTAGATTGACTTGAGCCCCCAGGGCCTGGCTCCTTCCCTGAATCACCCTTCTCATTACCATCATTTTTCTTCTCGAAGTCACCATCGACGTATTAGTAGTATTGCTTTACTAATGAGGATATTAAGGCTAGAGAAATGGAATCCTGTTTTGGCTAAACCACTTTGATGTTGATGGATGGACCGTGCTTATATGTAAAAAAATGAAGACCTAGCATGTGTACCAAGCCTGTTTGGTGTACATCCCCTTTTGCGTACTCTGTAAGAATTATATGCTTGATCAATATATGTAATTATTAATTATAAGGACCTTTTAAAGCTTATTTGTGTCATGTTTGGTGAATTTGTTTACTTAATTCAGTATTCCTTGCACCTTAAGCCTAAAAGTACTTGCAGTCTATACTGTGAGATTTTGATTGTAAAAATCGTATTGCAAATTTCGAGTTGAGTATGCTAAGCATTTGTTGCACAATTCAACTGAGATCATATTTTCTTTGTGATTCTACATATATGTTAGATATCATGCAGTTCTATCAGTAATGATTGTGCAAACTAATTGTGTATATAACATGGTATAAAATAGTCATAAAACCAAACAACTTTCCGGATGATGTAGTGATAGATATATAACGCAAAATAACAACAGTTAGTGCTCCAAACCACCTTTACATACATAGTGACAACAATTTACATATATAACGCTAAATAACCACCACTAGTTGGCCAAAGACTCCATGACTCTCTCATATATCCGACGATCACAACTAAGGGCTTTAGGTAGAACACCAAGTGCCTCTAGCCTCTCCTTGTTCATGTGAGGAATCTTGTACCTATTCCCTCCACTAGCTCTCATTACCTCAATGTAGCAACATTGTAGTGTAAGGAATACCCTATTAAGAGTATTTGGATTGTAGTCACGGTATTCCTTGTGAACATTCTCTATTAGTTCATCCATGTTTGTAGATATCCTATTATATGTTAAGGACTGAAGTGAAGCAAAGAATCCAAGATCTAGACAATCCATATATGGGGAATTTGGAGGCTGATTCATGAGGCGAATATCAAGTCCTGTTTGGGCTACTGCAATAGCAAACTGTTCATCATCGATTGGGAGATGAGTTCTAGCATTATCCTACTGAATCCATATGGTTTTTCTTGCATCTTCTCGAGGCCAACATGCTCTAATAGCTGGCAACACTTTAGAGATCATGAATGATCTTATGGTGTCTCTATCAACCTTGATTGGCTTGGTTACTAGTGTCCCCCTTTCTCTATTACGACTTCTCCTTTGTGCTGGTTCCTGTTAGCATATGCAATAAGTTATATTTACAGATATATATCAGAAATAAGTGTATGTGAGTAGCACTTGTAATAAGGATATGTTAACAAAAGGCCAAATGCCTATCTTTCCATCAAAAGTGCAGTTACCCTCATCATCAAACCTAGGCTTTGCAATTGCTGATAAGAACATTACTTTATCAATGGCATTCTTGTTGTGCACTGTGAAATATGGTTCCTCTTCATCCGGGTGCAGGTAGAAAGTTTTCTCCTTTTTTGAGGCATTAAACCATTTCTCATCTATGTGGATAATATTTTCCATTTCAATAAACTTGGGGTTGTTTGGCAATGTACTTGGATCTAACATAGAAACACACCACCGCAACCTTTCCTTTTTATTTGCTTCCTTCAAATAAGGCTTTAGCGAGTTAGAGTGATGCCGTATCAGCCCTTCTTTGAGCCACCTATGTAATGTGCTTTTCGGAACACCTAGGGCTTGTGCTAGTGACCGTATATTGCTCCTTTGCTGTAATGGAATAGCAGCTATAAGTGATAAGTCTACTTCAACCTTCTTGCGCCCAGAATTCCCAAGCTTGAATCAACATTCACTGGTATTCCCTGATCACGGCAAATCTTTGCTCTCTTCCAAATACGTTGGACGGTACGGATACTGACATGGAACTCTTGAGCAACTATACTTGTGGTGTTTTTTTCTAATTTCCCATTCTTACTTTTCTCAAGCAACATTGCATAAATAGCTCGCCTTCGTATGTTTGTCAAATCTCTTGCATGACGTGGCTCATTCCCATTTGCATGTTGATCCTCGTCTGAGTCGGGTAACTCCTCTACATCAAAGACAACATTGATTGCATCGGCGTACACTCCGTAGTCTTGAAGGTCGTTCTCCAAGGCTTCTAGCTCAAGTTGCAAAGCATCATCATCATCTACAATTTTTAATTCAAATGGTAAGTTCATGTGCTCTAATCAGGTTGTGCACATTTATTCAATTTTATGAAATCAAAGGATTTGAGGAAAAAGTTTTCATGGCATCACACAGTTGCTCCCCTGTGAAAAACCATATGTTTTCACCTGGATTTTTACACTTTTCTGTTTACCAGAAAGTAAATGATGAGTTTAACCTAATCCTCTCATTTTAGTCTTCATTTTAGATAAGTATTCCTTACTAAATGTAAAACTGAAATGGAGCAGGCAACACAATATTATGCTTGCCTTGGGAACTAAAGCCTTGAAGCAAAGGCTGGAAATCAACTTACCTTGATGTATTTGTTCCTCTTCTTGTGTAGCCTCATAGTTGAGATCAAAAGGATGTAGGTTGAGATCAAATAAATGTAGAGCTTGTACATGTTCATCGCACTCAACTTGATCAAGGTTCTCTCCTTGGACAGCTGCAGGTCTTCTGTCTACTTCCATATCAGCTTCTCCTCCATTGAGGTCAGGTAAAGCTCCTCCATCTCCTTCCTCTTCTTCTGGTAAATTGAGATCTGTAACCATTTTCATGTGGTGTTGGATTGGATTACAGGGAAATGGATGAATTGAGATGAGGTAAAAGATGGTCTTTCCAGGACTTGTGGGTTGGATCATAGGAAGATGGAATGGATTGAGACGTTCTCTTCACGACTTATAGGAAATGAAAGGGCAAACTAGACGCCAAAGCACCCTTCATGGGTTGATTCAAATGTTTAAATTGTGCTAATGATTGTTTTCTCCTGTATAGTTTTTGTGGCCTTGGCGCCATTGTGCATCTGTAAATTCCACATGGCAGATAAGTTGTGGTTGATTCATTATTTAACTGTAATATCTGTAGATTCTGTAGAATATTTTAGGCTGCATGCAGATGAAAACTGAATGAAATAAATTAGGGTAAATTGGTCATTTTTACTGAACAAAAATTTGTGTGAGAAACCCTAGAACATGTTTCGTGGGACGGAGGAAGTACTTGGCAAATCCATTAATTTATTAACTATTAGTCTCCGGAAGTCAATGGCACGACAGTCCAGCTCCTGCCCCTGTGCAGGCTTTTTTTTGCTTTGTCATGTTGCGACCGTACAGCCGGGCCCTGCATGCAGGGGAATCGCGACAAAATGCCATACGCGCCTTTTGCGGTTTGCTCAAGCCGAGCTCTACCGCTAGGCTATATAGCTTCCCTTATTGGGGGCCATGACTATGAGCCGAACTCCAACCGTGAACCCATCCAACGAAACTCCCACCCAGAATCTCCATGCCAAAAACGCGCAAAAGTTCACTGTGCATAAACAGGTCACCCGTTGTCAGGAAACAGGCGTGTCGACAGCTGAGACCCCAGGCCCCCAACCCGCACGCCATCCGCAATCGGAAACGTCAGCCCTCGCGGCACCCAAAAAGGCTACGATGATTTTTGCCCACCAGCAAACGCGCCTCTCGCCTCTCGCCTCGGCAGCCGCGAACCCGCGATCCACTGATCCATCCGATGCTGCGTGGATGCACGCAAGTACGCAACTGCTGCCGCTGAGGCGCTTGATCGATGCGAGGTAATACAGCGTAACGGCGGCACGCGCCGAGACGGCCTCTCGCGCGCGGACGAGAGCGCCGTCTGTGTCCTTGGCCCGTCGAAACGCGCCGCACGGGAGCGAACAGCAGCGTGCAGTACAACGACGCGTACCCCGTGCCACGGGCAGGCGCGGCCTAGGTGAAGCCGTGTCCAGTGTATTCGTACCCTGGTTGCAGATGCAGCTAGCGGCTCAAGGCTCGGCGACACAGCTAGCTAGCGCCTAGAGGTACCGGGCACTGCTGCTGCTCGTGGCCTGTTTTGGTGTACAGTACAGGTACTACGGAGCAGTCTTGTTTTGGTGTGCTACGCGGTACTCGCGTGCTGCCTAGGGTAGTATAATAACACGGTCACAAACACAGGCTGGCTCGCTCTGCGTTGCGTTCGTTTGTGAGGTATATACCGTATACTCCTTCCGTATTATTTTTATTATTTTCTTATTTATCTCAAAACTTTCAGCAATCATTATTTGTAAAAGTAAGAGATAAATACATTATAAATTTACAACTAGAAAAGGAGAGAGATAATTGTATTGAAATTTGATAAAGTAGGGGTATTTATTGGTATATATGAGATGTGTAAAATTTAATTTATTTTGAGATAGAGGTAGCACCTCCTCCATCTCGAAAAGAACAACTTATAGTAAAAGTTCTGGACAAACGGTTGTTTAAATTTATTCCCAAATAATTAATTTATTTCGACACGAATGGTGTAAGCTGAGATTTTCAATAAAAAAGAGAAATATCATTAGTGTTGGTAGTATGCCATGAGACCTTTCGACCGGATCTGCTGAAACCAACCAAGTAGCAAGGATTCGGACTCAAGGCGCCCAAGACCCGTCGGGGCGGAGCCCCGTGGCGAAGACAATGGGGCGAAGGGGGCAACGGGCGAAGGGTCGCACCAGGTCCCTGCCAGTCTAGTCGAAGGCTGCATGGCGAAGGCGTACGCCGAAAGGGACGACTTCGCCAGGCTGGGCCCGATCCAAGAAGGCCCAGGGGGCCAGCCCAATCGCCCCGGTCTACTGGCCGATGGGCCAGTAGTCACCAGACGACCCATTGAAGGCCCATGTATCTTAAATTACGTTGAATACCCGTATGGATGTCCTTTTCATAAGGGTGACCATGTAAATTCCCCTGTAAAAGGCCTAAACCCTAATAGGGTACCTGTAATGGGATTATAAATAGCCCCCTAGGGCCATGTAAGGGGGGATCCCAAGAAAATCCTGAATTTAATACACTACTTTTCCCAACAACCGTTGAGTGACCACGTCCTTCGACGTATGCAGTTGTCGCTTCGACAACAGCTGGCGCCGACCGTGGGGACCTCCGAGCGAAACCACTGAGAGAGAATGTCATCGAACAAGGTCTCAAAGGAGAGGGTTGCTAACCCAAAGGAAAGGGTAGCAGAAGAGGCGATGGCCGCCAAAGAAGGAGCAGAACCTTCGGCGCCCATCACCGAATCTGAGGCAGCGCCGTCGGTTTCGGCGCCCGCGTCGCAACCACCGCCTTCGGCCCCGGCCACTACGACGGAGCAGGTGCTGGAGATCCCTTCGGCAAGTCAGCTGGCTTCGACCACATTCGCTGCTGTGCAAGCCGACCCCAGCCTCGAGGCGGAAGCCGAAGCCAGCATGGAAGCATTGCGGCAGAACATGACGTGACTCCAGGACATGCTTCGCCAGATGCAAGAACAACAGCAGGCATACGAAGCAGCACGGCAGGCCAAGGTTGCTTCGGCCCTAGTCCTCCAGTACTCGGCAGGCTACATCCCGCCTCAAGCCTACCAGCAAGCGCCGATCCAAGCCTCTCCGTCGCAAGCCGCGCAAGGACCGATGTACTTCCCCGGGCAACCTTCGGCCGCAGCAGCGCACTCGCTTCCTGGTGTGCGGCCGCAAGTTCGACCGGCTGTGGTCCAAGTGCGCCCCTCACCACCCAGTCAAGTGTCGCAGGTGATGGCGGAGGGGGCTTCGGCCTTGCAAGCACAACTTCAAGCTTTCCTTCAGCAACTCAGTCAACCCCACAACATCTCAAGCACAACCTCTTCGGCCCAACCGGAGGAGGGCACCGGCCAGGGCGCACCCGGTTGGCTACCGTCGAACCAACCCGGGCCGGGGGCTTCGCCCTGGAGTCAAAGACCGCAGTTCGACTTCTACAACGCCACCCAAGTGCCACCGTTCGGAACCGGGCCGCCGAACACCGTAGCCTAGCCACACACGCAGGCCATGACTTCGCTCTTCGCCACGCCGTATCCGCAGCTGAGCGGGCCCTCACTGCAGGGCGTCATAAGCAAGGCAGGGGGCGAAAAGGGGTTGCCGCTGAGCGGGGGAATCAAAACCCGTCCAATCCCACCTCAGTTCAAATTCCCGCCCGTTCCGCGGTACTCGGGCGAAACAGACCCAAAAGAGTTTCTGTCCATCTACGAGTCCGCGATTGAAGCCGCTCATGGCGACGAAAATACCAGGGCGAAGGTAATCCATCTCGCTCTAGACGGTATCGCCCGTTCTTGGTATTTCAATTTACCATCCAATAGCATTTACTCATGGGAGCAATTGCGCGATGTCTTTATCCTTAACTTTCGAGGCACTTATGAGGAGCCGAAGACGCAGCAACATTTGCTCGGCATTCGCCAGAGGCCGGGCGAATCGATACGAGAGTACATGCGTCGTTTCTCGCAAGCCCGATGCCAAGTTCAAGATATAACTGAAGCATCTGTCATCAACGCCGCTTCGGCTGGGCTGCTTGAAGGCGAACTCACAAGGAAAATCGCCAACAAGGAACCGCAAACTCTCGAGCACCTGCTTCGCATCATCGACGGGTACGCAAGGGGCGGAGAGGACTCCAATCGAAGGCAAGCAATCCAAGCTGAGTACGATAAAGCCTCCATCGCCGCTGCCCAGGCCCAGATGCAAGCGCAGGTCGCCGAACCGGCTCCCCCCGCCGTTCGCCAACCCCAGCCGGCGAACCAAGGGCAGCCGCCGAGACCAGGCCAAGCTCCCACGACTTGGAGAAAATTCAGAACTGACCGCACGGGCAAGGCTGTGATGGCTGTCGAAGAGGTACAAGCCCTCCGCAAGGAGTTCGACGCCCAGCAGGGTGGCAGCCACCAGCAGCTTGTTCGCAAGAAGGTCAGAAAAGACCTCTATTGCGCCTATCATGGGCGATCTTCGCATACCACCGAGCAATACCGAAACATTCGTCAGCGAAGCAACGCTCACGAGCCAAGGCTGCATCAAGGAGCTGCTGTCGAAGTGCCTCGCGAGGCCGCCCAAGAGCAATCACCTCCAGCCGAACAGTGCCTAGACACGCAGCGCAGAGTCATCCAGGTGATTACAAGGGCCGATCCACCAGTTCAACCATCGAAACGGCAGAAAAAGTTGCAGTTGCGAATGGTGCATAACATCACTGCCGCAGGCGAAGGGGTCCCGAGGTACTTGAACCAGCAAATTTCTTTTGGGCCAGAAGATGCCGAAGGAGTGTTGTTCCCACATCAAGACCCCCTGGTAATTTCGGCCGAGGTAGCTGGTTTTGAAGTTCGGCGAATCCTGGTCGATGGAGGAAGCTCAGCCGATATCATCTTCGCCGAGGCATACGCCAAGATGGGGCTACCAACCCTGGCCCTCACCCAAGCGCCGGCCTCGCTTCGCGGCTTCGGCGGTGTTGCAGTTCAAGTTCTCGGCCAGGCACGGTTGAGGGTAGCTTTCGGCAGAGGTGAAAACAGGCGCGAAGAGCAGATACTGTTCGATGTGGTCTAGATCCCGTACAGTTACAACGCCATCTTCGGCCGTGCAACCTTGAACGAGTTCGAAGCCATCTCCCACCACAACTACCTCAAGCTCAAGATGCCCAGCCCGGCAGGAGTGATCGTCGTTAAGGGGCTTCAACCCCCAGCCATGTCAAAAGGCGACTTGGCCGTGATTAGCTGGGCAGTACACAATGTTGAGGCCGAACCGCATACTAAACGCATGCCGAAGCCAGCCCCTCACGGTAAGGTGATCAAGGTGCAAATCAACGACGTTGGCCCGGCGAAGTTCGTCTAGCTAGGGGGCGATCTGGGCGAAGAGGAGGCTGAGAACATCCTAGAGGTACTCAAGAAGAACATTGACATCTTCGCCTGGAGCCCCAACGAAGTGGGGGGTGTTTCGACGGAACTCATCATGCATCACCTGGCGGTCAAACCAGACGCCAAGCCAAGAAAGCAGAAGCTGCGTAAGATGTCCACTGATCGCCAAGAGGCAGCAAAGGCCGAAGTGCAAAAGCTACTTAAGGCCGGGGTGATCAAGGAGATTGACCACCCGGAGTGGCTGGCGAACCTGGTTTTGGTGAAGAAGTCGAACGGCAAGTGGCGCATGTGCGTCGATTTCACAGACCTCAACAAGGTGTGCCCGAAAGATGACTTCCCCTTGCCGCGGATAGACCAGCTTGTTGATTCGACAGCTGGTTGCGAGCTCATGAGCTTCTTAGATGCATACTCTGGATACCACCAGATCCACATGAATCCAGGCGACATCCCCAAGACGGCCTTCATCACGCCGTTCGGCACCTTGTGTCACCTCAGGATGCCTTTCGGCCTAAGGAATGCCGGAGCAACATTCGCCAGGCTAGTGTACAAGGTGCTTCGCAAGCAGCTGGGGTGAAACGTTGAGGCCTACGTCGACGACATCATCGTAAAAAGCCGTAAGGCTTTCGACCATGCGTCCGACTTACAAGAGACCTTCGACAACCTACGCGCGGCGGGTATGAAACTAAACCCCGAGAAGTGTGTTTTTGGAGTTCGTGCGGGCAAGTTGTTGGGTTTTCTTGTCTCTGAAAGGGGTATCGAGGCGAACCCCGAGAAAATTGACGCCATCCAGCAAATGAGGCCACCGTCGAGCGTACGCGAAGTACAAAAGCTCGCGGGCCGAATTGCGGCACTCAGTTGTTTTCTCTCAAAGGCAGCCAAAAGGGGCCTGCCATTCTTCAAGACCCTCCGGGGTGCAGGAAAGTTTAGCTGGACCCCCGAATGCCAGGCCGCATTCGACGAGCTAAAGCAGTACCTGCAAAGCCCACCTGCCCTGGTCAGCCCAACCCCAGGAAGCGAAATGCTGCTATATCTAGCGGCTTCGCCAGTGGCTGTCAGTGCAGTCCTTGTCCAAGAGACAGAGTCAGGATAGAAACCAGCATACTTCGTCTCTGAAGCCTTGCAAGGGGCGAAGACAAGGTACATTGAGATGGAAAAGCTTGCTTACGCCCTAGTAATGGCTTCGCGCAAACTCAAGCACTACTTTCAGGCCCACAAAATCACTGTGTCATCACATTATCCTTTGGGCGAAGTGCTCCGAGGCAAGGAAATTTCTGGTAGGCTCAGCAAGTGGGCAGCGGAGTTATCCCCCTTCGACCTACATTTCGTTGCTTGCACTGCTATCAAATCCCAAGTCCTAGCCGACTTCGTGGCCGAATGGACACCGGCGTCCGCCCCTGAACCTCAGCCCGTCGAACAGCCTTGGATAATGCACTCCGATGGCTCATGGTCGCACAGGGGGGTGGGCGCCGCGGCTGTACTCACTTCGCCAGGGGGCATGCCGATTCGGTATGCCGCAAGGCTGCAGTTCGACACGACCAACAACACGGTAGAGTACGAAGCGGTGTTGTTGGGGTTAAGAAAAGCGAAGGCTTTGGGCGTTCGGCGATTGCTCATCCGTACAGACTCCAACTTGGTGGCGTGTCATGTCGACAAGTCTTTTGAAGCTAAAGACGAAGGGATGAAAAAGTACTTGGAGGCTGTTCGATCTATGGAAAAGTGCTTCGCCGGGATAATGGTCGAACACTTACCTAGAGGCCAGAATGAGGAAGCAGACACCCTGGTGAAATCTGCCGCCTGTGGGGGACCGCATTCACCAGGCATCTTTTTTGAGGTCTTGTATGCACCAAGAGTGCCAGCAGAAACCCTGGATATCATAGTCATTGACCAAGCGGATCTGGGCGCAGATCCAGAGGACTGGCGAACTCCGTTCGTAAAGTACCTCAGAAATGGCTGGCTTCCAGAGGATAAAGCTGAAGCGAAGCACTTACAAATTAGAGCCAGACAATACAGGCTGGCCTCAGGCCAGCTATATCGCTCTGGGGTGCTCCAACCTCTGCTTCGATGCATCCCCTTTGTCGAAGGCGAGGAAATGGTGAAGGAAATACACCAGGGGTTGTGCGGTGCACACCAAGCTGCAAGAACAGTTGCCTCCAAAGTGTTTCGTCAGGGAGTATATTGGCCCACTGTGCTGAAAGTTTGCGTTGAGCAGGCCAAAAAGTGCGAAAGCTGCCAACGACACGGCCGAAGCTAGACTGCGCCGCAATATGAGCTGCAGCCTATCGCACCAGTCTGGCCTTCTGCCAGGTGGGGGCTAGACATAATTGGCCCATTCCCTGTGGCGCGAAATGGATACAAGTTCGCAATTACAGCCATTGAATACTTCTCGCGTTGGATCGAGGCTGAACCACTCGGCGCGATCACTTCGGCAGCAGTACAAAAGTTTGTGTGGAAAAAGATTGTTTACCGTTTCGGAGTGCCGAAGGAGTTCATCACGGACAACGGCAACCAGTTCGACTCTGACAAGTTCATAGAAATGTGTGACGGGCTAAACCTGGAAATCAGGTTCGCGTCGGTCGCGCACCCACAGTCGAACAGGGCGGCCGAACGCACAAATGGCAAGATCTTAGAGGTGCTCAAGAAAAGGCTTGAGGGGGCGGCGAAGGGCAGATGGCCAGACGAAATGCTGTCTGTTCTTTGGGCTCTCCGGACAACTCCCATAAGGCTAACCAAGTTTAGCCCGTTCATGCTCCTCTACGGAGACGAGGCGATGACACCAACAGAACTAGGGGCTAACTCACCAAGGGTGATGTTTTCTGGGGCCGAAGATGGGCATGAAGTGTCGCTCGAACTCCTGGAAGAGGTACGAGTCGAAGCGCTAGAACACATGCGCAAATACGCCACAAGCACTTCGGCAACCTACAACAAAAAGGTTCGCCCAACAGAGCTATTACCTGGTCATCTCGTCCTGAGGAAAAAGGCGAACCCAGTAGCGGTCGGGAAGCTTGAGTCAAAATGGGAAGTGCCATACCTCATCAAGCACAA
The DNA here is from genome assembly GCA_000573905.2 of Oryza punctata. Taxonomy (NCBI): domain Eukaryota; kingdom Viridiplantae; phylum Streptophyta; class Magnoliopsida; order Poales; family Poaceae; genus Oryza; species Oryza punctata. The sequence continues at coordinate 38,482,882 of CM002489.2, read as the reverse complement.
GTCAAGAACGGGTTCCTTCCGCCTAGCAACGCTGGAAGGCGAAGAGTTCGATCACTCCTGGAACGCCGCTTCTCTTAAGCGTTTCTATGTTTAGGTAGGGTGGCACCCTATTCGCCAAAATGAAAAAATGTACATACTGTCATATAACTCTTCCGGCATCTGCCATTATGTAAGCCTTCCGGCACAAAAATACAAAAAAAACTGGACGTAGGGCTATTATCCACACTGGAGGCCCGAACCAGTATAAAATTCTTGTGTCTTTCGCCTTTTTTACTTGTGTACATGATAATTCGTGGAAAAACCCCAAGGCAAACGCCCGATCAGCGAAAACGCCAGGGGAGCGAAACGAATCGGCTGAAGCATCGCTCGCCGAACGTTGAAACCGCGATAGCTTGTTTCGGAAAGTAACTAACCGAACACTGTTATTGTCGATCTGCACGAAAAACGTGTGCCGCGGTTAGCATGGAGTACCAAAGATCGATAATGGAAGACGAAAGCTGAAAAGTCAACGGACCTATTTCGCTAAGATACGCAAAGGGGCCGATATATTCCGACCCAACGAAAGCACGAAAGGTGACAATGCAAAAATAGCGAAAAGGAAATAAAAGCACACCTTTATTAACTTCGGGAAAATAATCGAAGAGTACATATCGTACAACATGGCACAGGCGAAAGGAATACAACAGACTACAACTAAGCTTACAAGTAAATTACATCTTCGCCCCCAAAACAACTACCACTTCGAAAGGAGTGATCTTGCGAACAGGGTTCGTCGTCACTACTAATGTTGTAAACTACCCTAAGGGGAGAAGGGGGCGAAACAAGAGAAAGACTATAATGACGTCGGGCGATCACCTCCTGCCGATCAGTCCTTCGATGATTTCGCCAGAAGCGAGCCATGCCCTCCAAGCGCGCCGTGTGGACACGATCGTAGTCCTCCAGGGTTCGCCCGGGGTGTGTTCGCATCCAGTTAGCAACGTTCACAACTTTGTAGCTGTTGCCGTTAATCATCATCTCGCGGTAAATAGGTCGAAGTAGGTACCGGGCCTTCGGCAAATTCTTTACCGCAACAAACTTCTTGTTCCTGCTTCGCCAATCCCCAAAGGGGGGCCGAACGCATAGCTTTCGGCATAGACCCTGCAAACAGTGGGAAGTCATGTGATGAAACGCAGAAAGCGAAACTGGAACGCATAAATCGGATGAAAAGATTATGTGAAGCAGCGCAAGCACGAGTACAGAAAACATCAAACACGGATGGCGAAAATCGTCATATATTCCAAATATTAGGACATTCTACAATAAGGTGGGCCATCTGCCATATTTACATTGTTCGCCCTATACGGCAAACATCAAAAGTAAAAACTGTTAAAATTTACAAAAACGGGCGGAGGGCCTCACACCTCTGGGTGGTCTTGGGCATCACCTCCACCCTCTTCCGCCGGCTCTTCGCCTTGATCCGCCACCTCCGTTTTCGCCAGCTGCTCGAGCAGACGGGCCTTGGCGGCAGATCGGCCGTCCTTCTACCAGAACTGCTTACGCCAGTCACGGAGCGCTGGCGAAATGTCCTGGGCGCTCACCTCCCAGTCCCCCTTCGCGAAGTCGGGGAACTGGGCGATGTGCTCGCACCCAGATTGCTGCAGCAGGGCCATGGCGAAAGCCGCTGACACGCGCGCACAGCAATCGTCGTACGCTGTGGCACAGTCTGAAACTGCGCAGCCAGCCTGCTGAGTCCATTCGGAGAACTCAAGCGCAGAGGCGCTTTCGTCCAGGACACCCCGCGCCTTCGCCCCCATGTCGGTAAGAGCAAGGCGAAGCGTGCGGCAGGCGGTCTTCGCGGATTCAGTGGCCTTCGCCACCTCTCGCGCAAGCCGTTGGGCCTTCGCCTCCGCCCTGTTAGCCTCCTGACGAAGGGCTTCTATCTTCAGCTCCGTCAAGTTATAGTAATCAGTGAGGGCGGCGGAGTGCCCCCGCTCTTTCTCCAGCTCGGCCTTGAGGCGATCGATTTCTGCCTTCACCTCACTGCCCTTGTCCAGCTCGGCTTGGAGACATTTGTTCTGCGCCTTCGCCTCCTTGAGGGACCGAGCGAGGCCCTCCATCTCCAGGCTTTTTCGGCCCAGCTCATCGTCCTTGGCCTGAAGACGATTCTTCAGGCCATCAAGGCGGGCCCGCATAGTTCACTCCGTCGAACAGTGGGCCGCAAGGATCTGGCGAAATAGAGGAAAAAGGCGAACGATAAGCCGGGTTGTCGAAAACAACGACGCAAAAGAAAGAGAGCACAAAAAAGGAGAAGTCAACATATCCGAATCGCCAGGCTCTTGACGGCAGAGCAGCCCTCGTCGAACTCATTTAGCTCGGCAAAAAGGCTAGGGCCACCGGCCAGAGCAACGATATTACTCACCCCCTCAATAAAGGGGATGAGCTCCGCTCGGGTCTCGAAGTCGTCGGGGGCGTAGCGGGACGGCGCCTGCGAATAATCCGAGCCGGATGTCTCGGCCGTCTTCTTACCCTTATCAAGGGCAAGTGGCGAAACGAGTGGCCAGCGAACGGGGCTATTAAAAACCCGGGCCACTGTCTTCACTACTTGTTCGGCCGAAGCCGAACCTCCAACCCCGCCCGCGGCGCCAACGGCGGTCGACGGCCCCCGTCCCCGCCCGACGGGCGAGGTGGGGGTTTCGTCTGATGACTCATCATCGCTAAAAACGTTAGCGATGGCCATGACCCCTTTCTTCTGGGGCATCCTCCTAGCAGGCTCCCCCTTCGCCGTCTTAGCCGCAGCAATCGCGACCAGGGCTTTCGCCCCCTCCACGTCTTTTCGGCGAAGGGGGGAGGAGATCGACTCCGCCCCGATCTCGACACGTTCTGGGCTAGGAGTCGGAGTATAGCCCCGTGTCTCGGAGCGGTTGTCGCCGGCCTCATCCGCGACCACTTCGGCCGCGAACTCTATCTCCCCCGCATCCTCCTGCTCTTCGACTCCGTCCTCGTCGTCAGTGTCGGAGTCGGTGGAGGCAGGGGCCTTTCACTTACGGGGAGCAAATTTCACTTGCCCCCGCAAATGTTTCCGGGAGGGGCCCGCTTCACCGTCAGCCTTGAATGGCTTCGCCCGCGGGGGAGTTCGCCGACATAAACCCGGTTTGCCCGGCCAGCTGCTTGTCGGGTTAACAGCTGGCTGTACTCCGTGACCGACACATCGCCAATCAGCTTCCGGGCTTCGGTGTCGGCCTGTGCAAGGGTCAACACTGAAAAACGACATATCGTTATGTAAGGGGTCGAACAAAAGAAAGAAGCGGAGAGCGAAACATAAAAATGAGGAAAATACACACTCACCATTCGCCCCAGCAGGCAGGACAAGCTTCGGCAGGCCATTGACCTCTTCGCCTTGGTCAACTTCGACCTGCCACAATTGGGAGAGGGGGCATACGCGAAGCATGCAGAATTCCTCAACCAGGTCACGACAGCTCAGCCGGGAGCAAACCTTGCGGAGCAAGGTGAACCGTGCCTCCAGACCGCCGTTGACGGTGACTTTCAGCTTCCGGACGGGCGAGATCGCCCTGCGCCGCCATCGAAGGGCCTTCGCCGCTTCGGACCCAGCCTTGAAGGGGATAGAGTGGTAAAACCACTTCGCCAACCAATGGCGATCCCACTTCGACATGGCGGCGTTAACCGGCCATAAGTCGGAGCGCTCGGGGCGAACGTTGAAGTTCACACTCCCGAACGCCGTCTTCCTTGTCCCAGCAGGAGTGACCACCGTCTTCGAATTCACGGTGGCCGAAAAGATAGCGCCGTCGGCGCTTGGTTCAAACCCAGCGGTCCGACATGGCCAATCGAAGATGGCGATGCGGACCAGAGCTGAAGGGCTCAACTGGGACAGCTCCACCTGAAAGAGGCGAAGAATTTCCGGCAACAATATGTTGCACGGAAACCGAAGATCGGCCTCGAAAAACACGGCGAACACAACCGTCTGGTGCTCGCCGGGCTTCGGCACTTCGGCATCCCCGGGGGCGAAGGCCAGCCCCTCCGCCACCATGCCCGAACTAACCATCTTGGCCAGCTCATCTTCGTCTATAAGAGACACCCCTAGAAACGCGGTGGTGTCTTTGTCAATTCGGCCGGGGTCAGGACCCGTTGTGGAGACGGGGTTCGGCTTGCGTGGAGCCATGGCGAAGCAAGTGCGTGCTAGCGAAGGGGTTTAGCTGGCGAAAAGGATTCGGTTGAAGTTAGAGCACCGTGAGTAAGAAGATGAGTAAAAGCGCCTGCGGTGAAAATGATGAGGGTAATGGCGGTGAAAAGGGGGAGGAAAGAATATATAGCCTAACAGGTGACGCTTCGCGTTCCCGGCCAATCAGGAATGGCCACGTGTCGCAGGGTAGGCGAAACGGTAAAATCCCATGGACCAGGCCGCATAGCGGCGGGCCCTCGGGAAACAGCCCATCACTGTTCACTTCGGCCCAATGAAACAGTAAGGGCAACTTCGCTGTTTACAGAAGGCGAAGGCCCATCACTGCTTATTCGGGCCCAAACAGACAGTAAAGATAACTTCGTCACTTGAGAGCGACGAAAGCTATAATAATGCGAAAAAAAATTTCAAACTCAAAATGCACACATTCTACGCAGGAGCACAAAATATGTTTCGGGAGGAGCATCGGTCGAAAGGGGGTGCCTCATACCATACTATATGGTTGGCACGGTCTCGGCCGAGGCTCCTATCTCACCCTTGCCCGTGAGGGGCTTGTTGGCAGTATGCCATGAGACCTTTCGACCGGATCTGCCGAAACCAACCAAGTAGCGAGGATTCGGACTCAAGGAGCCCAAGACCCGTCGAGGCGGAGCCCCGTGGTGAAGACAATGGGGCGAAGGGGGCAACGGGCGAAGGGTTGCACCAGGTCCCTGCCAGTCTGGGCGAAGGCTGCATGGCGAAGGTGTACACCGAAGGAGGACGACTTCGCCAGGCTAGGCCCGATCCAAGAAGGCCCAGGGGGCCAGCCCAATCGCCCCGACCTACTGGCCGATGGGCCAGTAGTCACCGGACGGCCCATTGAAGGCCCATGTATCTTAAATTACGTTGAATACCCGTATGGATATCCCTTTCATAAGAGTGACCATGTAAATTCCCCTGTAAAAGGCCTAAACCCTAATAGGGGGACTTGTAATGGGATTATAAATAGCCCCCTAGGGCCATGTATAGGGGGGATTCCAAGAAAATCCTGAATTTAATACACTACTTTTCCCAACAACCGTTGAGTGACCATGTCCTTCGACGTATGCAGTTGTCGCTTCGATAACAATTAGTATGCTTAATTAAGTATGAACTACTCTAAACTTAAAAATAAATCTATTAACTTATTAAAGTAATAGAAAAAGAAACCACCATGTTTGATCTTATGGTATAGAAATTCTCACATTAATCGGAGAAAAAAAAGATATAGTCTATATAGAAATACAATTTAAAAATACTTGAAATTCAGAATTAAAAAAAAGAAATATTGGAATAGGAGCCTAGAGTCCATACATGTATACAATTTAAAACCAATTGAAATTCAGAATTAAAAAATAAGAAAACTAACTCCATATAGAAATACAATTTATAAATAACTAAGATTCCAAATTAAAAAATGGAATATTGAAAGAGAAGTCTATAGCCCATATAGAATATAACTTAGAAAAAAATGAAAATCGGAATAAAAATCAAGAATATTGGAAGAAGAGTTTAGAGTACATATAGGAATAGAATTTAAAAATAACTATAATTTGGAATTAAAAATAGGAATATTGGAATACTAGAGTTCATATAGGAAATTAGAACTAATTGAAAGTTTTAATTAAAAAAATAAGAAAAATAAAAGTAGAGTTTAGAGTTCATATATGAATAAAATTTAGAAATAACTAAAATTCACAATTATAAAAATAAGTAAGATTGGGAGAAGTGTCTATAGTTCATATAGGATACATTTTATAAATAACAGAAATTTGGAATTACAAAATAAGAAATATTAGGAAAAAAGTATAGAGTTCATATAGAAATACAATTTGTAAATAAATAAGATTCGGAATTAAAAAAAGAATATTGGAAAAAAGGTCTACAGTCCATATAGGAATACAATTTACAAATAATAAAAATTTGAAATTAAAAAAATGAGGAATATTGAAAGAATATTAGAGTCTATATGGAAATACAATTTATTGAAAGAAGATTAGAGTTCATATGGAAATACAATTTACATATAACTAAAATTCAGAATTAAGAAAAATGAATATTGGAAGAGGAGTCTATAGTCTGTATAGAAATAAAATTTATAAATAATGAAAATTCAAAATTATAATAACAAGAAATATTGAAAGAGGAGTCTAAGAGCCATATAGGAGATCATTTTAGAAATAACTAAAATTAAAAAAATTTAAAAATAACTATCCTGTATTACAATATGAATACCATGTATGGTGTGTTTGATCAAGTTAGTACATAATTTAAAATTATATTGCCGTTTTAATATATTTAATTATAAAAATTGAAAATATTTAAGCTATTATGCGAGGAAAAAATATATCGATGCTAGCCACGTAATCTGCGCTGGCTACCATACTAGTTTATTTGATTTATTTAGAAACTTCTGTATAAAAAGATTTTACACGATACATTACTGTTTAGCAGTTCATAAGTGTACTTATAGTAATTGAGGAAGTAGCTAAACCGAGAAGCTGTTCGAACTCAGCCTGAAATAGACCGGAGGAAGATCGGCCAGATAATCTGTGGCACTGTCGCCTTCAGGCGGTCAGCTACAAGCCTTGTGCAGACATGCAGACTGTAGTGTGCTGTGCTCTCGCATGTCTGTGTGAAGGCAAAACTTGTCTCCAGGTGAGAGACGCTCAAACCACGCTTTGTTCTTGCCAATGTCAAGAAGTTCGGTTCATGCTGGTAGGAGGCTACGAGCCTGCCGAAATGCCGTTCATCGAATCATGTCTGGTTATTCACCTGGCAAGAAATTCAGTACTCGGGCAACGCAGGCAGCGTTTAGCTTACGAGATGGAGATTCAGAGCAGGCTGTAATGCGCGGCTTAACTACTCCATTCGCGAAGGCGTGAACGCTCTTTTAATTCTGACGAAGACTTGTCCGGGGTTTAGCTATCGACAACTGCGAACCCTGTCGTGCCGGGAGGAACAACCGAATAACCGATGGATCAATGGCGGGTCAAACCACATCCACCTGCACTGAATCACTGCACCATCACTTCATCTGCAACGCTGTTACCTTGCAGTTAATTTGGCGTCAAGAAGGAAGGCAGCCATATCCGAATCTCAGCGCTGCTGATACTACTCCCTCCGATTAATCTTATATGTAAATCGTTTTGACTTTTTTTTATAGTTTAATTAAATTAATAGAAAAATATTTTAGTATTTTCAACACAAAACAAACATATTACCAAAATATATTCAATGTTAGATTTAACAAAACAGAATTGGTATTTTAGATGTTATTAAATCATTTCATAATTTTAATCAAATTTAATAAATTTGATAACTTGTAATATAAGATGGAGGATTACTATCCAACCCAAACTCCATGGACAACCAGTCAGTTGATCAGCGCGGTTCATGCTTGAACACAGGAGCCCGTTGGTAAGCGACTCAAGCAGGTCATTAGAGTGACTGAGCCGTGCGATATCTCGATCCGTCGATCCAACGGATCCAAGCTTCCCAACCCAAAGCGCATCACGCGGGCCATGTGACAAGAGAGTCAAGGAGTCGCTTGCACAGCTAAGCGAAGGCTGCGTTGTCATCTCGTTTGATCGAGCACGAGAGGAGAAGAAGCAAGCACGCAACGCAACCATCGCTGCGCCTCCGCGATCCCCTGTCTACGCGAGGAGGCGAGGCGGCGAGCTCGGGCCGGAGTTGAGGGAGCTCGCGCCATGGCGACCGGCAACCTGGCCAGCGTGGTGGTGGCGGTGGACGGGAGCGAGGAGAGCATGAACGCGCTGCGGTGGGCGCTCGACAACCTACGCCTCCGTCCCGACGGCGCGCTCGTCGTGCTCCACGTCCAGCCGCCGCCCAGCATCGCCGCCGGGCTCAACCCTGGACCCATCCCTTTCGGCGGCCCGAGTAAGCAATCTCTCGCACTCGTCTTCGCGGAAATCAGGACGGACACTTGATCCTGTGGCTGTGAGCTGTGGTTCTTGCGATTTTTTTCGGTCGAGATGGGTGGGTCTGATGGCTTCCTGGATGTGCCGCGCTGATGATCAGGCGAGGTGGAGGTGCCGGCGTTCACGCAGGCGATCGAGGCGCACCAGCGGCGGATCACGCAGGCGATCCTGGATCACGCGCTCAAGATTTGCTCCGAGAAGAATGTAAGGGGAAACCACATTTGTGCTGACAATTGCTCGACGATTTTGATTTCTAGCTTTCTCGTTTGATGATTGGGATGATCTTCTTGCAGGTGGAGGTGAAGACGGATGTGGTGGTTGGGGATCCCAAGGAGAAGATCTGCGAGGTGACGGCAAATCTCAAGGCCGATCTGCTCGTCATGGGGTGCCGTGCTTTTGGGCCTCTCAAGAGGTAATGGATAACAAGCACTCTCCCTGCTTTGGTTAGCTAACTTGGTGTGGTATGATTCTGTCCACCTAATTGGGGACAGATTGTGCAATTCCATAGTAAGTTCTATCACATTCTGCAATATATGGGGAATCAGTACTACTGATGGGGTTAGGCTACACATCAGGGGATTTTCAGTCCATTGGACGGTGCAAATGACACAATGGTTAAAGGGGAAAAAATGAGCTACACATCCGGGGATTTCTAGTTACTGAAACCATATTGCCATCATCAGGGTAGTGCCTGTTGGAAAAGTAGTTTTTTTTTGGCAGCAATAATGTTGTGATAGTTGTCTGTTGACTTGTTTTGCTTCAAGTTTAAGGCAAGATTTATGTGTAAATTTGAGCTTGAAACTGGAAAAAAAATTCAATCTGTAGTAGTTGCGAATTGCTCTATGTGTCTTGCTTATCTGATAGTATCCTTATTCCTAACCTAATCAAGAGATATGCATTTCTGGAACCTGACACTACTTTCAAGGTAATGAAACCCTGTAAGACAGCTAAGCATTCTCCTGATTTGTCAAATGGCACCAGCAATTTTTCTCATAAAAGTGAATTCTGACAACACAAGTGAAGCATTCAGTAAGCAGGGAGTGGAACCATTAAGTGTTAGAATATATCTTGTGTAAGCTTTCCTTGTGCCGATCCTATCCGTATCTCTCCCGGTTGAGTATCCGTATCTCTCCGGTTGTGTAGATAAGGTGGGACTCGCGCCTATATGTACTCCGCACCGATATCAATCTATTATTGCGTTGAGTCTATTCCGCTCTCATGGTATCAGATTTTCCGATCTACACCGCTTCCGCTTTAACCTAACCTCCAACGACGCCGCCATGTCGACGTCCTCTTCGTCGTCTCTCTCGCCAAAATCGCTCGTCGATGCCGTTGCCACGTCTGTCGCCGATGCCGTCCGTGCGGCTTACCAAGCCCCTCCCGGTTTGACGATCGACTACGCGGTCGGCAAGCAGATCGCCGATTCTGCCACCGACAGAGTTTCCTCCGCCGTGCGTGCTGCTCTTCATCAGCACCTGCCGGCGCCGCTGCCGACGCCTCGTCTCCGGCCGCTGTGGACACTCCTTCCACGCCTGTGGCGCCATCCACGACGGCGCTCCCACCCGAGTTGGTGACGCTGTTCGCCCGGCTCGCGGCCAGCCTCCCTGGCGCGCCGACCGGTGACGGTGCTGCTGCCCCTTCCATTGGTGCACAGCCGCCGCCGCCTCCTGTCCTCGACGACGCCGCGCGTTCCGCGCTCCACGCCCAGGCCGTCGCCGTTCTGAACGTGAAGGCACTGGTGCCCGTGACCCTGGACCTCGCCGCCGGCAACTACGCTCGATGGCGCGGGCTTTTTCTCGTGGTTCTCGGCAAATATGCCTTGACGGACCACGTTCTCGTTGACGCTCCTCGCGCCGACCTCGCCGACTGGGTGCAGATGGACTGCGTCGTCCTCGGATGGCTATACAGCGCCATCTCCCAAGATCTTCTTCAGGAGGTCTTGTCGCCGACCGCCACCGCTCGCGGTGTTTGGCGCGACTTGGAGTTCCAGTTCCTCGGCAATTGTGAGCTCCACGCCGTCAACCTCTCCGCCGAGTTCCACAACTTTCGACAAGGCGACCTCTCCGTCTCGGAATACTGTCGACGTCTCAAGACAATGGCGGACCATCTCGCCGACCTCAACGAACCACAATCCGACCGCACGCTCGTCCTCACGCTCATCAACGGCCTCAACTCTAAAGTTGGTCACATACAATCTCTTCTCCCTATGCAGCAACCTTTTCCAAGTTTTCTTCAAGCTAGGTCGCAGCTGCTACTCGAAGAGATCACCAAGGGACCTCGTCCGGCAACCGACTCAGCCACCGTATTTGCCGCTACCACAACCAACGCCAACGGCGCCACCGGCGGCCGCGTCAACACTAGCAACACGAGCGGCTCACAGGGTGGCAACGGCGGCGGCGGCAGCAGCAACTCCCGCAACCAATGCCGAGGACGCGGCGGCGGTGGCGGCTCCAACAACAGCACCGCCGCTAACCCTCACGGTGGATCAGGCGCTCCATCCGGGGGTCCACAGGCCGCCTCCAAGCTGGTCCAATCCGGCTTGGTCGCATGGCCGGCCTGGCCCACTCCCTACAATCCGTGGGCCGGCACCATCCAGATGTGGCCGTGCCAGGCCCCCGGACCGAGCACCTTCGGGCGGCCTCCCTTTGCAGGAGCAGCAGTGGCTGGCCAGCCCACCTACCTGCAGCCTGCCTACTACTCGGCGCTGCTACATGTCGGCCTCCCTCAGCACTTGGGCTCGCTCGGCCTTCCACCAGCCGGCCTCGCTCCTCTCCAGCTGCCTGGGTCTGCAACGTACAGCACCGCCGGATCCGTCCCTGCATCGCCGCACACGTGGGCCGGCCCCTCTCAGTGGGACCCTCAAGCTCTCGCAAGCTCCTTCAGCACCTCTACGTTGACGACGCCAAACTCCAACGAGTGGTACATGGATTCAGGTGCATCTTCCCACATGACATCTAATACCGGTATCCTTAGTGCGTCTCATCCTTCCCCCACAATTTTCCTTCACATATTGTCGTTGGCAATGGCTCACGAATTCCCATCACTTCTACCGGCACCGCTCACTTACATTGTCCGCACCGCTCTTTTGTGGTTAATGATGTTTTAGTGTCTCCCTCCATTATTAAAGACCTAATTTCTGCACGCCGGTTTGCTCGTGATAATTGGTGCTCTATTTGTCTTGACCCTTTTGGCCTCTCTGTGAAGGATTACCAAACCAGGATCGAGATCGCCAGGTGCAATAGTTCCGGTGATTTGTACCCCTTCTCGGCGGATTCCCTACCTTCGGCAACCTCCGTTCAAGCCTTTGTCGCCTCTACAACCAACACCGACCTGTGGCATCGCCGTCTTGGACACCTTGGTCACGATGCGCTCACTCGCTTGGCTCAGGCTTCCGTCATACCACCACCGAAGGGTGCAACCTCGTTGTGTCATGCTTGCCAACTTGGACGTCACACCCGTCTCCCTTCCTTTTACTAGTACTTATACTAGGGCTACTGCCAAATTTGAGCTTCTCCATTGTGATTTATGGACCTCACCTATACCTAGTGTGTCTGGTTTTAAATACTATTTGGTCATTTTAGATGATTTTTCTCATTATGTATGGACCTTTCCGCTACGTTTTAAATCAGACACCTTTGCCACTCTATAACATTTCTTTGCCTTTGTAAAGACTCAGTTTGCAGCCAATATTCGGAGCATCTAGTGTGACAATGGCCGCGAGTTTGACAACTCTAATGCACGCACCTTCTTCCTCACCAATGGCGTCTCCTTGCGGATGTCGTGCCCCCATACCTCCCTACAAAATGGTAAGGCCGAGCGCATGCTACGTTCTCTCAACAGCATAGTTCGCTCCTTGCTTTTTCAGGCCGGCCTTCCCCCGTCCTTTTGGGTTGAGGCCCTTCACACCGCCACATCTCATTAACCGTCATCCCACCAAAACTCTTCATCACCACACCCCATTCTTTGCTCTCTATGGTGCTCATCTGTCCTATACACACCTTCGCGTCTTTGGTTGCAAGTGTTACCCAAACCTCTCCGCTACTACCCCCCATAAACTTGCTCCTCGATCCGTTATGTGCGTGTTTTTAGGATATCCTGAGAATCACAAAGGGTACCGGTGTTTTGACCCTGTTTCTAACAGGGTCTATATTTCCCGTCATGTGTTTGATGAGCACTCGTTTCCTTTTGCTGAGATGACTAACAGTGCAGATGCTCCTAATTTGGATTTTTTGGAGGATTTTTTAGCACCGCTCCCGACGCCGATTGGGCGTCGCACTGTTCCGGCTAACCGGCTGCCGGACATCCCCACGACTGCCTCCCCTGGGCCATCACCGGTTCGGCCCAACACGTCCTCTCCAACGGGACCTTTGGCGCCGACCACTCCTGCCGGGACTGGGTTGGACATCTCGTCCCCAGTCCCCGGCACGACCCTCTCCCCGGCCGGCTCGGCGCTCTCCCCGGCCGGCTCGTCTACTGGGCTGTCGCCCCTTCGCCACTACGCGGACGACGGCCCCGCTTCCCCAGCCGACCGGTCTGCCCTGCGCCCTCCATCGACTGGCGCGCCCACACGCCCACGTAGTGCGCGTGTTCCTGGAGGCCGTTCACCACCGCCCCAGCTCGGCATCTCCCCAGCCGACAATGACCACGCGATGGTCACCCGCGGTAAGGCTGGAATTCATCGCCCGGTCGATCGGCTCAACCTCCTTGCCATGCCGCTCTCGCCAGTGCCTCGCACATACCGTGCAGCTCTGGCCGATCCCTACTGGCGCACCGCCATGGAAGAGGAGTACAATGCTCTTCTGGCCAACCGGACATGGGACCTCGTTTCGCGTCCGCCCGACGTCAACGTCGTCACCGGCAAGTGGATTTTCCGCCATAAATTTCAGGCTGACGGAACTCTTGACAGATACAAGGCTCGATGGGTCTTGCGTGGCTTCACTCAGCGTCCAGGTGTTGATTATGATGAGACCTTCAGTCCGGTTGTCAAACCGGCCACAGTGTGCACAGTTCTCAGTATTGCTGTCTCCAAAGATTGGCCTGTCCATCAGCTTGATGTCAAGAACGCCTTTCTTCATGGCACTCTTCAGGAAACGGTCTACTGTTCTCAGCCTGCTGGTTTCACGGATCCCACCAAGCCTGATATGGTCTGCCGCCTCAACAAGTCCTTGTACGGTCTAAAGCAAGCACCCTGCGCATGGTACAGTCGGTTTGCAAGCTTCTTGCTCACCTTGGGATTCACCGAGGCTCGCTCTGACACGTCATTGTTCATCTACACTCGTGGCTCTGATGTGGTCTATCTTTTGTTGTATGTTGATGATATTGTGCTCACCACCTCATCTGACAGTCTCCTTCGATGGACTATCGCTGCTCTTCAAGCCAAATTCTCCATGAAGGATCTTGGGACTCTGCATCACTTTTTGGGGATCAGTGTTTGCCGCACCCCTGCTGGTATGTATCTCAGTCAGTGCCAGTACATTCTAGATATTCTCGATCGTGCTGGTATGTCAGATTGCAAGCCATGCTCCACGCCGGTAGACACCAATGCCAAGCTTTCTGCTATTGATGGTGATCCAGTTGCTGACCCAACGGACTTTCGGAGTCTCGCAGGCGCCTTACAATATCTCACATTCACCAGACCTGACATCTCCTATGCTGTCCAGCAGGTCTGTCTGCACATGCATGACCCACGGGAGCCGCACCTCGCCGCTCTCAAGCGCATTCTTCGGTATGTTCATGGCACTCTAAATCATGGACTACACATTCAGCGATCTCGAGCAGTTGATTTGGTTGCATAATCTGACGCCGATTGGGCAGGTTGTCCCGACACGCGGAGGTCCACCTCGGGCTATGCCGTGTTTCTTGGGGATAATCTCATTTCTTGGTCCTCCAAGCGTCAGAACACCCTATCCCGCTCTAGCGCTGAGGCAGAGTACAGAGCCGTGGCCAATGCCGTGGCTGAAACCTGTTGGCTTCGCCAACTCCTGCATGAGTTACATTCCCCTCCCTCCAAAGCTACAGTGGTCTATTGTGACAATGTCAGCACAGTTTATCTCTCCACCAATCCGGTACAACACAAACGGACTAAGCATGTTGAGATCGACTTACACTTTGTTCGTGATCGTGTTGCTGCTGGAGCTGTTCGTGTGCTTCATGTGCCTACCACATCACAGTACGCCGACATCTTCACCAAGGGGCTACCTAGTTCTATTTTTACCGAGTTTCGGTCCAGTCTCAATGTCCGTTCCACCGACGTTGTGACTGCAGGGGGGTGTTAGAATATATCTTGTGTAAGCTTTCCTTGTGCCGATCCTATCCGTATCTCTCCCGGTTGAGTATCCGTATCTCTCCCGGTTGTGTAGATAAGGTGGGACTCGTGCCTATATGTACTCCGCACCGACATCAATCTATTATTGCGTTGAGTCTATTCCGCTCTCATTAAGTAGTAGCTTGCATTAGATCATTTAATTTTGGTACAAGTTTTGGCTTAGTTATGCTTTGACATTGAAATTTCTTGCAGTAGCCAACCCTCCTTGCAGCCTAAGTAGATCATGGCTATAAGAAAACGCTAAAGGTAGACATTTAAATGTTTGGTGCAACTGACTCCTATTTTATGGAGTGCAGTCGATCTAGTGTTGATGTATCTAGATCACGAAGCTTTTTAAGTACTTCTTCCTTGATTTTGTTTGATTCTCAACTTATTTATTCCTTTTTATATCTATATCAAATATGCATCTTCTTTGTTTTGGTTTCTGATTAAAATTCTGAGTTGGTTTTGTTCTACAGAATGTTCTTAGGAAGTGTGAGCAACTACTGCATCAACAATGTGGTCTGTCCTGTTGTTGTAATCAAAGGCACTTGAGCCATCTTCGATCAACATTCTTTGCTGCATTTTAAATCAAGCCTCTGAGATTGCTACTGCGCTATCTGTAATTCCACACAATGGTACTGCATATTTCACATTTGAAGACTACTATGTTATGGATCGTTTTGCCACATGGTGGTGTTTATGGATGATAGTTGTCGCGTGCATTTTGAGCAAGGAAATATGTATTGATTGTTCAATTGTGGAAATAAATATGCCATGTAGCACATTGTTTTGTATATTCTTGTATTTGTTTTGTGCTATGTGAACATCACAAAACTTGGCAGAAACAAGTTCCCTTTGTATGAATCCTGTCATACTTTTATGTTCCTTGAGATGTCCAAAGTAAACTATTCCAATTTCCAGCCTTGTTTCATATCATAATCTTATACGCGCGGAGATTTGAAATGAATTGAACATGCAAGAGTAAAAAAAAAACAGCAGTTCTCACTTCTTAGTAGTCAGTACTGCATCTTATAACCAGATGCCGAAGTGCTGCGATTGTATTATTCAGAGATGCACATGCTGGAGCACAGGAGTGATAACAAGGATAGGTGATCCAAGACGAACAATGCTCATTCCAAACGGATATCATACAGTAGTGCAATTGGAGATCAGTAGATCACCAGTCACCACTGAATATAAAACAACAAATGAGAGAGTATCGAACGAAGCATACACACATACTGGTAAGCAGTAGCACATCATCAAACTCAATCATCACGCACGATAGACAACTTAAATAAAGAACTTCAGAAACAAGCAACACAACCATTTTTTTGGCAGGCAGAGAGCATCACCCCTTGGACTTGCAATGGACAAGAATGCTCTTCTTCACTCGAACTCTTTTCCTGTTCCAATTCAGGCTTCGTTTCAATATCCTGTAGATGGGTTCAATCTCACGCTCCTGTTGAGCTGCTGCTGTTGCGCTCCATGAACAGCCTTATCCTGAAGGATGAGAGGATATGCTGGCTGCAGCTTATTCACATTCCACATTGCTGGGAGATCAACTGCAATCACTGGACGACGACGCAATTTTAGCCATGCTTGATGCGCGTGAGCCGCTGATGCTCCAGTGATGTGAGGCAGCAACAGCTTCCTCCGGAAGTTCTTGAGTTCAGCAAGGGCAGTGTCAGCTGTTTGAGCAGAAAACGCAAGCACTCCTTCTTTCATAGCAGGAGTTGCTGCGCCGGCAATCCCATTGTCACCGACGCGCGCAATCTTCTTGATCCCGACGAAAGTCTCGGTGAACCGACGGATGTAAACCACGCGGTAGTTCGGCGGCAAGCGGAACGCGCTCGCCGAGCCAATTGGACCGGCGAAGATGCCGCCATCCTTGAGCACCCTGTCGACGAGGCCAACCCTGTCGCCGTCCTTGTCGAAGTAGCCGAAATCCAGCACGAAGTCGACGGACAGGTCACCCGTCGTCAGCAACTCCCGCGGCGTGACGTGTCGCATGGCGTCGCCATCGAGGGCGGGAATGTGGTGGTGGTGGCAGTCTCCATCGGCACCGCCGAGGAAGACGGCGCGCGCGCCGGGGGCGAGCAGGCCCTCGCGGCGGAGGTCGCGGAGGAGCAGGAGCCCCACCTGGAGTGCGTCCCCGGCGGGGGCCTCGGCATCGCGGAGCCAGGCCAGGGAGAGCAGCGCGACGGCGAGGAGAACCGAGCGCGCGATCACGCGGAGGACGCGCGGGTCCGGGAGGCGGATCACCACGCAGCCGTCCGGCATCGGAGCGAGAGAGAGAGAGGTATACCGCGGAGACGGTGGCGAAGAGGATGGATGAGTCCGGCGAGAGGGGGGGGGGGGGTTAGCGGGTGCAGAAGCGGGCGGCGGTGTGGTTGCCACCCACGAGGGCGAGGCGGGCGTGCGGCGCGCGGAGCGTGAGGAGGAGGAGGTGACGGATCCGCTCGGTCTCCATGGAGGCGACGCCCTGGCTCACCCGCCGCCTCGAGCTGGTGGGAGAGATCGATCCGGCGTTAGGTCTCCATCGGCGTTGGCCGCCGGTGGGTGGGGGGTGGGGGTGGGGGGGAGAGATCGGCTACGGAATCTGGGAGGTTTTCGTGGGAAGAATTGGGAGGGTGGTGGATGGCGATGAGCGGCGGCGCGCCGGGTTGTGTTTATGGGGCTCTACCGCGCTAGGTTGGGTGGCTTCGGAAACTGGTGCAGTCGGGCGCGGCGCACAGTGGGGATGGAGGGTTGCTGACTTTGCTGCAGAATCTGGTCCGTTGGTGTTGTAACAGCCTCTGAAAAATCAACAATGTATAAATTGTTGGATTTGCATCTACAACAGAAGTTATTAATCATGCATTTTACCATTGTATATTTGTATTGTAGTACCATGGTGCAGTTAATTTTAAGAAAAAAAATCTAAACAAATAACTGCTGATACATTGCCACATTTGTGTTGATACTTGTTCTACAATCATACATACTGATATATTAGTGTTGGACATACTAGTGTGTTTTCAACAAGATTTTTTAGCGAGGTTAAAATTCTTACATTCAACCCTTGTCATTTTTGAGCTTAGGGTAAGCACACACACTTATAAATATGCATCTATGTGTATAGAAAAAAATTACATTTGTTTTACACTTTAAAAAAATATAAAAAGGTCGTAGGACCTGTCTTATTTTCATGTTTAATTTAAAAAAGTCACTACGAAAAATCTCATAGATCGGCTTAGGTGTGGACCGTCTGGTAACACTTTGCTCCCTCGAGGATTTGAGGGATGATTGATTGGATGTTGACAACATGTCCTCCATCTATCGAATAGGCGGATATGGTAGTATTTCATCTACTTCGTAATGCGGAACTAGTTATTATTTGATGACAAGCTGGCCTTCCTTTGTCTCGTACTTATTCTTTTTCTTCACTCCAAACTTCAACTTTCTCGTTTTTCGTTAACATGTTTTTCAAGGTATGTTTTTGACAAAAAGTTTATAAGTAGAAGTTGTTAAAAAACGAATAAATCTATTTTTTAATTTTATAATAATTATGTTGATGCAAAAAACACACACTGACCTGAGAGATTTGCTTTTCTCTAGTGCAGGTCCAAAATTAATTCTTTAGGTTTGAGGGCGTGCCAGTTGATTTGATCATGCAATCAACAAGAAGAAATATGCAAAAATGTTAGTAAACAATAGTCCATCGGCCAGACAGCCGATTTCATATCGTATGTAACCTAGCCGATGCAATAAAGTATGAATTGGTTGTAAGGTATAGTCAATGATAGAACTAACCCTAAAACTAGTATATCGGCTGTAAATATCAGTGTTATATAATCAATACTTCAATATTACTTTAGAAATAAGCAATTGGGATAGATCGGACTGAACCGAGACAGTATAAATTACCCAAGTCTAATGTAACATGAAATAACGATTATGTAGACTCATGTCATAGCCGATATCTAGATTTAAGCGTGTATCGACTAGAGCTCCGATACAACCTTATACTAGGATATTCTCTAGTAATAAATATATTCAACTATAACCAATTAGATTGGTGACAAGTTCAATATATTTATATTAGATTGGATCCTGATATAAGGGGCAGATATAGAACATGAAACAAAGCATAAAACAATGTAAAACATCTATACCAGGTAAGATCGGCTGAAACCCCAATACTATCCTTATTAACAACCATAAAACAGGCTAGATATCATGACTCTAAATACGACTTAATAGGTTGGACTTAACCAATGCAGCATTAAGTATAAAGAGAAGCATGACATCTAGAAAATCAAGCCAATGGTTGCCTTTTCGGGATGGTGGATACATTATATAATCTAAACCAACAAAGTAATTTAGCCGATATCGACGAAACCCTAAAAAGAGTCCAGCCGATGCAAGCAGATTGCATTGTCGATCTAAATTATATAATGTATATGATAACTCGGAGATTCACAACATAGAACTAGAGTGTCATAAAGATGTAAGCACTAGCCTCGATGATGCAAATTGCCATAACAAGATATACCTTTTCGTCGAAGATCAAATTGATGCAGCACGACTCGAAAGCACAAACTTGTCAAAAAGTAGAAAACAAAGGTGGCGATGCACCGAGATTGATTGAACGTGTGTTGTTATTATTTACAGGACCTCGGGATTATATTTATACCCGAAAATGCAAACAATGTCCATCACGGACACGACTCATATTAACCTAATACAAATCCAACTAACGAACAAGTCCCTTAGGCGGACTCTTACCGTGATAATCTGTAAGGAAATTACATAAAATATCCTAATTAATAGATACAATTGCCTTTTCAGGACTCTATCCATGTATGGCAATCCGTATGAAGCACCTTAACTCAACCCGATGACGTGTACCGAGTCACATTTCCAAAATCGGCTCAATCGGCTAACCCTGTCCGACTCGAACTCTGCCGATTCTGTCCACAGCCGATTCGGACTACAGCCGATTTTCACTCTGTTTCTGATACGATCTAATCTCTTGGACTTTCTTTGATTCTATCTTTATCTCCGATACTTGAATTACCAAATTTGGTCGTCAACAAATTAATACTTAGTTAATTATGTGTTATGAGTTTTCTCATTTTGCGTGTGTTAAAAATATCTCCTCATGTTGAGGCAACGAATGGAGCCTTAAGTAATTGCCATTTCTTCTTTTGTAGGAGCTTTAAGATGATGACGATCAAGTAAAAGAGGCTACATGAGTGGTATCCTATGTTGACATTAGGAAGATTAGTCAATGGCTGGGTGGCTAGCCTCACGACTAATATTGTATGGTTCTTTCACTAGTTGTTCTTTCAGTGGGTGGTACAAGTTCCCCCTTCGATGGCATGATGTTTGGATGACGATTTGTCTCATGGGTGAAAATCTTAATTTACTAGAAAACGTCGGTATTTATTTATCGTTTGTTTGCTTAAGGCTTTGTCTTAGAGAACACCTCTGGATGAAAACCCATCATTAACTATTGAGTTGGTTCGGATGATATTAATGAATGTGCTAGCTCCTTTTTGAAAGAGTGTGTCATAAATATTAGGGAAAAGTACGAATTACCCCTCTAAATTATCGTGATCGATCGAATTACCCTCTAAATCCGAAAACCAGATATTGCTCACCCTAAACTTTCAATACCGGACAAATTACCCCCTCGATCCAATCCAGAGCGGTTTTATCCTAAGTGGTGTATGCGTGGCAATCTAGTCAGCATTTTCTTTTAGAATAATAGTAGGACCCACATGTCATGCCTCCTCTTCCCGTCTTCATCTCTCTCTTCTCTCGCTTTTTCTTGCGCTCATGGCGCGCACGGCGGCGCGAGGATGGGCGGTGGGCGGGGGCGGGCGAGCGGTGCGCACAACACGCACGACACGGCGGTGCGCACGGCGGCACACACGGGATTGGGAAGAGGTGCAGGGGAGGTGGGAGGGGGAGTGGAGGTGGATGGGAAATGGGAGGAGATGGAGGTAGAAGGGGAGGTTGATGCGCACGGTGGTCAAGAACATCGGTGCGCGGCGTGGCTCTGGATCTGAGGTCGCGCGGTTCGCCTCTACCTCCGCCTCCGCCACCGGTCGCTCGAGCGAGCTCTGCCTCAACCGCTCGCCGCTCGGGTGAGCTCCGCCTCCGTCGCCGACCGCCAGGTCCGCCTCCGCCTCCACCACCGGTCACCCAGACGAGTCACACCCCGATCTGGCATCGCCGTACAACGGCACCTGATAGGAGCGTGTCATAGGAAAAACGGCGTGAACCGCTTCCTACGAAACCGCGACATCAGTAGCAGCCCCAGGACATAGCGTTGGTACCCACGGTGATAATTGTGAATCATTGCAATCCTTAATTTAAATAAAGGACTTATTTACCTTGACTTAAGTTGCAGCTCTCGGGAGAACCCAAGGATGCAACAGACGACGCCCATCAGAGAAATATGCAGCGGAAACCCACGAACTAACACCCAACACCACAGACAACAACAGGAAACTAGGACGAAACCCTAATCTTTGCTTCAACTTCACCTTCAGAGCTGATAGAACTATATATATATATATAGAGGCAAGGGTGAGTACTTACGTACTCAGCAAGCGAGGGGAACTTTAGTGGTAAATGCAAGCTTCAAGGAGATACTGTTACTTTGCAATCAGTTTTATTTTTAAGTTTTGAACAATCTAAGTGTGTGCAGAGCGAGACAAGTCTCAGCTCGGTCGGGAGTGAGAAGTGACAAATTGATTTTCATGTTTGCACAACTCCCAGAGTTGGCCTCAAAGTTGGTTTCCTAAACCAAACCAATTATCCAATCTTCCCGAGATATGTGGTCCCCAAATGACCAATTATTTCGAGGGACTCCCTGTCCCGCTGTCTCCCTCATAGCTAATTGCCACCAAGCATCAGGTTTCCCATACCCTTATCATCTCTTGTCAAAGCAGGGTAAAACAAAAACTACGCTAAGGAATCACCTCATATCCGCCCATAATCGTGGGCACGGCTATTCGAACAGTTTGTTAACCTCTGCAGAGGGGTTACACTTTACCCACACGACGTTACTAGCCTGAGTCACCCAGCCTGTGCAGAATAGTCACGTCTGGTGACTTTGAGGCTTTCACGACAAGGCATTTCCAAAGCCGACACAAGGTTACCATATGCCAACGAGAGGGGTCATCTAGACCAACAACAGGTTAGGTCCCAGACCATACTGTGCCAAAAAGCCCAGTGGTCCTCCCCAACACCACCCCGGCGAATCCACTTGTCCCTTTGCATCAAGGCTTCCCTGGCCTAGCTAGTTACTCAGCCAAGGGTATCCCATTTCACCCATGTGGTCGCACTTGTTATATGCTCGGATGTGATTCCAAAGGAATCGGTCCTTAAAAGCGACCGCACAAGCATCCCGCCTAGGAATGGTCTTGTGTCGTGAGTTTTATTTTTAAAACTCATTTTTCTTTCACAAGGCACCGACCCAGGCGTCGGGTTTTCCGATGCTTTTGTAAACCAAGTTTTACCCAAGATATACTCAAATTTTAAGTTTGAAGACGACATCTATACTCGTACAGAGTGCACGAATACTGAGGCGCAACGAAGGTGGTTATAAGGGAGGCATGATGTAGCAATTAACAATGGAAGGATCAAATGCAAGAAGGTTAGGTAGGCCCACCGATCTGCCTTGCAGATGGGGCTAACAGTTCAAGTGGAATCCTATCAGTGCATAAATATTTTGCAAACAATATAATTAAGTTTAAATATAGGCTCAAGATGTTCAAAGATGGCTTGCCTTGCTCAGCGTCTTAGTCTCCACGAATCTTCGAGAAATCGACGATCGAAGAAAATCCGGTAACCGCAACTAGGCGCAAACAATAAAAAACCTAAACAAAAGACCAAGGAAAAGATCCTATTTAGGCTAATAAATAGTGCCATTAAATAAATCACAATTTAACGAGATTTCCGGAGGTGGAACGGGGTCAATCAGAGTTACGGATCAAGAAATATGAATTTTGGAAGATTAAATTGGAACTTCAGATCAAGGGAATGATTTACGGGTGTCGGATGGTAAACTCCGCAGCGGGAACTGTGCCGGCCCCCTTTTTGAGTTCAGCCCAGGGCGTAGAGGGGAGGCTTTTCCTGGCCCCGAATGCGGTGCACCGGCGAGGTGGAGAGATCGCAAGAGAGAAAGAGGACGGTAGCACGCCAGCAAGTATACAGGTTCGGGCCGCCGGTGAGGCGTAATACCCTACTCCTGTGAGGTGGACTATTTATGTAAGCTTTCACTCTCAAGAGTTGGTCTCAGCCAGAAGCCGTCCAGAGAGAGGAACTCAGGGAGCCGAAAAATCATCATCCCCCCTTTCCTCTAGGCCTGGGCCTCCTTTTATATCTCAAGGGGACACCACATGGGCCGAACAAGCTATAATCTAGAGGAATGGGAAAAAGATACAATTAAGAGCCACACCGTAGCTGGCGGCCGAAGTCTTCCGTCCTGTAGCGCCGGCATCACTCCTTGTCAGGCCGCCCATTATGGAGAATAACGCCGCATGTCATTCTTCATTAAACGGCTGAAGGCTTGC
Organism: Oryza punctata; assembly: GCA_000573905.2. Classification (NCBI taxonomy): domain Eukaryota; kingdom Viridiplantae; phylum Streptophyta; class Magnoliopsida; order Poales; family Poaceae; genus Oryza; species Oryza punctata. The sequence continues at coordinate 38,459,869 of CM002489.2, read as the reverse complement.
TCGTCCAACCGCGAACTGTGTGATGCGCCAGGTGATCTGACCTGACACACCAACTCCGGCGAGGAACATGAGCCGGAGAGGCTCACACGACCTTGATGTGACTCAACGGGAAGCGTTGCGTACCTACCGGGCGTGCACCGGCGTGCACGGTACTGTGCGTTGTCCATCGGTCATTCGGACCGGTCGGACACCGGTCAGCCGACTGCGATCGGTGTGAGACGCAGGCGTGCGTGTCATTCTATATTGAATGTGCCACACGCGTGGCGCAGGCGCACCACGCCCACGCCGCTATTAATGAAGGTAGGTGTGCTCTGCGGGCGCTCGTCTACTTTATTACACGTGGCAACGGCCCGAGGGGGTCGGGGGAGGCTGACCCCTGCTGAGCTATCCCCCGAGGGGGTAGCGTGTCCTGGGAGGGCGGCCGCCACGTCGCCCTCGGGCCCGATCCCCCCTCGGGGGATGGCCACGTGGGCAGACGGGGCCACCTCAGACCCGAAGTCGGCATACCCCTGGGCCCATGACACCGACAACGGGAATTTCCGCGGTATAGGAAAAGGTATATGGACAAGGAAATGATTTATTTGAACTTCTTGAGCAGGAAAAGTAAATCATGGAATTTCTAGACAAGGAAAAGTATTTATTTATTTTATTAGAATCAAAGAAATTATTTATGAAATTCATTGAAATTTTCTGGAATAAGAGAAATTGATTCATTGAATTTATAGGAAAGAATAATCTCAAGAATATTCCTTGCACTTACTGACATGTGGGGCCAGCGAATGGTGAGGGAGCAATGATAGACTTTTGTTTATGGATGACCGTCTTAGTGGGAGGGAGTCAAAATAGACTTGATCCATGTGTAATGACTTGGAGAAGGGGGTGATTATGGACCTTGTTCCATGGGCCTCAAGGGGGATGTCAGCCACGGTTTATGAGGGGGGAACGGGAGGTAGACTTCGGATGAATGGGCTAGGGGTGACGCCACGGCCCAATCGGTTGGTGCGCGTGGCCCAGCGAGGGGGCGCTGCCTGCGGCGATGAGGCAGGCTGGCTCGGCGAGGCGGCCCAAGGGACGCGCGCGCGAGCGAGGCCGGGAAGAGAGTGGGTCGGCGGGCGAGGTACAGCCCACGCGGGCAAGGCCCGTGCGGGCCGGGCCAGCGGACCGAAAGAATTTGACTGGTCGTTGTGGGACTGAGGCAGGCGGACGTGGCACCCACGTGGACGCCATGTCGGACAGAGAGGGGAGGAGAGGCAGGAGCCGCATCGGATGGCCGGCGACGTGCGACACAATCCGGCGAATTGCGACGAATCGGAGGGGACGGCAAGCACCGGAGGAAAAAGGAGGAGACGGGGATGCCATTCAAGGGTGCAGATTAGAGAGAGGAGGCGCTACGGCAGCCGACGGCGGCGAGGCAGAGGATGGCGACGGCGGTGCGCAGCGGCGGGAATGGCGAGGGAGGCAGCGGCTCGGAGCGGTGGCGGGTGCAGGGCAGCGACAAGGAGGAGGGAGGCCGGCGGCGAGAGCGGCACGGTGCCGAGGGGAGCATGGGGAGGTGGCCATGGCGACGGCTCAACGGTGGCGAGAACGACGGGGAGAGGAGACACAACGGCGGCTGACAACGACGACAATGCTCGCCGAATTGCCGACGCAGCCGCGCGCGAAGGAGGCAAGGGGAGCGCGGGCTCGGGTTTGGCTGAGTGGTGCGCGGGGGCGACGCGAGATGGCGCGGCGGCGGTGGAAAACAGAGCGGTGGCGAGGAGCTCTCAAGGCGGTGTTGGGAATGAGGGTAAATGGGAGGAGGGGTGCAACTTATATTGGCGCCATGTGAAGCTTCGAGGAGAAGAAAGAGCATGGGCCTGCGAGGACAGCGAGCTGGCGCGGTGGCGTCAGCGGCTCCTCCTCTACGTGCAAAGAGACGAGGGGCAAAGAGCGAGAGAGCGGACACAGGGTACGTGGTCCAGGATGAAAAAGCGGAGGGAGGAGGAGGAAAAGGGAGCTATGCCTCCTCCGTTTTTGGACGGCATGGTAGGCAAGGTGCGCAGGGGCGGCGTCGCCGCTTTGTCGGCTTGTGTCGGGACCACGGTAGCGATGGTGACGTCGGCAAAAAGGAGGGGTGGCCGGTTTGGCGTCGAGCGGGGGCAAGGCGGGCGTCGGTGCGGAGGTGATGGTGGCAGCGTCCCCGACGGTCGGCCACGACCGATCGCGAGCGTGTGGGCGGGAACGCCGAGTGGCAGCCAAAATTTGAGGGGCACCGGCGACGAAATTTCGGCAAGAGAGAGAGAAGCAAGACAGAGAATAACGAAAAAGAGAGAGTGACAAGAGAGAGACGAGCTCTCTCTCTCATGTCTCGCACGCGCAGCACACGTGCCCAGGGCACGGGCCGGCGGGGGAAATGGGCCGAGCTCATGCTGCCCAAGAGGGAGAGAGGAGATGGATTTGGATTGGGCCGAAGGAGCGGTGGCTGCCCAGGCGGCTGGAGAAAAAGAGAAAGGGAGGGAATGGAGGATGGACCGGGAAGGAAACGACCCAAGGAACATGCATGTAAACTAGACTTTTTCTAGGAATTGAAAATGAAGGGATTTGAGTTTAGATTTTAATTCGGATTTGAATTCAATTTACATATTTGAACTCAGAAAATACGAAGGAGTCAAGGAGAGGATTCAAAATAGGAATTTGATATTTTTGTAATTGAGAGAAATATTTGGCGAGAATTCAAAGGAGGGAAGGATCGAAATTCGGAATTTATTTGGAATAGGAATTTCGAGAGACGATTTCTTTTGATATCGAGTAGAGGGATTTAAGGTTTGAGTTCGGCTGAGAGGAAAAAGGGAGAGGCGACCCAAACGACCAAGGGAGGACAAATAGACTTTTCTCTAGGAAAATTTATTGAAGGATTATTGTGTATATTTGAGTTGGAATTTGAGTTCGAATGGGATGTTTGGACTCAGCAAAATATAGAGGAGCCAAGGAAGGGAAATCAAGGTGAAAACTTGGTTTTTCTGAATGGATTTATATTTAAGGGACTTGTAGGATTATTTAGGGAAAAAATTCAAGGAGAAGGAATCGTGTCTCGGAATTTCTGGTTTAAACAATGAATTGAATTTGGATCTGTATTTTGGGATTCAGAACAAATGCTCGGCAAAGGATTTGAGAGGAAAGCAGAGGGGTCAAGCCGAGGGCCTTAAATCGGGGACTTGACATTTTGGGATAGGTTTATATTTGGGCTTGGAGTTTATCTGGTAGGGATTCAAAAGAAAAGGGGAATCGAGGAATCATGGAAGTTGGTACGAATATTTAGGGAGTGATTCAAAGAGGAGACAATAATCGTGAATGAAACAAAAAAGGGGTATATGTAGTTAGAGAAAGAGAGGGCTTAGCTCGAGAGTTAGAATCAGAGCTTGAGATTTGATTTTTGGGATTCTTATTCCGTAGCGGGAATTTGAGGATAACTTCGGGCATTGGTTCAATAATTGGAGAGATCATTGCACTTGAACAATTTCGGAAGAAATTGGGTCGGATGAGATTTAAGAGAGAAATTCGAATATGAAGATTCGAATTCCGAGAATTGTTTCAGTGAATCAAGGGAGAAGGTTAGGATTTTGCGAAGTGGATGCTTGGTCTAGATTGGAATCAAGAATTCGACGAAATCTGTGGTTAGGGTTTCAGGAGCGAAATCCGAATATAAGGATTTGAACTTCAGAACTATTTTCAAAACAAAATCAGGGATTCGAATATGCCGAACTCTGATATTTGTAAACATGGGACTTTGTTGATGCAAAAAACACACACTGGCCTGATAGGTTTGCTTTACTCTAGTGCAGGTCCAAAATTAGGGTTTTAGGTTCAAGGGCGTGCCAGTTGATTTGATTCTGCAATCAACAAGAAGAAACATGCAAATAATATTAGAAACGATAGACAATCGGCCATAGGGCCGATTTCATATCGTATGTGACCTAGCCGATACAATAAAACATGAATCGGCTGTAAGGTATAGTCAATGATAAAACTAACCCTAAAACTAGTATATCGGCTGTAAAGATTAGTATTACATAATTAATATTTCAATGTTACTTTAGAAATAAGCAATTGGGATAGATCGGACTGAACCGAGACAGTATAAATTGCCCAAGTCTAAAGATAACATGAAATAACGATTATATAGACTAATGTCATAGCCGATATCTAGATTTAAGTATGTATCGGCTATAGCTCCGATACATCCTTATACCAGGATATTCTCCGGTAATAAATATATTAAACTATAACCAATTAGATTGTTATCAAGCTTAATATATTTATATTAGATTAGATCCTGGTATAAGGGGCAGATATAGAACATCAAACAAAGCATAAAACAATGTGAAACATCTATATCAGGTAAGATCGGCTGAAACCCCGATACTATCCTTATTAACAACCATAAAGCAGGTTAGATATCATGATTCTAAATACGACTTAATAGGTTGGACTTAACCAATGCAGCATTAAGTATAAAGAGAAGCATGAGATCTAAAGAATCAAGCCGATGGTTGCCTTTTCGGGATGGTGAATACATTATATAATCTAGATTAACAAAGTAATCTAGCCGATATCGACGAAACCCTAAAAAGAATCCAGCCGATGCAAGTAGATTGCATTGTCGATCTAAATTATATAACGTATATGATAACTTGGAGAATCACAACAGAGAACTAGAGTGTCATAAAGATGTAAGCACTAGCTCTAATGATGTAACTCGCCATGACAAGATATATCTTTTCGTCGAAGATCAAATTGATGCAGCACGACTCGAGAGCACAAACTTGTCGAAAAGTAGAAAGTAAAGGTGGCGATGCGCCGAGATTGATTGAACGTGTGTTGTTATTATTTACAAGACCTCGGGATTATATTTATACCCGAAAATACAAACATTGTCCATCACGGACACGACTCATAGTTACCTAACACAAATCCAACTAACGAACAAGTCCCTTAGGCGGACTCTTACCGGGAAATCTATAAGGAAATTACATAAAATATCCTAATTAATAAATACAATTGCCTCCTCATGACTCTATCCGTGCATGGCAATCCATATGGAACACGCTAACACAACCCAATGACGTACACCGAGTCATATTACCGAAATCGGCTGAATCGGCTAACTGCATCCGACTCTGACTCTGCCGATCCAGTCTACAGCCGATTCGGACTCCAGCCGATGCGCACTCTGTTTCCGATATCCTTGCATATTTTCAAATCCACTTCGAACTAGGTTGTGTTTCGATCCTTGTAGATTAGATTTGCTTACCAAATTTCATCGTCAACAGACCTTCGTAAGGAGTAACCGGAGATGATTTGAGTGCAGACTCAAATCTCCGATGAACTACTGATTTGGAATTATTTGAAGGGTAGAAATTCTCGGTGGAGGTTTAGAAAGGAGATTTGAATACAAAGATTCAAATCATGAGATTATTTTTGGAAGGAGATTTTTTTAGCAGGCGGTTTTGACATCACGGAATTTGAGACAAAGGAGGGATTTAAACTGAGATCTACGGCATAACTTAGACTCAACACTTAAGGAACGAAATTTTCACATATAAGATTTTCGTAATTTAGCTTTTTAACGCCACCCGAAAATCAGGGCGTTACGTTGCCTCTACCTCAGCCTCCACCACCGGTCACCCGGGCGAGATCCACCTCAGCCACCAGCCGCCCGGGTGATCTCCACCTCCATAGTCGGTCGCCCGCTCCACCTTTGCCTCCGCCTCCGCCACCGACCGCCCGGGCGAGCTCCGCCTCAGCTCCTCGCTGCCCGGTTCGCCTCCGCCATTGGCTGGCTGGCCCGAGTTCGTGCGCGAGAGAGATGAACTGGGTTGAGGGACTTTGTTGAGGGAGAAGTATGACATGTGGAGTTTTTTTCTGACTAGATTGCCACGTTGGTGCCACGTGCGTATGCTCAAGTCAAAACCACTCAAAATAGTGTTCATGAGGGTAATTTGTCCGGTTTCGATAGTTGAGGGTGTAGAATGTCTGGTTCTCGAGTTTAAGGATGTAATTCGGTCGACCGCGATAGTTCAGGGGGTAATTCATACTTTTTCCTAAATATTATATCGTGGTATGTTTGTTTATAAAAAAGTAATAAGTTATAGTAAAACAACATATGTTCATGTTGTTTTAGTTTTTTTTCCTGTTTTTAATGGTTGTGTACATCCATATAGGAGTCGGATGCAATTTCATTGTGATATAATATCCATTACTTAAAAGAATGAAAAAAGAAAACCATTGAAGCACTCAACCAAGCTGGACCGTACAAATGAAAAGATCGTCTCTCCATCCAACGGCCCAGAAGACGCCGGAATAATTACACCACAAGAAGTCGTGAGAATAAAAGAAAGATCTTCTTTTCTATACAGGTATAAAAAAAAGAATCTACTTGCGCTCTATAAGGGCGAGCCGCACGGCACCACCACACCAATCCACCATTGATCATAGCACAAACGCCGCCGCCGCCGCCGCCGCCGAGGATCGAGAAGAAGGGAGGAAAGGCAGGCGGAGAAGGAGAAGAAGAGAGGATGGGGTTTGAGAAGACGATCCTGAAAGCCGGCACCGGCCCCAAGCCCGTCAAGGGCCAGAAGGTCACCGTCCACTGCACCGGCTTCGGTTCGCCGCTTTCCTCCCTATCCCCAAAGACCTTTCCTTTCATGTTTTGTTTTTCTTTTCTTGGATCCATTCGTGTGCTAGCTGAATCACCCTGAACGGTTAGAACAAGGTGCCTCCTAGATCCATCTCTTGTTGGATCCCATGCTTGATGCCAGGATTGTCTTTTGGATAGATGGTTTAGATTCAAATCGTAGTTGCAAGTTTACCTCTGTCCGGTCTTACTACTTCCTCCGGTTTGTGGATAGATTTCTGAGTTTCTGTTTTGGAGTAGTTAAGCCTAACTTGTTTTCCTTGCCATGTTGCTTTCTTTTCTGCAGGGAAAGATAATGACCTCGATAAGAAGTTTTGGAGGTACAAAAACGATCCTTTTTTTTTTCTTGTTCTGTTGGAACTTGGATGACGCGTGGCGTTGGTTCAGCCAATGTTGTGTATCTGTTGTTTATGGGTAGAAAATATATCGTTAGACCTCACAAATCAAATTTCGTGGGGGCAATTTTGGATAAAGTTATTTTCCCCAAAAAATATTCAGACAAGATAGAAATTTCATCTGATATTGTGTCCTTTGTTTCTCTCAGCACAAAGGATGCAGGCCAGCAGCCATTCAGTTTCAATATTGGCCAGGGTTCGGTGATCAAAGGTAATATCATCTCAAATAGCTATTCAATTCATACACAATGATTCTGCCAGTTGGTAATTGGTGCATGTGTTCCTAGATTTTGTGGTTACATGGTGGAAACAAAAAATAAGTTGTCTCATCAAGGGATTAATCATTTAGTTATCCCGATTGCCAATTTCATTTTATTTCATGAAAGTAGTTCCTTGCATGACTAATGATGAATAAGAATATGAGATCACTGTTGTTTGTTATTTTTTTTCCAATTGTACATCTGAGATTATCTAATCAGATTTATGATATAACTAGAAAGGTGCACTGTTTGCCTTCACTGTTTATGTTGCATTTTAGTTTGTCATAACTTGCCAGTTGTGTCTTCTCCTTATGATGACACTCTCATGTAGCCTTGATTTATTCTGGTTGCTGTATAAACCAGTAAGGCATTTTCGAACTGCAATACTGTATTTATGTTGCTGTATAAACTTGTACTACTATTTTAGAAGTTCACCATACATTTTCACGACCTATCCAAAGTCATATTTGTCCCAAACATTGACAAATCAAGATAACTCTTTCGATTGAGGTATAACACTACTCTCTTGCTTATAGGATGGGATGAGGGAGTTATGACCATGCAAGTGGGTGAAGTTGCTCGTATTCAGGTATGCAGCATTTGGTTTTCAGACGTGCCTAAATTAATTCTATGTGTCTGCAAGTTTGTTTTAGCGTGATAAATCCTTTGCTGATTTATTCCTGTTGCTTTGAAGTGCTTAAATGCCAAAGTGTTCAAATGAGCTTGAAATAATGGGCTTTTTTACCTTTGCAGAATGTCAAGCTGTACCTATTTCTTGAGAAACCGTCTGCATATCATACTATTGTTATATTTGCTTTGCTTTCTGGCACCTGACATTCTAATTGTTCTTGTTGCAGTGCACCCCGGATTATGCGTATGGAGCTAGTGGGTTTCCGGCCTGGGGAATTCGACCAAACTCAGTGCTGGTATTCGAGATTGAGGTTCTTAGCGCCCAGTAAACGCATCATGTAATTCCGGATGGATCTAAAATTCCATGAGTACTGAAATAATTGTAACGTCACAACACTGCTGAGTGCTACGCTGGAATGTTAACGTTACACCATCGTCTATGGACATGATAAGTTTCGGGCCGTACATTTTCGTATTACTTTTGCTGAAGTCGTCGTCTCTTTGTTATGATGAGTTTCAGGCCGTTACCTTGTTGTATTACTTTGACTGAGACGGCAGTGGCAATGTGACATACTGACATGATATGTTCAGGTTAGCAGAAAGGCCGTGTGGACTCTGGTGATGCTCAACCGGTGACGCCTTAATTGGCAGTTCATTCCAAACTTATCCAAAATAGTTTATTTCGTGCCGACGCAGCCTAATTTGAATATTAAAACTTCAAATTTAAATTAAACTAGGTGGTTTTGCGTCAATTCTTTAGCCTTTGTGTTTTAAACTGCGAAAAGTCAATATATTTAGTTGCTCTGTTTATTTTTCTTGATATATGCTCACTCTGTTAACTATTTCAACTTTTTTAGATTTGACCAAATTTATAAAAAAATTTAATACACTAAATTAGTTTTATTAAATGTAATATTGAATATATTTTGGTAGTATGTTTTGTGTTGAAAATGTAATTATCTGTTTATATAATATTGGTTAAAATCTTTTTAAGTTTGAATAGGAAAAAAAATCAAAATAACTTATAATATAAAATAGAGATAGTAATAATTAGCTCAACCAATAAGGCAGAGAAGGAATCCAACTCGAAAACATACTCCATGAACTTCGCCAGAATCTCTGGCATAGTAGCATGTAGCTTCGCCTTTCACTAGCTCGACCACCATATACTATACAAGCCGTCACGAACAATCAATTGTCCCGTCCATACATTAGAAGAAAATGAATTTCTATCAACGAGTCATCGACCTCAAAACACTAACATTGGCAATTGTGAGCACAGTTAGATGCTATCAATAATCTAACCTAAAGCATCACTTAAACTACACTACCTAGAGTGCAGCCCATTTTTTCAATGCAGACCATCCCTCAGGCAGCAGGAGCATACTTGAACCAGGTTTAACCAGCAAAGTATCATTTGATGTACTTATCCGGTAGGTCATCTTCTCCGGTCATGCACTTCAATGGGGCCCTTCTGTAGCCTTGTTTTTTTGTTGTACTTATACCTTTCTCTTTTCACATTTTTCCTTTACAAAGATTCCCACATCTTCACTTTGCATCTTCCGCAGAATGTCAACACATCCTGATTCTTCCAGTGAAAAGCCACACAAGTGTGCATGACTGGTATGTACACCAAAAATGCTCAGTAATAGAAGCTAGAGTTCTTCTGTCGGGGTGCGTCTTTGCAGAGGATCGACCGAACTTCCATGATGGATCTAGGTGGTTCCAGCTCCTTCTGTTGGATCGAATTACCCAGCAGCTGCTGCATCTGGGATGCAAATGTATCATCCAGCACCTGCAAGGTTACATGTTTATTTAACCATAGCAGAAAGGAGGAGCATCGACAATGGATAGACCGTCACTGGCAAGCAGGGTGACATGGGGACTGTAGGAAAATAAACTTACAGATACTGCAACTCTTGCGCCTTTGTACCAGGCTCTGTTTTCTTTGCGATTCTCCAGGAAACTCAAGACATCCTAAAACCAGGTTGATTAGTAACATGTATTACAAAGGGAAAAATATGAAGGGTTCTACTATTCATACCTGTCCCATTCGGTCCCAAAAACCTCGGCATATAGCTACAAACACATGGACTTCAGTGACCTTGTGTACATGATTTATTGCCTCAACAAGTTGGTCCTTCAACGCTTGCATCCTGCTTCGAATATCTGACTCCATCACCAATTCTTTTGAATCCTGAATGATCTTCTTGAGCTTTGTAGTATTTTGCATGCGAGTCTTCAAAAAAAATGAAAAAACAGAAGATAAGAACACAATATTTTTCAACAAACTTAACAACACATCATCCATCAAAGGTGTCAACAAAGCAACTATCTGCGCAGTTGAATTGACTGTTAAATTGCTACATGTAGAACGGAAAATTGAGTGCTATTAGTCAAAGCAGCATTACTGATAATTCAGACTGTTCACGGGTTGGGTCCAACCCAGTCAAACCGTTAAACCAACCCAAACCGAACCGCACAGACGGTTCTAAGTGGGTTGGGTTGGGCTACGCTAAAACCCGTTCAAACCGTATAAAAATGAGCATTTTGTCTACGCTTCTGTCATCGCCGCAGTCGTCTCGCTGTTGGCCTTGACACCGCGCTCATCGGTGACAACAGCTGAGGGAGCAGAGCATTTGGTCAAAGTCATGTCTTGCGGCACGGTTGATGAAGCCTGGGACGGTGCCATTGCCGGTGTCCGCGCCATGTCGCAATCTTGTCATCGTCATGGTTGCGTCGGAGACGGCGAAGTTGATGCGGCCAAGCAGGGAAAGTGATGGCGCCACAGTTAGAGAGTCCTCCGTGCAGGCGCACACCATCCAACTATTTTAATCTTCTCGTTGAGGACATCCACGGCGGTCTCCCATCTACATTTTTCTCTGGTTCGTTCTTGTGTGCAGAGGAGGAAGATAAAGATGGTCTAACCCGGCAAAACCGTTGGCGAAAACCATCTAAACCGGGTTGCTGCGGGTTACACTGGGTTGGTTTGAAAACCCGCTCTAAACGGCAAATGAACAGGCCTACTGATAATCAAGACTAAATTCACTAAAAAGTGTCCTTAAATGAATCCAGATCAAAGTAGCATAATGGATCAGTTATGACATTAAAATCTATTTGTGTCCAGGGTGACTGGGTTAGCAGGAGCTTTTTCTGAAAGGACTGCAAATAAGGCAGCGTTTGAAAAAGTAAAACAGCATAAAATGTCGCAGTACACTCACATTTTCTGAGAGCTTCTCCACAACAGCTTGCATGTAGTTTCGGAATTTGGCCCTCAGTGTTACCGTAACTTCACTAAGTCTCTCCCCAATAGCTGCAGTGTTTCCTCCATTAGGCATACAAGAACTCCATGACTTCAGATGACTCTCAATCCTTGGCCGCAAAACATCTAATAGTCTTTTCATTGTATTCAAGAGAATGCCCAGCTGAAAGCAAATAAGGGGTCAAATAGTAAGACTTATTCAGTTCAAATAAATGTGGATCAACAGTTCAACAACAAAACTTACATCTTCAGGTACAGTATAGGGGCCAACTGAATTGCGCTTCGTGAGTTTCTGCACATATTTGAGACCAAATTTCTTTGGAGCAATACAATCCTTAAGTGGAGCCAAAACATCCCCGTACTGTTTTTCAAGAGACTCTATCACTGCTTTCTCGATATCTGCAATAGCCTTTTATTGTAAAGCAAGGAAAATGGCACATGTTAAGTTGGATTTCTTTGCTATGCAACAGATCAATAAAGGTCCCATGAATGATACAAACTTACATTCTCAAGAACAAATATGTATTCTGGCCATCGGCAAATGATAACCTCGTACTCTGTCAATGTATTCTTCAGCAAATCATACATCTCGTCCACAAAAGGTGTGGTCATATGCTGAGTCCTAACTCCTGACCATTTAACCTGATATAATTGGAGAAGGTGATGCATAATGAGATACAATTACAAAATATATTAGACTGAAAACCTGGGTGGACAAACAATTTTAGTAGCTAACAGGGCACAGTACCTACATATAACCTCTCCAGTGTTACTCCAACGGAGAATAAAAGCAAAGATAAACACTAGACTAACACTGAGGCAACACAAAGTACCAATAGCAAATGGTATTTGTCATATGAAGAACCTGTGCTAACCAAACATATCATAGATCAACAATGAACAGGAGCAAAAGAAAGGGTAGAACCTACCTTATCCATCCTGCAATTTTCCAGCAACATCCTGCGCTTGTCTTCGATCCATAAGACAATGTACAAATGAAATAGCTCTTTTGCATCAACACCAGCTTTAATTGGGCTGTGCAGAAATTCAAATTCAGTCTTGCCTAGACAAGGCATGAGAAAGAAGAGAACCTAGCAAACAGATAAGAATTCTTTTTTACCATATATTCCAGCTAGCAAGGTCCTTCTGAAAGTCAGCGGTTGCAATCACCAAATCAGCAACAGGTGATGAAGGGCCAGTAGGGGGGCATGCCACAAGAAAAGCACGCAGTCTACTTGAGAGTTCCACACTATAGATGGAAGCAGCTAAATTGGGGAGGTCAACAAAACTGTAGAAGCAGAGGAACAAAAAGAAAATTGAAATGATTGATAGAAAAAAAAATAGAAACAATAGCAAAAGCAATATAATCAGTAGACTACTCAACACGTCTAAATACTCTACAATGAAACTATGCATGCAAAGTAAGTAATGCATAACAGATTAACAGTACATGGTACTATACTAGACTAGAACAGATGTTGCAATACAATCACAATACCTGGGAAGTATGTGCTGGTTATGAATTTCAATGTCTGTAAAGATTTCATTACGTAGATTACAGCATAATGATTTCATCTTCTGGTAAGCTGTTGTAAAGGTCACCAGATCCACTCTTATGCCTTCGGAATTTCCTGCTATATATTCATCAGTCTCAAGCATGTATCGCCTCGATCGTTTCCTGGCAGCAGCCTGGACATATTTTTGAACAAATCAAGTTACAGAGTTCTGGCTATAGAAGATAAATATTCACATGTAAAACATATGAAGAATGACCTGGAAATAACCGCATAATCTGAGTTGAGCCTCTGGAGACAATACATCATGGAGAAGACTGTAAAGCTTTATAGCTGGTTCTAGAGCACAAGCAGCCAAACCAGTTGGAGGCCTAAAATCTTCCACCAATCCCGATGGCAAAGATTCATTCAGAGACTTGTAATTCTCAAATACCATCGCTAATGTTTGCTCAATTTGCTCCTCAACTTCACCTAATATGCGGTTCTGATGACGCAATTCCAGTCAAGCAGCACAATTAAGATGTTAATGTTACATGAGCAATTTCAGAAAAAAAAAATAAGCCAATAAAGCATAATATAATTTATTCCATGCAATTAGATTAATTTGCCTGTTATCTCTACAACATAAGAAGAGTTGGTGATGGTGTTGGTGTGCTCTATGGTGATCTTCTATAGATTGATACATGTATACAATTGTGTACCATTTGTAAGATTTAAAATAATTGCATACCGTATATGTGCTTACATCTAGATAGTCGGTTGATACAAATTTCTCGGATCTGAAGATAATAATTCTAGCATTTTTTTTAATATTAGAACATATAATACACATTCATTTGAAAATAGTTAGCGTATAGGCGCCGTAGCCCGTACTGCCATTACACAAGGATAACATAACATCAACACAAACAAGGGTGCACCCAGTGCTGAAAGCTCCCACACATTATTGGGTGTAGGGAAGGGAATTTCTTGGATAATATACTATAGCATTAACATTAAATCATGGCATTTGCTATCAGATGTGCAACAGAACTTGCTGTTCTGGGGGAAATATCCGAAGAAAAGAACAGTACCTCTTGATGGCTCAATGCAGCAGTGCCTTGAGTCTTCATTAGTACGGGTAACAAAAGGTCATGAACCAGATTGAGCCAATCGGCAGTAGGGGTTGCAACATCCATGATATAAGAGAGATACCTGTACAAGGAGTCAAGGACTAGCACTTAGCAATACCAACGGAAAGGAAAAAAAATGAAGGAAGATGACAGATATTGAAAAAAAATATATGATATGATAGAAAAATCTAAAGGTTCTAATCAACTGCTAGAACAGCCTTGTGAGTCGGACTTAAATAATCTCATCAGGTATTGTAGATATTTCTTGCATATAGACAGATCAAGAAAAAGGGGAGCATATGGCAAGACTTAAGCAAGTTAAATCACAACGTCATGCCAACAACTACAGGCTAAGTAAAAGTGATGGTTATGGTCCTATAGTAATAGCCAAGTACCTCAGCTTTGTGTAGGCATCTGAAACGCCATAGTACAATGCAAATTCTGTCAGCAACCATTTCCAGGAACCATGCAAGATGAGATTCCGTTGTTGAATGTGCTGTGCTTTCATTGCAACTTCCAAAACAATATCATAAGCCACAGTTTCTGCAACAGAGCCATACTGCAAAGAAAATCACGGCCATGAAAATTAAGTAGATGTCAATTAGTCAAGTATTCCTTCCACTCGATAGAGCACATTTTTAATCTCAAAATGGATAGGCCATTTCCAATCAGGCAGCTACGAAAGAAAGGTATACTTTTAAATCATTTTTATATGACTTAGATACTGATAAACAGACAACTCTGCTCAGACAAATTCAAATCTATGATGTAAAATCACTCTTGTTTCATGTTATTCCATCAGAATGAAGATTTAGGAAACATTTCCATTGTTGACAGGCTGGAATTCATACTAACATAAATAAAAGAAAACTTCAGTCAAATCATGATACGTCTGGTGAGAACTAACTCTACAGTCTAAACGCATGATAAAGGCTGTTTTACACACTCTTTTTTTAAAGTGACACCCATGACAGGAAAATAGAAGTGAGTTGAGCGATGATTGATATACCGTTGTTTCCATGTTATACAGGAAACAATCAAATGATAAAAATTGCCATCCATGAAAATCATCTGTGTCATTAAGTGTTTAGTAAATCGACAGCTAGCAAAAGGAGTGTGGGGGAGAAATGAGCAACAGGTTACAGTGCTGCAATTAACAGGGATCAAATAAATTTAACATCCTAAGACGATAAGACCTGAATTCACAGAATCACTGAATCAGTACCTTCGTGTTGTTCTCATCTGCAGCAGTTGTGTAGTGTATGTATAGCTGTATGCGGCCTACGAGTTCATGCTCAGGTTCCCGATATATTGACCACCAACGAAGCTTGTCAGTCTACAGAAGAAAGTTGAGAAATACTGTGAGGAACAAGGATTACAAATTGAAGTCATAGGTTCTACAATAACCATTTAGAACAAACTATGAAAATCTACAATAACTTCTATGTAAAGAACTTAAACTGAGAGTAGCAAGTTGGTTCGAAAAATCATACAGATTCCTCTGCCATCGTAGCAACTTGAGCAACAACACGTCCACAGGGCTTTCCTTTTGAATCAGAAACATCAATGATCAAATCATCTCCAAGGTTATCTGGGAAGCTGAAATATTCACATAAATATATTCAGCCTCACTAATCTCATAATATTCAGACTTCCAGGCAAAACAATGATATATGTGTTCAAAGAAAGGTATTGGTACATACAAGACATGTGTTTCACCAGATCCTGGCTGCATCGGTACAACATCATCTTCAGGCGTACTTTTAAGCCTCAATTGGCAAGAGTAAGTCTCTGAGGCAAAAAGGACATGATGGATTCAGTTAGGGAACTCAATGTTAAAAGAGAAGTGATCTATATATACCTTGTGGTGTTTCATAGGATGAGCTGTTGCGCAGGGTAGTCACGCCAACTTTTAGCACACCAGATACCTGCTTGATGTACTGAGCACTTGCTTGCATGTACGCTAAGCTATGTTTTGAAAAGGAACTGTTAGCAGGTAGCTGTGGTAAAGTTTGGATCCTTCGAACCGACTCCCATCCAGACGAGAGTGTGGATTGTACATTTGACAAACGGTACCGAACTGAATTTAGTTTCACCACCGGCAATGATGAGAAACTGCAACCAGATGGTACATCTACAGACATCCTGACTTTCCGCACTGCAATTGGAAATATGTTAAGTTAGCACTATCATCTTGGCATTCCTTTGCATGCAACAATGACAATGTAAATCAATATTCTGATAATGGTAGCTATGAAGATGCGGAAATAAGTAGTTTTCATAAACAGTAGGGGAAAATAGCCGGTGTTGGGTTTCCATACCTTGAACCTTCATCTTGCCAATTGTTTTCTTGGGTTTGGATGCAACTCCATCGCTAACAAGCTCAGATGTCCGTTTTGCCATGAGCTCTTCTTCTGATTGTAGAAGCACATTTTGCAGGCTAAAAAAAAAACAAGAATATCATCTTAAGATTGTACTACTATTTAAGCACTATCAGCATGAACATACATTAGCAGTTTAGCACATGGATGACAAATGTTTAGGTTATGTTTACAAGAGGCTGGAACGAAACTCTTTCTATCAGTTTTGACTTCTAAGTATCCATTTAAAAATGGAAAGTACAAATAATAATTCACTTAAGATCCATAAATATTTCCAACTGTAGCAAATCAATGGATAGGAACAGCCACAGCAGTCAAGTAAAAATAGAATGAATAGATAAATTTTATATCTGAGGAATTTATTTAAAGATTTTTCAAAGTACAAGAATTGGCAATATCAGTCTGAAACTTAAAGCACTGTTCACCTCAGGTTCAGCATAGGCAAACATAGCACAGCTACAGTAGTTAATGACATTTTACATCCTGTCGTATTTTCTGAGCAGAAAGCATTGTTCATGCATAAAAAACAACTCACCAAAATGTATTTCGCAGAAGTGTGCATTCATTTTCCAGAAAAACAGGAGCTTCCATGCAACCTCTAGCCCATGCATGAAGGCACAAGCGAACACAAGCATCATAAGCAAGAACAGAATACCAGGGCCCTTGCAAACTTGGATATTTTTTTTAGGAAATGTGTTAGTAGTGAGCATAGTACACCAGAAACAAACTATGACTTGCTTACTACACATACCTGGCATGAAACGTGGGGACTCGAAGAGGAATTGAACTAGATGGTTTGCTGCTGTGCCCAGGATTTAAAGTGCTCCTACATAACCGAACAATTTTAAAGAAATAAATGCAAACATTACCAAAAAAACTTATCAAGAAGTATTTAACAAATTACATGTATTACAAAAGCTACCTTTCACTTTTCTCAGGCAAATTAGGTTCCACGCTATCATCATTATATTCCTCCTTTTTGAAAGTCGAACCATCGCATACGTTTGCATCGACACTTTGAGAAGCTTGGCTTATTTCCTGATCATAAGCATGTATTGGCGGTGCACTGGGTACATCAGACAGTCCATCCTGCACATAAAAATCAATCATCACAGTTACACAACTTAAAAGTAACAATGTCATCGTGTGGCATGTTCAATCAACACATCACATATTGTTCCCTGAAAACTTATCAATATAAAAATTCTCAATATATATGATGTCCTTGGCTAGTTTGGATCATTTATAGAAAACTTGACAACAACACATTCCCCAGAAAACTGCATTTTACAAACGGTTTTGCATACAAGATTACAGTGCCTGCTAGAACAAACCACACATGCTTTTCTCAAGAGGAAGCAAATGTTCCAGATTTATGACAGATAATCATAGGAGGGGGTTTCTCTTTAGAATCCAGAAGCAAAAATTGTTTTTTTAATAATCCAGACCATTATCAAAGTGAACTAAATTACAAGTCTGCTTCAGAAAATATTCATGGAACCCCACAAACAAAAAAGAAAATATTCATGGAAGGGGGAAATATATTTTTTTCTCATAGAACTATGGAGTTGTGGAGGACGTACTATCGAATGAAATTCTGAGATATAGAATGCAACAAATAGTATCAGGTAATCCGGATTCAGGACAGATGATTCCTCAAAACAAGAAAATTGTTTCATTTTTAAGTTTAGGTGCTAAATTTTTTTTAGCAGCTGGTTGCCTGGTGCGGGTTCACATACCACTGATCATAAACATTTTCAGCTTTATGCAATACAGGCAGCAAACATGTTTTCTTGCCTAACTCAACTGAAAGGTGAGTGCTTGTACATGGTACCGCAGGATGAAGTAAAATGGAAATGACAAGTAATGCTATTGCTTTCACAGAAATAAGATAATGAAGCTGAGGATAAGAAAATGAATATGCTTTACAGATGAGCACAGAAAACGCACCATTTGAGAAGATTTCACATTGTCTTGAGCAGGGACATGGGCAGAGTACTTCTCCTGTTGATATGTTCTTGAGTTTAAAGGTGCAGTGCGGCTGTAATTCTCTGTGGCTGCCATTCGAGTCTTAGGAACTGCATTGTTCGCTTCTCTTCGTGCTGGGCCGTTATGAGAGTACTCAGATGCATACCCACCCCTTGAGGCCACACCATTGCTCCGTGTCTCCACCTGACTGGAGAACTCCGAGCTCCCAGCTGAGTCCGAGTACTCCTCCTCCTCAACATATCTACCGACCTGTGCCTGTGGCCGCCGTAACTGCTGCTGCTTCGTCCTTGGCAGTGCAGTGTCTCTCGACGAGCTCAGATCCGAGTAATCGCTCGAGTAGTAACTCGGCATCCCGGAACCCGTGGCGTACCGGTACTGGGGCACGGCCGTGCGCCTGAGGATGTCCTCGCGGCGGGGAGACGAGTCCACTGAGTATCTGCCGCTGCATACCTCGACCTCCTCAGTGTCCGACGACTCCTCCATGTCGGATCCCGAGGCGACGCTGCCGTCGTCAGTGCGCAGCGGCGGAGCGGCCGCGCGAGGCAGGTGTCCGCTCCGGAACTTCTCCGGTGGCGGCATGCCGAGTCCGCCCCCGGCGCCGCGCACGGCGCGGAGCGCGTCGATGCGGTTGTGGCTGTGCACCGCCCCGCCATGGCCCTGCCACATTTTGCACCAACCAACACCACCACACACAGAAAATGCACGCGTCAGAGACGAAAAACCCAACGCGACACCGAGCAAAATCAGCTAGGGCTCGGGAGGAGCACGGCGAGCTCGAACTCTCACCTCACGAACCCACTTGAGGGCGTCTCGATCTAGCCCCTCCGTGAACATCATCAGCGCATGCGAGTTCCCAACTGAAACGGACGAACAAATTCAGCAGCAAAAAAAACCACCAAAATTTCAAGCCATTCACACCAAATGCATGCGATCCAAACACCCACAAATCACCGGGAAAAAAAATCCTCAGAATGCAGAATCGAGCACGGCGAGCAAATTCCAACGATTAGGAACCAAATCCGGCAGAGAAATCCCTCTTACCTTGCACCCGAGCAGGAATCGCGGATTCGGCGCTGGAACTGAGAGCGATGCGACCGCTCCGGTTTGAATTAATTCGAAAAAAATCGACGCAAACAATTCCACCCAGCAGCTAGGCGGAGGCGACAGCGACCGGAGCCGGAAGAGAGCCCGAGTGAGGTGGTAGGGGAGAGGGGAAGAAGAGAAGGAAAGTGACAACGAAGAGTTTAGGCTTGTGTCAGAGTGGGAGAAAGGAAAACCACTAGCCCAAAAACACACTGTAAATTTTCGAATTAACGGAAAAAAGGCAGGGTAATTTACATGTTAGCCCCCGTCTTGTTCCTCGTTTGGTAAGGAATTAATTGAAGATCTCTTCAACGCGTTTCAGAAATTCTCTCGATTTCCTTCCTCTAACAGATAGTATATAACCCAGCCTTTGCCTAGCAAAGGAGAAAAAAATCATCGTTTGAGATACGGTAAATCATATCTTGTGTTGTGTGCTTTGCAGTAACCTTCCGAAGTTACGGTGAATTATTGGCGGTAATTCTCGTGCGGCAGAGGGACCCATCGGTGAATTCATTAACACGGTCCAACGTTTAGGTTGGACTCTCGCTTTCCGTTTCGTTTGAACCTTCTCCCCACGTCAGCCACAACAGGAGGAGGCCACGGCGCCCGGGCGCGCGGCTGACGCCGTCAAGGCGCGGGCCGTGACTCCCGGCGTGGTGGTGGGCCCCTGTAACGGTCGAAACGTTGTTGTAGTGGGCGGCCGATGTGGAAGTGGACCGGTGGGAACGCGAGGCTCCCGCGCGCCCCGCCCGAGGCGAAGCTGCACCGTTCGATGCTCCGTAAGGACACGTGGCGCGCACGGGGAGCGGGAGGAGGGGGCTCGCGGTGTTGTTGGGGCGGCGCATGTGAGGGAGTGTGGGGGAACATGGGTAGGTGGGCCCCACGTGTCGGGGTCTTTTTCTCCAGCGGCGTGGCTATAATATTCCGTCTGCTGCGGGTGAAAGGACGGTGATGCCCCTGCTTTTTCGGGGAAATTGCACTCGGCTAATGAGCTCGTGCCACTGATGGAGTGACACTGATGCTGCTACTGGTATCTTTCGGTGCAGTCTGTATTGTGCTGTATGGGTGTCAGGCGGTGGGGCCCGGTTGGCGCGGCAGGGAGGTAAAAGGATAACAGTGACACACAATAGGCCCTTGCTGGCTGCTAATGATGGTAGGGATTCCCATTTTGTTCGTGCCTGAGCTTAAACATAGCTGGCGATTTTTTCATGCATTTTTGTAATAGATGTTAACGCACCACCAGCATTTTCATTAACTAATCAAGTATAAACAGGTGGTTAATTTCGACTGAAGTTGTTCCGCGTGAACTTCTCTGCTCCAAAGTTGTTCATGCATCGAGTATGAACATATTTGGCGAACTTGTACAAAACAACATCAAGAACGCTCCACCGACACTACCGATCCATTCGAGTATCCGGCACCAGCATTTCCTTGGCTCCTCGTCATCTGCAGGTCACCATCGTCATCGTCATGAGCTTTTCACCGATGTCGAAATTGTACGTAGGTGACTTCCAAGTTCCAGCCGGTGACCTTTTTGGCTTTTGCAGCGTGAGCGATCGCGCGGAAAGGGGAGCGGTTTGGTCGGGTTAGACGCGAAATCGGCGGCCACCCCGGCCCGCCTGAGATCTCACACGGAAAGCGTTGCGCGCGAGCGCGAGAGCTGCAGCCCACCCAACACGTAAAGGTTGCGTCCGGATCATCGGCGAACGTTCAGGGGCAAACCTGGAAACACAGTGATGTGATACTAGTACTGTACTTACTCGTTAATGTTCTTCGTTTACTGCGCAGTATGAAACTGCACGTGGAGCTGAAGCATTTTTTCCTCGCTAGATCTGCTTGCTTCGGCATTACGGAATGTCAGTCAGCTGAGATACGTGGATAACAGTGAACTGTTTTCTTTAATAGCAAGTGAGTATGCAAAGGAAAGGTTCTGTGTCTTTCTCCTTCCGTGTAACACGGCAGAATGGCAGATATGCATGGGACCTGGAGCACACACGATCGATGCAAACAAAATCATTTCTATTCCCTGAAACGAAACCGATTCCTGTGTTCGCGTGGATGGATGCTTTGCACCGGCTGGATCCGAGTTTTGGCGTGGATCACTTTTGGTGTGAGCTATATTATTTTCGACGTGCGTAGACCTAAACCCAACTTTATTTCGAACCGGGGGTGGAATAATAGCGGGATGTGATCGTGCCGTGTCATGATTCCAATTGTCGAGTAAGCATCGCTGGTGCACTTTGCTAATCTTCCTTTCGTGTGGAGTATTTTATACGGAAAATTCTCTACGTTTTCGTACTCTGTCGCAAGAGTGATTACGGCGCTGGTGAGATTTTCGTCCCACGGATCTGTGTCAATTCAACCCATGGAAGTATGGAACGAGACAAAGAAAATGAAGAGTCTATTTGCCGCACCCGTCTCTTATCCTGATTGAACCGTGTACCTCAACTATAAAATCGTGTATAACGTTTCCTCATCTTTAAAAATCGGTGCAAATAGAATCCTTCACCGTAAAACGATGCAAATCGCATCTATGGACCATATTTCAGGTTGTTAAGCGGGATGTATTATACTTGGTTTTGCTGTTGAGGAAGATGATTTAATCAGGATCAAGAATTAAGGGAGTTAGAATAGAGTTATTTCCAAAAAAAAATGGGTTTCAAAGCCCAGCCGAAATGCTACCTTTTATATCCACAAGTCCACGAATAAGATATTTCTGGGCCTGGGCCTCAAGTGCAACGACAGGTGAAGCCACATCGGGCGTGTCAAACTGTGGTCCAGTACTCGATCGGAAAATCCCACAAAAGAAATCAAAATCTACTAGAACCTTCCTGGCTTCGTCAAGCCCACGAAATCCAACTACCGCCAGCCATCTCACGGGACGGGAGAATCGCCGGAATCGATTCGATTCTCCGAGCACACGAATCGGGCCGAGTGCGAGCAGAGAATCCCGTGTGCGCGCTGCGTCGAAGCGGCGCGGCGGGTGGGGAAGGGGAGGGAATGTGGTGGGAGTGGGAGGAGGACGGCGAGGAGGCGGCGCGGCAGGGGGAGGAGGTCCCCGTCGACTTCGACTTCATCTCCCTCCTCTGCAAACCCAAGGTGGGAATCGCCACGCCTCTCTTCTCCTCCGATTTCTCCGCCGCGATTTTTTTTCTTCTCACTCGGTTGCATGACGCGAATTAACCCTCACGGGCGTTTGGATTGCGATGGATGATTGCTGTTTTTGTGCTGGGGGGAGCGGATCTTGTAGATGGAATGTCGCCGCTGGTTGCAATTGTGCTGTTTCGTTTTACCCAATTGGGAATTGGCTCAGGGACCCCTGATTCGTGCGTGCAGGATTACTACAAGATACTGGAAGTGGGGTATGATGCGTCGGAAGAGGCGATCAGGTCGAGCTATATACGTCTTGCACTGGTCAGTGTTTGTTCTAACACAGTGCTAGTATATCTGTACTAGTATCTTTGTGCTTCACATTCTTGAATTGTCCAATGAATTATCTAATCCAAGTAAAGATTGGCCTAATTCCACTTTTTTCGTTTCACATTCTTGAATTGTCCTATGAATTATCTCGTCAAGTCTAGGAATTCCACTTTTCTGATGGTTTACCAATGCCTGGCTAATGATGTTCCTCTTCATTTAGAAGTGGCACCCTGACAAGAAGCAAGGTGAAGAAAATGCAACCTCCAGATTTCAGGAGATTAACGAAGCATACCATGGTAACAATGACGTCTATGTCTATGTTAACGCCAATGTGAAAATAGTGTGGACCGTACTGCAGTTTACCTTTGTTTTTTTTGCCTCTTGGCTAACATAATAAGTTGCCAGCAGCAAATCAAATTTGATATTAATGTACGGCTGCATGCAAATTTGTCTGTATATAGTAGTAAATTTCGTAACTAATACTCCTGAGATGCCTAGACATGGAACAATTGATGCCATCTATGTCCAAGAGAACGAGATGTTATTCTTGAATTTAAATACAAGGAACGGCTACCACATAGACTAAAGGATGTGCCGCTGTTCTTTCAAATTGTTTAGGTGCCAATGATTCTTGTGTTTCCTCATCTACAAGGGCTTAGTAGTTACTAGGAATCTGGGATTGTGCTTAATTAAACGATCCAATTTCTCTCGCATTCAGTTGGAAATAGCTTCCTTGTATTCTTGTCAAGTAGATTGTTCAGGAGAAATCGTTTTGCTTAACACAAAAATGCTCAGATAATATATAGTTAGGCTAGCTCTGTGATAGAATCATTGCTAAGAAATTATGTGAAACATGATCTATGCCTTAGTTCGTCGTCACACTTGAACCACATTTATGGTCCACCTTGAACATCTTGGATACATTCACGTAGCTTTGTAAATTTTATGCATTGGTGTTACTATATGCGCTCACTGACAGGACATCTTTTCGTAACTAATCTTTCCCATTGTAAAGTGTGTTCTTCAGTTTGATATATCAGGTCTCATTCATGATACTGTAACTGTTTTTCACAGTGCTCAGTAATCCAGCGAAAAGGCAAGAGTATGACAAGAAAGGGATTCTTTACGTTCAAGATCATAATGTAGTGGTAAGTCCCTGTCCTCCCACCCCCACCCAATACACACACTGAAAGAAAATCTATGTTGCACAAGACACTTCTTCTGATCTGTCATTAACTCTTTCAGAACTATCTGAACCGGCACAAAGGTTTAATCCTTACCTGCAATGGCCTTGGCATAAGGCATTCAGTATGGTGATCTTACCCAGGGGTACTACAGTGTGCATCCATCTGCTCTCTTTGGATGATGTATGTCATTGTAAAATCTCATGTAATCTGCAAAATGTAGCACGGTCATGCGGTCCTGCCACTTTTGGAAGGAAATGATGACGCTTAGAGTTCATCCTGGTATCCTACAACAAAGATGATTCTTATTTGGTGATCAGTTGTTGTAGATGACACGAAGCAAGATCTAAGTTACACGTACATTTCGCCCCTTTGTGTAACATACCATATGTCATATGAAATATCAGCATGCACTTCAAAATATCTTGTTAGTTACTGATGTTATTGAGCGTAGCTGAATGGCAGGGGAAAAAAAAGTTGGGCCTCCCTCGTTTGGTCCAATGCGGATAATACGCTATCGACATATTAGCAGAATAATAATAATTTATAGATAAAAATTATATATATGTTTTCTCAGCGACTTAAATGTCAATGCCAAAAAATAAACTTTGATGGAAAACATCAAAATCAACTTCAAGTTTAACTTTTAAAATTTAAAATTTGGAAGTGGCTGATGTTGAATGGGGGAAACGATGGGAGCCTTGGTTAAAAACTTACCCTGTCTGGTTTTATATGGCCTTAAAAGGGGAAATATGAGTAGTTCACATCACGGTATTTGCATTTCGCACTGATGCTACTACAGATGTAGCGATTTGCCAGAGATAGAATTTGTGATTTGTCTAAAAAGTACTCTCAGCTACTCCGTACTTGCCGAATATATATACTATATATTTCCAATGTTTTTCAAACTACAGTGTTTTGACAACTGGAAAGTGGTCGGAAGGGAAAATATCAGCTTTATCTGTGTGGGTGACATTGCTTCTCCCACTCTATTTTCAATGTGTCAACACTCGATGGTTCTTTACAACAAAAGGGACCGACAGTAATGTGCTGAAGCAAATTACCAAATATGAAGGTCGACCCATTTGATATATTATGTATCCAAGGTACACAGCTTCACAGTTGGCACTTTCAGTATGGAGTATATACATCGGATCAAGTGGTAAAAAACCAGAAAGACTTGAGCAAGCTCCACTCTAACAAACAAAACTATGGATGTCTGATCATTTTTGAAGCGAAAGAAACGTGACTTACATACACAACCCTTTTCCCTTTCAGTAATAGTTGAAAAAAGAAGACCTAATAATAAGTTGGCTGTGAAGCCTAACATACACCAAAGGATCATTCATCGTGAGCTCAAATAATCCTCTCTTTCAGATCTTCAAATTTCGCAAACAGTTCGTCTCTGCTTTCCTGCATATATGATAAAACGATCTTAGGATCACACAACAGGATTGACTGGCGCTTGCTTTGTAGGGAGTTGAAAATGTACCTTGAAGAGGAGGTACCGTGAAGTGAACCAAATTGAGTAACCAGTTCCTATGAGTTCAAGAACTTTTGGAACCTGCAATGAGATGATCAGGCCGTTTAGGAAGTACTGTGTAAACTTTTCAAGTACTAAGTACATCAAAACTGTATCAACCCTACTACTGCTGACAACTAGAACTACATTTTTCAGATACTGGACAACTAGGACTACATTTTTCAGATAATGGACAACCAGGCGTATGAACCCGGAGCAGTTTGAAGATAGAATTTAACTATTTTCGATACATACAAATTTGTGAACAGTGTCATATCTACATATTTGGTGAAAAAAATGTCATATCTACATACCAAGGGAATGGAATCGATTGCAGAAACAACTGAAGATAGAACCCATAGAACAACCAAAGCACCGGATCCATAGAGGACGTAAGTTGGTGTCACTTGGATGTCCAGCTGAAATGAACAATCAAAAAATTAGTGTGAGCAACAGTACTAAATGCAGTACAACAAAGGCGTTTCAATGCCTCATCCCATATACTCCCTTCGTTTCATATTATAAGTCGTTTGACTTTTTTCTTAATCAAACTTCTCTAAATTTGATCAAATTTATAGAAAAATATATTAGTATTTTCAACTCAAACCAAACATATTATCAAAATATATTCAATGTTAGATTAAATGAAACTATTTTGATATTTTAAATATTGCTGTTTTTTTCTATAAACTTGATTAAACTTAATAAAATTTGACTATGAAAAAAGTCAAACGACTTATAATATGAAATGGAGGTAGTAGCAAACACAAGACCAGGCAAACTGAATATATGGAAATGTATGCAGGAAAGATGGGATTA
Source organism: Oryza punctata (assembly GCA_000573905.2). Classification (NCBI taxonomy): domain Eukaryota; kingdom Viridiplantae; phylum Streptophyta; class Magnoliopsida; order Poales; family Poaceae; genus Oryza; species Oryza punctata. The sequence continues at coordinate 38,433,625 of CM002489.2, read as the reverse complement.
CGGTGATACATACACTCGCTTATGAGTTAACAGTAATAGAAGGGGAAAAAACAACGTGGTACGCTGTACATGAAACAGTCAAACTTCAATCCATAGCAAGAAAACTATGTCATATGTCATATGTTTCTGTTTATCATGTGTTGGGGGTTTGGAGCTCTGTCTCTGCAAACCTCATGCTAGGTCCTAATCACCCAGCTCACAAACTCTCACATTTTGATACACGAGTCAGTGACTGAAGTCAATTTTACATTTTGAGATCTATCACAAGTATGAATTTATCATTGGATCCTTCACCATACTTCCGTATGTAATATTCTTCAACTCGTCTCTCCTCTCAATCATTTGATTGCAACAGGTAATTGGGCACTGATATGTCAGAATTGGCGATCAATTCAGAAACATCAACAAGTACAACGAGGCAATACCTTGCTCAGTATGTCATCCAAGCCGTCGTCCTCCTCAGCTGCCCCCGACGACATCGGTGCCGCTGCCGCGGTCTCCAGAGACCCGCCATTAGAGACCGCCGCGACCTCCTCGCTCTTCTCCTCCGCCGGCGGCGGATCGGGCTTGTCCTCCGTGACGACGACGGTGGACGCGGACGCCGACGCCGACGCGGGCTCCTCGGATGGCACCGGGTCCGGCACCGCCGCGCTCGCGCACCGCCATCCTGGCGACCACCATCACCAACAGCAAAACCGTGAGAAAGATAATCAATCAAGCACCAAGTGTGTGAGAGAGAGAGAGACAAAAAATCGTGGCGCGTTCGGGCACCTCGAGCCGGGAGGCGGCGGTTGCTGCGGCGGAGGGTGGCCGCGACGGCGGAAGGGGCAGAGCGGCGGTGGTGGAAGGAGGAGGCGAAGGATAAGGGGGCGGTGGCGCGCGCGGAGGCGACGGTGGAGACGAAGAGCTCCATTTTTTTTCCTCCTCGCTTTCTGTGGAGGCCCGAGAAGGCTGGGGGTTTGAGGTTTTTGTGAGCTGGGAGGAGGATGAGGGTGGTGGTGGGCTAGTGGCTCAGTGAGACTGTGAGAGTGAGCTGTGTTGGTACTCATTGTGCTGATGCTGTCCGAATTTCTCTTCCTTTTTCTTTTTCTTCTCTTTTTTCATACTCCCTGATTTTTTGTTTGTGCTTTTGGAGCGTGACATGTGGCGCTTTCTCTTTTGCTCACTCCTTTTCTCTGAGCACCACCTGTGTGTGTGGTGTGGTTTCGCATTCTTTGGATGGATCTCCTTTCATTTTCATTTTTCTTTCTGGTACAATTATACTCCCCGTAGTCCTGTACCATGCAATCTAACAGGAGTATAATTCGTATTCTAGAAGATTTTGGCCTGCTAAAATACAAACAAATTGATGGTGTCTGTAGTACATGTGGAGTAGTATGTTGGTTATGCTGGCCATTTAGAGCGAATTGTTTGGGAAATTCCACGCCACCAATTTTTCTGAATCCATAAATTATTTGTTACATTAATTTTAGCATGGCGTATTTTCATTTGCGCGCCAACCATAGGTTGACACATTACATTGGTATTTTCTCTTTTTCCTTGAGAATTTACATTGGCATTTTCTAGTGAACCCAAAATTTTGTCGGCTGGTACACGGCCTTTGAGAAGGCCCGGTACGGCAAGCATACCATTCAGTCCGGGAATAAGTTCACTTTAACCTCCCTAATCTGATTCGTATCTTTGAATCACAATACCGAATATTTCGACCTCTCAACTATTAAAACCAGTGCAATTTAACTTTCTTACCAGTTTTTTGCGAACGTGGTGTCTACGTGACAGTGTTGATATGGCACTCAGGTGGTATTAGAATTAAAAACATATATGTGGGACTCATTCATCATTCACACAAAAAAAATTGTGAGGCCCATTGACATGTGGGGCCCACATGTCATCCCCTTCTCTCCTCCTTCCTCCTCCCTCTCTCTCCTTCTCTCTCTTTGTTTCTCGACCGTCTCTAGGGGGATCCGGAGCGGCGGCTGCGTCGGGTGGCCGAGGTCCAGAGCGATGGCAGCGGTGGCAGCCGAGTGAGAGTCGGAGTGGCGGCGACGGCCAGGAGCATGGGAGCTGGAGCGGCGGCGGTGGCGGTCTCATGGCTCATCAAGTCATGCATCCCCGCTGCCCCCGCCGGCCACATTGCCATCCCCATTCTTTGGCCCACCCCACAACCACCGCCTCCCTTGTCGTTGACCCCAATCTCCACCCTCCCCGACGTCGAGTGTCTCGCCCGAGTCCCCCGCACCTCCCTACCTCTGCTCCCGTCTGTCTACCGTCGCTACTCCTCGCATCCGACGCCTTCCTCCACCTCCACCGCGCCCACACCCACCTCCACCTCTCCCTCCTTGCTCTCTCTGTCTCCAAGAACGGTTGCATCGTGTAGGTGCTGCTCTGGTTCGATGCCTTCGCACCAGTCTCGAGGTTGCCGCGCTGCCGTTGCCCTCGACCCTACTGTATTTGTGGCGGCTCTGTGTTCACGCACGCCCGTGCTGGGTCATGATGGGCTGGGATGTCTTCCTCATCGGGCGTGGGGCCGATGCGCTCACCGGCGCGGCTCGAGAGTGCACGTCCACACTCTTCTCGCGGAAGAAGTTCGTCACGGCTGCCGTGGGAGATGGATCTACGTCACTGGCGGGTCCGCGCGCACCGTGGCGGTCGAGGAGTACGAACCGGAAGCCTACGCATGGCACGTCGTCAACGAGGCGCCGCGGCGGAGGGACGAGTGTGTGGCGCGAGTGCGGGAGGCGTGTTGTACGTCGCTGGGGGCATCGCAGTGTCCAGCCTCGGAGACGGCTGAGAAAGAGAAAGAAAAGGGAGGAGGGAGGAGGAAGGAGGAGAGAGAGGGCCCCGCATGTTAGTGGGCTCCACATTTTTTTTTAATGAAGAATGGGTCCCACATATATGTTTTAATTCTAATACCACATAAGCGCCACGTTAACACTGCCACGTAGACACCACGACAGCAAAACAGCCCTTCAAAACCACCAAAGAGGTTAAATTACACCGGTTTTAATAGTTGAGGAGTCAAGATATTTGGTATTGTGGTTCAAGGATGCAAATCAGATTGGACCACTACTTAAGGGAGTGAAAGTGAACTTATTCCTTCAGTCCGGGCTCCAGTCCGTTTCCTTACGTTGTATACTTGGGCTGGGACAGTAACTCGGCCCAGAAATTTCACCGACCACGCGCGTAAGCCTGGCTGGGTGGTGACAATGTGTCATGTGCAGCCCAAACTGGCAGATTAAAACTGGGGTTAGCCAGCGAAATTAATGGGCCCACTTGTCATTCTTCTACTGTTCTCGTTGAACAAAAAGGCACTCAGCCAGACAATAATTTAAGAGTTCTGAATTCTGGTACAGTTGGAAAACTGGCACGAGCGTAGATACTGGATAATCTGACATGTTACTATTTTCCCTTGAAGTCACAGGTTTTACGTCGTAATGGATTTTCCCCCACAAAAAAGATTCGTCAGATCGAGCATGAGCCGCTGCTGCCAACCCAGGTGAGGCTTATGGTTTTTGTTTTCTGTTTGAGTTCGTTCACGGCACATGATGGCCGCCATCGCTCAGGCGCGGCGTGGGCGGTTAAAAACTTGTTTAATTACTCACCTCCCGAGGGGAACTCTCCTTGACCCGATCGACATCTCACCCCTCTCACGATTCACCCATCTACGACGCACTTAACACACACATGACACGTATGTTACGAAATATTATCTCCTACGGAGATAAGATTTCTATTCTTGTGAGTCAATTCGAATTTGATTAAAGATAAAATGTCTTTTATCTCTACTAATCTACTAATCTCTCCTATAAATAGAGAGGCAGAGGTGCATCTCATTGTACACGGAACATCAGATTAATAAAGAGAAAACTCCACCTATATTGTGTCTTTTGTTTACTTTTGTGATTGTTCTTGAGGGCGCGAGTGTTTTATATTTTATCACGCCTATAATATAATAGATTGGAGGATTCGTCTATAATAGACCATCCGTTCTTTAACAACGTACATATATACACATCGCGAAAATATACATGCGCCATGCATGTGTGGATTGTGTCTCTGTATATATATATGTGTGCGCGCGCGCTGATCGTGTTGTATATGTATATAAGGGAGTATATTAAAAAAACTATTGTAATTTTAAAAGAAACTTTCAGATTTAACTATAATATAATTGAAGTGTAATTACATTGTAACTACATTATAACTATATTTATAACTATATTATAAATATACTATAACTACACTGTAATTACACTATAACTGTACTATAACTACACTATAATTGTACTGTATCTATATTATAACTACACTGTAACTATACTAAAACTACACTGCAACTACACTATAAATACATCGTAATTACAGTACTGTAACTACAATATAACTTATTAAAATTTGTATTCAACAATGTTTTGGTTAGATAGCACTGAGATCTTACGCATAACACGTGTGAAAATTTCTTTCTACTAATTTTTTCTCTTCATGTATAAATCTTGAGGTGATTCAATGATCACAAATTTAAAAGTTTTAAGAGAAAAAAGAACTTGTGACAGTTTTCCAAATCCCATATATAAACTGAGTAGTACTAGTTCTTTCATCCAGTTACAGAAACGAATCGTGATACCGACGGGCACAAAAGCTTCTATGTGGATCGTCACGTGACATCCAACGATCCAATCTCTCATCGAACGCAGCAGCCTTTTTCCGCCCCCGCGTCGCGTACACTTCACAAACAAACACGCGCGCATCCCCCACGCACGCTCGCCGTACGCCGCGGCATCCATCGACCATCGCGCGCGCGCGCGGCCGTGCGTGCGTGTCGGTGTCGCGGCCGCCAATCTACCTACGGCGCGCGCTACACAGGATCTGTTTAGAGAGTTTGTGTCATGTAATCTACGATGTCTCCTATAAACTTCTTCAAACATTTTAGTTTTTCGTTCATTTTCTAAGAAGTTATAATCGTAGAATTTAGAAAATGAACTATAAACTAGAAGTTGAAAAACCTAGCTTCTCCAGATTTTCAGAAGCTAATTACCAACGAGCTGCTTCTCGGAATTTAAACTTTCTAAGTAGGTCCATAGACACTGGCCACGCGCATCCACCGCGCACTGATCGCTGCGACACACGATCAACCACGAGTCAGTAGTACTATACATCCGACTCACATATGATCGCACCGAATCAACCGATCACAGAGCTTATTATAGATCTAATTGAAAACCAGTTTATATGTGTTGTATTCAAGTCGGACTGTCACGGTCGTACGTACAGTCATTCTGCTCGTGAATACGGTGATGGTTTGTGTTGAGCGCGCCGCGGCTGCAGATCGCGCGATCTCGCCTATAAAAGTATAAAAAGATTAGTGAATCGAGTCATAATCTAGTCTACTTACTCGGAAAACTATACATCTATACTAGGGGACGTTGCTTTAGTCGCAAAAGATATATATTCGCGTCGGGGTTAGCGATCGCCGATCGGGAGAGCACGCGGCTCGCACGCCATGGCCATTACGGCACGGGGGTTAGCTTAGCTACTAGTACCTCGCCGGGTCTCGCGTCGAGTCGACACGGCCCGTGTGGTCCTCGTCTCCAACCATGCAGGCAGCATAATTCTACTCTACTCCTGCGTGCTTTCGCTTTTATGCATGTCCATGAACCAGCCAAAGTTACTACGACTGCGACCAGTACGTATAGAAATATGTATAAGTATACCAAACCGAGGACGTATCGGCCAATGATCTGTATGGCGTCTTGCTACTGTTTGATGGTGTCGCTGCTAGCTGCAGAAAGTAGAATACTCTTCACTACTGCACCACACACTTATCTGGTCAATTTGGCGATGTTAAATTCGCGAATCTCGAGGGCGTGTCCTGACCTGGACTGTCCTTCCCTTACCCTTAATTTACTTCAGATTTAGCGATGTTAATAAGAAGCCAGCGATGGATCGAGAGAGTTGCAGCAGCAGCAGCAGCATGGATATATTTGACGTGGCCATCGATCAATTAATGCAGTGCTAGCTGCTGTTTGTACTGAAGCGAGACAGTATATAATGTGGTCAGGGTTCAGCAGGATCAGAAGGATCTACTGCATTTGCTACTCAGATCACGGTGAAAACAGGTACAAATTCGGGTTGACAGCAGGTGGTGCGAACGGTAAAATGTAGCAGTTTTTTTACCTGTAACACTAGTAGGTTGTCCGATGGATTCAGCATCTGTGGCAGAACGTACGTACTCGAGCAATAATTCAGAATACAAATCCCACCGGGTCCCGGCACATGTTAGGTGAATTATCTACGGATTTTGGCTAAGTTGTTTTGTCTGAATTTCTTTGATCCAATGGTCCCTGCATATATTGCTTGTTAGTATAGTTTGAAGTTGTGATGCCCAGCTCGATCTTTCCCTCCAAAATGAGCAAGGTCAACCACTAGCTCGAGCTATATATCGATCGGAACTACCATATGTGAGATCTAACTGCATATATGTGCATCTCGACAGCGACAAGGCATGAAATTAAAACGGCATTGGAGATCGAGGACCTACGCTTTTTAGATCTGCAATATTGTTCATGTCGATCTTGAGCCGATCTCTGATGGACCCATGCGTCGATCTCGAGCCGTTAATTCTGCACTGGACCATGGTTGATGTGCAATGAGTTCTTCCGAGATGATCATATCAGCATGTACTGCAAGGACCATCTCTTCTGAACGCTGGAACGCCCTTCATAAATCTTGCATTTATGCTACTACTTCCTCAGACTTAGGGCAGAGCTTGAGCTAGCTACAGTAGAAATTAAGCACAAGTGTTTGTCGATCGTACACGAGATAGGTATAGCTTGATATGATTCGCGGGTGACGACTGACTAGAAGCATGCAGCCAGAGCGTTGCTGGTTGCTGCATGCGTACGTAGATCGTATATACGGTAGCTGCTGCGCAAACAGTGCAGAGTGATTATATTGTTCTTGAACGTACAGCGAATACGTACTACTGCCTGTTTAACCGCTGCACGTACATGCAGCCTGATCATCACTGGTTTACGATCCAAGCTGGAGAGAATGCAGTTGCACTGAATAACTGACGACTGTTTACAAAGTACTTGCAGTTAATTTACACTCGGCCAAACAAACAGTATCTGACTATATATTTGCCATAATAACTACCAGTTGTTGTTTGCATATTGTGGTGTACTATCAAATTGGGTTGCTCAACTTTGTACAGAGAAACTGAACTCATCGTTTGGAGTGTGGAATTAGCTCCCGAGTTGAATTCTGCAAGTGCGGTAGGTGCGGTAGGCGATCGAGCACAACTGATGATGCACTCCCATTGCAGGTTTTCCGGTAAGCTAAGAGAGATTAGCCGAGATCGATCGAGGTCCAGCACGAGGAGTGACCAGCATTGTCGCCAGTGCCTTCATATTAATGGCTTTGCTAGCTAGCTAGCTGCTTGAGCTGTGTGGCCTGTGGAGCAAGCGAGTCCACGGCGGCCATGACCGATGGATAAGCTGGCCAAACTGCTGCTCGAGCAGGGACACCGGTGGGTGGTCGCCTCACCTGCCAATCTGCCATGGCTAGCGTAAAGTCGCCGAGAGCTAGCTAGCAGCCTCTCTCTCGGGCGCTGATGGTATGATCCTGATCTGTTCGCGGACAGCGCTCCACTTTGCAGGCGGCGACGCTGTAGCTATAGCTGATCAACAGGCCTGCGTGGATGCAGGATGCGTGTCGCTGCAGCTGCCTGCTCCATCTCGTTGCCAATGCACGCTGCTACTCCTACATCGGATGCAACGACATTTCCCTCCGTTTGTTCCATATTGCAAAGTTTTATTTCAATTATTCCAAGTAAATCTACTGTAAATTTAACCGAGTTTATATAAAAAATACACCAACAACTACAACATCAAATTAGTTACGTACCTACATTAAATCTACCGGTATTGACAATGTATTTCTTTGTTATTGGATATGTTGGTATATTTTTTCTCAACAAACTCAGTCTAAGTCTAGGATAAAAAAAGTTTTAGCTTATAATGAAACAAAAATCGCTTCGAGCCCACGGGCTCACGACATTGCATTTCACTCCTTATCAATCAATTATATATACCTCATCTAGCGTTTCATAATGTTTCTCGCATCTTAATTGGGTTCTAGTATAAAAAGAATCACTTGCTGACTACTCATCAAAACACATGTTAAAAAATAGTGGCGGAACCACAGTTATATCACCGGGGTCAGATGACCCCGATGATATTCAACCAACCAAATGAACTGCATGGTACTTTGTAACTAATGACCCTAGTAAACAAACCTTGATGACCCCGGTCAGCCAGCCCGCTAATCTACTGGAGCTGATGAAAGCTAAAACATTAATAATATAGTAGCTTATTTCTATGGAAGCATACTTTATTAGCTTGTTATGCGATTGTCAACCCACAACAGCACCACTAATGCCACAATTTAACATATTTGATATGTTAATGATCTATTTCAGCTATGTGGTGTATGTGTATCACTGCATTAGGCCAATAGTTCTACTAATCAAATAGTAGTATACTAGATGTTATGTGTGTTTTTAAGCCATTTACTCCATCACAGAATATATCACAAAATATAGCTATCTTTAGGATCCAAATTTATTTTAAAATATAACTACTTCTTCACATACCTCTCAATCTAAACCAATCTCTTTTTTTTAAGGGACTCAAAACAATATCTTAAAAAAAAGAAGAAGAAGGATATATGTAGTTGCATTTTGAGATGGAGGGGATAGTAAATAACTTCCATAACTTGGTTTTATGTCTCAAAAGAATACATTGTTTTTAGACCTGATTTAAATTGTTATACATTTTAAATTGGACCTTTTAAAAATCCCTAAATTCTTGTAGAATATAGAGTTTAAATATTTTTTAGTAAAATGAAACAATTCCAACTTACTCACAGCTATAGCTAGAAAAGAATTTTGAGCTAAAGATACTTAGAGTTAGAGTCCTCTCAAAGACGATACTAGTATAATTAAAAACCATGATCCATCGGCTCAGAATGCTGGCTCCACCCCTGTTAAAAATCATCCTATGGAATATGGTAGGGGTAGGGAGTCATAAAACATGGGTTGCGTTCGTTTCAGCCTCTTCCGAACCCCCTCTCTCTCTCATTTTCCACACGTACATTTTTTCAAACTATTAAACGGTGTATATTTTGTAAAAATTTTATATACAAAAGTTGCTTAAAAAATCAAATTTTTATTTTTTTAAAAAAATTAGCTAATATTTAATTAATCACGCGCTAATGAATCTTCCGTTTTCCGTGCGGAGAAGCTGTTTTCCTAACCGGAGTAAAGAACAAAGCCGTAGGGAACAAGTCCGCATGAGGGGATTGAGGGGTGAGTCCGCGTGTGGAGTCAAGGTTCGTCATTTTTGTCAGATGATTTGGTTAAGACTTCTTCTTAACGAAAAGCTGATCAAGGCTTTTTCTTAATGGAAAGTTGTGAGGGTGACCATTCCACCGCTGGTTGATTTTTTTTCTCTTAATTGGGGAGGATCTCCAGCGAGCTCCAAATGCAACAGCAGGCCTGCAGAGTTTTTCTTCTCCGTTCTCGTTCTTGATGGGCATGCAGCTACCCCATGGGCGACCAATCAGTAGCACTGTGATCTGTGGGCGACACGCCAAAAATCCGCCATTTTCTCCGCTCCGTGCAAGCTAGCCAGCCAAGCCAGCTACTACTGTTCGCTCGCCGCTCCTACTCCTCCGCGCGCTACACATTTTCTACGAGATACTGTGCACGATGGGCGGGCGGCACAGCAAACAGTAGTATAATCTGTTCTTCCCTATAGTATACTCCGTATTTCTTTTGCGTTGAACAGAGTAGTAGACACTGTTCTGCTGGTCAGAAGAAAAAGAAGTCGTGGAAGATCAGGTTGATGGAATCATGGAATTGGAGGCAAAGGATGACAGTGACGAACTGGACACACAACGGCATGCAAAAAAATGCCACAAAAAAATCGAAAACAAATTCAGTTTTGGAAAGTCATCGGCAGGAAAAAAAAACTGTACAGAACTACATCGAAATTGGATCTTCCAAGATGCAGCATGTTAAATCGTTCATCGAGTACAATTTTCTTCCTGGAGCATCACGCAGCAAGCACATGTACATATCGCACAAAATCATAAGGGAGAGATTCATAAGAAGTACGATGTATGTGGAGTATTTCTCTGCAGAAGAAGGCAAATTTACAGCAGCAGTAGATGTACTGCTCCCCCTTTCGGAGAAAGCCAGCACAGAGTCATTTCCTTCCGATCGAGGACTAGACACTGCAGCAACAGCAACACCGAAGTGCAGCCAAGCACGACACCATCGCCAATTCGCCACACGAGATTTTACTCACTGTATCACTGTATGCGAAGTTCTCTCTCTATGCATGTAAATTGTTTTGGTTCATTTCGTTTTCTATGGTAGGGTGGCTACCGAAATAATGATAGAAAAACAGAGAAAAAAGGAACAAAAGGGACACATTTGCTGATCTAAGGGTGGAAAAAGAACAGAAGGGAGAAAGCGACAACAGAAGGGTGTAGGGGATTAATTTTGTACTCTCAACCTTTTCACGCATCTTTGTTTCGTTCTCATCATATAAGACCTTTAGGGTTTGTTTGGATTTCATTCATATTTTGCCACGCTTCTTTACAAACATTGTCACAAGTGTGATCATGCTTGTGATAAGCTTTAGTAAAGGAATGGATCTATCTATAACATGTGAGGTAAAAGTACAATAAACCATAAATGTGACATAAACTAAACACCCACATAAGAAACTGCAGTGCACCTAACATTCGGCGTGGCGAAGTATGGTATTTAACCAAATAACCCTCTTGCTATTGCAAGAGGGCAACATTTATCGCTTTGTTCATAGCTATTCGATTCGTTGTACTGTTGATACATTTCTTTGATCTTCCATCCCGTGAGTTCTATCGAAATGGAGCATTAGCCTTTAGCGACCTGGCCGCATCGAGAGCCCCTCCTCGTCTCCTCCACTACGTGTCTTCGCTCCGCATCCCCTACCCTGCTGTACTACCCCATCCTCGACCTCCCCTCTGCACCGTCATTCCCATCATCCACCTCCTCTCAGCGTCATTGCCATCCTCTTTCTCTGTGCACATCACCGTCATCATCATCTCCATTCACCTGCGTGCCGCTACCATCGTCCCCATCCACCTTCGCAATTTCGTCGCTATCCATGTCTCCACACTGCTCATGTATTCCTCGTTCTTCCTTTGTACATTGTCTGCCCAATCTCTAAAATCGACTAGCTTGGTGGTGGCAACCACCCTAGTCGGCCGTCAGTTGCCACCTCTCGTTGCTCCACTTCGGATGTGTTTTTTTGGAGGGGTTGGGAATCCCTCCCCTTCACACGCAAAACGGAGCAATGAATTAACGCATGATTAATTAAGTATTAGATATAAAAAACTTGAAAAAAGGATTAATATCGTTTTTTAAAGTAACTTTTTTATAGATTTTTTTAAAAAAACATGTACCGTTTAGTAGTTTGAAAAGCGTGCGCGTGAAAAAAAAGTGAGATGAGTTGGAACTCTGGGCAGCAAAGAACACATCCTTCGATTCAATCTTGGTTAAACAGATGCTGATAAAAAAAACACAAGAGAAAAGAGAGCGCAGTAGAGCAGCAATGCCTGCACGATTCCCCACGAGAAAAGAACAAAGCACACAACCATCCTCCCGGACCGGTAATTGGCCGGCCTGCTCAAGTAAATGACCGATATGCCCTTCCAGAGCGAAAGGAACGTCCCCTTTCGCGGCCGTCTTTTCACCCATCTCGGTGCGAAGTTTACCCAGGCTTTGACCGCCAAGAAAGGCCGCGCCGCGGGGCGCTTTGCAGCAGCGGCGGCAGGATGGGTGGATGGAATGACCGAACTGCCCCCGCATCTGTTGCGTGTGCTGGCGAGATTTTCTGGAGTTATATTTTTATATATTTTTTTATAAGCTTGCCACTTGGCGATTGGAGGAGAGGTGCCACGGAGGCACTTTCCAACGTGTATCTTCTCTCTGCCGTTTTTGCATCTGAGTCCTTTGTTTCACTCCAAAATTAGTGGTCCAGTCCTCCCAACGTCTTGTGGGCTTTTCAACTTCGCTGATTTTGCTTTGTTTAATTTGAACAAGGATGGTTTTTGAATTTTGAGTACCACCGTGTTGAGGAACGAGGAGTCAAATGCAGAGGATTGTTGAATAGTGTTCGCGGCAGAAAACTCTTGTCGTTTAATCCATGTCATAGTTTTATCTTGCAGGGTAACAACAATTTTCTAAATGTAAATGTACTTGTACACTAGTGATGCTATGAAAAAAAATTTAGTATGTAAACTTAGGCTGCGTTCTTTTCATCCTGTTCCTAACTCCTCTTACTCGTTTTCCGCGCGCACGCTTTTTAAACTACTAAACGGTGTGTATTTTGCAAAAAGTTTCTATACAAAGGTTGCTTAAAAAATCAAATTAATCCATTTTTAAAAAAAATAGCAAAAACTTAATTAATCACGCGCTAATGGATCGCTCCGTTTTCCGCAATCACTGTGCATGTTCCGAACTCTGGTGAGCGAACGCTACCTTAGTGGTTGTCCTAAGTTGTTTAAGAGCTAGGATAGTAAGTTTGGGTGATATAGATTAGTACTGGAATTTCTTCAAGTCATAATTAGCATCATATAAGTGAACGATTTCTCTGCTATATTAATAGAGTACGCGTCTAATCGAGTATGATGATACTCTAATTTTAGCGTCTTATCTAAAACCATCAACTAAATATAGTATAAAATATAAAATCAACAATGCAAAATTATCAATAAACATACTCTACATAAAAAACTCCGTTTGATTTACATTATTAAGTGGATTATCGATTTGGTTATCAAGGTAAATAAAATTTAAGAAATAAATTTTACAAACAGTCTAAAACAAGTGATCTAAACAAAAAAAATAGAAAAAGCATTTTTAAGGAAAAGGATATCTTTTTAAAGCGCGGAGCAAATAATTCATTTTAACAATTCAGTAAATAAGCTGAAAAGAACATATAGCAGGGGCGGAGCTAAGTACAAGCATCGGGGTCAGCTGCCCCGATGACCTCTGTCGGAATCCATAATTAGTGTATTATAACCCGGTGATCCCGATGAACTAATTTTCTAACTCCGCCCCTGACATATACCATGTGTAGCAATTGGATAGTTTTTAGAAGCACCCTAGACCTTTTTTATTTATATCCTACACCACTAATGGCTCCATGGTCTTAGCAAAAGTCAAAACTTAAATTTTTAAACTTAATTTTTAAGTTGATTTTAAGATATTTTCAACGTAGTTTTTTTAGTATTGATTTTTAAGTTACTAAGAATAATTATATAAAAGTTTTATCATAAGTTATTTTTATTTTCTAATATATTATTTTAACTTATTAAAAAATATGAACAGCCGATGAAGTTTACTATGCTGAGCGAGCCTACACACCACACCACACGTAAAACACGACCTAAATGTCGTGCGCGCAAAGGATCCGTGCTTCACGGCTCGTCTCCTAGAAAGATGCCAAAACAAACAACTCCCCACGAAGTCGCAAAACGGTTTTTGACCAAAAAACCCCCTCGTCTTCCTCCGAAATCACAAAACCCCCTCATCTCTCCGGCCAGAGCAGGCCACGCCGCCACCCTACAAAACCCTTTCCGCTCCGGTCGCCTCGACTCCTCTTCCTCTACAGTGGCCTCCTCCTCCCCCTCCTCCCTCCCTCTCCACTCTCCTCTACTCTTGAGAAGAACACAACAAAAAAAAAGGAAAAAAAAACCTTTTTTATCTTTAATAAATCAAGAACAGAGAGAGAGGCGGAGAGGGAAGGGAGGGGGAGGAGGAGGAGGAGGAGCAATCCAAGAGCAATCAATAAATCGCCAAAAGGAGGGGCTTTTTGAGGAGGAGATGTCTTCTCAGTTGCATTAGGATATTGATTGCTCATCAATCCTGCACTCTCCTGGTGTTGCATTCCTGGGGGAAGGGAGGCGGAGAGACGAGCATGGTTCTGAGCTATGACTGCGCCGCCTCCGTGCTGCTGTGCGCGGAGGACAACACGGCCATCCTCGGCCTTGACGGGGAGGAGGAGGAGTGCTCTTGGGTGGCCGCCACGCCGCCGCGAGATGCCGCCGCCGCCGCCGCCATGGATGGGTTCTTGATGGACTTCCCCATGCTGTCCGATGAATGCGTTGCGGCGCTTGTGGGGAGAGAGGAGGAGCACATGCCCATGGAGGGGTACCACCAGAGGCTGCAGCCGCGGCCTGAGGGGCTGGATTTGGCCGCCCTCAGGAAGGACGCCTTAGATTGGATTTGGGAGGTGAGCTTTCTTGTGCGTGATAATCGTTTTTCTCTGTGTCATTAGCGAGATGTTGAGATGTGACGTGCGGGAGTTCGTGTAAAAGCGCCTCCTTTTTTATTGATTCTGTGGCGATTTCTGATTCGATTGCTGCTCGTTGATGTTGTCCTTGATGCGTACTGCCGTCGGAGTTGATTAAATCTGCAACTTTCTGATGATAGGTCATTGAACATTACAATTTTGCGCCGTTGACTGCAGTTTTGTCTGTGAACTTCCTCGATAGATACCTCTCCGAGATTGAGATTCCTGTAAGTCCAGCATTTTAGTTGCACTGCAAGCAATCAGGCTCAAATTCAACAGTGTTGTTGGTTTCATGGTGCAATTATGTTGTTGGTTTCATGGAGCAATTGGTTCACAGGAAGGCAAAGCTTGGATGGCACAGCTCTTGGCAGTGGCTTGCTTGTCCTTGGCTGCAAAAATGGAGGAGACTTTTGTGCCACTCCTCTTGGACTTGCAGGTATGCGAGTGTAATGCATCTCATAACTGAGACCTGCACATACATTGTGGAAATTTGTGTCCTTTCCCCTCAACTACTCGATGGCCTTGCTTGACAGGTGCCTGAGGGAAAGCCTATGTTTGAGGCAAGGAACATAAAAAGGATGGAGCTTCAGGTGCTAAGCACCTTAAAGTGGAGGTTGCAAGCTGTGACTGCCTGCTCGTTTATTGACTATTTCCTTAACAAATTCAGTGATCATGGTGCACCCTCCTTGCTCGCACTCTCCCGCTCTACAGACCTTATACTGAGCATTGCTAAAGGTACGATTTTAGGTTTGATCTGTCTAATTGTAAGCAGGGCGATCATTTCCGTAAGTCTAAAACTTTGGATTGCAGGAGTCGAATTCGTGGCTTTCAGACCTTCAGAGATTGCTGCAAGTGTTGCACTCGCTGCACTTGGGGAGTGCAGAAGTTCAGTACTTGAGAGGTCTATAACTAGCTGCAAGTACATAAACAAGGTACATCCAAGCCTCAATGTTATTACTAACTAAACAATTTGACTCGTCATTAATTCAATACTACATAGTAGTTTCTAAATTCAAAAATCATATCTGTCTTAGCCTCTTAGGTAGCATAGAAGCGTGACTGAATTATTTCTTAATTAGTTTCAATGCCCTTTTATGTTTTAGGAGAGAGTGCTAAGGTGCTATGAAATGATTCAAAACAAGATTACGTTGGGAAACATTGTCCTGAAGTCGGCTGGATCATCAATTTTCTTGGTGCCGCAAAGCCCAATAGGTGTGTTGGATGCTGCTGCATGTTTGAGCCAGCAAAGTGATGATACTACTGTTGGATCTTCTGTAACGTGCTACCAAAGTTCTTCTGCAAGCAAAAGAAGGAAGCTTTGCAGCTGACTGATCACATTGTGCGGTGTGATCAGGTGTGCTGCTTACCATTTTGGAGTTTTTGATTGCTTCCAAACGTCTCAATTTAGTGTGGTCACTCAAGAACTCTGGTGTGATCAAGTGGTTTCCAAAAGGAACAACAAAAGCATACATAATACTTGGTCATACTTGGCCCCCTAAAGAACAAATAACATGTTGAACTATGAGCCTACCCATGCATTAGACTTCTGTAAGGGGCATTCTAATCTGTTGGGGTTCCAGGAATGCTGGCATAGGTAGAGAAGGAACAAGCAACTTTCATGTTGTAGAGATGAGAGCTCTGTTGTCCTATTTTGTATTTGTGTTCCTTATTCATTTTCCAGTGAACATGGGCAATAGTTGCTTTGAGCATCGAAGGGATGAATGAAAAGAATCCAGAAACAGATCTGCCTTATTTGTTGTTAGTTGATACATTTTCTTTCTCCCACTGGTGAATTGCGTTCTCTGCTATATGTTTATATTTGCGTGCTACTCTGCTTTGGCTGCTTCATTTCTTTTTGATTAGATAGCATGGGACATAGCCAAGTTTCAAAGGATGAAGCATAAATTAAGGCTTACACTTACTACTTCAGTTTTCTGGGATTAGATGGAGTAGAAATAGGGATGCTGCTCCTTATACATCTGCATTTGCCTTGTCCACTTCATTTGGAATATATATTTTTTGGGTCACTGTTGATTAGAACTAATAGTAAGAACATGAGTATTGATCAATCCTAGATCAGACAGACTACCACGCAACCAAAAGAAGCATGTTGTCACAAAATACTGTAGTGCAGTTGGATTTTGCAGACTGTATCATTGTATGCATTTGCACACTTGCACTGGAAGGCCATGTCTAAATAAAACTGAGATCCACCTAACCTTCCATCTTGGTGCACATCACGGTGAAGCACGTATTATTTTTCACCAGAGTCACCATCAGATGAAGTTTAGTACTGTGCTACTACTGAATCTTGATCGGCCGTATTGTACCACTAGACCTTTCTTTACATGCATCTTGTATATTTACCTCTGTAGTCATTCATCTCATCTGCATGCTAATTCGCCAACGTTTGTCCCAAATACAGATGGTCATGAAAATTTCAGACATTATTCCATTGTGGAGCTGTAGTCAACTGTCTACCAGCTAGGCAGCTATAGCAGAGTAGCAGTGCACGGTGCTTCCTCTGTTACTGCTGTTCAGGCATGGTGTGATGCTCTGATCTGCACAGCAGCAGTGTGCAACAGTAGGAAATTGACCTGTTTTTGGTGTGGAGTGCGTTAATTAAGGAAAATTTCACTCTGCATTGCACTGAAGTGAACAGCCTGCTTCAGCCTCTATGCGATTTACGGTCTCTGACCGTTTGGATCAAAAAATTAGTGAACACGAGTATAGTACGACGCAAGAGGATCTTTGGTTTTTTAATGTCAGTATCATCTCTATGGTATGTTCGCCGTCTGAGCTCCAGCAATCTGATCCAAAAGCTGTATGACAACATCGGCACAAATTTCGCATGAAAACGTACGCCTTTCAGTTCATACTTGGTTATGTAGAGTTCTCAGATTATCATGTATGTTTGTGATACAATAACTTCATCACCGACAATGGCAGCCAATTTTTTGGCACGGCAGGTCCCCTGTAGGAGAGCTGGAGTCTGAGATCCAACACCAAGCCGAACCATGGAGTTGGGTAGTCTCTGTTTTCGTACTCATAGCAACATTCAGTGCATTAATCGCCTGCTTTGTACTTCTAGCTAATCACAGCGAGAACCAAGATCCATTTTGCAGATTAAGACTCTGCACAGTGCACATACACTCAGTCAGAGATCATATGTCATCACATATCACCTCCGGGCACAAACTAATCCAGGTCCATTGGTGAAACTGCAACTTGCAGGCAATGATCAATCACTAATGCGAGGTGTAGATCTTCTCCCATGACTTGACTAACTAATGATGATTTCGTTGCCGGATGATGGAGGATTTCCACCCCACAGTACGTGGGACCTCACGCCGCAGCCGGTAGCTGGACCTCATTGGCGGCTCCCATGTCTGGTTCCTACCATCTGCTTGCCGCTGTCTGTCGCCCCTACCAATCGAGCACTCCATCTTTAAACTCGCCGTCCCCGGTGGCCGGCTGCAGCAGCGCAGCTGGAATGCCGCACGCTGCCTGCCTATACCCCAGCTCTCGGTCGCCACCGTACTGTTCTTGATCCGTCCATGCTCACCGGTCACCACCAGGTGAAAAAGAAGCGTACGAAACATGTATGTAGTTCTGTAACACACCTGCATTTTTGCAGAGGCATATGCAGATTTGATCTCCCGTTACAGACTTACACATTCACTGGTGCACCTGGGATATGATGGTGAATTGTGCACTGGCAAGCGCCAAATGGCAGGGTCCACGGGGTACAGCCGCTGCGTGAGGCCAACGGAGATTCAATGGCAAGGAGGCGGTCGGGACGGGAGCGCGCCACCACCAGCGCAGCCAGCCAGCCTCTTGCGGCTACAGCCTCTGCCGAGCGTCACAAGCCGCGGGAGCTCGCCGTGGCCGGTGGCGCCCCGGTGGGGCTCGTGCACTCGTACGTACACACGCGTGTACGCCGTGGATAACGGATCGCTCTGACGAGAGCGATCTCACGTTCTCACCTCGCCACGGTGACACATTCCAGAGTCCAGAGTTTTTACAAGGGTGACACACTGTGCGCTCCCCCACCGTGAGATCGGAGATGGACGGCGTACAGTGCGCGAGATGCAAAGGGTAAAACTACACCGGAAAGCGCCAAGGCGGAAAGCCAGCGACGACGGCGACGGCGACCGCGATTGAGCAGCAGCGACGAGCAATCATAGGAAAAGACAGATCTAGAGCTGTTCGTCGCGAGGAGGCAAGGGCCTCCTCCCCACGGCCCCAGAAGCTGGAAAAAAAAGGCCTGAAAAGCTCATCGTCTTCATCGTCTTCGTCCTCTGCGACTGCGACGCAGCGGGATGGATTGATGATGGCGTGCGTGTCCCGGCGTGATCGAGGCTATGTTGTAATGGTCGCTGGATTGGAATCTGCGGGTGGCCTACGTTCGTAGTCGCTGGATGATGATGATGATAAATTGATAATGGAGGGTACTGAGATACGGAGGCAGACAGTAATCTGTGACGATGTACAATAATCTGCGATGCGTGTGCCACCTGTGCTGCACGCTTCCTCCCAAAATCTTAACGCGATGCGTTTTTCTGTGTTCATCTTCGTGGCCTGGGACCAGAGTTTACAAATGCGATCTGTGTCGATGACTGCGGTTACTGCTCGATCACCTATGACTAGTTACGTTGTAACAGATAGACAGGAAGTCCGTACATTATAACGATCCAGGTTTATGTAACCGGAGAGAGACCGGGAGTAGGCTTGGCAATTTTACCCACAGATCTGGGTATCCGCGGATACCCGACCTGATGGGCGTGGGCGTGGGTCTGTTTTTTTCTCGTGGGTATGCCCGCCTGAGACCCAAAAAAGTAATGGGCAGCAGCCGGGTTTTAATTTTTACCCGTGGGTAACCCATGCCCGACCCGGTTTTTAAACAATACTAATTTTAGCCACTTCTCTTAGCCTATTTGGCCCATTAATCAGAGAGGTATATATGCCCAAACCATAAAATCCCTAATCTATATTCTATCCACCCAGGTAAACCGCACCCAGGCAACCCAGCCAGGCAGGCGGCACCGCGGTGGAGCAAGGGGTTAGGGTTAGGGTGGCTCGCGGCGGCTCCAATCCCAAGGCGGCGGTGGCGGCTCCAGTGCGGCGGCGGCGCCGGGGAGCACGGCGTGGCGGGCCGGCGGTGGCTGCTCCAGGGGCGGCGGCTCCAGTGCGGCGGCGGCGCGGTAGGTCGGCAGCGGCTGCTTCAGGGGCGACGGCTCCAATGTGGCGGCGGCGCGGCGGGCCAACGGCAGCTGCTCCAAGCGTGGCGGCTCCAGTGCGGCGGCGGCCCGGCGGGCCGGCAGCGGCTGTTCCAGGGGCTACGGCGTGCCCCATTGGGTACCCACCGGGCATGCCCGTGCCCGTCGGGTATGGGTATGGGCATAAAATTTTGCCCGCTAACCATGTCGGGCAGAGTTCGGGTGGGCAAGTTCGGGTGTCGGGTCGGGCATGGTTTTGCTCTACCCGTGCCCGACCCGGCCCATTGCCACCCATAACCGTGACAGTGATTGAAGATAGAGCATGATTGAGGAGTGAACATTGGACAACTCCGCTTTTTAAATAGTAGAGAAAACAGGTAAAATTTTTGTGGGAAATTATACAAAATTTTGAATTTTAGTTAGAAACGTTTTTAACATTTCATTGAACTTTGTGAATTTTAGTTAGAAATTTTTTGAACGTGTCAATCAACAGCGAGACATGCAGTAACTTCATCAATTGTTTATAGAGATAGGGAGTTTTCAAAGGTGTTGTAGAGATAGGGTATGTGTGCGTGTTCATAGAGGTGAGTATGTACATGTTTATATGCATATTTTGTAATGTGTTTTTTAAAAAATAAAAAAAAAGTAAACTGACTTAGTAAACCGAATAACCACGATAAACAAGCCGTTAATACTATAGCCCCATCACCCATGCAGACATTGCAATGGGATTCAGCCCAGCTATCACCACGTATTTATAGTTTCCAGCCCAGGAATTATTTTGTTTCGGACTAAAGTCTCAAACACGATTTCATCATGGCATTTGCTTCGGATTTGTAATTGCGAAAGAAAGTTGAAGGTTTCAAAACAAAGATTAGCCAAGGATTCGGTCCATAATTTATCGGCCCAGCCTAAATTATGATCGGGCCGGCCCATCCACTAGCCGCCATAACCCACCACCGGCCACCATATCGTGGTCAGCTTTTCTTATCGCGTTCCCCAAATAATTACACGAATCGAACCAAACCCTAGCTTTTCCTCTTCGATTCCCGATCCCCCACCCAGCGACTCGCCGGAACCCTAGCCCTAGATCCCGCGCGGCTTTGCCGCCGTGCTAGCCATGGCGTCCCTCAAGGAGCTCCTCCCAACGCCCAAGGCGGCGGCGTCGACGTTCTACGACCACAGCAGCGACCCGTGGTTCAAGGAGCGGTATGGTGGGGAGTCGGCGCAGTCCGACGCGGCGGCGGCGAAGCCTTCGGGCCCCGCCAAGACCGTGCCGCCGTACGGGAAGCGTGGTGGGTTCGTGCCGCGGCGGTCGGAGGACTTCGGCGACGGCGGCGCCTTCCCGGAGATCCACGTCGCGCAGTACCCGCTCGGCATGGGCCGGCGCGACGAGAAGGGCGGGTCGAAGATCCTCGCGCTCACTGTCGATGCCAAGGGCAGCGTCGCCTTCGACGCCGTCGTGAAGCAGGGTGAGAACGCCTCTAAGATCGTTTACTCTAAGCACAGCGACCTCGTGCCCAAGATTGCCACGGCTGATTCCGAAGCAACCGAGGACGACGAGGAGTACCAGAAGCAGATCGAGGAAACCACCGAGCGAACTAAAGCCGCCTTGGAGAAGGTTGTCAATGTTCGACTCTCCGCCGCACAGCCCAAGAATGTCCCGACGCATGATTCAGAGTCAAAGTTTATCAAGTATAAGCCATCACAGCAATCGGCGGCCTTTAATTCAGGTGCCAAGGAGAGGATTATTAGGATGTCAGAGATGGCTCAGGATCCTCTTGAGCCACCGAAATTCAAGCATAAGCGAGTGCCCCGCGCTTCTGGATCACCGCCTGTCCCAGTGATGCACTCGCCACCACGGCCAGTGACAGTGAAGGATCAGCAAGATTGGAAGATACCACCATGCATTTCAAATTGGAAAAATCCAAAGGGTTACACGATACCACTTGACAAGAGGCTGGCAGCTGATGGGAGGGGGCTGCAGGAGGTTCAAATTAATGATAATTTTGCAAAGCTCTCTGAAGCACTGTATGTGGCAGAGCAGAAGGCCAGAGAGGCAGTACAGATGCGATCCAAGGTGCAGAGGGAGCTGCAGCTGAAGGAGAAGGAGAGGAAGGAGCAAGAGTTGAGGGCACTTGCACAGAAGGCGCGCATGGAGAGGACTGGTGCCCCACCTGCACCTACAGGGGTTCCTGCTGGTGGTGGTAGAGGTGCCGTTGATGACAGGGAGGAAGATATGGATTTGGAGCAGCCTCGTGAGCAACGCAGGGAGAGTAGAGAAGAAAGGGAAGCAAGGATTGAGCGTGACAGGATTCGTGAGGAGAGGAGACGTGAGAGGGAGAGAGAGAGGAGGCTGGAGGCCAGGGATGCCGCAATGGGTAAGAAGAGTAAGCTCACCAGAGACAGGGATCGTGATGTCAGTGAGAAGATTGCCCTGGGTATGGCAAGCACCGGCGGAGCTAAAGGTGGGGAAGTCATGTATGACCAGAGGTTGTTCAACCAGGATAAAGGAATGGATTCTGGGTTTGCTACAGATGATCAGTATAACATCTACTCCAAGGGTCTCTTTACAGCACAGCCAACGCTGTCCACACTTTACAGGCCGAAGAAGGACGGTGATTCTGATGTGTATGGTGATGCGGACGAACAGCTGGAGAAGGTTATGAAGACTGATAGGTTCAAACCAGATAAAGGATTTTCTGGTGCTTCAGAGAGGTCGGGAAAGAGAGACAGACCTGTGGAGTTTGATAAACAGGAGGAGAATGATCCCTTCGGTCTCGATCAGTTCTTGACTGAGGTGAAGAAGGGGAAGAAAGCTGTGGAGAAGATTGGAAGCGGAGGAGCCATGAAGGCAAGTGGTGGATCCTCGATGAGAGATGATTATGAGGGTGGAGGATCTGGGAGGTCACGCATTAACTTTGAAAGAGGTCGTTGAGGTATTTGATCTGCATATTGTGTTCAGAAGTTTCTCAATGCATTCCAAATGTTATCTGGAGGGTATTCTGTTGAGAATATCAACTTCTTGATGAGAGAAGAACTTGATGTCTGAGTTGTCTTGATGCAATGTCTACTTCCAAGGGGCATCTTAAGGAGTGTGTACCTATTTAGATCCTGTGATGATGCTTGTTGTTTATCTATGTATGGATGGATCTGTAAGCTTAACTTATCATCATTCCGTAGCCCCTTATATTTTGTGATGCTGTATGAAGTCTCGATGTGTCTGGCTGACCTTATATTTTCTGGTACTGTATTATCTGGCAGAAATACTGAGATACGGGATACACATAAATCCCGTGTTTTTTTTCACAAGTTATAATTATTTCATGCTACCATGATTGTTGGCTGGATGGATTTCTGGGTATTGCTAGGATCGGTATGTTGTTTTGGGGATATTCATGTTTTGTGCAAATAATGAATTCTTCGAAAATCTAATGTCAATCAGCATTTTATGTTGCAAGACTTTGCCGGAGCATCGCTTCGCAGTTGATGTGGTTTTCTATAGTACCAACATTCGGATTAAATGGCTTCTCTCTTTTTTGATTACTGGTAAGATCAAAATGTCGGCACAATTTGAAAACTCTACCATCTACTCTATTCATATTATAATAAATAAATTTAATTAAGGATGTGATATATCATATTACTATGAATCTGAATAGTTACAAACTGAATCAGTTTACGTTGTCTTTTCCTTTTGTTACGCAGATTCAGCCATAGTGTTGTCTTTTCCTTCAGGTATGTAGATTCAGCCATAGGAAATTAGGAACACAGTGAGTGAAGTGGAAAGTTTTCATTAGCACGTTTTCTTGTGTGAAGCGCAAATTACAGGATTGTGGTGTTCTTTGATTTTGGCCAAAATCTTCATGGTATGGAGGAATTTTCTCAAAGCTGAAACCGTAATTTTCTGACGGGCTGAGCATTACTCGCGCCGGCTAATGACTCCGGCCTGCTAATGCAAGGCCCAAACGAAGCAGCCGAGCAACCTTGAGGTTCCATCGGTTTGCCTGTTCGGTTACAAAAAGCACAGCACTTTCGTCCTTGCTCATATCTGAGCCCAAGATCCTGATGCTACTCTTCCTAGTGACAAAGAGAACCTCGGTCTCTGACCTCACTCCGAACCCTTAACCCTCTCAACGCAGCCATGGCCGCTCGTAGCCGATCCATCGATCGAATCCAATATCTCCCAAATGTGCGTGCAGTTCATCAGCTGAAATCAGGTTCACGTCACCATGCCGCTGCAGGAGATTCCGCACCAAAGGTAAAGCAAAAAACGTTCTTTGCTTCTTTCGTTCGTACGCGCAGCATATCAGCGTAGCCGTCGTCCTCGTCGTCCCCATCGATCCGTGTCCTACGCGGTTATCATGACACTGTTTGAATTGGAGAGCTATGCATTCGCAATGCAAACCCAGTCGCCATCACCGAAACGAACGATCGAAACTAGAGAGAGAGAGAGAGAGGTAGGTAAACAGATGGTTGGCACGAGCAGCGTGACGTGCACCGGTTCCCCCCCCCCCCCCCCCCCCCCCCCCGAGAGATTATATTCGGATTTGGTGTTCGCTTTGGCATCATTCATGCAGAGGATCTTCGTGTTAGAGTACAAGTGAATTGCTCTGTCTTTTCTCACCGGCTTAAGCTACCTTTGATTGAACTGATCGGTGCATACAACTCGAGGCGTTCCGGTTTTCATGGTGGATGGCGCTGTAGAATCAACCAATCAGGCTAGGCCAGGTCAGGCGAGGCGAGGCGACGGCGACGGCGACGACGACCGAAAGGCATGGCACCCGTGGTCGATCGATGGACGGATCGATCTCGGCCGTCGCCGTCGCCTGTCACTCACCCCCGGCTTTTCCATCCGACGCAATGCACGCCGTTTCGCTGCGATTGATCGATCGATGGATGCGTGCCCTGACGTCTCGATCGGTTCTGAATATCAACTTGCAAAGGCGATCGATCGATGCAGCTAGCTTTAGAATTGTCAAAACTGCATCAGCCGCAGCACGCATGGCTTGCTAATCGTCGGCTGCCATCTTAAGCAGAGGATGATCGATACTGGTGGTCGTTATTATCTCCTAATCCTGACGACTGGATATGACAAGTGTTAAAGGTGCACCGCCCCCAAGTGAGTATCTGATCGGTTTTGCTTTGGTTAATAGGACCTAATTCCATGTCATTTTCTCGTCCCATTTCGGTAAACAACAATCAAATCACACAGCATGACCGATATGTTCTTCAAGATACCTGCCGGTGGGTACACGAACCTTTTCTTAATAAAGATAATAATGGGTACATGAACCTACTCCCGGCTTTAATTAATTAATTAATTTGCAGAATACAAACCTATCTTCTCGAGCCTGCCTGCCCTAGTGAGAAACCAACTCTTTCAAGACTTTACACGCAGCAAGATGTTACTGCAAATCTGCAATCCTAACTTCAGAATCACCAACTTGTTTCTGAACTGTAGCATATCGTAGAGATTCATCGATCATCATTCACTCATAGTACTACCTAGTGTACTACTATCACACAGTGCCATGCTACTCCGGTACTAGCTTCGAAAAGGAGTGGACAAGAATTCGCACTTAGCAGCAGCAGCAACAGTAGTGGCCAGTGGATGATGACTGATCCAACAAAATTTTCACAAGATGACCAGAAGAACAATTTGGACCTGAAAAAAAAAAAAAAACCTTTGGTCCCCAAATCCGGCTACGACGACGACGACAAACGAGAGCCAATCCAACACTCCTTGGCCGGATTCCATGCCGACATCACCGGAGATCTCAGGTCATCAACATATGTCGCCTGGCATACGTTCGTATGTACTATGTGCGGCACCTGTTGCGAAAGGCCCAAAATCAACGTCAGATGCATATGGCTGTGATCCACATGAGCCTCGTTGAAAGATGGTGGTACTATAGATATTGGTGGACTTTAGCACATGTATGATGAGCGCATTTATGGTTTGATTGATATATACTAGCTTGTGAAATGGGTGTTTATCATGGGTAGGCTGCTTGTCTCATTCCATGATTAATTTCATGGTAGATGCTAAATGGAAGATAGTGACATTGTCACTTATACATCTATGGTTATGTCTCGTGTAGAGCGCTTGAATTTCACATGGAACAGTTCAATTCTCACACAAAGGTGTGGAATTCTTGCAAAATATATCCTATTCTCACTAATAAATTTCCTGCAATTAAAATAAGCCCTTCACGTCAGTGTGCTAATTAATAAACTCTTCTAGCTCTAAAAAAGACATATCACATATGCATTATCAGACTTCCTTAATAAAATGGATGCTAGGTAGCCTCTTGATGAGATCTTTCAACGGCATGTCACATTTGTTTTGATATTCTTCTGGCTTTTGTTTTGAAATATAGTTGAAGAAATGCAAATTTATTCAGTTTGTGGCTTAAACCAATGGGGGGAATGTCTCAGACACTCAAATCTACATTATTTTGTTTTAATTTGAGGTACACAGTGTTTTAGAAACAAAATGATTGTGGCTACTCCTACACTGTTTTTCCTACTCCCCAACCGATTGGTTGGTTTGGAGTTGGAAGAGAAGGGATAGATAGCATATTTGACAAGAAAATGCGGCTAGTTCATGCATGCAATCTTCAGGTTCCATCCAAGGCTGACTTGCAAGATACTAATGAAGATAGATTAACAGTTGGCAAACACTACACAACGAAGTGACCCTTGACTTAACGCTAGCGGCGGATGCTTCCACGAAGTTTCTGCATAACGGTTCATGTTTTCTCAGGCCCAGACTGACTGATCACTGGTATATCCTAGTATGTCATCTCAATGTTACAAGTAACAACCACATTTTTCTCAATCACTTTATTTTTTTGCATCCAACAGAAGAGACCAGAGTTGTGTATGACTCATCCAATGCAACGGCAAAAGAAAGCTGTTAGGCCTAAGATGTTTTAGGTACACAGATGTTGTACAAAAAAACGTGCTCATGACCGCATGTTGCCTGCACAGCCAAGTGTCCAATGTGCATGTGAGCAAGGCATCAGCTGCTCACTGTCACTGTCCAGAGCACGTTACACAGGCTCTGAAACCTAACAAAACACTGCAATCACCGAACTTCTCTTCGTCTCCTACCTTCCTACCCTGTCCCTTCTGAACTATAGTAACCTAATTAGATAAAACATATTATAATCTAAATTCATAATACTAAGATGTGTTAGAACTTAGGACTATCCAATAGTAATCTAATACTTAGATAGAACATATTATAATTCAGATTTCTAATATTAAAATTAATATTAAAATGTGTTAAGACTATATAGATATGTAATGTGTCTAAGACTGTCTAGATATATACTCACTCCGTCAAAAAAAAAAAACCTTGATAAGGATGTAACATAACCTACGATAACGAATTTGAACATAGATCGTGTCTCATCTTTACCAAGGTTGGATTTTTTTTTTAACGGGGAGAGTAGTACTAATATGTATCCCATTTAACATAGTGTGCTATATTTTAGGAGAGGGGTAGTACTAGCATCCTACGTTGGCAGGTAGGCACACACACCGTTTTTTGGCAAAACTTCGTGACAAGTTCCTAATCCTATACAAAAAAAAAAGTGGTACCTTTGGCTGCTCGGTTTGCTGTACAATATGCCTCTCCCCATGCAATCACAAACAAAACCAGACAAATGCAATTTAAGAGCTTAACCTTCCCGACAACATCTTAATGGTATACACTGGGTTACACCATAAACAATGGTTAGCATCATACTCCCAGAAAACACTAAAAGAAACCTGAGATCTACAAAGCTCTGGATCTACTACTAGTACCTCACAAGGCCATGTTGATCAAGATGGGCCATCACATCACCCCCCCTGATGCAGCTCATGATGCAAAGAGAAAGGCAGCTTAAACTCGAGCCTGAAAAAACAAATGCAAGATGCACTGACCCTGGGAAGCAAATCACATGGTTGCCAGCCTCTCAAGAGATCTAAAGTATAGGTTTAAATGACAATGATAAAAAAGACACCCTGGTTTTTTTGTTAATTATTGGGGACAACTTAGGGTTCTGGGACACTACACAACAGTAGTGGTTAGCACGCAGATGGAAGATGATGCGCAACAGGCAGTACATGCGACAATGGGATTCCTCACATGAGGCTGGCTGGCCTCTTCACTTGCTAGTAGTAGTTGCTATAGCTTGCTCTCAGTGTCTCAGTGAGCTGGGTGCTTTGAGGCTTCACTCCCTCCAGGATCCTGAAAGATGCAGAGGAAAAGGGAAGGATAAAAAGCAAATAGGAATCAGGCAGTTGATGTCATGAAAGATCTAAATGGAACAAGGACGACTTCTGAGATCAAATCATTAGTAGGGCCTGTCCTTATGATGACAATGCACAGCCTAGGGCATTTATTATTGTAGTTGCAGGAGCAATAGAGCAGTCATGGTCAAAGTAACATGATCATGGCAATGGAACAGTGATAGGCTGAATGGCTGATAGAGACAGGCAACAAATTAATGCATTAAATTTCAATTCCTCCAATAGCTTCTTGATTCATAACAGCGATGTGACCAAGTAAAAGGGGAGGGGGGGGGGTGTAAAATGGACTACAAAAATAACTCAGAGAGAACCCCAAAAATATGAAAAAGGAAACAATTATCATAGTTGAGTTTTGAGATCTAAAACATAAGGCAACGGATGATGGAATATTGGAGCATTGTCATTCCTTCGTCTGAGCAGATCAAAAGATGGCTAATCTAACCCTGCTGACAGGAGCCGGCCTGCAATCAGTTCCTACTCTTCATCTAACAGTAAAATGGTAGGCATCAGTCGAGTTGCAGCAAGGAAAAGAAAGATCCCCATCAGGCATCAGGTGGCTCACTCGACAAACTTCTCCTCATCAACAGTACATACATCAAGAAGAGCCTCATATGCCTCATTTCTGAATGCCTCATTGTCAGCTAAGAAAAGAACAATTTGGAGATCCGCATAATTGAAGAAGTTCCCCACGGCATTTGAAAATCATCTGCGGGAAGCTTCTGTCTCTGCTTCTGATAGACTGATCAGGGTTCAGGAATACAATAGCAATGATAAGGTTTAATAGAACAAACTTGTTCGTGAGTACAACAAACTTCTTCCTGTAGCAGTACTACAAGATGTTAACAAATGAAGGCGCATCATTTCTTGGTCCTGCCAGTGATCGATACAAGTACAGTTTATCGACAGTCTCCATCTCCCCTTCATCATCAGGATGATCCTTCATCACTTCAACCACCAAGTCAGGCATTTGCTGAGCTACATCTCTACAACCCCTCATAGTTAGCCTGCATGAATTCATCCATAAGAACCTCATGTTGTAAAAATAGCTCAGGCCAGAGAGCAATCCCTTGTCACTAAAAGGACTATCTCTGACCTCAAGCTTCTGCAACCTAGTGCACCCTTCAAACACAGATTGGAGAGACATGTCACTATTTCCAGCAAAGGCAACAGACAGTGTCTTTATTAGTTTCCCATATTTTCCAATGTATGCAAATGCCTTATCAGTGAGCAGGCCAGAGACTGAAAGTCTAGTGAGCTTCTTGCAGTTCATCACAATTGCCCCAAAACCATCATCCATGGGCTCCCCGGTGATCCGATCGGGGCGGTGACGCCCCATAATACAAAGACGGAACGTTACCAGGTCAGAGCAGTTCTTGGACATAGCAATAACTGCTGCATTTGTCATGCGCTGGCAAAAGTAGAGAATTGATTCAAGCTTCCGGCACCCTTCTGAGATTGCCTGAAGACCAACATCTGAAACCGATCCCTCAGAATCCTCGGTGGCATCGAAAGGAAAAACTCGCAGCTCACGAAGTTCTGAGCATGTCTCAGCCACAGCCCGAAGGCCTTCATCACCCACCGTATCTAGAACCTAGAATAAGAAATTCAAAAAAAAACATCTAAGTTCGCGTAGGTACA
Organism: Oryza punctata; assembly: GCA_000573905.2. Taxonomy (NCBI): domain Eukaryota; kingdom Viridiplantae; phylum Streptophyta; class Magnoliopsida; order Poales; family Poaceae; genus Oryza; species Oryza punctata. Next base: position 38,404,053 of record CM002489.2, on the reverse strand, counting down.
TCAATATTTATTCTCATTCAAAACAGATAAATCTATATTTATGCATTGGGAATGAAAAGGCTGACAAGATAATTACCCAGAAAGTGCGAAGACGGACGCAGTTGCGAATAATCGGTGTGAGCTCCTCAGCAGTTAGGTTTGCAAAGCTAAAATTAAGGGAAGTGAGATTGGCGCAGACTGGGTGGATTGCTGGGAGGTATTCTGGATTGACATCCCGGAAACCTGACAAACAAATCAGAGACCTTGATGCCGCAAAAGATGTAGCAAGCTCAGTAACAGACAGAGCACCACCAGGGCCTGGCTCAGAACGGAATGCACCAGTACCAAGGTGTGTGAGCTGGGGAGCCCTTGCCATTAGACGGCGCAATTGCTCTACTGTCACATGGTGATTCATTCGCAGCCTGCGCATAGCTGGTGAGCGTGCAACAAGCGCCTCCAGGGCCTCAAAGTTGAATGGGACACTAACACAATCAAACACAAGTGACTCCAGCGACGTGTTGCACTCCGGGAACTTGGAGATCCAATCCACTAGCTCATCCTCCTCCTCGTCAATATAGTCTTCAATCAGATCCAGCACACGGAGATGCCTAAAAATGAATTGTGCAAATCCATGAGATACCGCATTTCAGTGACATAAAACTATTTTAATCGAGGAAAAGCAGAAGAGACACCCGTTTTTAATGTGAAATGTCTCACTCTATCCCACTTTGGGATGGATCATGCTTATTTACTAGAACTACTTCACACACAGACCTAACAAGAAAAGGAGAAACTTTGCAGCTAGTAACTCGGAGACTTGCCACTCCAAGATTCGATTGTGACACTACCAAGTGTCGCACACTTAGTGATTAGATCGTCAAGAACAATAAAGATCTAATTTCGACAGGAGACGTGTAGCGATGAGAAACCAACACGGACATAAAAGCTCTCAAAAATCAGATTCTGATGCATGGCAGAATCGGCCCAATAAAACTAAAAAGCGTAAAGACTGTGTGCACATTAAATAAAAAGCAGAATTGCATGATGCAGCTAAGCATCGATCAAATGCACCAATGATAGTATGATATCCTTGGCTCGCTGCCTTAGATTCAGCTGGGATGCATCATCCAAATCAGACGAGAGGTTTATAGAGAAGCGTACCGGCACCGCTCGGCGATGGCGGCGAGGCCAAGCGTGCTGAACCCATCGCAGCACACCAGCGACAGGTCCTTGAAGAGCGGAAATGACTTGGCGATGAGCGCGAGGTCATCGTTGGAGACGGTCATGCGCTTGAGGCAGATGCGCTCGAGGCGCGGGTAGGCGGGGCCAAGCGCGGCGACCCAGGGGGAGACGTAGGCGCCCCAGCCGTAGGGCACGAGGCTGAAGTCCGCGAACCGTGGCTTCCCCTTGAGCACCACGGCGCGCACCCCGCCGAACCGCTCCACGGCGCGGCGCGGCGACACCGCGTAGCAGTTGCCGATGAACAGCTCCCGCCGCGTCTGCGCCTCGGCGCGGTACCACGACCGGCACACCAGCGACGCCGCGTTCCGGTCCCGCGCCGCCGTGAGGAACTCCAGCACGCTCTCCAGCACGTTCTCCAGCACCTGGTCCGGCGGCGCCCACCTCCCCCCTCCGCCTCCGCCGCCGCCGCCGCCGTTCCCTCCCCTCAGATCCGGCATCCACCTGTCCCCACCTCCCCCTCCCCCGTCCCCATCCCCGCTCCCTCCTGACCCATCCTCCGACATCTCCGACGGCGGCGAGTCCGACCCCTCCCCCGCATCGCGCATCCCGGAGGATGAGGAGGAGGTGGAGGTGGAAGTGGAGGCTAGGGTTAGGGATTGGGGGATCGGCGAGGAGGAGGAGCAGGAGGGGGGAGTGCTCATGTGACACTGCGGAAAAAGGATTAAATAATGATTAGATCTGAGCAGCGAGCTGGACTGGACTGAGCGAACAAAAAAGCCTTTTTATTCTCTCTCTCTCACTCACTCACTCTCTCCCTCCCATTTTTTTTTCTCCTTTTCTTCGCTTCAGTTTTGGGCTTGTTGGGAGGAAGAATGGATGGTACCGGGAGGAAGAAAGAAAAGGAACAGGATGAATGCGCATTGGCCATCACAATTCACACTACAGTGATGAGAGAAAAGGACATGGACTAGCATCATAGCATAGCATAGCATAGCATAGCATGGCTTGTTTCTTTCTTCTCTCGGCATGAAGCCGTCAATATTTTTGCATCTGTTTCGGCAGGCTTGGTAAAACTGGGAGTGGTTAAAGTTGTGGATGTTAAATGTGTGGTGCTAGTAGTAGTAAAGTAGTTTAGGCTGCAGTTTTATCAAACTGTAACGACTTGCCTCAGTACCTACAATTTTAGAGGTTGTGTTTTATGCGAGGGAGATGAGCTTAAACACAGGAATATTGTGTGCAGTAACTGAATCTTGGAATATCAGGTGCATGGTTGGAAGCAAATTTTGGTGATGAAATAACCATGTCAATTCCAATGGGAATACTGGAATAGTAATAATGCTTTCAACGATTGGTGTACTTTTCTTAAAATAATAAATGCTTAGCGCACGAATTACCTCCTAGAGGTGGAAGGAATTTTGTGAGAACTGCACCATGTAAAATTCATGAGTTCCAAAGAACCCTTTCTATTTAAACACTACATGGATTCTGAAAAATATGATAGCTAAGGTTAGAAGGGATTAGATACCTTAAACATCAGCTTAGCAGTTTGTTTAAGTCAGTTAATCCTTCTAATCTTTAAGCCCGTACCCATAGAGCTTGTATCTATCCAATAGGGTTCATATCAGCTTAATTAAGTCACTTAACTTTAAGTCACTGACATGTGGAACCCTCTTTGCTATGAACTCACATGTTTGTGACTAAGTCTGCTCTCTTTCTATTGCTTATTCTCTAACTACGATGCCAACCTACAATATGGCGTTTGCATCCTGGACCTTGTCATTGCAACCTACTTAACGGACCAAGTGTCTGTTCTCATATTGAATTCGGCATCTCTGACCTACATAATGCACTAATGTCCTCGTATTAGATACTATCATGACGATTCGCCTAGCAAAATATCACTGTATCTGCAATCTACCCTTGCAACTTTGGTTGCAAGGCCTATTCTGCGCGCACGCAATTGTTCCTCGTTGCCTCAAACCACGTGTGTTTGATTTCTCAAGCAAGTTCGTCGTTATAATCCGTCACTGTCTGATATTTGAACACTCCTTTTATGTGATCTCCCTTCAAGTTTATTCGCGATGACGTGCCATCAGGTTTATTCGCGATGACTCTCCTCACAGCTCCCATGAACGATGTTGTCTCAAGAGTGCCAACAGTGAGTTAAGATGATCGATTCGTCCAAGCTTAGTATCCCTCATCTCATGCAGCAAGCGAGTACCTCATAGTCGAGGTACTCATACTCGATGAGTGGCGATGGTAGTGTTTCGATCCATGACGGTGGTAACAACACATATTTAACATCAAAATCAGACATGGAGATTAATTCCCTTCAAGGACAAAACTACCCTTCATGAAGAATTTATTTGGATTGTTACCATTTTTTCGCCCTACCAATATTTTGGTAGTGCCAAAACCTTGGGTAACTTTTAGCACTTTCAAATTTGATAGTGTAGGTTTTGTACTAGTGTAGGCACAAATTGGTAGTAACCATATGTTATTATTGAAGCTGAAAAAACTGATAGGACAAAAATTGGTTTCAATCAAACAAGCCAGAAACCGGAGATGAAGCTAAGCTGCAATTTCTCAATGTCTCATAATTGTTTTTTTTTTTCAATCTCATTACTGAATTAGTACTTGCTCCCATCACAAGAAATACAGTACCCACATAGGCTAGAGTAGAGCCTACTGCTAGCAAAGTTGGAACTTGGAAGGCTGGTCCGGCTTTTCAACAGAGGACGTGTCACACACCCGAGCTGTCAATTGCTTTCATTGCTTAACCGCCCACACTATTGCGGAGATTCACAAAGCATGGCCACTCCTGCTGCCTCACCCTCACATGCAACGCCTCACTGTACAACCGCGCCGCCGAGAGGCACCGACCGACAGCCGGGCCCCGCGCCACGAACTGCTTCGCTACACAACAAGCCGAGCAAAGCCAAGCGCGGCGCGACGCGACCCAACTCGACTTCTTGTGCTCGCTTTCCTCTGCCTCCCCCGACGTGTCCACCTGCCAACCAAAATTTCCCCCCGTTCGGCGAGGCGGTGAGTGCAAAGTTTTCGGCGTCGTCGAAAGGCTCGTGCGCACAACGTGATAGGGCGAGACGGCAGATAAAATGGAGGATGGATATCAGAGGCATTGCAGGGCTCCACACCAAACTTGTGTGGTAGTGTAGTCAGCCCAGTCGGTGGTTCATTGTCCTCCTCAATCTTTCGGTTGATCTGGGCGTGCAACTTCTTGTGTTTGTTTTTGGTCTTTCTGAGTGGAACGTCTGTCTCTTGGTTCTTGTTGTTGATGGTGCAATGTAGAAACGGAAATGCTGCATGATTGGGGAATTTATACCGCGAAATAAGGTGACAATTCCTGCTTCATTTTCCTTCTTGTGTCCGTGGTACTTTCAACATTGGAGAGACAGTGATTCCTCAGGGAAAGACAGCCAAAGCCTAAAGGAAATGAAGGCACGCCGCGTTTATGACAGTACACTGTAGCAGTGTAGCATCAGATGTCCACCCATGGCTCAACGAACCATGCAACGCATGGGATGGTAAAACTGGAGAAATGGATATCACTTCGCAGAGATATCTTTTCAGCTAGGACCAGCCGTATTTTACCTCGGAACTCATGAAAACTCGTCAGCACCCGGACGCAGTCGCCTATTTGCTCACGAGGCCTCAACTTCAGAGAGTTTCGTCTGCACCGCGCGGTGTATGGTATCCGAAGTGCTCGGTCGCATATATTCTGCACGAACATTCAGATTTCCCCGTTAGTAAGGAAGCAGGAATAGAAAAACGTAGGACGGCAACGATGCAGGAATGGGGCAAAACAAAGGAACATAATACAGATAAAGATCCGTTTGAAACACAGGAAAGAAACATTGGATTAGAAAGCAGGTCCATTTGTACATTTGCTTCGTACGGAAAAAGCTTTCCATTAGATCTGAGCTCATTTTTATTTGCCTTTCAGATCAAACATTAGGAAGCAATCCATTGTTCCAAACAATGGATATGCAAAATACATTCAATCAAAGCCTACAAGTTCACGTTCCTCCGGAAATCATCCAATCCAAACGAGGCCTTGTATTGTCCCAGGCGTAGATTACAGGTCAAGTCCTAGTCCCTCCATAAGTTTTCAGCCCAGTTCCATTCTTTTCTCTTTTTTTTTCGTGCAACTCTGTCTCTGGTTAGTCTCTCCTAACAAAATGCAAACTAGAGATGCCCCTTCAGAAGGAAAAATATATATAAATCAAGATAACCTTAGTACAAGGCAAAGCGTACTAGATGATACGAGTATATGACTTGTCTTGTCGGTTCCAGTTTAAAAACTGTTAATCATCTCACGTTTGAGTGCAGTATAGTGAAGCAATTCTATAGTGATCTTTCTGATATTGTAAATGTGGTAGTAGTAGAAAACATTTATTTCTTTGCAAGCTAATGATGGATTATAGTGATTCTAGGAAATGGATGAGGAACAATGGCATGAAGAGGAGCGGTTTAAGCCTGAGAAGAAATGTCGAGCCACTAAATTTTCTTGGCACTCACAAACAAGCCAGTTGCAAAGTCTACCCATTGTCCTCCCTAGGGAGGATGTAATTGGGAATATAAGTTGTTGGACGGTGTATTACTGGACTGTAAAAAGTGAAAAATTCCTTGGCAAAAAATGATGTTGCTTCTTTTCATATGAAACTGGAGCAGGGGCTTTCTCCCCTGGTTCAAAAAAAAGAGAGGGCCGGTTCTGTTTGTCACGTAAATGCTTGGTTTGAAACTTCACGTTATGAAATAAAGTGGACCTATTGAGTTTGAAATGTGTCAGACACAGCAAAGTGTGATGCATGGCAAATTTCTTTGGCCAGTCCTTTGGTACGTTTTCCAATTTACAATCTCTATAACCATGTATGGGTGCTACTAGTTTAGCATCTTCTACTGGAGGGACTAGACACAACTAGCAACAATTTTTATATGTTACAGTGTGCAAACTAAACACACTAAAATTCGGTGGTGGATAACTGTGGATACCAGTCAAATTACCAAACTTAGTATCACTTTTCTGTCAGAAGCATACTTCGGCTTACTAGTATTCTTACCATACTACTACACAAGCAGAAATGCAGATGTGCTGTGTCTGCGTAAAATAATTACACACATTCCTCTTTTATCTCCATCGAACTTGATGGATATGACTATAAATGAATCAAATGATTCTACCTGCGACAAGCTGTCAGTCACATGCCCCCTGAGAAGCTGAGCTCTCGAAAGAGTCCAGAATTGATTTGTGGGAAACATGTTACATGGAGCCAAGATAGGTGGTGTGAAATTGCATGTTTGATGCAAAGAAATTCAGTGTTACGCTTTTCTATTCCGGCTTGAAGCATATGCATAGCTTCTATGTTCTGTTTTAGCATGAGGAAGAAAAAGGATTCAGCATGAACAAGATCCTGTGCAGCCAATGTTTCTCTTGATGGTTAGCTGGCGGATGGGCTAATTGGGCATGGTGCATAAAGCCTGGTGTACTTTCTACATTCCGGGGTGGGAGTTACCTTGTGATATTAAAGCACTCACAGGCTCACAGCACTGGTTTTCTTTAGGCAAAACATGCAGTTCATGAAGTTTTTCCACTGATCTGTGTGTGGACATCCATCAACCAGCCTGCAGAAGTAAACTGTGTTTCAGCATTAAGACAGCTTTTGATTAGCATAAATCAAACTAGAAAGCAAAGGACTGAAAGTAAATGCCCTTGTATAGTAACTAAAGAACTTCTTATAATGTTTAGGTAATGTTCTGCCATGATCTAACTGAATATGAATATCATACTCTATAAAGCACATATATCACAAATAAGTGAATTTGCAGTATGAAAGATCATAGACACTAGCTAGCAAACCTTTTGATCTCATTATTAAAACTAGTTACTGACTTACTGCTTTAGAATTCTCCTGGTCAACTTTTTACCTATATCCCCATGGCTAGGATTCAAGTTCCCATTACACTCCTGCTTACAGCCTAGATAGGGATAACATACCTGAATTAGTTACTAAAACCCAGTAGAAACTGTCCATCCTGATTTTATTTTATTTTTTTGAGAAAGAGAGGGGTACTTATCCCATTTCATTAATGAAATTATAGTAGTTCTACAAGCATTCAAGGTTCCTCCATCCTGATATTTGATAAGCTTATATATATAGATGTTCCAAATATAATATGGAAAACATACAGCCCTTAGCATATGATGTTTATTAGCATCACTACTCTGGTATTCTTACTTTTTCAAGAATCAAGATTTATTATGATCACTCAGTGAGCTTGTAATAATATTGCTAATCAATACTCTTTTTGTGATATCTACAACAAATAAATGGCATCACATGTGTTTCATCAGAGACCAATAATGAGTGGGAAACAAAAAAGAAAATCACTACATTGGATCAGCCGCATACTTATCATTAAACAGGTCAGGTCATAAACGAAATGTCCATTAAGCTATGATGGCATCTCTGACAGGGAACTGATGTTTGGGGTGGTTGGATATCCTTTTTTGTTACAAGCTCACTTTGAGGTTGCTTTCCGTAATGCTTGAAAAGCTATGTATTAGTTTGATTTCCACGGCTATCAGAGAGACGATTTTTCATGGTGAAACTGGGATCATATCCTTCCTGCAGAACTAAAGGAAATCGTAAGGTCTACATGTGAGGGTTGCCACTTGCCAAAAAAGTGCTACCAGGAAATGCAGGTAAGATAAGAATGATTGATTGAAATATTTTTGTTTGCTTAGCCAATTTAGTCATTATGCTGATTGCACGAAACAAGCACACTGCAAAGTGTTGGAGCTACCAAAAAATGTAACTGATTGTGCTTTTCTATGTTGAAGGTACATAAGAGTAATGTTGTGTTGCTATTAGCCACATGCAAGTTTCTGTTCAAGTATGCAACCAGCACTTAAAGCATTTCACAGATGCAACTTACTACTAGACAAATTGGTAAAATAACACTGAACCTATATAGGACCCAGGAAAATTTTTAATACATTTGCAAGTGACAACCAATTGCTGTAATAAACCAGTAATTAGCTAACCTCATATAAACTCTTGATCATCTGCACTAACAAGAAATCTCAAAATACTCATTTCCTTCTCAGACCTATGCTCTTCTTCTTCTGTGTGATTGCAAAACGCCTAGACATTGCAACATTGTAAAATCTCCTCATATGTTCTGACAACCGATGTATCGCGCCAAGGTTGCCTACAGCTGATAGCCGCAACATGATAGCATCAAACTTCTTGTACGAAAGTTTCATGCCACGGTTTATTACCTCATCTAGAAGAGCGGTCGCATCTTCCATTCTTCCAGAATCAAACAACCCATCAATCATTGTTTCGTAGGTATCAACAGCACGACGGCATCCTCTCTTGTCCATCTCAATCCAAATATTGATTGCCCTATCTGGCTCTCTCATCTCAAAGAACATCACCATCAGCATATTATATGTATGAACACTAGGCTCACAATGTGCCTCTATCATCCTTTCACAGAGTTCAAGCGCGTCATCAGCCTTTTGAAAACCACAAAGCACCTTCAGAAAGCAATTGTAAGTGACAATGTCAGGGGGAAAGCCAGCCTTCGCCATCTCATCTAAAACACAATAAGCAGCATCCAGTTTATCTACCAACAACATGCCTTCAATCAAGTCTTTATATGTTGACACATCAGGCATACAGCCGCACTTTCTCATTTCTGAAATCAGTTCAAAGCACTCCTCCATCTGACCAGCCTTGGCAAGTGCCACAATCATAATCGAGTATGTCTTAGCCGTGGGCGATGAAATTGTTGACCCTTCTGTTCTCATGAACTCAAACAACTCCCTTGCCTCTGAGACCAAACCAGCACTGCAAAATGAGTCAATTGCAGCGTTGTAAGTGAAGTTCTCAGGGGTGTGCTTCATCTGAATCATTTCCTCGAGCACCTTCATGGCCCTCTTGGGGTCCCTTGCCCGGCACCACCCGAAGAACAGGATACTGTATGTCTCGGCATTCCCCAGCAACTTCCTCTTCACGCGGCTGAACACCGCTTCCGCCTCCCGGACCATCCCGCACTTGCAGAAGGCGTCCAGCAGCACGTTCAGCGCGTCGGTCTCCGGCGGCGTGCGCATCCGTACCCGCCGCTTCTTGGCCAGCTTCCTGAGATGCGTGAGGTGCTTCTCCGTGTATGCGCGCAGGATACCCAGCAAGTCATCGACCGGCACGGACCTCATGCGGCGGCGCTTCATGTGGTCGAGCACGTCGCAGAGGACGCCGAACTGGCGGGCCTTGTACCGCGTGCCGGAGAGGATGTCGATGACGTCGTTGTACGTCGCGGCCTCGTGCTCGTAGCCGTCGTGGTGAGACGCCCAGACGAAGAACCGGAAGGCCAGCTTTTCGTCGTAGCGGAGGCGATGCAGCACGTCGGACACGAGCGGGGTGGTCAGCTCGGCGCCCAGCGCGTCGAGGGCCGCCTCCGTTCCCTCGCTGGAACCCGCCGCGGTCTCGATCACGGCGTCGTAGATCCTATCCGAGAGCGCCGCGAAGCGCTCGTCCTGGAGGTTGGTGGGGAGGACGACGTGCGTGGTGGAGCAGAACCGTCGCGCCGGGAGGACCGGGAGATGCCGCTGCCCCGGAGGTGGCGGCACCGAAGTGGGGTTTAGCGGTGGGGAGAAGCGGTTAGCGGAGTGCGTGGCCGCGAGCGAGGAGAGGGGCGCGGCCGCGAGAAGGCGGCGGAGGTGGCGGAGCCGGAGGGTGAGGTGGGGGCAGGTCATGTGGCCGGGGAGCGTCAGAACGGCGGCGCGCCGCGGCCGGCGGCGGTGGGAGGACTCGCGGAGCGGATAGCGGCCGCGCTGCGGCGGAGGTGCGCCTGAGAAATTGCGTGGCCAACGGACCGATGACTGGGCCGTCCGAATGGCCCATCAAAGTTGGATTGCTGAGCCAATCGGAGGTCCGGCCTGTTCAGCCTGTTCAGATCTCCGGTCCTTTTCAGTTCAGCGACTTCGCCGGATCCAGGGATGGTATCATGGCAATGAGACGGATCGGACAAGGTCACAAGGGCGGAGCAATAACATCTATGCTCAACAGTTTTAAGAAAAAAAAGAGACTGTCTAGCTATGCGTCGGCTGAAAATTTTTATAATTTCAGCCACATTCCTAACCGTTCGACGAAACACATGGGGCGATCCCCCTACCTCGCCTTCCGCGTGTCGCGCGTCCGCATGCCCGACCACCTAGCTTCTTGGGTAGGATTTGGGCTTCACATCTGTTGGGTTTTTGTTAGTAGTGAAGGCCCAGCAAACAAATTACGAACTAATCTTTACCGCACCAAATTTATAAAGCCCAGCAAGCACACAAAATTACAAAGGGAAAAACAAAAGAAAAAGGTCCAGACGTCCAGTTACAGTCCCAGAAGCTGATAGATCACAACAGCTTAAAAATGACCCTCATGTCTTAGTTTCGATCTGAGCACCAGGTTCTCCAACTAGAAGTAATTTTGTTGTGTGTTTTCCACCCTCTTCTAAGGCCCAAATAGATAATATTTTTGTCCACTTGACCACCTAAAAACAGTAGGCTATGATTGTAGTAGTACAACATAGATGAAAATTACCTTTGAATGAACAAATATAGCTGATAAAGCTATCTATTAGGATTCTTTATTTATTTAAGCTACAACGAAAAACTGATATGAAGCACGCATGAGGATCCTAATTGGTAAAACCTGGATATATTCTGAGTTTCAAAAATACCTTAAGTATGTGCGAAAAAACTGATCCGTGTGGATAAAATAGTTTACTAGATGTACAAACAAACTGAACTTCATGATGCCATTTACAAATTAGAAAGGGCCAGGCATCTAGAAATTCTTACCTGGCCCATATATATATCCCAATAAAAGATTAGCCTTTGAAAACCACAAAAGCATCACATATCCATGATCAGGTAGCTCGTTTACTGCCGCATAATCCAGAAAAAAATGACAAGCATCCATTGCTTTCTCTGCAACATGTTTCTCCCATAACCGGGGGAGGATGCACTATAACTTTATACAACTTGGTGGCAACTTCGTACAACCTTATTCATCTTCCTGTGATAAATGACAAACTGCCAACTAATTAGTTGGTATATAAAATGAATTCGGATCTGATAATAACAAATTGCAGACTTGGCAAACAGTGCACAGGCTCTCCTTTGTAATTCCTACCGCAGATTCCATGCCAGTATATACTGTGAATCTCCTATCTCAATGTTTATTTGCTCGAGCTCACAAGCTAAACGAGCTGGCTCAAGCTTGCTATCAAGCCGAGCTGAATCAGACATTTAGCTTGTTACACGAGCTGAGCCAAGCCAACTCATTATCCTAACGAGTCACAGCGAGCTGAAATATGTATATAGCATCTAATAAAAAAAACCCTTAACCATTGAAAACTGACATAACTAATTGTTGACAAAACTAATTTCTGACAGAACCGATAGAACTATTTCTTACAAAACTAATAGCATGTTTAGGAGCTTGATTAATATGAAATTTTAAAAACTGACAAAGACAAATAAGATAAATTTAAAAAATTGACAAAGACAAAAGTAAACAAGATAAACATTGACAAAATACAAGACTGATAAAACTGTTCCTAACAAAATTAATAGAACTGACATAACTGCTTATCACAAAGCTGACAAAACTAACAGATGACACGGAAATTAAGCTAGATTAATCAGATAACTAGATTAGATGCATGCTAAAATAACAAAAGTAAAACTTATAGTATCTAGCACAATACATGTAGTCTAAAATTTTGGAATTATATATGACCATGTAAATTTACAAACATGTTCACATCTAGGCTTGCAAAAAATATTTCTAGTTATATCAATTTAGAAGGCACCTAACAAGCATGAACTGCACAAGGGGTGAAATGAAGCAGAGCAGCAAGAAGTGTTGCCCCATATCTAGTAGTACCATCCGCGACAGTACCATCATGCTGGCCAAAGCTAGCACTATGCGTAAATCGTCACCGGCACCCTCTATTCTTCAGCTTCACCTAGAAGAAGAAAACCAAACCCAGAATCCTAGATTAGCAACATGGAAACTCCTCAATGCAATCCGTCCGCTTGGAAATTTCAAACAAAACCGCCGCCCACGCACACAAGGCGGGATCTTTGTTTCCTCAAAACACCAAAACCATGCCACAGGTCTCACACAAAACTGCCACAAAAACCATAGCTTTCTTGTAGGGTTCCAAGCCAAAACTCTTGCAACCAATTTGAGTTTTCAATTATGAGTTTGCAGTATACACAAACAAATTTCACCTACCAAAATAAAAAGAATTTCAGAGCTTAAAATAATCTGAAAAATTATCCAGAGTTGGCCATGTTTTTTTATGAAGAGATAGCATAGATCTGTGGCCAAAAAAGTCTAGGCTGATAATGAGTACGATAAATCCCTAAACTTCATCCAATCAATAGATCAGAGCCAAAAAAATCCTACATACAAATCAGATGGTCAACCAAATCCTTCAATCCACCAAAATGCTATCTTCCCGAACAAAATACTTACTCACAATGGGAATCGCTGGAAGTACCAAAATGCTTCCCTTAGGAAGATGGGAACAAATCAGATGGGTTGGCGGTCTCTACTGCCTAGCCAACTAGCAGAGAAGGTGGACTGACCCCCCCTTCCGGCCATCGCCGGCGGCAAACCGCCGGAATCGGGGGAAGAGAGGGGTCAAGGATCCAGGGTTGAGATGGGGAATTTTACTGCAGTTGCTAAATCTCGTTCTTCAGACTCTAGCTTCTCAGCACTAAGCTCAAACATAAATTAAAGATATGGGCTTAGTTTAGATGTTGGGCCTATTCCAAACCAGGACAGGCTGCAGCCCGATTACAAAACAACACGAATCTTCAGGCTAAATCTAACGGGCGTTCGGCTAAAAACCCAAATATTCTCAGCCGGCTGATACATAGCAATTCCCTTTTTAATAACAAGAGTATCTCTATACATAGATAATTAAAAGAGCAACATAATTAATAAGCTAGTTCGGATTTTAAAAAATTAATAAGCTAGCTAAATTATCGCTTTAACTTTTAAGTTTCCGATCATCAATACAACATTCAACAATTTCATCAAAATGAGGAAGACTGAAAGTGGTGAGAATTGATTTAGATGTAGCCGTTTAGTGTTTTCATATTGAGTTGAGAATGTATAATATCCGATTAAATGCGACAAGGGGAAGAGGATATGAGAGATGGGCTACAAAAATCAGCTATAAACATACACCGGGTCGAGTATATTGAAAGGGTCACTTAGATCTAGAGTAGGGTGAATAGGCTAATTTAAAAACTTAAGAAAATACGAAAGCAGAGTTTTTTGGAAATTCCGAAAATGCTTTTCGGAAATTCTGAAAACAACAGAATGTGCGCACTACTAAAGAAATGCTAGATCTAGCTACTCACAAACCTAAATCACTAGTACAAACAGCAACTAGAATTATAGCGGCACAAGCAAGTAAAGCTAGAGGAGGGAGAGAGGGATTTCACCGAGGTTCTTGCAAGATGAGTTGTTTCCGAAGTTCGAATCCTTGAGGGAATTCTACTCTCCGTTGAGGAGCTCACAAAGAGCTGGGTTTTTACTAACCTTTTCCTCAAGAGATTATACAAAGCACTCCTCCTTCCACTAGTGGTATCTCTTCCCTTTCGGTTGTGAGATCCGATTTTGACAAACTTCTCCCGGCCAACCACAAGTAACCCTTAACCGTCTAAGAGTTCTCAACCTACAAGAGTAATAAATGATGCAAAGATCTCTTGGAAATGATGTAAGTGCTCGCAAATCGTCACGAGGTCAACACCAAGCGCTCACGCAAACTTGAAACCGCAACTCTCACATACACACCAAATTCAAATCGAAGACCGGTGGAGAGGAGAATCAAGCAACCAAGACTCAAAAAATGAATCTCAAGAGTAGCAAGACAATGGCACCAATTTTGCAATGAGAGCAACAACTTGACTTGGAAGGGGAGTAGGCTATTTATACTCCCACTCACAGATCTGTCCGTTATAGGTAAAAATATCATTTTTGGAAATTCCGAAATAACTTTTCGGACAAGCCCGAAATAACTTTTCAGGTCCAGAACAACAGATCTCAAATAAAACAACTGGGATTTTTGGCACTTCCGAAAATTTTTCGGACAAATCCGTAAATGAATAATATCAAACCAATTTTCGAAAATTCCGAAAATAAATTTCGAACAAATCCGAAAACAACCCGAGGGATGTATTCCTTCGCTGCTTTTTCGGAAATTCCGAAAACCATTTTCGGACAACTCCGAAAATGTCCCGAGGGATGATTTGGAATTGTACATTTTCGGAAATTCCGAAAATGCCTTTCGGACAAGTCCGAAAACGTCCAGAGGGATGGTGTGCTGCACGATCTTTTTCAAAAATTCCGAAAGTTGTTTTCGGACAAGTCCGAAAACAGCCTGAAGCTTGTTTTCCTCTCAGACTTTTTCGGAAATTCCGAAATGGCACATCGGACAAGTCTGAAAAACATAGATAAAGTACAAATGAGAAGATATCACTTGGAAAAATTAATTTTTAAACACCCAACTCATTCCTCATCACCAATGCATCTCCCCTTTATAGTACGGCTTTCCTAATGACACAACAAAGGAAAATGTCCATTATACCATTTGCTCAAATACCGCACCACATTGTTTTCTCACTTTCACGGGGCTTTGCATTGAACCATGCTGTATTGAGAACTAACATTCCTTCACACATTACTCAATAAAATTATTAGTCATCTCTAATCGCATTGTTATTAATCACCAAAATTATTAGAGGCCTAGATGCACTTTCACATATGTTACTATGGGCGAAATATAAAACCACACGCTCAATAGGTTCTCAGGTCTCGGATATGTGCCCACGGACGAAAAATTGAACCCATAGCCATACTCATGAAACCCGGTGCCCATGGGTACCGGACCCATGGGGAAGATTGCCGTTCCTAATCGGATCATTATAGATAACTATTTGTTCCACAACTCTATAAAAGTATATTTCCTTTAAATACTTATTTTAAACTATTTGTTACGTTCGTTTTTTTTTCAATTATTTAATTTATCTCAGTTAAATAGATAATCTATCACATATCATGATCTGATGAATAGTTTGTTTCAAACGGGCCATGTACATTTTGTAGGAATGTATGCCACTCCGCAATGTTGTCACTTTGAATAATATCATTCAGAGACTTGAAACTGGAAAAAACACCACTCTAAAATATCTACTCTATTGCTGTTTGACACCCTGCGACCAGATTGCCCTGTAGTGATCTGTTTTGTCCATCGTCGTTGTATACCTGACAGCGCGACGGCTATAGTAGTTGACGTTGTTTCCATGCATTTTGGTTGTCCCATTAAACTGGTTGTAATTTGTACCCCTTTTTCAGCACGGTGTGCACGTAGAAAGTCAAGGAAAAAGTTCATATCGTTGTCATCTACATAAAACAATAACTATCCCTGAAAAAAAAAAGCATGTGAAAGTATCTTGATCGCTTACCGTCTAGAAGGGAACTAAAGGTAAAGCCGCTCTTGATTGAGCCGACTAGGTTGAATTGATCTTGAAAGATCTTTTCTTGGAATTTTGATGTTAACCTTGGGCAGACATAACGTACAGCACATCTACATCTATACTAATATAAAAAGGAGGAGTTGTGCCTAGCAATCCTACAGGTGAAATCATTCCTTCTCATCTCATCCGTCCATCCACCATCTCACCTAATCTCATCCATCCGCGATTCCACCGATTCCACCCCCACGCGATGAGTACGCCGCACAAATCCCCGCCGCGATGACTCCGCCCCGCGAATCCCCGCCGCCTCCTCGCTCCTCATCGCACTAATCCACTATGATTTCATCCTCCCAAATAGCGACCCCATTCTCTCTCCGCCGCGATTTTCGCCCGCGCTACCGCCACTGCGCGCTGACTCCGCCCTTGCGCTACGCGTTGACTCCTCGCTCCTCCTCGCTCCACGCCTCCTCGCGTGTCAGCGTCGCCGCCGCAGCCTACCCCTGCTGGCGCCGTGGTGGTTCCCCGCAAAAACACCGCACCCCACCGCAGCCTGCCCCCACCGGCGCCGTGGTGGTTCCCCGCAAAAACACCACCACCGTGCCATCCGATCCACCCCGCGGAAACCCCGCCGCCGTGCCCTTGGCCCCTCGCTCCTCAAACGCCGCTGCTCCCAGGATGACGCGGTCTCGCTCCTCCAATGCCGCTGCTTGCTTCGCCGAAAATCGCATCCTCCTACCATGGCGTGCGTGTGCCAACTCTCGCTATCGCCGAACATCACTGTGCACCATCCCTCCACACTCCCCTGTCGCGCCCGCATGCTCCACCCCGTCCTACGCCAAGGACACATATCCGACCGCGACGATGACGATGGCAGGGCTCCTCGCCGGAGCCCGGAGCTCAGCCAGATCAATCGCCTAGCCTCGCCTCCCCTTTCTTTAGCGGCGATGAGGGCAGATTTCATGGACGAGGATGCCGCTGGCACCGAGACCAAGCTCAGTCCAGCGCCCGCCTTGCTCCAGCGTTCCACCATCGTAGGGGGCGGTGAGCTGGTGACAGCCCCCATAAGACCAAGGGTTTGTGGCTTCCACGTCGACCCCAACTCCGTTGCGCCCCGCGATTTGGATCCCTGGACCTCGATGGTAGCCCTTGCCCGTCTGATGTACGTCTTTCTATCTCAGCTTGTTTAATCTGGTATAGGGTGCTAGCTCAACTTGTTTCCTTTATCGATCCATTGCTTTCGCGGTTAGATGAACGGATTTGGATGCCAAATAGTTTGCTAAAGATGATGTCTGTCATATGCTAATTTAAATGCCAAATTGCAATGTTACTCAAAGGAACTCGCTGATTGTACACCTCTGATTCAAGGAACTCTCTTATTCTTTGGATTATCGGAGGTTTCTGTTCATCTTTGCGAGCTGATTATTCGGACCATAAAGTACAAATACAAACTATATGGGACTCTATTTGTTGGTTTTATGTGGATAAAGGCTTTAGGTACAACAAAGTGCTGCCTTTTTATAAATCTCTTCTAATGTTCAGATTTCAGGAATCATGAAAGTATTTTACATTGAGTATAAAAAGACCATAATGTGTTAAGATAACAATTGCACTGCGACTAAAGATGTCAATTCAAATTATTCCTGACCTGAATGAATTATTTGGAATTAGGTCCACAGTCTTGGAGCACCAGTATCTTCGATCTTTCACTGGAGGTTTGCTTCTTCACCAGTAATTAAAATGGTGCGCTGCATCTTACAAAATTATCACTCTAGGAAGCTTACTTTTTGTATGTCAGAATTCGTCAGATCGTTTTCTCCAGGAAGCTTACTATTTGTATGTTCTTGCTGTAGGAAAACATATGGTGTTGCTAACTTCAAGAAAATGTCTCAGCCAATTTCTGCATTTACTGTCTGGATAGACAATTACCCGTTGCAGAGCAGGTGTGCATAATGGAGAGGTTATTATATTTTGCCTTTTGCCACAATTTTGTTTCCAAAGTATTTCAATTGTACCTGTACAATTTGTTCACAGGTAAGTTCACAATTTTTTAGTTTAGTTCAGATCTTATTTTCCATCTGAATATATGGTGCATCATAACTGTGGAAAACAGTATATACAGCTCTATAGCAAGAATTTGTTGGATTCATGCTTATTGATACTTGGCTCGGTCAATTTATTTTACTACATGTGCAAAGCAGATCAGGTGCATATGCAGTGAGAAGAGTCAACAGAAAGGAATGAGGAGTAACGAGGCTTGAAGGAATAATAATCTATCAGGTGACTTATTTATATGAGATTTGTTCTGGTCCAGCAAAAAGTACCTTCAGGTACCGGTAGCTCACGGTACCAAATTGTTTCCGATCGTTGGATCTAGCTGGGCAGGATAGACATTGTTAGATCCAACGATCGGAAAATATTTGGTACCGTGAGGTACCGGTACCTCGAGATACTTTTTTGCTGGACCGGAATAAATCTCTATTTATATTAGTTTAACAAACAAAGGGAAGAATTGATTCATGCATATTAGTTTAATAAACAAAGTGAATAACTGAAGCGAAGTATATGATCATGCTTTGGATTTAAATCCCAAATTGATACTGTTTTCTTTGGGGAAAACATTTTTTCCTGTTAACTTTGCTAAATGCTTCAGCTTATGGTTTTTACACAATGTGTGACTGTATTTTAGCATTGGAATAATGTGAACTTTGTTTTCATACCAGCTGATATTTTACTTCTCCAGTTCACTTTGTGCACTCTTAGTATTTATATTGAATTATGTCTTCCTTAGCTATAAATGTGGCAATCTGAAAGAAACTATATTGGAATGCCAAAGTAGGAAATATCTAATGTATTATTGAGTAGATTTTTGCTAATAAAGAATCATTTTTTGTGACCTGGATTAAGTTATATATAGCTTTCATCAAGAATATAAATTTTATAATCAAATCTCCATTTGCCACCTTATCTTGAATAAGTTTAGTTACCATCATCCTTAGGAATCCCAATTTTTTGATCAAAATAATTTTCATAGCTTGTAATATAGATGATTTAAATTTAATCTCCAACATGAAGGCTCATAACTATGGAAATTAACTGTAGATTGTGAAGGAAGTTTTTAGGTGTTGGATCAAACGAATCATGAAAATATTCATTATATTTCTGACATTTGAAGTTGGTTTATGCAATAAAATGGTTGGATTGGTACGAAGTGATATTGGGAGTCCTATTGGCCAATTGGTAGTGTCCACCAACAATGGTAGTGATCGAGAGGCAAGTTGTCGTCCATCACTAGAGATTAAGGATAAGAAACTCTATTATTTGAAGCGAGCGGCACTGGACGCGGTGAAAACTACAATTTGGTGGACAAATCTGTTTTGGAACAAGGTAAGCCTCCTTTGGGACATAATGGCAGGCATACACTCCTTAAAGGATAAATGGAGTTCTTGAGAACTATGGACACTAAATGGAGCTTTGGTTGCCTATGTAGTATTGTTCTAGGATTTTTCATGTTCATAAAATGTGTTTGAAAACAAGGATCGTGTAAATTAAGAGATGATCATTTAAGAGTTTTTGTTTGTTATTGTTAGATCCTTAGGACTTGCTTATTTTTAATACTAAGGAGTTACAATATTATTTATACAAAGTTGATTAATTGGATTGTTCAAGATTCAATCCAATGGGATTTATTTATTGCTGTAAATTAGTACATGCAATAGAAATTTTGCATGTATATTTCTTCAGTTGGCAACTAGACGTACCCGATATGAACAAATTTTGGAGTATAGAAGTTTGTGGTAGTGATATTTGACATCTCTCTCCCACAACTGTTCTTCAATTGAGATAATGGTTAGTATAGAAAAAGAGCGATAAATCACTATTAACTTTTTCCTTTAAGAAAATAGCAAACACTATTGTGTGCAACTAGACATAAAACATTTTAAACATTCTAAACATAAATCTAGGTAGATGGTTCAATCAAATATTGACCATAACGTGCATTGCACGTACACGATCACTAGTCAACACTAATGCACAAATTATTTGCCAAAAAATAGAGTTATTTTCTTTTTCTTTTAGTCCAGGAAGGGATAAGATTTCAGTTAGTTCAGATTGTACGAAAATTACTCCATTCCAAAGGAGGCTGCATTAGTACTTCTGCTATGTAAATAGGCTTCAATTTATTCAGATGTATTGGCAAATCTTACGTATTGATCGATCATCGATATATAATGCAAAGTTAAATTCTTACCCTCGGCGTCCACTTGATGATTACCAGTCGTGTCGACAGAGCCTGCGCCCGGAAACAGAGAGTGCTAATGCTGAGCATGATGGCACTTCAGCCTAGCTCTTTCAAATATGCATTCGCCTCCTGCACGAACCACAGTGTAAAGTTCATCAGGAAAACTGCTGGGAATGGGATGAATATAATCCGTTGAAAGACACAGAAAGGTACTGCGTGCAATTGTTCAAGCATCTTTTATATGCTAGTACTGATTTGCTCATGTACAATAAAATACATTTGACATCTAAATTTTCTTCAACCTAGTACTCCTGGATAATGTTTTTGACATTGCTGCGTTGATAATACCCTAGTACATACTACAGAGTACTGCAGATCAGTGAGTAGTCCATACACACCGACAAAAAAGACCATTTCTTTCTTTCTTTCGTATATGAAAGTGACATCAAGTTCACGTTTCTCATTCAAAACTTCTGTTCGTTTTCTATGTTCGAACTTGCCTGGTAGCTGCCTTCTCCACGTCCACAGCCGCCAAGCCGGCCACAGTGCAACCAGGATATTGAGCTGTCCCATGAGCAGAACCGTCGGCAATATCGACGGCAGCCACGCGCTTCCCCTTCACCTTCGTCACGGACGACGACGACGATGAGGATGACACTTCCACCTGGATGCTATCCGGCGTTCTCCTCGACGACGGGGAAAGGAAAGACAGCTTTCCTGACAAAGAATTTGAGAGAAAAGATGACCATCTGCCCGACCGCGAAAACCGGGTGCTGCACCGAGCGCCCAGGCTGATCCCTTCCCCGAGTCTCCGCCCGCGGCGCACACTCTGTTCCCCCGCCGCGACCATCTCCTTGTGTACGTGCTCCGGCAGCCGCAGCGTGAACCGCTCTAGGTCGTCGTCGAGCCGGACGCCGAGGGAGTGGCCAGTGGAGTGCGACCGGAGAAGCTTCGCCGCCGACGTCTTTGTCCGCAGTCCCGACCGTGACCGCATGGCGCGGAGCTGGCTGCCTATCGCCTGCAGCTCCAGCTCCTCCTTCATCCGCTCCTCGTCGTCCTCGTCGGTGACCACGTCGATCACCACGGCTGCTGGGCGCCCCCCGTCTTCTTGCCGTACCATGACTATTTCGCTGGAGGTGCTGTTCGGACCGGCGGCGGCGGCGGCGGGCGGGATGATCACCTCCTCGGTGGTGTCCTTGTTAGGGTCAAGATTCCGGCGGCAGACGGGGCAAGTCACGTGGCTGGCGAGCCACTGGCCGATGCAATCAGGGTGGAAGGCGTGGCTGCACTTGGGCAAGAACCTGAGCATCTCGTCGTCCTCGAACTCGCTGAGGCACACCGCGCACTCCAGCGCAGCACCGGCGACCTTCCCCACCCGCAGCGCCTTCGCCTCGGCGTACTTCATGGTGGGGAACATCCGGACCACCGACGAGTCGAGCCCACGCGGCCGCCGTTGCCGCCTCGAGACGAAGCTGTTGGCAGGGAGGATCATGGAGCGGCGCCCGCCGACGCCGCCCTCCGTCGCGGAGTAGCCGGTGCAGTGGCGGAGGTAGATGGTGGAGATCGCGATGAACAGGAACACCCCGACGACGGCGGCCAGCAGCACGATCATGGTCGTGCTGACGTGCACCTGCTGCCCGGACACGTCGCCGTAGACATACCCCTGCTGCCCCGCCGGCTGCGCTCCGGCCGTCGACGACGTCGCCGCGAGCGCGCACGCGAGCAGCGCCGCGAGCAGCGCGTGCTGGTGCGCGTGCATCCTAGCTCGGCAACTTGGCATTCAGATTGCAGATAGCGCGCGTGGTCGGCGGCGGGAGGCGTGGGCGGCTTGGCTAGTCTGCCTGCGCATGCAGCGTGCGGAGTCGTACTAAATAGTAAGGGGCCGGGTAGGAGTGGTCAAGTTGAGGTGAGCTGTGAGGACGACGACGCGCGCCGGGTCTCGCGGGAGGATGGATTCCGCTGTCCACTTGGCCAGGTGGATACGCTGTTTAATTGGCAGGTTTGACTGTACGATCAAACCGTCCAGGTGTTCAGAAGCAGTGTGGTGACTGGGCATGCCAGCTGGATTTGGACCTTGGAGGCTTGGACTCCTCTGCTTTCAGCTACGTGTCTCCGTGTCTGTAACGAATTTATAAACGGTTAACGGTTAGCCCACTTTTTTTAAGAAAAAAAAAAGACCACAGGGTGAGAGCTAGTGTAGCTTACCTAGGCTCAGTTTGAGCTCGAAAAACAGAGCATGTCATTATGATTAATCGCTGTATTAATTACTATAAATTTTAAAAAATAAAATACTTCTATATAAAATTTTTTTACATAAAATATAATGTTCAACCATTCGAAAAATGTGTTAACGAACAACGAGTTGGCTAAAGCAACAGCCGATGGCCCTAAGAGATGTTAAAAACGGTTCATTCTAGATTATAGCAGAAGGATTAATCAATATGTACAAATATATCTATAAAAATGAAAATTAGTTGGGCTAAATAAAATCCAATCTTTTTTAGATATTAGGATAATCCTAACCTTTCTTTATTATTTAAGTAGAAGCTAGAACCAATTTATCATTAGTATATATTCTGCAGCCCATCTGTCTGCATCACAAAAGCATTAACGGTTGCCAATATAATTCGGATGATAAGATATTTTTAAAAGCAATTTGTATTGCTAAGTTTCCATTCATGATTAGATATGTATAGCCATCATCTCTAAATAATGGCATGCATGTTGCATCCTTTCTAGGTCCTCCTCACACTTTAAAATCCAATCGCACTTTTAAATCTAGCCTCGCATAAGATCGTGTAACAAACAGTCTCACTGTTGCCTTTCAACTTAAAGGTAGTTGTCAAAATTTGAATTTTAGAACTTAATTTTTATGTTTTTCATTGTAATTTATTTTTTAAAATTGGTTTTTAAATCGCTACTAACACATATATATAATAATTTTACCAATATTTTTTTATGTCGCTGGTAAGCATTGTGGCTTATAATCAGCATATGCCTAAAAATTCGGGAGCCAGTTAAGTGACGCATTTGTGGATTCCACGATTCCACCTTCTTATTCATTGATTAGGTATATCTTTGTAATTTTTTCATCATGTGTTTTGCAACTAACACAGACATAAACTGCACTGGTAACTAGGGGTATATAAGCGACACTACTGAAGAAGTGATCTTTGATCGGATGGTAAAAATCACATTAGTCCCGGTTCAAATAGGAACCGGGACTAAAGATCATTTTTTAAGTCCCGGTTAAAAAGCCCAACGGAATTTTTTGATCTTTAGTACCGGTTGGTGACACCAACTGGGACTAAAGATCATTTTTAGTCCCGGTTAAATAGCTGTCAAGGCGTGTCAGATCTCAACGATCTTTAGTCCCGGTTGATAGTATCAACCCGTACTAAAAATTGATTTTTAGTCCCGATTGGTAACACCAACCATGACTAAAGATATCTTTAGTCCCTGTTGGTGTTACCAACCCGAACTAGAGGTATCTTCAGTGTTAGTTTAAAAAAACATCTCTATCCAAGTTAGATTTGTGTAGTAGGTGGTATAGTAACGCACGTGAGAGCTAGGTGAGAGATCTTGAGTTCAAATCCTACATCCCACACATTTTTTTTTGACTTGGTGTGCATCTTTAGTCTCGGATTGGTTGTCCCGGTTACACAACTGAGATTAAAAAGGGTTATCAACCGGGGCTAAATCTTCATTTTTCAGTAGTGTGGTTAATCCGTGAGAAACACTTATAGATCGAAATAAGTGGGTTCGCTTCTTATTTTAGTTTATAACTAGGTTTTAGGGGTTAGCCACTTGCACCTTTATTGGTAACCATTGCCCGTAACGCACACTCATCGGTTGTACAGCTACGTAGATCAATGATACATGACTGTACGTGCAACAAGCAGATAGCCAGGGATCAGCTCTGGCGATGCTTATTGGTGGATAAGCCGATAAGTCATGACATGAACCGTGGCCACTACTAGTTCTGTAAGGTTCTTTGATGTACAAGAGAAGAAATGGGGGGATACTATTTTTTCTCTTGAGCCCTGAAAACAAAAAGGTGTCATATATGCGAGTGACACAAGGACATACGTGAGTTATTCCAAGCTTATGACCTTTCCAGTTGCAGCAGTAAAGCTAACCTTCGTGTCCGTAAAACCAGTACAGTACAAAAGGCGAGTGAAAGAATTCCTTGAAACGGACTTCAAAACAATTGACTTCCTTCGCTCACCCCAATTTCCTTCGGAGCAACGACGAACGCCTGCCACGTCACCTGACGCGACAGACCAAACCGACGATCTCCCAACGAACGACTCCGATCGAGAGCTGACCCGATCGTCGCGCGCCCACCCCCGGCTAAGTGGCGGCCCACGTACATACGTACAGCTCGTAGCTTGGCCGTGCGCGGCGCGGTCCACGCGCTATCCAGCTCCTCTACTCGTCAGTGTGGCTGGCAAAGTGGCCGCGCGCGCATGCCAAGCCGACACCCGCACGAGACGGCAGGACACCACGCCACACTTGCGCGCCCGCGAGAGCGACCCGGAAGGCATAGGCTCGGCCTGGGCCATTGGGCGAGAGGGACGCCAGCGCCACGGGCGCCTAGCTAGTTGGAGTAGGACGCGGGAGGCTACCGCGCGCGCGGTCGATTCCATCGTGGGATCCGGTGCTCGTCGCCCGCGGATGCGGGGGCAGCCACTCGTTCGGCGTCCGGTGGCGCAACGCAACGCGCGGTGGATACGGCCGCCAGGTGCTCTGTTTGAAGGGTGCAAGGCACCGGAGCCGGCGCGGCGCGGGCGTAGATGCCAAAACCGGCGAACAGTTCGGGCCAAAGAGCGACCTTGCGTATGCGTGTCGATCTGGAGAGTTCTGGAGGATTCATGCACGCCATTCGCGAGCTAGGTAATTTCTTTTGAGCAACTTTAATTTAAGCGGCTAATTATTTTTGTCTATATATATATTAATCATTTGTTAATTATTTATCTTGTTTTACGTGCCGTCAATTTATTTTGGCAAAATGTTAAGACGAACTCACCCGGGGTTTCATGCACGGGGATTCAATCGGAGGTTTGATCCTGCGCGTTTGGTGTGGAAAAACAAATCTGTCAGGATCGATGTGCATGTCGTAGAATTTCACAGGTTAGCTTATTAATTGCGATGAGGAATTCTACGTGCTCGTTGATCGTCTTCGGTTGCTAATCCAGATGCATGAATCTGGTGTTAGCAACGTACGGCACTAGCTAGCTGCTAGTTAGAGAATATATAATAATCACGGGTTTAATTTGTTACATGCATGACGAACGTAATGAGGTTTCAAACAAGGAAACTACACGCCAGGGAAAGACGGTGATGGCATGCTCTTGTGGGGCACCATATGAGCGGAAGCAGGAAGTCTAGAATCGTTTGGCATGTTTGTTTTTTTGCTCTCAAACGCCAACGAAAATGAACGCAGAAGCCAAGGTCACAGGAGAAGGACATTCTTCCCAGTCTACCATTCCGATATTATCTTGTTCGTGAATGTAGCTTTTAGAATTTTGACATTTAATTTATGAAAATGTGTAGCTTTACTTGCATAAGGACATGCTATATATATATATATATATATGTTTACAAATTTCTTCCATATATATATTTTTTAATCTTGTTGTTTCTGCTAGTGTCAGTGAAAGCTATTGATACCGGACTGTACTGGAGAGATGGAGACAGAACTTTGAACATTTCGTTTCCGCTCCATTTCAGTATATGTCACTGCCACCGCCTCATACGTTAGGCTTCCGTTTCCATCCTTGTTCGCCAATCGTTCAAGACTTTCAAGTTTCTTTCCTGTCTCCGGAAGTCCGAATTGACAAAACTGAAAAGCTACCCGGCTGTAGGCCTTGGGCCGTGGGCCGTGGGTAAGAGGCTTCCTCCGTTCTGCGCCACAGAGCCTCACACGTCGGCCCAACCAGCTTCGAGCTGTGGGCCGCCATTGTCTCGCACTCCACGTTGCTTGTTCCAGCATAACCGCGAATTTGTACATCAGTACATGTATCCCGTGTCGTGGGAAACTCATCGGTGCACGTAGAAACAAAACCAAAAGGTGTCAACTTTATCGTTCCGGCCACACTTTACATCTCCGTACTATGCTGCCATCTGACGCTACCCACGCTACCTTTCACCAGAATCACCAGCGGCATCTCCTCTCACCACCAATCACTTGCCCACTCTGCCTACACATTCCCGGATACCCCTCTCCCCGCACAGTGAGCTGCAAGCCTGAAACCGCAATGGCTGGCACGACACCTGCATCACTCTGCAGGTTTTTGACAGAGCTAGCACCAGCACCAGCCCACCAGCGGCTATCAACCAACAGTGCCATCCAACAGCGGCGAGCTCGACCGGCAGCGTCAGGGATTTTCCGGATGCCGCCACGGACGCCGGTGTCCGCACACGGCCTATATGCTCGCCGCCACCACCGTGGGTGCCGGACTGACGGCCACCAGCCGAGCGATCGATGTGTAGCGTCCGGGAGAGCAGACAGGCGCCTGCAGGTCTCTCCAACTCTGCTTTGTACGAATCGAGAAGTAGCAGGAGGAGCAGTACTAGTACTTGCATTGGGAGCGTTTTGTCCTGGTTCGAGCGCTGATGAAGTGATTGTTCTTTTCCGAGTGAACTGTTTCGAACATGGGCTGGGGGCACCGTCGTGTTCGTGTCAGGTCGGTCGTTTGAGACGAGAGAATCAGGGGATGTGAACAAGAGATGGCTAACGGCGATCAGTTCTTCTTCTCTGTGTAGGAGGAGCACTGATGATGGTGGCAACGTGCAATGAGTCAACAAGATCATTGGCGGTTAGCGTTCATGGCTGAATTTGATGCGTCAGTCCACAAGAAGCAAGTGATAGAATTAGCAGCTAAACGGAATCCCATCTTCTCCTGAAATCCTGATTAAAAAGTCCCTAGCTCCCCCGGGATTTCGTGAGACCTGTTGCTTTGCTTCTCCTTTCTGCATCAGGGAATTCTTGCAGCGGCAAAGCTATCGATCTCGTGGCTCCCCCACTGCTGTGACGCTGCGTTGATGATGCAGCTTTCGAGCGTGGGGCACGTAGCTAGCTGGCGACTCCTATTTAAACCTCTACTATAACTGGCGGGTTGCACACCTAATTGTCATTTCCTGTGGCGATTACAACTTGTTTATTTGGACTGACTAGTCATTGTCCATTACGTGGTAGTACACCCCCAATCAATTCGTTAAGCATTTCTTTTTCTCGCAAAAAAGGGTGCAAGACTACAGCAACCCTGATCTAGAGTACATAACTACATACTTCCCTGCACTCCAACTCTGACTCTCAAAGTCTATTCTACTGTTGTATACATCACCTTTGTCAACAAGGACAAGGAAGATGGAATCAAAGAATAACCAATGCGTACTGCACCAGATAATTAGCCCACAAAAGAATGATTAGTTAATCCCTAATTAAGCTAAGTTAAGATATGCTAATCCAAGCAAGCTACCATGGAGAACGTGGCATCAGGCGACAGGCCGGACACGAGGATACGTGTGGTTTGCCTCCCCTGACCTCGCCATGTATATACCTCTCTTCCCTTCTTCTTCCCCGTGGCAGGTTGGGTCGTTGTCTCCATTGCACATCCATGTTATTCCAAGCTTCTCTTTAAAAGGGACCACCTTTTTGCTGCCTCCCTGACCTGAGTCCTCTCCTCTCCTCTCCTCCCTCCCATGCACGCCGCGTCGCCGCCCATGGTGGAGGTGGAAGGCTACCAGTAACCATCTTGCCAATCTCGAGCTCTCAGCTTTGTGGTCACAGGTAGAGATTGGTCACTTCTTGCCTACCTGGTACACCAGCTAGAATGGTACGAGGCTGAGTGTGAAGCTTGGTAGGTTAGGTAAGATCAGAAGGCTCTCATGGCGCTGGAAGCCGTGGTGTTCCCGCAGGAGCACCTGTCGTGCGCTGCTGCCATGTACGCCACGCCGCCGTCGCTGGGATGCGGCGTCGACATGGACGAGTTCGAGGAGAACGGCGGCGTGGTGCTGCAAGAGGAGGCCGGAGCAGCGGTGCACGGTGGCGGCGGCGACGCTGGTGGGATGATGAGCGTCTGGGTCAACGCGGCGACCTGCGCGCGCTCCATTGCTGCTTCCGGCGCCGTGGAGGAGTTCTGGGACGAGAGGCAGTACCCCGTGTCGTCACCGCCGGCGCCGTCGCGGACGGGCGCGTCCCCGGTGCCGACACCAGCAGCGTCCGGCGGTGGCGGCGGCCACGTCAAGGCGGCCGCGCGGAGACGGCGGCGGCGGCCCAAGTTGGTGAAGAACAAGGAGGAGGCCGAGAGCCAGCGGCGCAACCACATCGCCGTGGAGCGCAACCGGCGGCGGCAGATGAACGAGTACCTCGCCGTGCTCCGCTCCCTCATGCCGCCATCCTACGCGCAGCGGGTAAGAATACCTGACACGCTCGATCACTGTAACATCATCCTACGCCTCGTCGTGCCCGTGCGTGCTATGCATGGACGAACGGCTTGGCATTCACCGCATCGCCTCGCGTTGCGTCGCCAACATTTCACTGTAACAGATGTCAAATCTCCTCCCTGGCCGTATGCATATGGCGCGCAGCGGCGCTTTGGTTGCATCTGTCACGGAATCTATGGCGAGACCGTGTAGTCGTGTACCACCACCACTTCCCCGCACATCAAAAGCCGCGCCGTCCTGCGTGTGCGTGGCGCCAATGCACGCTAGCTGATCGACCGTACATACGTGGTGTTTGCTGCAGGGTGACCAGGCGTCGATCGTCGCCGGCGCTATCAACTTCGTCAAGGAGCTGGAGCAGCTGCTGCAGTCGCTGGAGGCCCAGAAGCGTCGAGCCGAGCACGCGCCGCCGGCGCCGCCGTTCGCCGGGTTCTTCACGTTCCCTCAGTACTCTACCACAGTTGGTGACAATGCGGCCGGCTCTGGCGCCGCTGACGGCGAGGGCGGCTGCGGCGCGCGGCCCGGCGCGGCCGACGTCGAAGTGGCCATAGCGGAGAGCCACGCGAACGTGAGGGTGCTCGCGCCGCGGCGGCCGAGGCAGTTGCTGAGGATGGTGGTGGCGCTGCAGTGCCTCGGCCTCACCGTGCTCCACCTCAACGTCACCACCACCGCCGACCATTTGGCGCTCTACTCCTTCAGCCTCAAGGTTTGCATGCCAAATCAAGCCGTTCTTTCGCGCGCTTTTCAGTGACAGATTAATTGATTTGATTGATTCACCATACTCTGTTGCAGATGGAGGATGAATGCCGGCTCTCGTCGGTCGACGAGATCGCCGCCGCCGTCAATCAGATGGTCGCGAATATCGCCGGCGAGTGCATTAGTTAGTTGATTAGCTTGGAAAAAAGGTGTTTTTTGTGCGTGTATGTGTTTGTAGCAATTAATCCCGTCCTAGTACATGGATAATTCAGGCGATTTGCGCCATTGTCAGGGTAGTACAATACTAGCTGCCCGCCATGTTTGCGTGCAAGTAATTAAACATGTATCGATCAGCGGATCAGATCTGCTTAACTGAATTTTCAAAGTAGTACATATGTAAGCATCCAACTCGTCGAGTCACATCTCGCAGCACCAATTATTTAGCACCTGCGTGTTCCTACGGGTGATCAACTCGTGGTGGCTAAATTTTCTTTCATTTTTTCTAATCATTTCTAAACGAAACTGGACGGTTTTCGTCGATGATTCACAGTTCATCAGGTAAGAACTAATGTACTATGACGCGATTCAATCATCTTTTACATTGCTATCACCCTGGCGATCACGCATGTACCTTGATAGCTTCAGATGTCGGAGTCTAAAGATGAAAAGAGCCTCTCGGGTAACACACGTCGGAGTCATTGTGACTGAACCAGCCGTAGTGGCCTTTCCTACATCATGCTGCTGCTACTGATCAGGGGAAAAGTTTCCGTAGGATTTTTGGACCTTCATCCACAAAGTCTCTTTCTAGGATTCGAATGATTAAAATGGGGGCCATGGTTGCTGATTGGATTTAGGAGTATGAGTATCCCATAGGAATTATTGCAATTGAGTTGAGCAATGCTAATGAATAGGAATCCTCCTTTTTTAGAGAGTAAAATGGCAAAGCCTGGTTGTGAAGTTTCTGAAAGATTGAAAACGACTCAAAAAGAATGAAAGCCACTGTATGTACGGATAGCTTTATTTTCGGAATCATTCCAAGCTATCACTAACATGTGGGGGTCCATCAATTTGTTTAAATTTTCTAGGCTATATATGAGAGATGGTTGAAATCAATTTTGAGTTTTTGTAATGCACGGGCAGTCCGCGGAAAAACGAATGAGCAACCGTACTATGCTTACTGAACTGTAACTGAAAAGAATGTTACCCACATGCCTGCAATACTGCATCTCCATATGCCTTGGCAGTGGGTATTTTGCTGCTTTCTGAACTGTAGTGTCTTTTTGCGGCCTACTAGCTTGCTCCTTCAATTCAATCTGCAGTCCAGTTCTGAAAGAAAGGTGTGCAGAAATGATAGAAGAAAGTACCTTCAATTTCCTTCATGAATTGTTTTGTCCCTTTTCTGTAAGATTTTTATTTGTTGTTTAGTGATCCGAGTAAGTATCTGCTTCAGGTGCTGTTTGGGAAACAGGGACTTATTCTAAGTTCCTGTCACATCGGATGTTTGGACACTAATTTGGAGTATTAAACATACACTAATTACAAAACCCGTTCCATAACCTTGGACTAATTCGCGAGATGAATCTTGAGTCTAATTACACCATGATTTAACAATGTGATGCTATAGTAAACTTTTTATAATTATGGATTAATTATGCTTAAAAAATTCGTCGCGCAAATTAGCTCTCATTTATGAAATTAGTTTTTTTACTAGTCTATATTTAATACTCTAAATTAGCGTCCAAACATCCGATGTGATATGAGCTAAAAAGTTTTAGCCCCATCTAAACAACCCCTCAGTTCTTCAGTGCCGTCTCAAACAAAACTGGATACAGTACAATTAGGTGACAATAGAGAAATTGATTTGGAGTATCTAGAGGCAGAGATAATTCACTTTCTTCAGTTCACTCCACCAAGAAAGTTTCTAACTTTATAATAACAGCAAGTGTGTTCATATAGCTCTAGTTTGACAGAGAATCATAAAATGTCAGAAGGTAGCTGGGCTGGCTAACAGTCTTATAAGATGACAGAGGGTCCCAAGGACGCTAAAATTAGGATTTGCTATTTTTCAATAGATCACAATCAAGGCATTTTCCATTTTTCACGTATCAAAAATCAACATTCATCACATTAGAAAAAAAAAAAAGCTGAACAATCAGAAAGTTGTTACTCAGAGCTGCCTAATCATGGAGAAAAATAGGATGGTACTGAAAGTCTTGCTATTCTCAATGGGACAAGGAATCATCCCTTAACATAATTTCTAGGACGCGGTGCTAACTAAATAGATCATCCTGCAAAAAGTTGAAGAGAAAGACAAAGTCACTGTACTTTTGGATCTTGTCCTAGAGCAAATGAGCAAGCCAGTGCATCATACATACCATACCATAGCCAGTAGCGAGCTATTTGGTGTTAGATTTCTTACAAAAAGGGCTACAAGGACTGAGCACATGCGGCTGCACAAAATCTGGGTCTAGCGAACCCATTTGCCAACTCTGTAACATCAGGTTAGGTCTCCAGAATATAACAATGTGATTGATGTCTCAAAGAGATCAGAAATTCCCAAGTGGTCCACTGCATTTCCAATGGAGGAACATGCCAATAACTCTACCATCAGAAAGATCTCCGGCACCAGATCTTGGTTGGAAATACCCGTATGAAAAATTCACAACCGTAGTGCCACACTTAGTTGGCGATCATTGGATAACTAAGCTTATCTGTTAGATAACGTGTGCCTTAATTATTGTGCTTAAACAATCGAAGAATGAGAGTATCATACGCTAAGCATATCTTGGACAAACTTGATCCGTCAGACATACTATCTTGGATTCATGCTTCATTGTCCATCTTCACTCCATCATCAGCAGATGTCTCAGGAGATCTGAACTGAAATGAATAGCAAGCAGTGCACTGGCTTGATTTACTTAAAAAACATGTGATAAAACATATTCTTGAATCTCGATGGAATAACAAGGTTGCAGCCCCATTGATTGGCCAACAGCTTATTATATGTTAAAATTGCTTATTAGTGATAGAAAATAATTTATGGGTAAAACTTTTTGTATATGGGTCACTTAAAAGCTATGCTGAAAAAAAAACAACATTGAAAATATCTTAAAATTAACTCTAAATTAAGTTTTAAAATTTAAATCCTGTCAGCAATTGATTCTTTGTCGAGCAAACGAAGAAGCCCCTGGTCTCTTCTAAGAAAACAACCAACACTTGACCCCAAATTTCATGTGTACTCTGAAAGTAAAAAATAAAAGTAAAAAGAGTCTCACTCCGATGCTATTTACTGATAGTAGAAAACAATCTGAATCATTGATCTTATTTGATTAAAAGGTTCATATTATTTTCTACTACCACTTTAGTAGTGGTAGTAGAAATGTGAAGGGTTGTATTATCCAAAAAAATATTAAGGGTATAATTATCATTTAGTAGTGATTAAACTTTTTTTTCTTTTTGATGGAATATGAGCAATGCCAACATAATATATAACCACGCATCAATCTAGCGAGGAAAAAACATAAATAACAAAGTTACTCGTAATTATTATATTAGTAAATTACTAATTATCCTTAATATTAGTATAATACTACGAGTAGAGAGTATCGGAGCATCATCCAAGTAAAAATGAGCAGTTCTAAGTATGCAGGGACAAATTAAACCACCAAACACATTTCAGGAAGGGCTCACCGGTCACCAATCGCCGTATGCAGATGAAATAACAGATACATCACACCTACCATGGGATCCCTTATGGACCAGGAGATGCAAATACCCGGTGTTCTTTTGCCCTTCAACTCTGCAAGTCTAGTGCTCCATCACCTGATGTATGTATCGACAAGAAGAGAAAAACAGGCCATCTGCTGTGGCATAATGACTGGTTAAAGGTGTTGCCGGATATAGAGCTATCGTGGTGAGCCCCCTTCCATGGATTCCTGTATCTCCCATCCCATTATGTAAGCGAACAAAACGAAAGGAAAAAAAAAACTCCACTCCACTGAGAAACAAAACGCGAGTGAGACTGAAAAAGGTCAGGCCTGAATTACCGCAAGTTGGTACTTGTATGCTGTACAAGAAGGAACAGTATTATAGTAGATCAGTGGTTAGGTACAATGGACCATTCAGGCCCTTGCCGTCTCTCCTCCAAGGCTCTGCAAAGTGCTCGAGAGAATATTGTTGTCACATTCTGCTGTACCCCCGATTGGCAAGGCTCTTGATGCAACAATGGTAGAACACAGGGTAAAGTGAGAGCGAATTCAGCTCGTTAAAGGGACGCGAGAAACAGTTGTTCATTTATTATTTACAGTGTCGATGCGGCGGCACTGAATTTTGATCGGTCCAACCGAATCGTTGAACAACAGTTAGGTTGGAGTACGGACTACGGAGAGGGATGGCCGTGAGTTGATCGTGTATTGGCGCCCGATGTTTTGCACAGTTTACGCATCATTTCCTCACGTCGTTACGCGGGCAGTTTTTTTTTAACTGTTGTGCCACCTAACCGTCAAGTAGACACATATGTCAGATAAAGAACGCTTAGACATCATATCTATATCTAATTAAAAAATATGCAAGGCTTCCAATGAATTTTTTCGTCCGTCGCAGAAACCTCACGCGGGCAGAAGCCTTTCATCCGATTCCTATTTTGACTACTACAGTTGGGAACCACCACCACCACTCACCGGCCCCCGCCACGCGACCTCGCCTCCTTGGCCTCGTCAACGGCGCCTTCCTCCTCCATTTCCCTCTCGCCATCTCCTAGCGCAGCGGCTGCAAATTAATCCCCATCCCCAAATCACAACTCACAACATACAATTCACAAATCTCCCAATCAAAGTCTTAAATTTAACATAAACAAGTTCATCCAAATCAAAAATCCCCAAATCGCCAAATCGTAGCTCGCGGTGGCCTTGGAACAGAGGTACCCTGACGAGCACCGTGCACACGCCCGTAACTCATCCACTTCCCTCACCCTATTAGCTCCGGGCCAAGGCAAATGCGCCCTCAGCCGAAGGGTCGCGGCAACTCCCCGCCACCTCCCGTCCCTTCTCCCCCACCTCCTCGAGCCGCGGCCGCAGTCACCTCTCCACACCACCACGGAGCCGATGGGTGAAGAATCTGAGGAAGCCCTCCCGGGCGTCACCAGCCCTGGCGCCGGCGGCGAGGTAACCACAGAGGAATGGCCACGGTGGGGTACCTCCTTGCCTCTCCCGGACATGGTGGCTGCCGTCGTCCGTGAGCTTCTCGAGAGGAGGAGGTGTGCGCGGACGGAGAGGAGGAAGAGCTTCTCGAGGGGTGGAGGAGTAGGACGGATGTAGGGAGAAGGGAGGGGGAGGGATCAACGGGAGGGGAGACTTGGATCCAGAAGGGGGAGGAAGGTGCGAGATAGAGAGACAGACAGAGAGAAACGGTGGGGAGAGGATAAGGTAATGCGAGCAGACGGGGGTGGTGAGCGCGATGGGGACGGTGGCATGGACCGTTCTTTGCCTTTAATTACTCCGTTTGACACCTGGGCTCCTCCACTGCCAACTTTTACCCGCCGCCGGACACTCCATTGCCTCCCTACGTGGTATATACCCTCCTATCTCAAGAAAATACACATAACGTGTCGGTATGAAACATAACCAAAAACTAAAATAATACATAAACAAATAAGGTTTCCGGGAGCTGCATATCTACCACTAAAATAATAATTCTATACCTAATTAAAATACATAAGGTTTCCGGGATTTTTTTCGTCCGTCCGCGAGATCACATCTCACTCCCATCCCGCATGAGCATACAAATCATTGAACTAGAGATCAAATCCGATCCGATCCATTTGAGCCAAGAAACGAGAAAAACTGAATCACAAAATCACAAATCCACTAAATCAGAAATTCACAAATCCAACAACAATGAATCAAAATCATCCTAGAAAATTAAATCACAAAAACTAAATCACCGACGTCACTGCTCATTGGAGGCCAAGCACGCCGCCATCCCGAGTCCGTGGCGGCTTGGTGGGCACGCCGCCGTGCGACGCAAGGAGAGTGCTGGGCTGCTCAAGCGTTGCCGTGAAGAGGTTGCCACCACTGTGCCGGAGAAGAGGGTGATGCCGCTGAGAGGGCACTGCCCCCCAGGGAAAGGGCGTCGTTGGCCGGGGGAGGGCGCTGCTTGCTGGGACAAGTGCTGCCGGCTAGGAGGAAGGCACCGTACGAGGGCACCTTGGTCCAACCGCACGGAAAAAACCTTTCTAGGCAGATCGTTGGATGCTGGGAGCGAAGAGAATCAGTTACACTAATAAGAAAAACTGATTCACTTTGCTCCCAGCATCCAACAATCGTCCTCCGCTCATACCGCCGGATCAGGACACTGAGACAAAAGAAAACGTTGCATATTTTTGTCATGTGCCCTAAACTAAGCTAAATCGCTGCATTTTGAGTGTCGATCACATGGGCTTGCCATGCCGCCAGTGCCCGGAGGCTACAATTGGAGAGACGAGGAGCCCGAAGTCGCTAAAGAGAAGCGTAACACCACCCCGGAGCCATGACCCGACGCGCGCACGACGCTTCAACCATGGTCGACCACCCATGTTTAGCCGATATCCATATTAGGTGGTCCGTCTCCCGTGCTCGATTTTCCTCCATCTTCCGTTCCTCCTACGCGTATTAATCCATTTTTTAAATTTGAAATAATTAATACTTAATTAGTTATGCATTAATGGCTTCTCAATTTTTTCCTTTTTTCCTCTTCTAAAACATAGCCTAAACTTAGGGAATTTGGATCCGGTGACAGTAGCGATGAGAAAGAGGCATCCATCATAATCGACCTTATCCGGTGGCACCAAACTCACTGATAATGTCTCCTTGGTCGATTTGAGCACATGCCGAGACAAAAAAAAAAAGAGAAGGCCAACGATGATGACTAGGGGCCAGTAGTGGATTTGGCCGGTGACAATGGTAAGGAGCAGGTGGTGAGAAGAAGCGAGGGAGAGAGAGAAACAAGAGACTTAGAGGATAAGTGACATCCTACTATTTTTTTAATTTGCTGAGATAAAAATCTTATGCTCTTCAATTTAAATATTTATTGAGATAAAAAACATCGAATGCGAAAAGAATATAAAAGTTTCATAAAAGAAAATATAATACAAGATAATTAATGACCTCGATCTATAAAGAGAGAGAGTGTAATACCCCTTACAAAGTTGTGTTGTGGTTCCAATTTACACCCGTTAGGCTTACAAATATTGGTTTATCTGTTTGTCACGCAAATTTTCGTCAATCACCTTATGTGCAAAGGCAACTGCATCTTTCACCCATCAATTACTCCCATGCTATAATCATCGGGACCACATGTCAGAAGCATCATTCACATGCCGCACATGTAGAGTAGACTAATTGTCCAAGAACAAATATGCCTTTGTGGTCACAATACACATCGTTGATGCTTACGATCAGGCTTAGTTGCTACTACCCAGTGCAACGCACGGGTATTTTGCTAGTCAGATAAAACTGTCTTACAAGCCGATGAGGGAGGTAAATTGAACTGGTTTTCATAGTTAAGGGAGTCCAGTATCCGGTTTAGCAGTTGAAGGAAGTTTGAGGGAGTGGGAATAGACTTTGTACGTGAGCAAATATCACAAGACAGCCCGTCGAATTTGGCGCCCTCTCCGGTTTTAACCCAATGTGGCCCACAGAAGATGCTTGGGGTCTGATCGGTACCAATTTTAGTGGGCCGAAACAGGACCTACGTTGTGGCCTTGTGGGTGAATGAATGTGCAAAGCTACCGAGGCAGGCCGCGTCTTTCAGTTTGGGCTCTCTTGAACAGCCTAAGGGTCACGAATCCCAGCGACGTCCTCCGCATTAACTGGGCCCAAGGCCTTCTGCGTTGCCGTGTGTCCCGTTTCGTTTCTACTCTTCACGGAGTAGTACAATGGAGCTACAGAATTCAAACAGAAAACGGCATTCTCAGAACAGGAACATCACAAGCCACAACATCTCCTACTACACTCTCACCTATAGTACGAGAATGCAGAATTCAGAACAAAAACAACACTCTCAACTAACGCGGACCATGTGTAACGCGCCGATTTTCGGGTGACGTTAAAAGCTAATTTATAAAAATCTTATATGTGAAAAATTTCGTTCTTTGAATGTTGAGTCTAAGTTGTGCCATAGATCTCAGTTTAAATCCCTCTACTCGATATCAAAAAAATTACCTCCTCAAAATCCCACTTATAAATCAATTCCGAATTTGATCCTCCTCTCCTTTGAATTCTCGCCAAATACTTGTCTCAAATACAAAAATATCAAATTCCTATTTTGAATCTCCCCATTGACTCCGTCGTATTTTTCCGAGTTCAAATATGTAATTTGAATTCAATTCCGACATCAAATACCCTTCAAACCCCTTAAATAAATTATATCTGCATAAAGTCTAGTATGCCTCCTCTCTTCTCTCTCGGCCCAAACCAACCTCCTCCTCTCACTTGCAATCTGGGCCATCTCCTTCCCCCTCGGCCCAGACCAACTCCCTCTCTCTCCCTCTCGTGGGCTGTCTCTCCCTCGGCCCAACCCCTCCCGCTGGTCCACTTTTCCTCCCCGGCCTGTTTCCTCTCTCTCTCCCGCAGCCCTCTCTCTCTGTCTCTCTCTTTTGCTTCTCTTCCCGAACCGCCATTACCGCACCTGCCGTTGCCAGCTCGGCACCGCCTCCACCTTGACCGCCGATGTTAGTTCCCACTCCCAAACCGACATTGCCGCCGCCTTTCCTCTCGGCCCCTATAAAAACCCTCCTTCCCCTCCTCCCCCGGCCACCCTCATCCTCCTCGCCGGCCAAGGACGTCCCACCCGCCACTGTTGCGAGCCGCGGTGCAGCCTCACCACCGCCGCGCGCAGCCCCGCCCCGCCGGTCACCGCCGGCCTCCCTCCTCGCCTCGCCACCGCCGCGCGCAGCCTCGCCTTCCTCTCGGCTCGCCGTCGCAGCCGCACCCACCGCAACCACCTCCCATCCAAAGCTCCCCCTTGGCCGCCCCTGCTCCCTGGCCACGCCGGCGACCTCTGCCGCCGCGCCCGGCCGCGCCGCACCATCCCCCGCCTCGCCGCCCGGCCGCACAGTGCTGCGCCGCCCGGTCGCGGCGTGCCGCGCTAGGCCGCGCGCCTTGGCCGCCTCCCTCTCCCCCGCGCCGGCCGAGCCCTAGCCGTCCCGGCCGCCTCTCTCCATCCGACGAGCAGCAGAGAAAGGAAAGAAGACAGAGAAGAGAGAAAGAAAAGAAACAGAGAAGAAGGAGCAGGAAGGAAGAAGAAGAGAGGAGAAAGAGAAAAGAAGAAAGGAAAAAGGAAAGGAAGTGGGACCCTCTCCCCTATTCTCTCTCTGCGGGCCCCACCTTTGACTGGTAAAAATATCCAACAAAAGTCCATATGTACTCCTCCCTGCAAGTCTACCTTTGCTCCCTCACCGCTTCCTCCTACCAAACCAGCCACCCATGGATAAAGTCCATTTCCACTCCCTCCCTCTAAGACAGTCACCCATGAAACAAAGTCCATCATTGGTCCCTCATTCCTCCCTCTACCCAAAACAGCCATACACCCTCCCTCACCTCTTGCTGGCCCCACATATCAGTGAGTGTAAGAAATATTCTTGAGAATATTTCTTTTCCAGACATTCAATAATTCCATTTCCTTTGTCCACAAATTTCGATAAATCATTTCTTTGAATCCAATAAAATAAATAAATACTTTTCCTTATCCAGAAATTCCACGATTTACTTTCCATGCTTCGGAAGTTCAAATAAATCATTTCCTTGTCCATATACCTTTTTCCTATACTCCGGACATCCCCGTAAATCGTTCCCTCGATCCGAAGTTTCCAATTTAAATTCCAAAATCCATATCTCTCAGTTCGCAATTCCGATTGACCCCGTTCCACCTCCGAAAATTCCGTTAAATTGTGATCTATCTTATGGCACTATTATTTAGTCTAAATAGGATGTTTGTTTTGGTCTTTGTTTAGGTTGTTGATTGTTTGCGCCTAGTTGCGGTTACTGGATTTTTCGTCAAGCGAGGATTTCTCGAAGATTCACGAAGATTAAGGCCCTGAGCAAGGCAAGCCACCTTTGAACATCTTGAGCCTATATTTGAACTTAATTATATTGTTTGCAAAATATTTATGCATTGATAGGATTACACGTGAACTGTTTGCCCCGTCTGCAAGGCAGATCGGTGGACCTACCTGACTTGCTGCATTTAATCCTTCCCTTTGTTAATTGTTTTATCATGTTTCCCTTGTAACCACCATCGTTGCGCCTCGGTATTCGTGCACTCTGTACGAGTATCGTTGTCGCCTTCGAATTTAAAAATATGAGAACATCTTGGGTAAAACTTGATTTACAAAAGTATTGAAAAACCCGACGCCTGGGTCGGTGCCTTGTGAAAGAAAAATGAGTTTTAAAAATAAAACTCGCGACACAAGGCCATTCCTGGGCGGGATGCTTGTGCGGTCGCTTTTAAGGACCGATTCCTTTGGAATTACATCCGAGCATACAACAAGTGCGACCACACGGGTGAAATGGAACACCCCTGGCTGAGTAATTAGCTAATCAGGGGAGCCATGATGCCAAGAGACATGTGGATTCGTCGGGGTGGTGTCGGGGAGAACCCCCGGGCTTCCTGGCACAGTATGGTCTGGGACCTAACCTGGTGTTGGTCTGGGACCCCTCTCGTTGGCATATGGTAAATCTGGATCGGCTTTCAAAATGCCTTGTCATGAAAGCCTCAAGGTCTCCAGACGTGGCCGTTCCGCACGGGCTGGGTGATCCGGGTTAGTAATATCATGTGGGTAAAGTGCACCCCCTCTGCAGAGATTAATAAACTGTTCGAACAGCCGTGCCCACGGTTATGGGCGGATGCGAGGTGATTCCTTAGCGTAGTTTTTGTTTTACCATGCTTTGAAAAGAGATGATAATGATTTGGGAAACCTGATGCTTGGGAAGCAATTAGCTGTCAGGGAGACAGCGGGATAGGGAGTCCCTGGAAATAATTGGTCGTTTGGGGACCACATATCTCGGGAAGATTGGATAATTGGTTTGGTTTGGGAAACCAACTTTTAGGCCAACTCGGGAGTTGTGCAAACATGAAAATCAATTTGTTACTTCTCACTCCCGACT
Source organism: Oryza punctata (assembly GCA_000573905.2). NCBI lineage: Eukaryota > Viridiplantae > Streptophyta > Magnoliopsida > Poales > Poaceae > Oryza > Oryza punctata. The sequence goes on along the minus strand of CM002489.2, from coordinate 38,363,789 downwards.
GAGCTGAGACTTGTCTCGCTCTGGTTGTAGACAAGCACACACTTAGATTGATCAAAACTTGAAAATAAAACTGCTTTGCTAAATGAACAGCCTCTCCTTGAAGCTTGCATTAACCACTTAAGTTCCCCTAGCTTGCTGAGTATGTAAGTACTCACCCTTGCTTTCTATATATATATAGTTGTGCCAGCTCTGAAGGTGAAGCCGAAGTGAAGATTAGGGTTTCGTCCTAGTTCCCTGCTGTTGCCTGTGGTGTTGGGTGTTAGTTTGTTGGTTTCCGCTGCCTCTGTCTCTGATGTTGTTGCTTCCGCGACGTCTCTTGCATTCTTGGGTTCTCCCGAGAGTTGCAACTTAAGTCAAGGTAAATAAGTCCTCTATTTAATTTAAGAATTGTAATGATTCATAATTGTCACCGTGGGTACCAGCGCTAAGTCCTGGGACTGGTACCAATATCGCGGTTTTGTAGGAAGCGGTTCGCGCCGTTTTTCCTACGACACGCTCCTGTCAGGTACCGTTGTACGGCGGTGTCAGATCGGGGTGTGACACCATGACACCTGATGCTTTTACACTTTGGAACTGACGGGAGCATGGAAGGATGGGCCATGCGTGCACAGGGTCGCGTTCCATTGTTGTTGTTTCGGTGCGTCCGTTTGATCTAAAGTCTGAACTGCAAAAGGACCATTTCAGTCTAGTAGGAGGAGAGTGCCCTACTGTATGAAAAACATCGCCCGCAATTTGTTCTTTCAGACTTTCAGAGAGGCTCTCAGAGCAGTAGGAATATTCTTGGATCGGTTGGTAGGCGAGCGACCATTTTCTGACATCTGAGAGTCCTGAATAGCGTCTTGATCTCAATCCGACCCCGGAAACAAAGCAGATGCTTCCATTTTGCCTTCTAATTAATCAGGGGTCTACTGTCAAAAAAAATTAGTCAGGGGGTCTAATCCTCTACTGTCCTTCACCCAGAATATATATGCAGGGTTCATGTCACACTTTTGCCTTATAAATTAACTAGTGGCGACAGCATATTGATGTCTGACCACTGGTAAACACCGACGCAAATCATCTGCATCTTATGCACAGGAAAATCAATATTAACATCCTAAAACTCGTTTGATAAACAGCAAGTATGAAGTCATTATCAAAATAGTTGGTGCGTAGCTTGGCCCAGTTGATCTCCATGTGAAGAGGTAAATCAGATGCCACACCGGCGTCCGGCTGAACCAGATACAATCCGGACGGTTCACTCCACTTTGCTGAATTATTTTTCGCCGCACCGCTTTGCTGAATTATCAAATGAAAAGATATTGCACCTAAAAGAACAGTTTAGGCTCAAAGCTATAAAGCTCTTTGATGCGTATCTCTCAGTTGGGCATCCGAAAAAAAGGAGAATTTTGATGTGAGCCACCCTTTTTTTCTGCTTCCAGTGTACGTTTGGGAATAATTTGACAATTGACCATTTGTAAATGAAAAGATGTGTAGTCTATAGTGGAGTTAGATTTCATCTGATCATTTAACCAGTGACACATGGATGATAATATCGATCAGCCAAAATCTGCAAACTGAGAGAACTCCACAGGATCGATATCATCACGATGGGAAAAAGAAACTTTTCTTGAGACTTAAATCATGATGATTTTATTGGTTGTTGGCATGAACAGAACAGCCAGAGGTCGGCTCTGTTCATCCAAAGGCGTTCCATTTCCTCATCGGTAAAGCGAGCTCGATATATTCTTTCCCGCTCGTTCGGTGACAACTAACCACTCGGCCACCAAACCTCCCCGTTGTTGCGATCGATCAATGCTGTTATATATAAGGGACATGTTTTCCGTCGCGTCTCGTCTTCTCATGGTTGAAACTCTCCTAGAATCATCTCAAGTGTAACACGTACACGCTGCCAACCTTCTCAGATTGTCTGATCAGTGTGTTCATCGCAATGGCTTCTTGCCTAGCCATGGCGGCGCTGCTGCTCGTGGCGTGCGCCTCCTCGGCCGCAGCCACCAGCTACACCGTCGGTGACGTGTCCGGGTGGACGATCGGTGTTGATTACACCAGCTGGGCCGGCTCCAAGTCGTTCAAAGTCGGCGACAACCTCGGTAAGTGCATGCGCGCGCGTGCCATGGATTTCTTTGGTTGCTTGACGAGATCGATCGAGTCACGAGTTTGGTGGCTGATTTACTGTGTAGTGTTCAAGTACGCGAGCGGCGCGCACACGGTGGTGGAGGTGAGCGCCGCCGGGTACCTGGCGTGCGCGGCGGCCAACGCGCTCGGCTCCGACAGCAGCGGCTCGACCACCGTCTCCCTCAAGACGCCCGGTAAGCACTACTTCATCTGTACCATCGCCGGCCACTGCGCTGGCGGCATGAAGATGGAGGTGGACGTCTCCGGCTCCTCCTCCGGTAGTGGTGGCGGCGGCGGCGGCGTCGGCTCCTCTCCGTCGTCGCCGACCCCGACCACGCCGAATCCCTCAACCCCGACGCCGACCACGCCGTATCCGTCAACCCCGACGCCAACAACGCCGTATCCTTCGACTCCAACGACGCCGACCACGCCGTACACGACGCCGTCGTCTCCGGCGTGCTCTGGCGGCGCCGGCGCCACACCGGTAACCCCGGTGACGCCGGGCACCGTTCCGTTTATGTCATACAATGGCGCCGGCGGGCTCGGACCGGTGGCTCTAGGAATGGTTTGTTTCGTGGTATTCGTGCAGCTTGGACTGTTGTAGAGTAGTAGCCAGGATGGAGGCAGTGCAAGTGATCGTATATGTAGTATAGATGTACGTACAAAGGTCGCGTCGTGTACTGCAATACTAGATGTGTAATGTGTTCATTGTATTCATTGTTGTAGCTGCGGACCTGAGGTTTATTAAAACCTGTTCAATTGCTACATCTAAGTTGCCTTATTAATTTTCTTGACCTTTGCCCTTTGGATTGTGTTACCTTGGGGAAAGAAAAATCCCTTGTGTTTTTATCAAGTTCATGTATAGTAAGTAGCATGCTAGTTGAGGTGAAAGTCACTCACACGTGGATCTCACTTGTTGACTTGGTGAGTCAATCACGTTTAATCTACCAAGTCAGTAGAAACCGCATCCCAAACTACCGAGTAAATTGATTTGCCCCGGTTTTCAAAATGAAGGAGGTGTTACTTATACTCGGTTTTGTATTAGAGGAAGGTGATTCAATCAGAGTAAGAGAGGAGAGAGGATAAATAGACTCATATTACTTCTGGCACTACTTGATGAGATCCATTGGACTTTGCAAAAGCCCATGTGTATTTATAAGCCCGTTTAGGATTAGAAGGCTAACCATAGTCTGGGCTCCCGATACATCACGGACAATTCCGTTACTGTAATTTAGATTTTGCGAAGTAGCTTGTGAGAATTCTCAGATGGTGAGGAACTGATTTTTTTTTTCTCAAAAAGCTTTGGATTCGGATTATAAGAGAAGTTGCAGATGTAGAAAGCTTCCCAAACACAGCCACAAATCATTAAATTAGCTGGAGAAAAGTTTGTGTGCAGTGGTCCATTTAATTGGTTATGCTTTGGCGAGCGTTTACTCGTTGAGGTGCGAAATTCCTAATGCGCGATCGTTCGCGAGGTACGTACCTACGCGATCGGTTTGCTGATTTGGATATTGTGCATGTTGTTTTCCTAAACAGGAAAATCAGTGCTAATGACGCTACTTTTTTCCTGGGTGTGGGCAGGCGCATATGCATGTGCGCTGCTCGCTATAGCCATAGCTTGTACTGTTTAACGGATTGATTTTATGCCCAATAATAGTACTTGAATATTTATTTTATTTTTTAACTTGAATTTCATATTCATTAACAGAAAGTTCTATATAAATAAATGTATAAAAAAGTTTATATGTCAAAATGTTTACATGTAAAGTTTATTTGTACGAAAAGTTTATACGTGTAAAGTTTCTGCACGTGTCAGGGGAGGGACGGGTGATCGCTCACAGCGATCACCCGCCCATTAGCACTCCGAAAATCCTAACTGGCGGTCGATCGGTCCCAGTAATCGGTTCCCCTCCCACATCTAATATTCGTATATCTAAAGTTTATATATCTAAAGTTTATACACCTAAAGTTTATAGTTCCAAAGTTTATAAGTCAAAAGTTTATATCCTCGATTCAAATTCATATTCGGATTCAAATATTTTTTCATAGAATATTTCTATACACAAAGTTTATACGTTGAAAGTTTAATGTATAATATATATATATATATAAAAATATAAAGTTTATACACACGAATAAGGATATTATATTTATTTTCTATTATTTTTATTTTTTTAACTTGTTTTTTTAAAGTATGTAAGAAAGTAGAGAAGAAGGAGAGGAAATGTGGGGCCCATTAGCAACGCCCGTTGAAGTGCACAACCAGTTACGTTGTTTGGCCGATCAAATGAACTGGAAGAACATATACGCTGTTTGAGTAAGCAAGATTCCTACTACCATTACGGCCCAGCCCAACTTATAATCTAGGCCGACCAAACCATGAAAAGGATGACTGGGCTCTCTACGTGTGAAAATTTCCTTGAGCCACACAACCTTTTCGCATGAGCGGAACTATTGGGTGGTCCGGGTCACCCAAAAAAGTGGTGACCGATATTACAATTAAAAAACACTAGAGTGCCCGTGCGATGCAACGGGAAAAAAATATGTATAAATTAAAAACTACACCGGGTAAAATGATTATTAAGCATAAACTTGTTATAACAAAAGAGAATATCAATTTTCAAGGCATGGCACAAGTGCTCATATCTTTGTCTCTAGGGCGGGTAAAGCCTTTGATGGTTGATTGGCAGCAATGATCATCTCATCACGACACAGGTAGTGCTGAAACTTCTTCTGCAAATAATACAATCATTAGAAAGAATCATTATGGAAATTCAAAAGAAACAGAAGAACTGATTTTCTGAAGCAAGAAAATACTGAAGAATTGTTATGCATCAAAATGGCAGGGAACTTATATTGTATCTAAGATTGTTAGGCATTATTTATCCAGCCTACGGTTTGTGAACTTAGACTAAATGAAATATTGTGTATGCGGGCTGGAAGCAACACACCAGAAAAATCCCCAAAATAAACTTTACTTCCAACATCAAACAATTTTGCAACTAATAGGACATTATAGAAAATTGAGATGACTTGTGATCAAGATCAAGAGTCTTTCTAAACTCCCTCGCAAGAGAGAGAGAGAGCTTCTAAGCTCAATGAAAAGGAATTATCTGTAACCATAAATATTTATATGATACAAAAGGGAACAATTATTCAGATGCCTTTGCAGTAGTTGCATTGAATTTTTATGTTGTACTCCAATTTAGAGAGAGATGTGAAAAGGTACATGGTTTTTTTTCACCGGAATTTCCAATTTACTATACCCAATTTGCAATTTGTTCAATACCATTCTTATATTTTTCTAGTACTGCTGAAATGTACAGTATTAGATGCACAGGACAAAGTGGCCTAAAAGGAAACATGAGTTGAATGGAAATTATCAGAGCACCCAACACATATGCGATCCAGTTAGCAGCAGGAGATTTGATAGAAGCATAGAAATACACTTTTCAAAAAGGATTAGCTTATTCAAAAAAGTATATATCCAGGAGACAAATCCTGCTCAAATTAACTTCAAAACTTGAAGTGCCTCCTAGTTCATACAACTTTTGGGTAGTTCACTGATAAATGGCGTATAGGAACTCGGTTGTGGCTTGCAGATTTCAGTAGCTAGCTACACAGCAAAAATCTCGTATAATGCTAAAAACTTCTTTACATCTGCCAAGTCAGATTCACCTGGAACTGTTGTTATATTAGCAATTATTAGTTAGCTCAGCAGAACTATAGATCGAACTGTGAGTTACTCCAAAGAAGTCCAGCTCAGTCACCATCAAAATAAAATGCATTGTGGTAGTACTTATTGCCTGTTGAATAAGGTCATGCAAAAGTCCATGAAGTATGTTAAATAACATTAGTTATCAAGCCATTAATTTTGTTTATAATCGTGATTGTGATTTGTGAGCTCAAAAATGACCTTAAACATATTAGTTTTTCTGTTATAATCATCCATTACCAATTCAAAAAAACAACATAACTTTTTATAGACAAAATTATCACCTTTCTGAACAAATAAAGATCTAACATGGAGCAAAGTTTCTAGCAGCAACAGAAATTGGTTTCTCGTCTAGCAGCAACAACAATTGGTTTCTCAGCTAGCAGCAACAATACATGTATATGGCAGATATAGTGTCATTCATACCAGCAAGATTAAGGGAGAACATAGAGTTTTTTTTATTCAGATAATCATATGAGTGATGAAGCATGCTTGTCGTATTTTGAAAATCACTAAAACAATTGGTAAGCTATAGGTATAAAAGGGCAGTGGGATTCTGTAAGACAGTGACCACGCTCATTGAACCAGGTAGGAACCTGCAACCCAGAATACCACTTAATTCACTTAACCTGCAACCCAGAATACCCAAACGAACTAACCATTTTCTTATCTTAAACCCGTGAAAAATGGAATCATGCACCCATTTATGCATATAGCATAACTCAACATCAATTGGACCCAATCCCCAACTGCAATGATAAAGCAGGAGTACAAACCTTCCGATGTTAGACCTCGAAGTTCTACCATCTGAATCTTCAATCATGTATATGAACTAAGTATTTTAACCAGAATATTAATTCTTGATTCTATATTCTAGAAGCAGAATTAAAAACACATTCTTATGTTTCTCCATTTGTTTTCCTTTTTAAATTCGAGACCCAAGGATATTGTCTATATAAAATGAAATCATTAATCATATAACTAACTAAATAGATAACATGTTGTATGAGTTGTGTACAATATCTGAATATGGCATAGAAAGTTTATATAGATTCGATAGCAATTGTCTGAACTATTGTTCATGCATAATAGGAGGAAAATAAAACCATTAACTCAATGAAACAAGAGACCATATGTGTAATTAAATATTCCAAGAAATACAATATGGCAAACCCAAGTCAAAGAAAGTAGTTGTTTCCTGAACATGAATACAAGAGTATAGAAGAGGAAAGTGCATTACCAGAAATTTCATACTGGTTCTACAAATAATAAAACACTGTTGTAGTAAGCATGAACTGAGGTCTGATTCTGGTTTCTGGTTCTATAATTTAAGTATCTAACTTTTCCAGCGCACAGTGTACCCTTCGAATAACTCCATCAGCTTGTTACCCCTAGGGAAAAAAGTCAGTTAAAATGGAGTGAGCTACTCTGTTAATATCAATTATTTGCCAATTTGTCAATCACTTAATCCGATTTAGTCACTCCAAGCAATACTGAACATCTCACACTAATCTTATAAACTTATCATGCCTAACTCCATATCACACTTCTTAACGCCATACTGCTAGTGTTAAGAGTGTATAATAATAGAGTAATTTAAAGGATAAAAATGATATACATGCCATGAGCATCTAACACTGACATGGAGGATGCAAATATCAGCAGAGAAAATAATGATATTTGCAATTTACAAATCATTATAGTGTCATTAAGTGTGTTGAGAGAAAATAATTAATATAAACAACAGGTACACTCAAATGTATCACCAAGGGAACAACTTTGAAAAATCTTCCAAAAGTATATAACTAAACAATATGACAAGCCTAGGTACTGCACATTTTCTACCTAGGATAATTACTCTCGATCATTCATATCCTGCAGGTGCTAATACGGGTGATTAGGCACCTGTCCTTGCCCTTTGTTTCAAGCCTATACTTGAAGGCACCTTTACATATGTTTCATGCTAGAGGTTGACTTGAATTTTGCTGCACACACTAAACTACATGGATTGAACCCAACTCCCCGAAATTACATGCAAGTGGAGCAAAATCGTGGAAGAGAAATCAGTGACAACTGACCTTGCCGGAGCCTTCGTTTACATTTTTACTACGGGATAAGCCCCAACAACAGATGGCATCCATGGTCCTTGCAGTCTTCCAAAACATATATATTTTTCTGTAATAGAACTCACCATAGGCAACAATAGTTAGGCCTTAGGACCACAGCGAAAGTATTATACCGTGTTATCTGGAGCTTGGGCAAAACATAGATCAAGTCAAGGAACAAATCATGTCCAACGAACCAGCTATAAACTACAGAAAAGAAACGAAGTAAAGTGTGCTAAAAATCGATTGAAGAAAAATAAAGTGCATATAACATACCCACTTTGCAAAGTGAAATATGCTTGGGTAATAATATTGACTAACCAGCATTTCGTCGAACACCTTTTGGACAGGAGTATCAATGATCCTTTTGTCCCTAATAATCCTGAAAATAGATTGATTGAGAGGCACTCAAACATGTAAATTTCGACACATAACTCGATATCTAGCTTTTATTGTGGATCAAGATGAAACGACTAAACAAAAAGGGAAAACACAGATCAAACATCATTTCCATTCCAGATTCAGAATTTGACTTCACAAAATCAAGGAAAAGTAAAATGATTTAGTACCTTCACTGCTGGGGGAGGGGATGAGGTCAGTTGGCCACATCGGGCTTGAGGGCCGGATCATGTGGGCGACATCTGAGTGCAGGAGCGCAGGTGGCAGCGCCGTGGTTGAGGTCGGATCGTGGTGGATTGGACGGCGATGCGGGCGGAGTGGAGGAGGCAGCGGCGAGCCGGCGACATGATGGCCCCTTTCAGCGGTGGCACTTGGGAGGACCACCAGTGGAAGATGGACAGCGACGGCGGAGACCGCGAGGAGGACCGGTGCCTAGCGCGGTGTTGGAGTGAGGAGGAGAGATCGAGGGGAGGGGAAGAGTGGGAGATGCAACAGCTCCGGCGCGGATGGATGGATGGATGCGCGACGGCGGGGAGAGCGCGTCGGTTCTGAGGATTTGTCGTTGCGGCGATGGATTGAATGCGGCGGGATTTGGGCGCGAGGACGGGCGGAGTCATCGTGCAGGGACGGCGGTGGCGACAGCGAGGTAGCGGAGGCTGCGGTAGATTCTTCAGGAGATGTAGGTCGGGGCGGCGTCGATAGATGGAGGCGGCGTGGAGGGACAGCAGGGGATGGCCGACGCGAATCAGGACGATACTGAACCGTTGATCCGTGGGAGGATCCTCCAAGCGATATTAGCCCTTGATTACTTAGGACTCACCACCATCACTACAAATTTTTTAAGTAGTAGAGATAGTGATCGTGAACGCGGCGCACGCGTGCGCGTGGATGGAAACCGAAGCGTCATGGACTCGCGCACGCCTCTCTTCCTCGCGAATCGCGATCGACTACTCCGCGTCTCCTCGTTTTTCGCCGATCACCAGTACACGGCAGTTCGCTGATTTCGCTCGCGGCTCGCGGACGCGCTGCTACTCGCCACGTCGCCCGCTTGCTGCCACGCCCGCGCGCGCCTTGCCGCCTGACGCCTTGCCAGTCCGCCACCGTGCGATGGCGCCGCGACCCGCGAGGAAAACGAAGAGGCACCGCCACTGCACGAAGCTGCTCTGCTGCTGGCCTGCAGCCTGCTGCGACCGTGTGGCGCGCCGACGCCGGCGCCGACTTGCCGTCTTGCCGACTCCCAAGGTGTCTCCTCCTTTCCACAGTCCCCCCTGGATCCCCCATCATCCCCAGCCAAAGTTTTGGGTTCTACAATGGTGTGAGGTTTGGTGCTAACTGCTATCCTAATGTTGTTTCTTGGCCGTTGCAGATTGTGAATGAGATAAGACCTATCCAAGTTCAGATGCGGGATGACACATTTGATTTGTATGTATACATACTCACACTCGATGCAATTTGTGTTTTTGTTTGTCTTGTTCTTGTTGGTATAGAGTAGTGCAAAGGGAAATTTGTGGATCAAGCACGTAGGCGAATCATGGGTATCAAAAAACAGTAATGCCCTCTAGGTTTGCGATTTTCTCAGTTTTTTGAGTTTTTTTTGGCGTGGTGGTACTTTTGCAAAAAAAACTAGCGTTTGCACAGAATAACGCATACGTCCTTGAAGTAACTGACACCCAATTGTGTTTTATCCGGAAAACCCCTCGTGTTCCACAAAAATACAAAGCACTTTTCAGAAAATTCCGCTTCTAGAAGTAGCGCTGTAAACATTAAAAACACAGGTTTTTTTTCGCAAAACGACCATGTATAAAACCCTACCCCACCCCAACCCCTGCCCACCCAACACCGCCGGTGTCCTCCCAGCATGCCGCCACCATCTACTTGCGCCTCCGCGCGCCCGTCAGAGCTGTTGCCGGTGCTCCTTCTCACCCTAGACGGTGGCAGCTGGGGGAGGACGCACGGCGGCGGCTGGGGGAGGGCGCGCAGCGATGGAAGGAGTCCCACGTCGGTGGGGGGAGAAGGAGGGAGAGGGTACCGGCGATGGCTTCGACGGGCACCGCACGCGCATGCGCGGGGGAATGGCGGTGTTGTGTGGGGGGTCCTCCCTCCCCTGGCGAACCTACCTTCACCCAAACACTAACCCAATCATTCCCCACCTGCTCCACCCGTGCCCCGCACCACCACCGGCTCGGGGCTGTCGCCGCCACCATCCATCCTCCCCCGTCGCCTCCGTCCGCCCTCCCCCCATTGCCGAAATCGACCGCCCTCTCCCCGCTACCGCCGTCATCGACCGCCCTCTCCCCATCATCTCCGCCTCCCCCTATCATCACACTACCAGGCGCCGCCATCCTCACCGACGAATCCGGCCACCTAGGGGAAGGAGAGGATCGCAAGCCGTTCCCTCATCCTACCGGAGCTCCCCCTGAAGCGCTCCCAGCCACCCATCCGCGTGTACCTCCACACGCCATCGAGCGCCCAGCTCGCCACCGCACACGGCCCCATCCCCTCCCACCGCGTGGGCACCATCGCCAGGAGCCTCGTTTTAACAAAGTTCAGAAGAAAGGCAGAAACACACTTCCACTTTCACCGACGAGGGCGGCGCGGCACCAACTTCGCACTCTCCGGTGGGCACGCACCGTGGAATTCCACCACGCACCGTAATCTGGCCATGTCTCCACCCCTTCCTGCTCCTCCTCTCCCCGCATCCTCCATGGCTGCGCCCAATCCCCTACCCCTCGGTGCCTCGCCGTCCCGCTTGCCCGCGTGCTGGGACTGGGAGGAGATGGCCACGGCACCCTTCCCCCGCCTCGATGGGGGAACCGAGCAGATCGGTGACCTGCTCTACGTCTTCTCCAGGTAGGAGATCCTCGACCATGTGAGACTTCCCTATTCGTTAATCCTTACCAAGTTACTGTAACCTAAAATTCTAAAATTATGGTAAAGCATCATCGTATAGTATATAAGTATAGAAGGACACAATCGAGCAGCTAGCTAGTATACAGATATCAGTAGTATTTTTTCTTGAATTTTTTTTCTGAAGAAGAATAGATATCACAACATCAAATCATTATCCGTAGCTAATCATTATCGACTAATTGTTTGTCAATGGAATGCACAGCAGTCCGTAGTTCCGTACCCAATCATCAATTCAAATCATGCATGTATAGTTACTCCATTTACGAGGTAGTACTCCAATTAGGACTAGTTGATCTAGTGCATAATACTTATTTGATCAATCATCTGTGTGACTATTAATGTGAACTATGACTCTGATGTTCAGTTTGACACTGAACCGTCACTGGTACAAATTATTTTTCCGTACGGTCTTTTGCGGTGGTCTTACCCGTCTACACCTAGGAGTTTAGGAAAATAAACATTTTCACGTGCGGGTGATCCAACTGCACGGAAAAATATATCTTCCCGTACGGTCCACTTAACCTGACCGCATGGGATAATCATTTATCCCGTGCGGTCCAGTTATACCGACCGCACGGAAAGATGTATTATCCCGTGCGGTTCATTTATACCGACCGCACGGGAAGATGTATTCTTGCAGACGCCCTAGCACATGCTAGCCATTTGGGAAGATCTCGTACGCACTTGTATTTTTTTTGTTGTTGTGTTTTTGAATGGTACACTAGCAAATCTAGTCGTAGTTATTCGCGCTTAATTACAAACACGATTGTATTATAAATATATAATTAAATAGCATATGTACATGTAGACATATGAAAGGAGCTACATTGTTAGTGTAACAAATATTATAAGTCCGGTCTCCCTCAAAATAGATTTTTTTTAATCTACTACATGTTCTCTATTTCACTCCCTTAGGCGTTTGAATTTATCGTCCCAATCAAGTTCGCTATCAGGGTCATAGAACTCTCCTAGATGGTTGCAGATGTTGTGATGAATGAACCGGCACAAGTCCGTTCACAAGTTGAGAAGCATTTTCTTGTCGAACCGTTTTGCGCTATACGGAATGCTCGGGAGCTATTGAAAATAGAAGAAAAATGATATGGGTTAAAGTCAACTTAAACGAACTAGTTTGTATATATTAGGAGCACGATGACTTACATCTGTAAACTAACGATTGCATCATTAAGTTAACGAATATATGATCACATACCGGCCAGCGTGCCTTTATGAGAAGTTTTGTTCTCTTTTGAGCCTTTATGAACCCGCCATGTTTTTTAATAGTCGTGTCCTCTATAAAGATAAAATATTTGTTTGAGCTAACTTTAAAATTACATCTAAGCAGTATGGTATGCAGGGGGTTTGTTTCAAAATTACAAATTGAGCAAGACAAGGAACTCCATGAACTTCTACTCTTCATAGTGGGCCGGATCAATAACTACGACCAAGTAGTTCCTTGGATATACGAGGAATAGTATGTAGTGATCGCTGCAAACACGGTTTATGAATTACATAAGGTATCTGGTAGATATTTTGATGTGCTATGATAATATATGAATGGAACGAAGGAGATGTTGCTTACGTTAGTTGGTATGGGACCATCGGGACTCGTTTGTCCGTGTATGCGAGCATAGCTTGCCCCAAGTAAGTTACCACCTCGTCCCTCTTTTCCTTGTGCAACCTTTCGACATATGCTTGTCTTTCCTCCGGCGTCTTATAACTCCCTGAAAATTTGACGTACAAAAATGCGAAACCCTAAATCGTGAGATTTCAAAAACCTTGGATCGAATTGATACATGCCAAGTTTAATCGCTATTTTATGTGTATCTTCATTGCGGAAGTTAGTTAATCAAAATTAATTATGCACAAACCCTAAATAGGCTAAATCAATAATTAAGAAAAATAAACTAAAATATGTTTTGGGCAAAATTGTAGTAAAGAAAACATCCTATACAAATATCACAAATTTATTTGGGTAATATAAATTTAAATAGGAAATTTCATATATATATATAAACATATATATATAATGTGTATAAATATAAAATATGGTGACATAAAATATTGGGCAAATCTTTAGGGTGAAATAATGCCAATATTGAGCAAAGTTCAAATTGTGAGAAAATTTCAATTTTTGGACGAATTTTAAATTGGAAATCGAGCAAAATCGTCGAAATTGTGAAATGACACTGTTCGTCGCCCCCTAGGTGTTCGACCCGGTCCCTAGCCGTCCCATCACCGCCTTGCACCTGCGCCGGCCCTCTGCGCGCGCCATCGTGTCACCATCACCATTGAGCCCCGCGCGCCGCCTTTCCCATCGCCGCTGCGTTCCGCGCGCCGTCGCGTCGCCGTCGCCCGTCAGTCGCGCCTGCGCCGTCCCCGCTGCCGCATGCCGCACCCCGGTCGCCGTCGCCCCTCGAGCCCTGCACCCGCGCGTCGCGTCACCATTGCTCGCGTGCCTCGAGCCGCACCCCCACCGCGCCACTGTCGCTGCCGTCGCGTCGCCCCTGCTGTGCCGTCGCCATCACGCGCCGCGGCGTACGCGCGCCTCGAGCCCGCCGCCGCGCGTTCCCGCGCCACCCCAGGCTGGCCGCCACACCTCCCTGCCGCCTATAAAAGCCCCCCTCCTCCCTTCCTCCCCACACCCCTCATTTCCTCTCCTCAGCGCCGGTCGCCACCGCCCTACTACCACCGCGTCGTCGCCGCCTTGCCGCCGCTGGGCCGGGTAAGCCCCTGCCTCCCCCTTCGCTGTCCCCCGTGCCGCCACCGCCCCGGCTCTGTAGGAGCCGAGAGGGAGAGAGAGAGCCGTGAGAAAGAGAGGAAGAAGAGGGCCGAGCGAGAGGAAGGAGCTGGAAGAGAGAGAGATAAAAAAAGAAAAGAAAAAGAGAGAAGAGAGAAGAAGAAAAAGAGGAAAGAAAAAGGAAAAATAAGAAAAGGGAAAAATGGAAATAAAATATAGGAAAGAAAATTTAGGAAATTAGGAAGGGAAGATTTAGTATATATCTCTATTAGTTGGCGAATTAATTGTAAACCATTTTGAAGGACTTCTAGAAAATAAATCATGATTATTTAATCACTTGCGATTCATGTGTTTAATTTGTTATTTCTTTAGCGGGTTATTTACCTAGCTTTTTATTTAGATATCTATTTATCGAGTTAAATATATATGCATATTAATCGGAGGCTTAATCGTCAGTCTTTTCTAAAACTTCTACAAAATAAATCGCGGCTATCTGTTATTTATTTAGATATCTATTTAGTTGGTTAGTTTTTGGTTAGTTTTTACCCATTAATTAGGTTATCCACTTAGTTATTCGTTGCGATTATTTAGTCACTTATTTATCGATTAAGGTTAATTATTATCATTAATCGGGATCTAATTTATTCGGAATCGTGTAAATTAAAATGAGTTAATACTTTAATCGACTAACACAATATTTTAGGACAAATGGATTAAAATCGGAATAGAACTATTTCATAAAATAATGGAATCGATACTGAAACTCGAGGCTCGCGCTCGATCTTTTCTTTAATCGAATTTTATTGGATTTTAATTGAATTCCAACCAAATTCAAATTAATTTCTTTCGCACATAATTATAGACCCCGAGAGAGTTACGAGTCCGACAGAAGATCAAGACCCGCAGGGCTTCGATAAAGGAAAGTCATCACTATTCCTTGAACATGTTGATCCAAAGTTGCGAAATTATTTTGTTTACAAATAAAGTTGCATGCAATAATGAATATCCTACTTGTTACTATGCCACGCCTCGATTGTTGGTTACCCCCATATTCCCCGGTAACCATGTTTACGTATGAGTCCCTAGTCAATTATGACAAATGCTTAGAAATGCTATTCTAGAACCATGCATACTCATATTTATCAAAATGCTATATGCTTGGGCAATTACCTTTGGGAAGGTAATTGAGATACGGCATGTGGAGACATGAGCGCCATATTGCCATGATATTGATGACATGATTTGTGAAAGGAGAAATAAAACTAAACAACTATTTTCGACTGGGGCGGATGGTGGATTTGGGTGGTATCTAGAAAAGGCTAGTACCGTCCCCGGTCAGTTAAGAACCGAGCCATGAAGTTAAGCATGAAACGATCCCCGTACAACCATACTTCTCGAATGGTATAGACCTAGCAGATTAGATAGCCGAGCGGAGGCAGTATCCTTGCATAGATGGTTCACCCCCTTGAGTGAGGCAGGTGCGCTACGGTGGGGTAGCCGTTGAGGTAGGGCCGCGAGGCGTGCTCCTACATCGGTGTCGCCATTGGTAGGACTGCCACGTGTGTGAGAGTGAAAATGTAAATTTAAACTATAAAACTTAATGTGTGTGTGAGACTTCCCTTCCCGGGAGCGCCAGAACTCCTCTCACTGCTAGAAACCGTGTACGCCTAGAGTGCATGAGGATGCAAGTTTATGGAATGGGTACTGCCAATGTGAGGTTATTGAAAGGCTTTGCCGTGGCGCGTCTCATGTGTTGGGACGAGGCTCATGTGTTGGGCAGTCGAGGAGTACAGGTAAAGTGTACATCCATTGCAGTGTGAATAAACCAAATCTATTCGAATAGCCATGCTCGCGGTTATTGAGCACCGGGACATGTATTATACTTGGCTAGACTCTAAATTCTTAACTTGTGTGGATGGGATGAAGGTGGACGTCCTCAGAAAACCATGACGACCCAATGACGGGAAGCTATCCTTGGGATCACAATGGATGGTGGACAGAACCGTCGTTGTTTAATGTGAACTTTGGTATTAAAACTTGATCAGTCTATGCTAGGTCTTAGGTTTGTGAAAAGAATTGCAAAACTAGCTTTATGCAAAAGAACCTATACCTTGCCTTGGATAAACATTATCATATGCATTGTTGCTGTGGTGACTTGCTGAGTACGGTTGGTACTCACCCTTGCAATTATAAACTAACCAGAAGTCGAGGATAACACCGCGGAGGATCCATACGCCTACTATGAGGAGGATGCTGAGGACGAGGGTGCCCAGTAGGTCTAGTTACGGTCGTTGTCTGTGGCAATGGCAATGCCGCTGCCTTCGTTCCGCTGCTTACCTATATTCTATTTTTGAAGTGTATTCTTGACCGTTTGGTCCTTTGTTCTAAGACAATGCCTTCGGGCCTATGATGTAATAATTCGTACTCGACGCATGTGTATGTACTTTTGGTAATTCAACTATGTAATCGTGTGTGCCAGACTACTTGATCCAGGGAAATGGCACAGAAAACACGAGTAATTCCTGTTGTGAAACAGGGGTCCTTACACGTCTTATCCTTTAGTTCCGAACCATCTAAATTTAGCCTCACAGTGTAGGCCGTCATGCAAACCCTCGCCGGGTAGTGAGGCCCCTGTTCTTTGGGCATCTACCCATTGTGACCTAAGGAATTATGCAAGTTAAATGATTTATAATTTGTTGGCACACATTCACTAACAACAAACAAGAGCAAAAACTTACAGGCATCACGCGCCGACGAGATTGATATCCATTTTATCTATCTTAAAGAAGGCGTGTAGGTCGTTGAAAGTGATGATGAAGTTTCCGTTGGGTCCCTCGACGAAAGCGTTATCCGGGACCTTGACACTAATCATCCCGAGACCCTTCTCAGTTGCTCTTAGATACTAGTCAGGCAGCAATCTCATTGGACATGGGAGTTCAAGCATGACGTGGAACGACAAGAACGGCTTGCCATATTCGCACACCTTTGGCACTTCTGTAGAATCCCAAGATTGCATTTTGTTTGCATGACCTAGTACACTTTTCTGTGCATCCGCTTGCGGTTCAGGTTTTCTTGGCTTTGGCGGACCTTGTCCCCTAAATGACTTGAAAACTATCCTTGCCTCATACTCTGCCATTTCCTTCGGTTTGTACGTGGAAACCATTTGTGGTATGAGCTTGCGGGCTTGCGAAGTACTTGGCTTTTGGATAGTTGCATCTTCTTGGGGAGGTGGCACAGGTTGTACGAGAGCAGATTGTGGAGTAGGAGGCGACTGATGAGTGGGAGACGGCTGTCGAGGTAGCGAAGTTGGGGAATCTGGTGCGGCTAGCTCTGCAGGTGGAGAAGGTACTATTTTTGGGGACGGAGATCTTGGTGGGGTTGGGGAATTCTGTGGGGATGGCGGTGCCGGAGGGGCAGCCGTCTGTGGCACCGATGGAGCTGGGGTCATCGACATTGCCTGTCCCGTGAGGATGATGTCTCGACGATGCCAAAGGATGAACTGGTTCACCGCATCTCCAAGTAGTTCTATCCCCTCTGGTGTTGGGATGTCCAGCTCCAACGATATTTGATCGACATTAACCCTTCCCACTTGCACCCTTGCGTAGTCTTCTAGAATTGGGTTGTTTTGGAACTATCTCCTTGGTATCGCTAATTCGGACCCAACCTCCTAGAGATAATGGACATATCAGTTTCTTGGCTTGATATGTGTTGGTCGGCAACAAGTTCGGCTTAGGAAGCATAACTCTTAACAGATCCATCAAATCGTTGAAGCTAATGTCCGACGATCCATCTCCGTCCTTTAATCTGAGAAGTTCAAGCACAGAGCGCAACACCGTATAGTCCCTGTGACATTGATGATGCAAAAAACATACACTAGCTTGAGAGATTTGCTTTACTCTAGTGCAGGTCCAAAACTTGCTTTCGGGTTCAAGAGCGTGCTAGTTGATTCGATCCTGCAATCAACAAGATAAAACATGCAAATTTTATTAGTAAACGACAATCAATCGACTGGTAAGTGTTGATGCAAAAAACACACACTGGCCTGAGAGATCTGCTTAACTCTAGTCCAGGTCCAAATTTAGGGTTTTAGGTTCAAGGGCGTGCCAGTTGATTTGATCCTGCAATCAACAAGAAGAAATATGCAAAGAATAATAGTAAACGATAGACAATCGGCCATAGGGCCGATTCCATATTGTATGTGACCTAGCCGATGCAATAAAGCATGAATCGACTGTAAAAATATAAGTAAGCATGAAAATAACCGTGAAACTAGTATATCGGCCGTAGATGTTAATGTTATGCAATCAAGGAATCATTATTACTTTAGAAATAAACAATTGGTATGGATCGGACTGAACCGAGAAAGTATAAATTGCTTAAGTCTATTGCAACATAAAATAATGATCACATAAGATATATAGATCTAAATGCATATCGGTTGTAAATCCGATACAATCTTAAGATAAAGCAAAGGGAATTAAATATAGAACATTAAACAAAGCATAAAACTATATCAAATATTCTAAATAGATAAGATCGGCTGAAACTCCAATACTATCCCTATCGATAACCGTAAAACAAGTTAGAGATCATGATTCTAAAACAACTTAATAGGTTGGACTTAACCAATGCAGCATTAAGCATAAAAGAAACACAACATCTAACAAGCCAATAATCATCAAATCAGGATGGTGGATACATCATATAATATGGATCAACGAAGTAAATTAGTCGATACCGACAAAACCCTAAAACAGATCTAGCCGATATAAGAAGGTAGCATTGTTGATCTAAGCTATATGACATATATGATAACTTCGGAAATTTGCAAGATAGAATTAGAGTGTCATAAAGATGTAAGCACTAACTCCAATGATGAAAATCGCCATGATAAGATATACCTTTTCGCCGAAGATCAAATTGATGCAGCACGACTCGAAAGCATAAGCTTGTCGAAAGTAGAAAATAACGGTGGCGATGCGCCGAGATTGATTGAACGTATGTTGTTATTATTTACAAGACCTCGGGATTATATTTATACCCAAAAATACAAACATTGTCCATCACGGACACGACTCATATTAACCTAATACAAATCCAACTAACGAACAAGTCCCTTAGGCGGACTCTTACCGGGAATATCTATAAGGAAATTACATAAAATAACCTAATTAATAGATACAATTGCCCCCTCAGGACTCTATCCGTGCATGGCAATCCACATGAAGCACGCTAACACAACCCGATGACGTATACCGAGTCATGTCACCGAAATCGGCTCAATCGGCTAACCTTGTCCGACTCTGATTCTACTGACCCAGTCCACAGTCGATTCGGAGTACAGCCGATTCTCACTCTGTTTCCGATGCGATCTAATCTCTTCGATTCTCTTTGATTCTATCTTCATCTCCAATACTTGAATTACCAAATTTGGTCGTCATCAGAAAGCCGATGTTATATCGCAATATAACCTAGCCGATGCAGTATGATGTGAATTGGTTGTAAGGTGTATTCAATGACAGATCGATCCTAAATTTGATTCATCGGCTGAAAATATCAGTATTATATAATATATAAATCGGTATTACTTTAGAAATCAGCAAGTATAAATTGGGATAGATCGGACTTAACCGAGACAATATAAATTACCCAAGTCTAAAATAACATGAAATAACGATTATATGTACTCATATTATAGTCGATATTGAAATTTAAGCATGTATCGGCTATAGCTCCGATACTACCTTATACTAGGATATTCTCTTACAACAAATATATCTAACTACTGTCAATCATATTGGCAGTAAGTCCAATATATTTATATTAGTTTATATCCTGATATAAGGGGCAGATATAGTATATTAAACAAAGCATGAAACTATATAAAACAACTATACCGGGTAAGATCTGCTGAAACCCTGACACTATCGTTATTAACGACCATAAAGCAGGCTAGTGATTATGATTCTAAACATGACTTAGTAGATGAAACTTAACTGATACAATACTAAGTATAAAAAGAAGCATAATATCTAGATAATCAAACCGGTGGTTGCCTTTTCAGGATAACAGATATATTATATAATCCAAGTCAACAAGTCAATCTAGCCGTTATCGACAAAATCCTAGATGGAGACCAGCCGATGCAAGTAGAAAGTATTGTCAATCTAGATTATATAATATATATGATAACTCAGAGATTCACAAAATAGAATTAGAGTGTCATAAAGATGTAAGCACTACTTCCGATAATGCAAATCGCCATAACTAGCTTTACCTCTTCGCCGAAGATCGAAACCGATGCAGCTCGACTCGAAAGCAAGAACTCGTTGGAACAAAGTAATGGAAAAGGTTGGTGATGCACTGAGATTGGATTGAACTTATGTTAATTATTTACAAGACCTCGGGATTATATTTATACCCAATACAAACTTTGTCCACAACGGATACGACTCATACTTTCTATTACAACTCTAATAGTCGAACAAGTTCCTCAGGCGGAGTGTTACCGAAAATATCTATAAGGAAATTAAATAAAATCCTAATTAATAGATTCAATTACCAATCTTGAACTCCATCCTTACCTGGCAACATCATTGTAATCCTTCTTTCAAATCCGACATTGATCATGTGACCAATATCGGCTGTATCGGCTAATCATATCAAACTCGGTATCAGCCGATACAGACTTCCAGCTGATGCACACTCTGTTTCCGAGAATTCCGCATATCTTCAAACCCGCTTCGAAAATTGGATCTCGTTTTCGATTCATATGTTTACCAAATTTCATCGTCAACACACATCATTTTGATTCGTCATAAAGAAGGTCCTTTGCTGCTTTTTCCAAATTGTCCAACCCTCGTGTTGTACCGTTAGGACCTCTGGTTCAACATGCCGCAACATATCCTCCAGATCAAAATCAATATCTGCATCATCTATACCAGAGCCACCAAATTCCGGGATCATTCCTTGGGACATGTCTTCGATTATAAAATTTTCTCCCGCATCAAAGCAAAAAACATCAGCCTCTTCATTACGAACGGCAACTTCCCCGTGACAAAGTTCATATCTTGTAATCATCCTTAAATCCACGCTTTACAATGTGCCCCAAAATTTCCTTCGGGACTTTCAGCATCTTTTCGTTCTTGAAATCAAAGCATGGACAAAAAAATCCCTCATGTTCTTCCTCAAAACATGTGTCTTTGCCTGATCAATAAATTTGGATGCTTCCTTTAAAAACGCCGGATGAGTTCTTCTTGTGCCGTACATCCATACCCAATCCATCTCCTTAAAAAACATCTCTGATGAGTCGAATTGTACTTTATTAAATCATATAAAAAACACAATTTATGCGGACATTATATTACTCTTCACGCGTTAGTGATTCCAATAACATTAATTTAAAAAATGAAAAATTACCTATAATTACTAGATTTGCAAAACTGGTATATTCGTCGCATTCCACTGAAAAATTTAAAATAAATTGACGAAACTAAACAAAAAATAAATTAAAGTACTGTGCATTACTAAATACTATTCAAATTTATACATGCAAACAATATATTTAATCAAAACTTTGTCCATTTCCAAAAATGAAAAAAAAATTTGCTTTTATCCGATGAAAATTGAAATAAATGGAGGCAAACTTAACCAAGAATCCATTAAAAAGTTATGGACTACTAAATACTTTTAAATACATGCCATGCAAACAATATATGTTAGCTAAAAATAAAAAAGTGCCTACACTACTCCATTTAAAAAAGTGTACATTTCATTGCATGGCAGCGATGAAAATTGAAATAAATGGAAGTAAATGAAGGAGGGCAACAAGCATGTTACCTTTTATATGGATCTCATATAAAGATTTGAGGTTAAAAACCTTCCTCCCTAATTTATGTCAAGTTTTGGAGAGAGAAAACGCCGGGTTTGAATGGTGCAAGCTTTGGCTTGGGCAATATATGGCATGCATTATGTGCGGTTGGATTAAGCCGACTGCACACGACAATGGATGATTATCGCGTGTGGGCCTCTTAAGGCCCCGCATCCAACCTCGCGTGTGGGGTCTTAAGAGGTCTGCACTGGATAATACGCCCATTGTCGTGTATGGGCCGCTTAATCCGTCCGCACAGGATAATGAGTTATCGTATGCAGGCAATAACCCGGTCCCGGTGGACTGGTTTTTTCAACCGGCGCCACTTATGATCCACCTGGAACTAAATAAGAGCCTCGTACAGGAAAAACGATTTCTGTACTAGTGTGTTTCTTAGTTGCATTGTTCCAGAGATGATGAATCAAGTGAAAAGAATTTAGATCGGACCACTCATACTCTAAATATAGATCCGCCGGGGCCAGCTCCATGTAGCCCAGCTTATGCCGTAACACGGGCCAGGTCCGCTGTGCCGCGTCATCTTGTAAGTTTGCAACTCCACCCCGGCACTCTGAACGCAACGTAACGCACAAACCTGAACAATCCGAACTCCAACGAGCACCGGGCAACGTAGCAGCGCGTGGCTGGCTCCGCGTATCACGGGTGTATATATGTATTCGAACACACTGCGAAGTGTAAAACGGAAGCTTCCCCGAGATGGCGGTGCGCCGGTGCGCTCACGGCATCACGAACCCACTGTGGTGTTACTTGTAATCGTCGGCGAGCGTACGAGGTTCCAGCTGTGCCGAACCAGAACGCACCGCCACGGCGACACCGACGCGGCGTGGCGTGTCACCGAGCAAGCTCAGCAATGCAAGCGTCATAAAAAAAAACAGCCACTTGTTGCTGCCGGTGCCGGATCACGCCCGGCTCACGACAGAAGGAGGCATGTGCGTGCAACTACCGCGGAGCGGTCGCGTCGTGCGCGCGGGATGCCGTACGTCGGTACGAGCGCTCATGGGATCTCCCTTCGCGCGAACCCCGCCGAGCTCGTATGAGTTCATCAGCTGTCTTCAAGTTTGTTAGGATCGTACCATACTAGGATACTACCTGAACGAAATGCTTCTAAAATCGTTTTCAGGTGGTATCGCGTACTATCAGTATAGGGAACGTAGGATTGTTAAAATCACGTTAGGATCAGGATACTAACTGTTTCAAACTAGATAATATTTGAACTCAAAAATCATTACTGTGTTTGTGTTCATATATCTTCAAAATCAATGTTAAATAAAACTATTAGCACTAGTGGATGATTTTCTCTTGACACATCTTTCTTTTTTATGCTACTAATATATATTATTATCACTCTACTTCCTTCGTCCCGATATAAATATAACCTAGGACATATATAATATATACTAGGAATACGAATATAGACACATTTGTACTAAGTTACACTTATATTGGGACGGACAAAGTATTTTTTTATAGAATGGCTACATATAATTAACATAATATTAAATTAAACTTTTAAATAATCTTATAATATCACGATACTACGATACGATCATATTATTTTAAGAATAACAATATTACCTTCGAGCTGCTGTGGTGTACTAGGTTAATGGTATGTTTCATACTCCATCTTTCCAACCTCTACTTCTCTCGGTTTGCATTAGCACATTTCATAAATTGATAAATGGTGTTTTTTAAAAAATAATTATAGAAAATTGCTTTAAAAATTATATAAATTTATTTTTAAGTTCTTTTAGCTCATACTTAAATAATCATATGCTAATGAGTTATCTTTTTTTTCATGTGGAGGATAGAAGTTCTGAAAAGCACAGCCTAAAAAAAATTACTTGTACTTATCCTGTAGACCTTTTTTTTGCGAGGTTATCTTGTTGACATTGAAAGACAGCATACATTTTGAGTTGTTAACCAAGTGGTCCGAGTGCAAAACTTGCACTGCTCAAGCTCGAGCTGTGAAGAAATTTCCAACCAAATCGATCAGCAAAACATGGGCTCGTACGTTCCTCGTCCGTGCAAATCCTGTATAGATATCGTTGAAGTTTCATCACAAATTCCTGACACGAGAGTACCACAAAACAAACTTTGTTCCGCCTTTGTCAATTGAATTCAGACCACCGGTCCAGCCATCCAGCACGAAACCATGGGCCTCGTCTTCCGCTTCCTTTGAACCCGGAACGGGTTCGGATCCCCTAGATTTAACACCAACTCCACTCGGTGACTTTCGTCTAATCTCCATCATTTTACTCCTACGGTTGAGATCTTAATTGACTCCCTTAATTAATGTAGATTTGGATATTCCTTTTTCAATTATTCTATTTGAAGTTTTTTTTAAAAAAATATTCTATTTCCAACATAATCAAGGAAGTAAAATAATTGTACTCTTCTTCCCCCAATTAATTGACTAACGTAAAAGATTTTTTTAGTGCGTGATATTGTCTTGTAGTAGATGGTGAACATTGGCAGGATCTTTCGATGGTGTAGAAACTGGACCAGCTTATTACAAGCAAAGCCATGTACATATATTACACCGAGCTCCTCCTTGATGCTGTTGCACAGCTTACTTATATAGCCGATCGTAGAGTCCTTGTTTACATGGTTGATGAAGGTAATAGAATACAAGGAACAAATTAAGGATAGTTTGAGGTATATTGATTTAATCTCAATCGTAGGTGATAAACAGTGGCTGAAATTGATTCAAATTCACCAGGTGGAGTTGAAGCAACTATAGGGATCCGGACCCGGAACACCCGGAACCTGTCAATAACAGAGAGACCACGTCTCTACTTCAGAAAACATCAGGGCCTCCCTCCTATCTCTTTCACGTGACGGCAGACGAGACGAGGGGTACGAGACTCGATCGCATCGAAGAATTCTTCGCCGTTTTTCGCGGCTGCTTCGCGGCCTCCTCCTCCTTCGCTGTCACCTCACCGACGCCTTGGTCTCCATGGCTTTGCGTGCTTGGAGTGACGTAAAGATGCCGGGTCGATCTGCAAACAACGACCCCTTCGTACCATTTTGCGTTTGTATCTTCCCTCACCGTACCGTCTGCGTTTGTATCTTCCCCCACCAAAAGCGAATTTTATTTTATAGTAAGGGTTTCTCCAGGCTTTAGCCTATCCTGCTTTTCTTTTTCGGTTTCTTTTCTCGAAAAGCTGGCTGCCACCTGCCAGTGTTGCAACTTCGCCTGGAAATGTACACCCACTTTGCTTTGATTTTCCATTTTTTCCTGCATGTGTTTGATCAGTTGATGCTTCTCACCGCAGAGTGCCACATACTAGGAGTCTAGGACAAAGATACAATGAAATTAAGCTGCATCTTGCATGAAGTGCTCGCACGGTGCACCATAATCCCAGGGAGAAGGATCACTAGCTCCTCTGTATTAAAATTTATTATATGCGCTTGGCATGTTAATTTTCTATGGTTTTCCTCCTGAGCTCTATATTATATATTGTTTCCATCACCTAATCAACACAGCAGTTTGAGCTGCCGGCAGGTGTGACAGCACGCAAACAACTCCAAAACAACATCATGATACAGTGCAGCCACCAGACTACCATATATTCATTACAAAAGGTCAAAGCCTCAAAGGAAAGGAACCCAACAAAGGAGAGAATGAAGCGAAATTCCCCGCCGTGGCACCGAAGGAATTATCGATCCATCACCAAAAGTCATCCACTCAGCCCAGCCAGATTCAGGATCGGAAGCTTCCAAAAAGTCCCCTTAACACAAAACAAAACACGAGATAAATTGCGAAAGAAAAGGAAGAGAAAAATCAGGATCAGAAACGTGAGCGAGAAAAAACAAGGCAAACCCGTACTAGTACAGTACTGCCACTGCTGCGACGAGACGAGGAAGTGTTCCCTTTTTTAATTGATCACCCGATCTTGTCCTTATATTTTCGTTAAATTTTGCATCCGTTTCAAAATATATATTAGGATTATAAATTTAAATATACATATATATATATAGTACTAGAATATATTCCTTATATATATATAGAGTACTAGAATATATTCCATCAAACAAAAATTCCTTATATTTTGAACGGAGAGAGTGCTAGATTCAATCAAACTTCGGTCAAATTTATTATCTTAAATTTAAATATATGAAAACCATCAAAATTTCACCTACAGTATACTTTTGTGATTTTTATCCCGTGTTGAAACCTCGAAATTTCACGGGTTTTCTTAGAAAACGTGAACCAACCCGACGTGCCCGCACGCACACGCCGCCAACCCGGACCCAACCAGGCAGCCGCTCCACACCGCACCACCACCGCGACCCGCAGCCAGCCGAGGCGCGCGAGCGCAACGGGGAAAAAGTCCAACGAGACCACCCCGCCGGATCGCATTGCAACTCCTCCGCCACAACTCGCGTCGCGTGCAATGCAAATGCAACATCCGCGAAGCTCCCCGCAACCACCCGCGTATATATGCACGCACGCGCGAACGAGAGGCGCGGCCCCCCGCACAGCGACGTCGTCTCGTCTATCGCTGCTGCACGAGCGAATCAGCGCGCGGCAATCGATCGGCATCCTAGGATTCTTGGCATGGTGATGGGGAGGAAGAACAAGGCGGCAGAGGGGGCGAGGTGCCGGCGGCACCGGCAAGGGGGCGGCGGCGCGGGGGTCTGCGCGCTCTGCCTGCGGGAGCGCCTGTCCCACCTGACGTCCGCCTCGGCCTCGGCCTCGGCGTCTCTGCCGTCCGTCGTGCGCGGCGAGGAGGAGGAGGAGTCGTCCTGCTGCTCGGGGGCGTCGACGGCGGCGTACTCGTCGTCGAGTGAGGCGTCCAGCTGCGCGTCGTCGGCCGCTTCGGGGTCGAGCAGCCCGTGGGCGGCGCGGTTCCACCGGGAGATGGTGGTGGCCGCCGGCCGCGGCGGCGGGAGGCTGTCGCTGCTGATGAGGCACGAGCGGGTGTTGCTGGACAGTGACGAGGTGGCGAGCGTGGTGAGGCGGATGAGGGAGAGGCGGCGGCAGGCAAGGAGCTTCTGGGCGAAGCTGCTGCACGCGACGGTGGGCGGAGGCGGAGGCAAGAAGGAGGGGTGCTCGATGGCGCACTCCAAGACGCTGGACCAGGAGAGGAGCACCACGGCGGTGGCCAAGTGGATCCTTTTCTGAGGCCATATGCAATGCAAATGCATGCATGCAGCGAAGCGATGATGTCAAGATGATGAGATCGTCAGCGTGCGTCGCTGTAAAATTCTTCTTGGCTTTCTAGTTTGGTTGGAAATTGGAAAAATAGATTTGTTGATGTGGTTCTCTCTTTTGGTTGTTTTGGTTCATTTCTTTGTTTGATTTTGGTCTATCCTGTACAGGTTTGAAGCAAAAAATGACATTGATCGATATTCTTTGGTTAGCTCTTGCTGTTGTGTATAGCAAAAATTGATTCTGATTGTTAACCTGCTTATACATACGACTGTACGTCTGTACCATTATAGATCATGGACCTGACGTTAATCATAGCTGATAAGTAAATCCAAAAAACAATTTGTAGAACTTCTAAACATGCGTCCTTTACGATTTAAAATCCAATGCTGAAAAATAAAGAAAAAACTACAACATCAACTCTAAAATTAAATTTTGACAGCAACTTATAAGTACACGTAAACGATGAGGGGTTGAATTTCCTGAGTGTGATTTACAACTTTCAAACGTATATAATCGGTACATCATTTCATTTATGCTTATATGTATTGTTTATTGCTAAAAAAATTGTAGATATAACTTTTAGGGTCCTTTGAATCAAAAGATCCGTGCAAGAATTTCATAGGATTCAAATCCTATAGAAAATTTTTCTATTTGGCCCTTTTATATAAATGATTGGAGTTTTCCAAATCCAACGAAATTCATATGAAATGACTTATTGCATATAGATTTTGAAGGAAACTTAGCAAGAGCTCTAACCTCTTAGAAAATTTCTTTTGAGTCTATCTCTCTCATTTGATTTCTGTGTTTTTCCTACGTTTTAGTTTGCATATTGTTGACGTAAAACACGACAGCCTGGGAGATCTGCTTAACTCCAGTGCAGGTCCAGAATAATGACGAGATGCGGGCGTGCCAGTCAGTTTGATCCTGCAACTGACAAGATATATAAATTGAAGATCAAAAGATAGCCGATCGGCTGACAAGCCGATGGAGTGATTTCAGTCGATGCCGATACCAGCCGATATCCAGTATAGATCTTGATACTTGAGTAAATAATGATATAAAGATAATCGGCTGATGATAATGATATATAACAATAATATAATCCAGAAGCAACCAATCGGCTAGTAATGATATACTGAATAAGCACTGATCCGAAGGTTAAAGCATACATCGGCTGGAGATCCGATGTCATTAAATCCAAACGATTAGATAAACAATGAAACCTTTGTTGTCATCGGCTAAATCCAACTTGCATGTAATCCTTGTAAGCCGATGCAACGTCCAGATAACTTATCGGCTATCACTTCGATAAAACATTAGCATGAACCTATCGGCTTAACAAGATTTATATTATCAACAACAATCTAGTAGGTCGAACCTAACCGATGCAGCACGAGATTATATATGATAATCTAACACTTGATGAACCGATAGATCTGTCTAATGTGATGGATATAACAAATCTATTTAAAACAATATTGTGGTTGTAGAGATATATCGGCTAAGACAGAAGATCAAACTTAACCGAGACAGTCCCAACTAAACCGATGCGTCTCTAAACACAATGCAATTAAGATAGAATTGAGATATCAGGTAAATATATCAACCGAATCGGAGCGATCCAAGAGATCGAAGCGATGCAGTCTTGAACAACACCAATGTAGCCCATAAATTCACCAGGACCCGACGGAATGTAGGGCTTACCCCTTCGCCGGAGATCGAAAGCCGATACAGCCCCGCGTCAGGTGCCAAATTCCGCCGGTTGATAAGTAAAAACCTCAGAAAGAGGGTGGTGATGCGCCGAGAGTAGTTGTATTGATCGAGAGATAATTTACATAGACCCCGGGTGTACATATTTATACCCATGGGTAGATACTAGTCCATATCGGACACGACTCAAACTTTCCTAAAGATAAAAGGAAACACATAAAGTCTTTATTGGACACTAAACACACTTTCCTAAAGATAAAAGGAAACTAACAAACTATTCCTAATTAATAGATACAATTGCCTTTTTCGGACTCAATCCATACATGGCAATCCTCATGAAGCACTTTAAACGAACCCGACAATGGTTCCAACATCCCCTTGTCGGAATCGGCTACATCGGCTTCCTTGTCCGATTCAATATCAGCCGATGCACACCGTAGCCGATGCAGTTCCGAAGCCGATTTATACTCTGTTTCTGTTTCTGTTATCGATTTCCTACCAAATCCGCTTCGGTTTTAACTCCAAATTCGATGCATGATTTACCAAATTTCGTCATCAACACATATCTATCAAAATAATGTGCTTTTCATATTTCTCTGTTTTTCCATTATTGTGATTCAAAAGGGTCTTTATATGCGTGTCCTTAGTTATTCAAAAGCAAATGATATAAAATAAACTCCGATAAGAAAACATAAAATCTACTTCAAAATTAAGTTTTTAAAATTAAATTTGAACTTAAAATGTATAAGTGTAAGCGAAACGATTAGGTTGGAGATATATCTTCCAGCTAGTGTGAAATGACGTTTCTTGAGAATGATTTCACATATGCATCTATTGTAGGAGTATATATACTGGTATTTTTCCCAAAAGTTTGAGCATATCAGCTGAAGTATATTCCTCGTTGTCGTCATCCCTTGAGAAGATTTTTTTTCTTATTTATATCATACAATTTTATAAGAATAATCCAACCGTACAGATATATAGAACAGAACATTTTTGGCTTTTCTTGTTGTGTTCTTCTAATGGTTGCTATATTTTTCATCATGCAATGGATTTTGCTTTCTTACTTATCCCATGAAACTGTTCAGGTGGTCCAACTAATAACCGTAAACGCGTATTTTTCTCTTATCTATAGTCGTTTCTTCAAAGATTTACATCAGACAACAGCTAAAATCATATATATTCCTCTAAGCCATAAAGCAAGTCACCCCGTCCAGATCCACAAAAGATGGTAATCAACAAACAACCCGTATCAGTACTGCAGCAGTATCCGGTGCAATTTTTAAGGCTTGCCTGTGCCGTGCGACGAGAACCAAACATGGACGAACTACAGTAAATATGCATTCCTTCGATCATTGCAGCAACACAACATGCACGCGTTTTAGTTTCAGTATACAAGACAAATTGAATTTCCACCACACAAAAACACTTGTGTGTACTTTTTCAGTTAATACATTATATTCGTGATTTTTTTCAAGACATTTTACACTCGTCAGCTTCGACTCCCCTACATCCTCTCCATTGCCGAAGTGTTACAAAAACATGTTAATGTACTGTATGTGTAAAGCAGAAAAGTCCCATAATCTCATGATCTCTTGTTGGGAGAATCTGCTGTCCTTTCTGCACCCGTAGGGCAGAATCTGTCATCATCATGTCATGCTTTCATCTTTGCAGCTTTCCAGATGGGCAGGCGTCCTGACTCCTGAGCTTCCAAGAAGGCCACCGAGACCATCATCTAATCTATACATCCTGTATCTTCTGTTCTGCATCTACTGCTACCAAATCGTTTTAATTTCTGAGCTTGCATATTCTAACTTCTAAAAGAATATCATAACCTATCTCGTTGATCCTGGGAATGTAGGATCCATGTCACCAGTATTGTCATCATCATCGTCAAGGTAATCCACAGGCATATCTGCAGGACGCCGTTTTAATTTTTGGAAGATTTCATCAAGTGATTCGGGCGAAGAGACATTTGAATGTGGAGCAAATCCTGGGTCTTGGCGCAAAGGAATGAATTTTTTGGAACCCATGTTCGCTTTGAAGTTCTGAAAACCAATCTTCATCGTTGCCCATGTTTGGGAAATTCCAGCTGATGAGCCAACTGGTGAACCAGTATTAGACCGCTGTTCAGAACTCCCTTCCTCAAGCAAAGATACAGAAGTTGAAGAAATTTCCTTTTTCGCTGGCTTCACTGCCTGTCTACTCTGTTCTCTGATAGCTGAATACTTGGTAGCAATAGTTTCCCTGTTGTTAGCATATTTGGATTGACCTACTCTTCCGTCAGCTCTAGAGGAAGTAGCTCCTGATTTCATCTCCACTGTATTTTCAACCTGTGTACAACATGTAGACAAAAGAATGGGAAAGGAGAAATGCCAGTAAGTGACACGGCAAAAGATAATTCAGCCAGAAACAATAGGAAGCTGAAAAAAAAGAATAACACAAGCTTGTGAATGCAGAGTAATCATTCTTACGCACCAATGGCACATTTCCAGATTCAACATCTGGGTTGACATTATTGAAATTTCTTGCCAATGGGATAACCTGCTCGCCTACTTTACATCCTTGTTCAATCCAAGACCTCTCTGCGGGAGAAGTGCATAAATCACTTCAGCGGAACATGCTTTTGAGAGAACCAAAGGGAATATTTGCACCAGATTTTTCAGTGATTATACAAAGAGATTGGTGATAGTGATACGATAAATCATTAATTTCAATAATGAATAAGGATGTATACTGAATGATGACATACACATTGTGTTTAGTTTGAGAAGAAATAAGAGAAGTCCCAGTGTACGGAAGGGGCAAGCAGTAAGAAGAATAAGAACAAAACAAAGGCTAGTATATGATCTAAAGAGAAAGAAAGGGCTGGAATCCACCCAGACAAATGTAGGCAGTCGTTACCTTTTTGCAGAATGATCATTCCAGATGGATCAAAACCATCCATATCTTCTTCCTCACGCTGGAATTTGAACCTTTTCCAGCTTCCGAAAAAGTTAATCAAACGTCCAAAGAAATTACTTGCAACCAATAGTGTATAAACAACCATAAATAATGGATAAATCCTGTTGAAGCCTCTTCCAAAGAAAGGAACGGCATCATCGATGTTTCCCATTCTCTACAACACAAGGTCCATTCAAGATTATCAGGTACAAGATATCATTGTAATAAAGAAAAAGGAGGTAGACCATTTCCTTTTCAATGTTAACTACCAACACCTTTAAACAGCAAAAGAATATCAGCAAACTGCACAACTGTTACCTTCTCAAAAGTAGTTTTAGCATCGCCACCAAGTCGAATGAGATTCAGGAAGTTATAAGAAATAGGAGGTGCGTATCTTGCAACCATTCTGCAGAATAGCATTTCGTGCAAAGTGTAGAATGAGTGAACAGCTTTGGTAAAGGAATCAAGTCAAGTATGAAAAGGAAAACATCAAAAACTTACGAGCAGATCATAAGCAAGCTGACAGAACTGGTTTGCCTCGGAGTCAGAGAATAAAACATTAACATCCCAATCTGAAACAGTGAGTAGTAAGTGCAAATGCACATATACATCAAAGGGACAAATGCAGCAACCTGTAAACAAATGAAAAGTTTGTGAATCATGACGAACAATATAGATATCATACAGCAATTGTACAATCGTGTGACAAGACAGGGGCAATTCCATTGTTCGAAAGGAAATCTATCCTGTACAAAAACAATGGAGAAATAGGATAGCATGCTTTGATACAAAGATTGTGAAAGTCTACACTAAATTTGTTTGTACTAGCGTACAAGTTTTTCCCCTGGTACTAAATTTGTTTGTATTAGCATACGAGTGTTTTAAGTAACCAATGGGAGAGAAGTACACAGAATTGGTGCGATATATACAAACAAATTACTTCCTTTGTTTCACATTATAAGACGTTTGGGGTTTTGAATAGATTTGTGCGTGGATCCATGTATGTGCTTAATATGTGCCCAAATTCATATGGATGTTAGTGAATCTAGACGAGGAATGGAGAGGCTAAAACGTCTTATAATGTGAAATGGAGGGAGTACCTAAGTAATCACAAGTACTCCCTCTATCCAAGAATATAGGGCGTATTTTGTTTCACTAAGACAAGACTTTGACCAACAATTACTCATTAGAATATAATTTTTGTGGCATAAAATTGATACTATTAGATTCATAGTCAAAAGTACTTATGATAATAATGCTTTTGTCTAACATAAACTAACAATTGTTAGTCAAAGCATTGCCCTAACAACACAAAATACGACTTAAATTTTTGGACGATGGGAGTAACACACACTACAGTAAGCATTACAGAAAGTTAGGACTAAATAACAAAACTGCCCTGTACACTGGACGTGAGGCTAAGACAATTTACATGAAGCACCCAATTTCTTACCTGAACCAAAACCTCCTGTTTTCCTACGGACTTGACAAGAATGGAGAAAAGGGACAAATCAACACCACTTGGCAGCAAAGTGGCTTCAGCCAGCAGTATAGCAGCTGACATACAGCCAAGAACAATAGCAAATCCTTTCTGAAGCTGTTTCCTCAGAACACAGCGCCAAATGAACTCTGACAACACAAAAAAGTATTACTGAGTCAATCCCATTGATTACATATCAGCCATAAGCAGTAAGTTGAATTTACTAAGAATCTACGAACAATGAAATGTTCTAACTAAGAACATTGCATCTCTGAATTCATTGTAAGCCATTTTGACTAGTAAATAAATAAGGACAAAACCGGTGCAAAAAAGTTAGTATAGGTCAAAGAAATACCCATAGTGTCCAAAAGGGAACCCAATGTGCCCGGTCGACTTTCCCTAAAACTTGACACAAATTTCCTGTTTAGGGGAAAAAAGAAAATAAGGTCATACTGCTTGTGGTCTGATCTCTCATCAGACAAATATAATTGATTGTCCAAACAAATCAATATTTTTCAACCAAATCACTGAGGAATATTGTATAGTCAAGTCGACAACAAGAGCCCACCAAATCAAGTATTTTTTTTGGCTAATATCAATGTAGATTACAATTATAACCAAGAATAATGTAATCAAACCTTTGCAGAACAATCGAAATTTTCTGTTTGTACACAATTTCCTTTTTCCTGTTTAACCAACCAACTAAACCTTCTTCGGCACAATGGGCATATCACTTATACCAGACAATTGACAAGTGCAATATCCTTGTGGCATATTGCAAACCCCTAAAGATAGATGCTCAGTTTATGGGAGTACGGGACATAAGTATTCAATTAGTGCATATAGCATAGTGCAGTAACATATAAATGAACTCACCATCCATTTGCCTCACGTCGTTCATAATTTTTAATGGTGTCTTCTAGTTCAAGGGCTTCCATGACATAAGTCATATATTCACTGTACAATCACACCAATGAAGTAAAACTATCAATTAATGGCAACAATGGCACAACTTCAATGTTGTGCATTCTAAACAAATAAGATTTATGGTATTTCAAATATGCATACAACTTGCATTTATCATACTTGACATTAGTAAAAGAAATGTGAAATTGTGGAGGGAAGCTATTATCATCCAGTTAACCAGTAGTTTATGAAATAATACCTTTTACACCTGTAGTACTCCTCATGAGCCCTCCTAAGTTGACGTCGAAGTGTGGCCATTGTTTTATCATCTGTATCATAGTCCATATCATTTTCACCTAATCTTCCACCAGAAGGCTTAAAAGATGGATCGTCCCGCAGCTGAAATGGACAGAATCACAAATTGTTGCGTCTAATTGCAAAATTTTAGGTTCAACATTAAGTGGTGCTTTTGATTGAATTAGTACCATCTGAGCCAACATTTTGTCAATAATATCCATATAAGGCCTCAAAAGGTCGCGCTTTGACATTTGATTAGAAGTGGCTTGAGCAACCTGTAAAAAGAATAACAATTAAGAAAATTGCAGCAAGTACAACATCATTATTTCCATTTTCTTTAAAAAAATTACTTACAACAATTGCATTTGAATATTCTTGATGAGCATTATCAAGCTTGACAGCCATCTTTGCTACTCTATGGGAAAGTATTTTTTGTCGGTGAGTCCAGTCTGCATTTTTCCAAATGTTTCGAGGGATTTCACTCAAACCAAAACCAAGAAGGAATGCACCAGTGACCAGCCCAAAAGTATTTGAACATGCCATTGCAAAGCCCACAATACCACCATCCCTGCCAAAATGTTTGTTGGAGATAAAGAGACCGGGTTTTACAGAATAAAAGTTTAAATGAAAGCAGTTATCTCAAGAAGTAATCCAACGACTCAGGGCAAGGCAAATGTTTGTTGGGAACAGTAGTTAAATTCTTGGTAGCTAATGATAGCTTCAAGATATTACAAGGCTAAATTTATATATCAGATGGGTCGTAGAACAGGGACAATAAGTGGAGGTTAGAACGTACCATGCTCTATGCATCACTAGAAGCAATATGAGTCCAAAGAGGCCAATGGCCCCCACAATAGAATAAAAGAGCAGGTTCATATGAATACTAGTCTTCAGCCTTTCTTTAACGGTGAAATCTCCAGCATCTTCATAGCCTTGAATAGTAGGTACTACAGCCCTGTTTAGGGAGACATGTTATAGATATGTTTAGAGAAATAAAGCAAATGAATGTTTAGAGAAAATAAACATAAATGCTCTTCTGAATTGTAAACACCATTGCAAGCTATGGAACAACATTAGTACACCCAGCATCTATATAGTCTACTAGAATTCTAGAAATACTAACACAAACTAATGCATAAGTAAATTACTAGCCAAGAAAGACATTGGACTGTCCTAGTGCAAATAGTGTAAGCCACTGTACAGGAACAGCATGAGCTTAAGTACCATGAAAGATCAAACAGGCAATATATCACATGAGAAGGCACTCAAAGAAGGGTTATCCAAGCATTCTATTGACAGACCATGCAGTAGAACTGCAACATACTCAATAATTTTTCAAGTATGGACTTAGTTTAGTTAAAAGTCAAACAAATTGCATTGATACCAAAAGAATGATTTTCTAAATCACTGCTCTGGCAGCAGTAAAATAAGAAGCATATCAAAAGAAAGGAATCGTGCGTTTTGAATATTTGGTAATAGCGCTAATATATCATTCTAAGAAACAATCTGTTGTATAATGGCATTCGCATCAATAGCTGTTGCAGATAGCTGTAAGGATCAGAAGCATCACAACCATGGGGGAAATGGTGCAAGACACATTGATAGTGATAAATTAATGACAGCATACCATGTTAGAATAAATGTGCTCCAATACGACCAACTCCAAAAGAATCCAATGCCACCCTTCTCACGGCCAGTTAATGTCTGCAAGTTGTTATGCAAAAGTTCAGACCAAATGAATTCACGAAATCATCATCTAGCCTAGTGATCAGATAAAGTTCCCTACATAGAGACAGAAATATTTATTGCCAGGATATATATGTTGTTTATTGGTGTTTTAATTTAACATGCAAACATCAAAAATAAACTTGTCTATCTGCAAACTGTTCCTCTAGTAAGAGTTTGTGCATCAACATAACAATTGAGACACAGACTAGCTGTAGAGAGCAAGTAGTGCACAGGGAGACTTATTCAAGGCTAGTTGGGGTCAGGAAAGCCATATGCACTTCTCTATAGTACCGAATTGTCTCAGATTCATCGTTTATGATGCATTCGTAAGAACTTATGTAATGAACTGGTGGCCTCTCTGATAGACGCCAGATTGAACCTATTTATAAGACCACATTCCAATGATCAACAGCAACAATTTAAATGCGTGATTCATCAAAATTTCTCTCGTCGAACACCCCAAACACCCTGACCTCATATGCTTGAGTCATAGACCCTAATTCGCAACAGTACTAAAACATGCAACTAGCTCATCCCGGAGCGGATCTAACCACACCGGCGTAGAAATTGTTGGGAGAGGGGATCCATACACGGAAGAGGAACGCAATCGAGAGGGGTGGGAGATCTAACCGTCCAGATGTCCGCGGGGACGAGAATGATGAAGGAGAGGGAGCAGAACCAGGCGTAGCCGACGGTGGCGATGACGTAGCGCGGCACGCCCGGGCCGGCGAAGTAGCGGAGCGTGACGGTGACCATGCC
Source organism: Oryza punctata (assembly GCA_000573905.2). NCBI lineage: Eukaryota > Viridiplantae > Streptophyta > Magnoliopsida > Poales > Poaceae > Oryza > Oryza punctata. Next base: position 38,326,939 of record CM002489.2, on the reverse strand, counting down.
CAGCGTCAGGGGCAGCGATATCAGGTAGAACACCCACATCTCGCCGTCCTCCGCCCTCGCCGCCGGGCCCGCGGCCGGAGGAGATGGCGGGCCGAGCCGCGGGTGGAGTCCGGGGCCGGTGCCGAAGCTTCTTCTCCCGGGTCGCACGCAAGCGCGAGGCCGCGTGGGTGAGGAGGTGGAGGCTGCGAGATCGGCGCCTGGATTGTCTTCCGGAGAAGTGGAGGAGCACGCACGCGGCGAGGCGAGGCGAGGCGAGGCGAGGGAGGGGGAGGGGGAAGATGGTGGTGGGCTCGCCGTGCCTAACCGAGATCGTTTGTTAGAAAGTGGAAATGTCGGTCCGAAGGGAGTAATACGCACGCAAAATCGGATAATAGTATTATTCCTGTCATCCTGTGGATGAATATGATCCGTTAATTTTGAACATCTTCTTTTAAAAAAAAGTGAGAGAAGGAACATCATTACTGAAAGCCGTCAAATATTATTTTAAAAGAAAATCTCTACTAAGTTAGTAAGCTGACCTTTTCTTTTTTTGCGGGGAAGAGGAAAACAATTACTTAGGATTATAATCATCTTTTACAAGCCGTAATATCTAATAGTGATTGTTCTCTAACCAAATTTGTGAGAAGGCTTCCCAACGAGCCTTACTAGCTAAAGAATAGAATGACTAGTGAGCTGACCTTTTTTAAGGATGCTTGACCTCGATCTACTAAACGAATCTTGTAGTTCTCGCAAAAAGAAAAATTGCATTGTTATTGCAAATACAAAGTACTCCCGCAAAGTATATGCATATTATTCTACTAGTATGCGAAAGCAAGTGCAGGATGGAATAAAGGGTCAATAATATCCCGCTAAGGATATTCTGTGGGTTGCAAACTGTTTATGCTTTTGCTTCTTCGGGCCGGGTGCGCACCGCGTTGGCAACTGCAGTGCTAAATTTTGAGCTGGGTTGGATTGGTAAGATTTGGACAATCCATCACTAGGGCTGACGAAATTCAATGAAATTCAAGTGATATTAGTGAATTTATCGAAATTTGAGTTGTTGTTGTTGATTTGACTGGGTTTATTTCAACCCGTTCGGTTTTGGAAACACTACACGCAAAGCAAATGTTAAAAAAAAGTCTATGAACATGCCTTTAACTATGGATATTGTGCATATGCAATGACCATAATTTAAGAGTCCAACAAGTATATTCTCCTCACTCCGTTATGAAATACCCCCATCTGTTTTCTTAATACATAACAATGTTTGCTTTTGGTTACCTGGCGGGTGACGTTGTTCGTATCTAAATTTTGACTACTTTTTTCATTTATATATTTAAAATATTCAGATAAAATGGTGTCACTAGTGAAGTACATTGCACGATGAACATAATCACATGCTTACCCTCATGGTTTTAAGTTATTAGTGATAAAGTTGCAACAACACCGAATGCACATTATTAGTAGGGCTGTAAAAAAAGCTCGAGGCTCGCAAGCTATTTGAGCTCGACTCATCCTAGGCTCGGCTCGAGCAATAAACGAGCTGAGCCCAAGCCTCTCCCAAAGCCCGCGAGCTTTGTCGAGACGAGCTCGAGCTTCCAACGAGCCTAGTAATATGATCTTTTTGTTGTTATTTAATAAATTACGATATCAAATATGTTATTTGTATGTTTGTGGGTGTCATATATTTATTTTATTTTTTCTTCTTCTATTAATCTCATGAACTATAAATTAATTATTTTTTAAAGATTATCCTTGAGATATACAATGTTCTACTAGTCGAGCTCGAACCGAGCATGTCTGTAAGCTCGAACATTTTACAGGCTCGACTCGAGCTTGTATCGAGCTCGACCCTAGGTAGACGATCTCGCTTGAGTTCTGATTGTTAAGTAGAGTAAATGGGATTGGAAGGAGGATATCTGATTCCTAATTAAAGGATGCTTCTTCGTCCCTGAAATCTACACACATGGGCGAAGCCCAACTTAGGAATTAAGGACCTGTTCAGCTGGTTTTTTTTTTCAGCTGTACGACAGCTAGTTGCAGCAGCAAAGCAACAAAGCTGCAGTCGCACATCACAAGCGCGGCAGCCGCAGGAATAGCAGCTGAACATTGTAAATCCTTTAGAAATTATATGTTTGGGATAAACATAAGATTTTGGGAAAACACGTGGTTAAGGTCGCGTGCTCTCAAATATCAATACCCTACTTTATATAATGTGGTTCGAAAGAAACAGTCTACTGTGGCAGAGGTTATGAGCACAACACCGTTGAATATCTCTTTAAGGAGATCTATTGTTGGCCAAGAGCTAATCGAGTGGAACGATTTGATCCTCAGGCTAGCTAATATAACTTTGTCAAACGAAAAGGACTACCTTGTTTGGTCGCTCCATAAGAATGGTCAATTTTCAGTCAATTCTATGTATACCGCGATCATGAACTCTAATGTTAGGATCCAAAAAAGAATTTTATGGGATTTAAAGGTTCCACTAAAGATCAAGGTCTTTATGTGGTTTCTTCACAAGAAAGTAATTCTAACGAAGGATAACCTAGCTAAAAGAAAATAGGAGGGAGACGAACACTGTTCTTTCTACTATGCGCAAGAGACAATCCATCATCTTTTCTTTGAGTGTCAGGTTGCTCAGTTTGTTTGGAGATGTGTGTTTTTTTGCTTTTAATATCCCTCCACCCCATAACGCCAAAAATATTTTTGGAAATTGGCTTAGAGGGGTATCTACATCCATAAAAAAGATGATTCTAATTGGAGTTAGTGTTGTATGTTGGTCTATTTGGCGTTGCCGTAATGATAAAGTTTTTAATAGCAAACATTTATGTAACCCCATGCAGGTTATCTTCATGTCTTCCTATTGGCTCCATTTTTGGTCTACGATGCTACCACAGGAGGAGCAGGATACTATGCGCAATGGTGCTACACTCTTGGAATCGGTAGCCAAGGGTCTCTTATTCCACTATGGGTGGCGTAGTTCCATTAGAATTGCTAGCTAAAAAATCTATGTGGTTTAACGCTAATCAATAATAAAAGGGAGTTGGGGATCTGTCCCTTCACCTTATTTCTCGTTTTATTTTGTTTTTATATTTATCACTTTTAACAAACTTATGGCTGTGTGTCTTATGACAGAAGCCGGAGATGTAGTCCATTTCCATTATCTAAAAAAACTTAATGAATTCAGCCTTAGGGCGCGTTCTCAATAGCTAATCAAGATTAGCTTCTCCCCATTTTCCGCTAGTACAAATCTTAAATTGTAAAATGGTGTGTTTTGTGCGAATGTTTTCTATACAGAAGGTATCGTAAGAATCAAACAAATCCAACTTTTAAGTTATTAATAATTAATACATCATTAATCAAATCATATGTTAATCATGTTTCTCATTTTGCGTGCAAGAAAAAACCACCGAAAAGAACACACCCTTGGACTTGCAAACTTTTTTGGTTTTGCTTTTGTCTACATATAACAACATAATACAATACTATGGGTTTGTTTATTTTATTGTCATTTTTGGTAAGATGACAAACTAAAATATCGGGTTTATTCACTTTATTGTTATCTTCAACCCTACAAAATTTTAGCTCGCTAGTTTTTGTGAGGTAAAAAATCAAATATATAGGTTTTTGGTAATTACCCATGCTACTTTACCAATTTTTGGTAATTATGTAAGTTTTCACTTTTAAAAAATCTACCAAATTTTCGTAAGGCTTTGGACAAAATAAATCCGACGCTACTAAATTTTGGTGACGCTAAAATGTGCTAAAATTTAACATTACCAAAAAAAAAAATAAAGTTTGAAAGTGGCTACAAAGTAAACAAAACCGTCGTTACCAACACAATCCTATAAAATTTAAAAATAATTATGGAACTTTTTACACATAAAACTTGTACCAAAATATGGAAAGTTAATAAACCAAACATCACCTTACCTCCCCTCACCTTATCAAGATTTGTTTAGTGTCAAAATTTAGGATTATCAAATGTTGATAAGGTTTATGGTAACGAAGTAAATAAGTCCTAAACACGACAACAATGCACGATTCAATCCTAGAATATGACAACTATTCAAGGATGCAACGCACACATCGCCTTCGATTTCGTGCAATGAGTATTCGTAAACAATTCTTTACGTTAAAATTGTCGACTGAAATGGAGCTATCTTCTAGAAGCTTCAGCAATGCAACGTGAAGCTGTTATCAGTTATCACCCGGATTCCTTTGAGAACTATTTTACACTGTCAGATGAACATCCTCGTTGTTTGCATGTTATCTAAATAGTTATGAAAAAAATATAATAAGATAAAATTAATATGTGATAAATCATTCCACAAATATGAATTTAATTTCTACAAGTTGAAAAAAAGAAATAACTAGTCATAGTTTAATTTACATTTTTCGTTACAACTTGTATTTTTTTTAATTTTTTTAATAAATAACATGCAAACAAGGAAACATCCCCTCGACAGTTTAGAATCCACTCCCAATTCCTCTAGCGAAGTTATGATTTTTTAAAGAATTCTTTCACCATTCCAATTACCGAACGGATTCCTCTAGCCAGGTTTTGATTTTTCATGTTTTCATGCACAGCAAAATGACCGCACACGATTGGGACAGAGTAGGAGTATTAAGTAATAATTATCAAGTTAACCAAACTTTTCATCTTAAGTAAACGAAAAACTTTTATCTCCATAATTTCGAAAACAAAGCTACAGCACGCCGAGTTGCTTATTGGATAAAACGAGACGATCCATCTGCAACTTCGCACGCCGAACGCGCGCGGAGTGAGCTCCTAGCCTCCTACTCGACGTTGACTTGGAAGACGTCCCTGCGCTGCTCCTCCTTCACCTTGGGCACGACCACCTTGAGCACGCCGTTCTTCATTTCCGCCTTGATCTGGTCCATCCTGTACACCTCCGGCGCGAGCTCGATGCGGCCGCTGTACCTCGCCGGGGCGGCGCCCTCCTCCTCGTCGGCCTCCTTCTCCCCCTCGCCCTTGATCACGAGGCTGTTCTGCTCCGCCCACACCTTCACGTGCTCCTTCCCCAGTCCCGGCATGTCCACCCTCAGGTGCAGCGCCTCCTCGTTCTCCTTCGCGTTCCACCCGCGCCGCAGCGTGGCGGCGGCGCGCCCGGCCGGCGTCGCCAGGTCGTCCATGAGGCTCAGCAGCCGCCCAAGGCTCTGCGGCGCGCTGAACGGATCACGGAACACATCTGCGCAGATCGCGACAACGAGAAGGTGTTTTAGGACGGCCATTTGCTGAGATACAAACGAGATCGAAATGGCGCCGGATGAGAGCTTTGACACGGCGAGAGATGACGACTACCTGAGAAGAAGGCGGGCACAGTGGCGTCGCGTGCGCGGCGCCTGGTCTCGTACTCACGGCCGCTGTCGTCGTCCGACTCGTCCCTCTCGTGCCGGCGAAGCTGCGCGCCGGTATTGTATCCACGGAACCCTCCGGCGACGGCCAGCGGCCTGAGAGCTGAGGCGGCGCCTTGGGCCGGCGACGCGGCGAGGAGCTGCTCCACGAGGCGGAACAGTGGGATCCTCTTCGATGCCACAATGGAAGCCATGGCTCTCCTCTCTCGTCTCTGTGCGTAACTGTGCTTATCTTTTGGATTTTGCGTTGAGAATGAATCAGCGAGCGGAGAAACGAGAGTATTTATTGTAGCGGCAAATCTTGGAGAAGAATTCAGAAGGTTCCGGAAGCTGCAGCTGCAAGGCTGTATACTCCTTCCACGGGAAGGTTCCAGAAGGCGCGCGAACTCCGCCTTCAGTTATCCGGCGGAACGCACACGGCCCCACAACCAGATGGGCCGATACCTATAGGCCCAGTAAAAATACCCGGCCCTTTTTGGGCCCATCCGTTCGCTTCCGATTCGATCCCTTGCCAAAATCACGGAACACCACGGTGACCCGAGTCAGATTGGGGATCGACGAGTGGGGAGGGGCGAACGCCATGGACGAGGAGGAGCACGAGGTGTACGGGCAGGAGATCCCGGAGGACGGCGACATGGACGGCGCGGACGTCGACATGGCCTCCGGCGGGGACGACGCCGCGAAGGTTTCCTGCCTCCCTGATCCGCGCATCTATTGGTGTAAACCTAACCCTACTTCGAGTAGCTGACTGCCCACTTTGGTTTGTTGCAGCTGCAGGAGCTGGACGAGATGAAGCGAAGGCTGAAGGAGATGGAGGAAGAGGCCGCTGCCCTCCGCGACATGCAGGCCAAGGTTGCCAAGGAGATGCAAGGTGGTCCGCCGGGTGTGCTCACTGCCTGCCTAATTTTTACTGATGCTTTATGTTTTGCTTGTTGCGATCTGCTATGTTAATGTTGGTCTCATTAGATCTATCTTGTGAGGATCTGTGTGTACCCTAGGTTAGATGACTATCTGATCAAGTTTGAAACTTATTAAGGTCCCTCAATTTCGACTAGGTTAACTTGGTGAGGTTAGGTCGATTGGCCGTTAACTCGTGCCCTACTCTGATTTAGGAGTTGGTACTTCCGAGTTCCGAATATGTCCTTGGGTTAACTTTTGCTACTTAACATTTCAACTACAATCCAATCTACTGGAATATAGATCTCAGATTTCTTCATTTTTGTTGTTGTTGACTATGCCCTTATATTTTGGGATATACACATATTTTTACTTGTTAGTCCATGTGGCTAGAAATCTCAATCTACCCCTATATCATCAATTAGTGTATATCTGGACAAGTCGTGGAGGTTTTGGATTAGGATTTACTGTAGTTTTGTCTTCAAATGATTAGTATTATGGGCCTGGTCGGCTGCCATTTACAGCGTTGCCTTACAGCTTTCAGCTGCTGCAGCCAGCGAACCTGGTGCAGGCAGCGGGGCAGCGCCGTACATGGTAGTTGAACAGGCCCTAGGATTTGATTTTTATATTTCTTGAAATAACACTTCAAACATCTACCTGAATGTGCCTTGACCCAATGTTCGATTTCCCACATTTTCAGTTTTCTGATAGGTGCTAGTTGGTCAGTTTCCATTGCAACTTCTCTAATGCTATTACCCTTTTGTTTTGTAGGAGGAGATCCTAGCGCGTCTACAGCTGAGGCAAAGGAGCAGGTGGATGCTCGATCTGTGTATGTTGGAAATGTAAGAATGTACCCATACTCTCTCTCTCTCTCACACACACACACACACACACATACACACGATCCATATTATGGAAGCTGTAAGCTACTCCCTCCATCCCAAAATGGATGTCACTCCAGGATTCAAAATTTGTCACACAAAGATTGTCACTCTAGGACACTACTTGTCCCATCAATCACCTTATTCAAATTTCTCCCCATACTAACCCCAACCACACATCATTTATAAGGGGTAGTATACTATTTTCTTCTCAAACCTTAAGTCTCTGCTAAACAACCTAGAATGAATTTCTTTTTGGGATGGAGAGTCATATTTAGTTGCACTGATAACTACCATAATTTTTAGCACTAATATATGCACAGTGTAACATTTCGTTAGATATTTTCTGCTGGTTCCTTTTTAGTTGAAAGGTACCTTTGGTACATTTCACTTAATATGAGATACTTGTGCCAAATTGTATAGCTCTCCTAGCCCCCCTCCTCACCCCACCACCACCACACACACACCCAAAAATAAATGCTTGTTTTTTTTCTCGATTTCCCTTAAGCTCATCTAATAGCCTGCCTTATCTTCAAAAATTAGTTTACTTCTGCTTGTCTTACATGCCAGAAGACATCATTAAAGCTATCGAAATTTGGGTTTCTCTCTTCATTTTAATCCATGCTTAATACTGTTCATTTGAGCAACAAAAGATAAAATTTCCATGGACAGTTTTGTATTGTTGTTGTGATTTTTCCTTTGTGCTTACTGCCGTTCTGTTTCTAATGGTAGTAGAAAATAGTATCTTATATGTCTATATGGTGTACTATCATATGCCTTGTTTTGGTGCATTGATTGAATAATGGTGATGGCCGCAGGGTAGTGCTGAGATCAAGCCTTTCTCAAATCGAGTAATTGGCATCTGGTTGAACACCTGCCTGTATTTTAGTATTAGCTTAGAATGAAAAAAAGAGAGAAATTCCCTGAAAAAAATAAAAAGAGCATGGGCAAAAGAAAAAAAGAGCATGGGCAAAAGAAAAAGAAAAAAAAGGGAAAACACAAACGTGAATATTCTAGGATAGGTTACATCCTTGAAGGAGCAAAGGAAGTCTAGAAAGCAACTGTACACTCCTTGGCGCTTGAGACTCGAACCTGCATACGATGTGATGTGATTCTTAGCGACTGGTCCAATGAGAATCACCTGAATACACAATAGGTATGACATATAAGCCTAATATTAGGGAGCCTTCATATTGACTTTATTCTTTGATCTTTGTATCTCCATCTTTCCATTTTTTACTTCTCTTATGATGTCAAAGCACATCTTTCTATTCCTTTTGCCCCCTTTTCATTGACCACTTTAATTATTCTTGATGATATTGCTGATGTGTCAGCGTAAAAGTCAGTATTATTTTACAGACAAGTTAAGGCTGCCCAATATTCTAGTAGCCCATATGGGTGACGTCATGAAAATTAACCTTTGGTTCAGTAAATGCTATGGAAGTCATAGTTTATATGAAATATTAACAGCACTTTCATGTTTAACAAAAATCCTTTTAACTGTGACATTTATATTTTCTTCAAAGTCTTGCAGTACAGACTATACAGTAGTATGATAGTCCTAGAAATTGCATCATCGATGCTAGTTTTTGTCTTGTTAGCATGGTATTGTGCTTTTTGCTTCGCTTCAGAGTTCAGTATGTCTCACTGTCTCATACTCCATTTGTCACATCACAGGCACAATTATATTATTTACAATTATGATATTCCTAGATTAATATCAGTTATATGATGTTCCCCATATAATGTTACCGACGTTCAAAGAGGTAGTTACACCCAAAGTGTCAGCCTGACCGGGTTTGGCCTGAAACACACTTTAAACATTGATTTTTGTTGACCTAAAATTTCCTCACCTGTGTATCAACCATGTGAAATTTTCAATTAGTATCAGGCGTTGCAATTCCGTATCATACTGAGGTATCTTATGTATCGAAAACCTTTAAAAGGGATAAATGGTTCTTTTGAGATTAACTGATTAAAATCCCAATATTATCAAGGTGACTTGATAAGCTTTTTTTATTCTATTACCAGTCTGCAAGCACAAACTGATTATCTTGTCTGACATGTACATTTAGTTTTCATTCATCTTAGTGATACAATCATCTACCGCAGGTTGATTATGCATGTACCCCAGAAGAAGTGCAGCAGCATTTTCAAGCGTGTGGCACAGTCAATAGAGTGACGATCTTAACTGACAAGTTTGGACAGCCAAAAGGTTTTGCTTATGTGGAATTTCTGGAACAAGAAGCAGTTCAGGAGGCTCTGAATTTGAATGAATCTGAATTGCATGGTCGTCAGATAAAGGTGCAGAAATAACCAATGTATCCTCTTTTGTCACCTGAAGGATTCAAAAACTCCTTTTCACATGTTTTTGTCCTTGCAATTTACTCAACTTCTGTTTTGTGCTCAACAGGTGGCACCAAAGAGGACTAATGTCCCTGGGATGAAGCAGCGTCCACCGCGTGGATACAACCCTTATCATGGTTACCCATATAGATCGTATGGGGCCCCATATTTCCCACCATATGGTTACGGGTGAGTTCAGCGTTTTTGACAACAAGGATGTCTAATTCTTTCTGTCTTGTGTCTAACATTCATATTGTGTAATTCTTGTTCAGGAGAGTCCCCAGATTCCGCCGTCCAATGCGCTACAGGCCATACTTTTGAAGCAAGAGGTTTTCATGACGTGGAACGCAGTACGAAGCCTAGTCGCTAGTCAGCCAAGTCGGTCCCAGAAATAATTCTACCATCTGGTATTTTAGTTTCTCAGCAGACATGCTGGGTGAATGTTTCCACCCCCACCACATTCCATTTTGGTAACGTCAGCTTACTAGTTCTCAGTATCATGTATCGTTGGCCCTGCAGTACGCAAAACGTAGTATTGTTATCTTATTATATACCTGCATCATATGACATTGGTTTGCCATACTTGATAATCTGTCTGGATATAAGCGTGTGATTGTGATAGTTGATTACAGCCCTTATCAGAAGCGATGATGCTTGGGGTACAATTTGATTGCTTATCTAAATTTCATCGTAGTCAACTCTTGGCATGGATTCTTCTTTGTGAGATTTTTGAACTGTACGGTATAGGCTCGAAAGTTATTACACGAGATATCATATATCGTATTCCATATATGATGTTGACCTATGATTATTTTCATCTTGTGTGGTTGTAACCTTGTTTTGAGTGTAAAGTATGGATTTATGTTTACAACTTTGTTAGGGATTTGTAATTGTTATCTCTCTCTATAAGTGTACCAGTAATATGCCCGTGTGTTGTAACGGGTTAGGCCCATTAAGGATAGGCTAGGAAAGTGACTGAGGATAAAAATATTGGATCTGGTGGTTGGTGGTTACTCCTAGTGCTTACTCATGCGGAGTGTACGGATGAAGAAGATGGAAGGAGGACATTATTGATGAAGTAGATGGAAGTAGGACACGACCTCACTTGCGGAGCGTACAGACGAAGGATGAAGAAGATGGAAGGATAACCCCATGGTAGAGATGTAGGATAAACTCGTTACACTGTGTTCGGGAGGTGATATCTAACCTCGTTTCCCGTGCACGTAAAACGGAACGATACATTTTCTTATGATTAATTAAGTATTTACTGTTTTTAAAAAATAAATTAATATAATTTTTTAAATCAACTTTCATATAAATTTTTTTTAAAAAAATACATCGTTTAGCGGTTTGAAAAACATGTGTATGGAACGCAAGAGAGGCGAGAGAAAAGTTAGGGAAAGAACTAAGGAAATAGAGATGTAAAGACACTCGTTATAGGACTAAAAAAAGATGGAAGAAGGACAATCCCCACTTTTAAGGTAGTAGAGGTGCAAGGGACATACTCGTGGTAGGCTGGAAAAAAGCTTGTTAGCTTGCTTAACTTACTTTTGTAACGAGCAAACCTTTTGTTTTAACGTGTTAGAGATAACAAGCTAACAAACCTTTTATTTTAATTCGTTAGAGATAATAAGTCAGTTTAAATTGGCTCGTGAACGAAACAAACCATTGCTAGTAGTAGCTTCCTAGCTTGTAAGGCCAGCCCAACACTGCTCGGCGTAAGGTACGTAACAGTAGACAATGGAGGACTATCCAAGCGTCCAATAATGTGGGGTCACGCAGACGGGAGCAAACGTTTGCTCAAGACAAGCCGCGTCGACGCTGCAGAGGTGACCAAATCGAAGAAGCGATCATGTTGGTTACTTGGTTACTATCGGGCGGCTTGGATGAATCGGAGGCAGCTAAGGCTGCGTTCCCAACTCGCATAGTGAATACAGAAAACGGAGTATTCCATTAACGCGTGATTAATTAAGTATTAGTTATTTTTTTTTCAAAAATGGATTAATTTGATTTTTTTAAACAACTTTTGCATAGAAACTTTTTGCAAAAAACACACCGTTTAGCAGTTGGAAAAAGCGTGCGCGCGGAAAACGAGAGAGGTGAGTTGGGAAAAGGGGATGAAGAACACACGCAAGCTTCGGATCACGCCGACCACTTGAGAAAGCCGCGACATCGACGGGCATCGGCTTCACTGCATTGGCTCCCGAGCTAACTCACACCCGCAATCGTGTCGTTTATACTTATACTTATCAACTAAAATTTAAATTTTCAACATTAAATTCGAATAATTTGAAGTTGATTTTAAGAAAGTTTAACCTTAATTTTCAAATTGCTAAGAACACGAATATAAAAAAATTATTTATAAATTATTTTTTATTTGTAAATATATCGTTTGGCTTATTTCCCGAAAAAGCCAATCGATGGGGGCCTCACTAGCTCGAGCTGTGTAACGAGCTGAGCTGAGCTGGACTTTTGCCTTATTAAGATAACGCGCAGCTGAGCCGAGTTAGCTCGATCTCGATATACATCCCTAATTCGTGGTATGCGAGCGTGGTGGTGTATGCGTCCATATAGGTCTTTTGTAGTTTTGTGTAATCTAAGAAAATAATGCTTTACAATGAGAAGAACAAGGAGCGTTCTGTACAGTTACGAGAAAGAAGAAACATGAGCAGAGCATCCCCGTTTCTGCCCTGCCTTTACGCGTCTGAACCCTGATACTAGTATCCTGGAAGTTTGGATCCGATCTTGAATGCAGGCTGCTTGCTACAGTATGCTTCCAATTTAGCAACTGCTGTAGCTCGCATCACCGGCCACGGCCAGACGGCCAGTACCAACCCGTAAAAGTACGACGCTGTCTCGTCGCCGTCCGATCCGGGCTCCCACCATTTCCTGTAGCCCTGCACCGTCCAGTGGTGCGGGCCTTGGATCTCATCAGGTCTCAGCCAGCCAGGCCATGGATCGAAATCTACACTGACTCGTGTTTACTCCGGAGAAAAGCTGTTTCATTGTCAGCGTTCGTAGGCCCGAGACGAAGGGCTAATCTTCTTCTGTCGCATGGCCCAAACAAGGATGATCGTGGTTGGTGATCTCCCATGAGGCAGAGCCAGAGGAGCTGAATTTTACTGTGTGTTACAGAGGCAGATGCCGTCTCAGCGAGTCGATAAGCTTTAGCAATCCTAGACACTCACTATTGTCAACCGCGAGTCCCAACAAAAGAATCTTGAAAAGCTAGCAAAGCAAGGGGACAAGAGAATGGCAGGTGAGGGTGGTGAGGACACATGGATAACACAAAACCGAAAGCGAAAAGAACATGGGATTAGGTTGAAAGAGGACACACATCCCATTCTGAAGCCGCGTTTAAACAATCCTAACGCCGGTGTTCATTGTGTGGATTTCCAGAAAGCTCACAGCCCTTTTCCATCCTTTTCAGACTTCAGACGGCCCTAATCAAGAAGGATCCCTAGAGCCACTGCAAACTGCAACATTATTTGCCAGGGATGTCCCTATAGTGTAGTACCAGCTTGGTATCTCTATTCTAATCTCCTTTTGTCTTAACTGTTGAGTTCAGTACGCAAGGATGCTAAACAAAACCACACAGCATTACAACCAAGTCACAGAAGAGATATCCCTGATCAGTGTGACTCCTGGATCAGTACAGGATCATACTTCTACCTTCATCCCAAAATAAGTACAATTTTACACTGTTCATATCCAACATTTAACGTTCGTCTTATTTAAAAAAATTATGATTAGTACTTTTTTATTATTATTAGTTGATAAAACATTAATAGTACTTTATTCATGTTTTAACTAATTTTTTTAACTTTTTCATAAATTTTTTAAATAAAACGAATGGTCAAACGTTAGATACGAAAACTCACATTACACTTCTTTTTGGGATGGATAACGCATTGTCAAAAAGACTATCCTGACTCAATGATCTCAATGTTTGTACAAAACCATAGCATCAAATATTTAGCCAGAGGCATCCAATCAGACCTGACCATACCTCAAGATGGATACTGTACTCCATATAATAATCTGCTGGTATATATGGGAATTGGGAATACACTGCAGAATCTACACTAGTGTTGCAGAGGCAAAAGTTGCAGAGAGGCTCAGAGGCGCATGGGAATGCCAGGGCTTGTAGTAACCTGCCTCGCAAGAGACAATCCATCTGCCGGTGAAAAAAAGATCCTGCTTTACCAGCTACACTACCACATTGTTTTCAACTGTGAAATCAGTGGTCACCGTGGTCCGACCGGCCTAAAAGTGGATCACTAGTAAGCTTTTTAACTGTTGGTTTTGCTTGTCCTGGGAGCAGCATTGACATGTAATGTAAATCAAGGGCATGCAGATGCAGAGGGTACTAGTACTCTACTCCCTGGCATAGCAAGGCAGGCCACACCACACCTGCTGCTACACATCTTGTCCAATAGATGAGGCAGCAGATTGCCCATCTACTGCATCTCTCCCCATAACACTCCCAACCAACAGATCACACAAGCTACAGTCTTTTGTAGATTCGTTGTAGGATATGAGCAGGACAGGTGATTTTTCACCATATTGCATTTGCATTGCTTCTTCATGTAAACACCAAAGTTTACATCTTGGATGTAGTAGTAGTAACAACTAGCAGTAGAAGTTCACTTACACATATCTGCAAGCTAGTGATGCTGATGACACACTGGCGCGCGCGCACACACACAACAGAACAACACAAGACTGCAACTGCAAGCTTAGGTACACGGCTCGAGAGAAAGAGCAAGGACAGTGAGGTCAGGGACTGAACTGATGAACTCTCATGGTCATGGTGATGGTGGCCAATCGAAGCCAGCATAGCTCTCACTGAAGCCACCGCCGTAGAACCTGACCTCCAGATTCTCGAGGCCCTGGCCGTCGTCCCAAATGGCCTCGTCGTCGCTCCCGACGGCGTAGTAGTCGTCGTCGTCGTCCTCCATGAGCTCCCACGAGTAGATGGAGGAGTCGTCAGAGTAGTCGGAGCACTCCTCCAGGTAGCTGTTCTCGAAGCAATCGTCGACGCCGGGGCCGAGCACCCTCAGCCCCGGGTGCCTCTCCTGCAGGAACTTGTCGTCGACGGCCCAGCAGCCGCGGAGGTCGATGAACCGGAGGTCGCGGCACCGCGCGAGGATGTCGAGCACCGCCTCCGTCGCGATCACCATGTAGCCCATCTCGAGGTGCCGGAGCCTCGGCATGGTGCAGGCGATGGCGCGCGCCTCGTCACGCTGGCACGCCTTGCCGGCGACGTCCGTCGGGTGCATCACCCGCCGGAGCCCCACCAGCGACTTGCAGTTCTTGCCGAACGCCTCCAGCGCGCGCGCCCCGATCTTGGTGCAGCTGCTGATGTCCAGGAACGTCACGTTGGGCAGCCTCGGCGCCACGCTCTCCACCACCGCGTCGCTGATCTCGCTCCGAGGAATCTCCAGCGTCCTCAGTGCCCGTGCACTTGTAAAACCACCACCAAAATTCAGCATCAATGATTAACCACTGAGTTACAGTTAATTACTGGAGATGGATTAGAGCACGCGGTAATCAATTATGCGCGTAGAACATACTGAACCTGAGATGGCAGCAAGCAAGACGTGCAATGGCAGCAGGAGAGAATGGTGAATAATCCCCGGGAGAGAATGGGTGTATATGCATGTGCGAGCCGTGCAGCGCAGTACTTGTGTTTGTACTTGTGGTTCCAACGTTTTGCGAAACGGTGATAAGCCGGAATTGATAAGGGTTAAAGTTTTGGGAGGGTAATATGAATTGGGCGTGGCAATTCGACATGTTCCCATCCACAAAACACATCCATGTCAAAAATCAAAGAATCAATACTACTACTAGTAGAAAACGGATGTTGAACTGAAGCCACTAGTTCAGAGTTCAGAATCAGAGGCCAATGAGCTGGTCTGTAAAATTTCGCCTAAACTCCAAAGCTGAAGATTTGGTAAAAATATTGAATTTAACCATGGGAAATGGTGGAAACACAAACTTTTTACTGTCTACGATTTTCTGAAACCAAATTTACTGCCAGCACTAGATTGATCCATGACCATGTCAGCTACTGACAGAAAAATAACAATCGCTGATCATTTATAACCTCATGATTTTACTACATCAGAGAGTTATCAAAATGCTGGAATTCAACCATCCCAGTGAAAGAATCATTCAGAAACGGACAGAACGCTGAACAAAAAAAAGAAATTCAGAAGAAAAAAATGAGAGAACTTACTGGTCTCCGATGAAGGACAAGAGCGGGTCGCCGGGGAGGCCGGAGACGCTGATGCGGCGGCAGGAGCCGCAGCTGCGGGCGACGAGCATCTCCACCATGCGGACGAGCTGCTCCGGCTTCCCTTGCTGCTGCCGCCACTCCTCGATGTCGATCTCCTGCCAGCAGTACGGCCCGGCGACCACCCGGCTCCACGACTTGCACACCCGGGGCACCACCGTCAGCACCTCCCGCAGCGGAAGGTTCCGGAAGACGAGCCCCAGCGCGTCCGGCAGCAACTCCTCCCAGCACCTGTACTCGCCGCCGCCGCACTCCCCCATCTCCTCCTTCTCCTTCTGCACTGAAACAAAGGACCGTCCTTTTACAAGCTACAACTACTACTTACACAGAGCAGCATGGTTGGTGTTCTTCCAACCACCAGCATCAATTGCAGCAGAGAATGCTACAATCCATTTCTGCTCCAAAAACAGCCTGAATTTCTTGTTCAAACCAAGAACAGCAACTACAAACGAGGGGAACAGGAGGGGAGCTTTACCTTGGAGATCACTCAAGAATCAGAGAAGCAGCTAAAAGCAGCAGCTTCCTCGGAGCATATACTTTGTTAGTTTGTCTACACCGGGGGTGAGAGACCAAATGAGGAAACCCCTATCCAAGAATCAATAGAGAAGTAAGATGTAAGCATCATCCAAAAGCTGGCAAGGCAAGGAGAGCTTAATTTAAACACTAACTAGAGGCCTCAATCACAGGGTTCCATGAACAGCACGGGCACAGATCTATAAAGAAGGGTTCTTGCAGGGATGGAAAAGGGATAGCTAAGCTGGGGGGCAGCAGCAGTATGCCAATTGAGATGCCCCCCCATCCATATGCTTTTCCACACCACGGCCAAACAAAAGGCACTAGGGGATATTTGTGGGGGAAGAACACAAAAGCAATAACCTTTTGGGCTCAAAGCAAAAGATAAGAACAGAACAGAGCAGGAATATATATTTCTTTCCTACTATACATGAATTAGAAATGCAACTGTTCTAGGATTGCGAGGGCTTTATGGCCTGCACATTTTACCAGACTGGGAAGGAGGAGGTGGAGGAGGAGGAGAAGGTCCAAATTCCAATCAGGATCTGCAGGAGGTAACACCTGATGGAAGAGAGGAGACTTTGAGAGTGTGACACTGGGAAGGAGAATGGCCAGCAGCTGTAGAAGACTGAACAAAGCTACGGTTAAAGTTTTTTGTGTTTGCATGTGTTCGCAAGAAAGAAAGAGAAAAAAATGTATAGAGAGTACTCCAGTGTGTATGCAAGAATCTCGTTGAGCAAGAGGATCTTCCCCTTGTCTTTTTTTAAATATAATTCTGCCAGGCACTCACATGTTGATAAGACAGCAACATGCAGGTATTTACTAGCTATACTACGGAGTAGCTGGTTTCTTTACTTTACCCACTCCCAAATACTCCTAGTTCAGTTTGAATTTCGGAAAAGAATTTGACACTCTAGGAAAAGAATTCGGCTAGTAAAAGTTGGTTAGATTTGCCCCTTAAAACACTTCCATGACATGTTATTTGTAATAATATTATAAAGTAGTATCAGAAAATACAACATT
Source organism: Oryza punctata (assembly GCA_000573905.2). NCBI lineage: Eukaryota > Viridiplantae > Streptophyta > Magnoliopsida > Poales > Poaceae > Oryza > Oryza punctata. The sequence continues at coordinate 38,309,623 of CM002489.2, read as the reverse complement.
AAAGTTTCTTTCGAGTACACAAAAGACATAAATATCCCTCAACACTCAGGCTACGAATGTAGTCTTTAACACACGCTCAAAGCAATAGGGGTAAATAGCACGTATCTTCTTACAATGAATTTCTATTATAAATACACTTATATATATATATGTAATATTTACGGGTAACATGATTTGAAACCTAGTAGATAAATGATGCACCTACAACTATGCCACAACATTGGTGCTTCTTTAGGTGTATCATAAGCATGTTTGTGTTTGCAAGGACAAGCAAAATTGAACAATGTAAGTAATTGATGATGTTAAGGGAAGGTTTAGTTATAAATCTAAAGCACGAATGGTTCATTCACGAATTGGAAGAAAAAAGAGAAGGCTTGCTAAAGCACAATTAGTATTAAGGCTGGATGAAAAGCTTATAACTCGTCAGCACACAACTTTGTGGTTGGCTCATTGTATTTTCTAACGAGTTGAGCTCATGTTTCAGCTTGTCTACCAGCTCGCGAGCCAAGGCAAGCAGGGGCAGTCACAATAGCCAAATAAGGTGAAACCCGGTAGCAATTATACTCCGGTCAAATATCTATCTACAGCTAGTTATATTATTAAAATAAATAAAAGGAGATACCACGTTAACTGCGAAAGCTAGAAATTCTCACATTAATCGGAGAAAAAAATAAGAGTCCAACTATCAAATCAATTTAGAAATAACTAAAATTCAAAATTAAAAATAAGAAATATTAGAAAAAGAGTAACCCAGTACGAGATTAATTAAAATTCGAAATAAAAATAAAATAAAAATTAGAAAAGAAAAATAAGAGTTCAGAATACAATTTTCAAATATACTAGAATTTGGAATTAAAAATAAGCAATATTAGAAAAAGAGTCCATACAAGACCCCAATACGAGATTAATTAAAATTCAGAATAAAAAGAAAATAAATTCTGAAATTATGAAAATAAAAGGAAGAGTTCAAGTAGGAATACAATTTTGAAATAAATAAAATTCGAAATAAAAAATAAAATATTGAAACAACAATTAATCCATCTAGAACACAAATTAATTAGAATTCGAAATAAAAAATAAAATAAATTCATAAATTAGAAAAAAAATAAGAGTTCAACTTATAAATACAATTTATAAATAACTAAAATTTGTAATAAAAATAAAGATTATTCAAAGAATAGACCATACAGAACATATAACGAGATTAATTAAAATTCGTAATAACAAATAATATAAATTCCGAAAATAGAGAATTAATTATAAGATTTCAATTATGAATACAATTTACAAATAAAAAATATTAAAATGAAGAATATGGATTTTTTGAAAAGAATAGTTTATCTAGAATACAACGATATCAAATGACAATAAAGATGGGAGAAACAATAAGCCCGTAAAGGAATAAAGTGGTGGCAGTTGACATATAAAAAACTATAAGCATATAAATAAAACCCTAAATAGAATACCAATGGCAATTAAGAGGAGGAACGACAGGCAGACCATTAATTAGCATAGTCGCGGTGGTTGGTGAGACTTATATAAAGTAAAAAATAGACCCCAATGATAATCATGTTCAATTTTTAAAATCTCAATGACAATAAAGAGGGGAGCCAACGGGCAGGCCGTGGAGGAGTATAGTGGTAAAGTCGCTCACGGTTTGGCGGGACTTATAGAAAGTAAAAAATGAACCCAAATGATGATTATGTTCGAGTTTTAAAATCTCAATGATAATAAAGAGATGAGGTAGCGGATGGGCCGTACAGTGACAGTGTTTGATGGTACTTTAAAAAAATTATAAAAACAAAAATTCAACTTTATTTTATTATACCTTATTACATACCTAACTAATTATATGTTTGGATGTTAATACCTAGGATCAAAATCTAACCAAAACAAGTTCAAATTCAAATTACATACCTAACTTCAAATTATGAGTATATACCTAGGTATAAGAATTTGATTCATACCTATACCTAGCAAAAAAACAACTCAAATTCAACTTTATTTGATTATACCTTATTACATACCTAACTAATTATATGTTTGGATGTTATATACCTAGGATCAAAATCTAACCAAAACAAGTTCAAATTCAGTTCAAACTTGTTTTGAACTAGTTAGTAAAGTAGTTAATGTTAATACCTAAACATTCAAAAAAATTCATACTCATTTGAATTGGGTATATACTCAATTTGAAACATGTAGCCCGGGCACCATGGAGCACCAAACAAATTTACTATATATATATATTTATGTATGTATGTATATATGTATGTATATGTATATTTATGTATGTATGTATATATGTATGTATATGTATATGTATGTATGTATATGTGTGTGTCTATATATATATATATATATATTAAATTTGTTTGGTGCTCCATGGTGCCCAGGCTCCATGTTTCAAATTGAGTATATACCCAATTCAAATGAGTATGAATTTTTTTGAATGTTTAGGTATTAACATTAACTACTTTACTAACTATACTAACTAGTTCAAAACAAGTTTGAACTGAATTTGAACTTGTTTTAGTTAGATTTTTATCCTAGGTATATAACATCCAAACATATAATTAGTTAGGTATGTGTTGATGCAAAAAACACACACTGGCCTGAGAGGTTTGCTTTACTCTAGTGCAGGTCCAAAATTAGGGTTTCAGATTCAAGGGCGTGCCAGTTGATTTGATCCTTCAATCAACAAGAAAAACATGCAAATAATATCAGTAGACAATAGACAATCGGCCATAGGGCCGATTTCATATCGTATGTGACCTAGCCGATGCAATAAAGCATGAATCGGCTGTAAGGTATAGTCAATGATAAAACTAACCCTAAAACTAGTATATCGGCTGTAAAAACCAATATTACATAATCAATAAATCAATGTTACTTTAGAGATAAGCAATTGGGATAGATCGGACTGAACCGAGACAGTATAAATTGCCCAACTCTAAAGATAACATGAAATAACGATTATGCAGATTAATGTCATAGCCGATATCTAGGTTTAAGTATGTATCGGCTATAGCTCCGATACAACCTTATGCTAGGATATTCTCTCGTAATAAATATATTAAACTATAATCAATTAGATTGACATCAAGCTTAATATATTTATATTAGATTAGATCCTAATATAAGGGGCATATATAGAATATTAAACAAAACATAAAACAACGTAAAGCATCTATATCAGGTAAGATCGGCTGAAACCCCGATACTATCCTTATTAACAACCATAAAGCAGGTCAGATATCATGATTCTAAATACGACTTAATAGGTTGGACTGAACCAATGCAGCATTAAGTATAAATAGAAGCATGAGATCTAAAGAATCAAGCCGATGGCTGCCTTTTCAGGATGGTGGATATGTTATGTAACCTAAATTAACAAAGTAATCTAGCCGATATCGATGAAACCCTAAAAAGGATCTAGCCGATACAGGTAGATTGCATTGTCGATCTAAGTTATATAACATATATAATAACTCGGAGAATCACAACAAAGAACTAGAGTGTCATAAAGATGTAAGCACTAGCTCTAATGATGTAACTCGCCATGACAAGATATACCTTTTTACCGAAGATCAAACTGATGCAGCACGACTTGAAAGCACAAACTTGTCGAAAGTAGAAACAAAGGTTTGGCGATGCGCCGAGATTGATTGAACGTGTGTTGTTGTTATTTACAAGACCTCGGGATTATATTTATACCCGAAAATACAAACAATGTCCATCACGGACACGACTCATATTAACCTAATACAAATCCAACTAACCAACAAGTCCCTTAGGCGGACTCTTACCGAGAATATCTATAAGGAAATTACATAAAATGTCCTAGTTAATAGATACAATTGCCTCCTCAGGACTCTATCCGTGCATGGCAATCCATATGAAGCACATTAACACAACCTGAAAACGTGTATCAAGTCATATTACCGACATCGGCTCCATTGGCTAACCTTGTCCAACTCTGACTCTACCGATCCAGTCCACAACCGATTCGGACTCCAGCCGATGCGCATTCTGTTTCCGATATCCTTGCATATTTTCAAATCCACTTCGTACTATGTTATGTTTCCGATCCTTGTAGATAGATTTGCTTACCAAATTTCATCGTCAACACATGCCCCCCAATTCCGAAGTATTTATAATGCAACGGAATTATCTCTTCTCAACCGCAAAATTCTAAGGTTACCCCCGTGACCGTTACGCACCTAATTCTTTAAATACCAACGGCTCCTCCGGATATTTCACGGCGTTAACTCCGCTTTCATCGCTTAAATCACCAAATTTTCCCGTGAACTCCGGCGAACTCCTTCTCTCTCCACTCCGGCGTCCAGAGCAACAAATCCCCTCCGGTGACGACCTCCGCGCAACAATGGCCACTTCGTCAAATCCACCACAATCCGCCGCCATGGAATATGCCGAGGTAAGTTCCCCATTGACTCCAATCTCTTCTTTAAACTTCTTTATTCTTACTCTGCCTTTATCCACCTTTTTCTTCTTCAATCTGTAGTATCTAAGTCACCAAGTAGCCGTTCCAAAACTCAATGAACCCAACCACTTCTTCCTGGGTCCGATAGGCGATTTAGATCCCACCGATATCATCAACGCAGAGACAAACAGAATCCCTTTCAGACAATCCAACACGTCTCTTTCCCATTGGACTACAACTTTTAGGTCTTGGCCTTCCCAAGTTGATAAATGGACAGATTGGTATAAAAGAATTGCAGCTAGCAAGCAAGATCACTAGGACGAAATAGGGATAGCCCAATGCCTGTCCTTGTCCATAGCCGATATGAAGAAAGATGAGCCGATGCTGTCTTCGGCTGCATATTTTTGGTCAGACACCTTAAACTGCTTTATGTTCAACCAAGGGCCGATGACCCCCACCTTGCTGGACATAATCATGATCACTGGCTTAGATATAACCACATCGGCCAATCCCATCAGTATGAAGACCAAATGTACTTATAAGTTCAAAACCAAAAATATTGGTGGCTGGTCTGGTTTTATCTCTGACAATATGGGAACAGGACCTGTATCAGCTAGAGAACATGCCACCTTCCTAATGATGTGGCTAGATAAATTTCTATTCTGTGGATCCACCTGCGGCCCAACAGCCAACTGGCAACATCTAGCCGAAGCCCTAGTCTTGAAAAGAGAATTCCCCTTGGGAAAATATTTGCTAGGAGCAGCATATCAAACACTAAGCCAACCATCGACCAAACTGATAATGGATGCCAATGTAAATACTGGCGGCCCATGGTGGTTTATCCAACTTTGGCTAACCCTGCACACTTTGAAAGTTGCAAAAAGGCCGTCACTCCTAGAAGCTGAGTTCCCTTCAACAGCCGATTCTGAAAATAATGATGAATCAGACCAAATGCGCCGATGCATGTCATTTGGAGAAGCAGCTACCAGTTATGCTGGACATGGACCATCGGTCGAGCATTTCCATAACTGGTTCGGCAACTTTTATGATGGATTCCCTAGGGACAGCCGAATCTGGTTTGCCTATGACTCCTACCAAAGCTTTGAACTGCCAACTGACTTTAGGCTGAATGAAATCAATGATGAGAGATTTGAAAAACCCAGGGAAATCCTGACTGCTGCAATCTCTCCATGCATACTCCCAGTTGGCATATCTCAAGGCAGAAATGTTCAACCTTCTTATGAGTTTTACTATCCAGCATCGGTAGCAAGACAACTTGGCATGGGTATACTACCCATCGGCTTGTACTATGCCGACAAAATTCAAACCAGAGGTAATATTGTATCGGCTCTGATGATGGATAAATTGCTCAACATCCCTGGTCCCCCTCTCGGCAGCATTGACAGATTCAATATCATCTTGATGAGGAGCATCCAATTTGACAGATGGTGGTCAGAAATAAAAAGTCACATGTTCCATCTACCAGTTGACTCATATCTCACTCGAATTGTTCCAAACTTGGTTCCTCAGGTAAATTTCTCCTCTCGAGCTCTTGTATTTCATTGCCATCAACTGTTCAACACTCATAATTCAACAATTTTCCTTGCAGACAACAAATTCTCCTCCTCCTCTTATCAGCCGAAGTGGCAAGCCTATAGAGTATGCTATGGCTAAACTCCCCAATAACTGTGGACCAGCTCCATCTGTCATCGGCTTCAATGCCCCAAAAACTGCCACCTTACTTCAAGGCCAACTCAGGGAGCCGATGCAAACTGGAGACAAAAGAAAAATGACAAAACAGGCTGCTGTAAAGCCAACACTCCTGAAGAAACCAACCAAAAGGCAGAAGAAGACAGCCGATACAGAAACTGCCCAAGCCCAAGAGATAGATGACATCCTTAAGGATATTGAGATGGACGAGGCAATCAATGAAGCTGCTGCCCAAATCAGTGATATAGCTGAAATTGCTACACCCCAAACCGATACACCTCCTGCAGTACAATCTCAAATTGCAAAAACTCCAAGTCCTCCGAAACCTCCTCAAAAAACACAAGTAAGATATTCTGACTTATCATCACTTATTTCCATGTCTCAAATTCTCTTAACTTATTCACCTTTTCAGCCCAAGAAGAAACAAGTTGCTATAAGGAAAAAACCAATCTCACCACCAGTACCGGTAATTTTAACTCACCCCAACTTTAATTTCATCCTTAGCCGATACTGACTATTATTATCTTCATAGCCTCCGCAGGTAACACCACCTCAACAAGCATCCAGTGAGCATACTCAATCGGCTGCAGCTAGCCGACAAGATGACGAGATTGCTACCACAATTCCAGCTCCCCAGATACCTGTAAGCACCCTCCATATTTACATCTATCGGCTCATACTCAAATCTATTACTTATCAACTTTTTCCTATTTCAGTTATTAGCCGATATGTTCTCCTTCGATATAAATCAATTCCTCGATGAAGAAGAAGAAACAACTAGCAAAGCCATCTCCCCAATTTCTGAAGACTTAAGAAAGAGCTTAGCTGACATTGCAGATCGGCTAAGTGCTTCCCTTGATGCACTAGTTGTGAACTGTGGGCTGATCAGGTCAAGGTTTGAAGAAATCCAAAATCAAATCCCTGATGAACTTATAGAAATGATCTCTCCTGCAGTATTTCTTGAGCAACATCGTTTCAAGTTAGAAAGGGCAAGACAAATAATCTCAGATCGGCTAGAACGTGCTGCCCTCGAAGCAAATTTCCAATCCAGCCGCCAACAAATCACTGAGGAGAAATCCAAGCTGGATGGACTAGAGGCTGGACCAAACTCAACTCAACAGAAGATTGAAGATCTGAGAAAGAAAGAAGCCGATCTTCTGCAGCAACTTGATATTTGCAGAGCTGAAATCACCACCGAAGAACAAAAGTTGGCCGATTTGCCCAAAGCTATCGAAGTCCAAAAACTCAAGCTCAAGAAATCTGTGAAACACCTTGCTGCCCTGAGTAAAGCTCTGAAACCAATCCCAGGAACTGATGCAGCCGATGCTCAAGCCATTGAAGAAGTAGAACAAATCAGGCAAAGGGCTATATCGGCTATTCAAAAGTACTTGGCTTGATGTAACTCAAACTATAAATTGTCTTGAAATATTTTTGCTATAATATACATTTTGGCCATCGAGTCGATTTTATACTTAGCCAAATACTTGGATACCTTATGCTATTGAGATACCTTTTGCTGTCAGCCGTCGAGACGATTGTATAAAATTTTGCTCAAAAATTTCCAACTTAATCCAACTTACTTTTCATCCTCCATGCCCCCCAAGTTTGTAGTAGGGAACACAATGCTGCAAACTTATGTGTCTAAGGGCGATAAAAATATCGGCCATCTAAAGGCGATGTAAACACATCGGCTTGTCAACCATGAACCGACAAACCATAGCCGATCATGAACCAATCCAAACACTTGGGTAATATTTCTTCAAATACTTTCCATTAAGTGCTCTTCCAAATACTTCACCATCAAGCCCTTTTAACATGTATGCCCCTTTAGAAACACATTTATGGACTTGAAACGGCCCCTCCCAATTCGGTGACCACTTGCCAAATTTATTATCTCTGGCCCCTATCGGCAGCACTAATTTCCAAACCAGCTCGCCTTCCTCAAAAGATTTGGGTACAAACTTCTTGTTATAATGCCTGGCAACTCTCTCCTTATCCTTTCTAACTTTCTCAAGAGCGCGCACTCTTGCTTGAACCAAATCCTCTGACTCATCAACCATCAAATTGTGATAATCATCAGCTGTTAACTCATCTTGTAAAGAAATCCTTCTAGAGCCGATGTTGGTTTCCCATGGTAATACAGCTTCATGACCATAAACCAGTTGATAAGGTGGTACCTGAATTGCACCATGGCAAGCCATCCGATAGGACCATAATGACTCAGCCAGAATAGTATGCCACTTCTTAGGATATTCGGCTATTTTTCTCTTAACCAACTAATCAAGCTCTTGTTAGATGCTTCGGCTTGTCCATTGGCTTGTGCATAATATGGTGATGAATTCAACAACTTAATTCCCATGCTATCAGCAAACTGAACAAACTCATCCGATATAAATATAGAACCTTGATCAGTTGTAATCGTTTGTGGTAAACCAAATCTGTATATAATATGCTCCTTGACAAAATTGATCACATCCTGACTGTCTACTTTCTTCAAAGGAATTGCCTCAACCCACTTAGTGAAATAATCAGTCGCAACCAATATGAATTTATGTCCTTTGCTTGATGGTGGATTGATCTGGCCGATCATATCAATACCCCATCCTCTGAACGGCCACGGCTTGATAATAGGGTTCATAGCCGATGCTGGTGCTCTCTGAATTGCTCCAAACTTCTGACAATCTTGACAACCCTTGTAATATCTGAAACAATCCTCCAGCATTGTCGGCCAAAAATATCCAACTCTTCGAAGTAACCACTTCATTTTATGAGCCGATTGATGTGTCCCACAAATACCCTCATGAACCTCACACATGACAACCTTAGCTTCTTCCATACTCAAGCACTTCAACAGAACTCCATCAATCGTTCGATAATACAATGAATCATCCAATAGAACATACTTAAGAGCTTTATACCTTAATTTCCTTGAAACCGATCTTGAAGGATTCTTTAGATACTCAAAAACATCAAACCTCCAATCATCGGCTGGAATACAGGCCACTTCTACTTCAATCCCTTGTAACATCGACCTATATCCTGAGGCGCCTTGAGCTAGATCATTGGCTTCAACGGTTTGCTCCCTAGGAATATGCTTCAAAGTAACCATCCTGAATGTCTTCATCAGCTCCTGGCATTTCTCATTATAGGTTATTAAGGTATCATTTTTGCATTCATACTCCCCAGATAATTGTCTTATCACCAACAATGAATCACCCATGATCTCAACAGCATCGGCTTCAACTTCTCTTAATAACTGCAACCCTTTGAGAACAGCTTCATATTCTGCTTGATTATTTGTTGAGTATGGTTTAATAGTAAAAGCAAACTGAAAACTTGCCCCCCTAGGCGATATGATTACTAAGCCGATACCACAACCATGAGTGCAAACTGATCCATCAAAGAATAAAGTCCATGGCATGATGTCAATATTATCAACACTGGTATCCCTGTGTTCAACTATGAAATCGGCTATCGCTTGCCCTTTAACTGCCTTAGCCGATTCATATCTGAGATCAAATTCTGACAAAGCAAAGATCCACTTCCCAATTCGTCCTTTTAACACTGGAGCCGATAGCATGTATCTTACTACATCGGCCTTGCAAACTATAATGCACTCATTGGACAGTAGATAATGCCTCAACTTTGTGCAAGAAAAATATAAGCATAAGCACAAATTCTCCATAGGTGAATACCTAGTTTCTGCATCCAACAAACGTCGGCTGAGATAGAATATGACTCTCTCTTTCCCTTCAACCTCTTGAATCAAGACTAAGCCGATAGAATTTTGATCGGCTGATAGATAAAGTTTAAATGGAATCCCTTTCTGTGGTGGTATGAGAACTGGAGGGGTACTCAGATATTCCTTGATATTATCCAGAGCCCGCTGCTGCTTCTCTCCCCAGGCAAATTCTTGATCGGCTTTCAACCTTAGCAAAGGAGTAAATGGTTCTATTCGGCCAAACAGATTTGATATAAAACACCGACCAAAATTAATCTTGCCGATCAAAGATTGTAGCTTGGTTTTATCTTCCGGGGGTGTGATATCTTTAATTGCTTCAATACTCCTCTGAGGAATTTCAATCCCTCTCTCATGAACCAGAAATCAAAGAAACTGACCAGCCGATACACCAAAAGCACACTTGGTAGGATTCATCTTCAACCCATACTTCCTTGCTCTTTCTAATACCTGTTTCAAATCGGCTATGTGATCATCAACTTCCTTGGATTTAACCACCACATCATCTATATATATCTCCACCAGTGCACCGATAAGATCGTGAAAAATATAGTTCATGGCTCTCTGATACGTAGCACCAGCACTCCTCAAGCCGAAAGTCATAACTACCCACTCGTACAAACCGATAGCACCAGGACATCTAAAAGCAGTCTTGTGAATATCTTCCTCAGCCATAAAAATCTGATTATAACCAGCATTACCATCCATGAAGCTGATAATCTTATGTCCAGATGCTGCATCTACAAGTTGATCGGCTACCGGCATTGGATATTCATCTTTTGGTGTAGCTTTGTTTAGATCTCTGAAATCAATACAAACCCTGAGCTTGCCTTTTTCTTAATAACTGGTACTATATTGGAAATCCATTCAGCATATCGGCATGGTCTGATGAAGCCAGCATCATAGAGTCTTGTAATTTCGACCTTAATAGCGTCATACATCGCAGCTTTACAACGTCTTGGGGGTTGCTTGTACGGCCGATAGCCTGGTTTGATAGGGAGCCGATGTTCAACTACCGATCGGCTAAGTCCTGACATCTCATAGTATTCCCAGGCAAAACAATCTCTATACTCCTTTAAGAGTGCAATTAATTTACATTTAAGTTCTTTTGGTAAACCTTACTAATGTATGTCGGCCTAGGCCTATCACCTGGTCCAATGTCGATTTCCTCTAGTTCATCGGCCGACATAAAACCTTGCCCAAGCTTACAGTCGAGATCGTCAATAGTGTCTTCTGTGTATGAATTGGAACCCTCCACGGCACCCTCAAAACAAGAATTGGGGCTCTCCATCTCCTGTTGTCTGTATGGCATCATCAGAAATCTTTAAGCAATCTCTTTGCCAAACTTTGCCGGATAAACAATCAATTCCTTCCATCTCCCAAATAGATAAATCGGCACAAGCTACATTGACTGACCTATCGGCTGGCACGATTTCGATCTGGTCTCCTTGCCATTGAATCAAGCTTTCATGCATTGTTGAAGGGATGTAACAGTTGGCATGGATCCAATCTCTTCCCAACAACAGACTGTAGGAACCCTTCCCGTCAATAACAAAGAACGTGGTTGGAATTGTTTTACTGCCGATGATCAGCTCCACATTCAAAACTCCCTTGGTCTCAGATGGGTTCCCGCCAAAATCCTTCAGAACCATGTTGGTCTTGATCAAGTCCTCTGAGTTTTTCCCAAGCTTTCTAAATGTTGTATAAGGCATTAAATTAACAGTTGCCCCTCTATCGACTAGCATCTTTGACATCGGCTTACCATTGACAAATCCCTTAACGTAAAGTGGCTTGAGGTGCCGATGATCTGTTCCTTCTGGCTTCTCAAAAACAGCTTGTTGTGGAGATAACATCAATTTAGCCGATGGTAGATCTTCTTCTTGCTCGACAAGTTGCTCTACTGCATATTCGGCTGGCAACATAAAGACCATATTTATCTCAGATGACATCACTCCCTTGCCCTTGTTGCGATCGGCTCTGACTTCATCGGCTGGCACCACTTTGCTCTTCACGCGCCATACTTTCTTCGTTTTCTGCCGCAGCCGATGCTCAATTGCACCCTCAACCTCCTGGAATTGCTCTCTGTTCCTCATTCTTTGAACTCTTCTCTTTTGATTTTTGGTGAATATTCCAGAAGGACACCATTGGGGATGCATTGGCTTGGGTTCTCCACGTGAGTCATCTTCATCATCATCTTGGTGTATCGGCCCAAGTCTTTCATGTACTGACAGCCTTGATTGACTTGGCCGATGTGTAATTGCATGTCGTCGGCTTGGTTTTTGGATGAATTGGATATCAGGATCACTGCGGCCAGGACAATTTTCGATAGATGGTAGCCTCATACCTTCGTTCCAGCAGAACCTGAAGAATTCACAACTCCAATGGGGATCAAAATATCTCTCTTCTTCATCAGGATATGTCTCCTCCTCCTGTTGGCGCCTGTTTTGATACTTGCGGATCATACCAGCCGATCTGATATTCCTAGTGTAGTTTTTATTTCCATCGGCTGTATTCCTGTTGTATCCAGGATGCACCATGTTAACTGGAAAAAGGTGTCCATCTATCTTCATCGGCCTCTTCACTATGTTGGATCCATCAATTTTAATTTTTCCTTGTTCGATAGCCGACTGGATCTGTTGTCTGAAAATTTTGCAATAGTTAGTGTGATGAGATCCTGTATTATGCCATTTACAATACTTCCTTTTTTTCAACTCTTCAGCCGATGGGATGACATGTCCTGCCGGTAGTTGAATTTGTTTCTCCTGAAGAAGGAGATCGAAGATCTTATCGGCCTTGGTAATGTCGAAGTCAAACCTTTCCTCTGTAGCCGAATTCTTAGCCCATTGACAGACCACCGTCTTCTTGTTCCTAGCCCATTCGGCTGCATTGATATCTTGGTCTTCATCTTTAGAGTCGGAATCATGATTGTAGACATTATTTACATTGTTAGCCTTTTTGATGAACTTCCTAGCCTCTTGAAATCTTGTCTCGTGAGCCGATACCTTCTGAGTCAGGTGTGCTAAGCTGTCAAAATCTTGAGCCGAGAACCTCTCCCTGATCGGCGTCAGCAAACCTTGGAAGGCTAGATCGGCTAGTTGAGAATCTGATAAGGATAGGCTGTAACATCTGTTCCTCACGTCTCTGAATCGTTGAATATAATCTGGAACCAATTCGTCTGATTTCTGCCTAATAGTTGTGAGGTCCGATAGCTTCATCTCTTGAACTCCACTGAAAAAGTATTTGTGGAATTGTTTCTCCAAGTCGGCCCAGCTCCTGATTGAATTATATGGCAATGATGAAAACCGAGTGAATGCTGATCCAGACAATGAGAGTGGGAATAAGCGAACTCTGAGAACTTCTGTAGCCGATGCCTCACCACACTGAGCTAGAAATCGGCTAATGTGCTCGTAGGTTGATATATTGTCTTGTCCTGAGAACTTAGAGAAATCTGGCATCTTGTATCGGTTTGGCAACGGAACCCGATCAAAGTATTCTGGATATGGATGCCGATACATGTTGCCATTATCTTTCGGTTTAAGTCCAAATTGTTCCCTCATGACGTCAGCGATCATATCGGCCCAGGGTTGATGAGGTGTTGCTCCACCATACTGCTGTTGTAGTGGATCCATCTGGCCGTATTGGATCGGCTGAGGTCGTGGTGAGTGAGGCTGATAAAGATTATTGAAGCCAGCCGATATGCCTTGTGGTGGCACATGAGGAAGTTGTTCCGTACTGTATTGTTGGCTTATCGGCTGGGTAATTCCAATCGGCTGTTGTGGAACCGAAGGAATTTGGTAAGATGTGTCAACAGCTGGCGGTTTTGAATGAAGAATACTCATCAATTGTTCTGGTGTTAATTGAGTAGATGCTTGCCCCCCAGTGATCGGCTGTGATCTGGTTAGATTTGATGGGATATTTGAACTTGAGTAAGGAGCCGATGGAGCCTGGGTTTGAAGCACTTGCTGACTTGTCTGATTCCCGCCAATCTCTGTCTTCACGGTTCTATATGCTGGGAACGTGCCGTCTGGTAGGTAAATAGGTCCCTTAGCCTTTTCTTCAGCTATCGTTCCATCAACCACCGACTTGATCATGTTTGTCAGAGTATTGACAAGTACTCCGGACTGGTTGACTAAGGCATGGTGAACAGCCGAATCGATGCGATCTTGTAATGTGTGCAATTCCTCGTCACTTGATTCAGCTTTCACTTGTTTATCTTTTTCTTCTCCGGATCCAGAAGTACTTGGGTCTTGCTTCACGATCGTCGATACTTGGATTTTAGCTCTTTGGACGACCGTACTTTGCCGGGTGACTGTGAAGGAGTGCAAATACTGGTTTTGGAGTTGATTCAGCAGTTGTCGCAATTCTTCCTTCTGTTCGTCATTCAGCTGCTCGGGTGTAACCGTGATGATGTTGTCCTCCGCGACTTCAGTGATGTTTGGAGACATGATGAAACGAGTCCCACTGGGCGTGCCAAAAGCGTGTTGATGCAAAAAACACACACTGGCAGTTATGAATACAATTTACAAATAACAAATAATATAAATTCCGAAAATAGAGAATTAATTATAAGATTTCAATTATGAATACAATTTACAAATAAAAAATATTAAAATGAAGAATATGGATTTTTTGAAAAGAATAGTTTATCTAGAATACAACGATATCAAATGACAATAAAGATGGGAGAAACAATAAGCCCGTAAAGGAATAAAGTGGTGGCAGTTGACATATAAAAAACTATAAGCATATAAATAAAACCCTAAATAGAATACCAATGGCAATTAAGAGGAGGAACGACGGGCAGACCATTAATTAGCATAGTCGCGGTGGTTGGTGAGACTTATATAAAGTAAAAAATAGACCCCAATGATAATCATGTTCAATTTTTAAAATCTCAATGACAATAAAGAGGGGAGCCAACGGGCAGGCCGTGGAGGAGTATAGTGGTAAAGTCGCTCACGGTTTGGCGGGACTTATAGAAAGTAAAAAATGAACCCAAATGATGATTATGTTCGAGTTTTAAAATCTCAATGATAATAAAGAGATGAGGTAGCGGATGGGCCGTACAGTGACAGTGTTTGATGGTACTTTAAAAAAATTATAAAAACAAAAATTCAACTTTATTTGATTATACCTTATTACATACCTAACTAATTATATGTTTGGATGTTAATACCTAGGATCAAAATCTAACCAAAACAAGTTCAAATTCAAATTACATACCTAACTTCAAATTATGAGTATATACCTAGGTATAAGAATTTGATTCATACCTATACCTAGCAAAAAAACAACTCAAATTCAACTTTATTTGATTATACCTTATTACATACCTAACTAATTATATGTTTGGATGTTATATACCTAGGATCAAAATCTAACCAAAACAAGTTCAAATTCAGTTCAAACTTGTTTTGAACTAGTTAGTAAAGTAGTTAATGTTAATACCTAAACATTCAAAAAAATTCTACTCATTTGAATTGGGTATATACTCAATTTGAAACATGTAGCCCGGGCACCATGGAGCACCAAACAAATTTACTATATATATATATTTATGTATGTATGTATATATGTATGTATATGTATATTTATGTATGTATGTATATATGTATGTATATGTATATGTATGTATGTATATGTGTGTGTCTATATATATATATATATATTAAATTTGTTTGGTGCTCCATGGTGCCCGGGCTCCATGTTTCAAATTGAGTATATACCCAATTCAAATGAGTATGAATTTTTTTGAATGTTTAGGTATTAACATTAACTACTTTACTAACTATACTAACTAGTTCAAAATAAGTTTGAACTGAATTTGAACTTGTTTTAGTTAGATTTTTATCCTAGGTATATAACATCCAAACATATAATTAGTTAGGTATGTGTTGATGCAAAAAACACACACTGGCCTGAGAGGTTTGCTTTACTCTAGTGCAGGTCCAAAATTAGGGTTTCAGATTCAAGGGCGTGCCAGTTGATTTGATCCTTCAATCAACAAGAAAAACATGCAAATAATATCAGTAGACAATAGACAATCGGCCATAGGGCCGATTTCATATCGTATGTGACCTAGCCGATGCAATAAAGCATGAATCGGCTGTAAGGTATAGTCAATGATAAAACTAACCCTAAAACTAGTATATCGGCTGTAAAAACCAATATTACATAATCAATAAATCAATGTTACTTTAGAGATAAGCAATTGGGATAGATCGGACTGAACCGAGACAGTATAAATTGCCCAACTCTAAAGATAACATGAAATAACGATTATGCAGATTAATGTCATAGCCGATATCTAGGTTTAAGTATGTATCGGCTATAGCTCCGATACAACCTTATGCTAGGATATTCTCTCGTAATAAATATATTAAACTATAATCAATTAGATTGACATCAAGCTTAATATATTTATATTAGATTAGATCCTAATATAAGGGGCATATATAGAATATTAAACAAAGCATAAAACAACGTAAAGCATCTATATCAGGTAAGATCGGCTGAAACCCCGATACTATCCTTATTAACAACCATAAAGCAGGTCAGATATCATGATTCTAAATACGACTTAATAGGTTGGACTGAACCAATGCAGCATTAAGTATAAATAGAAGCATGAGATCTAAAGAATCAAGCCGATGGCTGCCTTTTCAGGATGGTGGATATGTTATGTAACCTAAATTAACAAAGTAATCTAGCCGATATCGATGAAACCCTAAAAAGGATCTAGCCGATACAGGTAGATTGCATTGTCGATCTAAGTTATATAACATATATAATAACTCGGAGAATCACAACAAAGAACTAGAGTGTCATAAAGATGTAAGCACTAGCTCTAATGATGTAACTCGCCATGACAAGATATACCTTTTTACCGAAGATCAAACTGATGCAGCACGACTTGAAAGCACAAACTTGTCGAAAGTAGAAACAAAGGTTTGGCGATGCGCCGAGATTGATTGAACGTGTGTTGTTGTTATTTACAAGACCTCGGGATTATATTTATACCCGAAAATACAAACAATGTCCATCACGGACACGACTCATATTAACCTAATACAAATCCAACTAACCAACAAGTCCCTTAGGCGGACTCTTACCGAGAATATCTATAAGGAAATTACATAAAATGTCCTAGTTAATAGATACAATTGCCTCCTCGGGACTCTATCCGTGCATGGCAATCCATATGAAGCACGTTAACACAACCTGAAAACGTGTATCAAGTCATATTACCGACATCGGCTCCATCGGCTAACCTTGTCCAACTCTGACTCTGCCGATCCAGTCCACAGCTGATTCGGACTCCAGCCGATGCGCATTCTATTTCCGATATCCTTGCATATTTTCAAATCCACTTCGTACTATGTTATGTTTCCGATCCTTGTTGATAGATTTGCTTACCAAATTTCATCGTCAACATTATGTAATAATGTATAATCAAATAAAGCTGAACTTGAGTTGTTTTATTGGTAGGTATAGGTATGAATCAAATTCTTATACCTAGGTATATACTTACAATTTGAAAATTTGAATGAACTTATGCATTTCACACCATGGTGCCCCATATGAGTGTCCTATTATATATATATATATATAAGCAAGGAGTTGTAAGATAAAGCTGTGTAACTGCAAAGAGAATATATATATGTATATGTATATACACTTCATATATATATGTGTAACTGTTTAAATATGAAGTAATTTTCCTTAAGTGTCTCTGTCTGTTTGTTATAGGCTAGCGTTTATGCTAAGGACCCTATAGGAGAAACTTCTTCGGTTGCTCTCGTTTTTAGCCTGCATCCTGCATAGGCGTGTAGAGAACCTTGTGTCCGGAGAGAAGTGTTCCCTTCGGGTGGAACTGCATACACGCTAGTCTTAGCGTGTATGCAGCATATATATATATATATATACATATATATATATACATATATATATATACATATATATATATACTGCGCACGCTAGTATATATATATATATAAGCGAGGAGTATAGCTAAATATGTTTGGATAAATATGTTTACATACATATACATATACATACATATATACATATATATATATATACATACATATATACATAAATATATCTCTATATATATACACACACATATATATACATATATATATATACATACATACATATATATACATATATATACATATATACATACATATATATATATACATACATATATATATATACATACATACATACATATACATATACATACATAAATATATATATATACATACATATATACATACATACATATATATACATATAAACATATATATATACATATATACGGTAGCGCTACATGGCGCGCAGCACACCATGCAGCTGCCTAGCGCGCACAGCAGGAAGCGCCATCCCCTTCTCACCCTTTTCCCCTTTTTGCACCTTTTTATTTTTTTTTTCCTTTTTTTCTCTCATCTGCTTCCGATTTTTCCGTTCCAGATGATTCTACACCCGTGGTTCAATCATGGCCAGCAATTTTTTTACTGGCAAAAGGAAAACTCCACGTAGATCATTCAATAATTATTTTACTTACCACAAATATCATTCAATATTTTTTTTACTCACGCGAGGTAACAATTACTATCCACGTTAATAGGGATTCATAGAAATTTTTTACTATAGTTTAATGTTTAAGGAGATACTCAGAATTTTATGTAACTTTTTTATTGACACATATTTTGCTCGGAAAAATATGGCACGTAAATCTTATACTCCATGACAAAATAAAAAATACAAGTGATAATAAATATTTTACTCTAGGATAACGTGTGAAAAATAATTACTGGTAGTTAAATCTAGCAGTACATCAACTGAAATCTAGCAGTACATCACGGACATGATAAACTACAGTCAAACATGCGGCAAAGAAAGGAAAATCTCTGCTGCCGGCTGTGATTGGGCTCGTTGCTGCCGTTAGACACCGGTGAGGGACTGCGTGGCCAGATGCTCCATCATCTGCCGAGACATCGCCATGAGGAGATGCATGTGGCCATCGCTGCTTACACCTTCACCGGCCACCTTTCGCTGCATGCCCAGCTCTGAGAAGGGGATCATGCCGCGTCGCCGCTAGAAGAGCCTTCCCCTATGTCGCCGTCTAACACCACCGGCAGTAGGTACATGGGAAGGAGGGAACAGCGCTGGAACTACACGTGGACCATGGGCACGATGCCCCACGCCGCCGTCACCGGCCTCCCTCGCTGCCGATGATGACGGCCAAAACAAGGATGGAGTACGCAGGTCCTGGACGGTGCCCCCCATCACGCTAGATCATGCATGGGTGCGACGCTGCACGCAGCCATCACCGGCCTTCCCACATCACCATCTTACAGAGCCTGCAGCCCTGCGTCTGAGCCGCTAATGACGTACGGTGGGATACCAGGCGCACCGCACACCATCGCGGTGATGCGCGACCACGGCGGTCGCACGCTAGTACCTAGCCTGCCTGGTCTTGGAGGTCACCGGCAGCGTCAGCATGGTGTCCGCGACAGCGAGAGAGGATGCGCCCGGCGCAAGGAGAGAAACACCGGAGAGAAAATGTGGTGTCGTCATCGATCCGAAAAAATAGGATCGTATGAGGAACGAAATAAAGAGAATGATGGATCTGGCACCTAATATAAATAGACATGCATACATAAGTAAAAAAATAACTTATAGGAGGATGAGTGGGACGTGTGGACAGGAGAGCTGGTAGGGGATTAAAAAAATTATCCATATCAGATGAGTGGTGTGAGGAGAGCCATTTAGTTAAATGGCGCGTAGGGTGCTATATAGTAGTTCTATATATATATATGTGTGTGTGTGTGTGTGTGTGTGACGATGAGTTGGGTTTCAATAAATAACTAACAACGAATTGGAAATTTGAACATTCACATAATCTAAAAAATATCGTGTTGTTCATACTAGCACGGGATATCTCATCTCAATTGGACAGTAAGCCTCATCAGTGTCGGGAACGGGTCCTATCACGAACCAAAGGTGAGTGATGTGATAAGTCATCTCTATCGGGCACATAGCCATCACGGATGGCAACTATCTCTATTGGGTCAAAACTAAACCCCGCCACCGATATGTTTGACCAAGCAGACAAGTCAAACCAGGGTCGAACTAGGGCCTGTCACCGATGATCTCATCCGTGGCAGGTTCGTACTTGAGATGGTATGGTGGGGACTGCAGCCAGAAGCTCACTCTTCATGGTCTTGAAGCTGCGGCGGGGAAGCATGAGCGCAAGCTCCCCCATCCATGGTGGCGACGGTGGCCTCGGGCTACTGGAAGTCCAAATCCTCGTCGTCCCCATCGTTGGCAGGGGCCTTCTGCTTGGCCTCGCTTCACCGGTTGTGGGCAGGGACCGTCGGGCCCTTGCCCTCGCGGCGCTCCTGCTCCCGCTCCTACCCCACTTCTTGACGCACTCGGCCAAGCTCTTGACCGCGCGACAGTCAGTGAGGTCGTGGTGGGAGGTGTTGTGCACAAAGCACCATTTGCTTGCTGGGCGCTCTCGGCTAGGAGCGCCGACGTCCTTCCTCTTGTCGCCCGCGGCCCTCCCCTTGTGCTGGGGCCGCGAAGCGCCTTCGGCAGCGAGGACGTGGCCCTCGTCGTCGAAATGGGCCAGCCTTTTCTTCCTCCTCTTCTCTCGCCGCCTGGAGCGGGCAGCGGACTCGTGGGCAACCGCAGCCACTGCGCCGGAGCTGGAGGAGTTCCAGGTCCAGGCCTCCTCCTTCCGAGCCACGCGGTCCACGAGCTTGAAAAGCTGCGCGGTAGTATGGGGCTCCTTGGAGGCTATCTTCTCCAGCATGCGGTTATGCCGCGCGCCTCCCCTGAACTCGTAGATGACCGCATGGGCGGGGATGCAAGGAATTGTGTTGCGGACCTGGCAAAACCGCTTGATATATGATCGGAGGGACTCGTCGTCCCTCCGCTGCACAGCGTGCAGGTCTGCTTCCTCCCCTGGGCGCGGATATGTGCCCTGAAAGTTCATAGTGAACTGCTGACACAAACCCTCCCAGGAGTGGACCGAGGCGGGTGGCAGATTCATCAGCCAACCCCGTGCTTGACCCTCTAGGGCCATGGTAAAGAAATTCGCCATGACCCTGTCGTCACCCCTTGCAGCCTCTATTCCAGTCGTGTAGATCTGGAGGAACTGGGTGGGGTTGACGCTGCCGTCATAACTTTCAGGGATGATGGGCCGGAATTTTGGGGGTCATCAACATTCCGAAGGCTCGCCACAAAAGCCCGGCATCCAGCCCCGACGACGGGAGATACGGGGGGCCTACCCTTATGACCGGAGGAGTGCAACGCTCCCGAGGAGGCGGCTCCCTCCCCCATACGAGTGGCGCGGCACTCATCGCGCCGGCGCTCGATGTTGAGCCGGGCATCCGGCTCGTCATATATGCTCTCGTGACGCCTTCGGGCAGGCGTGGGCGTCGACGAGGGAGGTGGGGACGAACGGCGGGTGTTGGCCACCGCCCGTCGAGCTTTTCGTCTTGCTGATGAAGAGGCAGCAGTCGCGGTGCCGGATGACCCGGCCGCCAACGACCGCCTGCCGGCGTCCAGCTGCTGCTGCACCACCTTGACCAGGTTGGCCACCTCGTCCAACCAGCACTGGACTGGGGCTTCCGGGTCGGAGGCGATGGGCGGGTGGCGCAAAAGCGCCCCCGTGGCTTGGAGGGCTCCATGAGGAGTGCCACCGTTACCATAAACGAGGCGACGGCGTGCCCTACCACGGCGCCCCCCTCCATCACCGGGCGGTGGCGAGGTCGCGTACATATTTATACCCATAAGTAGATACTAGTCCATATAGAACGCGACACAAACCTTCCTAAAGAGAAAAGGAAAACATAAAGTCCTCATTGGACACTAAACACACTTTCCTAAAATTAAAGGAAACTAACTGACTCTGCCTAATTAATAGATAAATTGCCATGTCGCATTCACCTTGAACTCGGACTTTTCTGGATAAGTTTCCTTTAATTGACCAATTTGCTTAACGGAATCCATTAAAAATACAACAACTGTTGACTGATAATTTCCATCGGCCGATTCAAGGACTATAAACCCGATACTGATTCTAAGCTAATGATGACTCCGAGGCTTACCAAATTTTATCGTTAACACATATATAAAAATGCACACCTCACATATAAAACCATAAAATCAACATGTATAAAAATGCACCTCTAACTAAATTCATCACAAGTCCACATATACCCACATATATTCACAAATATCCACAAATTCATCACAAGTCCACATATATCCACAAATATCCACAAATTCTTCAAAAGTCCACATATATCCACATATATCCATCACAAATGCATCTCTATCTAAATTCATCACAAGTCCATTTGCACGTAAACATCACAAATTCATCACAAATCACACATAAAGATCGAGTAGGAGGTGGACTAACCGGCGTGGAGGAGGGCGATGGTTGGCGTGGATGGTGGTGGCGTTGGGCTCGACGTCGAGGAGGTCGACGGTGCGGTGGCGGTGGTGGAGCAAAGGGCGTGGCGACGGTGGTGGATCAGAGGGCGGTGTCGGGTTCGTAGAGGATGGTGGTGGCGATGGTGGTGACCGGGCTCGGAGATGACAGCGGCGGTGACAAGCTCCTATGACAGCGAGAGAGGACGACGGTGCTAGGCAGTGCTGGCGTCGATCCGGTGGTGGCAGCGGACGACAATGGTAGGGAGGAGGCGACAACGCTACGGTTCGACGTTGGTGGGACTTAGAAATTTTCGATGTGTAGATCTGAGAGTGCAAGAAACCCTAGTCTGTATGTGGTCAAACCACATCCCTGACGGGGGTTAAAGCTAATGCCGTCACGGATGACAGTCATCCGTGACAGGCTTAAACTTAAGCCCGATTGAGAGCTCATATGTGACGGGCTTAAACTTAAGTCCAATTGAGTTGAGGTTATTCGTGACGGGTTTAAGTTAAAGCCCGATTGAGACTGAGGTCATCCGTGATGGGCTTAAGCCCAATTGAGTTAGGATTTTTCCATTTTTTTGGTAAACGAATTACTATCATTGATAAACAAATTACTATTTTTTAATAAGAAATTACTATTATTTCTTTTCCTTCTCACATATGCACAGTCACCTTACTTTTGCTTTTCAATGTGTGCTCTATGTATGATTTAAACTGCTATAAACCAAATCATCTTAATTGTTTATAGCTTTTTTTCTCAATGGTTGATTCAAGAACAAAGTTATATAAAGTTTTATTGTTTAGCTATTTTAAGTGTTATTTCTACTATTGTCATACAAAACTCCCGTAAATGATACTCCCGCACTTTGACTTTTCCTTATCAAATGGTACTAAATACTTGATTCATTACAAGAAATAGTAAATCATTCGTTACAAAGGCAATGGTACTAAATACTTCATTCATTACAAGAAATTACATATCAAATTAATATAAAGTCTTCAGTTACAAGGATATGCCTTCCCTATGATCTGAATGAGCATATGTCATTTCCTCTTCGGGATCATCGTCAAGGTCAATATGAGGTCATACATGAAGATTCTGGTTGTATTCCTCTTCATGGACCACATTGGCAACCCCAACAATTCTTCGCTTTCCATCCCTAACGACAAGCAACTTCTTGTTTGCAGGGTCTTTTTTTAGAAAATCTGCTCGACCTGCTTCGCAAGTACAAATGGTTCTTCCACGTATCCAACCTTGGCTAGATCAATTAAAGTGAAATCTTCCTTGTCGACTTTCACATCTATGCATATATTCACCTAACGACAATGAAACAAAGGGACTTTGAACTTCACGTAGTTCAGCTCCCAGATCCGCTTTATACGGCCGTATTATGTGTTTGACTCAGATTGATCCTGAAATGCATCTATACAGACTCCACTATTTTGCACTGTGATTTTATCATCTTGTTTGACGGTGTAAAATTTGTATCCATTAATATGGTATCCTTGCCATGTGTCGACATCCCAACACGGTCCCACCGCCAACATCCGTACTGTTTCATTTGGGCCATCGGTCGACCTTGTAATACGATTCTCGAACCATTCATTGAAACGAGAGTTATGTTCTCTGTCTATCCACGTATCCGATCACCCCAAGTTCTCCTGTCGGATTTTTGCTAAATGCTCATTAAAGTATAGGGCAACTTTTGCCATATGTTGGAGCACAGCGAAATGGGCCAACTCATAGGAGGCTTGATCGGGCACAATTTTTTTCCTACCTATTCTGCCAACACCTGACAACCTTCCTTCGTGACGTGACACTGGAACTCCGATAGGATCAGACTCGGACATGTAATCGACACAGAACTCGATAACATCCTCGGTCGTGTAACCTTCAATGATGCTCCCCTTTGGTTTTGCTCTATTCCGTACATACGACTTCAGAACTCCCATGTACCTCTCGAACGGGTACATTTCTCTTAGAAAGGTGGGCCACATAATTTTGTTTGCTTCACAAGATGAACAAGGAGATGAATCATGATATCAAAGAAAAACAGTGGAAAATACATCTCCAAGTGACAAAGGGTATTAACAATATCAGCCTGTAACCCATCAAGATCTTCAGGATCTATAACATTCTGACAGATTGCATTGAAGAAGGTACGCAGACGTATTATTGTGTGGTGGATTTTGGGTGGAAGAATGCCTCTTCTAGCAACTGGTAAGAGTTGTGTGATTAGCACATGGCAATTGTGAGACTTCATTCCAACTATTTTTAGATCATCCAATAAATACATACTTATCCATGCTGAATAACCCGATGAAACTTTAATATCTTTCAAGAAAGATAACATTGCGATCTTCTCATCCTTCGACAAGGTGTGGTGAGCTGGAGGAAAGTACACTTTTTCTATCTCTGCATCGGTTACAGGCATGAGTTCACTATGAATATTCATTTCCTGTAGATCTAGGCGCGCGTTCAACACTTCCTTTGTCTTTTCCGGAATATTCAGCAGTAGGCCAACCAAACTCTCACGCACATTCTTTTCAACGTGCATGAGATCAATGCAATGATGGACCTCAATATCTTTCCAGTAAGGTAGTCGCCAAAATATGGATTTTTTTCTTCCACATACCCTTATCCTTTGCCTTATTACGTTTCATTTTCTTCCCAAGCTGATTAGTTATGCCATTCACAATGTCGTAGACATCATCTCCAGTCAAATCCTTAGGAGCATATTGAAGTTCTCTCTTACCGTTGAAAAATTTCTTCTTTCTTCTAAATACGTGACATCCTATGACCCATGTAAACCATCTTTCGTGATTTCTTTAGCCACCTACTGCGTGTATTGTTCATACAATCGGAGCAAGCCTTCTTTCCTTTGACGGTTTGTCTAGAAATATTACCAAGTGCGGTGTAGTCATTAATGGTACAGAACAATAAAACTCGTAGCTTGAAGTTCTCATGACCATACGCATCCCAAGTTTCCACACCTTTTTTCAAGAGAGTTTCTAGATTATCCATAACAGGCTTCAAGAATACATCAATATCTTTGCTGGGTTGTTTCGGATCTTGGATTAATAAGCACAGCATAATGTATTTCCTTTTGAAGCATAACCATGGCGGTAGGTTATAGTTTGCAATAAGAACTGGCCAAGTGCTGTGAGAACTGCTCATTTCTCTGAAAGGATTCATGCCATCCGTACACAAATATATCCTCATGTATCTGGGGTCGGATGCGAATTCTGGGTGTTGTCGATCGATATTCCTCCATTGAATCGAATCTGAGGGTGTCTTAGCATACTATCGTTCCTTCTCTCTGTGGCAAACCAACGTACTAACTCCGTTTCCTTGGGGCTGGCAAAGATTCTCTTGAAACAATCAATGATAAGTAGATACCACACAACCTTCGCCGAATCACCTCGCTTTGATTTCTTTCCTTCGTCAGCACTTTTCTTTCGCTTGTATCGTGAAGCCTTGCAGATAGGACAAGCATCTAAGTCCACGTATTGCTTGTGGTACATTATGCAATTGTTTGGACAAGCGTAGATTCTACGGACCTCTAACTCCAGGGGACCCAAAACCTGCTTTGCTTCATATGTCGTCTCGGGCAATGTGTTCTCCTCAAGAAGCAACGTTTTCAATATTCCCAAAAGATCTGTGAAACTCTTGTCTGTCCATCCACTACTTGCCTTCAGCTTCATTAGGTACAAGGTAGCTAACACTTTGGGGTGTTTTGTCTTACATCCACGTATAGAGGTGTCTCCGAGTCATTGTCCAACCTAGTGAACTTCATGGAATCTCTCTCGTTGTAAGCTGGATCCTCAACGTCACGCAACATGACTTGCAGCATATCATGATCCACATCAACCATTTCACCGTGCAATGAAGATGGTACAAACATGTCATCCTCATCATCATCTTCCTAATTTTGTGCTCCACTACTGGCTGCAGCTGCAACATTGTCGACTGATTCTTGCTCTCCATGCTTCGTCCAACATGTGTATCCCTTCATGAATCCTCGATGTATTAGATGTGCGTGTACGTCCACTCTGCTATGAAGCATTATGTCATTTCTACAATCATCACATGGACAAAGTAATGTAATCTTTGTTTCTTCTTTTCTTGTCCTCCTCCGCGACGTTTGTAAAATTTGAAACGCCACTTCTATACTTTATGGTATGTCGCAGAGCCTCGTACATCCACCGTTTTCGATCCATTGCTGCAAAAATGAAGAAATATTAGGTAAACATTCTGTAAGGTAAGTACTACTAAATTTATGGGTATTATTTACTATTTTTCAATTACTTTTTTGAATTCTCTGTTTTACTTTGAAAAAATAGACAAAAATTCGCCCACCTACACCTCCCACTAAAATAGTGAACAATGGGATAATCATTCGTTAGGTGGCTGGAGTATTTATAATGTGCAATAGATATCGGTAATGGCTAAAGAACGAATATCGGTGATGGGCATTTAGTTATCTTTATCGGGCCTAATTTCACGCCCGTCACCGATGATGGGCCTAAATATCATCTTTATCGGGCCTTGATTAGAGCCTGTAAACGATGAGACCTATCGGTGATAGGCCTATATTTTAGGCTCGATAAAAATTACAAAGATAATCTTTATCGGGCTTAAATATAAGCCCGTCGCCGGTAGGTCTAATCGGTGATGGACTCGAAATACATGCATATGGATAATGTCTATACGAGTATGACGGGGCGTGAGCTCCTCAACGGGGAACAGTGAAGGCCCCCTTGTGTGGATTCGGCCGGGGACACAGGGTGAAATTCACACTCCAATGTGGGAGGAATTGAAAGAGAGGTGCCTCGAGGGAACGCGAAATAGGGAATTATACAGGTTCAGGCCGCCGACGAGGCATAATACCCTACTCCTGTGTGTGGTTGATCAGAGTTTGTTTTCTAGGAATTGAACCAGAAAAATCCCCCCTTTCTTTCCTAGGCCCGGGCCTCCTTTTATATCTTAAGGGGTTACCACATGGGCCAACAGGCTACTTCCTAGAGAAAGGAAAACATTCTCTTACATTTAAAAGCCATCTTGTCGCTCGACCCAGAAGTCCCACACATAGTCGCCGTGGCGTGACTCCTGTCTGATCTGCCGACTGACAAGGGGGGACGCCCACGTCATTCCCCATTCAATAGACGAAGACTTGTGTGCTCGGTCCGTACCGGGAGATGGGCGCCATCTGACTGGAACTAACACACCAACTCCGGTTGGAATGAGAGGCAAGAAAGCTCTCATCATTTTGATGGGACCTAACGGGGCGTGCCGCGCACCGGCTGACTACAGCCAGTGCACAGGCACCGCACAACCGTCCCATCAGTCATTCTGACCGGTCACAGACCGGTCAGTCGGCGTGACCGGCGTCAGGCCGGTCATGCACGCTCCACGCCACATTAAATGCAGCAAGGCGTGCTTGTCTGAGCCGTCAACAATGCGGTTAGGTGGGTGTTGGAATCGCTCACCTAACCCCGCATACGTGGCGGAAGCGCGAGGGGTCGGGGCGGCCCGACCCCCGTCATAGCGGAGTGCGAGGGAAGCGGAGACTAGAGAGGGCGGCCACCACTGCACCCTCGGGCCCGACCCCCCTCGGGGGAGTGCCACGTGGGTGCAGGGGGCCGCCTCAAGCCTTTAGTCTCTATACCCCTGGCCCACGTCACCGACAGCAGCCCCCGGTGTTACGCCTGTGCGGGCCTACCCAAGGGGCGGCCAGGTTTGACGCCATCCTCTCGGTCTGGTGACAAGCGGGCCCAGGCTCCCTGTGGTAAAAAACCAATGGTCACGATCTTCGCGCGCAGTAAAAAACCGCCTCACGGTAGTAATGGGCCGTTACTTCGTAACGGCCACGTTATCTGGGGCGGCGCGTGAATCGGGACACACCAGTTCGTTTGCCAGAAGATATGATGACGGTGTATTTTTTGGTAATCGTGCGCAATCAACACGGGCACGATCAACTCCCCCTCTGCCACAACGGCCGCGAGATTAGTGCGCGCACTGGAAGCGGGCGAGTGAGGTTAGTGGGGGAGTGGGCGTGATAACCGAGGGGGCGAGTTAGTGGGAACGGGAAATGAGGAGCCGAGCATAGCGGTGGCTAGGGTATAAAGGGCGTTGAGGAGAGGATTCGTTTCCTTCCTCTTGCCACTTTCGTCCAACTCAACCAACCGCGCCCTAGCTCTCTCAGCCCCCTCGCTTCCTTCTCGCCGCTAGCTCTCATCTTTGCGCTCCCATCTCTCTGGCGACATGGCACGGAGCTCCACGACGGTGGATGGCAGCGTGCTGCCACCCTCCCACATTACCAGCGAGAGGCTGGCCAGACTGCCATACCGACCGACCGGGAGGCGGTCGTGCTGGTCAAAGGTCGCCCGGCGCCGTGCTACCCCGACCGGTCTATCTTCTTCCTTTCTTTCACCATGGCGGGATTGATCCCGCCATTCTCCCACTTCTTCATGGATATGCTGGAATTATACGGCATCCAAACGGCGCACCTTACCCCCAACGCCGTGATGACGTTGGTCATCTGCGCACATTTGTGCGAGATGTTTGTGGGGGTGCGTCCATCCCTCCAGCTGTTTCGGTGGTTCTTCACCATGCAGCCGGTGTCACCGGCGACGGAGATCAGCGGATGCTACTTCCAGCCGCGTGTGCAGATGGCGCGACGCTACATCCCATGTTTTCTACGCAAGAAGTGAGATGACTGGAAGAATGATTGGTTCTACACAGGCCTCCCCAACGAACCGCGTCTTCGGCTCCCAAGCAGGCCGCCGGTGCAGGCATTGACCTGGCGGGCGACGGTCGAGCTGGGGGACACGTACGACACCGTCCTGGATCGCCTGGCCGGCCTGCGCACCCAGGGGCTCACAGGTGCCATGGTGTTCGGTGACTACCTTCGCCGCCAGATCACGCCGCTCCGGCGACGTGCCCGGGGCACCTGGGATTACACCGGCTCCGACAACATCCTGAGGACGCACCTGGGTCGCTAGTGGGACTGGGGTCCAGAGGATCTCAGGGTGGTGATCCAACGTGTGCTGAATCTCGGCACCGTGGAGTCATCCCAGATCCCACAGGGGATCCTCCCCTCTGCAATGACCCGGACCGCGCAAGCATCCTGGCCATTATGCATGCGGTCGGCGCCTCGGGGGGCCGAACCCCTCGCGGCCACGATGGCGCAGGTGGCAATCTTGGCGGAGGAGAGGAGTGACCTCCCCCCGGAGGGGGTCACACGGCTGGATCTTGTTGTGGGGGTCTAGGGAGCGGCCGCCCCACAGACGCCAAGGGGAAGAGGAAGTCCAACGAGAGTCCTCCCCCATCTCCCCCCTAAGGGGGTGGCGCGGAGCGCGCCTCGCTGATGCCCCCGCCCGAGGAGGAGAGGAAGAAGAAGTGGCTCCGCCGGTTGGGAGAGACCGAGTCGTGCAGGGGGGCTTCATCAAGCCCCCTGAGTGGTCTTTTAACCGCCCACCCCGCAGGTACGATCTCTCCACCAAGAGCGACGGTCTCCTATTCCTCTCTGTTTTGCACTTTGTTTTACCTGTTTTTTATATTTCAGCGAGCTCCCGCCCCGCAGCGCTCGAGGCGGTGACCCCTCCCGGCAACCTGTTGACGTTGAAATTTGGTAAGCCTCGGAGTCATCATCGGCCTAGAGTCAGTATCGGCTTCAGAGTTTTAGAATCGGCCGATGGAAGCTATCAATCGCCAACAGTCGGATTCTTACCAAATTCGGTTAATGAATTAATCTATTAAAGGAAGCTTATCTAGAAGAGACCGAGTTCAAGGAGGATGCGGCATGACAATTTATCTATTAATTAGGCAGAGTCGTTAGTTTCCTTTTAATTGTAGGAAAGTATGTTTAGTGTCCGATAAGGACTTTATGTTTTTCCTTTTATCTTTAGGAAAGTTTGAGTCGTGTCCGATCTGGACTAGTATCTACCCATGGGTATAAATATGTACACCTGGGGTCTATGTAAATTATCTCTCGATCAAATCAACTTCGGCGCATCGCCACCTTTTACCTTTTTACTTTCGATAAGTTCTTGTTTCAAGTTGGGCTGCATCGGCTTCAATCTCCGACGAGGAGTAAGGCTTGTTATGGTGGCTTGCGTTATCGGGATTAGTGCTTCCATCGCTTCGACACTCTAATCTTGTTCATGTAAGTCGTCGAGTTATCATATACATTATATAATCCAGATTGACAATGTTTTCTACTTGCATCGGGCGATCTCTATCTATGGTTTTGTCGATATTCGCTACATTACTTTGTTGGTTTAGATTATATAATGTATCCACCACCCTGAAAATCAGTCAAAGGCTTGATTGTCTAGATATTATGTTTCTTTTCATACTTAGTGCTGCATCAGTTAAGTTTGATCTATTAAGTCGTGCTTAGAACCATAATCTCTAGCCTGCTTCTTGATTGCTAATAAGGGTTTCATCGGGGTTTCATCTGGACGTTGCATCGGCTTACAAGGATTACATACAAGTTGGTTTGAGCCGATGACAACAAAGGTTTTACTGTTTATCTAATCATTTGGATTTAAAGACATCGGATCTCCAGCCGATGTATACTTTAACCCTCGGATCAGTACTTATTCAATCTATCATTAGTAGCCGATTGATTTCTACTGTAGTATATTATTGCTTTATTATATTATCATCAGCCAATTATCTTTATGTCATTATTTACTCAAGTATCAAAATCTATACTAGATATCAGCTGGTATCGGCATCGGCTGGAATCACTCTATTGGCTTGTCAGTCGATCGGCTGTCTTTTGATCTTCAATTTATATATCTTGTCAGTTGCAGGATCAAACTGACTAGCACGCCCGCATCTCATCATTATTTTGCACCTGCAATGGAGCTAAGCAGATCTCCTAGGCCATCGTGTTTTTACGTCAACACAACCCAAGGCCGGTCAGCCCGCGGGCGGCGAGGCCGAGGGGCCAGCGTCTGAAGAGGCGCTCCGGCGGGAGGCCGAGGGATGCTTCCGAGAGGCCGAGGCGGAACTCACACGGAAGGCCGAGGCGGCGCGCGCCCGCGAGGCTGAGGCAGTGCGCACCCGCGAGGCCGAGGCGGCTCGTACACGTGGGGCGGTGGTGGCCGAGGGCCGATCGGCGGCGGTGAGGAGACGCCACACCCGGGGCCCGACGCAACGTCAAACTACAAGGCGGGACAGGCCCCGGGGGGAGGCCCGCGCTCTGGCGTGCACCCGAGGCCGAGCTCAG
Source organism: Oryza punctata (assembly GCA_000573905.2). Classification (NCBI taxonomy): domain Eukaryota; kingdom Viridiplantae; phylum Streptophyta; class Magnoliopsida; order Poales; family Poaceae; genus Oryza; species Oryza punctata. The sequence goes on along the minus strand of CM002489.2, from coordinate 38,278,029 downwards.
GACTCGCACCCCCAACTCGGGGCCGAGCCGGACTTCATCGCCACAGGGGCGGTAGTCGCCCTTCTCCGCCTCCACTCCGCTGAGCACGGAGCCCCTCCTGCAGGCTCTGGCCACGGTGAACTCCATCGTGCTGGAGGGGCTAAACACCCAGATGCAGGCCCTGCTGGCCGAGCGGGCCGAGCTGGAGGCGGTGTGGGAGCGAGTCGCCGAGGGGCATCACTCCGTGGAGGCGATGGTGGAGGCCGGTCGGAAGGCACACGTGGCGTGCCTAGCGTCACTCGACGCCCTGGCCGAGGTAACACGGGAGGTGGACAAGGAGAGTGTCGTGACTCTCACCGGGACCGCCGCCATGGATGAGAGCGCTGACGACCTCCGCATCTAGCACGAAGCCCTCACTGAGTTCCTGGCGCACCGGCTCGACGCCGCGCGTGGCGTGCTCGACGCTGCCGTGGCCCCGAAGCGGAGGGCGACGGAGGCCGAGGTGTTCCTACGCAGGCGCGAGGAGGCCTTGGTGGCCCGCACCAGGGCGCTAGAGGCGCGCACCGGCGAGCTTGAAGAGCGGACCTTGCACCTACAAAGGGCGGAGGCCGCCGTACACCAGTGGGTCGAGGTCCTCGACCAGCACGCTCAGGACCTGGGGGCGCTGGACAGGAGCGCCCGGGCCCTAGATGCGCAAGAGGTTACCCTGGCGGCGCACGAGGCAGCTGCCGCGGACATGGAGTCCGTGCTCCGCCTCCGTGAGGACGCAATCGCCGATCGGGTGCGCGCCCTTTCGGACTCCGAGGCCGCGGCGTGTTAGCTCACCAAGGACCTGCATTTCCGCGAGGAAAGCTGGAAGGCGCACGACGCAAGGGTCGCCGAGCACAAGTCCGAGGCCTCCCGCCACTAGGCGGCGGCGCGCCGCCACGAGGAGCAACTCGCCAAATGCCAGGAGGCCGTGACGGCGCGCGAGCTCCGCCACTTCGAGAACGCTCGCGCCGAGAGGGCCGCGCTGAAGCAGCGCGTCTCCGAACTTGAGGTGCGGGCGAAGGAGCTGGGTGCATTGGCGCACGGCGGTGGGCGACCGCGGACCAGGACAACTCGATCGACCGCCTCGTGGCGGCCGAGCACTCCATTATTGAGCTGCAGCGGGCGCTAGACTCGCGCGCCGGGGAGCTCGAGGCTATCCGGCTAGCGAGCGAGGTGGGGCCAGTCATGCTGCGGGACGTCGTCGCCCAGCTGGAGCCCGCTGGATGCTGGGCAGGTGTTTGGCGGGGCCGACACAACAAGTTCGGTGGCAGCAAGGCCGGGCTCGCCAACCGGATCTCCGAGATGGCCGGGGATCTGGAGAAGCTTCCCGAGGAGGTCAAGGAGATGGTGAAGTCCTCCTCGAGGGTCCTCGCGGAGGGGGCGGTGGAGCTCGTGCAGGCGAGCTACCAGGCCCACGACCTTGACTTCTCGCCGTGGGTCGTCTTCAACGAGTTCCCGCCGGGGACCGAGGCCGCCGCGCGCGCCTAGGTCCAGGAGGCTGCCGAGGAGATCGTGTGCAGCTTTGAGGGGATGGCCTCTCGATTCGTCCTTGCGGTGGCCTTTGATGACGAGGACAACGGCGATGATGGCGACGACAGCGGCGACGAGGAGTGACCTGGCGAGGCCAGCCAAAGTGGCCATAGTCTCCTTCTTATTTTCCTGCTCTGCTTTTTAGGCCTTCGTTCCATGCTTGTATATATTCGTACTGCTTTTATTTACTTTGCGTCATTGGACATTTATTTCCGCCTGCGATGGACAAATATTTTTAATTATATGTTAATTGTTATTTTGCGTGCGAAGTGGCTGATTCACTTTGTAATCCCATCAAGTCTAGCTTGAACGGGGGTTTGGGCCCGAGTTGCGGTCCCAAGCAACAAGGGTTGGGACTAGTGCGCTGGGGAGTTCCGCATGGCGAGACTAGCCAGGCCGGGAGCGCGGTGACCAGGGGTTAGTGCAACCCGTTTGTGGATCATTGCCGATTCCCCCCGGAGTTCGCCGTGTCCCAGGGCATGGCTCGGTCTAGGCCCTGTTGGCGTCTAGGCGACCCGAGCTATTGAGGGCAAAAACGGGCACGAGCGTCCCGGCTCAAGCCAAAATATTCGAGAGGGAAAAGATAAAGCGGGCGCAGCCTTAGAGAGATAAAGGGAAAGCTTGTTATTTTAAAATACGAGAAAATAATGTATTCACAGTGGGAGCCCCTGGTCAACCCTGCATGCCCGAGGGGGCATGCGGGGTTGGCCCGAGCCCGAGGTACAACTGTCGACTCCTTTATGGGTAGAAGCGGCGAAGATTCTCGATGTTCCATGGATTAGGCAACTCTGTGCCTTCTTCCGTAGCCAGCCGAACCGAGCCCGGTGGGGGACACCGATCACTATGTACTGTCCCTCCCACATAGGTAAGAGTTTGCTCAATCCGGCACGCGTCTGAACGCGGCGTAGGACGAGGTCGTTGATGTTGAGTGACCGGGCCCGGACGTGGTGCTGATCGTAGCACCGCAGACTCTGCTAGTAACGCGCGGCACAGAGAGCTGCGCGTCGCCTTCTCTCTTCAAGGTAGTCGAGGTCATCCCGTCGGAGCTGCTCTTGGTCGGTCTCGTTGTACATGGCGGCCCGAGGGGACCCTAGGGTGAGCTCAGATGGGAGGACGTCCTCCGCGCTGTAGACCAGGAAGAAAGGTGTTTCTCCTGTTGCTCGGCTTAGGGTTGTCCGGTTTGCCCAGAGCACCGCTGGTAGCTCGTCGATGCATGAGTCGCCATGTTTCTTGAGGACATTGTATGTCTTGGTCTTGAGGCCCTTGAGGATTTCCACGTTGGCGCGCTCCACTTGACCGTTGCTCTTGGGGTGGGCGGGTGAGGTGAAGCAGAGCTTAATGCCCATGTCGTCGCAATAGTCGCCAAACAGTTCACTGGTGAACTGGGTGCCGTTGTCCACAATGATACAGTTGGGCACCCCAAACTGGGCGGTAATGCCCTTTATGAACTTGAGGGCCGAGTGCTTATCGATCTTGATGACCGAGTAAGCCTCGGGCCACTTATTGAATTTGTTGATGGCGATGTATAGGTACACGTACCCACCCAAGGCCTTCCTGAAAGGACACAGCATGTGCAGCCCGCAGACCGCGAACGGCCATGAAAGCGGGATGGTCTGTAGGGCGTGGGCCGGCTGATGCATTTGCTTGGCGTGGAACTAGCACGCCCTGCATCGCCGGACCAGGTCAGCTGCGTCGTGGAGAGCTGTCAGCCAGTAGAAACCCTGTTGGAAGGCCTTGCCGACCAAGGTGCGCGAGGCGGAGTGGGCGTCGCACTCGCCTTCATGGAAATCGGCGAGAAGCTCGATGTCATGCTCCCGAGAGATGCATTTGAGGAGGACTCCGTTGGCGCCGCGTCGGTAGAGGGCCCCCTCTACTAACACGTACCTCTTGAAGATCCGAGCGATGTGCTCACTCCCCTCACGTTCCCCGGGTAGAGTCTCATCTTTGAGGAACGCCTGGATCTCGGTCATCCAGGCAATTTGTCGTGGGTAGCCGGGCTCGACCCCCTGGGACCCCGAGGCCTGGACTCCGTCGGGCCCCGGGGATAACGTGGTGGCGTCCGGCTCCCCCGGGGAATCGGGACGCACCATCGGGTGGGTAAGCCTCTCTTCAAAGGCACCCGGTAGGGTTGGGGCCCGTGACGAAGCGAGCCTTGATAGCTCATCAGTGAGCGCGTTGTCCCGCCTGGGTACGTGCCGAAATTCTAACCCGTCGAAATGGCGCTCCATTTGCCGCACCTCGCGAACGTAGGCCTCCATTTGCAAGTCAAAGCAATGGTACTCCTTGGAGACCTGGTTCACGATTAGCTGAGAGTCGCCTAGTACCAGGAGGCGGCGGATCCCCACTCCAACCGCCGCTCTGAGTCCCTCAAGAAGCCCCTCGTACTCCGTCATGTTATTGGTTGCCCGAAAATCTAGGAGAACCACATACTTGAGGACGTCCCCATTTGGCGAGGTCAAGGTGACCCCAGCGTGGGCGCCCTGGAGGGCGAGAGAGCCGTAAAACTGCATCACCCAATGGGAGCCGTGGGGCTGTCATGAGGGACCTGCTCCGGCCTCGGGGTCGGGAGGCCCGAGGTTGGGTTCGGGGGTCGGGGTCCACTCTGCCACGAAATCGGCGAGGGCCTGACTCATGATCGCGTGGCACGGTTCAAAGTGGAGGTCGAACTCAGAGAATTCGATGGCCCACTTGACCACTCGCCCGATCCCCTCTCGGTTGTGGAGGATTTGGCCGAGGGGGTATGACGTTACCACGGTGACCCGGTGTGCCTGGAAGTGGTGGCGCAGCTTTCTCGAAGCCACCAGAATTGCATAAAGCATTTTCTGGGCTTGAGGATACCGGGTCTTGGCATCCCGCAGCGCCTCGCTAACGAAGTAGACTGGTCGCTGCACCTTTCGGCGGGGCCTAGACCTTTCGTTAGGGGCGTTAGGTCCCGCAAACTCATCGTAAGAGGGGCCTTGTTGGGCCCGCTCAACCTCCATGTCGGCGGCCTCGGGGTCAGGGTGCCGGCCTGGGAGTCGGGGGCACTTGATGCTGCCTGGTGAGGGGATGAAGGGCCACCGTCAATCTAGGGGGCCTCGGGGCCACCGCTCGGCTGAGGGGCCCCTTCGTCTCCCTCTAGCCCGGGCCGCTTCGGCACGGATGGCGGCACGTGGCCCGAGGGTCTTCCTCGTCACGCTCCACCACCAACGCCGCGCTAACTACCTGCGGGGTTGCCTCTAAGTAGAGCAGCAGCGGCTCCTCGGGCTCCGGGGCCACTAAGATCGACGGGGAGCTGAGATAAGCCTTCAACTGGTTGAGCGCTTGCTCGGCCTCCTCCGTCCAGATAAATGGCCTGAAGCGCTTGAGGAGCTTAAATAGGGGTAGCGTCCTCTCTCCCAGCCTCGATATAAATCGCCTTAGGGCAGCCATGCATCCTGTGACGCACTGCATATCCCTAAGTTTGCTGGGGGGGCGAATCCTGTTTATTGCATCAATCTTCTCGGGGTTGGCCTCTATGCCTCGAGCAGAGACCAAAAACCCGAGAAGCTTGCCTGCGGGTACGCCAAACATGCACTTTTCGGGGTTCAGCTTCATACGCATGGAGCGGAGACGTTCGAAAGTTTCCGCTAAATCCGAAAGTAAAGGTCTCTTGATTGCGTGTTTTCACAACCAAGTCATCGACATATGCCTCAACATTACGCCCTATTTGACTACCCAAAGTAATACGAGTAGTACGCTGAAAAGTAGGGCCTGCATTCTTTAAACCAAAGGGCATGGTTGTGTAACAATAAGTGCCTACAGGAGTAATGAATGCAGTTTTGTCCTCATCCTCCCTAGCCAAGCGAATCTGATGATACCCAGAGTATGCATCTAGAAAACACAAAAGGTCGCACCCCGCAGTGGAGTCGACAATCTGATCTATGCGTGGCAGGGGATAAGGGTCCTTAGGACATGCCTTGTGAGGTCGGTGTAGTCGATGCACATCCGGAGCTTGCCGTTCGCCTTAGGGACGACGACCGGGTTCACGAGCCACTCTGGACGAATGACCTCTCGGATGAATCCGGCCTCCAGGAGCCGCGCCACATCGAAGTCAAGCCGCTCGGTGCGGAAATTGGCGGGACCACCAAAGGTGACCGGGAGGTTGATATGACCAAGGGGCCACGTGTGCCCCGGCGTCACACCGATGATCGGCTGGGACAGCCGGAGCTTCATCCCCGGGGCCTTGATGATGTCAAAGGCCGTGGGGGAGAGGATGTTGAGGGCAGCGCCGCCATCTATTAGGACGCGCCTCAACTTGACGTTGCAGATGGTGGGGGAGACCACCATCGCAATTTGCCCTCCCCGAGCAATGCACGGCGGGGGTCGGTTTGATCGAAGGTGAGCGTGACCTCCGACCATCACGCCCGTCGTGCCACCTGATGGGTGGGGACGGCGGCCAGAAGCTCTCGCTTCATGGCCTCAAAGCTGCGATGGGAAGCATGTGCGCATGCTCCTCCGTCCATGGTGGCGACGGTGGCCTTGGGCTCCTGGAAGCCCAAGTCCTCGTCATCACCATCCTCGGTGGGGACCTTGTGCTTGGCCTCACTTCGCCGGTTGTGGGTAGGAGCCGTCGGGGCCTTGCCCTCACGGCACCCCTGCTCCTTCTCCTCCTCCCACTTTCTCACGCTCTCGTCCAAGCTCTTGACCGCGCGGCAGTCGGTGAGGTCGTGGTGGGAGGTGTTGTGCATGGTGCACCACTTGCCCACCGGACGCTCTCCGCTGGGGCCGCCGGCATCCTTCTTCTTGTCGCTCGCGGCCCTCCCCTTGCGCTGGGACCGCAAAGCGCCCTCAGCGGCGAGGACGTGACCCTCGTCGTCGGACCAGGCCGACCTCTTCTTCCTCCTCTTCTCCCTCCGCCCGGAACGGGCAGCAGGCTCGGGGGTAGCTGCAGCCGCCGCACCAGAGCCAGAGGAGTTCTAGGTCCAGGCCTCCTCCTTACAGGCCACACGGTCCGCGAGCTCGAAGAGGTGCGCGGTGGTCTGGGGCTCCTTGGAGGCTATCTTTTCAAGCATGCGGTTGTGCCGCACGCCTCCCCTGAACGCGTAGATGACCGCGTGGGCGGGGATGCAAGGGATGGTGTTGCGAACTTGGCAGAACCGTTGAATGTATGATCGGAGGGACTCGTCGTCCCTCCGCTGCACCGTGTGCAGGTCCGCTTCTTCCCCTGGGCGCGGATATGTGCCCTGAAAGTTCGTGGTGAACTTCTTCACCATGACCCTATCGTCGCCTCCCGCGGCTTCTATCCCAGTCGTGTAGATCTAGAGAAACTCAGCGGGGTTGACGTTGCCGTCATACTTCTCGGGGATGTTGGGCCGAAACTTCGAGGGCCATCGGACATTCCGAAGACTCGCCACGAAAGCTCGGCAGCCAGCCCTGACGACGGGGGATATGGGGAGCCTGCCCCTGTGGCTGGAGTGGTGTGGCACTCCAGAGGAGGCGGCGTCTTCCCCCGTACGGGTGGCGCGGCGCTCGTCGCACCGGTGTTCGATGTTGAGCCGGGCATCCGGCACCCCATACATGCTCTCGTGACGCCCGAGGGTGGCCGTGGGCGTCGACGAGGGATGTGGGGACGAACGGTGGGTGTTGGCCGCCACTCGTCGAGCTCTCTGTCTCGATGACGAAGAGGCGGCTGTCGTAGTGCCAGACGACCCGGCAGTAGACGGTCGCCCGCCGGTACCTAGCTGCTGCTGTGCCCCCTTGACCAGATTGGCCATGTCGTCCATCGCTGGACCGGGGTCTCTAGGCCAGAGACGATGGGCGAGTGGCGCAGGAGCGCTCCCGTAGCCTGGAGGACACCCTGAGGTGTGCCATCATCACCATAGAAGAGACAGCGGCGTGCCCTGCCACGGCGTCCCCCACCATCGCCGGGTGACGGTGAGGTCGCTGACCCCTCCGGCTTCTCAGGCGCCTTCCCCCGCCTGGGGCTTCGGCGAGGGGGGCGAGGGGGAGGCGACGGAGTATGCGCCCGACGACGAGGGTTCAGCTCCCCGCCGTCGTCACTGGCACTCGGAGTGGGAGTGTACACCACCGCCTCTTCAGCCATAGGACTTACATGGCGAAACTTAGCGCACACGAAAAGAGGCGGAGGCAGAAAAATACACACGCGTCCCCTCCCTAGCGCGCCAGCTGATGAAGCGTGAGCTCCTCAACGGGGGATAGTGAAGGCACCCTTGTGTGGATTCGGCCGGGGACGCAGGGTGAAATTCACACTCCAATATGGGAGGAATTGAAAGAGAGGTGCCTCGAGGGAACGCGACACAGGGAATTATACAGGTTCAGGCCGCCGACGAGGCGTAATACCCTACTCATGTGTGTGGTTGATCAGAGTTTGTTTTCCAGGAATTGAACCAGAAAAATCCCCCCTTCCTTACCTAGGCCCGGGCCTCCTTTTATATCTTAAGGGGTTACCAAATGAACCAACAGGCTACTTCCTAGAGAAAGGAAAACATTCTCTTACATTTAAGAGCCATCTTGTCGCTCGTCCCAGAAGTCGCACGCATAGTCGCCGCGGCGTGACTCCTGTCTGATCAGCCGACTGACAAGGGGGGACGCCCGTGTCATTCCCCATTAAATAGGCGAAGACTTGTGTGCTCCGTCTGTACCGGGAGATGGGCACCATCTGACCGGAGCTGACACACCAACTCCGGTTGGAATGAGAGCCAAGAAAGCTCTCATCATTTTAATGGGACCTAACGGGGCGTGTCGCGCACCCGCCTGACGTGCAGCCAGTGCACAGGCATCGTGCCGTCGTCCCATCAGTCATTCTGACCGGTCTGTGACCGGTCAGTCGGTGTAATAGGCATCAGGCGTGCTCGTCTGAGCCGTCATCAATGCGGTTAGGTGGGCGTTAGAATCACTCACCTAACCCGCACACGTGGCGGAAGCGCGGAGGGGTCGGGGTGGCCCGACCCCCGTGACAGCAGAGTGCGAGGGAAGCGGAGACTAGAGAGGGCGGCCACCACCGCACCCTCGGGCCTGACCCCCCTCAGGGGAGTACCACGTGGGTGTAGGGGACCGTCTCAAGCCTTTAGTCTCTATACCCCCAGGCCCACGTCACTGATAGAGTATATCTTTATCGGTGTTTATTTTAACCTGTTAAAGATAATGATATTGTGATAGTCCGTAATCCCTAGATACAGAAAAGATCGTTACAGATAAGTTCTGTACTAGTGTCATAAGATAAGGAAGTCGATACATTCTCAGTCTCTGCATGCATCCAGGAAGATGATTATATCGTGATGTTCGTGTCGTTCCCTGTCTGTTCGTTGGTTCAATTCAATTCGATTAGCATTGAGCACAGGGAAGTTGGTCATCATTAGGTAGACCGCTTACGGCCACATCAAATCTGAATACCATTTAGCCATAACTGATAACATCATGTCTGGGCCCAGCGTTGATGATCGTTTTTAAGCAACAGTAAAATTTGGTAAGCATTGAGCTGTTGTAGCTGAAGCCGTTGGCTGTCCGATCAACCGCTGTTTTGCAATTAACAGTGCCGTACTACTGTAGCACCTTTTATTAGTTGGCATTTTCACCATAATTATGATACCAACCTGCAACTAAGACTCCCCAATGGATCTTGTACTGTACTGTACTAATATCTTGTATGGCTCCTCAAAGTTTCTTCAATGGCAATACTGATCGAAATCTCATTGGCATGAACTCCTTATATCTGAAGCTTCTGAACTTAATTATGCCCAGCAGAATGGTACTATACATGTAGGACTGGAAGCGATTGTTCCACGTTGAGGAGCAGTGAGTAATTAACTGCAAATCAAGCGGAAAAAACGGTGTACTTTATATACGGAAACTGGGAGTCTTCCTTCAAACATCGTCGATCTAGTCACTAGCGGTGCATCGCTGCATGTGACTGTGTGTCTGCATGCAAGATGAGCTGAATATGTTGTTGATCTCAGCACGGTGAGACGCGATGCGAGGGACAAACACGGAGTCCTTTTCTGTCGGAGTTGAATTGATGCGCCCGTGGCGCCGTGCTCATGTCGGCTTCACATCCGTCACTGCACTGGCTAGCTTCGTTTGTACCCTGCAGGAGTGTTCATGCAAAATTGTTTAAACTGGAGCCGGTTTAACCTTTGGCATCACAAATTCAGAAGCAAATACTCCTATATGTGAGAATACAGTAACACCTAACAGAAAGAAACATGATTCAGAATTTCAGATTCTATTTTTTTTCCATTTCCCGAAGGAAAAGGAAATGTCGTCAGCTCATGCTAACTTGGATGGTGGTCGCTGGCAGGGTATATAGCTGCCGCTAATCATTGTCCTTCCTAGTGAAAACAAGTACTGTTGTAATATGCTCACTAAGCCCACCGTAGGATGGCGACACTTCGACTCTCTCTCTCTCTCTCTCACACACACACACATCAGCTTTGGTCCGAATTGACTGCAACGAAAAGGAATTGCAAGTTTGGAGCCATCCGAATGCATGGGGGTCCTCAAGGAAGACGAAATAGCTCACACTACCTTCTCTCTCTATCAGCTCTACTACGCCCTCTAGTTCCACATGGAAGTGCAGCTTTTGCCATGCTTGATGCATACATTTGCCCCTTACTGGTCAAATTTTTTTTGACAATAATTGGATCGGTTTAGCGTGCACGCACAAGCATGCTACGTACTTGTGCGAGCAGATCACCAGTGTAGACTGGGATCTGTGTCATTATTGTCCTCTCAATCGTTGCAAAGCTGTAACTTTCCCAGGCATGCATATGACACCCTGCATGCATGCTACTATCAGCCATACTCGGCTACTGCTTGATTTTCCTTATCAACACATCGATTACTTTACGTTGTGTTCGCAGCATCAGGGAAGTGTAAAAATCGGCGATAATCTCATCAGCAAATGTTTTGCAGTACTCACCTTAAAAGAAAACGAAAGCTGCGTGTGCATGATTGCATAGTCACCTGGAAACAACTGAAAGTCTGGAGGACTGAAGCACAGAAACACCTTCGTAGTACTTGGTACGTACAGAGATACGCCGTCCTGCGTATTCTCGAAAATGGAACAGGAACAGCTGAAAACCTGAAACTGTACGTGCAGCAACCGGTTTACCTTGCCTGTGTCCTGGCCACGGCTGGACGAAACGAGAGGAGGACCTGGGCGATTTTTGTTACTGTTTTACCTTCGCTGCAAGCTTGTAGCTCTCTGAAACCTGCGAGAGGATAACACACTGGCGAGCTACTACTAGCTATCTAGGCGTGTGCGTAACTGCGTATGCACGCACGCGTCAGTGGCGAGACGCTGCTGCCTTTAACCATTTCCAATTTATGGTTGGCTTCGGCAACAGTGGCGTGTCGCTGGTGCAGGCCCCTCCCTCCCCTCTCCTCTCCTCTCTCTATCCCACTCGCTGCAGCTTGAATCCAAGATTGGGACACTTGCTTCTGCAGTGGCGAGGAGAATAAATGTGCATTCAACTACTGGCCAACCGAGCAGGGCCACACCCCCTCACCACATGGACATCTCTGTGTCTCAGGCTGCTTCAACTCCTCTTCACACCCAGCCCTTCTCAGTTTCTTCTGGTTTCCACAAGCTCAAAACTCTCTGATCATCTCCTGGTTTCCAAAAGCTCAAATTTTTGCAGACACTACTAAGTTCAGTTTACTTTTGTTTTCTGAAACTGTCATGGTGCAATTGCAGGACTGGATTTCTCAGCTTCTAGTTAACCAAAGCAAACAACAAAAAGAAGCAACGATGACTGAAGCCTAACAGCTTCTAGCAGCTACCGAACCACCTTTTACTTTTGTTTTGCAAGCCTGTGTGTAACTCTGGCCGTCTGAAGACTGAAGCCACTGCGCTGTTGCTTTGACAGTTTCACCTACCGCAGGAGACGCTGCAGAGGGAAGGGTAAGAACAGGACAGCGAGATGTGAACACTGTAGGGCAATGGCATTTTAATATAGCTAGCATTCGAGCCATGGGGGTCCATACAGTGACCAAATCCCCCAAGCGATCGCATTGTTAGCTCACATGTATAAAGGAATCCGGTTGTGGCTGCCATCTTGTTTCCAAATGAGACAACTAGGTGTTCTATTAAGCAAAGCTTTAACACTGTGTGATCACACTGCAACCGTGTGGCATGGCAGTACTGCAGGTAGAGCTAGGCACGCAGATTGGTTCAAGGAGTCACCAACCAGATGAATAAACTATGCTTCGAGTACCTGACTGCCATGAGGAGTGTTTGAGTGAGTGAGTGATCACATTCAGAGGCAGCATTGCAAAGACTTTTCAGTAGACAAAGCTGTGCTGTTATGCAGAGTAAAATATGAGCACAAGCAGCTATGGTCTACAAGGGCCATAACATAGCAAAAGCTTGTGATTAAAAGTAATCTGGGCACCTTTGGCTATTTTGTCCTTATTAGTTTACTTTTTGCTGTATCTCTCGCACCCCTATAAAGTTGATTCTGAAGTGATTCCCTATTAATCTTGCATGGTAACAACACATCATATCATACTGATGTCTAACCAACCAAGCAATCCTAGGTTATGGAGAGATCAATTAGAATTGTTCAAGCCTTTTGATTAGGATCCCTTAGCACAAAAAATCTGGTGAAATAAGCCAGCTAATGCTACCCACTTGTATGCTTCACTGCGGAACCACATAATCCAGGTTAACTACTGGTGTTTACAAACAAAGTGTGGGTTAAGCTAATCTAATACTTAGCCTGAACCATATGCAGCATTGTTTTGACTCCAAAATCATGTTCACTCAATCATGTCATCTAGACATGGTCTGGTGGTGCATGAGGGGACATGCATGATAGATGATACCTAACTACCCAAGCAGTGAAAGCAAGATAAGACGAGATCAAAGCTTCATGCACAACTGTAGCAACATATACTCGGCATTTATCTGATTCAGGATCATAGAACGGAGACGAAAACATCGTGCAGGCCAGCCCACATTTATCTGGTTCAGGATCGATCAGTACACGAAATTACTCGCATCACAACACTGCAATCGTTCTGCCGCCGTTGAGCAGCTAGTGTGTTACTGCACGGTACAACTCGCATCAGGAATGAATTTTTGCTGCAGAACCTGGAGATTAGACCGTTCGATCTGGAACTGAACATTAAGGCCGGATCTTATGAACACTGCATCGGTTGTCCCTGTGAAATGGTGCAGATGACTAACCAATGGCGGAAATCCATTTACAGGTGCGCATTCATTTCAAATGCAGTAGTAGGGGAGCACGACAGCTCTGAAGGTAGATCAAAGCAGGAGGACAATGTACTCAAAGATGCAATGTACGTGGGCTGTGGTTTTATGTGCTCACTGGTACGAGAACTGTCCTGACATGTGTACAAACGAACGATGCTGTTGCACATGGCTCGAGGGATAAAATCGCACGCCAAATCTGAGCCTCGTTAATGGTTTCGCACTATCAATGACTATGAGAGGCCGTGTGACAAAAGTCCGTAGCCTTGCCGAAATCGTAAGAACAAACGGATGCCAAATCTGACCATAGTTGCCAAGACTAGCAAACCCTATATGATCCATGAGCACCACATGACACCCGGTTTATTTCCGCTAGAAAGTCAAAATTTTGCTTCCACGCAGGCAACGCCCGGATCGCCGCGTGAGTACGTTGTAGAGGAACATTGCAGATGGGACTTTGGTTGCAGGCTGCAATTTGGAGAGGGGGACAGAACTGTGCGTTGCACGATATAATGGGCCATTGAGGTAGGCTGAGGTGAGTGTGAGATGGACGGCTGACCATCTCCAATCTATGGGTAATGGGCTGCTCCGCTGCAGAAAAGCAACGAGATATAAAGAAGCATCCACGGGCCACGGACCTCGGCCCAGCGTTCTGCGACAGTAACGAGCGTACGCCCGACATTGGAATAAGTATATTTCACCTCCCCTCTTCTCTTGACTCTAATTGAATCGTATCCCTTAACTGTAAAACAGGGTATAATGTCTCCCCCAACTTCGAAAACCAGGGCAAATATACCTCTTTAGTGGTTTGGGAAGAGATTTTGGCCGACGAAATGTGATAGACATATATGGTAGATCTCACATGTGTTAACGCCAAAATTTGGTAAGATTCTTGGTGAATTCGGTCAAGTAAAAATGTCAATCAAAAGATGGAAATTTATTCAGAAAAGACCAAGTTTAAATAAGGAATCACAAAGACCATGGCATGACAGTTTAAATCTATCTATTAATTAGGCATGGTTTAATAGTTTTCCTTTTATTTTTAGGAAGTGTTTATCTAGTTTCTGATTAGAACTTTTATCTTTCCTTTTATCTTTAGTAAACTTGTGTCGTGTTTGATATGGACTAATATCTATCTATGGGTATAAATATGTACACCCAGGGTCTTTATAATCTATCTATCGATCAATACAACTACTCTCGGCGCATCGCTACCCTATTTTCCAAGATTTTTACTTATCATCGGTGGAACTTGGCACCTGATGCGGGGCTGCATCGGTTTTCAATCTCTGGTGAAGGGGTAAGTCCTACTTACCATTAGCCCTGATAATCGTATCGGCTACGTTGGTGCTGTTCAAGGCTGCATTGTTCTCGACCTCTTTGATCGCTCTAGTTTGGTTGGTATGTTTGTCTACATATTTATCTTATATCTCAGATAATCTTAGTCTGTGATTCGCATTACCTATATCAGCCAGATCTTTGCTAGGGTTTTACTGGTATCGGCTGAATTGTTTTGTTGATCTAGATTAGCTAAGATATCAACCACCCTGAAAGTTAGTCAAAGACTTAATTGTTTAGACTTTATGCTTCTTAGCATACGTTGTGATCCATCATTCCTAGCCATGCTTAGAATCATAAAAGCTAACCTGTCTTTGATTATAATAAGAGTTTTATTGGGGTTCAACCGATGAGTTATATGGAAGTTGCACCGACTTACAAGAATTACATACACGTTGGTTTTAGCCGATCGCAACAAATGTTTCATTGATTATTTAATCGTGTGGATTTATTAACATTGGATCTCTAGCCGATGTAAGCTTTAACCATTGGATCAACACTTATTTTATCATATCAGTATTAGCAGATTGGTTCCTATTGGTTTATATTGTTGTTTCATTACATTATTATCAGCCAATTGTATTTATATCATTATCTACATTGAATATATAGCTGATTGTTCAAAACCCGCTGCTGGTGCCACTAATCATGTTCACTCGACCTTGTCATCGCTCATCAGTCGCTTGCCCCTAACCCCAGCCACCAATTCGTCGACATCGCCACCTCGCCGGGCGGGGATCTATCATCTTCTCCTTCGTCGTCAGCCGACATTCCCATCCAAGCATCAGCAGCAGCAAGTGCCTAGCGGCAGCAGCATGCCATCGTGCATGATCTTGTTCGTCTTCCAGTGGCCTGCACGAATCGTCACATTCCTCATCGCGCATCCACCACATGTCTGCCGCCCATCGCTATTGGCACCCGTCCTCGTCGACCGCATCTGTTACTGTCGATTTGGGCCCGCGTCGACACAGTGGTTGTTTCTCCTCCTCCGACTTCTGAATCCAGGAAGATGGCCGCTAGAGAAGACTGCCGAGGAGGGGGTATCCTCTTTCCTCCTCATTGGTGGAGAGTGGCATCGGTGGCGGAGGGTTGAGTCGGAGCGGGAGATGTGTGCGTCGCCCCGTTGTTGTTGCCTTGCTTCTCTTCCCGGCATGCATGCCTCCTCCCCCCCCTCGGCTACCTTGTTGTCGTTCTCGATCATGCCATCGGCTCAAGTTGGAGTGGAAGATGTGCACCACCACCCTGCTGCCCTTCCCGGTTGCGCCGTCAGCACCGCTTCTGAGAGAGACGAAGAAGGGGAAGGAGAAAAAGGTTGTACCTGACATGTGGGGACATGTGGGGCTTTGTGTGCTGAGTTAGCGTTTTGAACTCGGTCATCCTGCCACATCAACCATTTCCTAAGCCACTAAGGTTGTGTTCTTTCCCATGAGTTCCCAACTTATCTCTCTCGTTTTCTGCACGCACGTTTTTCAAACTACTAAACGGTACGTGTTTTGCAAAAAGTTTCTATAGAAAAATTACTTTAAAAAATCATACTAATCTATTTTCAAGTTTTTTTAGCTAATTAATTAATCATACGTTAATCTACGCTCCGTTCTGCGTGCGAAGGGGAGGAGTTCCCAACCCCTCCAAAAGAACACAGTCTAAAGGAGTATATTTTCACGGGTTGTTGAAGTTGGAGGATATGTTATACCCGGTTTTACGATTCAGCGATGCTATTCAAGGGTTAAAGGTGAGGGTGGTAAAATAAACTTATTCTCACGAGATTCACGACCCATTAGAACAGAACAAAACTTGTTTGTTCAAAAAAGAAAAGAAAAAAGAACAGCGCAAAACCAAAATCAGTTTTTAGAGAAGAAGACAAAGAAAATCTAGGTAATACTGTGGACGATTTATTTCAAAACTATTTTGAAAACATCCGACCTGCCGGATTCGAACCAGCGACCTAAGGATTTATCTGCGCATACTACAGTCCTCCGCTCTACCAACTGAGCTAAGGTCGGATACTATGTTCGAATTCCGGATTCGAATAAAGTTATACAGAGTCAAACTAAAAAAAAAAAGAATAACTCACACAGCTAGTATATGACATCAGCATCTCCGCATACGCTGAAAGTATTAACCGCCACTACTACATATTACATTTTTTCCGTACGGTCAAAACACGTTTTTCCGTGTGAAGAATTAGACCGCCTACACCTAGGGGTCTGCGAAAATAAATATTTTCGCGTGCGGGTGTCCCAACCGCACGGAAAAATAAACTTCCCGTGCGGTCCGCTTAACTCGTCCGCATCCCGTGCGGTTGCGTTATACAGACCGCACGGGATAATCGATCTTCCCGTGCGGTCAGGTTAAGTGAACCGCACGCGAAAATGGAAAATCACAAAAAAAATAAAAATTACAAAACACAAAACCTAACCCTAACCCTAGCCAGCCACCGCCGCCGCGCCTCCCCACTGTCTGATCCGCCGCTACCGCGCAGGGGGATGGCGGCCACAGTCGGATCCACGCGGGCGACGGCCGCCATGCCTCACCATCGCCAGATCCGCCGCTGCCTCGCGTGGGGATGGTGGCACCGCTCCCAGCCGCCTCCTCCTCGTCGTCGTCAGCGGCAGCGGTGGAGCAGATCCGGCCATCGCGCACGCGCAGCGGCGGAGGCGGCGGAGAGGACCGTCGCGGGGCAGCTCTCGGCCATGTCCTCCTTGTCGTCGTTGGCGACGGTAGCGGGGCAACGCGGATCCAGTCTTCAACTGCCGTGCCAGCGCCCGAAGTGGCGTCGCCGGTCTCCAGCCACTGTGCCACCTCCCACCCACTCCCGGCTGCGACCTCGGCGGCGGCGGCACTGAGCCGGTGGCCTCCTGCGCCCCGCGCGCTTGGAGGGGAGGAGAGGAAGAGTCGAAGAGAGAGGACAGAAAGAGAGATGAGTGAAAATAAAAAGGAAAGGAAGAGAGAGGAGGTGAAAATTTTGAAGTGTGTGAGAGGGAAAAGGGAGAGAGGACGGGATAAAAAAATTTGCGTGCGGTCCACTTAAGAGGCCCCTCTGCGAAAATCGATTTTCCCGTGCGGTCAACTTGAGAGGCCTGTCTGCGAAAATCGATTGCGATTTTTTCCGTGCGATCCTCTTAAGGAGCCGCACACGAAAATGATGGACGATTTTCGCAGACGCGATTAGTTACGGTCCGTCTGCAATCTAAGGAGGCGCTTGTACAGGATAATCGTTTTTGTAGTAGTGCGCTTGCTGTACAACGATCTGGATAATACTGACGACCAAAATCTCTTCAAATTCCATCCGAAATGAAAAGCCTTCAAGCGTGGCATGACTTATGTGGCACCAAGTAATAACCATGGTGATCCATCGTCCAGGAATCCTTGCAAAGGTAGAAACGCTTCCACCTTTGCAGCGCCACTTTCATAATCTTCCTTTCCTCTATCCTTCCTGTGTAAATAGTGATTTCTCTCCATCGTTCACCCTCCACAACGGTAACATTATGCACATTGGTACTATGTAACAACCTGCAGGATATTTGGATGCACGATCAATATTGAGGCGAGGAATGCTGACGAAACCGTACCGAGAGCTATGGCAAACCAAAGCTGATTTTCAGTTTGAACAATGCTATCTTGAACTAATATTTTTTTTTCATCGAACAAATGAAAGAATTTCACCACTACCCCCTGGTACAAACTTTAGCCGCGTGGAACACACTCCACCGTGGTAACAAAACAGTAGCACATTCCTACGAATCTATCCGACGGTGGAGCAGGCCGACGTGTCTGGGTCTACGAGCGCCGGGACCAGGTATTTCCTCCCGTGGGCACCATTCGCGTTGTAGCTTGCCCCGCTGGCCGGGTCCACCAGCAGCGACCCAGCGTAACCCGGGTACGCCCCCTTGCCGTACACTCCGGCGCACGCCGTGGCGGCCTCCAGCGGCGCGTCGGCGTCGCCCTGGAAGAAGCCGTTGCCGAACGGGTTGGTGACGGTGCCGACGATCATCGACGCCAGGGAGATCACCATGCCGTCCACGCCGACGTCGCCGTTGGGCGGCGTGAGGGGCGCCGCCTGCGGGCCGTACACCGGCTGGTGGTATGGCCACGCGCACTGGCCGGGGCACTGAGTCGCCGGGTTGCCGACCCACACGTAGGCGAACCGACCGGCGCGGAACCGCGGGGATGCGCCGTGGGTGCCGCACCGGCTCATGCAGAAGCCGTCGACGGCGACGTCGTGGGCCGTGAGCACCACGTTGATGGCGCGGCTCGGCGAGCCGCGCGCGGCGAGCCTGACGAGGTCCTTGTCCCCGAGCCGCTTGCCGAGGGAGTACGACTGGTCGACGACGTGCTGGCCGAGGGACAGCGACGGGAAGCGCGCCTTCGAGTTGGCGTAGTACTTCTGCGCCGTCTTGAACCAGCTAGCGACGGACGGATCCGGCTGCGGCTGCGGCGACGGGGCGGTGGACAGCGACGAGACGAAGTCGGTGATCACCGCGCGCTGCGGCGCGGAGAAGTTGCCGTACCATATGAGGTTGACGGCGATGCGGCCGGAGAGGAGCGCGCCCTTGTGGTACGTCATTGTGATGGGCTGGTCCTGCACCAGCGCGTTGAGCTTCCTCGACGCGACGCAGGTCTGGAAGAGAAGCACGCACGCGAGCAGGCACGCCACAACAGCTGCGGAGGAAGCCGCCATTGGCGAATGGCGATGGATCGAGAGGATTCTGGTGGGCTTTGGCCTGAGTGAGAGAGTACTTGGGGACGATGGGTGGGGAAGCACATCGAGCTGGGTGCGGGCTTTATAGTTGGCCGAGTAGAGTGAAGTGGAGTGGGAGAAGTGGATGGGGATGGTTAATTTTCCGCGTGACGTATGATCGAGAGAGCCGCAGCTTTCTGAGCCAAAATAAAAGGGGCGTCCTTGGCCGTGCTGCCCGAACGGTCACTGGCCAGCTGGCTTTGCGTGGCCTGCCTGCTCCCAGCTGTTGCTGAGCGAGCATCTGACCATTCTACCCCTCAAGCTGGCGCCTCGGATACTGTAGATTAGTGGCTCGATGGCACGGTGAATCATGTGTATGGGCAGTTTGGGGATTGCAGGCGGAATGGGTAAAGTGGGCACTGCGAGAGTGGGTAAAAGCAGGTTGGCTTCTCGAGGAGCAACTTGCAGAGTGCGAGTGCAGGGGAACACGAACGTTGGGATGGCATGTAGCGTGGGCCAGTGCGCCATCTGAGTTTTGAACGTTGGGGGTGTATCACTACAGCTTTGATGTACCGCACTGCAGTAGTTACTCGTACGAGTAGGTTGGTTGTACTGTTGGCGCACAACTCACCCGTCACCACTTACCGGTGCCACCAGGATTAGGTTTATCGTTTTGATAAAAGCGTGTTAGAACTTATACAGAGAAGCCAGGCTGGTGCTGGCTATGCAAAGCAAACAATGTGAGGACGAACACGGCGATAACAGTGAAAAATGCAGGGAGATAGAGGGATGTTTCATTTGGTCACGTGATTGTTGATGAAATCAAGCGACAAAAAAAATTCAAATGGGAGATGGGGAAGAGAGACAGAGCGGTGGCCTGCTGGCCGCAGGCAGGTGAGGTCGTGAGGAGGAGGAGAGGAGGCGGCAGCCACGAGAAGCAGCGGATGGGAAAGCGCTCGTATTCTCGTGGGAAATCGCTGGCTGGCCCATCGGCGTACTACGGTGCTAGTAGCAACCAAAGCCCAGCTGAAGTACATGGCCCACGGCTCACCCGCGCCATCCTCCATACTTCCGCACGTTGCGTTCGCCCTAGCGATCGTACGCCATCCAGCGTTATCCGTCTAGAGATCGATACCCCGCGCCAGCTGGTGGTGAAGCGGCTAGTACTCGCTCTATGCGCGTCATCGGGCTGAGCGGCAGCACGATCCGCTGGCCCTACGCAGGAGTAACGCACATCACGCCGCACTCGTGAAGTCGCTAGCCGCTAGCCGGACAGCCGGCCGCCAGCCAGCCAAGCCCCGGCCCGGTGTGGCAGTCGGACGTGCAGGCAGATCAGGCAGCAGCGGCGGTGATTGCGAACGGACGGGATGGCTGTGCTCGAGAGTTGAAGTTAGAAACTTACTTTCCGCGCACGTAAAAGGAGGTGTTGCATTTTCTTATAGTTAATTAAATATTTACTAATTTTTTAAATTAATTAATATAATTTTTAAAAAATAATTCTTATATAGAAAATTTTTGTAGAAAATACACGTAAAACACGAGAGAGAGAGATGAGATGAAAAAGCTACGGAAAGAACTCGGCCCATTCATTCGTGCCTGCCTGACTGCCCGATCGACACGCGCTGCCCTTTCGTTGGTAGAAGTATAATATCTATGCGCGTCACGACGGACCACGGGCGCGGCGCTTTTGTTGGTCCACTTCCGTGCAGGCCAGCTAGCTGAGCTCCGCCGGAGCTGAGACGAAATGGCAAGGCAGCTGGCATTTGTTGGTACGTGCTCTGAAAAATGAAACCAGAAGTTTTTTTTTTTCGGGAGAAAATGAAACCAGCAGTCAGTTGCGAACGCACGGTTGATGGTGTTAATGGTGGAGTGCCGTCCGCGATCTGCACTGCCCACGCGAGCCCCGGTTGGATGCACGGTGGTTTTCTCGCGATAGCCGGCTTCAAGCTTCAAGTCCTTCGGGCCCTGGTAGGCTCGTGCAAATCAAGTACTACGTGCCTACTATTACGACTCGTATACCTTCTGTGGCAGAGGTTACGTTAACAGTATCAACACTGTTACATTGACGTCAATACAGTAATCACATTGACAACGACGATGTAACCATTACTCTGTACAGCACAGTGGCAGCAGAGGTTAGTTAACACTACTTAAGTACTGTTCCTTACAAGGAGTTACCCCACTCCCACTCTGTTAAGTACTTACATATTTCTTAATTCGACTTTTTATCTTTTCTTAGACGATGATTCGACCTTATCTTGACCCCTGGAGTTTGTTTGCTTACCAAACACAATGATTACGAATAATCATTTTGCAGTTCGGGAACAGTCTAGCAAGTGTTCATATAGTACTCATTTGCTACTGCTCCAGCTGGACCCAGTGAAAAATGTTCAGAAACCGGGAAGGTTTTTACTACTACTACTTGTGCACAGTCAGGCCATACTAGTCTATTAACTCATTAAAGAAATAGAAAAAGAAGCCTTCACGTTCTCTCTCATGACATAGAAATTCTCATATTAATCGGAGAAAAAGAAAAAACAGAGTTCATATAGGAATACAATTTAAAAATGGCTGAAATTCGGAATTAAAAATAAGGAATATAGGAAGAGAAGATTAGAGTCCATGCCGGTATACAATAGAACTAATGGAAATTCGGAATTAAAAAAATAAGAAAATTAAAAGTAGAGGTTAGAGTCCATACTAAAATACAATTTAGAAATAACGAAAATTCGAAATTAAAAAATAAGGAATATTGGATGAAGACTAGAGTCCATATAGAAATACAATTTTAAAAAACTGAAATTCAGAATTAAAAAAAAAGAAATATTGAAAGATAAGTTTAGAGTCCATATAGAAATACAATTTAGAAATAATAGAAATTAGGAATTAAAATAAGGAATATTGAAAGAAGAGTATAGAGTCCATATAGGAATTTAGAATTAATTAAAATTCCGAATAAAAATAATAAAATTAAAAGTAGAGTTTAGAGTACATATAGAAATACAATTTACAATTAACTAAAATTAGAAATTAAAAAAAAGAATAGTGGAACAATAGTCTAGAGTCCATATAGGAAAATACAATTTAAAAGTAACTAAAATTCGAAATTAAAAAATAAACAATATTTAAAGATGAGTTTATAGTCCATATAGAAATACAATTATAAATAATGAAAATTCATAATTAAAAATGAGAAATAATAGAAAAAGAGTCTAGAGTCCATATAAATACAATTTATAAATAACGGAAATTCGAAATTGAAAAATAAGAAATATTAAAAGAGGAGTCAAGAGTTCATATAGGAGTATAATTTAGAAATAACTGAAATTTTGAATTTAAAATAAGAAATATAGGAATAAAATTCATAATTAAAAAAATAAAGAATGTTGGAAGAGGAGTCTAGAGGTCATATAGAAATATAATTTAGAAACCAAAATTCGGTATTAAAAATAATTAATAACTATCACGTGTATATAACACAATATGAATATTACACATTGATAGTTTGATAAAATTAGTGCAAAATTTAAACTATATTATTATTTTAAGATATTTTAATAATAAAATAAGAAAATATATATGATATTATATGAGAGAAAATATAAGGATGCAAGTCGCGTAATTTACGCAGATCACCATGCTAATTACTAATATAATGTCAGTTGGACTACTCGCTTCTTGGTACTATCAGGATATCGTGTATACTAGACGTAATCACCTGAACAAGTCATCAACACTATCGAATTAATAATACGCGTATTGGAGTAGTAGTATGAGATACGAGCAGGACTTTCTGGGTACGCATACGGCAGCTGTTTAACTCTGCTACAGTATCCTAGGACAGGGACTGAGTGCTCGAGCTGTCATCTCGTAGGACGTCGGGCTCGTCATCAAACCGGCTGCGCCGTGTCTCGCGCGTGTCTCCCCTGTCCTCTACCCCCTCGTTAATTCTCCTGGTGATCTTATCTTGGATGGGGCACTTGAACCTCCACACGTACGGTTGTTAGATTGTTCAGAAATGGTTTAATTACTCGGCCGGGATGACTGATGGAGTATACAAAATGCTGATTAATACTATTCGGTTTTGCCGCTGATCGTGAGCACGGAGCAACTTAGCAGCATCGACACTAGTGGTACTAGCTAGTGTTGTATTCTTGTATAGGTTGTTCTCTTGACAAGGGACCGGATAACCACGGAGATGCCGCATTCCACGGGCTTTGGATCACGTGTTGGCGCTGCTGCTTGGAATAAACTAACTTGGTGCTGGACACATATGGGTAGCAAACGGTCACTGTGTTAAGTAGTTCTTAGGAATATGTTGTCATTTGCGTGATCAAGCACAAGGATGTGAATCTGATAGAATTCTCCAGGTCTCAATGCTCAACACATGCAGTTGCTGGCACCCTGCACACCGATGACAACCGGCCTGATCTTGCCAACTGTAATTTGGACCTGATTAGTGGTAAGAAACTAGCTAGTACTCCAGTTGTTTATACTACTGCCGTTGTATCACTTGTGAGAATATGCCAAACATGAAGCAGGCAGAATACGCGGCCTGCTTCAATTTTTTTCTCTCTCGTTTTTTGTTGTTGCCATGTGATGTTAAAATCAGGTGATGATTGTCCCGAGTAAATAACGTTTATTCCCTGCAGAAAGCATGCATGAATCCTGGGAAATCTAGTCATTTGCCGTCCATTTCCAGCAAACAAGTCAAGATACATCAGCAGGTCATCATGACTAAAATCACTTTAGAACACGCGTGCTTTCGCCGGTTCAGCCGAAAATCAGTGAACACCTGCGAGTAGTCAGTTAACCGGGTCACATTCAGAGCAGAATTCGCCAAATCCTGCGAGGCGCCGAGGCGTGGCGTGCAATACGTCGCCCATGCTACTGCATGGTGCATGCAGAGGTGGGGGCCGTGCCACCGTGGATTGGCTGTTGCGCGTGGAAGCGACAAAGCAATCCGCGTCGCCCTCGCTCCAAACAAAATCCAGCTGCCTCGCACCGAGTCAACCCATGGCCACTGAAATAGGAGTACCACCAGAAACTGAAATAAAGGCACAGCGTCTCAAAAAAGGGGGAAAGAAAACAGAGGCACAGCCGTCGCGCAGCCCAAGGGCCAAACTGGCAAGGAAGTGTGCACGAAACTGCAACCATGACAAATTGGCACGGCAGGAATCACACCTATAAATATCCAGTCCCGTAGCTATTCAGAAACCACACAAAAACACACGTACTTGTATTCACAGCTCTCTCGCCTCTCGCACTAGATCACCAAGCAAGCGTGCACAATTCCACTCCGAGATCATGGCCATGGATCGTAGGCCTTGCACCGTCCACCACATAAGCCACGCGGCAATCGTGCTGGTTTCAGTACTTCTCCTTTGCTCGGCACAACGCTCCGCGGGAGCCAGGAGGCTCATGGAGCTGTACAAGCCGCAGCCCAGCGAGCTCCTCGCGTACCACAACGGCACCGTATTGCGGGGCGACATCCCCGTGTCGGTCGTCTGGTACGGCCGCTTCACGCCGGCGCAGAAGGCCGTCGTCTCCGACTTCCTCCTCTCGCTCACCGTCGCCTCGCCGGCGCCAACGCCGTCCGTGTCGCAGTGGTGGAACACCATCAACCAGCTGTACCTGTCCAAGGCGGCGGCGCAGGGAAAGATCACCACGCAGGTGAGGCTCGCCGGCGAACTCTCCGACGACCGGTGCTCGCTCGGGAAGAGCCTCAAGCTGTCCCAGCTGCCGGCGCTGGCGGCGAGAGCCAAGCCCAAGAAGGGCGGGATCGCGCTGGTGCTCACCGCGCAGGACGTGTCCGTGGAGGGGTTCTGCATGAGCCGGTGCGGCACGCACGCCTCGAACGCCAAGGCTCGCACGGCCTACGTCTGGGTCGGCAACTCCGCCACGCAGTGCCCCGGCCAGTGCGCGTGGCCGTTCCACCAGCCGGTGTACGGTCCTCAGACGCCGGCGCTGGTGCCGCCCAGCGGTGACGTCGGGATGGACGGCATGGTGATGAACATCGCCAGCATGGTCGCCGGCGTCGTGACCAACCCGTTCGGCGACGGGTTCTACCAGGGCCCAAAGGAGGCGCCGCTGGAGGCCGCGACGGCGTGCCCGGGGGTCTACGGCAGCGGCGCGTACCCCGGCTACGCCGGGAACCTGGCGGTGGACCCCACGACGGGGGCGAGCTACAACGCCAATGGAGCCCACGGGAGGAAATACCTGCTTCCGGCTTTGTTCGATCCTGCCACGTCAACCTGTTCAACTTTGGTGTGATGTGAGGACGGAGGAAATAGGTGTAATGATAAACCAGTGTATATACGGAGTACAAGAGTGGTCAAGCGTAAATATTACTGCGTAAAAAAAAAACAAGAGCACAACCACTAGTTATGATTTTTAAGAATATCAGTAAATAATAAAAATGCAATGTCCTAGTATACTTCTATCACGAGGATGAAGTCCCTGTTACTTGTGATCTTTGGTGTTATCAGTGCAGCTAGTTTTTATCGAAGGTCACGAGTGCCAAACCTCAGTTAGCAGCAGGTCAGACAATCCTGACACCTGCCAAACCGGGTTTACCTTTTTAATTAAGTACCGAATTAAATCTGACCCCGACGGTACAATAGTTTTCGTCAAATTTCGATCAAATTTCAGTCGGATTTACTGTTTTAAATTTGAATTCGAAATTTCCCTAGGAATCTACTCTCATCCTGTCGAAATTTCGAGGCTTTCGTTGACAAAGTTAAACCTGTTGCCAAACCACGCAAGTAGACAGAACCTTGACAGAAATGAAGATATCGTCCATGAAAATTTAAAAGTGTAGTAACATTGAAAAACAATGTAAATCCTTTGAAATGGTAGATTATATAGGGTCAGACCTATGGTTAGTGTAGTATGCTACTTAGCCCTAGCATAAATATTTGTTGACGTACAGGGTCCCTTTGAATCACATGATTGAAAAAACGAAAGAATAGGAAAACACATAATTCTCATAATTCTGATAGGAAAGAAAACAGGGAATTGCAAAACACAGGAATTACCGTTTAATTGGACCGCATAAAAAATGCAGGAATCAGATGATAAAGATAGACTCAGAGGAAAAAAAATCCCAAGAGGTTGAAGCTCTTGGTAATTTTTTTCCAAAATCTATATAGGATTGTTCAATCCATAGGAATTCCAAAAGGATAAGATATATATCAGTGTTATAAATAAGACATACCCAATAGTTATGGGTTGGGCTCGACAGGGCCCATCATATACCAAGTCTTATACGGAACCAATAGTTATGTGTTGGGCTCGACAGGGCCCATCATATACCAAGTCTTATACGGAATCATGTCTCATATTACGGAAGGTGTTCCGGATAAGTAAGGAGAAGTAGGGTTCAAGTTGGAAACTACAAGGACTACACGGATCGTATTCATACTTATCACCCTAGTTCTATTTAAACAAGAAGATATCCGTGGGTATAAATACAAGACCACCTAGAAGGAGAGGAGACAAGTGAACAGAGATCTACAAACGCCGAGACGAGAGACAAGACTAGATAGACACAACCGGGAGCCACGGAGGCCACATGACGGATCTAGCGCTACCCTCTATCTCACCGTGTTCGTATTCGAGGAAGAAGACCACCTTGTCGTCAACTACGTGTGGAGATCCTTGCCGCCAAGTTGATGATAACTAGATTAGGTTATTTCAAATATTGTACTCGAGTGATACTGATATATAAGAGCAACACCAGTTTCGGCCAACAGGAGTAGGGTTATTACCTGACAGTTTCAGGTGTCCGAACCTGTATAAAAATCCTTGTCTCCCGGCTCTTTTTCCATTTATCACGTATACCCTAGCACCAACGATCCCCATACCATGCAAATATCGTAATCGCGATCTACTCCGTTGACAATATGATTCCATCCTTTGTTTGAAAGACCTTCAATGGAAATTTTCCTATAGGATTGAAACCCTCCAAAATTCCTTTTCCCCTCCAAATCAAAGGGGCCCTTAGTATTATATTTTGTCAAACTTTTAAAACGACAATTCTCCTTCACAAATGATTAGTTTGTCAAAACATGTTATGCCCAATTTTTTTGGAAAAAGTACCATCACAATGTCACACCTCGATTTTCGATCGAGCTTAAAAATCATTAAATAAAGCTTTTCCAGAATTTATTTTAAAATTTAAAGCAATTTAATCAAGTGAAACAATGAGGGAATTAAAAATTTCCATTAAAAATCATGGCCGGAAATATTTTTGTAATATTTTCCGTGCCCTAAAATACTCTCTGAAATTTCCCGTGAATTTTCGGAGCTCAAGAAATAATTTTAATCAAACGAACTTCACTTCATCAATTAAATAAAAAAAGAATTAAAATCCTCCTCCTCCACTTTGGGTCGCTTTCGGCCCAAAGTCCTTTCTCCCTCCCTCGGCACGTGTCGGCCTCTTCTCTCCTTTCTCCCTCCTAGGCCGTTTCTTTTCCCTCCCTTCCTCCCTCTCTCTCGGCCCGGTCCACTCGCTCTTCCCTCTCCCGAAGTCTGCTTCGCCTCCCCCAGGCCGCCGCCTCCTCTCACTCGCTGATAGGTGGGACCCGCGGCCCCACCTGTCAGCTCCTTCTTCCTCCTCCAGCTGGCACCCACTCCTCCCATGTCCCACCGAATCCGGCGTCCTCCCGCACGCTCCCGCCCTCGCCCCTGCCCCCAAATGGCGCGGACGCGCTTGCTACCCTCTTCTCCTCCACTTCCCGACCTCCCCACGCAAATAGGGGCCGAACCGCCACCACTCCGCCCACATGCGCCACCACCACTCTGGCCGCCGATTCCGGCACCTCCTGAGCTCCCCGCCACCTCCGGGCTCTATAGAAACCCTCCCTCAAACTCCCCCTCCCTCTTTCCCACCTCGCTCGTGCTCGTCGTGCTCTCACCCGCTCTCCCCGAGCCGCACACATCGCTGCCGCCTGCCGGCGTGCTCCGGCCGCACGCCGCCGCACTACGCCACCACCCCCACTGGCTTCGCTGCACCGCTCCACACCCTGGCGTCCACTCCGCTTTCCCCATCCGCCGCTGGAACCACCTCGCCGCCGCGAGCCCGCGCATCGGCCACCTTTTGCTGCCTCTGGCCACCTCTTGCACCGCTTGCTCCGTCGGCGTCGCAGCTTCGTGTCGCGCCTCGTCCTCCTCTCCGCCCTCGGAAACCACCGCCAACACCGTCGTCTTCCTCCGCCCTAGCCGCAAGCTCTCGATGAGGAAAACATCCTCTTTTTTCCCCTCCGTCTTTCTTCCCGCGCCGCCGCCTCCCACACCGTGCTCCGCCACCTCGCGCGCCGCTGCCTTACACCGGCCGGCGTGTGCCACCCCCACTCTCCTTGGCTACCCATCCCCTACGGGGTGATCTGGGCCGTCCGTGCCCGTGGGCCGCTCGTGGACTTGGTCCACGGTGCCATCTCGGGCGCGGTGGACCGAGTCCACCGTGCACTCCCTTTTGATCCACTGTCATGTGGGGCCCACTGATCGGTGCCAGCCTCACCCTTGTTGATGTTAGCACTGACCTTTTCCTTTGGAAAAATAATTTATTAATTGCGTCATAAATCAATTATAATTCCAGAAATTCATTTAAATGACTCAAAACTTCTAAAGTTCATAACTAATTCATACGAACTCCAAATTGAGCCATTAGACTTGAAAAATTCATCTAAAATTGAGATCTACCTGTTTGTTTAGTTTTCATGTACTATTTACTTGGTTTTTATTTGGGTTTTTCCTCGTTTTGCATGCCAGCATGTAGATTGCGTCATTTCGGAGGATCGAGGTCGCGACGAGAAAAGTTTGGAAGATTGTTTGAAAAAGCAAGGCAAGTCACACATTCCTCTTGAGCATGTTGAACCTACTATATAAATGTTTTACCGTTTGCAAATAAAGTTGCATGTTTTGCCAATTACATGGGATTATGGAATTACCTATCTACTCGCTTGTGCCATAATTACTTGTTACACGTCCTTTGTTAAACTTGGGTGATATTTTGACTAGCTTATGTTACTTGTATGACCTAGCTAGAATTACATTTGCTTAACCATGCTTAATTACCACTAGCTCACAATTTGGGATAATCACACTATATATATTTAGTATCTTGATGAGCTGCGTGCTCATGACATCTGGTCATGTTTTATTGGTCGTAATTATCCAACTAAAATATGGCTTAATGGTGGGCTGTGGGTGTATAGTTTTGATAGTCGCGCCCATGGTAATTAAGGACCGGTTCTCGGGAAACCCTAGAAGACTTACCGCGCTTACCACAAGCAAGAATAGGCAACTGCTGGACTTGTAGTATAGCTCTTCCCTTTCCGATGTTCCAAGGCAAGGGTGGGCGTGATGGGGTTGGGTCAGTGGGGGTTTACCCATTGATCGGTTTCCGGATTCACCTAGACACGAGGAGGGCTGCCTACCTTGGCTAAAGATGGGAGCGAAACCTGAGGTGTGTTGTGCTTGGATACGGGGGTTATGCGAAGGGTCTTGTCACAATCACTCGGCATGGTGACGTATCTGGCCTAACACGGTGACATGACGATGGGTTGTGTCTTGTGGGTACGGTTGTGCATCTCTGGCCAGAGTAAAACTATTCGAATAGTCGTGCCCGCGATTATGGGCGATCGACCAGATTCACCGTGATTAGTCCCACTCAATTAATTAACATACTTGATGAACTGGTTTAGTTCAGGTGGAATGATTGGGCCTGTGCGACGTGGTGTAGCGTTGTTCAGTGGATTTTTAATCTTGCCTTAATTATTCAACTGTTTTACTGTTTTCAACTATAAATGTTTACAACCGCCTTTATGCAAATAGGCATAAACCCTCCTTCTCTCCCCTTGCACGTATGCATCATTGGTGTGGCTTGCTGAGTATGTTGGTTGTACTCAGTCTTGCTATTATTCCCCTTTTTCAGAAGTGTAGTGCTTCTGATCTAAAGATGAAGTTAGAGGACCAAGGTTTATACCCTAGTTAAGTTTTGCTTGTAGAGTGGAGTTGAAGCCCCGCTAGGATCGGCTTTCTCCACTGTTGCTATTTTCTTTTAGTGCAAGGACTAAGAGCCTCTTCTGTAAGTATTTACGATTTATTTACGTTTAGATCTGTATATTAATTTGTCGTTTTGTGTACCCTGGTTGACTCCTGGATAGGGATTTGATACACAAAATGGTCTGGAAATTTGGTTAAATTTCTGGGCGTGACACGCAGTACCGTAGATTTATTAGGTTCTATTGTGAAATAATTACGACACACAATCTGGTAAAAAAATAACGTTTAGGACAAAATCTGATAGAACTTTTGAAGCTTTTACCACAAAAATAGATTCTCAAATGTTTAATGTAAAAAAGGGAAAAATAATATGCGTCGACTCCACCGCCGGCTCCACTGCCGCGCCGTCGCTCGCGTCATCTCGGCCGCCATCGCGTGCCGTCTCACTCGCGTCGTCTCGGCTGGCTGCCGTCGCACGCCGCTGTGCTCGCGACGTCTCGATCGTAGTTCTTCTTCTTCCTCTCTTTCCCTCCAAATGGCTGAATAGGTTGCCAGCGGCCATCGCCGGCTCCACTACCGCGTCGCATGTCGCCTTGCTCGTCTCCTCTCGGGCGCCATCGCATGTTGTCGTCGCTAGCGTTGTCTCGGTCGTCGTCACGCACCACCGCCCCATGCCGACTCGTCGGCCGACGACGACCTTGCCCCGACACCTTGTTGCCGCCGGCGATTGGAGCACTGCCCTCCCTACCATCCGTCCATCCTGGTATGTGCCGGCGAGGCAGCACCGTTGGCACGTCGGTGAAGCCGGCGGTGGCTATCGACAACCTCTTCAAGCATGGGAGGAAGAAGAAGAGCCAGGGGTATTTCTGTTCGGGATGGTATTTTAGCAAAAAAAACCTTGGCTGGGATGGCAATCTAGCGAAGTCCATTTAAGTTGTGGTATTTGAGTAACTCATCTTATGCGATTGTAGATATGCAATTTTCTCGCTTTAATACCATCTTATCAAAACACAACATCCTTCTCTTCTCCCTTTCTCTCGCCTCTAAAAATCATGTGCAGCGTTATCTTATAAATGATATCGTCACTCCATTGTTCATAAGCGGAAGATAGAATGTTGTTGTTGAGCACTACAATATATTGAAAGAGCTGTTGTAGCAGGGGGCAAACACCATCCCCTCGTTTGGTCTAAACAGTCATTCCTAAATGACTTGTGCTGAGGGAAACTACGTTTGAGCAGTTCCTCGTTTAGGAAACTACGTTTGAGCAATTCCTCGTTCAGGAAACTATGTTTGAGCAATTCCTCGTTCGGGAAAATATGTTCAAGCAGTTCTCGTTCGAGAAACTACGTTCAAGCAGTTCCTCGTTCGAGAAACTACGTTCGAGCAATTTCTCGTTCGGGAAACTACACTCGAGTGATTTTACTTTTTCGAGTATTCTTTTTCCCTAAATAAGTCATATTTACTAACCAAGAAGGAGAGTTTGTGTCCAGGATGAAATAATTCACAAGTAGCCAAAAAAGGGGAAAAATATTTTCGAGCCTCCGAGAGGAATCATTCGAGTAAGGTGAAAGAAAACTTGTGTGGTACGCCATGGAAAGATTCTCTGGGGACCACTCCAACTACTCTTGCCAGCTAGTGTCAGAAGTCGTTGGGGGACCACTAGAATGTACTGTTATAACCCTACATATGTGTACTTTATCAAGGGCATTGAAGTAACTTCATATGTCAATGTAAGGGTAAAGTTGTAACTTTACGTGTATAATTGTAACCTAGAAAAGCCGGTTAAAACCCTGTAGCTGCAGGGGATATATTGAAGAGTGAAATATATCTAATCTTCTTGAAGCATTTACTGTTCGAGCTCATTCTTAGAATAAGCGGGGAATTCCCATTTTCCCCTTTATCCCCAATCTTATCTGTGCCCTAAGGTCATAACAAGAGCCAAACGCCAACTGCAAAACTTAGTCTTAACTCTGAAATATGAACGTTTTGAGTACATACACTGTATTCACTTCTTACCCCACCCCCACTCTCACCCCCCCCTCCACACACAAAAACTGAAAAATGTACCAGCCACTTTACTTGCAAGGATTTCAGGTTTACATAGTGGTTATAATCTTGTCTGTGTTTTTACTACAGCGCGTACTTGATTGCCAACATCGACCCATCCAACCGGATCCATCATGTACAATGCGTGAGGTGCAAAACTGACCCGTTTGGATGAACATCAACAAGTCCCGTGAGGAACTTCTCCTCGAGACCCTTGCCCGCATTCCAAATCGAGAACCCCATCAGTTGGTCTAATAAGTCAAAACAAAAGCTAAAATTTGAATTTTCAAACTTGATTTTGAAGTTGATTTTAAGATATTTTTAACGTAATTTCTTTATAGCGTTGGCTTTTAAATCGTTACGAACAAATATATAAAAATTTTACCTATAAATTATTTTTTATTCCCTAATAAACCGTTTTGATTTATTAGAAAATAAGCCAACCGATGGTTACTCGAAACTCTCACCAATGAGCAGCGGTTTCGCCGGTGGTTCGCGGATGAGCTCAAGCATAAACAAGGATAAAAAAGAAGCATTGACTTCCCTAAAATTCAGTGGATCCAACACCATTCGCAAGTGCCGCACATAGCAGTGTGCAGCAGCATATGGTGAAGGCTGCATCGCAGGAAGGATTGTACTCACTCCGATTCGTCTCTGAAGATGCTCCCAGCTGTTGCAGTAGCTATCCGGCCCGGTCGTGATGCAGCTGAACACACGGGCGCGGCAACGCCGGGGCGCCGCTCGTTGAGCTAGATTTTGACAAGATTATTCTCAAGCTGCCGCCGCACGAACGACACAGACTGTGCATGTCAGGCAGCAACGCGATCCATCGGCCACGTCCTGCCCTGACCACGAGAGGACAGAACCTTCCTCCCGAACGCTCGTGCAGCGGTTTTGTCTGCTAACCACAGCTCGTGCGCCGTCTCCGGCTGTCATTATCCGCTGACCTGAACTTTGTTAATCTTCTAGTGTCACTCCCAACAGCTCAGCAAAGCCTGAATTTTCAAGATTCCATGACTTTGTTACCGTGCAGTGGCTAGCTGTCCCTTGAGATCTGAACACCATGATTAGGGAAGCATCCAGGAACGAGCAAGCAGTCCAACTCCAGTCATGGCTTCTCTAACCCTATAAATAAGCGGTTCATCCCTTCACCTTGCTCACCACTCCGCATCAGAACACAAGCAATTCTAGCACTTCTTCCTTGAGCTCCTTTCAATCGTCTACTTCCTTAGCTAGTTACACTTCGTTGTCCAATCGAAAAGCACAGTTAGCTCCAAAATGGCCGCAAAGGCAGTTATGCTTGCACTGCTTGTGCTTGTGAGTATGGCACAGCTTTCCATGGGTGCAAGGCGGCGCATGGAGCTGTACAAGCCAGACCCGGCTGACATGCTCTCCTACCACAGCGGCGCCGTGCTCCAGGGCAACATCCCGGTGTCCATCTATTGGTATGGCAAGTTCACGCCGGCGCAGAAGTCGATACTCTTCGACTTCCTCCTGTCGCTCTCGGTGGCGCCTTACGCCGCCGCGCCGTCCGTTGCGCAGTGGTGGGGCAGCATCGACGAGCTCTACTTGTCCAAGGCAGTGCAGACCAACTCCAATGGCCAGAGCAAGAAAACCCAGGTTCTGGTCGCGAACCAAGTGTCCGACATGAAGTGCTCCATGGGCAAGTCGCTCACCCTGGCGCAAGTCGCCGCCCTGGCGGCGCAGGCCAAGCCCAGGAAGGGCGGCATTGCTCTGGTTTTAACGGCGCAGGACGTGACCGTGGAGGGCTTCGGCATGAGCCGGTGCGGCCTGCACGGCTCCGACGCCAAGTCCGGCACCACCTACATCTGGGTCGGCAACCCGGCGACGCAATGCCCCGGCGAGTGCGCGTGGCCGTTCCACCAGCCCATGTACGGCCCGCAGGGCGCGCCGCTCGTGGCACCCAACGGCGACATCGGGGCGGACGGCATGGTGATGAACCTCGCCAGCATGCTCGCCGGCACGGTGACCAACCCGTTCGGCGACGGGTACTACCAGGGCAGCAGGGACGCACCGCTGGAGGCCGCCACGGCGTGCCCGGGAGTCTTCGGGAGCGGCGCGTACCCTGGATTCGCCGGTGAGCTAAAGGTGGATCGGGCGACAGGGGCAAGCTATAACGCCAATGGCGCGAACGGGAGGAAATACCTGCTTCCCGCGCTCTACAACCCCTCCACTGCTACATGCAACACGCTGGTGTAGAGCAAAATGCAACAGATGGTGATTTTTTTTGTTGATGTATATATGGATCATGTGTAATTCTTTCATTTGTGGCATTGTTAAGTACGAGGCAATAATGCTGATCGGAGAAATGAAATTAAGTTTGGTTCAGGGACCAATGAATTCTTGAGTCACTAATTGTGCAAGGAACTTTTCTGCTTCGTTCATGTGAACACACGTCTCTCTGCCCTCTTCGTTTGGATTTCAGGCTCTCAGGAACAAACTCTCCACAAGACCGATACCCAATTTTTCAGCATGTACCAAATTCACGCCATCCTCAGAAGCGACTTGTTCCAAGATCCCACATGCTCTGTTCCATTAACAATTGCACTATAGTCCTTCCAGGTAGAGTCGAGGTAGTGTACTCCGAGCAAAAATAGAAATATCGACACAATCTGAGATTGATTTTTTGTCCCGTGAGGTGATGTTGCCTCGTTTATTCTATTTGCACCTAAATAGTTTAAAAAAACATTGTTAAAAAAAGATAAATTAATACAACATATAGACGCAAGGTCGAATTCAACTTATACAAATTATATAAATGAACGAATTAAACTCTATTTAACTAGTATACATACATTCATCTCATACTTGGTATATTTGTTATTTTTTACAACTTATAGAAATAGAAATTGAACTTCAAAATTATTTAGCTAAATGCAAAAATCAATGGATATCCCTTGAGGAAAAAAATATTTCTCCAGGGTTGGCCGAGTCAAACCATATGAAATGTGTATATCTAGTTAACTTAATTTATGCCCTTTAAACTAGGGACTATCTAGGTTATTTACTGATTTATTGTAATGCGTTTTTTATGGTTAAGATCAATTTAAGAATCGCACAACAATCTATAGATAATCCCCTCCGCTTGATTCCCACTCGTACCACCACGAGAAGTATGACTCATAAACGTGATCTAATCTGCCCCACCCACCTCTATTCATCAGCCTTGACTTCCTTATCCTTTTCCTCCCTCCTCATCGTCATCAACTTCCTCAATAACTCCGTTGTCACACGTTTTCATCAACTCCGAGGAATTCCCCTGTCTCACCTCTCCTTCCTGTTTTCTGGTGGCTTGTAACTTGGATCCGCTGCTACTGTCCACATCACCGCTACCGTCCACGTTGCCGACCTGTATGCCTGGAGCTCCAACGATGGTGTTATTGTCTCGTCACTCGCTCGTCACTAGTCTTCTGCCACAGCAGTCTTCCCTTTAAAGCCATTTTTATTGCCACTCTCACCACCACCAACCCTGAAAACCTTATCCAGTGAAGGTTGTCAGTTCGAATGTCGCTAGCGACAAGTAATCATTGAGGAAGTCGTCGTGCCATCACTGATGACTATTTACCACCCTCTCCCTCTCACACCCAGTTGGAGATAAATCAAGATTTAGGTAATCTCATTCAACAGATCAATGGTAAAGGTGTTAATGAGGTTTGTTAGAGAATGGGAGGGTGGTTACCGGTTAGGGTAAGAGAGGAACAATTTTGAATAAGAAATGATGAGCTAAACTTACTAGACCAGTTTTTTTGGCAAATGAGAAATAAGTACACAAAAGTTTGAATTACTAGTTTTATTTAAGAGTCCAGTATCTTTTTGTAACCGGCCGGTATCCAAAATGGTTCCGTGAAGTGCTGAAAGTCGCGTGCATCATCCCCCGAGACAATGGCATGTTAGGGAAAATATTATAAGCTTCTACGCACTTTCCCATAGGTACCATGTAAGCTCACATGATGAGGTGAATGAGAGATATGAAAGGAAAGTGAAGTAACCACCTTTTTTACAAGGGGTAACCTCTACACAACTCCAAGAGAGATGTATTGAAGAGGCCAATGAATTAATAAGAAGCAAATAAAGTAAAATTAATATGATGTATTGTAGCAAGTGTGTTAGAGGTAATTTGTTATATATATATTACCTCTTAATTAATAAGTTGATAATGTGAACTAAATTAAGGGTGACTAGCATCTCCACTCTATAACTTGCCCTGGGAAGACCAGGCTGTGCACTCGAAATAGCGGGCACCTCGGCGCGGTTACGCCGCGACTGGGTGCCCTCCCCCGGCCTTGCGGCAGCCGCGACGCCGCGCGGGGGACCGAGACCGCACGAGCTTTGCTGTTGCCAGGCGCGCAATGGACGAGACGTCCACGCGTTGAGGGCTCAGCACGCATTGCCATCTCATCCGATCCACTACTCCACTAGCGTTGTGGCCGGTGCTCCGGCCGGCTGGCCGGCCGTCAAACAGCCCGGAACGCGTCTTCTCGGTGGACGCGCGCGAGGCGCCTCGGACCGCACGGTGGACAGCCATGTGCTTGGGCCGTAGCATATGCGGCCGTTGTAACTTGCGAAGGGGAAAAATCCACCTTGTTGTAGGATATCGAACCTGAGGAAGATTTTCAGTCAGGTTATTCACCTGAAGTTACATGCCTTTAGATCCGATGCCGAAGGCTTCCTTCCTGGAAGCTGATCGCCTGACGCCAGATCTAACTGTTGAGTCCACGGGATAAATTTTTCGTTCAGGTTCATGCACGCATCTAGCATTGGAATAGTACTAAAAATTGCAATGCGTTTTTCTTCGCCAGGGGAAGTCCCACATTCTGGAATCAGGATCAGACCACCTCTCTTATTCAAGACTACTTTCAATACTAGTACTACTGCACACAATTACAATCAGGATCTAATCCTGTATGTAACTGTAGTGCACTATGTGAGAATCACGGAGCACTCTGATTGAGAGATGGATATGGGATTCCTGGAAAAGTAGTACTGACCCTATATGCCCTAGGGTCCAAATCAGAGTTCGACTCTGACTTTTGTATCCTTGCTTCCAGCGTGGCTTGTCCCTCGTCGTCCCAGCACTGAAATCTTCGTGCAGGCACGAGAATGCTGCGCGGCGCCCCGCGATCACCACAGGAGTACGCCGGAGAAGTGGAGATAGATTCTCAGAACCACAACTCTGGGGAGCGCATGGTCATGTACGTGCACTCGTGTCTTCCGCGCGTACTCGACACGTACCCCTCTAGATCACGTCGTGATCTCCATGTCGGACACGGAGGCTTTGGTCAATTGGGCTATCTAGCACTCACATGCAAGACCAGCCATAGGACGGTAGGAGCGTCATGCATAGATGGAAGATGGGGCACAATAGAGTCGCCTGCAATCGATGCAGCACAGCATAACATCTAGTGGCGATGTTGTAACTAATTCACCGGCCAATCATGTAAAATGATCGTGTCGCACATAGCTGCAGAGAACACAAATTACGTGCTTGGCATCGGGCTGCGTTTTGGCCGGTGAAATTCTTGGAGCAACACAAGGAGTCTCGTCGATCTGCTTAAGCATATCCACATATCGGACACAGATGTTCTATATCCATTCAAGCACAAACGCGCGGTTCTGACCCGCTGCTCTGCTCCTCCCCTTGGGAACCTTCCGCTGCCACATGCGACGCACAGCTGTGGCTCATTGATAGGCCGGCGGGTATTCTCGCAGTCAAACCATCGTCCAATGCACGGGGACACCGGACACCACCCGAGTATTGTACTCCGCCAATTTGACTCGCGCGCTTCGGCATCGTATCTGGAACCGTGCCCGGAAGCAACTGGACAGCGCGGGCCGCGGGGCGCGGCGAGCGACACACGGTGGCTCGCGTGTGCGGTACAGCACAGCTCATGCTGTCCCCCGCCCGCCGCGCCATTCTGCCCCCGGTTGCAACCGCACGTAGGCACGAACCATCGCCGAAGTCACGCACTCACGCAGGTCACCACTCACCACGGCTCACGGATTGGCTTACAAATAGAGAGCGGGGAGACGGCCTTTTCCATCACCACGAAGGAAGCAACACACAATTACACAACAAGCTCGATCATCAAGTAGCTCTAGCTAGTTCGATCCCACAAGTGCTCCATTTTGGCTGTGCGATATCGCGATCAATGGCTTCGTTTTCGCTAATGATAGTGGCGGTGTTTCTGAGCCTCGTGCAGCTCTCCATGGGGAGCAGGAGGTTGATGGAGCTGTACATACCTCCGGTGAGTGACCAGCTCACGTACCACCACGGCAGCGTGCTCAGTGGCGACATCCCGGTTTCCATCCTCTGGTACGGCAAGTTCTCGCCGACGCAGAGGTCTATCATCGCCGACTTCATCGTCTCGCTCACCGGCGCGCCGAACGCGGCCACACCATCGGTAGGGCAGTGGTGGGGCACCATCGAACAACTCTACCTGTCCAACGCCGCTACGAACGGCCAGACCGCCACACGCGTGCTCCTCGATGAGCAGGTCTCGGACGAGCAGTGCTCCCTCGGCAAATCTCTCACCCTGGCTCAGATCGACCAGCTCGCCGCGCGCGTCGGCACCAAGAAGGGAAGCGTCGCGCTCGTCTTCACCGACGAGGACGTCACAGTGGAAGGCTTCTGCAGTAGCCGATGCGGCAAGCACGGCTCGGACGCGAGCGCCGGCACCACCCACATCTGGGTCGGCAACTCTGCGAAGCAGTGCCCTGGGCAGTGCGCGTGGCCGTTCGCGCAGCCGGTGTACGGGCCGCAGGGCACGCCGCTGGTGGCGCCCAACAACGACGTCGGCGCGGACGGGATGGTGATGATCCTCGCCTCGATGGTGGCCGGCACGGTGACCAACCCGTACGGCGACGGGTTCTACCAGGGGCCCCAGGACGCGCCGCTGGAGGTGTGCTCGGCGTGCCCGGGAGTCTACGGCAGCGGCGCGTACCCGGGGAACGCCGGGAAACTGCTCGTCGACGCCACCACCGGAGCCAGCTACAACGCCAACGGCGCGAACGGGAGGAAGTACCTGCTCCCGGCGTTGTACAATCCCACAACATCCTCCTGCGACACGCTTGTGTAAATGTGTAATCCATAGTGCCGGACACGTTACGTGTTCTGTACCTGTACGCTTGAGAAGTTGTATATACGAGTTGGAAGCAATGGAATCACTTTGTTCGTTCTAATCGGCACAATCAGAACGAAAATACTACCCTGGGCTATACTGTGCCACTAGCCCATGAAAACTGAGGTCATCTGTTCAGCCCAACAATCCTACAGGCAAATCAACCGGAGCAGGCCCATGTAAAAAGGACTAATTCCTTGATGTAAACTACCATGAAAATCTCAAGAAAACGGTAAATTTGTGCAGCAATTGTACCTGAGTTTGTTGTGGCCGTCCACTCGAACTTGTAACCATCACTGACTAAAACCGCGCGAATGGATAAGATGTTACAAGGTGATCCCGTGCGCCGCCGTTACGGCATGCTCTGTTGTTCTATGGCTAGCTCGGCGTGGGACGAGAGACAGCGGACTGGTGGCGCGGCGCCGTGGAGGTGGTGGGAGCTGATTCCGGCTTTCGGAGTTTTTTTTTATCAAAGGGGCGGTGCCCTCCATTTCTGTCGAAGCTAGATTTTAGCAATATGAAAAATATGTGACAATCAAGGCGGAAAAGTAGATGGGTTATGAGACAAAGGATTTAAACAGGTTCAGGCCTTCACGAAGAAGTAATACCCTACTCCTATTTCGGTGGCTTTGTCTCCGCGTTGTGTATCTATCTTACGAAAAGCTTATGTTCCCAAGGGGTCCCCTATCCTCCTTATATACCCGGAGGATGAGGATTTACAAGATAAGATCCAGTCCGACACGGTCTAGATCTTCCCTAATTGACTTACAATCTTACCATACTAGGTATCCGGGTCATGCCTTAACAAATAAAGCAATCTTATACTTGAATCCTAGTACTACTCATATTCTGTTTACATAACGCACCCCTATATTCAGTCGGATATTCTATATCTGTGAGTATATGGGTACCATAATATCCACAGTAGCCCCTGAGACCTTTACAGTCGATGAGATAATCTTCTCTTAAATAGAAAGCCATCAGCTCCAAGTACTTCAATTATCCCTGCCATGATCTCCTGGGCGTCAAATCCAGATCGCAAGACTGTGAAGGGCTGAAAAAATTTCAAAAAATATTTCCAGGTGCATCGACTAGATGCACCTAATTAGATGTAGCCCCCGACTATGTGCTTAGTTGGAAAAACTAAACATATAGTCAGAATTAATTAAGAATATACCAGCCGAGTGGTTTTTAATCACCTAAGCAGCAAGATGATAAACAATCCTAAGATTGTTTTTATCAAAAAAGTTCGATAATAAAATTGGTTATTCAAAACCATTTATATTATAAACACAAGTCTTTCCAAACAGTTAATCATGTTATGTCCACATTATTAAAATAAATGTGTTTCAGCCCCTAAGGACACATGACTTCGCCTCATTTGAAGAAAATAAGGCATATATGGCAGAAACCTCTTACAAGATTCTCCTATCGCCTGAACTTAACCAAAAATGATTAATAAACCGAAGTAATAATACTTGATTAATTTGATATGCTCACTGACGTGGCAAGATTTGTACTGTATGCTCTCTGAAGAGTTTAAGTTGCAACAGTATAAAATATTCTTGATATATTCTCTTCCATTCATCACATAAAAGATTAAGCCCCTAGGGACATATATCAAACTTTCCAAACTTCGTTGGCCACGGTTAAGCCGCGATCCACGGCCCATTCTGCGCACGAAAACGCTGACCTAACCGTCAAAACACTTGCCGCTTCATCTTCTTCGCCAAAAAATCCCCAAACCGCGCACAGTGACAACGAACTAGGGTTCCAAATCCACGCGCGCACAAGCCCCAATCTTCAATCCCGTGCATCAAGCCTCTCTGCGGTTCACCCCCATCCCAATCTTTTCTCCATCTCACCCGCAAAAGTCAAAACATTCCGCTTAGATCCAATCCACATCCATGGCTGAGGAGAGAGAAATCCCCCTTTGAGCAGTGGGCGAAATCTGATGTTAAAGAATCGAATCTGCTGGAGATGGTGAAGGACGGGGTTCTGCCTACCAAAGAAATCATCGGGTGGCGCCCTGCGTACGGCGTGGATTTTCCAACCCCAGACACCGGCGAAATCGTGGTATTCTCCTCCTTCTTTTATTCTGGCTTTTCTCTTCCAGCCTCTTCTTTCTTCCACGGTCTTCTTTCTTTTTACAAAATCCAATTATATCACTTGAATCCCAACTCCGTTCTCCACATAGCCAACTTCATTCATCTCTGCGAAGCTTTCCTCGGCATTCAACCTCATTTTGCTTTGTTCCGGCGCATTTTCTACCTCAAACCCCAGCCTGACAAAAACAACACGTGCGTAGTCGGTGGGTCTGGATTTCAGTTGCGGGGAACTTTGACCCAGAAATACTTCTCTCTTCCTTTTAAAACCTCCAAAAAAGGATGACATTCAAACTGGTTCTATATCTCAAATCCTTCTCCAAGTCTTCCCGAATTCGTCGGTCTTCCTCCTATTCCTCATGAAAACTGGAAAAACTTCCCGGATGGCGATGAACTGGCCCAGGCCAATGAATTGCTACTCCGTTTAATGGAAATCAAGCAACGTGGTCTTCAAGGGGAGCAAGTCACTTGGCACTTCATCAAGTGCCGACTGGCCCCAATCAAAGAAAGGAGCAAGCCGGCGTACGAATACGAGGGGCAGTCGGATCCCAACCGAGAAGATCCGGATTCCATCGACTTCAAAGTCATGTGCAATCGGATTGACAAGGTGTTCTCCTCAGGGATTTCTGTTGACTACAGCCACAAACTCCCGGTGACTCCATATGGCCTGGTGCGGCCACCTCCAGAGGTAAGAATCCGCTAGCCTTTTTATCCAAGTGCTATCAATCTGATTTTTAATTTTAGCTCACACGTATAATCCATTGATTAGGACAACAAGCGCTTATTTTCAAATCCTCCTGCTCCAGCTCATGAAAAATCTGTTCCAAAAAAGCGTCACCCGACTGGCGGGCCAAAAATCAGTCCAGCCGGGAAAAATAAACGAGCTGTCGAAGAGAATCATCCCAAGCAGAAGCTGAAAAGGAGAAAACTTGTCTGCAGTGACTCCGAAGACGAGGAGACTGAGTCACAGTCGAGCGCCAAGCCGGTACCGACAAAATCTCCAGCCAATCGACCAACGCCCAAAATTCGGAGATCCACAAGGTATCACGCTTACTATCATTTTCGTTATTTTTGATTTCTTGGAGAGATATATTGATGTCGAAGGCCATCTTGTGTGATTCAGGAAACCCCAAGATATTGATCAGGGTAGCCCAAATGATACTCCACCTGCTACAACACCAAGCGAGCCATGCCCTGAGCCCCGGACTTACAGTCAATCGGGGAAAACCATCAATACTGCTGAAGCCCAGCCCCCGACTGGTAGCCAGTCGGAGCAAGACACAAGTGGCCCTGAAGTCGGTCCTCCAACCGGGGATCAAGCAGGGGAAATTGATATCCCGACTGGTGTTCCAGAAACGTCTGCCGAGCTAGTCGGGGAGGATCCAAAAGAATCTGACCAAGGACCGACTCCCGAGAATGTCACAGAAAGAGACGAAGGGAGAACATCCGAGATTCCTCCACCGACTTCTGTAGAGCCAAGCATGACAAATGATCCAGTCGGCGGATCGAAAAAAACTCCAAGGAAGAACTCCAAGATAATATCTGGTACGTGACTTTGCTGTATTTCAATTTGATTTTTACGCTGTGCTCTAGTCATCTTAAAGTTTACAAACTAGGTCCTTTGATTGATGATGTCGAAGAGGAGATCTCGAGAATAAAAGCAGTCGAAGACTCCTTTCCTCCGACTAAACTCCAATGGAGGGATCGAGATGACGTTTTGCAAGGTATCATCATCAATCGTCAAAGTGAGGACGAGGAGCTCGAGATGCTCAAAAAGAATCTGACCGAGTCAACTCGCCTGATGAATGTAAGTATTTTTCTTCTTGTATCCAATAGTCTTATTCTAGCCATGCTGCTGACTTGACGTATTATCCAGAGAATCCACATGAGGAATGAGGCTAAAACGAGTGCACCAGAAAAACTCGTGCCTCACCTCGAGAATCTTGAGCGAGTCCAAGCTGAACTGGCGAAGACCCGAGAGGATGCTCAAGTAAAAGAGAGAAAATTAAAGGATCAGATCGACCAACTCATGGATGCCAGCTTCAATTATAGGGGCACAATATGAGGTAAGGATCACTCTGCCATAAATTTGCTGCTTATCCAATCTGTATGACTGATTTATCTATTTATTACTCTGCAGCTCAAGCTACCAAAATAGAATCTTTGACTGCCCGAGTAAGGAAACTTGAAGAAGTCAATGCTCAACTGGCGGCTGGCAAGATCGAAGCTGA
Source organism: Oryza punctata (assembly GCA_000573905.2). Classification (NCBI taxonomy): domain Eukaryota; kingdom Viridiplantae; phylum Streptophyta; class Magnoliopsida; order Poales; family Poaceae; genus Oryza; species Oryza punctata. The sequence goes on along the minus strand of CM002489.2, from coordinate 38,234,749 downwards.
AGGTGCCCTTGAAGGTACTATCTCATCCCTGTTGCGTGAATTAAAGTTATGCCATACCGCTGAAATCTGTTTCTGACTTGTATAAATACAGAGCACAAAGTGAGAACCAAGGCCCAGTTTGAAGTCTTCGCCGAGAGGGTAAAAAAGGTAGAGAGCGTCCGGGACGACATTGCCAATGCCGCTGCTCCAGTTTTAAATGCAATATTCCAGAACGGACTCGGGACCAGTCAGGAGGATGCGGTCCAAATATTTGAAGGGCTCCGTACTGCTCCGGTGAAATACTTCAACAATATTAAAGATGCTGCTACGATGGGTGCCAGCCAGGCCTTGGCAATAGTGAAGTCTTTGTATCCCCGAGTAGAAGTTGACGCAGTCGGGGATGGCTTCGCTGATGGACGACTGATGAGCAAGCTATGGAGCTGATCAACCAAGCTCAAGATTCTTCTGAAAAGCTTGCCACAGATGTCCTGGAAAATTTTCAATCATAGATCAATTGATTGCATGTATGAAGATATGTAAAGTATTCTTAGTAATGTACAATGACTCATTTATGCCATGCAGTAAACCAAAGATCCAGTTTCAAATTTCTTAAAATTTTTGTTTGACTGCTCTAAGCCTAGAACTTGTTACAGCCATCGAAAAATTTTTAGTCCTTATCTACTGGACCTAGATTTAAACAGGGTCAATGACAAGTCATGAACAAAACTAATTTAATACTGTATTATTATCGGTAGCCCCCGACTGGCCACTCGGCTGAGACAAGTGAGTGGGCAGTCTAAGGGAGAAAATAACAAAACAGCTCTTAAGCATAGAACCGTCGGAGATGCTCTATATTCCATGAGTTGTCGACAATAGTTCCGTCTTCACGTTTTAGTCGGTAGGCTCCCGGGCGAGTGACTTCTGTTATTATAAACGGCCCTTCCCACAAGGGAGACAATTTGTGCCTGTCTTTAGTTGTTTGAATCTTCCGGAGAACCATGTCGCCGACTATGAAGGCGCGTGACTTGACGTTGCGGTTGTGATAGCGTCGTAAACCTTGAAGATATCTGGCGGACTGGATAAGTGCTGCTTCCCTTGCTTCTTCCAGTCGGGTTAGATCATTGATTCTGTCAGACTCGTGGCGTTCTTCATTAAAATTGTGAACTCGCTGGGACTCGAACTCCATCTCACTCGGCAACATAGCTTCTGCGCCGTATACCAAGAAGAAAGGTGACTGGCCCGTAGCCCGACTCGGGGTTGTACGTAGTGACCACAGTACCGAGGGTAATTCTTCTGTCCACCGGCCAGTATACGGACGCAGCCTGTCGAAAACTCGAGTCTTGATTCCTTGAAGTACCATGCCGTTTGCGCGCTCAATTTGTCCGTTACTCATTGGGTGAGCGACTGAAGCATAGCAAATTTTGATACCGAAGTCCTCACAAAAGTCTTTGAAGACGCCACCAGTAAACTGAGTTCCGTTGTCGGTGATGATTCGATTTGGCACGCCAAAGCGATGTACGATGTTGATGAAGAAATCGCGTGCTTTATCCGCGGTGATGGTTGCCACTGGTTTTGCCTCGATCCACTTGGAGAATTTATCCACTGCGACGAACAGGTGGGTGTATCCGCCTTGCGCCCTTTTGAAAGGGCCCACCATATCCAGTCCCCAGACCGCGAAGGGCCAAGAAAGGGGAATAGTTTGTAACTCCTGGGCTGGCAAGTGGGTCTGTTTAGCAAAGAACTGACAACCTTCACATGTGCGAATGATTTTATCTGCATCGCTGACTGCTGTAGGCCAGAAATAGCCTTGTTGATATGCCTTCCCGACTAGCGTTCTTGCTACCGCATGATTTCCACATACTCCCGAGTGAATGTCATTTAGAAGTTGTACGCCTTCCTCGATAGATATACATTCTTGCAATATTCCAGATGGACTTTTCTTGTATAACTCCTCCTCCACAAGGACGTAAGTCTTGGAGCGACGGTGAACTCATTCGGCTTCATTTTTGTCGGGAGGCAACTCTTGATTTTTCAGATATTTGATGAAGGGTGTCCTCCAGTCGACGTCAAGCATCAGTACTTGTTCTCCAGCTTCCTCTTTAGCAGTTGAATTGTTTGAAACCGTGGGTTGGTGAAGGTGCTTGACAAAACATCCGATGGGGCAGCTTCTCTTTTTGATCCGAAATTGGCCAGTCGGTCGGCCGCTTCATTATTGTGCCGGAGAACGTGGGTTAATTCTAACCCATTGAATTTATCTTCTAACTTGCGCACTTCCTGTCGGTAGGCCACCATGTTGTCGTCAAGGCATGTCCAGTCTTTCATTACTTGGTTAACCACAAGTTGGGAATCTCCTCGGACTATTAGCCTGCGAATCCCTAGGGATATGGCAATACGTAATCCATGTAGGAGTGCTTCATATTCTGCCACGTTGTGAGATGCTGGGAAATGAATCCATAGAACGTAACTGAGGCGTTCTCCAGTCGGGGAAATCAAAACAACTCCTGCTCCGCAGCCTGAAATCCTATTTGACCCATCGAAGTGCATTGTCCAATATTCGATTTTTTCTGCCGGGACGTCTTCTTGGCACTCGGTCCATTCGGCGACAAAGTCGGCTAACACTTGTGATTTGATAGAGACCCGAGGCTTGAAAGTGATATCCAAAGGCATCAGCTCTAGGGCCCATTTGGCAATGCGGCTAGTGACTTCTTTGTTGCGAAGGATTTCACCGAGCGGGAACGATGTAACCACCGTGACCGGGTGAGCTTGAAAATAGTGAGCCAACTTCCTGACGGTGATTAAGACTCCATATAATAGCTTCTGTACTTGAGGGTATCGGGTTTTGGAGTCGGCAAGGACTTCACTGACGAAGTAGACTGGTCGCTGGACTTTTTGGGCTCGATCATCCTCTTCGCGCTCAACGACTAAAACTGTGCTCACCACCTTCGCGGTTGCCGATACATAAAGGAGCAATGGTTCCTGCGGTAGAGGTGAAGCTAGCGCCGGTTGAGTTGTCAAGAAAGTCTTGAAATCATCAAACGCCTTTTGTGCTTCCGGTGTCCATTGAAAATCGTCAGTCTTCTTGAGTAACTTGAAAAAAGGCATTCCACGCTCTCCAAGTCTTGAAACGAATATGCTAAGAGCAGCCATGCATCCGGTGAGCTTCTGGACGTCTTTCTGAGAACTCGGAGGTTTTATGTTTAATATGGCGTTGATCTTTTCTGGGTTGGCCTCGATTCCTCTACGAGACACCATGAAGCCGAGTAGTTTCCCTGACAGTACTCCGAAGATACATTTCTCGGGGTTCAACTTCATCCTGAAAGCGCGTATGCTGGCAAATGTCTCCTCCAGGTCTTGTATCAGGTTGTCTTTCTGCTTGGTTTTGATGACGACGTCGTCGACGTAGGCCTCCACATTCCGTCTGAGTTGAGTTGCAAGGCATCGCAGGATCATGCGCTGATAGGTAGCCCCTGCATTCTTCAGCCCAAAAGGCATGGTGATGTAGCAATATGCTCCGAACGGGGTGATGAATGAAGTCTTCAAGCAGTCGGACTCTTTAAGGCTGATCTGATCATAACCCGAGTAACAATCAAGGAAACTGAGTAGTTCACATCCGGCTGTTGAATCTACCACTTGATCTATCCTGGGTAAGCCGAAAGGATCTTTGGGGCAAGCTTTGTTCAAATCTGTGTAGTCGACGTACATGCGCCATTGGCCAGTCTTCTTTCGAACCAGTACCGGGTTGGTGAGCCAGTCGGGATGGTATACCTCCTTCATAAATCCTGCTGCGAGCAGCTTGGTTAATTCCTCCTTGATAGCTTCTCTTATGTCCTGTGCAAATCGCCGGAGTCGTTGCTTGATAGGTTTAGCGTCTTCTCTGACATTTAAGGAGTGCTCAATCACCTCTCTAGGAATACCAGGCATATCAGATGGCTTCCGGGCAAAGATATCTTTATTAGCTTGAAGAAAGGTGATGAGCGCGCTTTCCTATTTGCTATCTAACTTGACGCCTATTACAGCAGTTTTGGTAGGATCAGAGGGATCTAGAGAAATCTTCTTTGTCTTAGCGTCGCCTTCTCCAGTTTTGGCTACCTTGCTGGCTGGGATCTCGCCTTCTTGTGATGTTGATGCAGCCAGTCGGACTTCCTGCTGACCGATTGATCTCTCACGAGATTGGGCTAACTCGCAGCTGTCCTTGTCGCATGTGAGGGCTTGCTTGATGTCGCTCCGTAAGGATATGACGCCACGTGGCCCTGGCATCTTCATCATCATGTAGGTGTAGTGGGAATCGCCATGAACTTGGCTAACGCCGGGCGACTGAGGATAGCGTGGTAGGCCGTCTCGAAGTCAGCTACCTCGAAGCTGATATTCTCCGTCCTGAAATTCTCCTTGGTCCCGAAGGTCACTGGGAGAGTGATTTGGCCGAGTGGAGTTGAAGATAGCCCCGGGATGACTCCGTGAAAAGGGGCGTTACTCGGCTTCATCTCGGATCGTGGAATCTGCATCTCATCCAGGGTCTTGGCGAAAAGAATATTGAGTGCGCTGCCACCGTCAATGAGGGTGCGCTTTAACTTGACGTTCCGGACGACTGGATCTAGTACCAGGGGGTACCGCCCCGGGTGGACCACTCGGTCAGGATGATCCGAGCGATCAAACTTGATGGGGACCTCCGACCAGCGTTGACTTCTCTGTCGGTGATCTTTTGTTTTCTCTTGGACTCGTAAGCAAGCGGACCGCCGAAAATATGATTGAGCTCGCTTCTGGGATCTTGATATGCTCCTTGGCTTGGCTCCTCAGCGTCTTTCTTCTTTTGACTTGAAGTTCCTTCTCCTTCAGTCGGCTTCTTGGTTTGGGCGGTGTATTTCTCCGCGAACTGTTTGTAGATGAAGCAATCCTTGGCCGCGTGTCCCTTGCCGGGGTGGTGCATGCATGGACCGTTCATGATTCTATCGTAGGAGTTGACCCGAGGGCGCTGGCTCTGGTGATTTTGATTTGAAGCTGTGGCAACTAGATCTTCCGGCTTACGCTTGCGTTCCCTGTGCTTGGTGTTGCTCCCACTAGGCCCCACCGCGGTGTCATGGTCCTTCTTCTTCCAGGTGCCCGTTGACTGCCTTGATGCCTTGACTGCGTCGTCCGACTCGGCATACTCATTTGCCTTCTCGAACATCTGCTTGACTGTCCTTGGAGGTTTGCGACTGAATTTCCCAATGAGTAGATCGTTGCGTAGCCCCCGTGTAAATGCGGCGATGATATTATCATCGGTGATGTCGGAGATCTTGTTGCGCTTCTCGGAGAAACGCCGTATGTACTCGTTGAGGGTTTCGTCCGGCTTCTTGACGATGTTGTATAGCTCGAAGTGGGTCCCAGGGCGCTCGAAAGTGCGTTGGAAATTGGCGACGAAGTGATCGCGGAGTTCGTTCCAGGAGTCGATTGTGCCTCGTGGCAACCCGACGAGCTAGTTTCTGGCTGAGTCGGTCAATGCTACCGGCAAATAGTTTGCCATGACCTTGCTATCTCCTCCTGCTGCGCGAATTGTGAGTGTTTAGACGGTTAACCTTGACTCTGGGTCGGTTTTCCCATCGTACTTTTCAATACCAGTCGGCTTAAAGCCACTCGGCCAATTCACTCGACGCAGATCTCTGGTGAATGCTGGAACCCCATCGCAATCATCGTCGTCTTGAATTGTGATGCCCCTCTCTCTTTGTCTCTGATTGAGGGTGTCTCTCAGATTGATTGAAGCCCTGGGTGGACTTTGATAGTCGGATGGATTTCGGCGATCTCTGGTGTGGTGTGACGGCCGGGCAGAATTGCCCGCGGGCAAGTGGACCGACTGGTCTCGGCGTGCTCCGTTGTGGTGGTCGGTGCACGAGTTGGTTCTACTTCTGCTGTCTCTTACTCTTGATGGTGGTGCGCGACTGCCGCCTGGTGCCTTTGAAGTTGACTCGCTGGGTCGCTGGCTTGACTCGGCACGTGGTACTGTTGCCGCGATCAGGGTCTTAACTTGATTTATCATTGGAGTGATGTGCGCCGGAGCTGCGCTGAGTAACGCATCAAGGAGGGTGACTGCCCCGACTGTGTTCTATTGAGGTGTGAGGAAAACATTGGTGTTGTCGACCACAGTTTGCCCGATCGCGTTTCTTGCTTTTCGTCCTGCCACAGCCAGATCTCTGTTTCTACGTTCTTCATCTTCTTTGCGTCTCGCATCCTCAGCTTCTCTGCGTTGTCGCTCTTGCTCTGCTTGGGCTTGCCGTTCTTGTTCAAGTCTAGCTCTATCTTGTTGCAGTCTGGCACGTTCTTGCTCCAGGAGAATCCTCTCTTGCTCGACCCCAACTCGGGCTGCTTCTTCTGCTTGTAGTCTTGCGGCTATTTCGGCGTCGGTCTCATTGTTGGCCATGAAGATACCGTTGAAAACCGGCGTGTAGTTGTCGATGGAGTCGGTGTCGTCAGCAGCTTCGACGTCGGGTGGGTTGCCGTGAAAGCTTTCCTCCGAGGAGCTGGTGTAGGCGGCGAGCTCGGTAGAGGAGCAAGATCCGAGTCTGGGTAGAACGACGTTGATATCTCTCAAGCCGGATCCGCTCTTTAGATTCGTTGGTAACTCCATGGTGATCGTTGGGTAGATTTCATAATCCTGAAGTGGGCTTGACGTAGGAAGTGAAGTTGATGTAGACGCCTTTTCCGAGTGGTTTGATGCCATGCTACGGGAAAAATTCTTAGCGCTGGTCTCAGCCATGTTCGGTAACCCAAGCGGTTGAGAGATGCGATCTCCTCCCGACTGGCTTGAAGCCGAGTCAAGAAGAGTAATCTTGCCGAAGTTGTCGGTGATGAAGTCGAGGCTGCCGAAGCGGTACGCCTGCCCGGGAGGGAAGACGATGTCGTCGATGCCTGATGATGATCCCATCTTACTTGATCGGTGGTGACTTGATGCACCCCTACCTGGCGCGCCAACTGTCGAAACTAGATTTCGGCAATATGAAAAGGGGGTGGTAATCAAGGCGGAAAAGTAGATGGGTTATGAGACAAAGGATTTAGACAGGTTCAGGCCTTCACGAAGAAGTAATACCCTACTCCTGTTTCAGTGGCTTTGCCTCCGGGTTGTGTATTGATCTTACGAAAAGTTTATATCCCCAAGGGGTCCCCTATCCTCCTTATATACCTGGAGGATGAGGATTTACAAGATAAGATCCAGTCCGACACGGTCTAAATCTTCCCTAATTGACTTACAATCTTACCATACTAGGTATCCGGGCCATGCCTTAACAAATAAAGCAATATTATACTCGAATCCTAGTACTACTCATATTCTGTTTACATAACGCACCCCTATATTTCTATATCTGTGGGTATATGAGTACCATAATATCCACAATTTCCATTAGCAGAAATGTTTTTTGATCAAAGGGGCGGTGCCCTCCATTTCCATTAGCAGAAATGTGATAGTTGTTACAGCAAAACATAAATAAAAGGTTCAAGCTTAGCCTAGAAAAGTTCACAGAAATAAAAAGGTCTCAGGGGAGCAACTTAGGCTGCGTTCGCAAGTTCTCGTTCCCAGCGCGCACAGTGTTCACGGAAAACGGAGCGGTCCATTAGCACGTGATTAATTAAGTATTAGCTAATTTTTTTCAAAAATGGATTAATTTGATTTTTTTAAGCAACTTTTGTATATAAACTTTTTGCAAAAAACACACCGTTTAGCAGTTTGAAAAGCGTGCGCGTGGAAAACGAGAGAGAGGAGTTGGGAAGAGGAGGTGCGAACGCAGCCTTAGTTCATTACAGGAAAACTACCAGAAAAAAAAAAGACAGCAATTTTGAAGCGGCTTTCGGATTTTTGACGGCATGGACATGGGAAGTGTGGGTGGAGTAGCTCCCGTTCCGGATTAGCCACGCCACGCGACGCAGCTCATACCTCATAATCCGATTAATCCCGTTGTGGAGGTGGTGGACCCAGGTATTCGGCACGTTTCTCGGAAATGGCAATCCCATTCCAGATAAGCCACGTCATTGGAGGCATATTGGATGCAGGATGTACGACGTACGTAGGTTGAGGTAGAGTACTGCGCAGTCGCCACTCGCCAAGCCCACGCAGCTGCGGCGTAGTCGTCGCCTAGGCATCGAACGCCGTCAGCCGCTAGGTCTATCACGAACGCCCCACGCAGCTACAATGCAGGAGTGCGGCTGATGAAGTCAGCAAACTTCCTCGTCTTCGCGTAGCCACGCCATACAGGAGGAGCAGAAGACGGAGGCAGCTACATATTGAACATCCGATATTTAACATAAAATCGGATGTAGTTCACTCACCTACCTCCCTACATGAAAAGAAAATCACACTGAATCTGCTAAGTTACAAACCTATACACTACTCTTGTACATATCTATATGCAATCTCCCTTTCCATCTTCTCTACAAATAAAATTTTAAATTATTCTTTCCTTCCAAATTACTTATCCGATCTACCATCCAATTTCACCAATATATTCATTACAATTAAATCCTTACAATAAGATTTCATTTGATTATATTTCTGATAAAATTTATAAATATGATTATATTATTAATTGAAACATCTTTATATTATATGTGAAATAACCACTATAATTATTGAAACATTAGAAAATATTCATTGAAAAATCCCAAACAACACGTGCAGCATTTATAAATGAATTAGTGAAACATTAGAAAATACATATTGAAACATCCAATAATACCACGTGCAATATTCGCAAATATACCAGTGAAACTTCAGAATAATATTTATTGAAACATCGAAATAATGCCATGTGCAACATTTTTAAAAGATCCATGGCAACATAACATTCAAAATGTACTACATAGTCAAATTCTGATTGAAACATTTTTTCTCACACGTGAAACATCCAATTCCATCGGTTGAAACATATGTATTTTTTTCATCGGAATATCATCATGTCATCTTATTATAGAGATTTAATTGCAACTAATATAACAGTGTAATCGGATTGTAAATCGGATAAATAATTTTCATGGAAAAATCCTTTAAAGCTTAGAACTAGAATCTCATGCATGCACATACTCTTGGACTACTTGAAATCCAATAAATGTTAGCTGCATGCAAAAAAGAGATGCACATTTAATAAAAGGACTCATGCAGAGTCTGAGCCATCAGTTGAGCGTCCGATTCCGATTTTTTGTTGCGCGTCGAACACTTGATCACATGCATTCCCGCAGAGGACGTAGCTAGGTGTGGATGCTGACTTGCCGAGCCAATTCGGCTCGTTATCTGAACGAGCTAAAAGTGAAGTTTGGCTCGGCTCGTCAAAGTATTTGAACTGGCTTGTTTCAGCTCGGGAGCCAGTGACTAAAAGATAGAAGTTGGAAATCAACGAGCACAGGTACAGGTTCATCTTTTATCCTTGTATACATCGACACAACACTAAAAAAACAAAATTGCTAACCATATGTCGACATAAAATCTATCCTCAAATCTTGCAGATATTGGGCCACTAGATATGTTTTATGATTCGTGCTCCAGATACTTCTTCTCCAACTCCAACGACCTCCTCTTCTTCTTCGATGCTGGCGACAAGCCAAACTCCGGCGAAGGGCCGACGAATTAGGGTCTTGGGAGTGGGTGGGGGTGGAAGGGGGGAGTTTGTCGGCTTTAAAGGGATAGCCGTGGGAGGCAGCAGCCCTATAGTGGGCGGCGGATCTGGCGGGCTGAGAGGCGGCGCCGAAGCCGCAGGGTCGGAAGCGAGCAGTGGACCGGTGTTGGTGGCGGGGGCAAAGCGGAAGGACTATTAGGAGGAGACGGTTGGTGGTGGGCCTGGAGGTGGATCGGTGGTAGGTCATCAACGAAGACGGGGAAGACTCAGTATCGACTTCAGAGTTTTGGAATCGGCCGATAGGCATTATCAACCGCCAGTAGTTGTATTCTTCATGGATTCGGTTAAGGAAATTAATTAATTAAAGTAAGTTTAAAGAGGATGCGGCATGACAGTTTATCTATTAATTAGGCAGAGTTGTTAGTTTCCTTTTATCTCTAGGAAAGTGTGTTTAGTGTTCAATAAGAACTTTTATGTTTTTCTTTTATCTTTAGGAAAGTTTTGTTGTATCCGATATAGACTACTATCTGCCCATGGGTATAAATATGTACACTCAGGGTCCTGTAAATTATCTCTAGAGTAATACAACTACTCTCGGCGCATCGCCACCCTCTTTCTGAGGTTTTTACTTATCAACCGGTGGAATTTGGCACCTGACACGGGGCTGCATCGGCTTTTGATCTCTGGCGAAGAGGTAAGCACTATGTTCCATCGGACCCTGGTGAATATATCGGCTATATTGGCGTAGTTTAAGGCTGCATCGCTTCGATCTCTTGTATCGCTCTGATTTGGTTGATATATTTGCCTACATGATATTTCAAGTCTATTTTAATCGCATTGTGTTTAGAGACGCATCGGTTTAGTTGGGACTGTCTCGGTTAGGTCTGATCTTCTGTCTTAACCGATATATCTCTACAATCATAATATTGTTTTAAATAGATTTGTTATATCTATTACATTAGACAGATCTATCGGTTCATCAAGTATCAGATTATCATATACAATCTCGTGCTGTATCGGTCAGGTTCAATCTACTAGATTATTGTTGGTAATATAAATCTTGTTAAGTCGATAGGTTCATACTAATGTTTTATTGGAGTGCTAGTCGATGAGCTATCATATATGTTATATAATCCAGATTGATAATGTTTTCTACTTGCATCGGCCGATCTCCATCTAGGGTTTTGTCGATATCTGCTAGATTACTTTGTTGGCTTAGATTATATAATGTATCCACCACCCTGAAAATTAGTTAAAGGCTTGATTGTATAGATAGTATGTTTCTTTTCATACTTAGTGCTGCATCAGTTAAGTTTGATCTATTTCTAGCCTGCTTTTTGATTGCCAATAAGGGTTTCATCGGGGTTTCAGCCGATGAGTTATCTGGATGTTGCATCGGCTTACAAGGATTACTTACAAGTTGGTTTTAGCCGATGGCAACAAATGTTTCACTGTTTATTTAATCGTTTGGATTTAATGACATCGGATCTCCAACCGATGAATACTTTAACCTTCGGATCAACGCATATTCTATCATATCACTTATCGATATCGGCTGGAATCATTCCATCGGTTTATTAGCCGATTGGTTGTTTTATCTGCTGTTTACATATCTTATCAGTTGCAGGATCAAACTGACTGCCACGGCTTCATCTCATCATATTTTGGACTTGCACTGGAGCTAAGCAAATCTCCCAGGCCGTCGTGTTTTTACATCAACACGCCGTCTTGAGGAAAAGGAGAGGAGAGGGAGGGGGAGGGGGAGGAGGCTAGCTGGGAAGGGGGGCTCGCTGGCGCTGTTGACGCCTTCAAGCCAACCAACGATGCCGGGCGACGGAGCGAATCGCGTGCTACTGAGCGGTGGAAGGGTGAGGGGGGCACGAGGATGAGGTTTTTAGGGTTTGGTTGCTCTGTACGAATCTTAAACCAATCGGGTGGTCCAAAATTTGCAAGATTCCTAGTGAGGTTTTACGTCAAATTATGTATAGACAGTTCCCTAAGAAAAATTAGTAATTACAAGCACTAGGTCATCGACGACCACGATGAACCTACCATCCTCCTTCCTGGTGTATCCCGGCGAACCCCGCCTCCTCTGCGCACCTCGTCCTGGCACCTCCGTGAACCTAAAGCAACAAGCCATTGGGCGGTGTTGGCGGCGATCACGAGAAGCCGAGAAGGGAGGAAGCGCAACGATACTGCAAGATGGAGGGAACGCGAGCACGACGATCGATGGGAGCTAACAGTGCGAGCACTGCGGCTGCGGGAGCGCGAGGCCACGAGCAGCGGGGGAAGGGTTAGATGGAGTCTAAATTGGGTGGATCTAGGAATGGATTGATGGATAAAAAAATTGCAACCAGGGTTCGTTGTGCTCTTATTGGGCCTACATGGACCATGTAGAAAATTGGATCGCTTGTCTGGTGGAGAGATGTGCTCATACACCACTAAATTGGGATGTTGGTCCGTTGATGGCCTAACTCGTTAAGCTCGCAAGCCAGCTCGTTATGGCTAACGAGTTGAAACAACAGTTTTGCTCGTTAGAAAAGTGCAACGAGAGCCGGTCAAGTCGAGTCAAATTTGTCACGAGTCAAACGAGCTAACGAGTCACGAACTTTTCGTCCAGCCCTAAGGCATAGCATAGGAGGGTAGAATTAGCACTGCACGACTATTCAGTCTTCAGGCCTTCCGGGGGAAAAAATACATTTCGCGGCTGTGGTTGCAGTCTATCTGATTGGTCGAGTTCAAGAAAGGGGTAAGAGAATTTTGGCCATGGCGTAGATATTGCCATATTAGTACTAGCTGCAGTAGGATGCCAATTTGCGAGTTGTGTCTCTGCCTTCTTCGTTCAAGCGTCCATCCGTTTCACTGTCATCTTGCAATCACCATTAATTCTGTGAGTATTGTTTGCCTACTCTTAGCTGTTCTAATAGAAAAGTCCCATCTCTTCATCAAACAAGCAAGCAAGGGTGCAGCCTTCTGTTACTGATGCTATCCGACACAAAGAACAGAGGGTGTAATGGCGAATTGAATCCATTGCCCCCATGATACAATACAAATCGAATGCATCGAACAATGAATAGTAAACACCATGTCAGAGTCTGAAGTTAATACCCCCTCCGTGTTCACAGTCTGCGTGCGAGCAGCCCACCGTTGCCGGCTTGCGGCCACCCACGCTGTGCGGCTCCGAGATGCAATTGAAATAGATCATCACGTACTGTCGCTGCAAGACTTTGGCCACTCTCACGGCGTGGTTAACTGGTTACTCGGTCGCTTTCTGCAATCGCAAATATGCTGTGCTAGATTGCCAGTGGCATACTTGCATGTTGCTCTGAGTGTACTGTGCAATTACGGTGGACGCTGGTCGTCGCTCTTACCGGGGGCCTTGGTCTCTTGGACACCGGTTCAGTTCTTCGCCTATGTACCTATATGTAAGGCTCTTTACTGGGTCCTTGGAGACCGGCTAACATCGATGGGAACGTTTGATGGATCCAACTATGTACGGCGTGTACGTGAGTGGCCTCGTAGGCCGTGGTTTCCCTCCGTTTCAGCCGCATTTCACTTCTCGACCGGCACCTGCTGCCAAGTGCCAACCTACCAACCGCACGGCCGCACTACTCCGGTGTTTGACCGCTTCGTGTTCTTCCTCCGGCTCGGTGCTGCTTGTGAGCTGGGTATAAATAGAGTTCTGAACTCCTGTTTCCTGACCATCTACACCGTGTACACGCCATTGACCGGGGCTATTGGCAGCTGAAAAGTGAAAACCGCATTTGATGCGAGCTCCCATATATTGCTGAGAACTGATCGGTGATCACTTTTATGGATATGGTTGATTAAGGTGTAACGCATCTCACATTCACTTCTCACGCCGACGTCTGTCTACTTCGGGTTTGCTGCCACGGAAGAATTTGGACCATGCATACGCATCAGAGGAGAACAGAGGTGTGCATCAGAATTCAGAGAAGAACAGATATGAGCTGTTCTCCAGCTCCGTATACTCGATTTCTATCTGTCCTAGCGGCCATATTGAGATTGGATCGAGTAGCAAGTACTAGCAGCTAGCATTAGCACGGATGAAAATACAGTGAAATTCGGTCCGCTCGTCCGGTACCTATCAGTCCTGTAATGTTGACCCCACTAGCTCCTCGACGACCTTTCCTTATCGTGATGTGGCCTTGTGTTCATCCGGGATGTAATGCTAGCTCATTCATTGTGACAGGCTACTCACTCACTCGGTCAAAGTGTCAAACCGGACCATATTCCCAAAATGATAGCGATTGTTATGGCGCCATTCAATTCCCCTCCGAATTCTCCTTCGCTCCGAGAAACCGGCTCAATTCTTTTCCCAGGAAGGAGAGATGTATGAGCAGGTAGATTCTCACTAGCTACAAGCCGTGTGCGGGTCTCTGCGGTTACACGCCAAGGAGTGATGCTGTGATAGGTAAACATGTAGCAGCAAGGCGTGGTCACCGCCCTGTCCCTGCTGCGCCCCTCCACTCTGCAGCATCTCGCATTCTCGCCCCCTCTATTTGTACATATGCCCATGTCGTTTCATTCCTGTTCTCCCACTTTGCAAATTTGCTACTCGTTTAGGCCACTGACCACTCTCCTCTCTTACGTTCCTCTGCCGCCATCGCTGCCCATCTCCAACCTTAGCTCCAAGGAGAACCAGCTAGCTCCTAGCTAGCTGCGCCGTCTCTAGTAAACTAGGGTGACGCATGGAGGAAGCTACTAGCAGCTAGCTTACTCTCCAATCTCACTGCTTCACAAAGAAGCTTCTCTTTTCTTTTACTGTTCAGGAGGCTTCACTCTTCTCGGCAACCTCTCCCCAATACAAACTTGCTGGCTGTAACGAGATGGTCTCATGGCCGTGAGATCACCTCACCAAGCATTCCTAGTGGCCATGATTCTGGTGAGCTTCCTTCTCGGAGCAGCAGCCGGCATCCGCAGCACGACGCTCTCGTCTTCTCAGGTATTGCAGTTATTACTTGTTTGATTGTTTCAGGCGTGCGTACGTTACTACGTTAGGTAGCTTCTGTTCGCACCTGATGCGCATTGCGTTTGCTGTGTGCAGAACCTAGCGGAGGACAAGTCGCGGCTGGGGTCGACGCCGCCGAGCTGCCACAACCGGTGCAACGCGTGCAACCCCTGCACGCCCGTCCAGGTGGCGGCGCTGCCGGGGGTTAGCCTCCAGGCGAGCGCCGCCGACCGAGTTGAGCTCGCCGGCTTCGCGCAGTACTCCAACTACAAACCGCTGGGTTGGAAATGCCGCTGCGCCGGCCGCCTCTTCGACCCCTAGATGTTTGTCTACTTAGATAAATTCTCGACGGGCGCTCCGCCTCTGTAATATGAATGTACTATGCTAGATGAGCATCAGGCCATCATCCTCCATGGTCAGGTTTTGGTTGGTTAATCTGCTCTGCTCCCTCTCCACTCTTCAAGGTTGCAACCACAGTTTCTCATTGCAATTTTTTTGTTGTGTTGAGTACCACCTTAACTAGCACATGTAAGAGTGATTGGGAGCAGTAACTTTTGTGTAGAGTAGAGTGTAGTACTCCTAGCTAGTAGTAGTAATGCTGTGCTCATGAGTGTTAAAAAGGCAAGGGCAAGCCTGCATGGCTGCATGTGACTCACTCTGATGAATCTGATGAAATCCTGAATCCACCATCACAAGGTTTTTGCGCCCCCACGTACAGCGGCGATCTGAATTAGCGCCCTTGACCGGGTCTCGATCACGTCCGAAAAAGCCGTGGAGCCCTGGCCCCGCCGTGATGATTGATTGATTGCCCTGTGGTCTCGTTGTAATCTTGCGTGAGGTGTGTATGTGTGGCGCACGGTGGCGGATCACGTTTTTGAACCTGATCGATGACCGTATCTCGGTACGATTTCCGGTCACTCGTCATGTGTTTATTAATTGAGGTGTCCCCCCGGTGGTGCGGTGCGGCCCCTCTCTCTCACGTATGGGGCTCGCCACGCTTGGAAGCACCTGCGGAGGCGTTGTTCTTGTCGGGCCTCCGCTGTAGCGGCGCACAGGCTTAGGTGTCCCCCCGCGCCCGCCGTGCAGTGGCCGGTAGTGACGACGACGCAGGGTTGCCCTGACAGTTTTTTCAAAAATAAATAAATAAATCATGGGTATCTTCAGACTTGTGACGCACGAGTAGTGTTCTGCGTTCTCCGTCTCGTGAGTGATAGAAGCGTGTCAAGAGAGGACAGGTGCAAACCTAGCACGTTAATTATGCTACGTGTAGAAATTGCTTATGTTGGTATTTCTGTACAGATCAGAAAAATCAATTTCAGCAACCTAGACAGTCCACTTTTTTTTGGGAGATGAATTCAGCAACTCATCAGGCGGTCGACGGTGGTTAGGCCTTCGATGGACTCTTTCTCCGCCCGTCAGTTTACACCGGTTGTCACTACGGAGTCCGGAGAGAAAGCCCATCGAAAAAGTAAGGCCCACGAAACGTAGACCCAACCAGCGCTGCAAGCCTGCACGACCTTATGCTCTCGTTTAGTACCACCTCGACAATTCGACGCGATGGGGGTGGGAGCGCTCCCTATATAAGATACGGCTGGTGCTCCGTTGTAACATACTTACCTGGACGGGGTCAACGGGCGATCAAGAAGCCCCGTGGCCTAGGCCAATGGCCCACATTGCACATAGTGGGCGCGTTGGCTTACCATCTCCCCAAGTGGGAGAGTGGACGTCATAATTTGTGATAGAGGGGGTACGCGTTCGCGCGGCCCCTGCCAATTCTTTGAAATTGAGTTTTGGTCGTATTTCTTAGAGCGGTCTATCGAATTGCTTAACGTTCTTGTCCCAGTTCCTCTATTCTGGATCTGGTTGTCGAAGGGCTAATCTTACTATTAAAAGAAACGTGGCTAGAAATACACTATTAAAAGAGGAGTAGAACCTAATACGTAAATAAAAAAAAGAAATTTCTAAAATTAGGAAAGAAATACGTCATTAATTAAAATCCGGAATAAAAATATAAATTTCTAAAATTAGGAAAGAAAAATAGAGTTCACGAAGTAACACAATTTTAAAATAAAAAATATTGAAATAACAATTAATCCATCTAAAACACGACACAAGATTAGGTTAATTAGAATTCAAAATAAAAACAAATAAATTAAGAAATTAGAAAGATTAGGTTAATTAGAATTCAAAATAAAAACAAATAAATTAAGAAATTAGAAAAATAAAAATAAGAGTTCAACTAGAAATACAATTTATAAATAACTAAAATTTCTATAAAAATAAATTATTAAAAGAATAGACTATATAGAACATATGATGAGATTAATTAAAATTCGGAATAACAAATACAATTTCTAAAAATAGAAAAATAATTATAAGAGTTTAACTAGGAAAACAATTTACAAATAAAAAATATCAAAATGAAAAATATAGGTTTTTCGAAAAGAATAATTCATCCAGAACACAACGATATCAAATAATAATAAAAAAGGGAAAAACAATAGGTCTATAAAGGAGTAAAGTGGTGGTAGTTGGCACGATTCTAGAGGAGTGACAACGGACAAGCCATTAAGCAACACGGTCATGACAGTTGGTAGGATTCTAGAAAGTAAAAAAATAAACCCCCAATAATAATCATTTCAATTTTTAAAATCTTAATGACAATAAAGAGAGGAGGCAACGGGCGGGTCACGTGTAGAGGAATACAGTGGCAAAGCCGCTAACGGTTTAGCGCGACTTCTAAAATGTAAAAAATGAACCCAAACAATAATTATGTTTGATTTTTAAAATCGCAATGATAATAAATAGAGGGGTCAGCGGAGGGGCCGTAGAGGAGTACCGTGGTGGTGTTAGACGAAACTTTAAAATATTATAAAAACAAAACCCAACAAGATAATGAAATCTAAAACATAAATGGTGTAATTTGTAAAGGTTTCATGGAATATGAATATAAATAGTGATAGATCGACAGACAAATAAAGGTCTGACAAATGAGTAAAGGGTAGCGACCGAAGCGACTTCAAAACTATGAAATTAGAAACACGTAGATGATAAAGTTCGGTCTTTCAAAATCCTAAGATAATGAGATAGATATTTAATAAATTTTAAATAAAATGATATGTAAAAAAAAATAATTTTGTATGGGTGCTAGCCGCGTAATTGCGCGGGCCACCCAACTAGTTAGAATTCGAAATAAAAAATAAAATAAAATTCTGAAATTAGAAAATTAAAAAAGAGTTTAACTAGAAATACAATTTATAAATAACTAAAATTCGTAATAAAAAATAAAGACTATTAAAAGAATCGACCATATTAATTAAAATTCATAATAACAAATAAAATAGATTTCAAAAATAAAAAATAATTATAAGAGTTCAAGTAGGAATACAATTTACAAATAAAAATTATTAGAGTAAAAATATGGATTTTTCAAGAAGAATAGTTAAGCTAGAACACAACGATATTAAATGAAAATAAAGAGGAGAAAACAATACACCTGTAAAGGACTAAAGTGGTGGCAGTTGATGGGACGTATAAAACTATAAAAATATAAACAAATCCCTAAGCAGTACGGTCGCGGTAGTTGACGGGATTCTAGAAAGTAAAAATAAACCCCAATGATAATCATGCTCAATTTTTAAAATCTCAATGACAATAAAGAGGGGAGGCAGCGGATAGGTCGCGCGTAGAGGAGTACATTGGCAAAGGTGTCGAGGATATAGTGGAATCTATAAAAGTAAAAAACTGAACCCAAATGGTAATTATGTTCGATTTTTAAAATCCCCATGGTAATAAATAGAGGATGCAGCGGAGGGGCTGTAGAGGAATACAGTGGCGATGTTTAATGGAACTTTAAAAAAGATATACAAAACAATGAACTCTAAAAACTAAATGATCTAATTTTTAAAGGTTTCATGGAAGATGAATATAAATAGTGATAGTTGAACAAGCAAATAAAGGGCTGACAAATGAGTAAGGGTAGTGACCAAAGTGACTTTTAAAGACTATAAAATCAGAAACACGCTGATGATAAAGTTCGGTGTTTCAAAATCCTAAAACAACAAGATAAATATCTATCAAATTTTAAGTAAAATCATATATAAAAATAAATAATTTTGCATAGGTGCTAGCCGCGTAATTACGCGGGCCACCCAGCTAGTTCTTCGGAGTTCAATAATTTCTCATAGCAGTCTATTGAATTGCTTAATGTTCTGGTCCCAATTCCTCCATTTGTTATGGATCAATATGTTGAGGAATAAGTCCAATTTCACTCCCGCCGAATCTAATTCATATCCCTAAAATATAATACCGGATATCTTCAATCCCCAATTTTTAAGACCGGTTCAATTTAACTCTCTCAACAGTTTTGTCGTAACGTTTCGTTCACGTGGTATCCCAGTCATCAAATAAATTTTAGAAAATAAAGTGGGACCACCTGTCAGCCTCTTTCTCTACTAACCTCTCCCCCCGCCCCCCTTGATGAGTCCGGCCCAGGTGGGGTTGGACGAAAGCCCGACACACCGATCCGGATTCCCCGAA
The DNA here is from genome assembly GCA_000573905.2 of Oryza punctata. Taxonomy (NCBI): domain Eukaryota; kingdom Viridiplantae; phylum Streptophyta; class Magnoliopsida; order Poales; family Poaceae; genus Oryza; species Oryza punctata. Next base: position 38,215,687 of record CM002489.2, on the reverse strand, counting down.
TCCCGCAATCTTAGCACCATACCCCGAAGCACGACACACTGATCCGGATTTTTTCAAACCCCACAATCTTAGCACCGCAACTTCGACGCACCCACTCGGAGAAAGGCCCAATCACCCTAAAAGACTAGTCTGATAGGGGAAGGGTGGCTCTCCCCTTTAAGGTGGCTTCCTCCTCCCAAGCTAAGCAAGGTGGGATTATTCAGAGGCTCACACGGTCACCGCCCGACTACAACTGGGCCACTCGGCCCATCTTGTTGCGTCTTTGCCAGCGGGTAATAATGGAGGATGTCCTCATCACCCCTCCCTCTCTGGCTCTCTCTCATCCCCTTTCTTCTTCACGGTGCCCAGCGCAGGACGGCGGTGGGCGAAGGAGCTCGAGAAAGTTGAGGAGCGGCGCAGGCACGCGGGGTCAGCTGTCCTGCCACTGCAAAACCAGGCGGCGCAGGTGCAGGAGCAGATAGCTGGGCCCCTGCCAAGCACCACAACGCATGCAAGCACGAGCAGTCGAGCACCACTGCCACAACGAATCGGGACGCGTGAGGCGGCCATGCCACGGCCCACCACACGGAGCGTCGCCTCGACGAGGCAGCTTGCCTCCCCGCCTCTCCGCCGCTCCCAAGGCTTATCCGCTTTACCCACCCTAATAGAAATAATTTTCGTTGCCGGATTCGTTGCTAGTTTTTTCAGTTCAAATAAAGCATCTGAGTCGTGCTGCGTTCACGGCAGATGAGTAGGATACTGACTTAGCAATTACTTTGGTTTTTAGTTAGCGTTTTTTCAGCAGTGGCTAAGATAGCGCTGATCGATCGTGGGATGGCACGGTTAAGTCGGATCGGTGCGATTTTGGCTAATGTTTCCGTTTTGTAACAAACTCCTGGAGTTCGGAGTATAAATAATAGAAGAGAACCGAGAAAAGCTGATGATGGTTACGCAGCACAAAACTCTGTTTTTCCTCTGTTCTTCAGAGCGTGAGTGATACACAGAGCTGGGTCGTGAGGATTGAGAGATAGGTTAGCCAATTACAACAAGTGGAATCAGAGCGGTTCAGTGCCAATTCTGCGGCCATGTCGAGTGATGACGGAAACCCACGGTACACCCCGCCGCCGCGGCGTCCAGGTGGTGGCGGAAGCGGCAGCTCAAGCGCCGGCAACGACGGGCAGATTGTGATGCAGCAGGCGCAGCGGGAGACAGGCATGCCACTGCGCTACCCCGTCCTAACGTGAACCAACTACACCGACAGGGCACGGTTGATGCGTGTGAATTTGCAGGTGCTAGGCCTATGGACGGCTGTTGATCCGGGCTACGCCGAGTTCAGGGAGGACTGGCAGGCGATGGCGGCTCTTCTTCAGGCAGTCCCCAAGGAGATGTTGCGCCCTTTGTCCAAGAAGGATACCGCCAAGGAGGTTTGGGACTCGATCAAGACGATGCGCGTCAGGGTGGATCGTGTCCGGGAGGCGCGCGAGCAGGCGCTGCGCTCTCAGTACGAGGCCATCCAGTTCAAGGTTGGCGAGACTGTGGAGGAGTTCGCTCTCCGGCTGCACGCGCTCGTCATCGACATCCTCAGCGACAAACACATGTTGAAGAAGTTGCTGCGAGTGGTGCCACTGCACTATCGTCAGCTTGCCATGTCGATTGAACAACTGCTTGATCTTAAGACCATGCCACTGAAGGAGCTGGTTAGGCGTCTTGCTGCCATCGAGTCGTACAAGCCCGTCGGTGCGGCTGACGAGGCACAGGGTGGCTTGGTGCTGCTCACTGAGGAGAAATGCTCTGCCCGGATGAAGAAGAAGAAGAAGGAGCAGCAGGACACCTCCCCTACCACAAACATCACTGGCTCATCGTCCAGCCCAAAGAAGCCATGGTGCGGCAAGCGCGGCGGGCAAGGGCGCTTTGGCGAGGGTAGCTCTGGCAAGGATGATGGCGCACCGACGGTGCCGCGTGATAGATCGATGGTTCGCTGCTACAATTGTGGCAACCTCGGTCATTTCGCCAAGGAATGCTGCAAAGCGCACCGCGAACGGTGCCAAGAAGCCCATGTCGCCGAGGCTCAGAAGGAGCCAGTACTGCTGCTGGCGACAGCGACCGCCATGGTCACCGCGAGCGCCCGGAGCCAAACGAAATTTTTTATTGTTGGTTGATGACAAGTCTCGATAGATGTGGATTGTGCTGCTCGCCACCAAAGATCAGGCACCGGAGGTGATCAAGAAGGTGCAGGCTCAGGTGGAGCTCGAATGTGGACACAGGTGTTGATGCAAAAAACACACACTGGTCTGAGAGATTTGCTTTATCTAGTGCAGGTCCAAAACTTGCTTTCGGGTTCAAAGGGCGTGGCAGTTGATTTGATCCTGCAATCAACAAGATAAAACATGCAAGTTTATTAGTAGATGATAGTCATTCGGCCAGTTAGCCGATATCATGTTGTGATCTAACCTAGCCAATGCAATATAGCATGGATTGGCTGTAAGGTATGTTCAACGATAAACTAACCCTAAATTTGGTACATCGGCTGAAAATATCAGTGTTATATAATCTATAAATCAATATTACTTTAGAAACCAGCAATTGGGATAGATCGGACTTAACCGAGATAGTATAAATTATCCAAGTCTAAAATAACATGAAATAACGATTATACGTACTCATGTCATAGCCGATGTTCAGATTTAAGCATGTATCAGCTATAGCTCCGATACAACCTTATACTAGGATATTCTCTTGCAACAAATATATTCAACTATTACCAATCAGATTGATAGTAAGTCCAATATATTTGTATTAGATTAGATCCTGATATAAGGGGCAGATATAGCATATTAAACAAAGCATGAAACTATGGAAAACAACTATATCAGATAAGATCGGCTGAAACTCTGATACTAACCTTATTAACAACCATAAAGCAAGCTAAAGACTATGATTCTAAACACGACTTAATAGATCAAACTTAACTGATGCAGCATTAAGTATGAAAAGAAGCATAATATCTAGACAATCAAGCCGACAGCTGCCTTTTCGGGATGGTGGATACATTATATAATTCAAACCAACAAGTCAATCTAGCCGTTATCAACGAAACCGTAAATAGAGATCGGTCGATATGGACAGATAGCATTGTCAATCTAAATTATATGATATATATGATAACTCCGAGATTTACAAGATACAATTAGTGTCATAAAGATGTAAGCACTAATTCCAATAATGCAAACCACCATAACAAGACCTACCTTTTCACCGAAGATCAAACTGATGCAGCTCGACTTGAAAGTAAGAACTCGTCGAAAGTAGAAAAGTAAAAGGTTTGGCGATGCGCCGATATTGGTTGAACTGTTGTTACTTTATTCATAAGATCTTGGGTCTATATTTATACTCGAAACTTCAAACATTGTCCAAGATGGACACGACTCATATTGTCCTAATACAAATCTATCTAGCAAACAAGTCTCTTAGGTGGACTCTTACCGAGAATATCTATAAGGAAATTACAGATAATCCTAATTAATAGATACATTTGCCAATTCTGGACTCTATCCTTTTCTGGCAACATCGTCTCAAACTCTCCCTCGAACCCGATATTGATCCTGCATGCAATATCGGCCATATCGGCTATCCAGATTAGACTCGGTTCCAGCCGATGCGCACTCTGTTTCTGAGAATCCCGCATATCTTCAATTCCGCTTCGAATTTGGGCTTCGTTTCCGATTCATATGCTTGCTAAATTTCATCATCAACACATGCCCCCCAATTCCGAAGTATTATATAATGCAATGGAATTATCTCTTCGATCCCGCAAAAATCTAGGGTTTCCCCTGTGACCGTTACACACATAATTTCATAAATACCAACCGCCTTTCCGGAGTTTTCACGGTGTTGTTGACGACCAAATTTGGTAATTCAAGTATCGGAGATGAAGATAGTATCAAAGAAGAATCGAAGAGCTTAGATCGTACCGGAAACAGAGTGAAAATCGGCTGTAGTCCGAATCGGCTATGGACAGGATCGGTAGGATCAGAGTTGGATAGGGTAGCCGATTGAGCCGGTTTCAGTAACGTGACTCGGTATACGTCATCGGGTTATGTTAGAGTCATTCATATGGATTGCCATGTATGGATAGAGTCCTGAGGAGGCAATTGTATTTATTAATTAGGTTATTTTATGTAATTTCCTTATAGATATTCCCGGTAAGAGTCCGCCTAAGGGACTTGTTTGTTAGTTGGATTTGTATTAGGTTAATATGAGTCGTGTCCGTGATGGATAATGTTTGTATTTTCGGGTATAAATATAATCCCGAGGTCTTGTAAATAACAAGAACACACGTTCAATTAATCTCTGCGCATCGCCACCTTTGTTTTCTACTTTTCGACAAGTTTGTGCTCTCGAGTCGTGCTGCATCAATTTGATCTTCGACAAAAAGGTATATCTTGTCATGGCGATTTGCATCATTAGGACTAGTGCTTACATCTCTATGACACTCTAGTTCTATGTTGTGAATCTCCGAGTTGTCATATACATTATATAATTTAGATCAACAATGCAATCTACTTGCATTGGCTGGATCCTTTTTAGGGTTTCGTTGATATCGGCTAGATTACTTTGTTGGTTTAGATTATATAATGTATCAACCATCTTGAAAAGATGATCATCGGCTTGATTCTCTAGATACCATGTTTCTCTGTATACTTAATGCTGCATTGGTTAAGTCCAACCTATTAAGTCGTACTTAGAATTATGATATCTAGCCTGCCTCATGATCATTAATAAGGATAGTATCGAGGTTTCAGCCGATCTTACCTGATATAAATGTTTTACATTGTTTTATGCTTTGTTTAATGTTCTATATGTGCCCCTTATATCAGGATCTAATCTAATATAAATATATTGAGCTTAATACCAATTTAATTGGTTATAGTTGAATATATTTATTACGAGAGAACATCCTAGTATAAGGTTGTATCGGAGCTATAGCCGATACATACTTAAACCTAGATATCGGCTATGACATAAGTATATATAATCATTATCTCATATTATCTTTAGACTTGAACAATTTATACTGTCTCGGTTCAGTCCGATCTATCCCAATTGCTTATTTCTAAAGTAACATTGATGTATTGATTATATAACATTGATCTCTACAACCGATATACTAGTTTTAGGGTTAGTTCTATCCAATGACTACACCTTACAGCCGATTCATGCTTTATTGCATCGGCTAGGTCACATACGATATGAAATCGGCCATCAGGCTGATTGTCTATCGTTTTCTAATATTATTTGCATATTTCTTCTTGTTGATTGCAGGATCAAATCAACTGGCACGCCCTTGAAACCTAACAACTAATTTTGGACCTGCACTGGAGTTAAGCAGATCTCCTAGGCCAGTGTGTGCTTTTTGCATCAACAGGCGTTAACTCTGTTTTCACCGCTTAAGCCACCAAACTCCTCCGCTAACTCCGGCGATTGCTCTCTTCTCCTCCGGCAACCGCATCGACAAGCCCGCTCCCGACGACGATCTTCTACGCACCAATGGTGTCTTCATCGAGCCCATCAAGCGCTCCAACCAAGGAATTCCCCGAGGTAAGTTCTATCGGCTCAAAACTTATTTCGTGCCTTCTTATTTACTTTCTGTCCTCAATCTATCCTTTTCAATCTGTAGCACCTAGTTCACCAAGTAGCCATTCCAAGTCTGAAAGATTCCAGCCACTTCTTCTTGGGTCCAATAGGAGATATAGATCCAACTTCCATAATTAACGCAGAGACAGAAATGATCCCTTTTAGACAGTCAAACCCGTCCTTAGCTCACTGGACAACCACCTTCAGATCCTAGCCTTCTCAAGTAGATGGATGGACTAATTGGTATAAGAGAATTGCAGCAAGCAAATAAGACCACTGGGACGAGATAGGAATAGCCCAGTGTTTATCTTTGTCCATAGCCGACATGAAAATAGATGAGCCGATGCTATCCTCTGCTGCATACTTCTGGTCTGATACCATGAACACCTTTATGTTCAATCATGGGCCAATGACCCCCACTTTGCTTGATATCACCATGATTACTGGTCTGGATACTACCACATCGGTTAATCCCGTCAGCTTAAAAACCAAGGGCACTCATAGGTTCAAAACCAAAAACATTGGGGTTGGTCAGGCTTCATTACAAAGAACATAGGAACAGGCCCAGTATCAGCTAGAGAGCACACAACTTTTCTCTTAATGTGGTTAGACACATTTCTCTTTTGTGGCTCTACCTGTGGTTCAACAGCCAACTGGCAACACCTAGCCGAAGCCATTGTATCAAAGAAACAATTCCCTTTGGGCAAATATCTACTAGGTGCAGCATGTCAGACTTTGAGTCAATCATCGGCTAAACTTATCATGGACTCAAGTGTCAGCACAGGCGGTCCCTGGTGGTTTGTGTAATTCTGGCTCATCCTGCACACCTTAAAGGTTGCATTAAGACCATCACTTAATGAAGCAGAATTTTCATCCTTAGCCGATCCAGACAGTGATAATGAATCTAGCCCAATGCGCAGATGTATGTCCTTTGGAGAGGCAGCCACCAGCTACACTGGTTAAGGTCCATCGGCTGAGCATTTCCAGAATTGGTTTGGAAACTGTTATGATGGATTTCCAAGAGACAGCAGAATCTGGTTTGCTTATGAGTCCTTCCTCCAATATGAACTGCCAGCCGATTTCAGATTAGATGAACTTACTGATGAAAGATTTGAGAAACCAAGAGAAGTCCTGACTGCTGCAATCTCCCCCTGCATCTTTCCTACTGGCATATCTCAAGGGAGAAACATACAGCCATCTTATGATTTCTATCATCCGATGGTAGCAGCAAGGTAACTTGGCATGGGACAACTTCCCATCGGCTTGTACTACTCTGACAAGATTCAAACCAGAGGAGAAATTGTATCGGCTCTGATGATGGACAAACTACTAAATATACCTGGTCCTCCCCTCGGCAGTATTGACAGATTCAATATCACATTGATGAGAAGCATACTATTTGATAGATGGTGGTCTGAATGGAAAACTTACATATTCCATCTATCGGCTCAAACATACCTTGTCAAGATGTTACGAGACCTGGCTCCTCAAGTAAGTTATTTTCTTTCTCAACCTTTATCTTTATTTCGTCAATCTCTTGACACTCAATATTCTCCATTTCCTCTTGCAGACATCAGATTCACCTCCTCTCATCAGCAGAAGTGGCAAGCCGATAGAGTATGCCGCAACAAAATTCCCTAACAGTTGTGGTCCAGCTCCTTCTGCCATCGGCTTCAATGCCCCTAAGACAGCTACCCTACTCCAGGGTCAATTCAAAGAGCCGATGCAAGCAGGTGATAAACGCAAAAGGACAAAACAAGCTGCCATTAAACCATCTATCACTCAGAAGCCCAACAAGAAACAAAAGAAGGCAGCCGATGAAGATACCCCTCAAGACCAAGAAGTAGAAGAATATCTGAAAGAGATCGAGATGGAGGAAGCCATTAATGAAGCAGCTGCTCAAATCAGTGAAACTGCCGAGGTTACAATACCCAGAGCCGATACTCCACTAGCTGTCCAATCCAAGCCTATCAAGACTCCAAGTCCTCCAAAACGTCACCCTCGAAAAGCACAGGTACAAATATTCTAACAGCCATCTATTCCTCTTTATAATTCATGATTCCTAACTTAACTATTCCTTTCAGCCAAAGAAAAAACAAGTTGTCGTTAGAAGAAAACCAACTCCACCACCAGCATGGGTAATTTTTACCCATCTAATTTTTAATTTCACTTGTAGCCGATACTGAACAACACTTGTTATTTTTTCAGCCTCCTCAACTTTCATCTCCTCATCAACCCTCAAGTGAACATACTCCATCGGCTGCAGCAAGCCGTCATGACGAAGAAATCATCGTTGCAACTCCAACTCCTCAAATTCCTGTAAGTATACATTCAAACTTTATGTATATCAACTAATCCTGACATCATCACTTAACAATATTCCCTTATCTTCAGCTCTTAGCCGATATGTTTTCCTTCGATATCAAGCAATTCTTAGATGAAGAAGAAGAGGAAACAACCAGCAAGGCCACTTCCTCTGTAACTGCAGAATTAAAGAATAAGCTAACCGATATTGCCGAACGGCTCAGTGCTTCTCTGGATGCATTGGTTGTAGATTGTGGGCCAATTAGGGCAAGATTCCAAGAAATCGAAGATCAAATCCCTGATGAACTCATTGACCTGGTCTCTCCACCAGTCTTTCTTGAGCAACATTGCTTCAAACTCGAGAGAGCCAGACAAAGGATTGCTGATCGGCTGGAACGTTCTGCTCTTGAAGCTACCATTCAAACCAACCGACAACAAATCAACGACGAAAAGACTAAGTTAGATGAGTTGAAAGCTGGCCCAAGCTCAACACAACAGAACATTGAGAGATTGAAAAAGAAAGAAGCCGATTTGCTAGCACAACTTGAAGCTTGCAGAACTGAAATAGCATCTGAAGAGCAAAAGCTAGCTGATCTACCGAAAGCCATTGAAGTTCAGAAAACAAAGCTGAAGAAATCTGTCAAGCATCTATCTTCTTTGAGCAAATCCCTTAAACCAATCCCTGGTACAGATGCAGCCGATGCTCAAGCAATAGATGAAGTAGAACAGATTAGACAGAAAGCAATATCAGCTATCTAGAAATATCTATCATAATGTAATGAATACTTCAGTTGTAAACTTTTGCTTCTATGTAATTATAACTTTATCATTGTCGGCCATTGAGCCGTTTTAAACTCCAGTACACTCTGTTGTCGGCCATCGAGCTGAATGAGCTGATTAATCTTGTCTTGTAAAATTTGCTCAAAAATTTTCTGCTCTCAAAAATCTCCAGTATTTTAACCTTTCATGCCCCCAAGTTTGTAGTAGGGAACACACTGCTGCAAACTTAAATAGAATATTCTATGGACGATAAAGATATTGGCCATCTAAAGGCGATGTAACCGCTTCGGCTGTGAATCATACATCGGCATAACACAACCGATTATGAACCAATCCATACACTTGGGTAGTATTTCTTCAAATATTTCCCATTAAGAGCGCATCCAAAAATTTCTCCATCAAGTCCATTTAACATATAAGCTCCTTTAGAAACACACTTATGAATCTGAAACGGTCCTTCCCAATTCGGTGACCACTTCCCAAATTTCCTATCTCGTGCTCCTATCAGCAACACCAACTTCCAAACAAGCTCATGTTCCTCAAAAGACTTTGGCACAACCTATTTATTATAATGTCCGGCAACCCTTTCTTTGTCCATTCTAACCTTTTCAAGAGCACGTAATCTAGATTGAACCAAATCTTCTGACTCATCAACCATTACATTACAATAATCATCAACAGTTAATTCATCTTGCAAAGAAATCCTTCTAGAGCCGATGTTAGTTTCGCATGGTAATACAGCTTCATGCCCATAAACCAACTGATATGGAGGAACTTGAATAGCACCATGACAAGCCATCCGATAGGACCACAACGCTTCAACCAATATGGTATGTCACTTCTTAGGATATTCAGCAATCTTTCTCTTAACCAACTTCATCAAACTTTTGTTAGATGCTTCAGGCTGCCCATTAGCTTGTGAGTAATATGGAGAAGAATTCAACAACTTGATTCCCATGCTATCGGTAAACTGAACAAACCCATCAAACACAAAAATAGACCCTTGATCAGTTGTAATTGTCTGAGGCAAATCAAATCTGTATATAATACGCTCTTTAACAAACTCTATGGCATCTTTGCTATCAACTTTCTTCAAAGGAATGATCTCAACCCACTTGGTAAAATAATCAGTAGCAACCAATATAAATTTATGCCCTTTACTTGATGGTGGATTGATCTGGCTGATCATATCAATACCCCAACCTCTGAACGGCCATGGCTTGATAATCGGATTCATAGCCGATGCTGGTGCTCTTTGAATAGCTCCACACTTCTGACAATTTTGACATCCTTTATAATATCTAAAACAATCCACCAGCATTGTCGGCCAAAAATATTCTACTCTTCTAATCAGCCACTTCATCTTATGAGCCGATTGATGAGTCCCACATATTCCTTCATGTACTTCGCACATGACTACCTTTGCTTCTTCCAGGCTAAAACATCTCAACAAAACTACATCAATGGTCCGATAGTACAACGTATCATTCAACAAAACATACTTGAGAGCTTTATATCTTAATTTCCTGGAAACCGATTTAGAAGGATTCTTTAAATATTCAAATATCTCAAACCTTCAATCATCAGCTGGCAGACATGCAACTTCAAGCTCAAAATCCTTCATCATCGGCTTGTAACATGATGCTCCCTGAGCTAGATCGTTAGCATCAATATTTTGCTCTCTAGGAATATGCTTCAAAGTAACTATCCTGAAGGTCTTCATCAACTCTTGACACTTCTCATTATAAACCATCAAGACATCATTCTTGCACTCATACTCTCCAGATAATTGACTGATCACCAACAATGAATCACCCATGATTTCAACAGCATCGGCTTCAACCTCCTTCAACAACTGCAATCCTTTCAAAACAGCCTCAGACTCAGCTTGATTATTTGTAGAATAAGGTTTAATGGTAAAAGCAAATTGAAAACTTACCCCCGTAGGTGATATAATCAATAAGCCGATACCACAACCATGAATGCACACTGACCCATAAAAAAACAAAGTCCATGGCATAATATCAACATGATCATTGGAATTATCCCTATGCTCAACTATGAAATTAGCTATCATCTGCCCTTTAACTGCCTTAGCCGATTCATACCTTAGGTCAAATTATGTTAAAGCAAAAATCCACTTCCCAATTCTCCCCTTCAAAACTGGAGCCGATAGCATGTAGCGTACCACATCGGCCTTACACACTATAGTGCATTCATTGGAAAACAAATAATGTCTCAACTTTGTACAGGAAAAATACAAACATAGACATAATTTCTTCACAGGTGAATATCTGGTTTTTGCATCCAAAAGCATTCTACTTAGATAAAATATAACTCGCTCTTTACCTTCAACCTCTTGGATCAAGACTGAGCCGATAGAGTTCTGATCGGCTGACAAATATAACTTAAAAGGAAGCCCTTTCAATGGTGGAATGAGAACCGGAGGAGTACTCAAATATTCCTTGATATCGTCTAAAGCCTTTTGCTGCTTCTCTCCCCAAACAAACTCTTGATCGGCTTTCAACCGTAGCAATGGTGTGAATGGTTCTATTCGGCTAGACAAATTTGATATGAATTGCCGAACAAAATTAATCTTGCCAAGCAATGATTGCAACTTAGTTTTGTCTTCTGGAGGTTTTATATCTTTGATAGCATTAATACTCCTCTGAGGTATCTCAATCCCTCTCTCATGTACCAAAAATCCAAGGAACTGTCTAGCCGATACACCAAAAGCACACTTAGTTGGATTCATCCTCAATCCATATTTCCTTGCTCTTTCCAAAACTCTTGTCAAATCGACTATATGCTCATCAATTTCCTTAGACTTGACCACCACATCATCAATATAGATTTCAACCAACAAGCTGATGAGATCATGAAATATGTAGTTCATTGCTCTTTGATATGTAGCACCAGCACTCCTCAATCCAAAAGTCATGACAACCCACTCATACAAGCCGATTGCACCAGGACATCGAAAAGCAGTCTTGTGAATGTCTTCCTCAGCCATAAAAGTTTGATTGTATCCTGCATTACCATCCATTGGGTATTCATCTTGTGTCCAGATGCTGCATCAACCAATTGATCGGCAATCGGCATTGGGTATTCATCTTTAGGGGTAGCCATATTCAAATCTCGAAAATCAATACAAACTCCAAGCTTGGCATTCTTCTTGATCACTGGTACTATATTTGAAATCCACTCAGCATATCAGCATGGTTTGATAAAATTAGCATCATAAAGTCTTGTAATTTCAGCCTTAATAGCATCATACTGTTGACGATGAAATTTGGCAAGCATGTGAATCGGAAACGAAGTACAATTCGAAGCGGAGTTGAAGATATGCGGAATTATCGGAAACAGAGTGCGCATCGGCTGAAAGATCGTATCGGCTGGAACCGAGTCTGATCTGAATAGCCGATATGGCCGATATTGCATGCATGATCAATTCGCACACGCACCGAAAACGGAGTAGTGGGAATAATGGAGAAAGTGTGCACGAGAATCGAGGGGGCGAGATAGTGGGCGCGGGAAACGAGGAGCCGAGCGCGGCAGCGGCTGGGGTATAAAGGGCATCGAGAAGGGTGTTTTCCCCTTCCTTCGCCACTTTCGCCCAACACAGCCTCGTTGCGCCCTTGCTTTCCTTGCTTCCTAGCACCCTTCTTGCCACACACACTCGTTCTCGCGTCCTTCATCCTGCAGTGCGATGGCACGGGGATCTTCACCGGTTGAGAGCAGCGTGCAGCCACCGTCGAGCATCAACAACGACCGCATGGCCAGCCTGCCGTGCAAATTCATGCCGGCGGTGGCCGACCAGGAGGCGGTGATGCTGGGCGAAGCGTGCCTGGCGCCGCAGTTCCCAGACCGGGCAGTCTTCTTCCTCCCCTTCGCCATGGCGGGGCTCATCCCGCCATTCTCGCGTTTCTTCTTGGAGGTCCTGAACTACTACGACCTCCACATGGGTCACCTCACCCCCAACGCCGTAATGACGTTGGCCATCTTCGCACATCTGTGCGAGATGTGTTTGGGGGTGAGGCCCACGCTTTGACTGTTCCGGTGGTTCTACACCGCCCAGTCGGTATCGCCGCCGATGGAGATCGGCGGGTGCTATTTCCAGCAGCGGGCGCAGGTGGCGTAGCAGTACATCCCTCGCATCCTGCGCAAGAAATGGGATGACTAGAAGAGCGACTGGTTCTACACCAGCCTACCTGACGAGCGCCGCCTCCGACTCCCGACTCGCCCGCCGAAGCAGAGGACGACATGGCGGTCGGTCGTCACCCTCGGGGAAGTGTACGATGCCGTCCTGGACCGTTTGATCGGCCTACGTGCCCAGGGCCTCACCGGCGCGATGGTCTTCGGATACTACACCGGCCGCCGCATCGTCCCGCTACAGGAGCGCAGGCGGGGCGCCTGGGCATACACTGGCTTCGAGGACCCCGCCCGGTCGCACCCGGCCGCGATTGGGATTGGAGCCCGAAGGATCTTCGGGTGGTGGTCCAGCGCGTGCTGAATCTCAGCACGGTGGAGCCGTCCCTGATCCCCGCCGGGGTACTCTCGTTGTGCAGCGACCTGGATCACGAGAGCATCCGGGCTATCCTGGCCGCGATCGGGGCCTCAGGGGACCGGGGCCACGACGGCACCGGGTACAGCCACAGCGGAGGAGGAGGACGGCCCTCTTCCGGCGAGGGCCGCCCATCGGCCTCCCACGGCAGCAGTTCCGGAGGCAGCCGTGCCGAAGACCCCAAGGGGAAGCAGAAGCACGGGGAGAGCTCCCCTCCCCCATCTCCACCCCGAGGGGGTGGTGCTGAGAGCGCCCCGGGGAAGCGGTCGGCGGGCAGTTCGCCGTCGCCCCCGCCCGGGGAGAGAAGAAGAAGCAGCGGCTCCGCAAGCTGGGGGAGACCGCACCCTGCCAGGGGACAGAGCCCAGCAAGTGGGGTTTCATAGAGCCCCCAAGTGGACATTCAAGCGTCCGGCGAGCAGGTGCAGTCTCGTTCCCAACAGGGGTCGCCCCCTTCTCTTCTCTTCACTCTCATTTTTATGTGTCTTGTCTTACGCTTCTCTTATGCAGCGACCTCCCGCCTCGGGGAGCCCCCCACCAGTCCAAGACCAGCCGGCCTGCAGGGGCCGAGGCCGAGGGGCGGTCGTCTGAAGAGGCGGCCCGTCAGGCGGCCGACCGTCGAGCGGCCAAGGCACGCCTGCGGGAGGCTGAAGAAGCCGCCCGAGAGGTGGCCCGCTGTTGATGCAAAAAACACACACTGGCCTGAGAGGTTTGCTTTACTGTAGTGCAGGTCCAAAATTAGGGTTTTAGGTTCAAGGGCGTGCCAGTTGATTTGATCCTGCAATCAACAAGAAGAAATATGCAAAGAATATCAGTAAACGAAAGACAATCGGCCATAGGGCCGATTTCATATCGTATGTGACCTAGCCGATGCAATAAAGCATGAATCGGCTGTAAGGTATAGTCAATGATAGAACTAACCCTAAAACTAGCATATCGGCTGTAAAGATCAGTGTTACATAATCAATATATCAATATTACTTTAGAAATAAGCAATTGGGATAGATCGGACTGAACCGAGACAGTATAAATTGCCCAAGTCTAAAGATAACATGAAATAATGATTATGCAGATTGATGTCATAGCCGATATCTAAGTTTAAGTATGTATCGGCTATAGCTCCGATACAACCTTATACCAGGATATTCTCTAGTAATAAATATATTAAACTATAATCAATTAGATTGATATCAAGCTTAATATATTTATATTAGATTAGATCCTGATATAAGGGGCAGATATAGAACATTAAACAAAGCATAAAACAATGTAAAACATCTATATCAGGTAAGATCGGCTGAAACCCCGATACTATCCTTATTAACAACCATAAAGCAGGTTAAATATCATAATTCTAAATACAACTTAATAGGTTGGACTTAACCAAGGCAGCATTAAGTATAAATAGAAGCATGAGATCTAAAGAATCTGGCCGATGGTTGCCTTTTCGGGATGGTGGATACATTATATAATCTAAATTAACAAAGTAATCTAGCCGATATCGATGGAACCCTAGAAAGGATCTAGCCAATACAAGTAGATTGCATTGTCGATCTAAATTATATAACGTATATGATAACTTGGAGAATCACAACAGAGAATTAGAGTGTCATAAAGATGTAAGCACTAGCTCTAATGATGTAACTCGCCATGACAAGATATACCTTTTCGTCGAAGATCAAATTGATGCAGCACGACTCGAGAGCACAAACTTGTCAAAAAGTAGAAAGTAAAGGTGGCGATGCACCGAGATTGATTGAACGTGTGTTGTTCTTATTTACAAGACCTCGGGATTATATTTATACCCAAAAATACAAACATTGTCCATCATGGACACGACTCATATTATTCTAATACAAATCCAACTAACGAACAAGTCCCTTAGGCGGACTCTTACCGGGAATATCTATAAGGAAATTATATAAAATATCCTAATTAATAGATACAATTGCCTCCTCAGGACTTTATCCGTGCATGGCAATCCATATGAAACACGCTAACACAACCCGATGACGTATACCAAGTCATATCACCGAAATCGGCTCAATCGGCTAACCACGTCTGACTCTGACTCTGCCGATCCAGTCCACAGCCGATTTGGACTCCAGCTGATACGCACTCTGTTTCCGATATCCTTGCATACTTTCAAATCCACTTCGGACTAGGTTGTGTTTCCGATCCTTGTAGATTAGATTTGCTTACCAAATTTCATCGTCAACACCCGCGCCCGAGAGGCCGAAGCAACCGCCCGGGAGGCCGAAGAGGCCCGCGCCCGAGAGGAGGTCGAGGCGATCTGGCTACAGCACCTGATGCTGGCCGGAAGGGATGAGAGCCACGGCCCGGGGCCCGAGGCCGACCAGGCCCCCGAGGCCGAGCAAGCCCCCGAGGCTAGCCAAGCCCCCGAGCCGAACCCGAGACTCCGCTGGGCCCGGGTCGCCGGAGGTCCTTCTCCGCCTCCATGCCACTGGGTGCAGAGCCCCTACTACAGGCCCTGGCGATGACCAACTCCACCATGGTGGACGGGCTCAACGCCCAGCTCCAAGCCTTGGCGGGGGAGCGGGCCGAGCTGGCCGCAGAGTGGGAGCGACTGGCTGAGGGGCGCATGGTGGAGGCCGGCCGGAAGGCCCACACTGCCCACCTCGCGTCGAGCGACGCGCGTACCAACACCCTGGCAGAGATTACCAGGGAGGTGGAGGAGGAGAGGGTCGCGGCGCTTGCCGCGACCGAGGCCATGGAGAGGAGCACTGTGGAGCTCTGCCGCCATTTCGAGTCGCTTTCCACCGACTTGACACGCCGGAACGATGCCGCCCTAGCCCGGGAGCAGAGGGCGGCCGAAGCAAAAGCCGCCATCCAACGTCGCGAGGACGGCCTAGCGGGGCGTGCCAAGAACTTGCGTATCTGCGCTGACGAGCTCAAGGCGCGGGAGGAGATGCTGGCGACGCACGAAGCCGCCACCGCGGAGATAGAGGCTGCCCTCACCGAGCAGCTCCGGGCCCTCGCAGAGTCCGAGGACGCGAACCAGCAGCTGTCCGAGAGGAACGTGCAGCCCGGATGGTCGGGTGTGAGTCGGAGGTCTCCTGGCGCGAGGAGGCCGTGATGGCGCGGGAGCTCGTGCAGATGGAGTGCTCTCGCGCCGAGAGGGCCATCTTGGACAAGCGTGCCACCGAGCTCGAGGCGCGCGCCAAGGAGCTCGACGAGACGGCTCGGGGCGTCGAGGCGCCCGAGGGGCAGAGCGACCTCACCGCCCGCCTTGCCGCCATCGAGGAGACCGCCTTCGTGCTCCAGGAGCTCCTGACGGCCCGCACCGGGGAGGTCGAGGCCCTCAAGCTAGCCAAGGCAATGGGCCCCGACATGCTCCAGGACGTCGTCACGAAGCTGGAGCGTGCCGGGCGCGAGGCGGGGGTCTGGCTGGGCCAGATCTACGCCTTTGACAACACGCCGGCCGGGGTCGCTCACCGCCTCACCGACATGGCAGAGAGCCTCGGGAGATTCCTGGGGAGATCGAGGAGACCATAAAGGCCTCCTTGAAGGCCCTCGCCGAGGGGGCGGTGGAGCTGGTACTGGCTAGCTGCCAGGCCCGCGACCCGAACTTCTCCCCGTGGACGGTCTTCGATGACTTCCCAACGGGGACCGAGGCAGCGACCCGCGCCCAAGTCCGGGAGGCTGCCCGGGAGATTGTCCACTTCTTTAAGGGGATAGCCCCCCGGTTCGCCCCTCCGCCGGTGTTGACGACCAAATTTGGTAATTCAAATATCAGAAGTCAAGATGGGATCGAAGAGGATTGAAGAGATAAGATCGTATCGGAAAACAGAGTGAGAATCGGCTGTGGTCCGAATCGGCTGTGGATTGGATCGGTAGAGTCAGAGTCGGACTAGGTTAGCCGATTGAGCCGATTTTGGTAATATGACTCGGTATACGTCATCGGGTTGTGTTAGCGTGTTTCATATGGATTGCCATGCATGGATAAAGTCCTGAGGAGGCAATTGTATCTATTAATTAGGATATTTTATGTAATTTCCTTATAGATATTCTCGGTAAGAGTCCGCCTAAGGGACTTGTTGGTTAGTTGGATTTGTATTAGGTTAATATGAGTCGTGTCCGTGATGGACATTGTTTGTATTTTCGGGTATAAATATAATCCCGAGGTCTTGTAAATAACAACAACACACGTTCAATCAATCTCGGCGCATCGCCAAACCTTTGTTTCTACTTTCGAAAAGTTTGTGCTTTCAAGTCGTGCTGCATCAGTTTGATCTTCGGTAAAAAGGTATATCTTGTCATGGCGAGTTACATCATTAGAGCTAGTGCTTACATCTTTATGACACTCTAGTTCTTTGTTGTGATTCTCCGAGTTATCATATATGTTATATAACTTAGATCGACAATGCAATCTATCTGTATCGGCTAGATCCTTTCTAGGGTTTCATCGGTATCGGCTAGATTACTTTGTTAGTCTAGGTTATATAATATATCCACCATCCCGAAAAGGCAACCATCGGCTTGATTCTTTAGATCTCATGCTTCTATTTATACTTAATGCTGCATTGGTTCAGTCCAACCTATTAAGTCGTATTTAGAATCATGATATCTAACCTGCTTCATGGTTGTTAATAAGGATAGTATCGGGGTTTCAGTCGATCTTACCTGATATAGATGTTTTACATTGTTTCATGCTTTGTTTAATATTCTGTATCTGCCCCTTATATCAGGATCTAATCTAACGTAAATATATTAAGCTTAATATCAATCTAATTGATTATAGTTTAATATATTTATTACTAGAGAATATCCTAGTATAAGGTTGTATCGGAGCTATAGCCGATACATACTTAAACCTAGATATCGGCTATGACATCAATCTACATAATCTTTATGTCATGTTATCTTTAGACTTGGGCAATTTATATTGTCTCGGTTCAGTCCGATCTATCCCAATTGCTTATCTCTAAAGTAATATTGATATATTGATTATGTAACACCGATCTTTACAGCCGATATCCTAGTTTTAGGGTTAATCTCATCATTGATCACACCTTACAGCCGATTCATGCTTTATTGCATCGGCTAGGTCACATACGATATGAAATCGGCCCTATGGCCGATTGTCTGTCGTTTACTGATATTCTTTGCATGTTTTTCTTGTTGATTGCAGGATCAAATCAACTGGCACGCCCTTGAATCTGAAACCCTAATTTTGGACCTGCACTAGAGTAAAGCAAACCTCTCAGGCCAGTGTGTGTTTTTTGCATCAACAGCCGGCCTCCGACGACAACGACGACGACGACGATGCCGGCGGCGATAGCGATGATGGCAGCGAGGCGTGACTCCACAGGCCGAGGCCCGCGACTGGCAGCCCCTCCACCTTTTTATTTTGTTGCACTTGTATATATTTGTCCTTCGTGCCAATCATGTAATAATCGATATTTTTCCTTATGCTTGCATCTTTATTCCCCTGCAATGAATGTTTCATAGATTTATGTCAGTTCACAATATGGTCTCGTGTTCCAACTGTGTTCCTCTTGTTGACCCGTCCAGCGTTTTGACTTAAGCGGGGGTTCGGGTTCGGGCCGCCAACCCAAGTGATAGGAACCGGAGCTAGTGCACTTGGGGAGTTCCACATGTCGAGACTGGCCAGGCCGAGAACACGATGACCGGGGTAAGTGCGGACCCGATTGTGGGTCATTGGCGAGTTCCCCCGGACTTGAACATGTCCCGGGGCACGGCTCGCCCTGGGCCCCGTTGGCGTCTAGATGGTGCGCACCACCAGGAGCGACACGAACACAAACGACCCGAGTTAAGACAAAACACCCAACAGATTATGCAAAGAAGAAAACATAGTTGGAACGAACGAAGATATAAGAAAGAAATCTGCTACTTATAAAATGAATAGGAAAGGAAATATATTGATTGTGGGAGCCCCCGGCCAACTTCGCCGTGCCCGAGGGGGCACGCGGGGTTGGCCTGAGCCCGAGGTACAACACAGCGACTCCTTATGGTGTTCGATGTTCCACGAGTTAGGCAGCTCAGTGCCATCCTCCGTGGCCAGCCTGACCGAGCCCGGCCAGGGGACGCCGATCACTCGAAACGGCTCCTCCCACATGGGTGAGAGTTTGCTCAGTCCAGCACGCGTTTGGACGCGGGGTAAGACGAGATCGTTTACGCTGAGTGATCGGGCCCGAACATTGCGCTGATGGTAGCGCCTTAGGCACTGCTGGTAGCGCGCGGCCCGAAGGGCGGCGCGCCGCCTTCGTTCTTCAAGGTAGTCGAGGTCATCCCGTCGGAGGTGCTCTTGATCTGCCTCGTACAGGGCAGCTCGCGGAGATCCCAGGGTGAGCTCGGATGGGAGGACCGCCTCCGCGCCGTAAACTAGGAAAAATGGTGTTTCCCCTGTGGCACGGCTCGGGGTAGTCCGGTTGGCCCATAGCACCGCTGGTAGCTCATCGATCCACAAGTCGTCGTGCTTCTTGAGGACGTTGTACGTCTTGGTCTTGAGGCCTTTAAGGATTTCCGTGTTGGCGCGCTCCACTTGACCATTGCTCTTGGGGTGGGTGGGTGAGGCGAAGCAGAGCTTGATGCCCATATCCTCGCAATAGTCGTTGAACAGTTCACTTGTGAACTGGGTGCCGTTTTTCCGTAATGATATGGTTGGGCACCCCGAATCGGGCAGTGATGCCCTTGATGAACTTGAGGGCCGAGTGCTTGTCGATCTTGATGACCGGATAGGCCTCGGGCCATTTGGTGAACTTGTCGATGGCGACGTAGAGGTACTCGTATCCGCCCAATGCTTTCTTGAACGGACCCAAGATGTCCAGCCCATAGACCACGAAGGGCCATGAGAGCGGGATGGTCTAGAGGGCCTGGGCCGGTAGATGCGTTTGCTTGGCGTGGAATTGACACGCCCTGCATCGCCTAACCAGATCGGCCGCATCTTGGAGCGTTGTCGGCCAGTAGAAACCCTGCCGGAAGGCCTTGCCAACCAAGGTGCGCGAGGCGGAATGAGCACCGCACTCGCCTTCATGGACATCGGCGAGGAGCTCGATGCCATGGTCCCAAGAAATGCATTTGAGGATGACTCCATTGGCACTGCGTCGGTAGAGGGCCCCCTCTACCAACACATACCGCTTGGAGATGCGGATGATTCGCTCGCTCCCCTCGCGATCCTCGGGATGAGTCTCATCTTTGAGGAATGCCTTGATCTCAGTCATCCAGGCGATTTGTCTTGGGGGGTCGGGTTCAACCCCCTCGGGCCTCGGGGCCTAGACTCCCTCGGGCCCCAAGGCTGGCATGGCAGCGTCTGAGTCCCCGGGGGATCAAGACGCTCCGACGACTGGGTGAGCCTTTCTTCAAAGGCACCCGGTAAGGTTGGGGTGCATGACGAGGTGAGTCGTGACAGCTCATCGGTGAGTGCATTGTCTCGCCTGGGCACGTGCCGGAGTTCTAACCCGTCAAAATGGTGCTCCAAACGCCGCACCTCTTGAACGTAGGCCTCCATTTGCGGGTCGAAGCAGCGCTACTCCTTGGAGACCTGGTTCACGACTAACTGAGAGTCGCCTAGAACCAAGATGCGGCGGATCCCCATTCCAGCTGTCGCTCGAAGTCCCGCAAGTAGCCCTTCGTACTTCGCCATATTATTGGTTGCCCGGAAATCTAGGCGAACTAAATATTTGAGGATGTCCCTGTTTGGCGAGGTCAAAGTGACCCCAGCACCAGCTCCCTGGAGGGCGAGCGAGCCATCAAACTGCATCACCCAATGAGAGCTGGTCGTTTGCTGTGAGGGATCAGCTCCAGCCTCGGGGTCGGGGAACCCGAGGTCGGGTTCGGGGGTCGGGCTCCACTCTGCCACGAAATCGACGAGGGCCTGATTCTTAATTGCATGGCATGGTTCAAAGTGGAGGTCGAACTCAGAGAGAGTTCAATGGCCCACTTGACCACTCGCCCAATCCCCTCTCGGTTACGAAGAATTTGCCCGAGGGGGTAGGTCGTTACCACTGTGACCCGGTGCGCCTAGAAATAATGGCGCAATTTCCTCGAGGCCACCAGAACTGTGTAGAGCAACTTCTGGGCCTGAGGGTACCGGGTCTTGGCATCCCGTAACGCCTCACTAACGAAGTAAACTGGCCGCTGCATCTTTCGGCGGGGCCTAGTTTCTTCACCATGGGCGTTAGATCCCGCACGTGGATGATGGGAGGGGCCACTCTGGGCCCACTCCATTTCCATGTCGGTAGTCCCGGGGTCAGACGGCGTCGGGCCACTCCTCGCCTCAGTGGCCTCGGGGCCGTCCTGGGGACCGGGGCACCTAACAACGCCTGACGAGGGGACGGAGGGCCATTGTTAACCTGGGGGGCCCCGGGGCCCTCACCTGGCTGACGGGCTCCTCGTTGGCCTCTGGCCCGGGCTATATCGACATCGGTGGGTGGGGCTCAGACCGAGGGCATTCCTCGGCGCGCTCCACCACTAGCGCTGCGCTGACTACTTGTGGGGTCGCAGCTAAGTAGAGCAACAGCGGCTCCTTGGGCTCGGGGGCAACTAGGACCGGGGGGAGCTAAGATAAACCTTCAACTGGGTGAGGGCTTGCTCAGATTCCTCCATCCACCTAAATGGCCCAGAGCGCTTGAGGAGTTAAAATAGGGGTAGCGCCTTCTCTCCCAACCTCGATATGAATCGGCTAAGGGCGGCCATGCATCCAGTGACGCGCTGGACATCCCTAAGTTTGCTGGGGGGCGCATCCTATTTATCGCGCTAATCTTCTCGGGTTTGGCCTCTATGCCTCGGGCTGAGACCAAGACCCCGAGAAGTTTGCCCGCAGGCACGCCAAACACGTACTTTTTGGGGTTCAGCATCATGCGCGTGGAGCGGAGACTCTCAAAGGTCTCCGCCAGATCCGAGAGCAATGTCTCTTGGTTACGCGTTTTCACAACCAAGTCATCGACATACGCCTCAACATTACGCCCTATTTGACTACCCAAAGTAATACGAGTAGTACGTTGAAAAGTAGGGCATGCATTCTTTAAACCAAAAGGCATAGTTGTATAACAGTAGGTGCCTACAGGAGTAATGAATGCGGTTTTTTCCTCATCCTCCCTAGCCATGCGAATCTGATGATACCCTGAGTATGCATCTAAGAAACACAAAAGGTCGCACCCCGCAGTGGAGTCGACAATCTGATCTATGCGTGGCAGGGGATAAGGGTCCTTAGGACATGCCTTGTTGAGGTCGGTGTAGTCCATGCACATCCGGAGCTTGTCGTTCGCCTTGAGGACGACGACTGGGTTCGCCAGCCACTCCGGATGGATGACCTCTCGGATGAATCCGGCCTCCAGCAGACGCGCCACCTCTTCACTGATGAAGGCTTGGTGCTCGGGGGCCTGTCGTCGTACTTTCCACCGGACGGGCCTCGTGCCCAGCCGCACGGCCAGACGGTGCTCGATCACCTCCTTGGGGACCCCGGGTATGTCCGACGGCTTCCACGCGAAGACGTCAGCATTTTCCCGCAGGAAGGAGACGAGCACATCTCCCTATTTGCCGTCCAGCTGACCGCCAATCTTGACGGTCTTGGACAGGTCGCCGGCCAACGCCACCTCCTTGACGGGGACCTCGTCGCCCGAGGTCATCCGCTTCCTCGGGGCGTGGGATGAGGAGGCCTCGGGCCTCTCGTCGCCGCCCGCGGGCTTTGGGACCACGGCGAGGTCGCTCGCGCGCTGCTCCGTGCAAGCCAGTGCGATCTTGAGATCGCCGTAGATGGTGATGGGGCCACGCGGGCCCGGCATCTTCATCTGGAGGTAGGCGTAGTGGGTGGCCACCATGAACTTCACCAACGCAGGCCTCCCTAGCACCGCGTTGTAGGGCAGATTGAGATCCGCCACATCAAAGTCTATCCGCTCGGTGCGGAAGTTGTCGGGGCCACCGAACGTGACCGGGAGGTCAATGTGACCTTGAGGCCATGTGTGCGCTGGCGTCACGCCGATGATCAGCAGGGACGGCAGGAGTTTCATCCACGGGACCTTGATGAGATCATAGGCCGTGGGGGAGAGGATGTTGAGGGCGGCGCCGCCATCTATCAGGACACGCCGCAACTTGATATTGCAAATGGTGCGAGAGAACACCATCGCAATCTGTCCACCCCGGGCAACGCATGGGGGTGGTCGGTTTGGTCGAAGGTGAGTGGGACCTCCGACCACCGAGCCTGCCGTGCGGCCTCATGAGTGGGGACTGCAGCCAGAAGCTCGCGCTTCATGGTCTTGAAGCTGCGGCGGGAAGCATGAGCACATGCTCCCCCATCCATGGTGGTGACGGTGGCCTCAGGCTCCAGGAAGCCCAAGTCGTCGTCACCATCATCATCAGTGGGAGCCTTCTGCTTGGCCTCACTTCGTCGGTCGCGAGTAGGGGCCGTGGGGCCCTGACCCCCACGGTGTTCCTGCCCCCGCTCCTCCCCCCACTTCTTGACGCACTCGGCCAAACCCTTGACCACACGGCAGTCGGTGAGGTCGTGGAGGAAGGTGTTGTGCACGGAGCACCACTTGGCCACCTGGCGCTCTCGACCGGGAGCGGCGGTGCTCCTTCTGCTATCCTCCGCTGCCCTCCCCTTGCATGGGGGCCGCGAAGTGCCCTCGACGGTGAGGACATGTCCCTCGTCACCGGAGCGGCGGTCCTCTTCTTCCTCCTCTTTTCCTGCTGCCCAGAACGGGCAGCCGCAGCCGCTGCGCCAGAGCCGTAGGAGTTCCAGGTTCACGCCTCCTCCTTCCGGGCCACACGGTCCGCGAGCTCAAAAAGCTGCGCAGTGGTCTGGGACTTCTTGGAGGCGATCTTCTCTAGCATGCGGTTATGCCGCACGCCTCCCCTGAACGCATATATCACCGCGTGCGTGTAGCACCCATAGTTTTTATTTTATGTGTTTTAAAATTTTCTCTCAATTAAAAATTTGATTTTAAATTTGGATTTTTGGTTTTGTGCCAAATGGATCTCAATTTCTCTCCTACACATCCTTTCAAATTTTTGTCAAGTTCCTGTTTAAATTCAAATCCCAAGACCTCCAAAAATTTCCTCTAATTTCAATTCCAAATTTACAAAAAAAAAGGGGGGGGAAACCTCTGTTGGGCCCCTTTTCTCTCCTTTCTCCCTCGGCCCAACTTCCCCCCCCCCTCTCCCTCTCTTTCTCCCCCGGAGCAGGCCGGCCCGCAACCCCTCCTCTCTCCCCTCCCGGCCCATCTCCCCTCCCCTCCCTCTCTCTCCCCTTCTCCCGGCCCACGGGCCTTTTCTTCCCCGCGCCGACCCGGCCCACTACTGTGGACCGTCTTCCTCCTCCGGGCGCACGTGCGCCGCACGCGGCCGCCGCCGCCGCGCCCGCGCCACCCGCCGCGCCGCTGCACCCGCGCCGCGCGCGCATCCCCTCGCCGCCCACACCGCGCGCCTCACCGCCTCGCCCCCCGCGCCCACGTCGCCCCGCGCCACCCGCGCCGCCGTCCCGTCCGGCCTCGAGCCGCGCGCACGACGTGCCGCGCCGCGCCACCTCGAGCCCCGCGCCACCATGTCACCGTCCCGTCGCCGCACGCCCTCCCCGCGCCGCTCGCCCCCTATAAAAGGCCCCGGAGCCCCACCTCCTCGCCGCCCCTCACCGTCGGCTCTCCCTCTCTCTCTCCCGGCTCCCTCTCTCCCCTCCTGGCGGCCGCCGCCTCTCCGGTTGCCGCCGCCGCCCCTCACCGGCGTGG
The DNA here is from genome assembly GCA_000573905.2 of Oryza punctata. Classification (NCBI taxonomy): domain Eukaryota; kingdom Viridiplantae; phylum Streptophyta; class Magnoliopsida; order Poales; family Poaceae; genus Oryza; species Oryza punctata. The sequence goes on along the minus strand of CM002489.2, from coordinate 38,190,724 downwards.
CCGGCCCGAGCCAAGCTCGGTGCTGAGAGGAGGAAGAAGACCCCCCTTCCCTCCCGACAGGTGGGCCCCCCTCCCCCTCTCTCTCAGCTGCCATGCGGGCCCCACGCCCCTCCTCTCTCTCGGCCTGACACGTGCCCACCCCCCACGTCAGCCCTAATGGAACGGAATATTCCGTTGGAATTTTCCGTTACCGTTTATAAAAATCCCCAAAATTTCAGAAAAAATCCCTCTACCTTTGAAAAATCATAGAAATTCAACCGCAACTCCGTTTGACCTCGTTCAAGTTTCTAAGTTTTTCTAAAATTGAGATCTACACAGTGGCACACTTGTTTATTTGATTTGAGCTTGTTTTATTGCCTTTTTATTTATTTGTTCTCCATTCCGCGTATAGAGCACGTGTACGAGGAAGCTCCGGACGCCGGTTTCGAAGAAGAAGACCCCCATCTTGTGCAAGGCAAGCCTCCTTGACCACATTGCTCCTATATTTGCAAGTTATTTTGTTTGCAAAATGTATTGCTAGGTGTACACGATAAATCTTGTTTAGGCCTCGGATTGTTTATGCAACCGACGGACCGACCTAGTAGTTGCACTCACTTATCGTAGGATGTTGTTAATCCCTTTATCCTTGTTAGCTACACCTATTTACGCCGGTATCGTTATCCACTGGATACGATCGCCGAGGTAGTTTGCTTAGCCATGCTTACGTTGTACTGTCGTGTGGGAAACTTGGGTATTTCTCCAAACCTTATGCTTAAAAACCCGGTACGTTGTACCGAGGTGTTGCGAAATAAAATGAGTTGTGAAAATGGTGATGATGCGAGGCCATGCCTTTGTGGTTCGGTCGCGTATTATCGTTAAGGACCGATTCCTTTGGGAAATTCATCAAAACATGTTACAGTGCGACCACATGGGTATTTATGGGATGCCTCTGGCTAAGTAAATTGTTATCATATGGGAGTTGGTGTGCCAATGGTTGTGGAATGCCGAGGATGACGAGACGAAGTGTTACACATTTATTGCCCATCATGGGTGTCTTTTTGCCTCTATTGTGGCATGGTACCAGTAGGAGTAGGAGGCATCCTCGGTATTTCCTGAGTGGATGACGGCTGTTTTTGCCTGATACTCGGCTATGGATCTTAGCCCAACTAAGTGGCATGCGATTTTCATGGGTGAACTTTGGAACGGCCTTGTCACGAACTTCCGTTGCCGACGGGTACACGGTGTCAGTTTCGTGTCGTGTGGGTAAAGCGTACAACCTCTGTAGAGCTTAATGAACTGTTCGAACAGCCGTGCCCACGGTCAAGGGCGAGTGTAAGGTGTTTCTCATAGTGTAGTTTTGTTTAACAAATGTTTGATGAAAATGGTTGGTGGGAAGGGATTCGTTTCCAGGGTCCGCCTATGTGGCAGACGGCTAACCTTTGTGGTTAGGAACGGGTTTGTGTGACCTAGGGTGTCGCTTGGCACCAAGGTGTTGTTGTGCCGAGAAGGCGTTTGTGGTGCTGAGAAAGCTAAGTTAACTATGTGAAATAGTGTTGTGGTGAACTTATGGTTGTAATAGAGTTGCTGTGAAGGCAAAAAGAAACTAATAGAGGAAACCAGTTATTTAATTAATTGTTACTCTGGTGACAAGTTGTTGCAAAGCAACTTGTGGAATGGGACGAAGCATGAGCCTCCTCCCGACAACTAAAATTTTGACTCACTAGAGTTTTTGAGAAATAAATCGCTTTCGCCAAAAAGACTGCTTTCGCAAATAAAACCCTAGCTCTCCTTGTCTTAACCAAGCATGTCATTATTTCCCCGGCTTGCTGAGTACGTGAAGTACTCACCCTTGCTATATATATATATCTATAGAGGTTGGAGATGAAGATGTCGACCCGACTGCCGAGGAGTGTCTCCAGGAGCAAGCCGAGTATGAGGATTTCTAGAAGGATCGTGCCTAGCCCCAAGCCCTCGCCTGTGGAACAAGACAGTCGCCCAGATGCTTAGCTGCTGCTGCTTTTGACTTTTGCTTTGTGGACTTTTGTATTGTTGCGTTGCTCATCCTTGGGCCTGTCCAGGATGGCAACTTATGTAAGGACTAAAACCCAGTGATGTAATAATTAGCTACTTTGATTCCATGTTTATTCTGTGCGTACCAGCTAGTTTATCCTGGGACTGGTACTATATCACAGGTAATATGTAGCACCTCGGCATGAGTTAGCCGGTGTTATCGGTTAACGAGTGCCAGGGCGTTACAGTGCGCGGGGATACATGGGATAGTATTGCGAACTTGGCAGAACCACTGTATATATGATCGGAGGGACTCATCGTCCCTCCGCTGCACTGCGTGCAGATCGGCCTCCTTCCCTGGGCACGGATATGTGCCCTGAAAGTTCATGGTGAACTGTTGGCACAAATCCTCCCAGGAGTGGACCGAGGTGGGTGGTAAGTTCATGAGCCAACCCCGCACTTGGCCTTTTAGGTTCATGGGAAAGAAGTTCGCCATGACCCTTTCGTCACCCCCCGCCGCCTCTATTCCAGTCGTGTAGATCTGGAGGAACTCGGTGGGGTTGACGCTTCCGTCGTATTTCTCCGGGATGCTGGGCTAGAACTTTGGGAGCCATCGGACATTCCGAAGACTCGCCACAAAGGCACGGCATCCAGCCCCGACAACGGGGGAAACGGGGGGCCTGCCCTTATGGCCGCTGGGGCGTGCGTCAGCCGTGGACGCGGCGCCCTCTCCCGTTTGGGTGGCGCGGCGCTCATCGCGCCGGCCTCGATGTTGAGCCGGGCATCCGGCCCAGCATATATGCTCTCGTGACACCCGCGAGTAGCCGTGGGCGTCGACGCGGGAAGCGAGGACGAGTGGCGGGAATGGGCCGCCGCCCTTCGTGCTCTTCGCTTTGCTGACGAAGAGGCAGCACTCGCGGTGCCGGACGATCCGGCTGCCGACGAGCGGCCACCGGTGTCCAGCTGCTACTGCACCGTCTTGACCAAGTTGGCCACGTCGTCCAGCCAGCGCTGGACGGGGGCCTCCGGGTCCGCGGCTATAGGCGGGTGGCGCAGGAGCACTCCCACCGCCTGGAGGGCACCCTGAGGGGTGCCCCCGTCGCCATAGACCAGACGGCGGCGCCGTTCATCGCTGGGCTGCGGGGAGGCGGCAGATCCCTCCAGCGCCTCCTGCGCTTTCCCCGTCCAGGACTCCTGTGTGAAGGCGGTGACGGGGTATGCACTCGAGGACAGGGATGCAGCTCTCCGCCGCCGTCGCTGATGCTCGGCGTGGGCGTGTGAAGCACCGCCTCTTCAGCCAAAGGGCTAACTCGGTGAAACTTGGCGCGCACGGAAAGCGTGGGAGCCGAAAAAAGCATCTACGCGCCCCTACCTAGCACGCCAGCTGTCGAAGGACAAACTCCGCAGCGGGGGACTGTGGAGCCCCCCTTTTTGAGTTCAGCCCAGGGCGCGAAAGAGAGGCGTTCCCGGCCCCGATTCCGGTGCACCGGTGAGGTGGAGAGATCGAGAGAGAGAGGAAATTGACACGCGAGCACGTATACAGGTTCGGGCCACCGGTGAGACGTAACACCCTACTCCTGTGAGATGGACTATCTCTGTGTTTTTTGCTCTCAAGAGTTGAGCCGAAAAGGGTGCAGCCAAAAGAGAGCCAGTCCAAAATCCCCCTTTCCTCTAGGCCTAGGCCTCCTTTTATACTTCAAGGGGATACCACATGGACCAGACAGGCTAAAATCTAGAGAAAAGGAAAAGGATGCTTTACAATTAAGAACCACACTGTGGCTTGCGGCCGAAGTCTACCGTCCTGTAGCGCCGGCATGACTCCTGTCAGACTGCCCATTCTCTGTGTGACGCCGCATGTCATTCTTCATTAAATGGCCGGGGACTTGCTTGTCCGGCCGTATGGGGCGTGATGTGCCAGGCGATTAGACCTGGAGCACCAACCCTGGCGAGATATGTGAGCTGAAGCGGCTCACACGGCTTCGATGTGACCGACGAGAGACGTAGCGTACCTACCGGGCGTGTGACAGCATGCCCGGTACTGTGCTGCGTCCCATCGATCATTCGGACTGGTCGCAGGCTGGTCAGCCGATTGTGACCGGTGTCAGATGCGCGCGTGCGTGTCATTCCGCATTTAATGCGGCGCGCGCGCGCAAGCGCAATACGGCTGCCTCGCCATTAATGGGGGTAAGTGAGCGCTCCCAGCGCTCACCTACTCCGTCACACGTGGCGGCAGCCCGAGGGGGTCGGGGGAGCCCGACCCCCGCTGCGATATCCCCCGAGGGGGTGCCATGTCTTAGGAGGGCGGCCGCCACGTCACCCTCGGGCCCGATCCCCCCTCGGGGGATGGCCACGTGGGCGTACGGGACCACCTCAGACCCAAAGTCAGCATACCCCTGGGCCCATGTCACCGACAATACCTTACAGTCGATCCATGCTACATTGCATCGGTTAGGTTACATCACGATATGATATCGGCTAATTGGCCGATTGACTATCGTTTACTAATAAACTTGCATTTTCTATCTTGTTGATTGCAGTATCAAATCAACTGGCACGTCCTTTGAACCCGAAAGCAAGTTTTGGACCTGCACTAGAGTAAAGCAAATCTCTCAGGCCAGTGTGTGTTTTTTGCATCAACAGCTGTAAGGTATGTTCAACAATAAACTAACCCTAAATTTGGTACATCGGCTGAAAATATCAGTGTTATATAATCTATAAATCAATATTTCTTTAGAAACCAGCAATTGGGTAGATCAACTTAACTGAGACAGTATAAATTGCCCAAGTCTAAAATAACATGAAATAACGATTATACGTACTCATGTCATAGCCGATGTTCAGATTTAAGCATGTATCGGCTATAGCTCCGATACAACCTTATATTAGGATATTCTCTTGCAACAAATATATTCAATTATTACCAATCAGATTGATAGTAAGTCCAATATATTTGTATTAGATTAGATCCAGATATAAGGAGCAGATACAGCATACTAAACAAAGCATGAAACTATGTAAAACAACTATATCAGATAAGATCGGCTGAAACTCCGATACTATCCTTATTAACAACCATAAAGCAAGCTAAAGACTATGATTCTAAACACGACTTAATAGATCAAACTTAACTGACGCAGCATTAAGTATGAAAAGAAGCATAATATCTAGACAATCAAGCCGATGGCTGCCTTTTCGGGATGGTGGATACATTATATAATTCAAACCAACAAGTCAATCTAGCCATTATCAACGAAACCCTAAATAGAGATCGGCCGATATGGACAGATAGCATTGTCAATCTAAATTATATGATGTATATGATAACTCGGAGATTTACAAGATAGAATTAGAATGTCATAAAGATGTAAGCACTAATTCCAATAATGCAAACCGCCATAACAAGACCTACCTTTTCGCCGAAGATCAAACTGATGCAGCTCGACTCGAAAGAAATAATTTGTTGAAAGTAGAAAAGTAAACGGTTTGGCGATGCGCCGAGATTGGTTGAACTGTTGTTACTTTATTCATAAGATCTCGGGTCTATATTTATACCCAAAAATACAAACATTGTCCAAGATGGACACGACTCATATTGTCCTAATACAAATCTAACTAGCAAACAAGTCCCTTAGGCGGACTCTTACCGAGAATATCTATAAGGAAATTAAGGATAATCCTAATTAATAGATACATTTTCCAATTCTGGACTCTATCCTTGTCTGGCAACATCGTCTAAAACTCTCCCTCAAACCCGATATTGATCCTGCATACAATATCGGTCATATCGGCTCTTCAGATCAGACTCGGTTCCAGCCGATACGATCTTCCAGCCGATGCGCACTCTGTTTCTAAGAATCCCGCATATCTTCAATTCCGCTTCGAATTTGGGCTTCGTTTCCGATTCATATGTGATAACGTAAACACACGACGGCCTGGGAGATCTGCTTAGCTCCAGTGCAGGTCCAAAATAATAATAAGATGCAGGCGTGCCAGTCAGTTTGATCCTGCAACTGACAAGATATATGAATAGCAGATAAAACAGCCGATCGGCTGACAAACCGTTGGAGTGATTCAAGCCGATGCCGATACCAGCCGATATCCAGTATAGATCTTGATACTTGAGTAAATAATGATATAAAGATGATCGGCTGATGATAATGTAATAAAACAATAATAAAATCCAGTAGAAACCAATCGGCTAGTAATGATAGATTGAATAAGCACTGATCCGAAAGTTGAAGCATTCATCGGCTGGAGGTCCGATGTCAATAAATCCAAATGATTAGATAAACAGTGAACCCTTTGTTGCGATAGGCTAAATCCAAATTATATGTAATCCTTATGAGCCGATACAACGTCCAAATAACTCATCGGCTGAAACCCCGATGAAACCCTTATTGGCAATCAAGAAGCAGGCTAGAGATTATGGTTCTAAGCACGACTTAGTAGATCAAACTTAACTGATTCAGCACTAAGTATGAAAAGAAACATATATCTAGACAATCAAGCTTTTGACTGATTTTCAGGGTGGTGGATACATTATATAATCTAAGCCAACAAAGTAATCTAGCCGATATCGACAAAACCCTAAATGGAGATCGGCCGATGCAAGTAGAAAACATTGTCAATCTAGATTATATAATGTATATGATAACTCGACAACTTACATGAACAAGATTAGAGTGTCGAAGCGATGGAAGCACTAATCCCGATAACGCAAGCCGACATAACAAGCCTTACCCCTCGTCGGAGATCGAAGTCGATGCAGCCCAACTTGAAACAAGAACTCATCGAAAATAAAAAGGTAAAAGGTGGCGATGCGCCGAAGTTGTATTGATCGAGAGATAATTTACATAGACCCCGGGTGTACATATTTATACCCATGGGTAGATACTAGTCCATATCAGACACAACTCAAACTTTCCTAAAGATAAAAGGAAAAACATAAAGTCCTTATCGGACACTAAACACACTTTCCTAAAATTAAAAGGAAACTAACGACTCTGCCTAATTAATAGATAGATTGCCATGCCGCATCCTCCTTGAACTCGGTCTCTTCTAGATAAGCTTCCTTTAATAGATTAATTCCTTAACCGAATTTGGTAAGAATCCGACTGTTGGCGATTGATAGCTTCCATCGGCCGATTCTAAAACTCTGAAGCCGATACTGACTCTAGGCCGATGATGACTCCGAGGCTTACCAAATTTCGTCGTCAACAATATGCTTGCCAAATTTCGTCATCAACAACATGATGTGTGTCCTCCGCACGGACCGTGGGGTGAATTCACCTCTGTGGAGTTCAGTGAGTACTGTGCGGGACACAGCCTGCGTCGCCATCTCACCGCGCCCCACTCGCCACAACAGAATGGCGTCGTCGAACACTGCAACCAGACGATCGTGGCGATGGCGAGAAGCTTGCTGAAATCCAAAGCAGTGCTAGGAAGGTTTTGGGGCCAGGCCGTGGTTACCGCGGTCCACATCCTAAACAGGGCGCCAACCAGAGCGCTTGATGGAAAGACGCCATATGAAGCCTGGTACGGAAAGCGACCGAATGTGCACTACTTCCGCACGTTTGGTTGTGTTGCATATGTGAAGAATACGAAGCCACACTTGTCTAAGCTTGAGGACAGGAGCAAGCCGATGGTGTTCTTGGGGTATGAAGAAGGGAGCAAGGCCTACAGGGTGTTCGATCCTGTGGGAAACCGTGTTCATGTGACACGGGATGTGGTGTTCGACGAGCAGATAGGGTGGAATTGGGAGGCGAATGGAGAATCAAGCAGCCCTGGTGAGGAATTTGTCGTTACTTACACGTTTCACTCCGTGTCGGATGAAGAACAGTGGTGTGCTGTGCGCGTCGATGAGAGCGCGCGACGAGAGCCGGGAGATTGGAGCACCGCGCCCGCGAGAGAAGTCTCAACCCCGCCAACGCTAAAGTCCGCGGCTGCTCCACCACAACCTGACGTGGAGTTCGCCACTCCATCTTCTGACGCCTCACAACCATCTGATGAGGTGCCACGACGATACCGTACACTTGCCAATCTCAACGACACCACAAGCCCGGTGAGCAATTTCGAGTACTCTGAGTTGTGCCTACTAGCTGCAGATGAGCCGGTGAATTTTTCAGAGGCAGAACAAAAGAAACACTGGCAGTTAGCAATGATTGAAGAAATAAAGTCACTAGAGGAGAACAAGACGTGGTAGATGACAAAGCTCCCGCAAGGACATCGAGCAATTGGGCTCAAGTGGGTGTTTAAGACAAAAAGAGACCCTACAGGCAAAGTTGTGAAGTACAAAGCCCGTCTGGTGGTGAAGGGATAGGTTCAACAGCAGGGAATCGATTTTGAGGAAGTATTCGCCCCTGTTGCCTGGATTGAGACTGTGAGACTGCTTTTGGCCCTAGCAGCACATGATGGCTTGGAGGTGCACCACATGGATGTCAAGTCGGCATTTCTGAATGGAGACTTGGTGGAAGAAGTATATGTGTGTCAGCCGCAAGGTTTTGAAGTTGCTAGACAGGAAGGCAAGGTATTGAGGTCGCACAAAGCTCTCTACGGGCTCCGGCAGGCACCCAGAGCATGGAATTCAAAGCTAGATGCCACTCTGATCAAGATGGGGTTCGAGAGGAATCCATCAGAACATGCAGTGTACAAGAGAGGAGGAGGTGATGCAGTTTTGATTGTAGGGGTGTATGTCGATGATCTTGTGATCACTGGGTCAAGTCTGAAGGAAATTCAGAGATTCAAGCTGGAAATGCAGGAGTTCAAGATGACTGATCAGGGTTTGTTGAGCTTCTATCTGGGTATGGAGGTTCAACAGACTGAAAAAGGGATCACACTGTTCCAGACTGCTTATGCAGGTAACATTCTGAAGAAGAGCGGCATGGAAGGTTGTAACCCATGCTAAGTTCCCATGGAGACACGACTGAGATTGAGCAAGGTGAGCACAAATCCTCCAGTAGATGCAACATATTACAGGAGCATAATTGGAAGTTTGAGATATTTAGTAAATACTAGACCAGATCTCGCATATTCTTCGGCTATCTAAGCAGATTCATGGAGAAGCCAGCTACTGAACACTTAGCTACAGTGAAGCATGTGCTGAGGTCTTGGCTGGAACTCTGAATTGGGGATGCTGGTTTGGGAGGAAAATGGTGAAAGAACCTTGCTTAATGGGCTACTGTGACAGTGACATGGCCGGAGATGTGGATGACCGGAAAAGCAATTCAGGTGTGTTTTTTAAGTTAGGAGAAAGCACGGTCACTTGGCAGTCACAAAAGCACAAGGTCGTGGCTCTTTCGTCTTGCGAAGCTGAGTACATTGCTGCAACTACAGCTGCCTGTCAAGGCATTTGGTTAGCTCGAATAATCTCTGAAATGTGTGGCAAGGAGAAGAAATGTGCAGTGCTGCAAGTTGATAATAAGTCAGCAATAGCGCTGTGTAAAAATCCAGTATTGCATGATAGAAGTAAGCACATAGACACACAATTTCATTTTATCCGTGGGTGTGTGGAAAAAAAATGAGATAGAAGTGGAATATGTGAAGACTGAAGAGCAGCTCGCCGATATTCTGACGAAGCCTCTGGGTAGGATCAAGTTTCAGGATCTTCAAAGTAAGATTGGAATGGTGGAATTGGGTAACCAATATTAGGGGGTGTTTGATGGAAATAATCTTCGTTGCCGGATTCGTCGCTAGTTTTTTCAGTTCAAATAAAGCATCTGAGTCGTGCTGCGTTCACGGCGGATGAGTAGGATATTGACTTAGCACACCCCTCGAGGACCGCCTCCGCGCGCGGGGCACGCCGCCCCCTCCTCCTGACGTCCTCGCTCTCTGCTGACTCCGCCACCGCCGTCGTGGACGACGCAGTTGCATGCGACGTGGTGAACTCATGCACATAGGATCAGGCACATTGAGTCTGAGAGTCGGCTGTATTTCCATCGACAGTTGTTCCCAATCCATCTGCTCCCTCCCCTCTCTCCCGTTGTCCCGTGAAATGAAATCACACCACCACCGCATCGCCAACTTGCCTACATATTTGCATTGTAGCATCATCAGCAGCAGCAGCTCAACCATCGACCGACAGATCCGCAGCGGAGACAAATAGTCGATGCCTGGTCGATGGCGCCGAAGTCCTGCGTGTCAACCGCCGACTCGGTCTTGGCTAGCGACGCCCTTGGCGCCGACGCCATCGGCGATCTTGGCAAGCTATCCACCCACCTCAACCCCCTCCCGCCGCCGACGCCCATCGTAGACTTCCGGCAAGGAAGCCGCATAGCCGAATCTCCTCCGACGCCCCGCATCCCCGCTGGGCCAACCACTCCACCCACCAGCGCCGGGGCTGAAGGGGCTGGGATGGGAGAGAGAGGAGAACCCCGCCATCGCTCCCGCTCCCCGTCATCATCCCGGCGCCCTACGACAGTCACGCCGAGAAGAAGAAAGGAGGAGAGAGAGGGAGGGGGTGAGATCAGGGTTGACGTAAGGTAAAAGGAAAACCACGGTAACCGTCTTAAATTCAAATAAATTTAAGAAATAATTTGAAATTTTGATAAATTTTATACGGTTTGTCACGGTTACCGCGCGGTAACCGTGCTTACCACCGGGGCACGGTAACCACGGCCCCGGCGGTAATGTAAACCCTGGGTGAGATAGGTTAGTAGAGAGAGGGGATGATAGGTGGACCCATTTTATTTTTTAAATTTATTTGATGACTGGGATGCCACGTGGATACCACGTCAGCGAAACCGTCCTTCAAAACTATCGAGGAAGTCAAATTGCACTGGTTTTGATAGTTGGGGTTCAAGATATGGTTCGGGGATGCAAAATGGATTCGCCACTAGTTAAGGGAGTCAATGTGGACTTATTCCATATGTTGAAGGGCCAATTCTTCCGAGTTTTAAGAAGACCGGCCAATGGGCCATTTCTCTGAGTTAAGGAAGCCTGGCCGATGGTGTTAGAATTGATTGGACTGGATTTATGTGCTGAAACAGTATTTTGTGTGGGGAAAAGTCCACTTTATGTCCCTTAAGTATGTGTCACTTAACCCTGTCAACGCAAAACCGGTTCCCTCAGTCATCTGCAGTGGGCCAGCTTTTTAATTTTTAGTTAGAAATTTTCTTATAGCTATGTGTACTGTGTTTGAGTGTACGTAAAACATATAGAGGCATACTTCAGCTATTAGAGTAGCACGTCCGGTCCTTGTTCAGCTACTAACTTTTCTTCTTCCGATACAGTGCTAACTGCTAAGTCTAATTAGAAGAAGAAAAAAGAAAGAGAAGACTGGTACTAGAACTGTACCTCAAGAAAATCAAACTATACTTAATTTTTGGTACGTCATTTTGAAGCCTAAATGTCCACCATACCAGCGCTCTTTTCCAGATCATACGAGCAAACATGGTCCACAAAATATTAAAATCAACATTTTTTTTTTAATCCGAACTAGAGCCATGCCCATGCCCTGATCTGATGATTCAGGACCTTCTCGAGTTCTGGTCCCTCCAAGCTCCTGCCAATCGACCACTCCTATGCTTTACGCTTCGGGAAAACATATTTCAAAAAAAAAAGGTCTTCTACTGTATGTTTTCTACTTCATTACTTGAACAACTTGTTTCAAGCTATTTTCTAAATATATTTTTCAAATATTCAAATTTATCTAAATAATGAGTAGATAATCCATAACAATAATATGCTGAACAATGTAAATCAAACAGGGTGATATTGCACCATCCAGTATAGACAGTAGGCCAGTAGCCACAAATACACAATACAACACTGATCACTCATGGTTCATCACTGATGACAACGACACTAGCGCAAAGGAAATTATACGCGAGGAGCTACGACTCTTTGGCGAGGAGCACGTGGCGGACCAGCTCGTCGAAGTTGCGGTGAGACGAGCCGCCGGGCTTAGCCGCCCTGATCGCCTTCTCCCTCCACTCCTCTGCCTTCCTCCGCATGGCCTTCCCCTTCTCACCGTCCATGAGCTCAGCGATGAGGCCCGCGACGGCGTCGCGCTTGACGTTACTGTCGATCTCCATGCCGACGCCCCATTCGTTGCACTGGTACCGGCAGTTCGTCTGCTGGTCAGCGAAGAATGGCCAGCTGATGACGGGCACGCCGGCGGCCAAGCTCTCCAGCGTCGAATTCCAGCCACTGTGCGTCAGGAACGCGCCCACGGCGGGGTGGTTGAGCACGTCCTGCTGCGGGCACCAGGATGCCATGAGGCCGCGCCCCGCCGTATCGGCCAGGAACTCCGGCGGCAGCACGGCCGTGTCGCCCTTGACGAGGTCGCGCCGGACGATCCACAGGAACTGCCTGCCGCTGTTGGCCAGTCCCCACGCGAACTCCACCAGCTGCTCGTTGGTCATGACGGTGATGCTGCCGAAGTTGACGTACACGACGGAGCCGGCCTCCTTGCCGTCGAGCCACTGCAGGCACTCCTCCTGCTCCTTCCACAGGCTAAGTCTGATGGACGACCGCCGCGGCGTGGGCGGGTCCTTGCGCGCCACCAGCTGCAGCGGCCCGAGCGTGTACACCTTGGGCAAGCCGAGCGCCTCCATGGCCGCCACCGCCTCACCCTCGAGGTCGCCGAAGGAGTTGACGATGATGGCCGAGGCATCCTTGCAGCGCTCCGTCTCCTCGATGACGTAGCCTACCATGTACTCCTCCGGGTTCGTCGTGTGTATGAAGCTCGGGAAGTCCCTGATCCTCATGTTCCTCAGCCCCGGCACGTCTTCCACCGGCGTGTCAAGGTATCCATTCGTCAGCTGATCGACATCTGTTCATGCAAAAGACAAACAACAAGATTTGTAAGCTGTTTTTTTTTTTTTGTTACTGTGCCACGCACTCAACGGCGAAGGTAGATGCATGCATTCAGACGTGACTGGCACACCGAGCAGGAATGGTTGACGCACGCTTTAACGCAGAGAAATTAATTTGTATTCACCTTTGAGTGGGGCAAGGCCACGTTCCATGAGGAGGCGGTAGTGGCGGTATCCGAGGTAGCTGATGGAACTGGCAGTCCAGAGCTGGACGTAGGGGAGGCCAAGCTCTTTGGCGGCAGCCATGGAGAAACCCATGACGACGTCGGAGACGACGCAGGTGACGGGCGGATGGCCCGTGGCGGGGACATTCAGCTGGGCGAGGAGGCGGCGGAAGGGGCCAAGACAGGTCTCCTTGGTGGAGCGGCACAGCGAGGGGATGTCCTGCGTGACGTCGTCGTCGTCTGACGGCGGCAGGCCGTCGGGGATGGTGGCGAACCGGAAGCCCGGGGCCCCCGCCACCGCGGCCGCGCCGCGGCTGCGGACGAGGCGGGCGTGGTTGTACTCGGTGTTCACGAACGTGACGTCGAAGCCGCGGGCGTGGAGCAGCTTCGCCACGTTGAGCATAGGCGTGATGTGGCCCTGCGCTGGGTACGGCATGCACACGGCGTGCGGCTTACCTGCTGCTCCCATAGAACCCATGCTTTCTCCCGGAGTTTCCTGGCGTCTCGGGGGGAAGAAGAGTGGTGACTGTGTGGTCGAGTTGGTGAGTTTGTACGTGTCATGGGGTATTTATAGTTCAGCTAGATGCAAGAAATGCCGCAAAGCCAAACAATATTTGTGGTATGAAAAAGTCAACATATTTTCCTCACGTTCAAAAAAAAGATGGGTGGTATGAACAAGTTAAGTGGTTAACGTCTTGGGATTTGGCTTGGATGGAGATATTGAATTTGTTTATTAGTATTACTTGGTGCCGATACGTGTGAGGGTAGCACCGTAGCAGCCTATGGCCCACCTACTGGAAGCAGCCGTGCAGCGTGCAGGATATTTTACGAGGCAGCGTGGTGTAGGTACGCCTGCGCTTGCGGCGCCCCTTGCGCAGCCGCAGCGAGCGGCGCATCAGTGCATGCGCAGTTGCGCGCACTAGGCGGTGCGAAGGGGATGGCGCGTCGACCGCCGCGCCGGGGCATGTGCTCTGCGTGCGCGCGGCGTTCGTGTAGAAATTAGAGTGGAGAAATGCCAAATAGGCTCAGTTTGGTGCATTCATGCTGCTGCCCTACGGCCGGTGCCTTTTATTACTATCCTTTCGTGATCTGTCGGCACTCGGCTACATACGGTGTTGGGACGGAGGCCTTTCAGATTATCTGGAAGAGACGTAATCCAAATAGATTTTGATGATACACTCTACAGAGTTGATCCTGATGTTGTTTGTGATTCACGGTTATCTGAATCTATGCATTCATATCGTTACGCACGTGTTTCCAAACTGGTTGCAGATCTGTACGTGTACTGCAGCATGGTAAATGCATGGTTTGCCGTCAAAGTTTCCATGTCGACCTGGACAGGATAAACCGTTAAAGACGATTAGCTCAAGGGTAAGCCCGAAGTCGCAGACTCCAGAGATACAGGAACAGAGAAAGAAAGAAAGAATTCTCTATCACACGTGATCGAATGGGCTAATCCAGATCTGCGAAAGTAGAGTACAACAAAAGTCATAAAGGTCGGCCACAGCAAATTGACGAGCAGCTGTGTCATGCGTAGCTCATTGTCCATTTGACCAGTTCCATGGTTTAATTTTTCTTAAAAAATAATGAAATTCATTCCTAATTTCAGAGAAGTTATATCTAATTATTACATAGTTTATAGGATAAATAACTATGAATTACAAAATTACATCTCGATTAATAATAACAAAACTAGTAAGGAAACCACCTAATAACATAAATCTCCATCTATGGTTAGTGAGAGTATGCATAAATGTTTTTTCTACCAACAGCTTACAAGTTGTACGTAGTCTTTATCTTTCTCAAACCATGAAAACAGAATCTCTGAAACCAGCTGTCGATCCTTTTTGGATTGAATTTCACATCTATTAACACAGGCGAACTAACGTTGAACCAAATCAGAAGAAAGTATCGCGGATTAGCTAAGTTGTAAATCAATCATTAGTTCGGATCTTAACACCACCAAACGAACCCGATCTGATAGAGATGTTCTAATGCGACGCCTTCAATAAGGTTGCGACATCTTGAACCTCACCATCGTTTCCAGACATCCTAAATAAAATTTTCACCTAGAGGGTCCACCCCATGGCACGGATGACGGAAGGGGCATTGCAATGGTCTCCAAGAAGGTGTGTGGTGCCCACATGCATCATTGATGTTGGTCTTTAGACACTCACTGTCACGACAACTGGGTTAGACGAGTGATAGCCGGTGGCGTCCACGAGCTCGTTGCCGCTGGATCTTGTTGTCCGAAGGCTGAAGAAGGGACACGCTGACGGCTAGCGAGATTGTGGCCATGACAGTGAGAGTGGGGTAGGGGGGAGGTCTCCATCGAGTTCGTCGTCCATCTAGCTTTGTCATCCTCCCTCGAGCTTCTCATCCCTGGAGCATTCAAATATGCGTAGTCCCCGGATCTCACTGCTAGATATGGTAGCGTCTACAACTCTCCATGACAGGATCTTGAGAGAAAAGCGGTGACTGGCAAGGAAAATGGAGCACATTGCATGACGGTTGCTTATCGCACCTCATTGCTGAGGTAGGGGTGTTAATGGGTTAAGTCACATGGGTTATTTCACAATCCTACTTAACTCTCATATTGTTTAGTTAAAATATACAAAAAAAATCATCCCAACCCATTTTAGACTCGGTCCTCAAGTTTTGTAGGCTAAAAGATTACCCGCTACCACCCTATGTTGAGCAAGAGGATCACCAAGATCTACGAGAGGAATGGGGAGAGACGTGAGTCAACCCGCGCCTCTGCATCTGTGAGTGCTTCGTCTACCCCCGTGCCTGCACGAGCCAGGCTAGGCTGAGAGGCGATGCTCGACTTTTTCTTCCCTCCTTATCCTTGCTCCAAGGTCTGTTTTGCACTCGCGAGTGAAGGCTCTTGTGCACACGCAGTCGACCAAATATACATCGCGCTGCTCCCGTCATACTAGCCAACCTTAATGTGGGTAACCAAACACGCCCAAAGTGCATTCCATGGTGAAACTAAGGTACGTAGTTGTGCAACTCTTTCATCTTGTCACGGTAGATAACATAGAGATGTGCAACCAACGTCACAAACTTTTGTGGCAATGTGTTGATGTGTTATCCTTGCCCAGCATGGCATTACGTACATTGTACATAAATACACATGTAATGTGACGTGGCAGAGTTCAAGTGCAATATTCACTATTTTTAACGTTGCCAAAAGATATATCTATCTATTATATTATTAAGAAAACTCAAAAAGAAAGTACCATGTTCGTTGTGGAGGCTCGAAATTCCCATATTAATTAAAGAAAAAGAAAAGAAGAGTCCAACTAGAAATACAATCTAAAAAATAACTGAAATTCGGAATTAAAAATAAGCAATATTGAAAGAACAGTCCATATAAGATCCCAATACGTGATTAATTAAAATTCTGAATAAAAAAATAAATTTCTGAAATTAGGAAAGAAAAAGAAGAGTTCAAGTAGGAATACAATTTTGAAATAACTAAAATTCAGAATAAAAAAATATTGAAACAACAATTAATCCATCTATAACACAACACGAGATTAATTAGAATTCGAAATAAAAATAAAATAAATTCAGAAATTAGAAAATTAAAAATAAGAGTTCAACTAGAAATACAATTTATAATAACTAAAATTTTTAATAAAAAATAAAGACTATTGAAAGAATAAACCATCTAGAACATATGCTGAGATTAATTAAAATTCGATATAACAGATAAAATAAATTTTGAAAATAGAAAAATAATTATAAGAGTTCAAGTAGGATTACAATTTACAAATAAAAAATATTTAAATGAAAAATATGGATTTTTCGAAAAGATTAGTTCATCTATAACACAACGATATCAAATGATAATAAAGAGAGGAAAAACAATAGACGTGTAAAGGAGTAAAGTGGTGGTAGTTGATGGGACATATAAAAAATTATAAACATATAAACAAAATCCTAAATAGAATCCCAATGACGATTAAGAGGAGGGACAACAGACAAGCCATTAAGCAGCACGATCGCTGCAGTTACGGGATTCTATAAAGTAAAAAAATAAATCTCAATGATAATCATGTTCAATTTTTAAAATCTCAATAACAATAAACAGGGGAGGCAGCAGGCGGGTCGCGCGTAGAGGATTACAGTGGCAAAATCGCTGACGGTTTAGCGGGACTTATAAAAGTACAAAATGAACCCAAATGATAATTATGTTCGATTTTTAAAATCCTAATGATAATAAAGAGAGAAGGAAGCGGAGGGGCCATAGAGGAGTACAGTGGCGGTGTTTGATGGAACTTTAAAAAATTTAAAAAAAACAAAACTCAACAAGACAATGTACTCTAAAAACTAAAAGGTCTAATTTTTAAAGATTGCATGGAAGATGAATAGAAATAGTGATAGATCGACAAGCAAATAAATACCTCACAAATGAGTAAGGGGTAGCGACCGAAGCGACTTTTAAAAATTATAAAAATTAGAAACACACGAATAATAAAGTTCGGTTTTTCAAAATCCTAAGACAACAAGATAAATATGTAATAAATTTTAAGTAAAATTATATTAAAAAATAAATAATTTTGTATGGGTGTAATTGCGCGGACCACCCAGGTAGATTATATGTAAAAATAAAATTTCTATAGATTTTTAAATAATTATAATGAAAAGGTCTAAAAACAGTAAAATTCAACGTTGAACAGGGTGTCAGGGTCCAATGATCAGACAGAACCCCGATTCAAGAGGGTGGCCTCATAGGTACCGTGCATTCAACATTCAAGGACCATACGAATACACTCCACCGTTTTGAAAAGTTTCTCCACGCACTCAATGTATGCATCTGAAGAGAGATGGTTGCAAAATACTCCTATGTAATATAAAGTGATCTGAGTTTCTGAAAAAGATATTCACCAGACTAGATCTACACAAAGTCTCATTTGACCAGATGGATGACTACTACGGGTACTACGATAATAATAGCTACTCCCTCCGTTCCAAAATATAAGGATTAGGATTGAACACGGGTATTAAGAAAGTAGATAGAATTAAATGGGAGAATATTGTGATTGGTTGAGAAGTGGAGGTAGGTGAGAAAATTGAATGGTGGAGGATTGTGATTGGTTGAGAAGAGAATGTTGGTGGTGAGTTGTTATATTTGGGACAAACCTTGAGAAATAAAAGTTATTATATCTTGGGACGGAGGGAATATACTGTCATTTTCTGCACAGAGGGGCCATCTACCCATTGAAGTCTTGATGATGGATGCTCATCAGGTGACCATATACCCTCCTTTGGCAGGATCATGTCATCATGTGGAGGGATAGCAATGCTGGACCAGTCGCTTACTCTCGTCAGGCTAGACACATTTAAATATCACTGCTGCTGCTGCAATAGTTGCAATCCATTGGCCAGCCAGGCACAGGTCTGATCGGTAGCACAATCTCATCGGTCATGCTCCAACCTTCTAATTGCCAACCGGGCTAAGAGCATCCCAGCAGGTACGTTAACCGGTACTCCATTCAAAATTGGGTGCATAGGAGCGTAAAACTGACCTACAGCTATCGCTCCTCTAAAAATAGCACATGCGCTAAAACGGGGGAGAGAGAAAAGGCAAATATAGCGTATCTCTCTCCTCACACCATATCACAACGGATCGAGCTCCCGTCCCCATCCGGAGTTCCGCGACCTACCCTCCATCATCGTTGTTGCCGGAGGATGGAGAGAGAGTGTAGGCGTGGAGTGAGGATGGAGAGGGACAAGCATACCGGATCTGGAAGGAGAGCGCCACCCGCGGCAGCCGCCTACGCCCGTCGCTGTCACCTTGCGCACCCTCCGCCAGTCGCCGTTGCCCTGCGCGCGGCCGTCCGCTTGCCTCCTCACCCCTCGCTCGCCCGCCGCCACCTCCGCTCATCCGCGCCCCTCGTCCGCCCACCCACCCGTCGTCGCCCCTCGCCCGCCCACCCGGCCACCGCCCCTCGCGCACCCACCGGTTGCTGCCACGCATCCGCACCTGCCGGCCACCCCATCCACCCTGCTACAAAAGAGAAGAAAAGGAGTAAAAAGAGAACAGCAGAGAGAAGAACATAGAAAATGAGGAATATTTATTATATTTTTGTTGTGCTTTTATGTTCATTTTATTTATGTTGCTATGATTTTTCTTGCTAGGTGAACTAATGGGCAGCCATTGGAAAGCTAGCAGTTGAACACATCAAATTGAAAAAAAAAAGCTCACTCAATACAAATATATCAATTAAAAAATTACCAATTTAAATTATATCCATCAAAATTTACTTATTTTGAAAGATTATTGCGATAAATAATATCATTAAAATTTAGTCATCCAAAATATAGCCCTTAAAAATAATATAAATGTAAGGTTAGTTGAAAAATATTACTAAAATATAGGAAGGAGTGATATGGATGATGTAATATGGATAATCTAATAGGGTGGGAAGGGATATGAAAGAGGATTTTTTTTTTTAATGATCATATGGGGAAGGGATATGAAAGAGGATTTTTTTTTTAATGATCATCCATATGGGTATACGGAGGATTAAATTTAAATTTAAATGAGAATGCTCTAAGCTGGTGCATCCAGATTCTCCGCACTCCATCTGCAGCCATCCACGATTCCATCACCCTAGCTTGAAAGGTGCACGTATGTCCTTCCCCAGCTAAAGATTTTTTTCAAAATAAAAAAAACACTCCAGCTAAAATTGGCCCTTCTGCAACTTGCGAGTGCCGTAACTTGACTACCTACAGTAGCATATGTACCCTTGCTGCCGATAAATAGACTAAATACGGGGTGTTTGTAGCATATGTGACGGGTACAGATCGTTCTCGATGCATGTCAACCTCTTCATCACCGTTCTCATCTTATGGACGGGAACTATAAACCACAAGAGAGAGACACACGGCTGATAATCGTTGAACGACAGGTACGGAATTTTTTTTTGGAGAGGAACAGACAAATACTGAGATAGCTTCAGCAACTTCACATGGCTCTCGAAACCAAAATTTGACAATTCCAACCAAAAACCATCCTCCAACAGTCTCTCTAACTATATAACTATATGGTCAAGCCATCCGGTAGATAATCCCTTCCTCACGATAAATCTGGCCAATCACACTCACTTGCCAATGGTTGGTCCCACACACTATTTCTCCTCCCCTCTTCTCTCTCTCCCTCGTGCTCCCACGCATATCCCTCTTCTCTGCATCGCTACTATCACCGCCGCCCCTATCGCCACCGTCCACTGGCTCAGCGACCTATCATGGTCGCTGTAGGGGAAGGGCGATGATGATGCAGCCGATAGAGGCACCGAAGCATGGGCATTCGCTGTCGCAGTCCCAGCATGGCAGCATCCTCCTTGCCACCGCATCGACAAGATCAGCATCTACATTTAAATCCTAAGTTTCCTGCTCCCTTTTACAACGCTACCGACGAGTCCGATTTGCTATTGTCCCGAGTGTCGTCGCATGGGAGCCCCGGAACAAAGGGCGTCTCACCGTCATAGTACAAAAAACGGACCGGACCGGTGGTTGAACTGGAAAAAACCGAAACCAGTACTCTCATCGGGTCGGTTTGCTTCAAAGGTTGCCCATGCAATTGAACCGGTATAAACCCGGTGAACTGGGCGGTTTATGCGATAAACCGGTGACCCAGGCTATCCTAAACTTGGGGTTCGAACCCTGGTTGGACAGTAGCAAGCATGTGTCATTCACCACTAGGCTAGTTTGAGTTCCTTGTTTGGACAAAGTTATGCATATTAGATGACGGTGCCGGTTCAACATTAGACCGGTTGACCCAACGGTCTAACCGGTAAACCGAGGGTTCAAGCAGTTCGATGACCAGTCCGGTTTTTTCTACTATGCTCACCGTCGATAGCCTCAGCTTCATCACCCACCGTGATTGTGGTGGTGCGCGGTGCAGAAAGGCGGATGCCATGACGAGGGTGGTGCGCAACGAAGGAGCACCCTAGCCTCCACTGCCTCTACCCCTGCAAAAGGGTTCGATCGAAGTAGAGGAGAGAAAGGAGAACAAGTCAAGAGAGAGGGGGAGGGGGTGAGGAAGAAGGGGAAAAGGAATTAGGTAATGGAGAGGCTGATATATGGGGTTCATTATCAGATTGGAGAAGGTAATGTAGATGATATTAGAGTGAAAAATATATTTAACTATCTACCATTCAAATGGAGATTTAGGGTCTGTTTGATTGACAACTAAATTTACCACACCTAACCTTAGGCAAGCCATAGTTTCAGTAGACAATGTTTGTTTCCTGCTACAACTCTATTTTGCCTAACTATTAGTCGCATGGTCCACATGTCATACACTCTATTTTCTTGCCAAACATTGCTTAAGCTTAGTTTGTCATTTTGTTTACCACAAAAGTGTGGCAAGACTAAACTTAGCTACCTTAGTAAAAAATGTGTGGCAATATTAGGGTCTGTTTGGTTGACAACTAAATTTGCCACACCTAACCTGAGGTAAGCCACAGTTTCAGTAGACAGTGTTTGGTTCCTGCCACAACTCTATTTTGGCTAACTCTTAGCCACCTAGCCCACATGTCATACACTCTATTTTCTCGTTAAATATTGCTTAAGCTTAGTTTGTCATTTTTTTTACCATAAAAGTGTAACAAGATTAAATTTAGTTCCTTAATAGAAAATGTGTGGTAATATTAGTTTTTAACCAAACATATCTTTACTCCCCAACCAAACAGATTCTTAAAGAGATGGTTAAAGATGCTCTTAGGCCGAGACCCCATAAGCATGTAGCTCGCCGATAAGGGATGAAGCGTTGTCAGGTCACAGGCGTTACCCACATCCTCGGTTAGTGGTTATCGAGCACGCAGCAATGCAACATCAAGGAATTACAGTACTACACGGTGGAGGGTGGAATGCTTTTGTGAACGTGACAAGTCGGACCTAATTTTGTTTGTATTCTTGTCCGCAACTAAAAATGGCTATGCCATACCTTAATTAGCTGTGCCACAGCTCGTGAAAGTACCATATATTTGATTGTATACTACATCCGTGATGGGACACTCTACTAACAGAGTCGCTCATAAATCGTACATTTAATTTTGAGTCAAACATTATTACACTCTTGTGGGTTATACGTTGTGTGACTAGGCACACTTTTAGTAAAACAAGCGTAGTATAAAATTAATCATCAACCAAACAAATCCTTATTAACTGAAAACTTTAATAAATAATATTTTTTATTTTATTTTGTTTGGCATGTTATACTCATTTGTCATAGTTCTTCTATATAACCGATGTTCCTTTTTACTCAACACTACCAGCATTAACATCCCCCAATGCATATGTTTTATCATTAATTTTCCTAACTATATATCATTAAATATGATTAAAAATGTTTATATATGAAAAAAATCATGAAAAATCAATTAATACCATTTTCACATGTAAATCCAAATATTTTTTTATCTATTACTAATTGGTTTTAGATAATGAAAAATTAATAACTTAGTAAATTATGTTGAGGATCTATTACTAATTTAAAAGTTGAGTGAATTACATTGTGCGCCAGATTATATTACCGAAATTTCGCTTTGGATCACTCTCTGTTCAATCTTTTCACTTTGAATTACGTATTTTGATATTTTTTACATTTTGAACCACCTAATCTCTCTCTGCGAGTACATTGATAACCTCAAGCACATCGGCATTCTTATGCCGACGATTTACCATGTAAAGTTTACATGGAGCTCATATCTTTGTCAGAGTAGAGGTTGGATATAGCTAGACAAAAACACCAGTGTGGTCCAAAATTGGCAAAAATAACTATGTCAAAGTGAAAAAAAAATAGATAGAGAAGTATTCAAAGAGAAACATCAATAATAAAATATGGCATAAAGTGCAACTCACTTTTATTTATTTTTTTTCTGTTTGACTACAAGCTTTTTTTAATACTTGATACGTTTTAAAACGGACAGAGTAATATAAAAATGTAAAGTTCCTAGGATTTAAAATTTATTGTTAGAGAACCTTCGGAAATACTAGTTTTATAGTTTTGTCTACACTATACGTCTATACGTACGGATAAGTAGTGCTTTAGTACTAAGACGAAGCTATGAAAAAAAAATAGACGAAACTCGAACATGGGCAGAGAATGCCGCGGCGGCTGGCCAGCCTTTTGATCGGCGAAAGCATTGTGTGAAGTCAAAGCCAACGACCCCATGCCACCATGCCAATAGGAGAGTAGGAAAACGCAAATAGTGGTGTGCACTTGTGCTAGGTTGTGCTCAACTGCTCACTGCACACGTCAGGTTCGTCCGCTACGATTTGCGCTGCGATCGTGCGAAACTGGAAGTAGTCTGGGCTGGGCTGTCTCCAGAGTTCACGCAAAATCATGTTGGAAGTTCAGGCTGGGCCTCAGGTTTTCTTTGCCTTCAAAGATCAAAGGGACTCTGCTGTGACCATCCCATACGTGGCCATGGCGGCCGGCCTGCATCCCCGTCCTCTCCGGTTGTCGCTTTGGCGTCAGCCGTCCTGGCTTCCTGGGTGACAGCCTGACAGGCGGTGGTTTAGCCGTCCTATCAAAGTGAGCAAATTACTATTGTGCTGCTCTATAGCCTTTATGCTTTATTTTACTCGTAAAGAAGCCCAATTCCAAGACGCCGGCCGTCAATCTTCTCCACGCCAGTCGCCACCACTACGCCGGCATAAACAAATCCACCTGAGTACCTGATAGCAACACGTTTGGCCTTCACGCGCCACTGCTCTGTCTACCATGGCGCTTTCTCAAAATCAGATATGCACGAATCCACCTGACAGCAACACGTCTGGCCTGACAGCGCCGAGCGTCCGTCCGTCGCTGGTGCACGCCCGGGGCCGATACACGGCGATGAGCTCCTCCGAGGCGCGGCGGCCGCACGCGGTGCTCATCCCGCAGCCGGCGCAGGGCCACGTCACGCCCATGCTGCAGCTCGCCAAGGCGCTGCACGCCAGGGGATTCTGCGTCACCTACGTCAACTCCGAGTACAACCACCGCCGCCTGCTCCGGTCCCGCGGGCCGGGCGCGCTGTCCGGCGCCGCGGGCTTCCGTTTCGAGGCCGTGCCAGACGGCCTGCCGGAGTCCGGCAACGACGACGTCACCCAGGACATTGCCGCGCTCTGCTTGTCCACCACCAGGCACAGCTCCGAGCCGTTCAGGGAGCTGTTGTTGAGGCTGAACAGCACGCCCGGGTCGCCGCCGGTGAGCTGCGTCATAGCCGATGGCGTGATGAGCTTCGCTCAGAGGGTCGCCGAGGAGATGAGCATCCTGGCCTTGGTGTTCTGGACTACAAGCGCTTGTGGTTTCATGGGTTACCTCCACTTCGCCGAGCTCATCAGACGAGGCTATGTACCACTCAAAGGTACAAAACTTTTGATGACTATTACTTGATCTATGCTTCATTCAGCTGGGATTTTCCCCTGATTAAGTGACTTCATACCGGAAGCCAGATGATAGCAAGACTAATCAGCAATGGAACTACACCTCCCTTGACTAATTAGTGATGAGTAAGTAGTATAATTAGACTAGTTGACTTAGTTACTGTACGTTTTCCAGACGAGAGTGACCTGACGAACGGATACTTGGACACTCCGATCGACTGGATCCCGGGGATGCGAGGCATCCGTCTCAAGGACGTGCCAAGCTTCATCAGAACGACCGATCCGAACGACGTCATGCTAAACTTCGACGGCGGCGAGGCGCAGAACGCGCGCAAGGCCCGGGGCCTCATCCTCAACACGTACGACGCGCTGGAGCAAGACGTCGTCGAAGCGCTGCGCCGCGAGTTCCCGCGAGTGTACGCCGTCGGCCCGCTCCCGGCGTTCGCCAGGGCCGCGGACGGCGAGGTGGGCGCGATCGGCGGGAACCTCTGGAAGGAGGACACGAGCTGCCTCCAGTGGCTGGACGCCCAGCAGCCCTGCTCGGTCGTGTACGTCAACTTCGGCAGCATCACCGTCATGTCGCCGGCTCATCTCGCCGAGTTCGCGTGGGGCCTAGCTTGCTGCGGCCGGCCGTTCTTGTGGGTCATCAGGCCGGACCTCGTCTCCGGCGAGAAGGCCATGCTGCCGGAGGAGTTCGTCGGGGAGACCAAAGAGAGGGGCGTTCTGGCGAGCTGGTGCCCGCAAGAGCTCGTCCTCTCACACCCGTCCGTTGGCCTGTTCCTGACGCACTGCGGGTGGAACTCGACGTTGGAGAGCATATGCGCCGGCGTTCCGATGATCTGCTGGCCGTTCTTCGCCGAGCAGCCGACGAACTGCCGATACGTGTGCGACAAGTGGGGGATCGGGATGGAGATCGACAGCAACGTGAACAGAACGGAGGTGGCGCGGCTCGTGCGCGAGGCGATGGAGGGGGAGAGGGGCAACGCCATGCGAGTGAACGCCATGGTGTGGAAGGAGAAAGCCAAGGAGGCGTCAGAGGAAGGAGGTTCGTCGAGCAGAAATCTGGACCGCCTGATCGAATTCTTGCATTCTGGGAGTGATGCTCGCTGAGTTCATATCACAGATTATCTTGTGCGTGCTTTCCTGCTCATCTAGTGGCACTGAGAACTGCAGTGCAAATAATTGGTCTGTCAAAATTTCTGTTCGTACGTGTCAGAGTTTAACATGGAAGGATACGGAGTTTGCTGGCACAAAACAACTGTAGTGCTGGATGGCGACTTGATCACCAGCTTAATTTCTCCGGGATTCTAGATCGTAGATTGGGTGATCCCCGATACTCGGCCACTACACTAGTGGATACACAAAGCCACTGGTCATAACCACGAGCAGCTAGCAGTGACAGTTTCGTCGCGCGCGGCTGTGCTAGCGAAGGAACGGCTCGGCGCCTCGGCCGCTTGGACGGCTTACACACACCCGATGGGGATGCGTACATGCACGTACCTCCATTTCCAATTTCCACCCTGGCTGCTATCAACCGGGAGGCTTCCATGATGGAGCGGTGATTGGTTGTTCTTCACTTGTTCTGGGCTTATCCAGCAGAAATTGGTTGATTGCGAACTTCGTGGACTTTAACCAAACTCCGTATAAAAGCTTCCATCCGTGGTATCTAGTATTGACGTATCGTCCCGTCAGGATAATACAGGTGCATTTTGTGTATCTCTCTATCTTTTTTTTATTTGAGTAAATTGCTTTTTTTATTTGAGTAAATTGTATGAGTGGTACACGAAATTGTCAAATGGATGTAACTTAGTGCACGAATTTGTAAAATGCTCGTTTTGGTGTGTGTGAACTAAGGTTATAGGACACTGCATGGTTTTTCATGTTGATTTTAGGTGTTGATTAGGATACTACGTGAACATGTATCTGATAAGATTACTTTTTTAGATATGCGTCTGTTCAGAAAATGACATACTGATTGGAAAAAGATATGAAAACCGAGCAAATAAAATGAGATAAAATAAATGCAAATTTGCTATAAGACACCTAAAATTTGTGTAATTTACCGATAGACATTGTAAAAATATGTTGTCTGGACCCCTCTCAAAATTTGGTAATTTATTGGAGTACACTTTCGGACCAAATGGAATGAAAGATCCTTTAAATAGATTATAATGGCCCTAGGGCCACATGCATTAAACATTGCTCAGAGTGAAAATTTGAAAATTATATAACTCTAAATTTATCATCACCCAAGTACATTTCTAGCATGCCTCATATTTCACCTTCGCTCCAGTGTCACGTTAGAAGCTTTTGGTCCTAAGGGTATTATCGCCTACTAAAATTTTTTCTCTCTCCAATTAGCACAAAAGTGTCCATCAAATTACCAAATTTGGGGTATCTTCCCATCATAACATGTTTTTACAATGTTTATTAGCAAATTATAGAAACTTCAAGTGTTTTGTAGTAAAATTTACCTAAAATAAGTGAAATTATTTATTTCAATGCTGAAGATAAAGTAGAGATCAAATTTATAAATATAGTATATCTTATACATACTCACAACACCTATGCATACCACGTTCTAATCAACATCAACTTGGTCAAATTAATTTTGCCAAGCTATTTTGATCTTGGTTTGCACGAAGTAGATAAGTTCCTGCCTCGAAAGAAATTTGTGTGCTAAATTACACCCGCGAAACCAACATTAGTTTGTTTTGGGTACCACAAATACATTTATTCTTTTTATTTTAAACCGGAAGTAATACCGGAGTACCGGCTGCTAATTGTTAGAGTACTTTGGTACCAATCGCATCGCCCGGTCGGAGAAAATTTGCCATGGATTCAAACTCGCGCCCGCACGCCGTGCTCATCCCGTACCCTGCGCAGGGCCATGTCACACCCCTCCTGCATCTCGCCAAGGTCCTCTACTCCAGGGGCTTCCACGTCACCTTCGTCCACTCCGAGTACAACCACCGCCGCCTTCTCCGTTCCCGCGGTGCCGGCGCGCTTGCCGGCCTGGACGACTTCCGGTTCGAGACCATCCCGGACGGCCTGCCGCCACCGTCCGAATCCGACAACGACGACGTCACGCAGGACATCCCCACGGTCTGCACGTCCTTCCTCACGCACGGCCCCTCGGCGTTCGGGGCCCTCCTGGCGCGGCTCAATAGCGAGCCCGGGACGCCGCCGGTGAGCTGCGTGATACCTGACGGCGTGATGAGCTTCGCCCAGAGAGTGGCCAGCGACATGGGCATCCTTGCCCTCGCGTTCTGGACCACCAGCGCCTGCGGCTTCATGGGATATCTCCACTACGCCGAGCTCATCGACAGAGGCTACGTGCCACTCAAAGGTACACTTTGTACTCACGATTACCGTTTTGTTGTGTACGGCTGTACGCACGGCAAAATGTTTTGCTCATGCATGTGCATGTTGCAGATGAGAGCTACCTGACCAACGGATACCTCGACACCGTGCTCGACTGGGTGCCGGGGATGTCAGGCATCCGGCTGCGCGACATGCCCAGCTTCATCCGCACGACCGACCGGGACGAGTTCATGCTCAACTTCGACAGCGGCGAGGCGCAGAACGCGCGCCACGCGCAGGGCCTTATCCTCAACACGTTCGACGCGGTGGAGCACGACGTCGTCGACGCGCTGCGCCGCATCTTCCCGCGCGTGTACACCGTCGGCCCGCTCCTGACGTTCGCGGGGGCCGCGGCGGCGCGGCGCCCCGAGGTGGGCACGATCGGCGGCAACCTCTGGAAGGAGGACGCGAGCTGCCTCCGGTGGCTGGACGCCCAGCAGCCCTGCTCGGTTGTGTACGTCAACTTCGGCAGCATCACCGTCATGTCGCCGGCTCATCTCGCCGAGTTCGCATGGGGGCTGGCGCGATGCGGACGGCCGTTCCTGTGGGTCATCAGGCCCGATCTCGTCGCCGGCGAGACGGCCATGCTGCCGGAGGAGTTCGTCAGTAAGACCAAAGATAGGGGGATCTTTCTGAGCTGGTGCCCGCAAGAGCAAGTCCTGGAGCATCCGGCGACCGGCCTGTTCTTGACGCACTCCGGCTGGAACTCGACGCTGGAGAGCATAAGCGCCGGCGTGCCGATGATCTGCTGGCCGTTCTTCGCCGAGCAGATGACCAACTGCCGTTATGCTTGCACAAAGTGGGACATTGGACTGGAAATCGACAACGACGTGAAGAGGGAGGAGGTGGCACGGCTCGTGCAAGAGGCCATGGATGGAGAGAAAAGCAAGGATATGAGAGCGAAAGCAATGGCGTGGAAGGAAAAAGTCGTGGTGGCAACGGAGGAAGGAGGCACTTCCAGCGCCGGAATAGACAGTTTAGTTGAATTTCTGCTTGCAGGAGGTGATCATACGCGCTGAATTATTGTTGTTGATCAATACTAATAATGCAATGTGTATATAATGTGTAATTGGGTAAATGAATATATGATGTGACCATCTCTCACTGTCTTTGTTAGAAATGTTAATATTAGTTCTGGAGTGGAGAACAAAGATGAACAATAGTTTCAGGTATTTCAGGTTAGACAAGTATGCTTCACCGATGTCACTAGTCAGTATTTCAGGTTTGTGGATGGTTTCACCTGTCGTAGTAAGATGCTCCATCATCATCATCTATTTTTTAACAACGGTAAATTGGTAATAAAGACCTGGTAGTAAACTAGTAATCCAAACGGATGGTGGGTAACAGATAACAACAGCACGCGCCGGAAGATATTATGGAAAATTACAGATTTTTTTTCGTGAAGTTCAGTTGGGCCATACAATGGATTCACCGAAGAAATGCGTTGTGAAAATTGGAAAAGAATATGAAATAATGAAAGAACAATTCTTTTGGTGCTTTTTTTCAGTCAAGAAATGAGTGCTTGGAGCCCTGTTACAGACTACCATGGCACCATTTGGGCTGACATCGAGTCATTTCGGAAGAAATTTCAGTTCACCAAGTCAGTTCGAGGTGTTTAGATCTGAATTTGATCCTACAGTCTTTGATGCTTCCTTGCTGTCCGTGGTTGGAGTTGCTTCTGCGGTCGCAGAGACTGGTGGAGCTGATTGAGCACCTGCAACATGTTCAGCAGCAGTCAGGCATGAATTTTGTGAAAACAGCATGGTCCTATTCAGAATTATGGGTAACTAGATGATTCCACTTGTGATAAGAACATACTAATGTTACTAAATGACAACAGGGTGATTGAACAGTAATGCATGCAGTATATAGTAACTGAATGGTAGGATAATAATAACATACCGGTTGTATCATCCGGTTGCCTTGAGAGTGCATGAGGGGGCAACTGGAGTCTGAAATCCGGTGGGAGAGAAGGTCCTGGAGGGAAAGAGCCCCCCTCCAACTGCGCCGCAGGCTGCTGAATGAAATGTGGCCGTGCAGCTTGTTGCTGCATCGGGGAGAAGCCAGCCCTTGGACCCAGGCCACCCGTCATGTACCCCATAAACTGGTACGACGGTGTTGAAGGGGATGTTGGACCATACAGCTGAGGGTAGTAATGCTGTAGCGCTTGTGAGTTGTACACGGCCTGCTGAGGAGTTCAGACATTGGATGATTTCAGCACATATTGCCACATGGAAAATAAGATGATTCAGACTTTAGATACTTCCAGGATATATTTTTAGATGGGAAAAATAAGATGATATGTACTTGTGCTGATGTCTATGACTATAACTTAGTGTTCTGGTGTATAGAATATATGTGCAGATAAACAATACTAAATGTTACTTCCTCCATCCAGAATGTAAGCACTTTTAAGGTAGGCGCATGTATTAAGAAAATAAGTAGAGATGATTGAAGAATGATTGTGATTGGTTGAGAAGAAAAAGTAGGTGAAGAGAATGATTATGATTGGTTGAGAGGAGAGGGTAGGTGGAGAAATAAGTTCATTTTAGGATAAGTTACTGTGCTAGAAATAGATACATTTTAGAACGAGGTAGTAGAGTATTCAAGCTTTTGAGGTGTAGGACACAACTTTAGATGTTGTGAGTTCAGAGTTTCAGAACATGAGCTCCAACTGTGAAACTTATCTATTCTTTGTCTACTGCTACCAAATTATTGGAGATGCATGTAGCAAGAACCAATCGCATGTGATGGAAGTAAAACGTCAAATGACATTGAACAAGGTGATGGGGATGCTTGCCTGTTGGTATGGATATTCTTGTGGGTACCAGTACCTGCAAAAGTTTGCATAATTTCTTTAGTGCGTTGTAAAAGATTGAGAGGGATTGAGCTGAACATGAGTCCCACCATTCTCTTGGAGACAGCAGATATGTCTACCAACTATCCTGGCTGTAAAGCCCAAACTTATCTCATATATACAAAATCTATTTCTAGCTAAAACTAGGGCAATAAACTTTTCCCTTTTCCTGTACTTCCAGTTTTTCAGTAGCAGCAGTAGTTCATAGGGAAAGGGTTCTAAATTCCTCATTTGTTATACAAATTGTATGAATCTAAAAGCGATTGGCTGGCTAAATCATAACCCCCATCAAATAAAAGTGTAGCCATTGTCATTTGTCAAAAACAAAACTGGACCTCTATTTTTTAAAATGAACTTTGTGCAAAAAAAAAAATCCACATAAAACATCATTAACCTTTCTTCAAGAAAATCAAGATCAAGAGTAACTTTCAGATCATATAGTTTTAAATTTGCATATGAGAAAGGCAGAAACAACTCCAACTTAGTTCAGCAGTTCTTGGCAAAATATAACCAAATTTAAGTCCCGTACACATGCCACACCTGTATTCCTGTTTCAACGATCTGAACAAGTCCGCGGCTATAACTAAGAAAAACATAAATAAAATAGCAAATTGCAATTGCAGATCAGCCAAGTGGCATCTTATAATACGAATTCAATGCAAATAATCGAGAAGAAGTTCGACGAAACGATCTTGCGTCCACGCGTGCAGGGATCGATGAAGCTCTCCTGCCTGCGTGCGTGCGTGAGTGCACCGGGCGTCCAGAAATTTCTCCGCAATCAGGCCCCCACGAGCAATGGGCCATGGCTTGGTAGCCCGTGCGACTTATGCTGTGTGATGATTCTAGAGAGATCCGGCGCCTTTACGTGGATGAGACGAGATACAATGCAAACACCCGGTGCATGCTGATCGATGCATGAACTATCACGTTGCTCACGTTGATTTCTCAAATTGCCGCCGTACGGCTGGCAAAGCTCAGGCAGGCAGGCAGCTATTGCTTCTTTTTACCACCAGATCTTGAGGCTCAAAGAAGTAATAATACCTACTTTAGTTAGTGATTATAATAGGGTTAGCAGGATGTACTTAAATCACCCACTAAAAATTCCTACGTTTCAAACATCCATCTTTTCAAACTTTCTATGTTTTTTATTCCTCTGTTTTACACCCGTATTTATGTGTTTTATATTTCAAATGTTATCTTTCATGTATTTTGTTTTCCTGAGTTCCAAACATACCTTATCACATGATTGAGAGGAGAGAAAAAAATATTGAGGAGATACGTAAAACAAAATGAGTTATTATCGCGTGATTAATTGAGTATTAATTATTCCAAACATGAAAAATATAGAAATATGATTTTTTTTTAAAAAAGTAACTTTTCTACAGATATTTTTAAATAAAAAACATGCCAACATATGGGTGAAAATGATGAATGTTTTCTTTGTTTGCCACTTTGTGAAACGCAGTGTTAGAACAAATACAATATAAAGCAATAAACTAGCTATAGAAAAACGAAGGAGAGAGAAGAAAAGTAGATTACATATTTGTAGTTGGTTTTAACGCGGGCTTCAAGATAGTATAGTATGTGAGAAGTACCCTCATGTAAGGGGTGATCTCTTCACAAACTCAAAAAAAAGAATGATGTGGATTGGATGCAAATTGAAGTCAGTATGTTAGAGACAATTTATTATATATGCTATATCTAAATTAATTAGTTGATGATGTGAATAAATTAGATATCGCGATCACCTCTGATATACAACTTGTTCATAAAATTTGCTCTTAGAGCAAACATAATAGTGGACTATAAACTTATATCTAGGATAGAGATAAAAAAAATGTAGTGTTGTCTTTCAAATAAAATTTAGCTCTACACATGCTTTAAGATAAATGCATTAAATTCTCATAAGTAATATAAAGAGAGAGGAAAAGGAATATAGAGAAAATCTTATAGCCAACTTATAAACTCTAATATAACCTTAGTTATCTCTGCTAGGTCCAATGGGCCAAGCTCACTGTACCACGTGTGGCAAAGCCACGCGTTTTTTCTAGTCAGATATTTAACTCGGCAGAAAACCAACAAAGTGCAGAGTGTGTTTGCTGGGAAGGCAACACCCCATGGTGGTCTAGACTCTATAGAGAGAGAGAGAGACGGTGTGGGACCCCGGGAGTTAATGCCCATCGGCCATTGCTGAGCTGCTGTCTCCCTCCCATCGGCCCAGGTTTAATGGGCCATGAGCCAGGGCCCAACAGGAGTGGGAACGGGGACACGTGGGTCATCTGTGCTCCTTGGCAACTGAACCCTTCTGCCCAATTAAGGAAAACGAACAACGGAAAGCTGCTGCCACGAAAGGAACGGGACCTCACACACTAGTCGCTGCCGTGAAAATGAGACGCAGCAGCAGGCGCCAGTTTGGTACAAGCTACCCCCATCAGCTAGTACAATAAAAAGATCAGCCTCTCCAATCTCCGTGCATTAGCAGCAACGAGTTTCTTGTCTACTACTCCACCCGTTTACCTCCGAAATCAGTTAGTATACCATCTCTTTCGACAAAATAAGGGCTCCAAATGTCTACTCCCTCCGTCCCAAAATATAACAACTTTTAGTATTCAAAATTTATTCCAAAATATAACAATTTCTTCACCAACCTTCTCTTCTCAATCAATCACAACCCTCCACCATTCAACTTTCCCACCTATCTCCACTTCTCAACCAATCACAATCTTCTCCCATTTAATTTTACCTACTTTCTTAATATCCGTGTCCAACCCTAAAAATTTCTATATACTGGGACGGAGGGAGTACTTCGAAAACCCACATGGATAAAAACGGCAAACGTCTCCATGAACCACCAGTTCCAATCACCAATGACGCGGAGGCCTCACCACCTAAAACAACCTATATATCCTTTTGTGCATTGCAGTGCAATTTTACAGCTAGGCTATAAGAAGGAAACACGGTGCAAACTCCCAAAGAGGGAATGACATGGTGCTGATATGGACGTGTAGCTAGTGCTTAGCTGCTGTCGCACAGCCGCTGATCGATAAGGGTTCAGGTTAATTTGCAGCGTGGCTCGGATCCCACGATGACGACGATGAAATATACTATACGTACTAGGAATGTTTTTTGGACGATGGTTGTACGTATCATCAATGCATCATCGTAATCGTGGGCTCTGAGTCGTGCTGTATCCGATGCTTTTTAAAGAAAAAAAAAGTTTGATACTCACCCGAACTGAGGGTGGTAGTACATCGGTTGAGGTGGGGCCGTCATCTGCTGCGGCGGCAACCGGCCGCCCATGTAAGGCTGTGGGCTCATGTGTGGCTGATCCGGGAAGTGGGACCCACGTGGGGCCCTCCCTGCAGAGAGACAAACGAGGGGGAAATGATATTAGTCAGGGCAAAATGGCATGTTGTAGGCTGCAGAGAAAACAACACATACAATGAGACAAGGAAAATAAATGAACTGTGCAGGGGTAGCAGATGTATGTATGTATGTATAATGTACAGTAGCCAGTAGGGCAAGGCTTGCAAAACAGTTGTATGGACTGTGCACAGAGGTGTTACCATGTGCCCCTTACATTGACTGGGTTTGACTACATGCATGGGTGCAAGTGCCAAGTGATACTAATAATATAACTACTGAGTTATGATCCCTCTAAAAAGGTTAATATTATGAACTGTCTAATAATAACATAAAAAACAGTTTCTCAGCACAAAAGGACACCAGCATTTTTATTCTATTTTTAGATGGCGAATGGCAAAGAATTGTTAGAAGTTTCTTTTGTAGATTAGCACACTGCCAAACAATTCAAGACTGTTTTTAGCTAGCTAGCACTACAACCAACTCCATTTAGGCACTGTTGTGCTGTAGTGCACTAAACAACAATTTTCTTTTGTATAAAAATAGTATGATGTCCCAATTGTTCTAGCAAAGGAGATAAAACTGAAAGGACCAATTTCCATTTTGTATAACCCCTCGTGTGTATTTTCTTTTATGAAAAGCACCAAAGTCTCAGGATATAATATCTAGACGATCTCAGCAGTATATGCATGTTCCCTCTTTTTTTAGAAGGAAAATATATGCAGGTTTTCATCTCGCCCACAGTACGGCTTAAAATCATGAGGGCATGCATGTGTGCGTGCTGCATTGTAAGAAACACAAATGATGTGTACTATCTCCCTATATGGATGAACACAAAATGAAGTGAAAGTGAAGCTAAAGAAACAAGGGGATACTGGACCCAACACAATTGATGCGCAATAGCCACAACATTGCAATGGAACTGTGCTAGCTAGCACCTATTCTTCCTCCGATAGTTGGCAGTTGGTACCCAACCATACCGGTCAAAGACTGCGAAAGAGTAGTATATGCGATGAAGCATTTTTCTAATGCCCCCTCACCGATTTCACCAAAAAAGAAAAGAAGGCGGCTGCCGGGGATTCCTGATTCTCCAGCTACAATCTCCCAACCCCTTTACACCTCATTCTCGCTGGAACGATTTATCATATCGCCAATGCATTCTCTAGTCAAACCACCCAAATTCTCTCCCAATAAGAAAAAGGAATAAGATCGAGATGTGCATAATAAAAGAGGAAGTTCATCCGCACTAATTAATCTATCGTCCCATAACCGCAAATCTGACAAGATTACGCTAATCTAATTAATCAGCAACTACCCAACAGATCAACGCCTTCTACTGTGGGTACGAAGGTGCAGCAAATGCTGCAGATAATTAGGGGTAGTAAACCTGTAGTAACTGCTGTGAGGCCAGGCTAGCTGGCCAAGCAAGCACACGCAGACACGAGGCATGGTAATGTGATGTCTGATCCTGCCTCCCCTCCCAATGCAGACGCAGTACTCGTAGTAGTCGTCGTCGTCCTTACTGTGTGCTGGCGCCCAGTGTTTTAGGCTTTTAGCAAGCTGGACCTGGGCCCCACCATCTGCCATGCCAACACGACCCACCACCGCAGCGCACGCGAGGACGACGACGACGAAGAGGAAGTGGGGAAAAAAGGCAAGGGTAAAAAAAATTTGGAGTGCCCTAATCGAAGCTTATCCGATTTGATTGCGTGCGGGCAATCGGTTTACCGCTAATCATGTCCCAGTTATTGCTGCCATGCACATGCGCGTGCCTTTGTTCTGGCAAGTAACGGAAAGAGGGGCATTGATTTGGTTTGGGGTTCGTCCGGTTTGCTCACCTCGCGACGGCGACGGCCGCGGCGGACCCATGGACGCAATGTTGCAGTTGGCTCGCCGGCCGCCGATCGTCGGGTTCGGGTTTCGCACCGCCTCCCGCGCGGACTCCGGGTCTCTGAACGTCACCTGCGTTGAAACAGATCATCTGTGTCGGATCAATCAAGCATATGAATACATGCATGCACGGCGGCGAGCGATCATCTCGTCGGCCGGCGAGAAAGAGGAGGGACGTACGAATCCGTAGCCCTTGGAGCGGCCGGTCTCGCGATCGGTGATGACGACGGCCTCGAGGATTTCGCCGTATTGCTGGAAGTGCTCCTGCAGGCCCTTGGACGGCGTCTCCCACGCCAGGCCGCCCACGAACACCTTGGTCAGCGTGGTGTCGCCGAACCGCGTCCGGTGGTTCGGTACCCCGCCGCCTCCTCCTCCGCCGCCGCCGCCGGCGGCACCTCCCACCGCCGGCGCGTGAGCCGGCGCCGGCGACCCAGCAGCGGACGACGTCGATGACGATGCCGCAGCCATCACGTACGTAGGCACCGCCGCCGCTTGCTTCCCAGCAGTATGGATTGATCGATCGATTATTTGATCCTATAACGATCGAACTTTCACGTTTGCTTTCTCTTCTATATATGGCAATCAAACTCGATTAATCAGTGGCTGGGTCGATTTCGCAGTCTCGCACAGGGATCAGCCTCTATCGTGTTTGCTCCCAACTCCTCGCTTTCCAAGTAGTAGTAGTACTCTAACTCTTCTTCCATAACCTCTCCCACCTTCTCAGGCTTGGAAAGGTAGAGGAGGCGGCGGAGGAAGAGGGATTTGTTAAGAGGAGAGGAGAAGACTCGGAGGAGGGAGAGATGGACAGGGGCTATGCGCTGGAAGAGAGGGTTTCCGGTGTGGGATGACAGCTGCGTCACCCTTTCAATTCTAGCTTCCAGCCTTCCAATCGACTACTACTATAATACCTCCTACTAGCTTTGCAGGCCCCTGTTGCCTCCTTGTACTCCATCTTTTTTTTTTCTCTCTCTCCCCTTTGCATCTCTCTGCGTCTCTGTCTCCCTTCATGTGTTGTGTTTCTGTTGTGTTTTGGTCAGATTGGCCGTGAGCTGAGCTGAGCTGCCAACTTCTCCTACGCGCGCCCACCCGAAGTGGGCGCGACCGCGCGAGGGCGTCCTCCGCTCCGGCCTGTCGCCCCCGCGGCCGGGCGGAGGCGAGCCCAACACGCGCGTTTAACCGAAGGCACGCGGCATACGTGCGTGACGAGGCGCTTCGACCGGCTGCGCCTACGCGCGCGCGAGATCGAGTTGGTGGGGGGTGGTGGCGGCGTCTCCGGGTTGGCCTCGGTTGCGGTTGCTTGTGGATTTGCAACTCCTTTTGCCCGCGTGGCTCTCCCATCCTTGCTTGCTTAGGATGCACAAGCGAAACGGAGGGAGGGAGGAATAGTGTCACTGTCGTGCCAAGATGCTAAGGGAAGAACCTGGATTGATTCCGATTTTCATTATCAACTACAGAAGGACAAACACATTATGGAAACGTACTACAGGTTTTCATAAGGCATAAGCTTATCAGTTTTTGCATCTTTCTCTCTAGCAATTGACCTCGACCATCTTTCTTCAACCTCGAAGCAGCATTCACAATTTGACATCGCTCTTCCTGTAATCCTGTATCTTGCGATGAAAACGGGGTTTAGCTGTTACTAGTAGTTCTGAAGACAATGGGTCAGGACTCAGGAACTGTAGGGTGTTGTCGTCTGAATGTTCAGCTCTAGCCTGAAACATACGGAAAACCCGCGTAGCATTGTTCATTAAGTCGGCTTACGCGTGTCTCCACTGCCCATCACCATCGTCATTGGTTCATACAGCATACCGCTCCATTTAATTAAGAGCGTTTTCGTGCGACCGTGACCGACTTATGTTGTCGCGTGTGTATCATTTATTTCGTTAATATGGAGAACAAAGTTATTAATGCAGTTTGTTTCTCTCTCAAAAAAGTTTTTTTTTAATAACAGCCTGCATGGATATTATAGATTGGAAACTGATAGGGAATCTACATAAGAAACCATGGGGGTAGGGACGTAGAATACTACTCCAGTACTCTGAACTGTGAAGAATGCAGCAGTTGACAATTTCGTGTAAGATCAGTATATATTTTAGAGTTGACTACAAAGAGTCGTATGTTGGAGAGGGGCAATTAAATGTAGTTGTTGTGTGATCCGCAAGATTACCGAGTCATCGGTGCCACGTCAGCAATGTTGCATTCCTGCGTGGCAGCATAACCTTTATTTGACGAAGCTTTGATGCTGGCTTAAAAGAGCACTGCGAGATTAGCATAAGCCATATTCGCCTTGACCTCTTTGCAGAATACGGTGATCTATTGTGGCATGGACACTATAGTCACCAGTTCAGCACCGTACGTGTGAGCCACACTCATGTACGGGTCAGTTTAGTTTACATTTGGTTTAACAAAACGGAAGCCATGTCAACCAACTATGATGGATGTGTAGTAAAACACAGACAAAGTAACCATATGGACTAATCAGTGAGAGGTTGCAACACAGCACTACCAGATCTATGCATGTATTGTAGAGAAGAATATAGGCTTTAGATAGAACAGGCATCACCAGGGTCCATTTTGTTATTCTTTTCTCAATGTATACATCAAGTTTTCACTTCAAAGACTGTGAAGTATTTTTTATCCCACATTAAGAATGAGTGGCATATATATGCCCTTAAGTTGGACTTCCCTCTTCCACTTGAATTTAGTCATATGCATAGATCATCCTCTAATTTCAGAGATAATTAAATTAGCCTTAGTTCTGAATAAGTATATTAAGATCTTTGTGCTCGATTGCGATGTTCCAGTTGGGGAGTGGATTCTAGACTTTCGAGGGAACGTACCCTCATATACCTTTTTCCTCCAAATCCAATACAATAGTTGCGAAAAAACGTGAAAAAGAATAATGTAGAGTAATAGTGATATTTATCGGTCGAAAAAATTAAGTTTAAATTCAACCTACATATTGAGAAAAAAAGACGAATTCAGATGTGAACAATAAACTACTATTTGTATGTTGATTTTATCTTTTATATCTCGACGTATGAGATAAGTTTAGATCTAAATTTTTGTGGAGTTTTATAGTATGTTGTATAAGTGGAAGAGAAACTATTTTGATTACTCAAGGAAAGGAATGTTCCTTCATTTGCTTAAAAATCATCCAAGCGGTTGTAAAAATTATTAAAAAAATAACAACACTTATACAAAATTCCGTACTAATTATATATTTACTCCAGTTCTGAACAAGCACGGTACCTGAAGATCAATGAAACGAAAGCAGCAAAATGACGATTTACAAGGTGCGGTGGCAATAATTTTTCCTTGTGACCTACTCCTACTATAAGCTAGAGATGGCATTTACCCTTTTGAATTTCCATCCTATTGCCAAACTCAACTGATGAAAGATTCCTTGACATTGCATCAGTCGCTGCAGTAACGGAATCACCAACTCAGAAAGCGAGAGAGAACGGCACTCCACTCAACCCAACTCCTTAGCTTTGGCCGCAGAAGACGCAGACACACACATCAAAATATGCAAGGGATGACAGGAACAGATGGATATGCCAGCCCTTTCCGCGAATTACCAACCTGTCCTCTAAGCAATCCAGATGGATAGCGTTTGCAAAATACTAGCAACATGGATGGAGTCGGCCATCGTTTGCCAATTCAGCCGTGGGTTCCAGCCCACAAACATATCTATTCTTTACTCTCTTCGTCAGCCATTAACAATGGAGCTAACCGCCTAACCGGTCACCGTCAATCATGAGCCCTACTAAATCTCCTTGTGAACAGCACTAACCTTGGGTTTTCTTTCTTTAATAACAAGCAACAACGAGATGAAAAATCTCATCGAAGACCATGAGAGAGATGCAAAGAGACGTAAGCCAAAGTGACAAAGATCCAGCGTCAATCCATCTCAGGCTGTTTGTTGGATTGGATTACACCAACGTATCGTACCCTCCTCTCTGCTTTCTCCGATATCATCACTGAATAATCTTAGCTGGCTGGCTGGCTGGGCATGCAGAGAATGTCGTGCAAGA
This sequence comes from Oryza punctata, assembly GCA_000573905.2. NCBI lineage: Eukaryota > Viridiplantae > Streptophyta > Magnoliopsida > Poales > Poaceae > Oryza > Oryza punctata. The sequence continues at coordinate 38,150,859 of CM002489.2, read as the reverse complement.
ACAACCCTGTGATTGGCTGATTTGCTGGCTTGTTTGGATCGTTCTCTTCTTTCCTCCTGTGCAACCCCGGCGTCGTCCCTTTCGCGCAGCAGAACGGTTCTTGCCAACTCCCGCGCGGACGATTTTGATTATTAGCTGCTGCCCCTTTCAAACCAGCACAAGGAGTTGCTGCGCCTGTCCGTCTGCTTGCTTCCCGGCAATTTCTCGGTAGCCATAGCTGGCAAACGTCGGATATGTACCGGACGAAATCCGGTTTGCTCTGCCATAATCTGCTTGTCCGTGAATGTCGATGAATTCCTGCTCTTTTTTTTTCTCCCCGTCATATCGAGCAGATTTGTACCAGCAGCACGAAGCAGAGGTTTTCTGTTGGTGGTTGGGTGTGGAGGGAAGGGGCACCGCCACCGAGCCAGTGCGTGATTCCAGTAGGGTTTTAATTGTGGACGTCGTGCTCGATCTTGCTCAGCAATGGCGTGGATTTTGTCATTTACACCTGGGCTGGACGTGTCTATGTACGGGGAGTCCGCAAATGTTTGTGACCGGCGGAGCGGCTTGGATCTCTCGCCATGTATTGTTGCAGACCTGTCTCGATCTTACATTCCTACCCTGCGTCCTTCTGCTGCAAGTTGGTCCGTAGGCAGTTATCACGCATGCAAATGCCGGCGTGTAGTACGGGTTTTCACAGCGGGAGAAATTTGGGCTGTTTCCAAACTCCAAATGCATACTGTTGCAGTGCGGAATTCGATTCCCGGTTGCGAATTTGGTAGCTGAAGTTTGCAGAATCGTCCTTAAAGCTGTGCGCCTGTATGGGCTCAACGGAAATGGCCCTGTGGACTACCAGTCTACACCGTGATAGTGGTGGGCAATAAGTTCACTTCATGTCCCTCATCTTGACATCAAGTTTAAATTACGTCCTCGAACCACAATACCACATATAACATATTCCTCAATTTACAAAACCAGATTACCCGTAGTCCTAAACAGTATTACGCTCATTTTTAGTTGATGTGACGGGCCAAGTTAGCGTGAGATCCGTATCATCGACCAATTCTTTCTTCCTCCTCTCTCCACCTCTCATCATCTCTCTTGGTGTCATCTCTTCATGTGGCTTCTGCGGCCGGCCGGGGAGAGTTGGGTGGTGGCGAGCCGGGCCTCTGGCAGTGTGATGTGTCGAGCGATGTGAAGAGACACGGAGGACGGTGGACTACATGGAGAGGGGCGGCCTCCACTAGTGGGAGGTTACACCATCTCCGCAACGCCATCATCGATCTCCGATTTCTCCCAACCGGATCTACTTTTCCCCTATGCGGATGGCACCTTCGTTGTCTTCGTCCTAGCACGCGGAGGCCGCCACATGATCGGTTCGAGGAGAAAGGGGTTTCGCTCGGCTTGACTGAGGAAGGACGTCGGCGACGCAACTCCAGAGACCACATGATGATGGTGACGTGGTGCCTTTGCAATATCGACAACTCTCGCGACGAACCATCATCCGTCCTCCTCCCACCCGTCCCCGCTGTCGCCCCCCTTCCTTGCGGAGGAACACCACAACGACCGCGCGAGGATGAGCTCAAGCATTGAGGTCGATAAGGTTAGAAGAGGAGGGGCTCGAGCTTGCCGGCTCCCTCCTCTCCTTTGCACCGGGCGATCATTGTGGCTACCACCTTCCCCTAGCTCACTGTTGCCTAGGTGTCTGTTGTAGTTTCAACAGGAGAGGAAGGCGGAGAGGGAGCTCGACCCAGATGAGCGCAACGGTGGTCTCGTAGTGCTCAACTTTGGCCACCGCTGCGGTCTATTCTCCCATCATTGAGAAAGCCGCGTTGACCGTGTGTCCGCGAGCTGCAGTATAGGACATGCCGTAGTCCATCCTCCCCACCAAGGCAATCCTATGAGTTGTGGTGGCTTGACTTGCCCTTCACGTTGCTATTCTAGCCACTGCTCCTACCAGCGCGCTTAAGATAAATGAGGAGATGGAGAGAAAAAAAAGAGAGAGAAAGGGAGGATGACATGGCGAGGCTGCATTTATTTTTGCCATGTAAGTTTCTAGTTAGCATGAGTGGACCAGATCAACTTGGTACATCAGTGAAATTAGTCATTCATATTACTAAAGGAGAACCTGATTTAAACGGGTTTTACAAGATCAAAGGATGCGTTATATATGGTTTTATTTGACGGTTTAAGGATTTTTTCAAACTCGATGACAAGAGGGACTTAAAGTGGACCTTTTCCTAGCTGTGGCGTGGATCGGCAAAGTTGGGCCTTAAGATGCCTGTGTAAGTACCGTGGTAACGTGAAGCAACTAAATACGCTCTCCAACTTGTATTACGGAAATCGGTCGATCTGGCCGTTCCGGCTCGGCTCCCGTCCCTTCCTCTTGCACAGTGCCGGCCCTAGGCCATCCAACCCCTGAACCCTCTCAATTTCTCCCCAAATCCTCCGCTCCCATCCGGCGAGCTCGCCGCCGCCGCCGCCACGCGGAAACACGCAATGGAGGAAGGCAGCGAGGCGCAGCTGATGCTCCAGCCGGAGGGCGAATCAGCCGAAGCCTCGGAGCCGCTGCCTCCGGTTCCAATGGACCAAGACGAGGGCCAGGTGGCGGCTGCGGAGGCCATGGAGGGGGAAGCTGAAGGCGCTGCGGCGGCCGCGGGGACCATGGAGGGCAAATTGGGATACGCTGCGGCGGATGCCGATCCCATGGAGGATGAAGCGGCAGACGAAGCCGCCGCGGCGGAGCCCATGGAGGACGACCCGCCGACGTCGTCCCCGACCCCGTCCGCGCCGTCCGCCACCGCCGCCGTCGACGACTCGACCATCGCGCGGAAGCGCCGCCGCCGTAAGAAGCAGTTCCCCGGCATGATCCCAACGGCGGGTGTCCGTGTCCTCCGAGCAGCCGCCTCTGCCCCATCCTCGGCTCATCTCAACGGCGTCCCTCGCCGCCGTGGTCGGCCCCCGACCTCCTCCTCACTCCGCCTCGCCCGAGAGCTCGATGCCGAGGCTCTCATAGCCCTCGCGGCGGGGTTCCCGGCGGATTCCCTCTCCGAGGACGAGGTCGCCGCCGCCGTCCTCCCACGCATCGGTGGCGTCGACCAGACCAACTATCTCGTCGTCCGCAACCACGTCCTCGCGCTCTGGCGCTCAAATCCGCTCTCCCCCGTTGCATGCAACGCCGCGCTCGCCTCCATTCGTGCCGAGCACGCGCACCTCGTCGCTGCCGCGCATTCCTTCCTTTCAGACCATGCGTACATCAATTTTGGCCTTGCTCCATCAGTTATTTCCCTCCCACCGTGCCCCCCTCCTTCCCTTCCTCCCCCCTCTGTCCTTATTGTCGGTGCTGGTTTTGCCGGCCTCGCCGCTGCACGGCACCTGATGTCCCTTGGCTTCAAGGTCGCCATTGTTGAAGGACGACTGCGCCCTGGCGGCCGTGTGTTTACTAAGTCTATGCGCTCCACTGCTGCAGAATATCCTGACATTGCAGCTGCTGCTGATCTTGGAGGCAGTGTGCTCACCGGTATCAATGGAAATCCCCTTGGTGTCATTGCACGGCAGCTTGGGTTTCCACTGCATAAGGTGCGGGACAAGTGCCCGCTGTATCTTCCAGATGGTCGCCCAGTTGACCCTGACATGGACGCCCGTGTTGAGGCTGCCTTTAACCAGCTTCTTGACAAGGTCTGCCAACTGCGGCAGGTTGTTGCGGACAGCATCCCACATGGCGTGGATGTGTCACTTGGCATGGCACTGGAGGCATTCCGAGCGGCACATGGTGTCGCTGCTGAGCAAGAGGAACGGATGCTTCTTGACTGGCATCTAGCAAATCTGGAATATGCCAATGCTGCTCCTCTTGCTGATCTATCCATGGCTTTCTGGGATCAGGATGATCCATATGAAATGGGTGGTGACCACTGCTTTATTCCTGGCGGCAATTCTCGTTTTGTCCGTGCGCTTGCTGATGGCATCCCAATATTCTATGGGCAGAATGTGCGAAGGATACAGTATGGGTGCGATGGTGCGATGGTGTACACTGATAAACAGACTTTCCGTGGTGATATGGTGCTATGCACAGTCCCCCTTGGCGTGCTCAAGAAGGGTGACATTCAGTTTGTGCCTGAGCTCCCAGCTCAGAAGCGAGAGGCCATCGAAAGGTTGGGTTTTGGTTTGCTAAACAAGGTTGTGCTGCTGTTCCCCTATGACTTCTGGGATGGCAGGATCGATACATTTGGGCACTTGACAGAGAATTCTGGTCAGCGTGGAGAATTTTTCCTGTTCTATAGCTATTCATCGGTTTCAGGAGGGCCACTGCTCATTGCGCTTGTTGCTGGGGAATCTGCAATTGAGTTTGAGAAGACATCGCCAGCGGAAAATGTTGAGAAGGTGCTAGAAACACTTAGGAAAATATTTTCACCAAAGGGGATTGAGGTTCCAAAGCCTTTGCAGGCCATATGTACTCGATGGGGCACTGATAGGTTTACATATGGTTCATATTCTTATGTAGCTATTGGATCTTCCGGTGACGATTATGACATTCTGGCAGAGAGTGTGTGCGACAGAGTTTTCTTTGCTGGGGAGGCAACAAATAGGCGGTATCCTGCAACGATGCATGGAGCTTTACTTAGCGGGTACAGGGAGGCTGCCAACATTGTAAGAGCAGCTAGGAGGAGAGCAAAAAAGGTGGACTCACCTAAGAAAATGGATGTTAATGATGAAGTCAAATATGAAGTTAAAGTCGACAACATTGATCTGGATGATCTCTTCCGTACTCCTGATGCTGCTTTTGGGGGCTTCTCAGTTCTCCATGACCCGTCTACCTCTGAACCTGATTCAATTTCATTGTTGCGTGTTGGAATTGGTGCAAGAAAATTGGGATCTGGTTCGCTTTTCCTCTATGGCTTAATTATGCGAAAAAATGTGGCCAATTTAGCTGCAATGGAGGGTGATGAGCAACGACTGAGTACACTGTACCGAGATTTTGGGACAAAACTCGTGGGTTTAGATGGCTTGGGTGATTCTGGGTCAAGCCTTATATCTCGGATAAAAGCTGCTGCTAGGAAATAACACCAAGCCAAGATATTGGAATGGTTCACTGTCAGCTGTAATAGTTATGAGCGCTGAGCATTGATTTGCATGCTCAGCATAGTTACTGGCCCTGGGAGTAATTCGTTCATTTTATTGATTACCTTAAGCACATTAACTCTGATCCAATGTGTAAGTTGTGCCATGTTGTGCTGATAAAACAATGAAGAGTATTTGAAGATCATATTATTACCATGGAAATAATGGAAGATTATTGCCATCACTTCCTGTGCACAAATGGTACACCACTCTGAGACTACTTTGATGGCATCGTTACATATATTAATTATGTTAAGTGTTTTATTTAGCACTTGTTATCGTTTCTTCTGACTCTCAGGGCTTATGATTTCAATAGATGAGTTATTCTGTGAATGATATAAGTACAATATGTGAAGTGCAAAAGGATTTCAGGATCCTGCTGCTTCTAACATCTTTAACATTTGGGTGATGATATATAACTATGATTCATGGATAAGACATTGTCTAGTGGTTGTCTGCTGCACTTCCAGTATGGGTGCTGCGGAGTGCTGGAGGGCCGTCCTGGTCTAATAGAAAAACTAAAATAATTTTTGTTAGAATATTGGTTATATTTCATTATGCGGTTTTATTTCATTATGCAGTTTCAGTACATTTTATATGCTTGTTATTCCTTGTTCTAGGAGGTGATTTTATGTCTAGAACCAACCATGTCAGTGGTGATAATTCATTTTGTTCATCTAGCTGTAGGATTGAAGTTAATAACAAATATGAGATGTCAACGTCTTTTTATCGAGGTCCCCATACGAAAGTACTAAGATGCTTATTTTTTCCGGTCATGACTTCCTTATCAATGTTTCTTGATTTGTATGTGATCACAATCTGTATGACTGCACATTGTGGTGACCTTAAGACATTTTACATGCGTGATAACTTGAGAATGAATACTCCGTTCTGCTTGTACCAATGCGTCTCTGTGATTACGATCAAATTGCTTCGGTTCAAGGTCTTCACCATGTTATTTCTGATTTCAGGTTTTTCCCTTGGTTTAGAAAGTTCATAATTGCTAACATAAACATGTCTTTACCATGACATTTTCCTAATATAAACAGGGTGCTGTCCACATGACAATATCGGAAAAACTTAGTTCCATTTTTCGCTCTAATTGATTATTTGTTTAGCTGACAATTTCAAAAATAGGCAAATACTTGTATTAGGTTGCCTGGAACTGAGTGAAGCATTTATGTTTCTGTCGAACTAATCGAAACATCACATCCCTTAAAACATGCAGCTTTGTTATAATGGGAAAAGCTAGATGGTCTGAATTGAGTACTAGTAAGTCGTAAAACGTTCATATTTAATTACTCCAATGTTATCAGTGTTACTACTGTTTATTCGAAAAAGAGTGTTTGTCTGTAGCAGTTGTAATCAGATGGCGCGTTCTTCATAACAATTTACAAATATGAGATGGGAATTCTGAACTTCCACATGGTTTGACCTACCCTTTTTCAGTTTTTAGTTGCTGGCATCCTGCCGCTCACTGCTCATCAGCGATGGGAAATGTGCCAAAGCTTGCTTGACTCACAATTCTATGGGCTGTTCTGCGTGATCATTCCAAAATGTGTGCTCAGATATATTTTTACCCAACATGTGTTTGATGCAGCTGTCGTTTTGTAAATTTTCCCGTCCCCTTCATTTCATCCTCGTGTCTTGCACGGTTCAAGTACTGTGAAGACCATGCGTGATTCCATCAACATTTTTGCCGATTGTACCGACAGCTTTTCGTGCTACAATCTTTAGGCTGCCTCCTCTACATGAATTGGACACTGAGCAGAAATTTGGCCACTCTTGACAACGCGCGTTGAATGGTTGCATAAATTATTTCGTCAACTTGCTTGTTGACCTGATTGTCATAGGATTTCCATTTTCCAGATCTTAAACCTAACCTCATTGCCACCTATCCTAAATTCCCAATACTGTACTACTACTATCAAGAGGAGATGAACCATCACTAATGATTTATGTTCGTTGTTTGCCTTGTTACATTTGCTGCTTGTTTGTGAGCAATCAAATGTGAGTGGTAGCAACTAGCATCTAGAAAAAAAGAGAGGAAAAAAAATCTTTTAATGTTTCAGAACTGAAACCTAACCTCATTGTCACCTATCCGAATACTATACTACCAAGATGAACCATCACTAATGATTTATGTTCGTTGTTTGACTTGTTAGATTTGCTGCTTGCTTGTGAGCAACCAAATGTGAGTGATAGCGGGCAGCAACTAGTAGCACCAAAAAAAGGAGAAAATCTCCAGCGTTTGGCCCAAAACCAACAGCTAGAATTCAGCAAGTAGTGGTGGATCGTTAAGCACTGCACTGGTGCTGTGTTGGCCGCTTCCCACATGGATATAAAGTGGCCATCTACCAACCTACTGTTTGACATTGACGACCATGTCAAAAATCCTTAGCTGTTCTATTTTGTCTCCACGGCGACGAATCCAGTGACCCGTCCATCATTTTCAGATCCGTGACCACTCGCCGCCGCTTTCCCTCTTCTCCTCTCCAATCGCGTCGGCGTCTCGATCCAGTGAATGGACTGCATGTGCAACGCGTTTTGTAAACTTAGATGCATCTAGTGAAATGCAATCCAATCTAATCTGACATAGGAAGAGTTTGACACCTAGGCCTGAAATTCATATGTTCCAATATGGGACGCATTGGCTACGTACTGTGCATGATTCAAAATGGATAGGCACAGCTCGTGGAGCGAGTTCTTTGCTGCCGAGGGGAGTAATGCGCAACTGCATTGCACGGGCAGGAAAGGGACGAGTCGTCCTCGCTCATCAGCCATTGAATGCGTGCTTTTGAGCTTACCTTAGATGGGGATGGTGAGGTAAATGGATTTTGTCGGTGTCAGCCTCTGCGCAGCCAGTATGGGCGCGTTGCTGACTTGCTGTACCGACGGATTGAGGTGAGGACTTGAGCTCTCTCCCGAGAGCTGGAGGACGGCGGTTTCCACCGACATTTTCGCGGTCCAGCCTAGCTTGCCCGTGCCCCCACTGGCGTAGCGTACGTTGCATATGTTCTGTTCTTCCTTTCAAATGATACAGGAGAACGGACATACTGTAGAGTGATGATGCTTTGATGAGCCGTGGAGGTTTGATTGCTAGGCGGTGTCGCGGTGACGTAACAGGAGATTTCTGGAGCTGGTAGATGAGATAAACAGTGATAGTAGATACGTAAAGACAATTAATCAGATCCACCCTTGTTGCAGATCGAACCAATCCCCGTCTTAAATTCAATACCAGTCACTACCTAAGTACTCCAGTACATTGTAATAACCAGCCGACATTGTAGAAATTGATGAGCTCACAGTATCTAGTTCACTCGTACAACTTCAGGCCTTCTCCACTCAACTTTACGCTTCGCTGAAGATCGCGAAGAAGGTTGCCAGGTAGGAGGGCAACGGCGTAGCTTCGCTTTATGGAGGCATCACTGACCCACTGACCCCGGCCGGCTACATCTCGTTGTTGAAGACGATACATTCCGTCAAAAATTAAGCAGCCAAAAACCACGTACTCGAGGTTGCAGCAGTGGCTCGTGGTGGGTTAGCGACGAGGCCACCCACGGGCCACGGCCGGGTGGGAAACGGGCGCGTCGCCATCCGTCCCAGCGCTGCAGGTTGGTTGGCTCGCCACCCGCTGGGGCCTTACACGATCTTCCGCTCGTCACACGCGCGCACTGGAGCGCACACACACATCTACGCGGCTATGCACACGGAATGATACGATCTTTTGCCGCAGCAACCGCTTTTGTCCACGGCCGCGCGCGCTCGCCTTTCCAGCAGCGAAGAAGTGGCGGGGAGCGTGGCCGCGCGCACTCCACCAAAGCGGGCGGCATCGCGGGGCATATGATGGTCGCATGAGAGGCCTAGCCGGCCAGCGAGGCGGTGCCGGCGACGCGGTTTTCGTATGATTCGCCGGGAAATCTCGGGTTGTCACGGCGTCCGGCACGTCAGGTGTCAGATTATTTGTTCACGAAAAACTGCTTGCCGCCGACGCGTAGTATATGGCCTCGTCCTTGCTTGGATTGGACCCCGAATATTGTTGGTACTACCGGTTTTCTAATTAAGCTTCGCTGATTAGTAATTTAGTATACGAGTCTGTACCGTCTGGTCCTGTGCAAAAGTGATTAGTCGATTAATGCCAAGCGTTGTTTGCACCAAATACCTGGAGCTTAGCCGGTTATGCCACTTGTTCTTACGAATCGAGTGTAACAGCACAACATTCTCTATTCCAATTTGCCTATCGAAACACGACATTCTGGCTCGAGCAAATTAACCGTCCGCATTATCGCTTTCGCTAATTCCCTCCTATGGCCACTGCCCACTGCTATGCTTCGTTGTAATTTGTCAACTCACTGTGACTGGTACTACGGTAGGACCGTGCCAACCTCGTAGTAACAGTGCTAACACTGTACCAATATTATTTTTTTAAAAAAAATCTTCACTCCCCAGGATTACACATGACATGCGGCGACGACACTGGTTTGGGATCTAATGATCCAACACAATTATTAACTAATCACTTCGATAGATTATACAATCTCCATGCCACAGAGATTTTAAATTCGAGCAGCACTGCACAGCCTGCACCCCTGCACAGTCACAGGGCGGCACGTCCAGAAAAACAATTCCACATTCTGTAGCATCACGAGACCAACGGGGGCGAACGCACACGTCAAACGCATCCGGTACACCTCCAAAACGGGCGTGGGCCCCACCCCTCGTTAAGGATCAGTTCCACTCGCAACACCACCACCCTCCCTCTCCCACCGACTGTGGGGCCCACTCTTATTTGTCCCACCTGTCAGACTCACGGCCCAACCCCGTTAAACCCTCCCCTATTTATACCGGGTGTTTTGGGAGTTAAGCGAGGATTACGCATTATTTATCACAGCGTGTTGTGTCATTGTGTGTGCAAGTGTGCGTTGCTCTCCTCCCGTTCCGTTGTGCGAGGCGAGCGCGGAGATCCGCGGCGAAACGGCCAAGGACTCCTCGGTTTACTACTCGTGGGTGTGTGATATTATTGCGCGGTATCTATCTCCCTCTCCTCTCTCTCGGCCTCTCCATTACTCGCCGCGTGCAATGGCGAGGTAGTGGTAGTAGTAGGCTGGTAGTGGTAGCGAAGCCAGTGGAGTGGGCGGGCGAGTGCGGCGCGGGTGTGCTATTGCAGAATTGCTGCGCTCTGGTGGTGGCTGGTTTCCATGCGGCTGTGGTTGGGGCCGTGAGATCCGCAGCGATGTCGCGGGCGCTGTACCGGGGGGCGTCGGGGATCGGCGGCAAGCCGGCGGCGAGGTATGACGAGGCCGACGAGGCGCGGTACGACCCCAAGGAGCCCAGCGAGAACGGCATTGGCGGCGCCGGCGGGCGAGGGAGGAAGCGGCACCTCGCGGTGGCGGCGGTTAAGATCGGGGTCCTCGTGCTCGCGGCGGCCGCGCTCGTGGGGTCGGTGGCGTGGGCGGGGTCGCTGTACGCCGGGCGAGGGGCTGCTGCGGCTGCGGCCGCAGCCGCCGCCAGCCGTGGGTACCGCCGGCTGCAGGAGCAGCTGGTCACGGACCTGCTCGACATCGGCGAGCTCGCCGGCGGCGGGGTCCGCTCGCGGGAGGCGGAGGTGTGCGTTCCCGAGTACGAGAACTACGTGCCGTGCTACTACAACGTGTCGGACGCCGTCGACGTAGCGGATCTGGGCGGTGGCGTCGTGATAAGCTACGAGCGGCAGTGCACGCGCGAGGGCAAAATCGCGTGCCTCGTCGCGCCACCACGGAGCTACCGGATCCCCGTGAGGTGGCCGAGTGGCAAGGGGTTCATCTGGAAGGACAACGTGCGGATTAGCGGGCAAGAGTTCTCGTCGGGGAGCCTGTTCAAAAGGTGCGTGAGCAATTTGTTCTCGTCGGGGAAATTCTGAGGTGATGGTTTGGTCTATAGGTTCTAATTTGGTGCTTTTCAATTTTGTAGGATGATGGTGGAGGAGGACCAGATCTCATTCCCATCGGACGCACATATGGCTGATGGTGTGGAGGATTATGCACATCAGATTGCAGAAATGATTGGGCTGCGAAACGAGTTCAATTTCAATGAGGCCGGGGTGAGTTGTATCCCCTGTTTGAATCTATGCCTTCAATGATTTAATGATTTGTAGCTTCATAGCTAATGAATGCATGACTGGAGCTAGCTAGTGCCTAGTAGAAGAAATAAACCACTGGAATTTATGCCTATGAAGGTGTTACTCTTCTGTAAACTACTAAATTCGATTCTTCGAAACGCGGCATACTCTTTATTCCTTCTTGGCAACATCAAAGGAATTTCCTATGTATTTTAATTGTATCCAGATTCTTGTAGTTGCATATGGAGGCTTCATTATGTCCGTTGAAGATCCGTTCTGGGTTTGCTGTTTTGTTAATCATAGCTGAAGACATTTTTCACCTATATTTATTAATTTAGAATCAGGGAACAAGTTCTGTATAACCACATAATCACTGCTTGTTTTTTTTTCTGCATGAGTGTATTTCTCCAATTTGTTTATGCCATGATCTCTTAGTCAGAAGCACTGGTTCATGGTGCCCTTTCCACTATATGGCCCTCTAGAAATATTGCTTGGCGAGTTGGCTGACTGGAAAGTGCTGGTCTATTTCTACTTAATCTGACCTTTGGAAACTATGTATGGCCAATACCCTGGAAAGTGTATATCAGGGTTTCCTTTACTGTGCTTCAAAAGTTTTCTGGTAGGACTGTAAGGCATCCACTTTGATCCATTACAGAAGACAAAGTTAGAGATTATATTGCACTTCCTTTCTTGTTAAGTTGGCGTGATGTTTTCTGCTGAAGTAATTTGCTAGTTTCTAACCATGGTACACTAGTTCATCTTCTAGTCTGCTACTATAAGGCTAGAGATGATTGCAATTGTTATCACATGCCTTTCTGATAGTGTTTCTTGCCATAACAATTTCAGGTTAGGACAGTTCTTGATATGGAATGTGGATTTGGTACCTTGGGAGCTCACCTTTTTCAGAGAGATCTCTTGACCATGTGCATTGCTAACTATGAGGCGTCAGGCAGTCAAGTGCAAATAACACTAGAGAGAGGAATCCCTGCAATGATCGGTTCATTTGCATCGAAACAGCTTCCATATCCCTATCTTTCTTTTGATATGGTGCATTGTGCGAAATGCAATGTTGAATGGGACAAAAATGGTATGCATAGCTTTTGTTCTTTCCTGTGTTCTAAGTCTCATTGGTTGAAATGTTTTTCATCAATCTAATTTTAGTCTTATAATGCAAATTGGTTTGATTGCCAATTTACCAGCCATTAATGTCCCTTCATATCTGCCGTCTTAGGTTTGTATCTGAACATGAAAGGATTACAAATTGATATAAAAATCTGGCTGAACCAAATATTTAATAGCATCTGATATCTACCTGAAGTGATTTCATTTTAGTTAGTGATAAATGAGCAAATTCTGTTCTTGTCTTATTTTTGGATCACTTCAGTGAAATTCCCGCCCTTGCGACTGCCAATTTGCATATATATATTTTGTACTCTTGAATGACAATCAAAATGTTGTTATCTTACTATTTATTTCCTTAATGTAATGCTGCAGATGGTGGTTTCTTGGTTGAAGTGGATAGATTATTAAGGCCCAGTGGATACTTTGTGTGGACATCAAGTCTGAATACACACAGGGCCTTGCGCGACAAAGAAAATCAAAAGAAGTGGAGAACAATTCGCGACTTTGCCGATAGCCTCTGTTGGGAGATGTTGTCACAACAAGATGAGACAATTGTGTGGAAAAAGACAAATAAATTGGATTGCTACAGTTCAAGGTATCATGTCGCAGTTCCGCATTGTGTCTATTATTTTGAATGTAACTGCTTGCTGATAACTCCAAGTTGTATGATTTAAAAACATACTGAATTTGATGTGTTCTTTCACAGGAAATCAGGTCCTGTGCTTTGTACTCATGATCCAGAATCACCATATTACCAACCACTAAATCCCTGCATAGCAGGAACAAGAAGTCAGCGATGGATTCCCATTGAATATCGCACTACATGGCCTTCTCAGTCTAGGTTGAACTCAACAGAACTTGGTATACATGGTAAGTGTCAGTCTAAATGCAACTGGAGAAAAAAACAAACAGAACTACAGACAAACAATATGGTGAAGACATGAGTATTTCTAAATTGTTCATCTGCCTTGTTGTTAGGGGTGCATTCAGAAGACTTTGCTGAGAATACTGCAAACTGGGACTCCATGGTGCGAAACTACTGGTCTTTGCTGTCTCCTCTTATATTTTCTGATCATCCAAAGAGACCCGGTGATGAGGACCCACAACCACCATTTAACATGCTAAGGAATGTTCTAGACATGAATGCTCACTTCGGTGGATTTAATGCTGCTTTACTTAAGGCTGGAAAATCTGTATGGGTGATGAATGTTGTTCCTACAAATGCTCCGAACTATCTGCCGCTAATTTTTGATCGGGGTTTTATTGGGGTTCAACATGACTGGTAAGTAATTGCCCTTGGCTCACAAGTTCTCTCTATTTTCCCCTTTTTTTAGGTGTTGTTGTATACGTTCTACTTATCTGAAACTCCTATTTCTCTTTCTTTCAAAGTTGCATGTTATGAACTATAAACATCAATAAACAGAAAGCTTTTAGCACGCTTAACGAAAATACTTTTCATGTAGAATAAGCGTATGTAAATAACATTGAGATCAATGCAACATGCATGTGTAAGCACCTTTTTTAGATTTGTAGTTATGTTGATCTGCTGTACCTTCGATCGACTGATAAAATGTGAAACATGTGTTTAGGTGTGAAGCATTTCCAACTTATCCAAGAACATATGATATGGTCCATGCTGATGGCTTTCTATCACTTGAGAAGCACCAAAAGCATAGATGTTCTACTCTTGATATATTCTTGGAAGTTGATCGCATCCTACGTCCAGAGGTAAGCAAACCTTTTCTAATTATATACTCCGTACTGATTTTGAAACAGAATCATTTAATAGTAAAAGTGGATCTGTAACTCGCATATAGATGTTCTAGTACGTGTGCCAACAAACCACAACAAAGTTCTTTTGGTTATTGCTGGTTCAGAATAACCAAATGATTCATATGTTAGAGGACGCGAGTATGGTGTGTGTTGAGTGTGTCCCCTTTATTGGTTATGTTGGTTTAGGATTTTCCTTTTTCTCTGTTACTTTCTCTCACTTTTTTTTGGTGCCAATTTTGGCACTGCAATGGCTTTGTGCATCCCTAGTTGGCTAGTTACTATAGAGGCCGAGAGTTAACACTTCTATTGTATAAAAGAAGTTAGTGCAATATTGCTTAACTATGCCATACAGAAGGAAGTACTGTATTTATTTGTGCAAATATTGTGGCAACCCTCTGGTTGAAGACATTGTCATTTCTTGTACAATAGTGCACACATAGTTTAGAATCAGCACCCGCCTTACATCCTTTATATCCGAAGCTGTACATGCATCAGTCATAAATTGATTTGTACTCTATGTTGTCCAAATTTTAGCTACTTATTTTATGCCTATGCAGGGTTGGGTTATAATCCGTGACACTGCCCCTCTTATTGAAGCTGCAAGATCTGTTGTAACACAGCTCAGGTGGGATGCCCGTATTTTGGATCTTGACATAGCTAGTGATGAAAAACTTCTGGTCTGTCAGAAGCCATTTATTAGAAAACAATGAACAAGACAGCTGACATGAGATATGAACTTATTCTTTACCACCTACATACTGTTAAAACTATTGTCCAAGAACAGTTGAGAACAGAATTCAGTTTCAACACTAGAGGCGTGGTCAGCTAACTCGTCATGCATCGTCATGGAACCGCAAGGTGCCATTGGACTGATCGGGCAAGTGCATGCTGCAGAGAGGCCTGGTGGCTAAGCTTTCCAGGCCGAGGTTTTATTGCCAGGGTACAGAGATGAAGCCGTCAAAGTTACTTGAGTAGCACAAAGACTATATATTCAATAAAGGGATGATGCTGCGGTGTACATAATCGCGGCCAATGTGCCATATAGGTATAATTCATTTTTTCCCCCTCACATTCTTCTTTTTGTAACGGTACTCATTTGTTTTGTATACCGATAGTCTGTAAATTCGTTGGTATCTATACTGGTCATCCCTGTGAAATCAAGATAAGTTATTCTCGAGATGAATGATAAACAAAAAAAAAAAGAAAAGTCCTTGCAGAGTTCCAATTGAATGTTCCCACATCCAATTCTGTATCTATGGAATTTTACTTTTCAGACATGGTGCTCTGTATGCTGCAAGGTTCAATTTGTTGACGAAGCCATCTTTGTGAATTGGTGGCATCCTGTTGTTTCAGACACCCGTGATTCTATATGCATGGTGGAATTTCTTGTTCATAATGGTTGTTATTTTTACCAGCTGTCACATCTATAAATGCCGTGGTGAACTGATGACGGCGACATCCCATCCTAATGGGACCTAAAATCCAACGAAATTGGCATCCTGACATCTCTCTTATAGACTCTGATAGTGCTTAGTGGGGAGCAGGATTAATAGGCTAGAGCAAATATCAACAAGCATAATAGATAAGACGGTGCTATCTCCGTCTCAAATTAGTGGTCGCTTTAACTTTTTTCTGGTAACATTTGATCATTTATCTTATTTAAAAAATTAGTGCAAATATAAAAAAGAATAAATCATGCTTAAAGTACTTTTGATAATAAAGCAAATCACAAACAAAATAAATAATAATTTCATAATTTTTTGAATAAAACGAATGATTAAATTTTACAAACAAAAAATCAAAGCGACAAGTATTTTGGGACGGAAGTATTTTGGGACGGAAGTAGTGCCCTCGAATGCAGATTGGAGGTTGGAATGCACTCATTGCTGCTGAGTGCTCTCATTCATTCATACTTCCATTATTCGCAGGGGGTACAATCTTATTCGCGTGACAGTGACATGCCACCAGAGACCAAAATGATAGCCCTATTCGTTACTCATTTTTTTAATAATGGAATATACTTCCGACCTTTACTTAACGATTCCGACCTTTACTCAACGAGTTACAGCCAATTATTACACCAAATCATTCAAAAACGTTCACAAAATAATGGTACCACCAAAACACACTGATCATAAAGCAAACAGAAACTAATAAGCACTAACACGAGATAAAAGAACCGAATCCTATTCGTGACCCTCCATCCGAAGTTGGTGAAATTTTGCATGACCGTTGACTCAAGTTTACGGCATGCATCATTTACCAGTTTGATATCTTCATCACACCTTTATAGTTGAGCCTAACACCGAAGCCAGTACATTGCAATAAAAAGTACCTGCATATAAGATTTTGATGTTGCTTTATAAAACCATATCATTTCTACTAAGCCATAGAGCCCAACATATTGCAGATATTCCTACAAGGATAAGTTTCTTGGTTTTTTATCAATACCCACAAGTCAATTCCCAAAAATATGAGATATACTATGTGGATGGTATAACCCAAAAGCAATATGTACGGCTCTCCAAAGAAATATGGAAAAGTAACAATCCAAGAATAAATGATAAATTATCTCATTTTTCATACAAATACAACATCTGATACTACCATTCCAATTTCTTCTAGTCAAATTATCCTTTGTTAACATTGCTCCTTTAAGTAGGTATCACATAAAGATCTTAATTTTAAGAGGCATCTTAAGTTTCCAGATGATCTTATTCCTCTCAATATAACCATTATTAATTAAAACTAAGTACATAGATCAAACCGAGAATTAACTATTTTGATGAAGGTCCATCGAAAAACATCATTTTCTTCTGTAAAATAAATACGAACAATTAAAGCACACAGGTTATGCCCTATTCATTACTCATACTGTAGTTTAACCTCACTCCGAATAAAGACTTCTTTAGAACACAATAATTTTACACAAGATTTGGTTCAATTCCTCTATAGTTTCTTCAATTTCCTCCATTTTCAAGGAGACCTAAATTTGCAACCCTGCAACGAGCCCTGATCCAAACATGACAACTCAGCCTGGTGCTCTGGTTATATTCCAAAAACCCAACCACTTGGAGCAAGTATAACAAACAAAAAAGGCATTATCGGTGTATGATAGCAAGACTACCGTGGAGACAAGTAATCAGTTCAGAACGTTGTACAATTGGGACTGAATGACGGGGACTGCATGCTGCTGTAGCTTAATCAATTTTAGGCAGCCTATCATGCGATTCTTTTGAGATACAGTACCAGAAGCAAAAGAACATTCACAACATGCAATCCTGCAAATTGCATATAGGTACTTCCTCTCTTTCAAAATATTATCTCTCTAGAGCTTAAAATTTATCTCACAATACTTATCACCTAAAAGTACTATATGTCCAATCTATCACCTCCTATTTAAATTTCTACCCATTCTATCTTCAATAATCTCTCACTTCAATTCAAACGAGAGCTATTTTAGTCTTTACTTGCTAAATTTTAATTTGTCTTAAACAATCTAGTATTGTGGGACGGATAAAGTAGATTTTCCCGTACCTTGTCCTTTACCCCAAGTCACCCAAAACCCAATAGCAAATCGATGCAGCGAACGTCTCATCCGCGTCAAGCCTACCCATCAACTGATGTTGGTGGGGTGTTTGGATTCAAGGACTAAATTTTAGTTCTTATCACTATGTTAGGGTGCTAATTAAGAGTATTAAATATAGACTAATAATAAAACTAATTGTATAAATGAGAGCTAATTCGCGAGATAAATTTTTTAAATCTAATTAATCCATAATTAGCACATGTTTACTGTAGCATCACATAGATTAATTATAAATTAATTATATTTAATAAATTTATATCACGAATTAATACAAAGTTATGAAATGAGAGGCTACATGCCTACAGCCTCCTCCAAACCGCGTACCCGTCCGCGACGGACAATGACGGCGGTACTGACACGTGGATCCACCGCCGGCTTTGCACGATGGCCCACATGTCATACTCCGTTCCGTAGGGTGCACCACAATCCGTCATAACTCGTCCTCCTTACCGCAAGGTGGGCCCGCAACCCGCGGTCCAGACTGGCACGTGTTGGAATCTCCACCGCCCGATCATCATCTGACGGCTGTTTGGTGATCCAGCCCGATAAAGCAGACTCCCGCAACGCAAGCCTCACGTACCAACCCCACCCCCACCCCCCCGCCGCCGGTCCGCGCATCGCAGCCCAAAATCCCATGGCCGCCGCCGCCGCCGCCGCCGCCGCCGTGCCCTCCCGGCGCTGAAGGCATCGTACCCGCCGCAGCAGCGGCCGCGCTCCAGGCCCCCAGATCTAGGGTTGAGCGATCCCCTCCTTTTCCCGCGGTCCCCATGGCGACGCGGCTGCTGTGTTGGACGGCGCTGCTCCTCCCCATCCTCGCCGCCGCCTCGCCGCCTCCCGAGGCGTGCCCGGTGTCTACTGCGGCGGAGGAAATCCTTGGGCCTGGAGGCACGTGTGCGCCGCTGGATCGCCGCGGCGACCCGTTCGGCGTCATCGAGGTGAGCTGTTGCGATGGCGGTGATATTAGTAACAGCAGAATTTATTTGTTGTATGCATACTGGTTTTCACCATGTTTAGCGATGCTATGTGATCGTATTGTGCGAATCAAGGTAGACTGCCTATTTGCCTAAATGATTGATTGGTTAGTGGTTAAAGTGCGAATATTTGGGGTCCTGAGATTAGGAAGTTTTCTAGGGTTCATACCTATTTCAGTGGTGGTTCTGAGCCTCTGAGATTACGCGCATAACTGAATCTATCGATTGTTACAGTGTTTAGCACCTTGCTCTGACGTCTATTCATTATCTATTGCTTATGCCAAAACAAGCAAAGGACAAATTTGTATCAGTTTTTGTTTGCTTGCTTTGGAGATATAATCATGATGTTTGTACCCACGCCAAGATTGCTGCTGAAGCAGTCAAACTACCAAAGGTCTACTATATGTTGGGTTCCAATCTGGTTTCATAAGCCTTTTTTTGGGTTATGAACCTTGCAAGCCATTTGCTTGTTTGATTAGTATAGAAAATACAATATGACATAGAATTGGACATAGTCTTCCTTTGCGGGCGGTATTTCGTTTGTCTTTTCACATGTGGAGCAATGGTTCCCACATAAAATATCTGTAGCTTGGCTCTCTTCTTGTTCTTTTGCATTAAAGCAAACTCTAATTAGTTCTAAAACTGTTAGATAGTGATTTTGATATCTATTTCTCTCAATCGAATATCTATTGTAGCTCTAAATGCCAAGCTGACTTTTAATCTTTGACATCGCAGGGGGATGAGGTTACATTGGCAAAGGCCATCACTCTTCTTCACATGAACAAAGATGATTACATGGCTGTACTCTTCTATGCTTCCTGGTGCCCATTCTCACAAGAATGCAAACCAAATTTTGAGATATTAGCATCTTTGTTCCCATCTATTCGGCATTTTGCGTTTGAAGAATCTTCAATCAGGCCAAGGTATTTATGCCTCTGAGTAAATAAAAATGTGCCTCTTAGTGTAAGACGTTCTTTTGGTGAAATGTTAACTTGATTTTTGGAACTGCAGTATAATATCAAGATATGGGATCCATGGTTTTCCAACACTATTTCTCTTGAATTCAACTATGCGAGTGCGGTATCATGGACCACGGACTGTTAAATCCCTGGCTGCTTTCTACCGTGATGTTTCAGGTGCGCCAATTGTTACATGTGGAGTGTGGACTCTCTCTCTCTCTCTCTCGTTTCGGTAGTTTGCTTGCACTTTCAAGATTCATCCTTGTATACTACTATACTTAGCAATTGTGTTATGTATCTTTAAATGAGCTTGTACTTCTTAGCTCGGGTGTGACATGAGCAGATAAGGTATTTTTGTTCCAAAATTCATCTCCCTGTCTTTGGAGTTCGGAATTTCCTTTCCTTAAATAATCGTTGGTAGTAGTCTCTGTTTCTTTAAGTCATTTTCTAATGTTGAATTTATGTGATGAAGGTTTCGATGTTTCAATGACGCCAGAGGCCGTGCTGCATTCAGTAGATGGTATTGAGTTTAAAAAGGATGCTGAACAGGAAAATTGTCCATTCTGGTGGGCACGCTCACCGGAGAAAATACTTCAGCAGGATACTTATCTAGCACTGGCAACTGCATTT
This sequence comes from Oryza punctata, assembly GCA_000573905.2. NCBI lineage: Eukaryota > Viridiplantae > Streptophyta > Magnoliopsida > Poales > Poaceae > Oryza > Oryza punctata. Next base: position 38,130,618 of record CM002489.2, on the reverse strand, counting down.
GTAATCTTGAGGTTACTGTATCGTCTCTTTCCAAAGATAGGTTCCTTCGCCAAACGGGTGTGGAGGAGGCATACTCTTTTTCCAAACTTGGTGGGTGTGCATGAATATTTCTTCACCTACCTTGAACAAGCAAGACAGAAATTCTTTAGGTTATACCCTTCGAAGCGAGGGAATTTACAGGAAGGGGCCAGGAATGCCACTGCTTGGGCTTCCAAGTCATTAGCATCCGTATCAATTGGAGAACCAAGCACTATTGGAAGGACAAACTCTACGAATGAGCTAAGATAAAGTGCAACTTTTTTGTCCGAAGGGATATATGTACAGTAGAGTGTCAGGATATGAACACTAAGAATCTGTTGTAACCGGCTTTGTTAGATAATGTAACATCCTTAGAATAATCACTTTTACCATTTCCCATTGTTACTTTCACCTCGGGTTATAGCTTTGCCTCTTGCTTAAATTCTTACTCTTGAGGGGTATGTGTTGCAAAATATCTTTGTTGTGAGAAATGTGTACATGGTCTCTGCAATCCCAAGTTGATGACATTTGAATCAAAAGTATATACTGCTGTCATGGAGATTTCTTGTGTGTCGCGCGCAGTATGTGTGACTTATGAGATTATTTGTTTTTGTAGTGGGTGTGACTTCAGACGTTTGATGCGTAAAAAGCGATCAGGAAGGGAATAAATTGTTGGTCTGCTGGGTCCAATTTGTTACTTAGTACACTTCAAAAGAAGAAAGAAGACACTTTGATACTTGGTCAAATGATAACAACACCGTATGTTTCCAGATCAACAAAGTCTACACATATATCCACATAAATCCTGTCAACTACAAGTCTGCACTCCTATTTTCATGAATCTTAATCCAAATCGAATTCGGCACATCAGTACTTACAAATCACAAAGATCAATAACTGCTGTTTTTTTCACTAAGTGTTGGCAGAAAGGTAGGTGTGTTCAACTCTACATCAAGTGGGCATGTAGTTTAACTCTCCTGTTCTTTGCGTTCCCCAGGAACGCTCTCACAGTCAGATACTCTACTAGGATGATCAGGACAGCCTGTAAGATTTATCTTGAGTGTTTTCTGCTTGTCATCATCTGAAGGCACATGAAGATGAGCCTCCATTATAAGTATGTCCCAGTCATGATGCCGTAGGAAAGAGAGTACACCATCATCTGCAGAACAAAAGAGTATGTACTGAGCCTTTCCAGCCTTCTTCAGATAGGAACTAGTTGGGTTCAATTGCTCAAATAGTCCACGAAAAGAAAATGGATGTCTTAAAAACTACACATAAAGAAGTAAAGAACACAAATGATTAAATATATGGAGTTTGAGGAATAGGAATTAACCTCCATTCCGAATAGCTTTGAATTGAAAAATTCCTGAGCCCTGTGGCCCAGACACTGGGAAAGTACATGATACAGATCTTCGTCGATGACCCACAGAAAGAGATGCATCATACCATGGTCCTCTTACTATAGGCACCCCAATTGCTTCTACAACTTCTTGGTTCTCGGTAGCCTTCTTAATTGCCTTACTGAAAGCATTCACACTTGCAGGTATCATATACTAAGAGAACAGGAAGCGAATCATAGTGTGATATTATAGTCATCATATTTTTTTTCAATTTCAACAAAGAAAACCATGTTCCTATGTCCCTATGTCTCTATAATATCATTATTACAGTAGCAGAGCTAGGTGAAAGATAAACAATGTAAAATGAAACAGAGCTGGTGTTCATGTCAATAATTTACAGCTCATGTAGTATGATGTGAAAAAGCAGATCATGTTCACTTGCATGATCTGTTTTACAAAAAGCAGATCATGTTCACTTGCATGATCTGTTTTACAAGGCAAATATAAAAGACCCGAATATAGCAGGCACATAATATGTAGAGATATTTAATCATAGCAGTCTTAATTCTGGGGAGATATATATGTCGCAAAATTCAAGGAACAAGAGACTACAATCAGAAGAAAACTGGGAAGGTTCTTTAAAATGTGAACTCTGGGAAGGTGCCGAGAGCGTTTTATTGCGCATTTATGCTCTTGGATAATTGCCACCAGCCTTGAAGCAGAATTTCTTATCTAATTGGCTTCTTGAGTAGGCTTCAAAACAATGAATATCTGGGCTAAGCTTCTAGTTGTTAGGTGATGGGGAATACTTGAAACAACATGGTTTTTAACAATAAGATCTTGCTACTCCCCTCAAATGTATAAGCTACTCTAGTATCCACGCAAACAGTGGTAGACTCTGGTGAAGATACCTGGGAAAATTGGCTGTGGATAGGATAAGGGAAGTTGTCCTCAGCTCTAAGATGTACCGAGATTGGAGTGGAGGAATCCTGAGGACTACATACTGACTGCACATTTGGTTGACCGTGATGATGCCTCTGTTTGAGATAAGTTGTGTAATTTGCTTGAGAGCTTAATGGAATCATTAGGGCTATACTATCTCCCTTCCTTTCTATCTTCTGTAGTATCTACAGAAGATTTGTTATAACGTAGTTACTCGTAAGAAGTTGGGTAATCCTATAGTCTAAAATTTCCAGTTTAACTAAAGAAATGTCAAACGCAGCTAAGATCCTAATCAGAAGAAAGTTGCAAAACATAGGAACCAAACAACAGGACTTCTGCTGACATAAGACATAACATCCTTCATCACACAGTTAATGCCTTACTGGTTATATGTTGCATGGATAGTACTGATGGTCAAGCATGACAAAAAATAGTGTCAATCAGTGATTCTAGAGAGGAACACCTTCAACAATGTACGAACTTGATAAAGAATGGCGGGATGGAAGAAAGGGAGAGAAATGTGACCTGCTGCATCCATGGAATATAGCGAGGTCGTTGAGGGCGCTAAGCGCGACGCCGCCAGCGATGCTGATAACCCCAATCGACACGATCCTCCGGATCCGTGACCTTTTCTCGCCATCAGTGGCACCTCCGTTTTCTCCGGTTTTCGCGGCAGAGTAGGAGCTGAATCGGGAAGGCAAAGAGAGAGGTCAGGTGGACGAGTCCATGGGAGGGGAGGGAGAGGTCGGAGATGGTTACCGGTGGGGAAGGAAACTGGTCTCGCATGGAGGTGCCCGCGCCCCAGGGATAGGGCAGGATCCGCGGCCGGCGGCGAGTAGACGGAGTGTTCCGGCGAGCTTACTCGCTCCCGCCGCCGCCGCCGCCATTTTCTTTTATTTTCTCTCTCCTCCGATCTCTCCATCAGGTCTAAATTTTGGAAGGTGACGTCAAACAGGAAGTGCAAATCAGCCCAAGCCCAGGAGTCGAACAAAATTTGGATCAGGGATAAAATTTGCGATCCGTTTTGGCCCAATAAAATTTGGATCGCAATCACAAATTGCTACTACTACCCAATGTGGCCCAATCTGATTCGGCGTTTTATCCCTATCCACGAACAGGGAGAAGCCAACCTCCTCGCGAGTAGTCGTCATCCATGGCCGCCTCCGCGTCGGCGTCGCTGCGCCACCACCTACTCCTCCTCCGCCGCCCGCGCTTCCCCCTCGGCCCTAGCCCTACCTTCCGCACCTCCTACTTACCCCGCCGCCACCAGCGTCTCTTCGCCTCTGCCCCATCCTCGTCGACGGTGGAGAATGGCGAGCCCTCCTCGCCGGTGGAACCATCCGAGGGTGCGTCCGTCGTCGACGTCAACCCGCCGCGCGGGACCAGGGATTTCGCCCCGGAGGACATGCGCCTCCGCACCTGGCTCTTCGACCAGTTCAGGGAGGTAAGCGAACGCGCAGCTGCGCTTCTCATCTCTCTCGACGGTTGCTTGCTAGGAGTAGTTGCTGATGCTAGCTTTCCGTTTGCACCTGAAGGTTTCCCGCGTCATGGCGTTTGAGGAGGTGGACTTCCCAGTGCTCGAGTCTGAGGCACTCTTCATTCGCAAGGCCGGAGAGGAGATCACGCAGCAGGTACCAATGCCGCCCTTTGCAGTGCAGTGCCACTATCTTAGAGTGTACTAGCTCTCTAATGTGAAGCCGAATTGAAACTATGTTCTCATAGTTCAGAAATGCACATACCTTGGCATAACATTTCAGTAGATTATAAACTTGTTGATCCTGGTACAATAGATCAGAAGGAATCTAAGTTTATGTGCTCTTTCTTTTCGTTTTTCCTCTTATACCGATGTTCTAGTTCTGTTTGCAGATCTATTATTCAAGTGTTAGTTACGAAACCTTGTACTGTTGCTTCTGTAGCTTTATAACTTCCAGGATAAAGGAGGGCGCCGTGTTGTTCTGAGGCCTGAAATCACCCCTTCCTTGGCACGCCTAGTGATAAAGCAAGGGTATGCCTTTTTCAACTGGTTTGTTTGTGGCATGCTTGGCTTACATTCATATCTTTGGACAGATCTAAATAGCATTTTCCATTAATTTCTGTTGAGTGACCATTTCATCTTTGCCATATTATGAGTTTGTTCTTTGAAATGTGATTTTTCGCTTACTTTTTCTCCTGTCTAGAAAATCAGTCTCCCTTCCACTGAAATGGTTTACTATAGGACAATGCTGGCGATATGAGCGTATGACAAGAGGAAGACGGCGTGAACATTATCAATGGAACATGGATATTTTTGGCATGCCTAAAGTTCGAGTAAGTAGTAAATTCATTCTAGTGTGAGATTCATATTTGTCCTTGGATTGAAGATGCCGCTCTGCTACATTGCAGCACCTTGTTTGTTTTAGTGGATTTATAATTGACTTATTGTTGATAAAAATCAGGCAGAGTCTGAGCTTCTTCAAGCTATTATTCTCTTATTTGAACGTCTTGGGATTACATCTTCAGATGTGGGGATCAGAGTGTCCAGCCGAAAGGTACCACTTTTGTACATATAGCTAACCTTTTTCCTCTGAAAAACCTTTTGCAATATTTTCTATTTGGATATTATGTTTTTACTTTTCTTTCCCTATTTTCCCTTTCCTCTGAAAAGCTGATGTGTTGCATACCATGTTACTACATGAGTACATGCTCACGGAGAATGTATAAATTACATATATTTTTCATTTCTTATGTCGCGAGGAGCTCTTGGGACCCAAATGGTGTAGTGGCTGCCACTTGATAACTGCTTTGCATGTGTTACTGCAGTCTGGACATGTTTATTGACATGTCACCTCTTTTGTATGTCTGACTATTCTTTGTTTTCTCCAGGTCCTTCAGGCTGTGTTGAATATGTACTCCGTTCCAGAACATTTGTTTACTGAAGTTTGTGTGATTGTTGATAAAGTATGGTCAGATTCTACTAACGACTTTCCACCCTTTATATTGTGAAATTCGATAATTGTACCCTGATGTTTTCTTGCTTCTGTTTGAATGTTGACAGCTAGCAAATAACATGTTACTGCAAATAATAGTAAGGAAATTAGCAATGTAGTGTATATTCTTTGGCTCATTCCTGAAAGTTTGTCTGATGAACTATGAGTCATTTGCATCAAATTCTCTAGTAAGGTCCGGATGGTCTAGGATAATTATCAACTTGCCATTCATCAAGTTTTTCCCAAAATAAGTTCATTTCCATCCCCTTACCTACCAAGTGAAGTTCTGCATATTTTCTTCTTAGCTATTCAGTCCAGGTACAGAGTTAAGGATAAATCAATCAATTGAGCAGTCCACTGCTTGTAGAAATAGAAGCTGTGGCATGAGCCTTCTCCCTGCTTGTTTCTCATTCAAATTTATGGGTTTGTTTGTAAGATGATAAATTTTGCACCTTGTCTACCTCTCTGGTGAAACCCAGAAATGGACCAGTAATCTGTTACACAATTCCAGTCTTGTTATTCATTAATTGTAAATATGCCACAGACCATCATTTCTGCCTTTTGCGTGGATACTCTTTTTTACAGCATTAGATGAAGGAAATTCCTTACGTGAATACTTGCATTAGTGCAATGTTTTGTTGATATCTTCATGTTGGCATTTTTTTCCTTGTCTAACACTTAGTTTACCATTGAACAGCTGGGAAAACTGACTAGAGAAGAAATTGAGAAGGAGTTGATTACAATTGGGCTGTCATCTGAGGCTGTACAGGGTATCATTGAGGTTCTTTCTCTCAAGTCACTACCCAAGCTTGAAGGTTTCCTCCTGACCTTAGTGTTTGTTTTTGTTCATGGACTATATTCATCAATGGACTACTGCAAAATGAATAAGCTTTCGTTTGATTATTTCTTTAGATCATGTGCCAAACTAAAAATTGTATTTCTAAAGAAAATCATCAACAGCTATGTGATATTCTGGGTTTTTTTATAAAAAAAATGCTCTTGCTCTGGCAATTTCTACTAATGCTATCTGCATTTGCTTTTATAAAAATGTAATTCAATCATTGCATCTTTTGGAAAGGTGACTATTGCTCATCTTTAATTTTGGTGTTCTCATGCAGAGGTGCTAGGCTCTGATGTTGAAGCTGTTGCTGACTTGAAGAAGATGTTCTCATTTGCTGAGCAGTACGGTTATGCTGATTGGATTTGTTTTGATGCATCTGTTGTTCGTGGCCTTGCATACTACACAGGGATTGTTTTTGAGGTGGTGGTTGAAGCATCACCTTATGTTAAATATATTTATAGTATTGTTTATTGAACAATTTATAGGGTTACTAACAAAAGTAACAAGTAGATAATTTGATATTTCATCAAATTATGGTAAGATACGTTTCTCATTTGAGAAAAGGTGCAGTTCCTTCAGGCTTTCATTTTCAACCAACAATGCTTTCCTCTGTTTACATGTCAGTGCTCTAAATAGCAACTACATAGAGTTACAACTAGGAGCTACCCAAATGCACTTTTGTGAAATTATTATGCATAATTCTGTTGGTTTTTGCCCTCAAATTATTATCTGTTGTAGATTCTTCCTCCTAGCATCATCACGGGTGCTCATATTTCTGTTAGGTTTTGCTCCTCATGACGAGTGCTCCTAGCATCATATTTTATTATTTTGTTAGTTGTTGCTGCTCAAATTATACGCTATAAGTACTCAGGATAGATGCCAGTGTTACAATAGGTAATTCCGATGAGAATTGCAATTGCATTATCTTTGTCATTACTCTTGATCATATTGTTAGCTCTTCTGACAAGAGGATGTTTAGGTTCTTATGCTTCCTTTAAGAAAGCCGTACTCTCATCAGCTTTCAAGTAGATAAAAGGCTAGTGACATCAGCTATCAGCTATTGGCCTTTGTGAAAGATTCTCTTCAATATGTTTTATCCTTTTCAAAGCCTGCCTTTGGCATTCTATTTTTTTTAACCTAAATACTGGATGCATCCTATACAATAGCTCTTCTCGGTACCAACTCTTTTTTCAATTTTAAGTTCTATTGTTCTATTCATGTAGGCTTTTGATAGAGATGGAAAACTGAGAGCAATTTGTGGTGGAGGAAGGTATGATAGACTACTTTCAACATTTGGTAGTGAAGACATACCAGCTTGTGGCTTTGGATTTGGAGATGCTGTTATTGTGGAAGTATGACTTCTCTTCATTGCTTTTGTGGTTTGTAAAAGATTAGTTTCTTCCTTTGATGTTTAACAAGGACATAAACAACACCTGCTAATATATAAGTAGACAACTGACGACAGCAACAGCGAATTCAGAATATACATTGTAGTAAGTCCCATGCAGTACTAGGAACATGAAAAGGTTATCACTGTTAATATATATAGGTAGACAACTGATACAACAGCAAATTCTGGTGAAAAGGTTATCATTGTTTGTTTATTGCTGTGAATTTATGATGCATTTTCAGATGCATTAAGTAACGTCAACACTATAATTTGTATCCTTGCAGCTGCTGAAAGAAAAGGGTCTGTTACCTGATCTGTCACGCCAAATAGATGACATTGTCTTCCCATTGGATGAGGAGCTTGAAGGGCCAGCATCTAGTGTTGCTTCCTCTCTGCGGAGGCAAGGCAGAAGTGTAGACCTTGTAGAAGACAAGCGTCTTAAATGGTATACCTTCTGAATTTTCTGGGAGTACCTACTCGGCTGTTATCCAAATTTCTAATGCTTTTTATTTCTACCAGGGTATTTAAGCATGCTGAGAGGATAAATGCTGGTAGGCTGATATTGGTCGGAAAATCCGAGTGGGAGCGAGGTATGGTTCGTGTAAAGATATTATCAACCAGAGAAGAATTTGAGGTCAAGGCTGGCGAACTACAATAAGAGACTTTGTGAAGGATTTGCTTCTAATCCTAAGGCCTTTTTACCATCTTTATGACTTCATCCACTAACGCTCTGTTGAAACACAGCGATTCATGTCATTCACACATAGGAGGGGTACAACTCGTAGGCACTCCATTACTTTACTGATAGAATGCCTTTATTTGCTACTAGATGGTTTACACGTTTGCCGAAGGTGATTGTATCTTCGTTTGCAGATACCCTTATACTATAGAGTTCAGGAGTAAATAAACTGCAGAATACATAACTCTGTCATACGATTACTGCCGCTGTGAACATACGCAGTGAATGCACTGCCTAAAATGATGTGGTCCCTGCATGGCTACACTGAGTTTGCTAATTGCTATGCTGTACACGATAGACGTTAACACTTACAATGATCAACGTATTTGGTTGGACGGAGACGGAGGAGGCACACCGGCGTCCGCACTCCGCGTGTAGTGTTGGTGTTCTACTCGAGCAGCCTGCGCGACTCTGCGTACCAGCGGGTGTAGCAGCTCTCGAGGTTGGGCCAGTCGGTGTCCGGGCACGCGGCGAAGTGGTGCAGCCAGAGCGCCAGGATCTCCTCCTGCTGCTCCCACCCAAGCTTCCCGATCAGCTCATCCAAGACGACCACCATCTCCGTCCTCTCCTTGCTGCTCAGCACCGGAGCGTCCGTGCCGTTGCTGCCGCGGCACAGTAGCGGCAGCCACGACCGCAGCAGCGACACCCGCTGCTCGGCGATGGCGCCCTTGTCCTCGTTCCCTCCGGGGCTCAACAGCTCGAATTCCCTCGAGTTGGCGTGCTTGAACAGGAACACTGCACCGGATGGAATGGCACATAGTTTCAGCAAAAGCTTAACAAAGTATTCAGGTCGGCCTCAGAGACTTCAAAGGTAACACTAGTGATCACACAATTCAGTATGCAAGGTTATTCAGTTCATGAAACGTCAAAGGTCACACTAGTGATCACACAATTAAGTATGCACGGTTATTCTGTTCATGAAACGTCGTGACCACGGAATCGCCATGTGTAAGTTCTTCTGCGCATGCCGGCGGCAGCCGTACAAGGGCACCGGCACGTTGGTCTACGCTGTCTTAACTGAGTTTTCATTGGCGCAAGCTACACGCAAAACATAGGAGTCTTGTGATGTAACGCACTGTACGTACCGGCAAGCCGAAGCAACGCGACCTGGAGCGTCGGCTCGGCGACGAGCGCGCGGCTCCCCAGACGCGACGCGGCGCCGAACTGCGCGGCGGCCTCGCGGGCGGCGCCGCACTCGGCCATCTTCTGCCCGAGCCAGAGCAGCTCGGCGGCCAGCTTCTCCGCCGCAGGGCCGCCGAACCCGTCGTCCAACGCGGCGGCGGCGGCGGCGGTCGGCCTCCACCACCGCATGCCCGTTCGCACCGCGCGCACGGCCAGCTCCATGCCTGGCCACTCCCCTCCCGCCGCGGCGTCCAGCTGCCGCAGCGTGCGCGCGAACGCCCCCAACAGCGCGGCGCGGTTCACGGCCCCGATCCGCGCCCCGCCGCCGCGCACGTTGTCGTCCAGCAGCCGCTCCGCGAGCCCCCGCACGAGCTCGTACTTGCGGGACGCCACGGGGAGCCGCGACGCCACGGAGAGCACGTGCGAGAGGGCGCGGCCGACGCAGCTGGCTCCCGTGGGGCACCCCGGGTCAGCACGCGGCAGCGCCGGCGCGAGCGCCGGAGGAGGAGGAGGCGGCAGCGGGGACAGCACGCTGAGGAACATGAAGAAGAGGGAGATGAAAGACTGCGTGACGAGGAGCAGGAGCCTTCGGAGCACGGTCAGGACCCGCGCCGCCGCGACGGGGACAGACAGGAGGAGCACCGTGGAGCGATCCGCCGACGCCGATGGCGGCGACAGGGCCGCGAAGAAGCTCGCGGCGAAGGAAGCGAGCGGCTCCATGGGCGTCCAGAGCTGGTTCCTGCGCTGCTGCAGCGTGTCCATTCTTACAGCCAGCCAGCGAGGAGGAAAGCAATTGCAAAGATCCAACGAGTGACAGTGTGACTACTGACACTATATGAGGCGCAAGAAGCGCGCGCGCTCGGTTGCTTATCCGTATAGCGCGCTGAGGAGAGGAAGCCTGACGAGTCAATCACGGTGAGCGCGGATTAATAACATGGGCCGAAACGTGGTTACAGCGAACGTGCGGCCTGTAACACCACATGGGCTCTGAGGGCTTGTAATACAGTACATGGGCCAGACGGATTCAATCATTCACCTGCTGTCTCTCAACTTTACACCAAATTTATTTATTCACCTGCTATCTCTCAACTTTACACATCCCTTATCATCAATACCATAAATCTTCACCCCTATACTATATAAAACCGTGCAATTTAGATCTCATAACAATATAAACATTAGCGTGGTATCCTAGTCAGAAAATATAATAAAAAAAGTATGTAGGACCACATATCAGCCGCTCTCTTCTTTCTCCCCTTTTCTTCCCAAGCAGGGGCGGCGGGCTTAGAGGAGGCGGAGGCGGCTGAGACGGCCGGACTGATCCCGCTCCCCCGCCGTAGGGAGCTGCGGCGGTGCACGGATCCGGCGGCCCCGCCGGTGACTTTGCCAAAAAGAAACTTAACTTCATAAAAGGCAGGATATCATTATGACATGATTTTGTACAAAATATATCCAACCAAATGTTTCTTCCGTCATCGCCTGGCCAAAATACGTGTGGCTTTAATTCCTATATAAACACGCCAAAGTTCTCGAATTCGTGAGAACATCAGCTGATGACGACTCAGCACTGCGGCAAGCAGACAAGTGCTCAATTCCTCGCTTCGCACGGGTAACACAACTAACAAACGGTGCAAAGGATCTTCCTCAGTCGATCAAAATTGCCTACAATCAGGCGCCTCTCAAAACCTCACGAGATGGTAGCTGCTCGTATCACCTGAGTTTTTTCTGCAGCCTTCTCTCCGCCAAAAGGCCTGCTTTGTTCTGTGGCTCCAAAGCTAAAGCATGCCTGATATCTGTACAAACAATTGATTATGCGAAACATAAATGTCAGCTCTTCTGAGAAGGTCCTTATCTTAAAAGCATACTTAATGACATTCAGTATAGAACGCGGGTCATAGTATAGCACCAAGCTCTCCTGGCAACCAGTATTTGATAACTCATCTAATGAGTACTGGACTCTTCCCTCAACAAGAAGAAAATTAATCAGCTAAATTTCAAGATTCGTTCTTCCAGAGTTAAACTTATGCTTCATTATTTATTCTTCAACAGGAATCCCAGTAGACATAGTCCAAAAGAAGTACCAAGTTGAACTTATGCTTAATGATTGCTTCTATAAGAGAACGTTCAATGTAGAGAACCTACATAAGCCGCCAGCTCACCTAAATAGCCTTTGTGTTTGAAGATCATAATCTGATAGTAAAACAATATCTTCACCATATTCTGCTTACCAGCAGATGAAAGCAAAGGCATATATGTTCATACATGATCGCTCTTCTTTCCACTTTGTAAATGCAAATGTCAATGTACAGATAGCAAGACAAGACCATCCAGCAGAGGGAAATTATCCAACTAAAAATCAACAGATTCTGGTTTTTATGATGATTTTTTTTCCTTAAAATCTTGCTGTTTCTGTGGATACATCCGATGTGATCCACCTATATTTAAATGTTAATTATATTGTGTTTTATCCACGGCATCTTTCTTTAATATTAATTAACTGAGAATTTTGAGCAAAGATCTCAGAATAGAATGCAGTAACCAATGAGCTTTCTTTTCTAGCCCTTGAAATATTTTGCACCAGTCTGAGCGATTTGGCATAAAAACAAGTGGTACAATGCATAGGGTTAGCAGACTAACTAGCCACCATTGCCATAGATGGCTTCAACCTTTAACCAGCATTGCCATATGCAAATAATTGGCAACCCATAGAGCATTACCAGTGGTTCATTTAGTTCTTTTCAATATGCTAGTAAAATGTAATGTGAAGATAGAAAATTGTCACACCTTGAAGAGCTTCTTGGTGATTCAGAACAGCTTCTCTTGCGATCCCTCGTCGTAGATACGCTTTAACATTCTGAGAAAACAATGAAAAATAAAAGAGTGAGGACTTTGATGTTGTAATTATAGAAGAGATTATAATTATAGCAGATTACTCCCTCCATTCCTAAATAATTGGCACCATTGGCCAACACTATTTCAATTGTCCACTAATAATTTTTAAATGATTAGACTAAGATGAACCAAAACTTAATGCTTATGTTTAGGAGATTATGAGGAACATGAAACAAATCTTAAAATACTTGTCCCCTTCTAGAAAGCTACAGAAACGTACACAGCTTGTGCTATAAGATGTTACTTTTTTTTTCTAAAATACATTTATTTCAGGAATTTAATCTCGAGACCAGAGGATCCATCTGATATCTGATACCACATATACGGAACCTAGTACCGAAAAAGATTATGGGGCATATTATCAACAGCGAAAAAGATAAAATATAATCAAATACAGAGGTTGGATATTCAACATACCAGAACCTAAATGATCGACAATAAATCATATGCAGAAAAGCATGGTCAAGAAGTAATATATTAGGATGTGCATTAAAGAAATCATATGCATGCAAAATGAAGCATATGGGAATTTGCACCTACGAGACCGAGCAACAAAAGAGAGAGGAATGCTAACAATAGCAAGCCTAGCCTTCAAAAGCTAACAAGAAGTGCCTTACCTTTTTATCCAAGAGTAAGGCCTGCTCACAATCTGCTTCAGCTTGCTTATAACTGCACAGGATTAAAAAGGTCTAGCAAGTACCAATTTCAGATGAACCTAGAGCAATCAGAATGGATGGTAGGAAGTATACCGGCCAAGTTCCAGGTAGGCAGCTGCTCTATTGCAGTAATATGTTGCATTTGTGTCATTCAATTTGATAGCATCAGAATAAAATTCAACCGCCTTGCTCCATTTTCTTCCTTTGAAAGCACTATTTCCCTGTCAAGGGAATTCAAACTTCAATCATAGATTGTAGAATTTTTTGAAAATAAGTAGATTAGATACTGACAAGGCATGCCTCAGAACATGAAATTAATTGCTTTAACCTGATGGCATCTCAAAAACATACAACTATAAGATAAATTCTGCGAGATTAATGATACACATACCAAGAAAAAAATTGACACCTCCCGCAGTTCCCAAATAAGCCATTTAGACTTGGGTGCAATATTAGGCATGACCAAAAAACACTGACTTATCCGAATCTTTTTATTAAGATAGACAATTGTTGCTACGATTAATAGAAGAGTATAACTTCAGTAAAGGTAGCAAGACTTATAATTAAGAATATAGCCAATTTGAATTAGCCTGGAAGACTACCGGTCAATTTTAACATAAGGATTCTGGAGTACTCAGAGGTGCCAAACAAGACCTAATTTGTAACTCATGTCCTATCAACCAAACTTTAATCCCTATACCACCATCACTCAGCAAAGAAAGTACTAAGAAACAAAGGGTTAAACATTCATAAAAAGAAAAGATAAAACCTTCTCTTTCAACAACTCTGCTGCACCAAAATCAGCATCTCTATTGATTACTGGTACAGTTACCAACTTGGACGCCAAAACGACTTGTTCTTTGATGGAAGAAAACATATACAAGACATTGCGAAGAAGGAATTTGTCTGATCCATGTGCTGCTAGCAATGAAACAGATATAGGATGATCATTGTGACTTCCTAAGGGAATAACAGCCTGCAAAAGTGAAAAGAGTCAAACCATGTTTTATAGCCAAATGGAGAGGAAATACCTGAAAGCAACTATTTAAACTACCTGACAGCAGCCTGAAAGTGTAGCAATGCCTACAAATGCACTCATTCTATCTTCAAACTCGGGTGAAAGTCTTTGCTTCGCATTCCTCTTTAAAGGATATCCAGCTGTGGTTGGCAAAACTAAAATTCCAGTGTCCTAATTGGCATGATGTGAAAGAATGAGTTAAGAGAAAACTCCATAAAGAAATCCTTCAATGCAATGATATTCTTTTGGCAAAACATGTTGATTTTAATTTTCCATGAATTCTTAGCTTATGGTATTGGTGCCACAGTCAATTGGCATCCCATGCAACACTGTCTATCATTTTGAAGAAATGGATATAACCAAACTAAATCATCAATGTGTTCCATTAAATCTTTTTTATCTCTCCAATCTAATCTATGCTAACGTAATAGGAAGTATTATAAATTCTCTTTTGCATAATCAAGTTGTCCTTGCACATTTTGTTTTCGGCCAAAAACCACACAACTCGCACTTTTAATGATTGCATATGAACCACATAACTATAATGTAATTGATTAAGCTCATGAAAAGGAGCCAGTAAAATGAGCTACCATAGTTAAATAGCCAGAACTAAGGAAAGAGTTTAGTGGAAGAATACCTTTAAAAGATTCTTGAGTGCAGCTCGCAATTCATTTCGTACAATGTATAAAGATTTGATGTTATCACTTTTCGAATTGACAGCTTGTAGCACACGAGTAGAGATATCAAGGCCAAGCTTGGGTTTTACAGTACTAACCCAATCCTCGTGGTTTGTCTTAAATTCATATCTGAAAAGTTAATTGACATATAAGTTTCAGTGTTCAGTACTTATAGGTTCTTTACTACAAGCAAGTGGGCAAAAATTGTACTACCGAATGAAACAAATAAAACCGATTTTCCTTCCATGAAATCATTGATCGTAAGTCATGCAATCATAAAAAAACCAGAAGGCAAAACCAGCATCATGGAAGTGGCCAATTGTGCTGTCAGTTGTGTGGGAAAGGTAGCAAATAATTCACTCAACAATCGAAGTTTTGATGTCAGACCTCAAATCAATCATCTATGTGTAAATTTCCCACTTCCCACCGGTAGAAGCAATCAACAAGTCAGAAATTAGAGACTTCACCAAGAAAACTTATGAATATTCATACAAGGACCTAATAGTTAACAGCTCAATCCATAAGCTACAATTTAACTATCTGATAAAATTCCCCAACTTGCCACAATGCCTGAGATGATTAATTTCATGACAACTGACAAATGAGCATTTCCTGTCATACAAACTTAGTCAATTCAGTACATCAAAATTCATAGCTGACTCTTTACATGCAAATTCAGGCGACAGAACAGGATAGCATGTGAATCAGGAAAATTTGATTAATTCCTCAAATAATCATCACTCTTGAGCGTTGGCATAACAGACGAAAACATCAGCACTATAACCCAAATTTCTAATAATTAATACTTTCATCCTTCAAGGTCCTTGCTCAATATACCTGTTTGAATCATTATGCATAACAAAACAATTTATTGCTCCCTCGTTTCTAAATTGAAGGAAGCATTGAAAACAAACCTCTGTAATAACAGCATAACTGTTGAGAGTGCTTTCAAGGCTGACATTCCTTCAAGCATCATCACAGTGGGTTCACGAAAATCCTTCAGGCTAGGTACATGTGAACTGATATACTCACCAATATTGATGTGCTTAGGTGGCTGATCTGCAAACAGGATGTGGATTTGAATGCGGCACATTTGTGTGTGTAAAATAAACAAATCTAACCCAGACGAATTCAAGTAACTGAGACATCAGTATGGCTTACATCCTGGTAATGTCTGGATAGCATTTTCTATGACATTTATTGTTTTCTCGTTGGGGACCTTCAGCAACTGAAAGCAATCATCAGCAAAAAATAACTGCCTTGTTTGTGTAAGCCCACCTGTAGCAGCCGGTAAAAGAACATCTCCAACACGATGCAGAACACTTGGATCTCGTGCAAACCATCCTAACAAGGTATAGAAAGCAAGTGAAATTAGAAACAATCTATATGAATTCCCAATAAAGAAATAAATGTGTTGCCACTTGGCAGTGGTCAAAGGACTCTTCATTCTGAGTGAAGGTTGACCTTCCTGTCCATTATGGTTCTATAACAGAAAGGATTGTAACAGAGTACCGCGTCTTTCAGTCTGGCGAAAAATAGACAAATGCCTGTGCTTTGATTTATCTCAGATGATCTTTGTAGAGTAACATGTAATATATGTGACAAGATAGTTCGCTGTGATTGTGAAGAGCTCCAGTTGTTTTTTGTATTACCAAAAGATTACTACATATATTTGTAGAGTGAATTGCAATCTAATAACATCCATATTGTATTTTCTCAAAAAAAAAACTTTGTTTGTGTAAAGAGAGTCTCACATGGTCTGCAGGGCACATGCACATGTTCACATTGCAATTTGTGCCACAAAAAAAATGAAGATGATTGCCACAATTACTACTGAAATCTTTCTAAATGTAAATTACTGATCAGAGAAAAATAATACCAATCGTGTCTAAACTTTGAGAGTTTGCAATGGTCCCAAGAGTAGATACAACCCCATGAGAGGACTTGAAACAAAGTACACCACAGAAGCATGCTGGAATTCTTACATCACCAGTTGTATCAGTACCTAAAAGAGTTCCAGGCTTTCAGAGGTCAGGAAAAGCAGGCAATAACTGAACAACGTTATGGGAGATTTATAACAAGAAAATCATAAGAACCAAACTCAGTTTGCATAATGGATTTATACATGGGAAAAAGGATAGAAGGTTGAACAATCATTAAGGTGTAACATGCATGATGGAGACCCATTTTTGGAGAAGCAAGAAAAATAATGCATGAAAAAGAACAGACTGAAAAGTGAAGACTGAACTGATAATCGCAAAGATGAAAGGGCTTCTGCTAACGATATCAAGCAGATAACTTTTTTTTATGTATCATCATATAGATGGAAACTTTCCTGACAAGAATTACAAAGATAAGAGTTGAGGACATGACCAAGTAACCCTAACTATTGTGTGCACTTAAGTCCATCTATATACCATCATATGGTAGATGCTACACGATGATCTTATTGTAACCACACCCACAAAATTCAAAACTGGATAAATTACTTGATGATATGCCACAGGCAGATAATTGTTAGTGCCATATCCTAACAAGGTGTTAAACAATATTCCGTTGTAACGAAAATATACTTGGAAATAGAAGTTTGAAATTTCCAAGATAGGAAAAAACTTACATGATAGTATTCATTGTAAAATATTAGCACTACAACAGATACCAAAAAAAGAAAAATCACACATTAAGCATTTTTTTTAAAAAAATAAGAGAAGGTTTCCATGGCATGAATAAGTGAGAATGATAAGTGGAGGTAGTCAGTAGCTGTCTTTCGGAATTATACCAAGAGCAAAGTCGACAAGTTGTGCAGAAACTGCCACAGCAGAGCCACTGCATGATCCACCAGGGAAGAGTGATGGAGATGCTGGGTTGATTGGTGTTCCATTGTGCAAATTTCCTCCAGAAACACTGTCAGAAAATAGCAAATGAGTTAATATAAACAAATGTATTCAAATTAGGAACAGTATAAATTTTCACCAGAGGCATTTGTAAGAACACGGTAAGCAACTAAGCAAGTACAAGGCAATGCATTTAACTTGTAGTGTCGGAATGTTTGAACAATCTGCTGTCTAATGCAGAATATTTAGGCTATCTATTATCTAATCTGTAGGAACAGGGGTTGGTTATTCCTGAGGAATGTTTATTGCATTATCCAAAGGTTGGATCCTGTTACCACAAACATGGGTTGGTGTCATTCTGTAATGATGAATTTATTTCAACCACTTCAACTAAAAGGTTAAGAATGCCCCAAACAATTTGAGAAAGTTGTTTGTGTTCCTGAAGAACAAATTTAAACAAACATGCCTCGCAAGTATGCCCTGCTGCACTTCCTGTTCTACATAGAAGAACTTAATTTGTCACATTTTTTTTCGTTTCCATGTAGTGCAGAAGAGATGTTCCGTGAAAAATTCAGAGAACATTTTATTGAGTTAACACCTTTCCAATCAATAATGCTAATTTAAATCAGTTCATGTCATTTTCCCCTTCCATTTCCTACCAATGACATATCCTAGAGTCTCAAGTACCCACACTGCAGCACCCAGTAGGCCAGTAATCTGGTATTAAACAGTTCACAATAGTAAGAATCATACCAAACCAGAGGAATAACGGAATTAATCCAACTTAATAATCAACTAAAAGTACAAAATACAAACCCAAATCCGAGTTCATCCATGACTGTGCTACCGACGTAGGTGCCCCCTTGCTTCTGCAGCATCGTGACAGGAACCGCCGTACGTGTGGCTGCCTTGTGAGTCCTCTTCCAGTCCGGATTCCCAAACCCAGCCACATAGCCCTCGATCTCGAAGCTAAAACACGACAAATACAGGTCATAACCGGGATCGGAAACCCGCGATTCCGCGGAACGCCGAAGCAGAGCGGCAAGCCTCGAAAGCTCACTTGTCGCTGGCCGCGAATGTGAGGCCCGAGAGTAGCTGGCGCGCGGCGGGAGGCGGAGGCTGCGGCTCCGGGGCGATCTCGAAGCGGTAGCAGAAGGCGCCGAAATCGGGGGGAACCTCGGACCTGCCCCGCAGCCACCGGCGGCTGCGCCGCGCGGCCTCCACGAAGACGATGACGCCGGCGACGGCGACGCCCGCGACGATCCACACGCGAGTGCTGGTGTACCCGCCGGTGCCTCCGGCACCCGATCGCGCCGAGGAGTCCATCGGAGAGGCGCGCGCGTATAGGTAGGAGAGCTAGGGTTTTAGGTGGGGTTTAGAGGAGTATTGGAGAAAGCATCGCGGGGAAGCCGAGGAGAGGGAGTGGGGAAGAAGAAAGAAATGTTCCGCGAGTTTCTCCTCCTGTCCCATCTGGATTCTTTTGTTTTCTAGCGAGTGTGTGGGACCCGACGTCAGTGACGAGTTGGTTGGGTATCAGTAGTACTCCGTAGTAGCTTTGTTTAACAGACGACAGACTGTTCAATCCGGTGGGCTTTGTCATGGGCTCAATCTGGTGCTAAATAAAGGGCCGTATGGTCCTCGTGGGCCCAATAGATTGCTGGTTAAATCATGAAGCAAGATGGACTGGACGTTTATCACCTTGCAAAGTATCAAATTAGAAATGTCAAAAAAAAAGTATCAAATTCGAGAGAAAAATAAGACCGAAATGGCAAGTTGCCAAGTTACAATTGTTCTAAGAACGCATAAGTTTCATGATACTAATAACAAATGTCCTCACTAATTCTTGTCGCAATCTCGATTGAAAACTAATTCATGGTAGAATCATGGTAGGCACAGGTAGGCCCAGATGGCCCATGGTTAAATTAATCCCAAATCCAGGACTTTTTATTTTGAGGGACAAATCCATGACTTGTTCTTCCTGTCTGACAGTCCATCTGCTTGCAGTTGTCAAAGGGGAAGAAATTATTAAAATAAAATTAAAAATGGCAGTGCTTAACGAGTCCTGGTGTTCACTCTATACAGGCCCCAACGCCAGTAGTACATTCTTCAGAATAAAAATTGCCGGGACAGAGCAATTCAGACCACTTGAAAAAAGAAATAATTCTGTCCAAGCTAACTCTTAATGTCATATCCCAGTATCGTCCTTTCAGATCCCATTAACAACTTGGCAAGCTAGAATAGTACAATGCAAGTACAGTGTGTGACAGTGTGAGAGATAATTAATGGCCAATGTAATCATGGATACTTTGACAGATTAACAATCTTTGACATTGTTAATCTCTTATTGTAATCCAGCATTAGTCATCTCTAATTGTAGCAATCATATTCAGATTTGCAACATAAATGCTTTATCCACAAGACCTAGGCTAACTAAATGTGGCTGTACACTCGTAGTTAAAGAGTGCATTTTACTGTGGGTCAATTCAGTTACATGCATTGAACTTTTGAGGCCTCCTTTGGCTTGGGTGATTTTTTTTAAAGATTTGCAAAGAATTCAAATCCTTAGTATTCTATTCCTACAGTGTCCTTTTGATTGAAGGAATGCAACTTTCAAAATCATATGGAAAATATGAACTCATAGCTGATGTTATATTTTTGTTTGAGAAGTCCAATGCACTCTCTTCCTTTCTCTCTCTCTCTCTCTCCATTCTCTCTTACCTGAACAAAAACTTCCTCTAAAATTCCTATGTTTTATTTCCTGTGAACTATTCAAATGCACTAGTTCTAGTACTCCTGTGTTTTAGAACCCTGTCGGTTTTATAAGAGCATAACATTCAATTCCTACGTTTTTACTGCTCCTGCCTTTGAAAGGAGCATGTGTTAACAACAGTTTTATCTGAAGGAAACAATTTGTTTCAAAAAAAGAGTATGCCAAGAATAGGAGGATACAAGAAAACTTAACTATCTAATGAAATGGTATGCAAGATCAACAAGTAGTCTGACCAAAATGGTTAGAGCTGCAGCCAATTACAGGAGAAAGCGGCAGCGTTGATAATAAGTTAGGTTCAAGATGATTGTCACCTGCAGCAAGTGGGCTACAGAAACTCAGAAAGAAGCAGTTGCAGCCAGGACAGGGATTGAATCTGTTAAAATAGTTGTCGCGGTGTGTGGAATGGATGCCTAGCTAGCGAAACCGGTAGCAAGCAGGCAGAATCGCTTTCCTGCAGAGTTGGACATAACAGTTGGGAAAAAAATGGCGACGTGAAACCTGTCCATCTCGCGGCGAGGCACACGTCTCTCTGGATGCCATGGCCGTCCCTACCTGCATTTCTTACGGCATCAGAAAGCAACACTTTAACAGCCAGGATGGGAGTGTGCTCTGCGTGCTTTTTGCAAACGAAATGGGAGCAAAATCTTGCAAGTATCATGCGAAATCAAAACTGAAGACTGTGTTTTTAAACTGAAAATTGACAATAATAGCTTCAGAATTCATGCTGAATTTTTGCTGCAATATTAGAACAGAAGCATATGGCACGGCTGTGTTTCAGTTATGCCAGTACGCCAAGATAGCAATGCCGAAGAACATCGACGCAGACATCATGGTCGTCCTTGTTCGATTTGTCTGATAGTCAATGTAGGACACTGTACCTCTAATGATTTTGTGTCACAATCTCGTCGTCATTAGCGTGATGCATTCGTGTTCAGGACTCCACCATTTGATCTGGACAGTGTGTGAATAATGTTCAAGTCACAACCAACTGAGGAGGCTGGAGTTGAGCTACTAACCATCAAGGAGAGATCGGATGAAATTAGCATTGGATTTGAGCGGCCCTACACGCAATATTATACCATTAGACAGTTGTTGTGTATGCAGTAGTTTAGTGTGCTCGTTGATCCCTGATGGATGACCGAGTTAGTCCAAGTGCATTTCGCGTTAGTAGTCGTATCTGTTGTTCACAGAAGAGACAAGGGTCAATGCCGTCAGGTAAGTCTCAGATAGTAAAATATCCAGAAAATTTTGGCAGCAGTTTACCTATTGATAACATATACTACAAGGTTTCAAATATCCACGAGTCTGAGACCTGGTTATGACTCATCAGTGCACAATTGTAAAAAGGAAAAATAAAAATGATGCAGAAAAATAAAAATAATTTCACTGGAGGAACAGGAGAAAACAACAGTTGAACTGTTCCTGCAGTTCACTGACCAGATTGTATCAACAGACAGTACTGAGGCGATGTGATTTACTGAAATGATAACTTATGGCACAGTTAGAAACCCAAGTCCATAAGGAACATCTTTTAGTTGGACTTAATGATCTGCCTTCCAATCACCGGAGATTGATGACATGGGAATACCTGCAAGTGGACTACTCTGATCAATTAGCATTCTATCCATTTTATTATTAAAATGGCTCTCGCATGGGGTGTTAGTTTTATCCTTCTACAAGGAAGGCAGCCTCTGTGGAGCAGGAGGAAAAGGTAGCAGAAGCTGCATTTTTTTCGTTTCAGAGAACAAGACGAGAACTTTATGCTATTGCTTAACTTGTTGTGAGTGACAAGTGATGCAATTGTTACAGAGTACAAGCGGAGACAAATGGCACAAGACATCAGATGAGGAAAATTAGGGAGCAAGAATCCTCTATGTCCTTGTGTTTGTCCTCTTCCATCAATTGTTCCATCTGGATCTGTTGCACCTGGTCCTTTGTATATATAACTATACTTACATGTATGTGATTATGTCCCACGTACTACACAATAATGTTCAACATACGTTTACATTTTTTTTTGGTATGTTTACTTTCTTTTAGTAGTAAGCTGATCAATCATTAGTTTAAATTAACTGTCAATTATACTACTACTCAACTATTGTATCCTTCATGATGCAGACAGTTTTGCCTGATAAATGCTCCATGCCCTACGTTCTAGTATTTTTTTTTTTTAGAAAATAGATTAATACCCAGTCTCTACATCCAAACTATTCTCTCCGATCTCCGTCCTAATATATAGCAAGGTAGGATGAGATTAGCCATATCGGGATGGAGAGGGTAGTATCAGTTAGCCAGCGGTCAGAGGACGAAGAAACTACTCGGAGTCCTACATTGTACGTTCAGTTCCTTCCAGAAAAAAAAGAAAGGAAAGAAGAGAGTACTACGTTGATAGAAATAGTATACTGAGACACCCGTCTCAAAGCTTTATTAAAAGGGAAGGTTGGTACGTGTGTCTCTAACTATCAACTAGTGCATTTCCATAGCCTTTTGGATGCATGGCTGTTGTGGTTAAACCTCAAAGCGAGCTTGGTCCGAAGCATTTGGCTTTGTCCTGACGATGACGACATGACAGGACACACTGCTAGCTTCAAGAGTGTCGAAGGGGGCAAAGCTCGTCATCAACAAAAGGATGTTCCGGATGGAAGCAAATTAGTAATACTTGGAGGTTCTCGGTTGTTGGATACACCGACTCCTCTGCATATGTCAAAGAGGGGTGTCATCACTTGTTTGTCAAAGTTTGCATGAACCTACCCTTTTCTCCCCTACAACCAAACGAAACAAGTGTATATTTTGTTATATTTAGGCCCAAATTTGCTAAAAGCCCATACCTTTATAGGCTGGGCCATACATCGTACCACCCCACTTAAACTTTTCTTTACTTCTATCAAAAGCATTTTAGCAAAATAAGTGTTGTAGGTCACATGTAGGCCCGTCTGGTAAGAATTGACGCTATGATATCATGATTAAATTAAAAGGCTTATAAATCTATATATAAGTGGGCTAGTGTAGTACATAGTGATGTTTTGTTACCATCCGTAACACTTTGTAACTCGAAGCTTGATTTATAATTAGATAACCCTCAAATGTGCTACGTTTTGAGCGAGCAAACTAAGCAAATTAATGAATGATCATACTAATTTGGTAACGGTTTAGCTAGCTACTCCATGTAAGTTTGGAAGTTAGATTCAGTAGTACATGATGAAAAACTGACCATCTGGAACATTTTTATCACGGACGGTTCTTGAAATTTGTCTCTACTATTACTTTGTTATATAGATTGTCTTGACCTCCCCCAAAATAAATAAATAAATCGTCTACATTCAACTTAAAAACATTAGTGACGAGGCATTTTTCCCTTAGAATTTTTAAGGCTAGCTAATAGAGAGTTGAGGCTGAGGTCTCAACCCTTTATTTTGTTATATACCCTCTCTATAACAAAAAAAAAAGAGAATGGAAGGTCAAATGGAGTACTTAACTCATTAATTTTACTCCCTCCATCTTATATTATAAGTCATTTGACTTTTTTCCTAAGCAATTTTTATTAAGTTTGATTAAGTTTATAGAAAAAATTAACAATATTTAAAATATCAAGTTAGTTTCATTTAACATAACATTGAATATATTTTGAGAATATGTTTGTTTTGGGTTGAAAATACTAATATATTTTTCTATAAACTTGATCAAACTTAGAGAAATTTGATTAGAAAAAAATTAAACGATTTATAATATAAAACGGAGGTAGTAGATACCAAAATCACATTGCCCAGATGGTAGATGTACCCATTCATGCATCGGGTCACAAAGATTGATTCAAGCTAACAGCACACATGCAAACTTCATCCATTGTGGCTAAACATCATCATAAACAGTTAGGAAACCGAACCCCCGGTTCTTAAGCGTCTATGATAAGCTTTTCTATTGTTCTGTATCACATTGTACTAGGTCCATTATCCACTCTCTACTTCTTGTGATCAAGATTAGTTATTTCTCTCTTGCATTCTGAAAAAACAAATTGACTGAAGTAATCGTATAGAGATTAAGTTTTGCGCGGTTGAATTTCCTCTTCTGAAAATTCTGGCAAATCCAGGATCTTGAAGACTGAAACTCTGAAAAAGACATCCTCAATATGTATCAACATAACTCAGGAATCTGTCCTGATCTGCAGGTCCCTACTCTCATCGAACTGCTCCTAGCTTAGCTCCTAGTTCCTATATATGCATGCAGCAGTGTCCTGCGATTTGATTAATTACAAGCATTGCATGAACATCTTTCGAACTGTCTCTTTTAGTTTTGCTTATTTTTTAAGCACTGCAATATATATGGTTGAATTCATCTAGCTACTAGCAGTCGATTCAGCATCATCAAAGATCTCAGCAGATCACCTGTTAAAATATGCAGCCTATAAGAGGACGAGTTGGTGAGAATTTGAGGCTGTCCGTTCTGCGTTGGACCATGCATGACTCATGCAAGATATGTTAGTATTTAGCTTCTATGAGCTTACTAGAGGCATACATATAGGGCTGCTACCATCTGGATAATCCTGGCTACACTGAATAATATATGCTACTCCTGTTTTCTGCGTGCTGCAAAAATATCATGGATATATAGCCTTTTCAGTTATCTTTTTAGCTATAGCTATCTTAGCTAGCTCTCTCTGCATTGCAGCTCCAGAATTCAGATTCCTTAGCCCTCAATTAATGTTAAACACTGCTAAGTGCATCTCTCAAGTAGATTCCTAGTATATACTCCCTCAGTTTCGATATGACGCTTTAACTTTTCTATAAGTCAAATCTTTTCTCTTTTAATTAAGTTTATAAAAAAGATATAGTAACATATATAATACCGAATTAGTTTCGTATGTTTGTTTTGTTAGAACGCATTTTAGTTAGTATATGGATAGTGTTAGTCTGAAAAGCATCCCAATTATATATTTTAGGTTAGTACGCACGTACGTCAATAAAATAGTGATTTAACAAACTAATTATCTTCTACATTATGAATTTCCCGTAACAACTGCCTAGTCGTAAACGTATGCATTCGGATGCAAGGTACACAGAGTAGAGGCATGTGTACCATGTAGCAATCATGCGTGCATGTACTAGTTAAATAGAAATGAATTTTTTGAAAGAAATTAAAGAAGGGACAAACTACGTGAGTGTATAGTTTACGATGACATGCATGCACATGTACTAGCATGTGTGATACTACGTAGGAGTATGTACGTAGAAACATAATATGTAGAACTAAAAACAAGCTACCGTACGTAGTCAATCGTATCGATGGCATTAATTAATTACGATTGAAAAACAATTGAAAATTAAGGAGGCCAAGGGGGGTAAACAGCCTTGAGCCCTTCACTGGGATTCGCTCCATTTAAAAACCAGGGAACCTTCAAAAATTAATAAACTAACCACAATCAAATCCTACTTACCATTGGAAGTTTCTAGAAGCCAAAAGGCCGTCATCAAATATATATGAGACAAAAATGCATAATTTCTCAAGCCTGAAGAATGAAAATCCGATTCCACAAGCAAAACCCACAGTGTAATTAATTACTTTATCTTCAGAAACAATTAACCTTACTTGAAGATATGTATATATGTAAAATATCTGCAAGCACATAGTGACTGAGAAAGTGAGAGCTGTCTCACAACACCCTGAAAGCAACAACATGGAAATTCATGGAATTGTTTTATCGCCCGGATGGACCAGACAGAGGAGGAAGGTAGAGCTGGGTGACGACTGACATGCATTGCTAACGTTTTCTCGTTGCGTGCATGGGGAGGCTATGCTTGCTGCCGACCCCACGTCGATCGCCCATCGAGCACGTGGAATTCGTCGGAATATCAACTCTCCCTCGCGGAAACGACCACGGAGAAATAGAAAGGATTTCCATGGCGTTGGAACTCGGACGTTAGCTAAACAGTAAAACAGGGGATACAAGGAACTAGCAGTTCAGAGCTCAGACAATGGCTGATTGGCTGCCTGCAACTTTCCACAGTACTACAACGTGCTACAGTGGCGAACCCATAACCATAGTTATCAGGATCCAACACATATCGATTATCTAATTATTGATCTATCTATACTTAATCAACGTGACATAAATTATTAAAATTGAATAATCCATTCAGAGTTTTGTAACCCTCCCAGTAGTTCTACTCCGTACAAAGAAATGTCACTATTACTACTGGAGTACTGACCACAGCTAGCATTAATGTCGAAAAAATCAAAGAATTATGTGTCACATTTTTCATTAAAAACGGTCAACTTTTACACTTCAAAATACATAATGTATTCAAGAATCAGGAAAAAAATGATTATCTACTTGAAAAAGAGATAGGAGAAATAGAAATGTAATTACATGCTAGAGAGATGTATTAATCATATACTACCTCCGTTTCAAATATAAGTGATTTTAGCAACTCAAAAGAGTGAATGGAATATATAAAAATGCAATGATATAGCTTTTTTTTTTTAGCAATACTGAAAACTAAAGTGAACAATCAACAATTTGAAATATATCTGTAGATGCACAAAAGTTTTGAAGTAGAAAAGGGGAAATAATCCGAAAATATGAACTGACCAGAATTCATCACCAACGACAGGATTCGGATCACATAAAACAACGATTACTCTCTTGTGCACTATTTTGGTTGCTCCACGTACGTACAGTTGTTAGAACGACGAGCTAGCGAATCTAACACACTATCTGGGTCACTATATGTTGATTTTGATTTGTTGTTCAGCGACCAGATTAATCAATCATAAGCCTCACTGCCTCAGCAAGTGGAAATATACGATAATGAGTTGCCATATACTAATACCTTTTCGGCGGAGACTCTGAGTGCAGTCTCATGTATCTTAGTGGCAACTAGCTAGCGAGCTAAGTAGCAATGCAATAGGCTATTCCTCCGCTTCTTGTCGGCATAAGTGAACTCTATAAAGAAAACTCATCTAGTTCATGTAGTGAATTGGCATGCAGAGGAGTTTGAGGTGAAAGTTTGATTCAAGTAATCTAATTAGTGGAAAAAAATCAAATATTTGTGAATTAATTAATTTGATTCAAGTACTCCTTAAGTCAATCTGAAAAAACATTGATGGAGATCTCTTTCTTTAGGGTGATTTTCTCAGTAGTTTTATTGTTTTTAATCAAACTGTAATTTTGTAAATTGCAGTTACTTGTCATGCAAACTCTTAATAATTGATTGTAGCTTCTCCAAAGTCAAGGCCGTAATGAATTCTATTATTTTAAAAAATCCTTAAGTCAATCTAATTCAAGTAATATAATTTTTATTCATGTGAGATCATACTCAATCTACACATGGAAAATCAAAATTAACAAATCAGAGGCTGTGAAAAATGAGTCGTATTCGTAGTTAGCTTTTCGGTTTTTTTAAATGTAGAACACACTTAATCTAGCATGTTCGTAGAGCAATGTGTAACACAACAATCTGTTTGCACTTTTACTATTATTCAAAGTTTGAAACCATATGAAAAGCTGAAGCTACATGTCCTCCCAAGCATTAAATCCATTTTGCCCTTCCCAAATTAAGGTTGAGTTCGGCAGGGCCGAAGGACTGTAGCTATTGGCGGCTTGAAAAAGGATATATCATTAGCGTGATTAGTTGAGTATTAGTTAATATAAATTTAAATATATATATTTAATTTTTTAATTAAAAAATCTTTTATATGGAATCTTTTTTCACAAAATAGGATTGTTTAGTTGTTTTTCAACGTGCTAATGAAAAAATCCCCAACAACCCATACGAACTCAGCCATGTCGCTGCTCAGTATTTCACTCAGCCATTTTGCCGTTTCTCTTTTTCCTTTTCCTTTTTAGCTAAGTTCAGTACTGCAGTTCTCAGTGGAATACAATAAGTAATACCACGGGTAGCTCTGAGCAGTACCTAGCTACCTAATCAAGACATTTACTATGGAGGTGCAAGAAAAGACTTCGAGATCAGATCATTGCATACGTTTAGACAACTGTTATTTGACATGGTTACACCGGTTCCAAATACAATGTACGTAGTACAAATAGGCAGGTTTGTCACGTGCAGGTCCGGCCCGTTACCTGAGAAATTTTGAAATAATATACCAACATGCATGCCGCATATATACTGAGGTTAAGCACTTTTTTCTCTAGCATTACACTCGTGATATATATGTGTTATAACTTTTGGCGGTTCATATAAAGTCTCTATTAATTTCCAGATATTATCTATATTTTTATCTTTTTTACATCTAAGCTAAATGATCATATCTACTCATACTACAAACTTAATTATTGGTTATAGAATTAAGAAGGACACACTTGTCCAACAAAATAAAACCTCGGCTCATACCATTCTACCACCATTTGCTATTATCAGTGGGGCTGTTCGGCGAGCACGGTTGAGGCTGCGCTGCTGCAGCCCGCTGCTTGCCACACAGTACTGTTCATGTTGGCAGCGGCGCGGCCGAAGTCCCGGGCAGTCGATTAGCCCTAGTAAATATCACCGTAAAAATACTTTACCTTTAATACCTTTTTAATATGCTAAGATTGTAACGATGTAAAAAAATAGAAAATATAGCATCTCGCAGTAACCAGGATCGAAACAAGCACGGTTAAAAATATACATGCTACTTATGATAAATGGTTAAAAATATGTAAAAATAAAAAAAATGTATTCATATATTTTGAAACGGACTAATAAATTTGTAGGTACTCATATATGTTGCAGAGAAACACCATCCGTCTTGTTCATTCACAACAAAGGTCATATATCTGAGTCTTCACAATCCCATGTCACATGATCATGTGATCTTATGTTCACAGCCAAGGTCATATTAGTCTTTCTCTTCCAAAAATATTTTTTTAATTAAGAAACAGTCAAACAGATATGGATTTCCTCCTTTATATAGAGACCAATCGAGAGTGTTCTGGTGGCAAGCATCATTCTAAGAAACAGGAAGCCCCCAGGGTAAGGGGAGGCGGCCGGCAAGCTTGTGCTCCTTCCCACCTGCATCTCCTACTACTCCTCTTCAAGGGAGGCGGCTAGTTTGTGCTCCTTCCCACCTGCCACCTTCTTCATCTCCTACCTCGTCCTACTCCTATCACATCACACCACACCACAATGGGGAGGTCTCCTTGCTGCGACGAGAACGGCCTCAAGAAGGGCCCTTGGACCACCGAGGAAGACGAGAAGCTCATGGAGTACATCCAGAAGAACGGCCATGGGAGCTGGAGAGCTCTGCCTAAGCTTGCAGGTACGTACACACAAATGGTGCACTAGCTTTGATCTTCTAGCTTCAATCCAAATGCAGCTAGATATAGCTAGAATTACCATGGCCTAGCGCCCTAGCTTGATGATTGTATTATGTTTTGCAGGGCTGAACAGGTGTGGCAAAAGCTGCAGGCTAAGATGGACGAACTACCTGAGGCCAGACATCAAGAGGGGGAAATTCACCTCTGCCGAAAAGGATACCATCCTCCAACTCCACGCCGTTCTTGGCAACAAGTACGTATTTCACTATACACCTCCTTATCAACATCAAATCCCTTGCATATATGCATTACTTGCATCAACTGGTTCATGTTTGCATCTAATCTTCAGGAAGTGATCATGCTGGGCATGCAGTGATACTGTACTGCTAGCTAGCTCCATCCTGCTGTTTGTGTTATTCTAAGTGAGCTGTTGCTGTCATGATCAAACCTGCAGGTGGTCAGCCATTGCAAAGCACCTCCCAGGTAGGACTGACAACGAGATCAAGAACTACTGGAACACACACCTGAAGAAGGATCTGATCCAGAAGGGCATCGACCCGACGACGCACCGGCCGAGGACCGACTTCTTCGCCGCGCTGCCGCAGCTGATCGCGCTCGCCAACCTCCGCCAGCTCGTGGGCCAGCTGCCGTGGGACGACCCCGCCGCCACGGCCGCCGGGCTGCAGCAAGCCGAGGCGGCCCAGGCGGCGAAGTTCGGACAGTACCTGCACCTGCAGGCGCTGCTCCAGCCTCCGCCGGCGTCCGCCGCGACTAGCCCCAGATCCGGCAGCATCGGCGGCGCCGCCATGCCGGGCGGCGACATGGAGCAGATGGGCGCGGGATTGCTTAGCCCGCCGGCGATGTCGTCCGCGGCCTTGTCGCCGATGTCGACGTCGTCCTTGTCCCCGTTGCCTTCGCCGATGTCGTCTACGGCCTTGTCCCCGTTGCCTTCTTCGAGCTTCTTTAGCAATGGTGGCCAAGGCTCATTCCTATCTGGACAATTGCTTAACATCCAAATGCACGGCAGCTCGTTGTTCGACCAGCCGGCCGCCATCATCAACGACGCCAACCACAACCAAGATTACGCCGCAAGCAGTGGCGAGAGGGAGATAATCAATGGCGCCCCGAAGACCCCGCCGCCGCCGCTGCTGTCAGAAGGTTCACTGCCGCCGCTCGCCGACTACCCCACCATCTCCAACCTCGGCGATGTTTGCAGCACCCCAAGCTGCGATGGCAACATCACTGAATTCCCTATCTTGCCTGACGCCTTATTCGACGAGTTGATGAGAGACTACGTCTCTCCTTCTTCCTCTTTTTAGCTGGCCTTTGCATGAGCTAGCTCTGGTTTGAACTGTCTGTGTTCATCTTCAGTTTGATTTTTCCAGTTAAGAGTTTTTTTTTTCGAAAACATACTTTATAGTGTGGTTTTCACTTTAGTGCATGATTCCAGTTGGAAATTTTTTAGTGCTATATAGATTTTCGCATATGCATTTGTAATTCATAGAGATCAATGTAATGCAGGGTCCTAAGCATATACGGTATATGCTGAACTTGTACAGATTTTCGAAGCTTGAATTATTACCATTGTCTTATTTTTGTTGCAGATTTGCAGTGGCCCAATTGCTTTCTCGAAGACTGGAAAGTAACCCTGCTCACTAACATGTAGTAGTAAAATATTGACTTATAATGCCATAAGAATGATCGGCATGCCTGAGTGCCTGTAGAGTATACAAGTATAAAACGGATGTGGCATGCATGCTAATAACCATTTATAAATCATCTAGAAAAACTATTTCTAAATTCTCAACTGCGCCCATAGAGTTCATTTATTTTTCAAAAGAGGACCAGAAAAGTGGAACTTAAAAAAAAATCACTGAACTATCATGTTCCAGAACAGACTCTAAGAATTTAGATGTATCTGATATATTACAGGTAAGCAGGAATAGATAAGCTTTGTGATCTTTTTCAAAACAAAAGCGTGTGCGCTCTATGCAAGTTGCAAATGATTTCTTGAGGAAATGCAATGGGTATGAGGTGATCCACAATAAAAGAAACCTTCTTCACGCTACTATTGGCAGTCTCAGATATGGAGAAGAAACTTGTCTTCTCAGGCAGTTATAGGAAGTTGACTAAAATCTGTTGAGCCAAAAGAGCGACAGAAGGCGAGAGTAGCAATGATAGGAAGGATCCAAACACCTCAAAACATATGGTGCTGTCACTGGCAATATTTAACAATACTAATCATGCATATGAACTATCATCTCTGTGGACACACTGCTAGCGTTTTTCCTTTGTCAGTTGTCACCATGTCCTTGTCGTAGATCAAGCATTGAAACTGTTCATAGATTAGTTCTCTTTTAAAATGCCATGCTTTCTTGTGAGCAGGTAAGGGTTGATGCCTTTTCCTCCAAGATATTGACGGCTAACATTAATCAACTCAATTTTGAGTCCAACAATAACAGCACAGCTTTATATGACACTGACAAGTGTCCACTTTCAGATATGTTTATGTAAGATCACTGCTTGAGCGTCCTATACATAAAAGGTGTGAATAGAGTGTGCAGCCAAGAATATTTGGAACTAGGATGCAAGGTAGTACCACCTAATTTACGATGACATATAGGTTGGATATTGCAGTAAGCTTATTTATGCTATTGCAATAATAAATAATAATTAACAGTGCTAGATATTTGAAATTCATTTTCAAAATAAAAAAAAAACATTTTGAAAGGTCTAGCTAAATAGTTGTTCCGGCCTTACAGTCTCGATGCCTGATGAAATATCACTTCTGTTCATCTCTTGTGAGTTCAATCAAAAGGTCATGTTTTAAATGCAAGTGTTGTTGTTAATAGTAACCTTTACTGATGTTATCGTAAGGTCTTCTTTTTTAATGGAGTTATCATAAGGTCTTACCAAATTAAATAAAATAATTGCTAAGTGTAACAGTAGTCTTGCAACAGTGTCTCATTTTAATCCTGTGTGATACAAGCAATTCTGGAAAAAAAGGTTGCATAGAAGACAAGTAGTCTATCCATCCTAGTCAGGGCGCACGATACTTCAATATATATTTGAAGCAGTCCAGCTGAGTAAGTCTTCATACAACCTTCATGCTTGATAAAATATCATCTCTCTTGTGAATTTAATCACAAGATATAATCTTTAAATGTAAATGGTTTTGTTCATAGTAATCTTTGCTGATCACCATCAGGTATTACTGTTTTCAACTGTGGTATCATTTGAATGTATTGTGATAGAAACAATTTCTTAGTTTACCTGCATTTTGTTGGTTGGGAATCTGGGGGCACAGCTAGCTATCAATATAAAACAGGAAAATGACTAAAAACTAATGCTAACCAGTAGAGTTTTGCATGGCTTTAGCAACTTACAACAGCATTGGGCATTTCTGTTGATAGTAGGACCCAGAGTCCCAGAGTGCTCTCTAGGACGTAAGCACCAACAAAATTTAGCTTCTTTGTGTTACACTTGACGAAAAAAGATAGCATTTTGTACTAGCCAGCAGGTAATGGAGTTTTCTTTGTGTGTTATTCATTTAAAAATCGACCAGCTCTTAACGTGCCCTACTTTGACCATGCAGTATCACTAAAACTAAACGAATTATATGTGATACGATGGATAGTGTGTAGATCATATAATACAAAATGAAATTCATCCCGAAGATTTTTAACCACAACTAGTCCGTGCGAAACAAATCTAATTTGGGTAATTGAATGCATCACCCTATTCAAGGCATGAAAAACACTGGACAAACTGAACTAGTGGAAATCTAAGTTGCAGCTAAGATTTTGCCATTAGTTTCTCTCAGTGGCATGTGGGCCTGAACCACACCTGTCAGTGAGAGAGTCAGCGGCTCAGTGCCAAAAGGCATAACAAGGACAAGACGTGGCGGTTGAAATAAAATTGCTGCAATTAACTGGGGCTGATATCCTCTTCACTTCATTTCTTATCTACCCAACCAATTTATCAGCAACATCACTGTTCAACCTTGATGACTTGAGACTTTCAACAAAAGAATTGCATGGATGTTATTTCCACCTGTTGGCATTTATCTTCAAACAATCACCAACTCAGTACTCTGCTCACTAAACAATTAGCTAAAAAAAGAGGAAGACAAGAGTTGACTAAAAGATTACCTTGTGAGTGAAGCCTCTCTACATCTCAAGTTAAGATCTGTTGAAGAGATCAGAATAACAAGTTTTGGCTGAAGGGCCAAGCCACCTGGGCTTGCTTATGAAACTGGTGATGGATCTAGGATGGCTCCCTAGCTCTGTGCAGAGATACCTGCAGCATACTCTAAAACTAGAGTAGAAGGGGAAAGCCCAATATGCTTTAGGACAGTCTAACAGAGCTAGTTTAAGCATAACTCAGTGTTGAACAATAACATAAATCTAGGTGATCGACACAACAAGCCACAAGAACGTGGGTTTGGAGACAGTTGTACAGTTTTCAAATGTTTGATAAAATAGTGAACTTGAGTTTGGAGCAAAGCAGGGCACCAAAATTCCAAGAGAACTATAATATACATGGCCTAATTCTCTTGTTTGTTACTCCGTATTCTTTGGAAAGGAAAAATACAGCAGGGTAGACAACTGCATATCTGCTTCTTAACTAGTATGTACGTAGCCACAACTTTGTGACTGGTGAATTTGAATAGGCAGTTTGGAGTTTCAACAAGTGAATAGGATACAATCATTAAGCACAGTTTCATACACCAGTAATACAAGTGCATATATGGACAAAACAGAAAAGCAGAAAATTTGAATAAACTGAAATTTACACAAATGAAATTGGTAATAGAACTTTTGGTTTTGACAACAAGACCTTGGAAATCAGTTAATGTGAATTACATATCAATCCATTATAAGGAATGAAACCACAGGGAGAAAGAAACCTTCCTTCAAGACATGCATGAGATGACTTCTACAGACTGTCTGCTTTTGCGGCTCTCTATTCCTCCTTATTCTCCCTTAGAGATGGTGGTGGTCTAACCACGATGCTTTGCTTCCATTTCCTGTCAAGCTTCCTGGACAATCTCTTGTTGATTCCTTGTTCAATTTCCCGCTCTCTTTTGACAGTCAGCATACGAGCAATCTGAAGCGAAGATGACAACCCAAGTCAATGCTAAATTTAGATAGTAGAAAGCTGCTATTGAAGCAAGATGAGCAGGGTGAGAAAAACAACAGGAAAAAAAAAATCTGATATCCTCCTCCTAAAAGGCTAGAACCATTGATCGAGGCAGATATAAGTATGCATTACTCTGCTGCTAACTGTTTGTGCTGTGCTGTTCCTTAGCAGCGGTGGAGACCAGAACTCCAAAGCAAGTGATAATTCATAACAAGTGACTTATCACAAGCCCTCAAGAAGAACAAGATATCACATAACTGACCGTATAATTAGTTCTTATATACTATCTGCATTTGGACGTCCTCAGAACAAAGTTTTTGTTCCATCATAAATTTTGGTCCGCTGAAGGTTAATTTAACACTACTTTCCCAAGAACAGTATAAAAGTTCTTCAGATACACATTGCATTGCAATATCATTCTTCATGTAGTACTCTATGCGCTAAAATCCAATAAAAAATAGTAAAAACCCAAAGTAGATATGTAAGAATACATAAATGGATGTCAGCATGACTTTCTAATCAAATTAATATAAAAATTTGCTTCTGAGACTGGAATTGTCCAAGTATTAACCCAAATCATCTGTAAATTCAGTATGGGCCAATATGCAACTGATAAAAATCAGGAAAAACTCCATCAACAAATTGGTAAGTTATTCTACTATTCTGAACCTGAAATCAACTCAATTATTATAATCTGAACATAATCAACTCAGTACTAGAGTTTGGACAAAAGGGCCTTGAACGCAGAACACACTGAGCAGAACATGCGACCACCACTCCAAACCCATTTGGAAGTAGAAGTTGGAATTTCTACTCGTAGGTTCAACGCATTTTGTCCAGTAGAACGTGCTACTTAAGCAAAGGAATTAGCAGTTATGGTATATCCGTATCCCGTGGAGTAACAGATGTACCCTCTTGCGCATGCGGCCGAACTCGCTGGATTTGAACTCCTGGCGCGCGGAGCGCTTGAGGCGGAGCATGAAGAGCTCCCCCTTCAGGTCCACCACTTCCTCCTCGATCTTCTCCGTCGTCATGGCCCGTATCTCCTCCAACTCCTGCTCCCTCTTCGCCATCCTGGCCACGGCCACGTCGCCCCTCCCCGCTGGCCGCGGCGGCGCCGCCGCAGCCAGTCCCGGGAACCGCGTCAGCGACGCGCCTCCGGTACGGAGGACGAGGAAGGCCGTGCGGGGAGTGGAGACGGCGAGCCCACGGGGAGTGGAGGTGAGGGGGGAGGCCGCGGCGAGGGACATCGTCGCCATCTTTTGCGCTGCGCTCGCGTTTGCGCTCTCTGCCGGTCGGGTTCGAGGATAAGGGGGTTTATCTGGTCATCTTGATTAGCCACTCGGGCACGAATCTTCAAGCCTCATCCGACGGTTTCACTTGTTACGTTTTTTTAATATTACATAGTATAACAAAACTATCTATTATATTATTAAAAGCAGTATTAATCAAAGAAATTCGCTGTAAAATCTAGAAATTCCCATATTAATTAAAGAAAAAGAAAAGAGTATTAACCGTTAGATCATGATAGATCTAGTTTGAGATTTAATATAAAGTATACAGAGTCCTAAAAATATACTTATTTGGATGTGTCCTGACTATTTTGGTTAGCATCCTCGTTTCATAGTTATTTGGAAGTGTCCCGGCTATTTTGGCTAGCATCTTCGTTTCGGCTATATATCCGAACCCAACACGAGCTAGAATCCAATTCTATTTGAGAGAAAGAAAAACTAGAAAAGAGTCCATATATGATTAATGCTTCTCCCAACTAAAGCCAACCATACAACCGTTCTCAGCCTATTAATTAGTGCAAGAAGCATGGTTGTAAAGATACCAAGAATATTATACGTACATACATGATAATAAACTAATGCAAGATACGGCAGTGCATAAGCGAAGGACAAGAAGGCCTAGGTTGCTTCGACTGAGAACATGATATATGGATATGCATCACGCGTTTGGTGATTTGTAAGCAGGTTTCGCGATGAGAAATTTTAAAATATGTGTGTCAGTGTTTGCCATCTTATTAGCTTGCTCTGTGCAACATCAACACAACGTGTCCTATGGTCAGATTAAATAGATCATTGATAATCTCATATATCTATCTCTCTCCGTTTAAAAATATAAAAAATTTTGATTGGATGGAAAGAGTCTAAAAATTTACACATTAATCGAAAAAAAGAAAAAATATACACTGTTAGATCGTAATGAATCTAGATTATAAGAGTTAAAGATTTAATCAAAATATGTATAAAAGCTGACTCTTTGACTCAGATTTTATGAATCGGACACGCGAAAGAGCGTGGAACAATAATTTGATGTGTGCTACGCAATAGCCTTTGAAATCAAAATCACATTAGGAAACTTAATTTACTGACACGAGACAATCACGTCCTGTCCGCGTAGCTAAATTAGAAATCGTATATATATACGTGCACAATTGACACGTCCTGTACAAAATCATGTGCAGGGGAGGCAAACCAGCTGGGCATCCAAACTCCTTCAACCACATTCAAGTTTTGCACTATCGCATAATCTCCGGGGATAATATGTTTTTTTAAAAAAAAATATAAGTAACAAGATTCCCTAATAGTTTTTCCTATATTTAGGGTCCATATGTTATAGCTCATACTCCAAGGATGGGGCAGAGCTGAGAAGCGGCGGAAATTACCATATTAATCATAAAAAGTGAAATATTTAAAGGATCTAGATTTTAATGGTGTATATTGATCGATATAGTTTTATACAGATGAAATATATCTATCTATTTGTTATTTTAATAAAGTAATGTAAAAAGAAACCTCTACGTTTGCTCTCAAGGCTTACAAATTCTCAGATTATAAAAATCTAAATGGTTTGATAAT
This sequence comes from Oryza punctata, assembly GCA_000573905.2. Lineage (NCBI taxonomy): Eukaryota > Viridiplantae > Streptophyta > Magnoliopsida > Poales > Poaceae > Oryza > Oryza punctata. The sequence continues at coordinate 38,093,157 of CM002489.2, read as the reverse complement.
GGTTTTACAGAGTGGTGATGGTTGATGGGACATCTAAAAATTATAAACAAAATCTCAAATAGACCAATGACAATCTCGAGGAGGGACGATGGACATACCGTTAAGCAACACGATCATAGCGGTTGGCGGGATTTCTAGAAATAAAAAATAAACCCTAATGATAATCATATTCAATTTTTAAAATATCAATTACAATAAAGAGAAGAGACAGCGGGTGAGCCGTAGAGGAGTACATTGGAAAAGCCGCAGAAGATTTGGCGAGACTATTAGAAAGTAAAAAAATAAATCAAAACGATAATTATGTTTGTTTTTTTAAAATCCCAATGATAATAAAGAGAGTAGGCAGTGAACGGGTCGTAGAGAAGTATAGTGGCGGTGTTTGATGGGACTTCTAAAAATTATAGACGAGTTCATGCAGGAATACAATTTATAAGTAAAAAAATATCCGAATGAAAAATATGGATTTTTTTTAAAAAAAGTTCATCTAGAACACAACGATGATAAATGATAATAAAAAAAGGAGAAGCAATATGCCTGTAAAGAAATAGAGTGGTGACGGTTGATGGGACATATAAAAATTATAAACAAACCCTAAATAGAATTCCAATGACGATTAAGAGGAGAGACACGGATAAGCCGTTAAGTAGCATTGTCACAACGGTTGGCGGGACTTCTAGAAAGTAAAAAAATAAACCCCAAAGATAATCATGTTCAATTTTTAAAATATCAATGATAACAAAGAGGGGATGCAGCGGGCGAGCTGTAGAGGAGTACATTGGCACAACTGCTAACGGTTTGGCGGGACTTGTAGAAAGTAAAAAATGAACCTAAACAATAATTATGTTAGTTTTTTAAAATCTTAATGATAATAAAAAGATGAGGTAGAGGACGAACCGTAGAGGAGTACAATGATGTTTGACGGGACTTTTAAAAATTATAAAAATGAAACCTAACGAGGCAATAAACTACGAGATCTAATTTTTAAAGGTTCCAAGGAGAATGAATAGAAGCAATGGTAGATCGAGTAAGCAAATAAAGGAGACGTGATAAAAGAGTAAGTGGTAGCGACTAACGTGACTTTTATAAACTATAAAACTAGAAACAACGGGATGATAATGTTCGGTCCAATGTTCTAAGACAACGAGATAACTATTTAACAAATTTTAAGTAAAATATATGTAAAAGATAGATAATTTTATATGGTTGCTAGCCGCGTAATCGTGCATACCACCCAACTAGTTTATACTAGTATTACTTTGTTATCATTCATACATATAAAGCAGATAATCTTATTTTTCTTGGCTTGTTTGGATTGAAGTTAATTTTTACTCTACTGAAACTTTTACAATTTCAATAGTATTTAATGAATGTTGATTTGCTATTGATTTTTGTCCATACAGTTTTAAATTATATAGTACCAAATTTGATAATGTCAAAATTGACTAAGGTTTTAAACTGTCAAAATTGATATGACAAAATTGACTCTAAACTAAACAGGTCCTATGTTTATGCTTGTCATTTTGGTGCATTATTTTCTCAAATGAAATCATCCGAGTATACTTAGAACGGCAAGAAGACGATGGACAACGTTTTAGCAACGGTGAAATACCGGTTAAAAGTGTATGGATATTGATATATAGGCTCCCATCGTTTGGTTTATTCGGGGAATAAGTCAAACGATATATTTGTAAATGAAAAATAATTTGTAAATAAAACTTTTATATTTGTGTTCTTAGCGATCGAAAAGCTAGTGAAAAATAAACTTCGATGAAATAATCTCAAAATCAACTCCAAAATAAAGGTTGAAAATTTAAATTTTAACTGATAAGATAAACATAAGCAGCATAACTGCATAAGCTAGCGAAACGATGAGATTGAAACTAAATTAAGTATAGGAAGGGTCTTAAAAGTAGTATACCTATTAGACCTATACCCAGGAATATGTATACATTCTTTTCTTCTTCATGATAAAATCTCTCAGTTTTCCTTCCTTCTAAAAAATTAGGCTTGCTTCAAAATAAATGTTACCAAATTTTGACAGTCTCTTACGGTCAACCTGACCAAAATCTGACATTAGGTAAACATTCTAAGGCCCAGTTGTTTTCTTCAACTTCCCTTTTTCGTTAGCACGCTTTTAAAACTATTAAATAATGTAATTTTTGTAAAAAAAATCCTATATAGAGTTGTTTAAAAAAGTCAAATAAATCCAATTTTCAAGTTTTTAATTATTAATACTTAATTAATCATGTGCTAATGAGCTTTCTCGTTTTGCGTGCGCTAAAAATCTCTCTCCAACCGAGGAGACCGAACGCAACCTAAAAAAAACACCATTACAACCTTACCAAACTCTACAAAATTTAGTCATTTTAGTCTCTGGAACCTTTCACCACAAAACTACACCAAAAGTTGATGGGCATCAAACCAAACACCACCTTCACATTTTTATCCTTGCCAAAAATTGGCATTGGCAATCTTCTTGACTTTACCAATAAAAGGTAACGTTTATTTTGGTATTTATATAAGCAAGCCAAGAGTATCTTTAAAAGAGTTATATTATTAATCACTATAAACGAGTACAACATAGTAGAGGAGTCCTCTCGCGTGATCACCGAGGGCTCACATGTCAGTGACTACGTCTCTCTAACTTTCAGAGAATCTCAATCCAACAACATATATTATAGATATGATTTCAGCATAATCACTTTATCAGTGAGATATCATGAAGATATTTTAAAAAAATTTATCGTAAAGATAAATTAAATATTAAATAGACAACTTATTATTATCGTATTATCGATGAGGGACTAAATAAGTGTAATAAAAGTGTTTTCAAATGGAGCATCATTATTTCACGTATAAAAACCGACTAGCACAAAAACATTAACACGGAAAATGCCTTCTCCGTGACTTCTTTCCGATTGAAAAGATGCCTTTCTTTTCCAACGCTATCTCACGTGCTCGACGCCTAACAGTGGATCCATCATTCTACCACAGCGCAAGCAATCAAAAGGCCAGATCAGCTCATCCGCCGGCCTAAGCCTAGTCGCCCGTACGCCACCACCGTGGACACGCACCTGATAGCCAAGCCAAGCAAACCCGGCAACCCAAGGAGAGCGACGTCGCATTGGAGAAAACGAAAAACAAAAGCGGTAACCCCACCACCCGCCGCCGACCATCTCGTCCACGTACTCCTCCCCGCAATCCATCCACAACAAAAATTATTCCAAAACCACCCTCCTCGCCTCCCCTTTCTTCCTTCCTTGCCCCCTTCTATCTCCCTCCCCTTCCCCCTCCTCCTCTGCCTCTATCTATCCCCTCCTCGCCTCGCCTCGCTTCGCATCGCCCTCCGGTGCCTCAAGTTTTTTTTTCCGCGTCGGTATCGGCGGCGAAGCGGGCGCCTCCTCCTCCTCCTCCACCTCCAGATCTAGGGTTCCCGCCGCCCCGGCCTCTCTCCCCTTCTTCCTTCTCGAGGCTTAGCCAACCAGCAGCACGAGTGAGGCTGCGCCATGAGGGCCACCGGGGAGCACACCGCGGCCGTCCCCATCCCCGCGCCGCCGCCGCTGCCGGGGGCCGTGACGGAGGACGCTGCTGAGAAGGAGAGGAGGCGGCGGCGACGCGCGCCGCGGAGGACCAAACAGGCCGCGGCGCAGCAGGAGGAGTCGGCGGCGGCGGGGCCGAGGTCGTGCAGATCGATGCCACCCATGCACGTGGGCGCCGCGTTAGATGCCGAGGCGGAGGAGGAGGCCGCGGGGACGAGCAGGTCATGCCCCCTGCTGCCCACGCCGAGCCCCGTGGAGGCGCTGCCGGTGGCGGGAATGGGGCGAGGAGCTGCTGGGAGGCGGTTCTTCCAGTCCCACTGGCCCGAACAGGCCGTGGAGGAGGCGATCAAGGTAGCCGCTGATGCCACCTTGGTGGTTTGCAACTTTGCGGTAGAAATTTCGTGCGAGCTGGTCCACTGACTTTGTTGTTGCGTCCGTCGTGCAGGGAGGGAATGCTTTCATGGGGAAGTTCCGTGTGAATGCACACAACAGAAACGAGGCAAGTATTGTAGTTTTGATTGCTTGCTGTACGGTTTCCATGCAATTGTGTGGTAATGTTTTGTGTATGTGATTTTTGTAGGCGTACTGCACGATTGAGGGTATACCAGTGGATGTTCTCATTGCTGGGGTGGCGCAAAACCGAGCGGTAAGTTCTGGTTGACATGCATTTGTGCTACCTGAATGTATGTGTTACAATGTTGTCTAACTGTGTAATTAGTAGTGGCGCTATTAGAGAACACTAGTGGATAGTGCAAATGCAGGGTGCTCCTCTTAGCCTATCATGTATGTAGCGTTGAATTGCACGTTAAGGTCACACACACGTCTCGCTAACTGGTTATGCATATGAGGAATTGGAATATACTAACTCGACGTTTATAGATATCTCATGAGTAATCAGGAAATGCAATGTTTGTGAAAATGGTTGTCATATTTGGTATCATTTGAGCCTCAGGACAAGTCATGTGCAACGCTATTGCACCTTTCCTTCCCATGATCTAACAACACCACTCTTTTAAATTTCCATCATGTCACTGGATTGGGCATCTCTATTTTTGTCGTTAGTTTGTGATCGTGTGCAAAATTTCTCTGACTTGTCTTCTCTTGGCCATCCTTTCTTCTGGCATACTTACTTTTGGAACCCCTAATTTTTATGTTATATGCATTCACCTTACCTCTTTTACTGGTGATAATCCTACAAAAGCATTCAACATGATACCTTATGTATAGAAGCAATTCATTCAGGAGAAATGTTTAGGTGATAGGTTCCCAGTAAAACTTTTTGTTTTTGTCTTGTCATGTTACCATATAGTTTATTAGAAATTACCATATAGTTCATTAGAAATGGATGCGTAGTTCTGCTCATTTTCATTGTATATACCATTCCTGTATCCATAGTGAATGTTTTTTTTCTTAAAAAAATGATACAATGTTCTACGAACCACTTTGCAGATTGAAGGTGATCTTGTTGCTATCACACTTGAACCTGTTGCTTACTGGACTAGAATGAAAGGACCAAATGTTGCGTGCAACCCTGCTATAGGAGAGGGTTCTGCTGTTCATGAAGTTGGTGAAACAAATGGGAATCATGATGGGAAGAAAGGTCAGACAGATGCCAACTGCAGGTTTGGAAATTGCAGCAATGGCCAACCTGTTTCGGACAGGACGCATTACCGTCACAAGAACAGTGGTTTTAGTAAAGCTGTTAAGTGTGAAAATGGTCATGCTACTGTCCCAGAAAATTGTGAAAAGGACTCGAGTGAAGGAAAATCTGAGGCTTCTAGAGCATTGCATAGGATCTGTTCTATGGTATACTCTAACCCAAGCAGACGTCCTACTGGAAAAGTATTAGCTATTATTAAGAAGTCTCCTCGCCGTGACACTGTTGTAGGTTTTCTTGCTCCTTTCGCAGTGTGTCCTGATTCAGAGCAGCAGAAAAATCAGATGAGTATGCTTTCAAAGAGGATGAACCATAGAGCATCATCCTATTTTTCAGGACTGATTCTTCTCTTGCCAACTGATTCCAAATTCCCTCATATGGTTGTTAAATCTAGTACTTTGCCAGATAGTGTCAGAAACCATTTGGAAGAAGGTGCTGCAGCTAAAGAATTAGTTGCTGCACGAATTTCTGATTGGAATGAGGAAAGTCTCTATCCCTGTGCTCATGTCATACAGTTGTTGGGGAAGGGTGGACAAGTCAAAACACACATGGATGCTATACTTTTTGAAAATGCAATATCTGATGCTGAATTCTCTCCCGAGTCCATGGAATGCCTTCCTGATATTTGCTGGAAAATTCCTCAGGAAGAACTTGAAGTGAGAAAAGATCTGAGAAATGTCTTGACCTTTACAATAGACCCCCCTACTGCAACTGATCTTGATGATGCCATATCTATTGAGATGCTTTCAGGGGGAATTGTGCGTATTGGGGTGCATATTGCAGATGTTTCTTACTTTGTTCATCCTGAGACTGCACTGGATGCTGAAGCTCAGATCCGATCTACTAGTGTTTACACCTTACGACGCAGAATATCAATGTTGCCTTCGAGACTTTCAGAAGATCTGGTCTCACTTAATCCTGGGGTAGACAGGCTTACCTTTTCGATCATTTGGGACATCGATCCTCATGGGAACATAATTAATCGTTGGATTGGTCGTACTGTTATTTCTTCATGCTGCAAGCTGTCATATGATCTTGTGCAGGATTTGATTTGTAGCGATGGAACTAAGTTTAGATCTGCTGCTTCTCTTCAAGTACATGGCATATTTGAACAAGATGATGTTATCAAGTCCCTTAGGTGCTTATATGAGATCTCAAAGAATCTGAAGGAGATTAGATTTAAGGGTGGAGCTTTATCCCTTGAAACTGCAAAGCTTATGATCCAATTTGATGAAGGTGGAGCTCCATGCGATAGCTATCGCTATGAGAGGAATGATGCTTGTTTTATTGTTGAGGAGTTAATGTTGTTAGCAAATATGTCAGCTGCAGAAGTTATATCCAATGCATTCCCAAATTGTGCGTTACTTCGTAGGCACCCTGAACCTAATTTACGGAAGTCTAGAGAGTTTGAGGCGTTTTGTGCTAGGAATGGTTTTGAATTGAATGGTTCATCATCTGGTCAACTTCACCTTTCACTTTCTAGAATGAAGGAAAAGTTAAAGGATGATCCTGTTTTGTTTGATATTCTCATGTTCTATGCTTCAAAGCAAATGCAGTCAGCAGAATACTTTTGCACAGCAGACCTGATAAGCAAGAGGGATGATTGGGCTCACTTTGCGTTATCTGTCCCTCTATATACACATTTCACATCACCACTTCGAAGATATCCTGATATAATTGTTCACAGAACACTGAATGCAGTAATTGAGGCTGAAAAGATGTATGTGAAACACAGGAGAACTCTCGCAGGCCAAAACGGATTCAACACCACATCTTGTGAGATGATGCACGGATTCTTTACAGGCCTCCAATTTAGTAAGGTTGCTGCTGAATCCAAAGAAGGGAGTGAAGCATTATCTGCTGCTGCTAAGAAGTTTAAAGTCCCTTCCTCTGATAATCTTGGAGAGGTTGCTGAACACTGCAACGAAAGAAAGTGGGCCAGTCGTCGTGCAGAAGATGCTGGTCAGAAGCTCTACATGTGGGCCTTGATAAAGAGGAAAGAGGTACTACGGTATCATTTTTTTGGCTTCTGCAACTGATTTTATCTAAGCTTTATTTTGAAAGGCTTATGGTTTTACTTTTGCAGGTCCTGGTTGCCAATGCTAGAGTTTTGGGGCTTGGACCAAAGTTCATGTCAGTTTATGTGCCCAAACTAGCGGTATATATTTATTTGCCTAACCTCATGGAAGCACTTGTTTTGTTGTTTTCTTCCTTAACCTTGATGTTATTGATCTTTCTTGTGTAGATGGAACGGAGGATACATTATGACGAAGTTGAGGGCCTATCTATTGAGTGGTTGGAAGCCACTGGAACATTGGTGCTTGATTCGTGCAGGAACAGGCCTCCTCAAAGGAGGGGGAGTCAGGTGAAGTATAGAGCATTTGAGGAAGTCGCCATGATGGTTAACCCATCTGAATCAATGTTCTCCGAAGAAGATGAGGAATCTGGAGCAACAGAAGCTGGTTGTGACACTGCCAAGTCAGTTTTGCTGAGTGACGAAGCAGTGAAAGCTCAAGTTGCCCCTGCCGTCCTGCCTCTGGTGATACAATACTTGAGCGAAATTCCTGTGGTTCTTCATGCGATTGGTGGTGAGGACTCTGCGGTGGACATTGGAGTAAGACTATACATGTCATCATATTTCAAGTGATGGGAAATAAGCATCAAGACAGAAATCTATTGGTGAGTTTTAACATTTCTTTGGTGAACAACAGTAATAAGAAATGACCGGAGAGTAGCATTTAAAAGTTCCTTTCAGGTTCAGCAAGCAAATATCAACTTAGTGTTGTAGATGTTCCATTCCTGTGTAGCTTCTTTCTCCGTTATCATGTTTACCTCCGTTTGACATCCAAGGTTCTCGCGGTCAAGTAGCCTTCCTTTTTACTTCAGGCCACTTGACCAAGTCCCAGATTCAGCTTTGACAGAAGACTCTGTATCGGTGATGTATTCATTAGTTGCTACTTCGATGCTTTTGTTCTTGTGTGGAGCCACCTGCAGTTTTTTATACTGGTGAACTCTTACACATGTTTGTCATCTTGCTTTGTTACTTTGGAAAAGAATAAAAATACTGAAGCTTTATTTGAATAACATATTCAAGCTCTTTAAATCCTTCTGTTCCTTCGAAATCTGAGCTTGAGTTGAGAAGCGAAATACGATGGTACCCTCTTGTATGTCTGATCGTATTATAAAACGCAGCCACAGTTATCCTTTTGCACGCGTCATGTGGTTAGAATAACTCTGGTAAAAGGGGATTAATTTTATATGTTTACATTTTCCGTATGTAATGTAATCATCTTCAGTTGGTTTATCTATCTGCGTAATGGTATAGCTAGCACTAACAGTTATCGCTGCGCCTCAGCTGCTTTAAAATGATTCGCTAGAAGCCTAGAATGGTCACACGATTTGCGAGTTGTAGTGATATTTTGCATGCAAGTTTCTTGTAGAGGCATGAGTAGATTGCCGGTCACTTATCCCCTGAGGCTCCCATTGGTTGGCTTAATCAGCCAAAGAAAAAACCAAATTTTGAATTTTCAAGCTTAATTTTGAGATTAATTTTGAGATATTTTCAACATAGTTTCTTTTTCAACATTGGCTTTTAAGTCACCAGGAACACATTTATAAAAATTTTACGTACAAATTCATTTTTATTTCCTAATAAGCCGTTTTGGCTTATTAGAAAATAAGCCTGGGACCTGATTCGCCAGTAATACTGTTCTCGTATAATGACAAGCTGACAACACCGAAACAAATAACCAGCGCGTCCATGTTTCGCTAACAGTAGCAAGAAAATTACAAATATGTACAACTCTGACCAAACTCGCATGAGAAAGGCAAGTTTCCATCACTCATACAATCCTACACGATCCTGTGCACTAAAATTCTCTCAAGTCTACGAAAAACTGTACAGATGCATATCATTCGCGGATTCAGCACAATTCAAGCCTTCAAGGACCACCAAATCACCACCGGCAAATTCCTGGTTTCTCAGTACGGCAGAGGGCGAGCGTCTCTTCGTACTTGGAAGGATAGACGAAACCCCACAGCTGCATTGCACAAAAGAACAGCAGTTACATGTCTGCCTCCCTGATGAACATAATAACATTCAGCCAGAATTGGATACCTCGACATCTTTTACCACGAAGTCCGGGGAATGAGATAAACACATGTTGTTAAAAGTCTCTGAATTGGAACTTGAACCACTCAACCTGAAAAAGGGTAACCCAGAAGAAAAGATGAGAGCTAACAATGACAAAAGCCAATAAAAGTAGCAGATTTGACGGCATGAAAGACATGCTTAAGAGGAGAGATATTACAGGTCAGCATCTAGATAAAGTGCGAAATGACCTCCCCCTCCTAATGCCAAATAGTCGGTGGAGCACACTGTGAAATAGTTATTAGCACCTGCAATACCAGAAATGCATGCTCAGGGGCTCTAATCTTTGCTAGTGTTAACAGTAACATATTCAGCAACTTGATCCACCAGAATTTTTGTAGGAGTATGCTACTGTTATATATATTGAACAGGAATCAAGGGACAAAATCAATCATAAGTCACTGCTACGCAGAGAAATACATCTAGTAGCCTGGAAGCTAGAGTCAAATGGAACAAAATATTTTGGCAGCTTTTGATGTTCTTATGCAAAGACCATGAAAACAGGAACTAAAAAATTACCAGTCGGTCGATATATACTAGGATTGCTGTGTAAATTAGTGAAAACAAAGCAGCTATTGCTCCCCTGCAATATTAAGATTCCATCATAATCTGCAAAGGGTAATTAAATCACAAAAATAGAAGGTATCAGAATGTGTAGTTGGAACCTGATATTTCTTTGCACTGGTTGGCTGCAATGGAGCCTCAACTAAACCGCCAAAAACTGCACCTTCTTTATCCCCAACTACCTGTTGTGGAAAACATTATTATTATTATTACTAAAAAAAGTTTTGTAAAAACTGAATTAACATGAGCTAAAATTATGGAGACCGATATTTAAACCATAGAACTTTATTGGAATAAAGTGCTATCACAGTATCACCCACGTAAGAATATTTGGAACTGCAATATGTATATTGGCACACTGGCTGCTGGCCTTAGAGTACCAGTTAAACTGTAACAAATCAAACAGCTTCAAGATACAGAAGAAGAATACCAAGAGAGAGTAACCAGGGCAAAGCATGCTCCTTCTGTATAGAGTAGACAAAGATATTCCATGCCTCCATGTGCTGCACAATTGTGAACGCAAACATTAGACATTAGCAAATGCATATAGTCATACCATATTAGATAACAGACATGTTTTAAACCTGTATAGCAAGACCCAGTTCATTCCTTTGGCAAGAACAGGAAAAGATGCATAAATATTGGACCTCATCACTTCTGACAAAAGAACAGATGGTTCTGACATAGCAGGCAAATTAATGAAGGAAGCGACTTCCTTTGAATCTTCAAGCTCCAATACAGGTGAAACTGATTCAACATGATCTACCACCTCTCTGTCAATCCTAGGCTCCACATTTTGTTTGAATCCACCAATTCTAGCCCCTTTGCTAATGATTTTTCCAATGGAATGTTTTCCCCTACTTAGGAGCCCGGACTTTCCCTTTTTTGTCTTCCCCATTGGTGTTAAAGTTGGGTATCCCAATTCCCCATTCTGATCAGGAATTATCTCCATGGAACCATTACTAGAACCAGATGATGACAGGAATGAGATCAAGAATGCTCTAAAGGAAGATGTGTCAGGGCCATCAGGGGTGTCAGAATTTTGCTCAGAGTCTTTGTCATCCTCTGATTTTTCTTCTCCTTTGTCCACCTCCTACAACGATCAAAGAACTTGAGATGTGAGCTTACTTGAAAACAAGATGGTGAGTGAAACACGGTCAGTGATTAACGGCAATTCATAGCTACAAACTGGCATCAAACACATGCAGTAACAATTTATTTCAAACAATCAACAATGCAAACAATCCTTAAACTATAACAGAATGCAAAGGGTTACATCAACAAAGACAACAGATTGCTAGCTTTCAAAAGTGCACTGAGATGGAACAGAATTATTTCCCTCTCGAGACTAGCAGAAGTCGACAATACGAAGAACAACTTTCAGGTAGCAAGTAAAAACATACAGGTGAGCTAACTTTACTATTGCAGCTACCTCAAGTCCTCAATTATGTCAAAAAGAACACAAATATCCCCACTCGAAGTTCACTCTCTATCAGCATTCTCCAATTCCGCTGCCACTCATCCAGAATGCGGCATGCCCCCCTAGAAAACTAAATAAGACAGGCAGAGAATCAGCAACCTACACAAAACCCTAGCAAGGGGTCGTCCCTGCGGCGAAATCACTCCAAACCACGCTGACATCTCTACCGGCAGCATCCGACTCAACCCGATCGCGCTAATTTAGGAACGCGAGCCTCAAACCGATCACAATTCAAAACCAGATATAAACTGCCCACACTACGAGGGGACGGTAGAGAGAGGGATCTCGGGTCTCACGGGGAGTGGGGAGGAAGGCTCGCGCTCGGAGATGGGGTTGAGGATGACGGTGGTGAGGTCAGACACGAAGTGCGCCGCCTTGCTGCCCAGGGACGACGGCAAGTACCCCATCCTCGCCCCCCACCTATTTCTGGAGCTATCTCCCCCGCGTCCCGCGCGGCCGCTAAGTTTAGGAGGCGACGCACGCGCGCGCGCGCGCACGGGAGCGAGTCAGGCGAGCTCGTCCGCCTCTCGAAGCTTCCGGGTTGGGTATTCCGCTGCCGGCGGTGGGCGGAGGATGGGAGGGGAGACGACCGAGGCGGTGGTTGCAGGCAGGAGGAGGCGAAGATTTGGGCCTTTTTCTCCCCACGCTTCTCCTGCCGTTCGGTGGCGAACACTACTGCCAAGTCAAGATTGGATTAGCTAGCCCGGTCACTTTGCTCACTTCTTGGCTTCTTGCAAGATGTGTCTCCTCTAATTGGCGGTTAGTGAACAGGCGGAGGAAGTAACAGAGGGAGATGGACTCGGTTCGGCGACAGGGTTTATCTCCACTCTCCAGCAACCGCGGTAACCATGCGGTTATCGTGATGAACAATAAAACTGGGTAAAGTTTATTAAAAAGTCAAATTTCTGATTAAGTTTATCTTAAACTTGATAAGATTATCGGGTACTTATCGTTTCCGCACCGATAAGCCTGATTATTACCCTGGTAAACGCAGATAAGAGAAACCCTGTAAATCTGCGACCAAAGAGGGGAGACTTAGAAGAAATTTTAGGACAGTACAATGGGGCATCTGACAAGTCACAGGTAATGCTGAAGACAACAAAAGACACTGTAGTTCCTATTTAGAATCACATCTCTGAACAGCAAAGCGGCTGCTATTACTGTATGTATATACATGCGTACCGGAACCGAGAGAAAAAAAAATTGCCGGACCTAGAATGCTGAATCGATCAGACATGTGTAGTAAAAAAACCACATCGCATCAGCAGCTACGTGTTTTTCACGGTGCGGTACAATTCAGGGACCAATGCCGAGCGCCGAATCAGGTGGAGATTTAGGATGGAGCGGTTTCTGGAGAAGCAGCTGTGCCACTGAGCGATCCATAGGGTTCATCTGAATTTCTCTCGACCTGTTTGATTTGAACATGTCAGAAAATTACACTTCACAAAAACTCAGCTGTCGATCACTTCAAGTGTCCTCCTGGAGAAAGCGCTATCTCTAAGCATAATTGAAGATCACATTAAACCGTTGTACCTCTTTGAAGCTGATGATTCCATAAGTCCAAGGTGGTTAACAGTCTCTGTTGTACTAGCAACGCGATGACTCTGCTCAACACAATTGGCCAATCGATACAAGGCATCTCTTATGCAAGCTTTGGATGCCACGTCCAACTGCAAAGTACATTGGAAGGATACAAGAGTTGAATACTTATCATGGACAATCTGAAGCATTATCAACCTGAATAATAACTAATTGCATTCATAAATTACTGAAGAATGCAACATAACTAGAAGGGTTGCAAGAGGTGTTCTAAGTTACTGATACTATTAGACTATTAGTATACCTGATTCATGCCTTCCTGAAGCTTATGGAAGCCATGATCCTTAACTGGCACAGCTTCCAGAATCAGTGGTGAGCAAGGGTTCACACATAAGTCTGCTGAAGTCTTTCCCTTCGAGAGAAACTGCATGTCTGCACTTTTCAGAACATCGTCACCTGCAAATCCTTCAGGAAACTGGTGTGTTTGTATCAAAGTAACATTGTTCAGATGTTCTGGGTGTTCATATGCAGTCAATGATGGAGGGAAATACATTTCTAGCGGATTTCCAGCCATTTCGTCGAGGATCATGTCTGGAGTTCCATTCAGTGGATCATGAGATCTCTTCACCGAACGCGGAACGTAGGTTGCAACGAGATCTGGTGCTGAGAAAGTCGATGAAGATACAATTTCATCATTGCACATGATGCTTGATGTTGTTGAGGCTATCATTTCCTGATTTGTGCAAAAGATAGCCTCTAGTCCCTCACAGCCACTTATGTGTTCCGCGCTTGTTACATTGTCAAATGAGTAGAAAACATCAATATCTGAATGTTGTGAAAATTGCTCGATTTCCCCGGAAGAAGAACAGACATGTGCTTCATGATTCAAAGTTGCCAAACTTCTTTCTTTGCTGGGTGGTTGTTGTATGTTGATACGATTTGCCATATTACTCTGCAGAGAGAAATTGAAGAGAAATGTTAAAATATTCCTGTATGGAACAAAGATTATTTTGAGGAAACATATGATCTGGAGATTTGTTGCATATTGAAGAGGGCAAAGATCTTGACTCTCGGAATGACAAGAGAAGCTACCCTGGGGAAGAAATCCTTGGCATCATCTAACCTATAACATTGGGGGGAAATCAATTAGAAAGATCAAAAGTTTGGAAGTACCTGATCAAGGAACAATGGTTCAGCACTAGTAGTATCGGAAACTGAAACTGATGATAATATAGACTTTGTTGTGCTCTCATTTGAAACAGTTGACAAATTGGTATTGTCCAAGGGACAACTGCTTGGTACTAGCTGGGCATCTGGTAAGCAAACTGAAGACCACAGTGGATCTTCAAAGTGATTACTTCCTATCTCAAACGTGGACTCGAAACTTCTTCAGAAAAAATGAAAGAAAAATGTTCAAGATTCACATAAAGGACTCAGCTTCTGATGGGTAAAGATAGATGCTGGAGGCAGCAAGAGATTACCTCAGATCTGCTTCGAGGTCATCCAAGTTGAGCAGTTCAGACCAATCACAGTATAACAGATCTTTCCCTTTGTTCCGGTGCTCATCCTGCATAGTATTGCCTTTTGACGAAGGAACGTCTGAAACATTGCTAACACTGACATATTCATCAACATCAAATATGCTTGGTTTTGTACCTGAATGAATGCATATCATAGACATGGTCTTAGACTAGAACTATATATCCATCATAAAAGCACCATTATCAAAAAAGGAAGATACAAGCAAGATTGCGTACTTTTTGGAACAGTGACATCTTTCTTGTAAGTTTGTGGATAAGTGCTTCTTTTTTTACCGCAGGATTCATTGATGGATCTCCCGTCACAATAGCCAATATTGTTTCTGATGCCACCGCCTTGTGGAGGTCCTGGCCTTGTCAAATAGCCAGCTGGGCTGATCCTTGACTTGTCATGGCCTTGAAGTAGCATGGTGTGGTCATTCATCAGAGCAAAGTCATTAATAACAACGTGGGTTACCTGAGAAAAAATTGCTTCATCTTTAGTCCAGAAAAGCTACTAGTAGAACATTACAGTTCAACAGTTAGAAATTTATAGCAGTACCAATCTTTCTGTACTATGATAACTTTTCTCTGTACTGTTGAATGGTTAGTTATTATTTGTTCAAATTTTCATGGCTCTGATCTAGTAGTTCGCAGATCAGATGCAGTACATCAAAATGAAAGTCAGGCGCATCAACTCAGTCCATACCAACTACTCTACTGAACTATACAGAGTACATACGACTTCAAGCATAACAACCAAACAATAACCAAAAGCTCTTTTTTGGAGGGCCAATACCCATATTAATTTTGAGCAAGATCACAACAAAAAAAATACAAGATACATCGAGTCTACGGATCAAAGCAGCATGCATCATGCAACGAGAAAGCAAAAGAACACTTACCTCGTCGCAAGGATCAAAACCCCATCTCCTCCCCACGGACGCATGCATTATTTGATCCAGCCAAACAAACAAGACAGCAGCTCAACCAAGGAATGGAGCGCAAGATAGCAAGGAAGAAGAAGAAGAAGCAACGCAGTGTACAAAGTAGCCAAGAGAAAAAAGCACTGTGCAGGGCTATTCGGCAAGGAGCAGGAAGGCTAGCGCTAGTGGCCATTTATATCATCGTCTCCACCGCTGCGGCGCGCGCCTAACCTCCAGATCGGGAAAGCTTAGACTAGCCTTAGCCAGTCTCGGCTCTAGCTTTGCCGTGCTTAGGCTACGATACGACGCGACGAGACGAGGCGGCAGCATCGGCGCCGAACCGTTGGGTGAAAGGGAGTTAGGCGCTGGGCCAAGTGCGCGCCTAAACGAGAGGAGGGATATGCTTGGGGTTGGGATGGGGATCGAGTCGCCCATCGCTCCTTTTGTCCCGGAAGAGCCGCGGTGGCCGACCCGCGCCGCGACGTGACGCCGCGGAGGGCGCCAGAAACGGGCCGCGTGACAGCGACGTCGCGCGCTCACCACCGCGTGCACCGGCTCGGATCCGTCACGTCTCGGTCGTCACATTTCAAGGCCCGCGGCCGCGCCTGCCCATAAGCGGAACTGGTTCTCCGCTCGCGCGCCTTTCGTGACAACGGCAAGTGGCGGTGGCCGGTGGCGGTGAGAGCTAGACGCGCTCGGATAATCGAGCGGTTCGGTTCGGTTCGGCTCGGCTCGGCCCGGGCGTATTTTCTGGCGTGGTAATGTAATTTCACGTGACAATTCACGGTGTGCAGTACAGTACCAGGGGGCGTGTGGGTAATAATAAACACTATAAAAAATAATTATTCATGATGTTACCCTATAATTTTCGCTGGTGGTCATACGCAAAAACCGCCAGAAAAACATAATGAAAGGTGGGGAGCTACAGACCGCCAGTGAAAACCGATTTTCGACACGCTAAGAGGTCCACCATAAAAAATTACTCTATTTTTCGAGACGGACCTCTTAAGTGTCTGCCAGCGAAAATCGTGTTTTCGCTGGTGGTAAGTAAAGAGCACCACTGAAAAAAAATTTGAGGCGAATATATATAACGCTGCCCCCACCCCACACCGCTCCCTTCTCCCTCAATATCTCCACCTCTCTCCCTTCTCCCTCGCTCGGTCTCTCCTTCTCCCTTCCTTCTCTCTTCCTTCTCCACCGCCTCCGGCTGCCATCGCCACCACCGCCGCTAGCTACCTTCGCGCCACCACCGTCACCGGCTACCATCGCCTCCCGCCTTTCCGCGGCGATGGGACGCGGCCTCCTCCTCTCCGCTGCTTGCCGCCGTGAGCTCGGGACCGGATCCGGCCGCCGCGACGACGGGGGAGGCTGGATCCGTCGCCGCGATGACGGGGGAGGCCGCCTCGACGATGACACGACCACCGCAGGGCCGCAAGTGGCGGATCCTGTTGCCAGAGGACCGTGGGAGGGGCGCGCGAGCGCCAGGTCGGGCCACCTCCAGCCTCGATGCGGCGACGGCTATGGCAATGGGGGGCGGATCCGGTGGCACAATGGTTAGAGACCGGCGATGCCCTCCCTTCCCTCTCTTCTCTCTCCCTGATTTGGCCGTAGGTAGATGGCGGTGGCAGTATACACGCTTGGACTTATGGATGCTGTGAGAAATTGATGTTTGCATGTTTTGGATGTTTGATGTTTGAAAATCGATTTGCTTCACCGCAATGGAATTGTTGATGTGAATCTGCTGATCTGTTAATGAATATGTTGATGTGAATCTGCTAAAAATCATGTTGAATATGTTGATGTGAATTTGTTTTGAAAATCCTATTGAATATGTGGATTTTTTTTTTTGGAAAAATCTCTTCACTAGTGGGTAACCTAAATGTGCCGCCAGCGAAAACCCATTTTCATTGGCGGATTTCTTAGGACGCCACCTGCGAAATTATATTTTCGTAAGTGGATAAGACCCGTTAGTCAAAATCACAATTTTCTCTAGCCTTTGGTTGCTGGCGGCTCGTCCGCCCGCATGTGTAAATTGATTTTAGCCTTCAGAAAAAAACTGATTTTGGAGTAGTGAAACCGGGATGATACTATCACACTAGCCTGGATTTTGGCACATGGAAAGCTGGAGTAGCTTTGTTACTGTAACTCCTCAGGGACGTCAGGAAAGACAGATTGATCGCCGGGTAATTACGTCAAAAAGGTCTCTGCTGAATTAGTGCAAGAGCGGTTGATTGTGTGTCTGCGTGCGCACCGTACGTGGACGATGCTGCTTTTTTCCCAGTTTGGAATTCTTCAAGCTTTGCTGTCCGGGTTATACAAACTGCAGTACTCCCTCCGGTCAAATTTATTTGACCTCGGGACTACATCTCAAAGCCATGATTTTAGAGAGGTACTGGATGAGAGAGAAGGTTATGGTGCTAGTAGTTGTTTTTTAAAAGATCTCATCCTGAGACTGAGACTAAGTACTAATGGCTGGTTCCAATATTGAGAGTATATTTGGATCCACATGTTAGATTACATTGTGTCAAGCTGCAACTCTCTCTTTCCTTTATTTTAACTAGTATGGTGATCCACGTAGATTACTCAGCTAGTATCATTATATTTTTCCTACATAATAGCATATATATTTTTTCTATTTTATAATTAAAATAATAACATAATTTTTAATTTTGTACTAACTTGACCAAACTAACCGATGTGTAATATTTATATTGTATTGTAATAAGTGATATTTATTAATTATTTTAATTTTTTAGTTTTAGTTAATTCTAAATTGTATTCCTATATAGACTCTAAAATCATCTTCTAATATTTCTTATTTTTAAATTTTGAAGTCCTGTTATTTAGAAACTTTATTCCAATATGGACTCTAAACCATTATTTCAATATTCATTATTTTAAAATCTTGAATTTCAGTTATTTGTAAATTGTATTCCTATATGAACTCTAGACTCCTCTTCCAATATTTCTTATTTTTTAGTTCCAAATTTCTGTTATTTATAAATTGTATTTTAATATGGACTCTAAACTCATCTTTCAATATTCCTTATTTTTTAATTCTGAAATTTAGTTATTTCCAAAATGTATTCATATATGGACTCTAGACTCTTTTTCTAAAATTTCTTATATTTTAATTTTGTATTTTTATTTTTTCTAAGTTGTATTCTATATGAACGGTAGACTCTTCTTCTAATATTTCTTATTTTTAAATTTCGAATTTTAGTTTTTTCTAAGTTGTATTTCTATATGAACTCTAAACTCTACTTTTTCATTTTCTTATTTTTTTAATTCCGAATTTTAATTAGATCTAAATTGTATATGTATTCTACATGGACTCTAAACTAATCTTTCAATATTCCTTATTTTTAATTTCGAATTTTCGTTATTTCTAAATTGTATTCATATATGGATTCACTTTTTTACCAATATTCCTTAGTTATTTATAAGTTGTATCTTTGTATGGACTCTAACCTCTTCTTTTAATTTTCTTTTTTAATTCTGAATTTTAATTAACTCTAAATTTTATACCTATATGGGATCTAGTTTTCTCTTCCAATATTCCTTATTTTCTATTTCCGAATATAAACTATTTTTAAATTATATTTCTATATGGACTCTACCTTTTCTTTTTCTTCGATTAATGTGAGAATTTCTAAACCATGAGAGCGAACGTGGAGGCTTGGATCCACATGTTAGATTTACATTGTGTCAAGCTACACTTCTCTCTTTCCTTTATTTTAACTAGTATGGTGGCCCGCGCATTCACGCGTATAATAGATTCAATTAACATAGATGCTTTATAATATTCTTCGATATCTAGAATACATAACCATTACTATATGAGTATCCCTACCAAGTCTACAAATATTATGAGCACCCGTATCAAGTCTACAGCTTCGATCTGAATAGGCAAGTTTCACTGTAAGGAATCTAACCAGTTAAGATACGTTTACTTTGTTACTTCTAGTGTTTCTATAAAATTTAGATATGCATTCACGACTATAGTCGCTTTATTTGATGGTAGGACCATATTAATATATTTTTCTTATGGCTATGTTAGATTGGATGTTCGTCTTATAGTACAACTTAACTTTCTCTTAATTACTTGAATTCAACAATGATCTTTTTAATATTTTAGTTATATTCTAAATCCTGATATGCAGGTATTATTATTATTATTATTATTATTATGTTTTTTTATATTTATCTTGGATTTGTATTATAATCAAATTGATGGTTTTCAAAACATAATTGTAATTTTTACCATAATTTTATGATAAAATTTTCAATTGGCCTAAATCATATATAGTGGAGTGGATTTGTGCACGAATATAATGGGGGAAATTGAGGAATTCGAACTAATTAATCGCACAGAGGCAGATACAATCATAGGGCTTATCTAATGATGTGATTATCTCTAATCTTATTGTTGATTGCTTGCCTCGGCAGATCCTAGCTAGCTTTCATCCTTCCTCGCTTATGTCTGTCGCTAGATAGATAGAGATCAATGCAAGGCAATTTGATCGATCCCCTCTTGCAGAGTCCAATCCCTAGACGATTATTAGCAAGGTTAGAAGATTACTTATTTTTTATCCAAGTTTTTAAATATTTTAAACTGTATTTTTAGTTAGACTCTATTTAAAATTGTATTTCTAGTAGGACTTTCGACAGCTTTCTTTTTTTTTCTTTCTATTTTTGCTTGTTTGTTTGCACGGTCCGTTTACACAAAACCCAATTCTAATACACTTCTATTATTTCTTTTTTTTTGCCATCTACAACAAACCCAATCCTAATACACTTTTATTTTTCTTTTTTCTTATTTTCTTTCTATTAATGTGGGATTCTTTAGATCGTGAGAGTGAACGTGGAGACTTTTTTTTTCTAAAGTTACAAGATATGAGGAGGTCCATAATGATTTAGGGGGTGTTTTATATGCTGCAACAATTTTATCTAGTTACTATGGTTGATGTATACCTCACCTCTAGTACACTTACATGAACTATATATTACAGATGCTCTCACTCCTGTTCAAACCCTACCAAATCACTCAAAATAAATTAATCTCAGGGATGTGACATATCCTAGTACGGTGAATCTGAATACCCTTTATATCTAGATTCGTTGTATTAGAATATATCGTAATCGATTGGTTTATTTTGAAATGAGGAGTAATCATCAAAACTGTAGACAAAAGCGATGACGCAGGAACGGTGACGTAGGTGCGAAATGATCATCGCGTCAGATTAATGCTCATTCCAGGTTCGTTCTGAATTCTGAACTCTAAACTCTGAAGCTGGCCGTCCAGCAAAAAACAACGACAAGAAGACAATGGTCTCAGCACGCATGTAACGTTTCTTTCGATGGCCATGCATAGCACCGCCGTACCGGCACTACCATACTCCTATCTCGAGAGAAACTTTGGAGGTCAGTTGGCCCCTGTTCTTACAGCTACGTATCTGTGCCTAATAAGTGCCTAACTATGCAGTCACTGTTGCTACTGGTCAACATTGTGTATGGTATCCATTAGTTAGAGTTGTTCTAACTTAATTAAGAAGGGAACGATGGGCTAGAAAGTTAAAACATCAGACAGCCTAAACAGCAAACCGTTTTCTGACTTTCTGTGGTGGCCATCGATTGACGGCCGGGCCGGGCAGGGAATAGTTTCTGTGAAGATGTCAAGCGCGGACGGACGGACGCGGTACTAAGGATGTTAGGATTGTTGCGTCCTTGCGTGCACATTGCTTTAATTCCTAGTAACGTTTACGCGTGCAACCCTGTATGATCCGTCAATAGTAAGTTAGGCGTGCTAAGCAACGGCGTATAAGTATAACCATCAGCCTAAACAAGCTACTGTCCCAATCACAACCAGCCCTAATACAGCATGGTTTAATTTAATCACCGTGCTGCCACCCCAATCCAAGTAGTCAATCACCACCACCAAATGCACTATAAACAGGGCACACATGGCTGTGCTTGGACGGTCTTAATCACCACCTAATCCACATAAGGTAGCTAAAAATTATTCGTCATCAAGACCTCCCCATTGCTGCCATCATCGTGCCACTGCTCGTTCCCAGTTGCCCAACATGTGGCGTCTCAGGCACGGACACGTACTGAACTGAAGTCTCAGGTCCCACCAGAAGCCAACCTCTCCACCGTGATCATGTCCTTCCATACCCTGCGGCCTGCGCGACACGACACTGTCGCCACCGTCACCGACCGCGCGCGCGCACACACGCTCCGGTGAAGAAACTTTCCTCGAACTTCTCCCCGCCGCATAAATCCCCTCGCACGATCTCACCGAGGCATAAAGTGAGAGAGAGAGAGGGTCAGCGAGAGCGAGAGACCGTGATCGGATCATTCACCGGACCGACGATCAATGGCGACGCTCACCGTGCCCGCCGCCGTGCCGCCCGTCGCAGAGGACTGCGAGCAGCTCCGCAAGGCGTTCAAAGGTCACGCTCCGCCGTCCGCGCCTTAACCCTCCGCCGCGCGAGGCCGGACGGGTGCTGACGCGATCTGCTTTTTCTGGTCCGCAGGGTGGGGCACTAACGAGAAGCTGATCATCTCCATCCTCGCCCACCGCGACGCGGCGCAGCGCCGCGCGATCCGCCGCGCCTACGCCGAGGCGTTCGGCGAGGAGCTTCTCCGCGCCCTCAACGACGAGATCCACGGCAAATTCGAGGTGACGCGCCCTCCGATCTAGCGCGAATCAATAGGCCCCTTTAGTTCCTATCTGTCTGATTCGATTCGATTCATGTGGGGGTCGGATTCTGTCAGAGAGCGGTGATCCAGTGGACGCTGGACCCGGCGGAGCGGGACGCGGTGCTGGCGAACGAGGAGGCGAGGAAGTGGCACCCGGGGGGCCGCGCGCTCGTCGAGATCGCGTGCGCGCGCACGCCATCGCAGCTCTTCGCGGCGAAGCAGGCGTACCACGACCGCTTCAAGAGGTCGCTCGAGGAGGACGTCGCGGCGCACATCACCGGCGACTACCGTAAGGTGATGACCAACCTATCTCCATCATCTACCACGTACTCGAAATTTTGATAGATCGATAACTCTGTCAAAAACACAGAAACCGTGAACTTTACACTTACTGCTATGCTTCTCAGGCATATACGAGATGTTTATCATGACAGTAGACTTATACGAGATGTTTACCTCTTTGCGGCAATACTTCTTGATCTCCTCGTTCTCATGATTAGTACTGTAGTCTATACTGGATAACTGAATATTGAAGATGACTTGCTTTGCTAAGGATCTAATCATCTCTTCAATTCCACTTTTTGTTTTTACTTTGTACTTTGTGTGGGCATTGATAAATGGTAAATGTAGTTCTTAATGATCGTATCTGAGAAGATAATGCAGTTACTAGTTCTGTGAGATGATATCACTTCAGTTACCTTCCGCTGTATACTAGAATGTGACTATCTCCTCAGTTTAGGTTGACTGGACCATTTTATTGTTGTGCTTTAAACTTTGCGTATGTCAGTGCTACAAAAGAACACCTTAGTTACCAAAATGAATTATTTTTATTTCTTTCTTGCAGCTTTTGGTGCCACTTGTGACTGCATATCGCTATGATGGGCCAGAGGTGAACACATCGTTGGCACATTCTGAAGCCAAAATACTCCATGAGAAGATCCATGACAAGGCTTACAGTGATGATGAAATCATCAGGATTCTCACCACAAGGAGCAAAGCACAGCTACTCGCAACATTCAATAGTTACAATGATCAGTTCGGCCATCCAATCACTAAGGTAATAATAGCATGATAAATGCCTTTATTTTTTTGCGTTGAAAAACATTTTACTTACCATTCCTTGTCCAATCACTAAGCTGAATGATAACATGCATTGGATTGAAATGTTTCATTCAGTAACATGCCATTGTTTGTACTGAACATAGTATTTTTGGAACTGAAATTATTACACATTGCTAGTGGTCCATAATGTTGTTTGTCGACCGGTCCTTATCTGAAACTCTTCTAACATATTCCGGCACACTGACAGGATCTGAAAGCTGATCCCAAGGACGAGTTCCTTGGTACACTAAGGGCGATCATTAGATGCTTCACTTGCCCTGACAGATACTTTGAGAAAGTCATTCGATTGGCTCTAGGAGGAATGGGAACAGACGAGAACTCCCTTACAAGAATCATAACAACTCGTGCCGAGGTAGACCTGAAGCTGATAAAGGAGGCCTACCAGAAGAGAAACAGTGTCCCGTTGGAGCGAGCTGTTGCTAAAGATACAACCAGAGACTACGAGGATATACTCCTTGCCCTCCTAGGAGCAGAGTGAGGCGTATATCTGCTCCATCTCGTCTGTCTGATCCTCCTTGTTTGATCGGAAAATAAAATCTGCATAGAACTGTGTTCCATTTTGTTGTTCTGAATGATACAAATGAGCTAGTCTGCATAGCACTGCTCATATAATAAAATCTGTCCTGCATACTGGTTTGTAATCTGAGCTGCTTCAGATACACTATTGGAGTGTTGGTTCATTATCAAGCGTTGCTGTTGCGTGGGGAATTCAGGTAGTTTTCAAACACACACACACACACACACACACACACACACACACACACTTCCATCGTTCGGGAATAGGGAGCCATGAATTAGCAGAGGATGATTACAGACATTATACATAGCAGACCATATAATCGTGGAGACTTAATTGTTCTAACTTTCTCTATCCCATAAAAAATCAATAAAAAATCAATGTAGTATTAAATATTAACATATCCTAATATTATGAATTTGGATTAGAATATATCAATATTCAGTACGAGATTAGTTCTTTATGAGATAAAGGGTGTATTTCTAAACATGATTTTTATCGGATACTCCTATGAGAATCTCATGGTATATTCAACTCGTGCTGTAACCAGATGACCGGAATCTTATGGCGCTTTTGCGGCGTAGATTGGATCGGCTGTCAATTTCCACGAGTGACCAAGACTTTGTCACAGTGTAGTAACTTGCTACGTACGGCTCTTACATGGTTCGTGTGTATCAGGACTTGACTTCAGGAGATTATAAGTTGGCAACCAGCAGAAGTGAGTACTACCTCTCGTTTTAGATTATTTAGTATAGATTAAAGTTTGAAAAAAAAATTAGTACTCCCACATTAAATATTGTATGGTGATCGACGGTAGAAAAGAGATAAATTTAAATCAGGAGTGATTGATGGGATAATTAGTATTTCATTGTGATAAATATTTTAAGATAAAGTTTATGATAAGTATTTTGGGATAAAGTTCGAATTCTAAATAGACAAGTAATTTGGGATATAGGGAGTACACGACACTATGACAGTTGTTACTTGTACGCTGTAACCTCTTCCACGAACTTATCAGGCTCTTGTACGCTTCCTATTTACATGAATTAATTTCCTTGAGCATGTCAGCGACGATTTTCTACCTTCAGTTTTTCATGTGTCCGCGCAATGTTGTCACTCGTGACGGTGTGTACTGGTGTTTGTATGCCACTAGGCCGGCTCATGTCAACAACCGATTAAGACACAAAATATTGACAGTCAGGCCAATTCCAAGAAGTAGTAGAACATTTGACAGTTTTTCCCCCAAAAAGAAGAACATCTGACAGAATTGCTAAATTAATTTTAACCAATAATGTAAGTAACGAAGTCCAAACAAGCCAACCAAGAATTGAGATTACATGAGTGTATTAACGCATATTTTTGCAATTTTGAGAAAGTTGGAGTACAAACGCCATCATTTTTTTTCAAGGATGTTGTAACACACTAACCTTAAGAGATGCATATACGCAGAAAGAAAGTACTGTACTACCAATTACCAAACCTTTACTACAGTATCGTATTGGCTTCCATTGACCAGTCCAACAAAGAGAATTTACTCGTCGGACAAGTCGGGCCACGAGTCGAACTCCGGCGACCCGAGGTCCGGCAGCCCATCGAACACGCCGGGCAGCGAGCACTGCATCGACTGCACGGTTGGGACGTCCGGGTTGCTGCTGCTGCTGCCGGAAGCAGTTGCTGTCTCTGAGCTGTGCCCGTGCAGCGCGCCACCACCGCACCCGTGCACCGCGGCCAGCGGGTTGGCCGCGTGCACGGGGATCCTACGCGGCAGCGGCCGGAAGATGGCGGCGGCTGGGAAGCCAGTGAGCTCCTGCACCATGGCGCGGAAGTTGGACACGTCGGTTGAGACGACGGTGGTCGACGAGCGGCGCGACGTCGACGGCCGCGGCGGCGCCGCGTGCCTCTTCTTGGCCGCGGCGCGCTGAGGCGGCTGCGCGGCCGCGGAACCGCCGGCGGGAACTTGGCCAGCCGCCGGCTGCAGCTTCCCGGCGGCCTGATGGTCAGGGCGCCCCGAGACACCGATGCACGGCTGGTACTTGGCGCCGAACGCGGTGTGCGTCGGCGCCGTGCGTTCGTGGTCGCACGAGTACATTGGCTTCTCGTGACAGAGGCTTCAGGATCGCGTGGAATCGATTGTTTGTGTAGGTTAGCCAGTGGAGTAGCTGAGTTTGATGGCTACTTATATATACTTAGGTGGAATTTACCGCCTGAGTCTTAAGTTTCTTTCTTTTTTTTTTTTTACCTCTTCGGTGATTGTCCTGGAGTAGTATATTCTCCAGTGAGACGATCTTTAGGGCCAATGAGATGCCTAAATGTTTAATCTGACGGTAGTGTATTGAACAATCAAACAAGAAACAATCGAGTTGGGTTGTTTTGACTTCGATTAGTAATTAATCTGTACATACAAAGCGAGTTCATCCTTATCCTAGTTCTTTCTGTGCTCATGCACGTCCAGGTGTGCTCATGAAGTGATCGTAGTTAAAAATTGAGGGTGTTCTACAAGCCAATGGGAGGCAGATCAAACAGTTGAGGGGCGTTGTGAAATGGCGTGCGATCGCTAGCTTTTGTCCGGCAGGTCAAGTAGGACGGACTCTCTGCTCTGCCTCTGGATGCAGCACGTCTTGCTTTTCGCGGTAGATTAACTTCTGTTCACGAGTAAAGCAAACCTTTTTGTTGCACTTGATATAGTTCCATTAGCCATTTTTTTCTTAGATGCTGAACTTGGAGTAGTTCATATGATTTGCGCATGCTGCTCTCTCCTGTGACCACGCTGCTAGTGGATTCCCAACCGAGATCCCGTGGTCAAGAGCTCACGCCAATAATTTCTCGATCACGATGTATTACGTTGCTGAAACTCAGTTCAGATGAGAGTACAGCGGTATCGATCTAGCAAGCATACAGTTTCCATTACGTCCACGCAAGGACGAATCGTGTGCGCTATATTATCATCCAGACGCACGCACTAGCTTACCTAGCTTGACTGACGACTTCTGATTAGCTGCCAAAGGAGATGGTGTGTACACTGTCACTGTGTAACGTAACCATCAAACCATGCATACGGCATACAATGTCATACACAGTGATATAGACCAGGAGTGTGTGCTAATTAGTACTACGACACGCGTCATGCAGTGCGTTCGTGACTTGCTGTCGTTGCGTCAACGGAGTTGAACTCTCGGTCTGTTGATTAAACATGGGGATAATTAACCAATTAGCGCAGACCTGCACACACTTAAAAAGCTACTACCTGCCAGTACAATTTTGGAGGCGGTATTTTACTGCACCAAGTGTGATAGTCACGTACTCCACGTATTTAGTACAGAGAAGTCATGCACGTGCGAGTGCGACAGTCATCTTCTGATAGAAAGGAGGCACCGATGTGCCAGGTGCAGGCTGGAGCGGGCATAGCTTTGTCACTGAGCTAAGTGCTCGCTAATAAACAAACAAAACTCATTGATTTATTATGAAATCAAACCGCTCTATCTCTGTCCTGAAAAAAATCCACTTTATATCAAACAATGGATAAGGATAGCTATAATGAAGTGAGTCGGCACGGCAAGCTGACTGCAATCAAGCAGGGAGGCACACAAGGCACAATTCATAAAAGTAGTATATGCTATAAGCATGTATGATTTTATTAGAAAGTGGAAAAAATATCTCCATGTGATAGAAAATATTGATAATTTCAATCCGTAACACATCTAGATCTTTGAGATTTATAACCTTCTGATCGATTGTATTGAAGAAGGCACACATACGTTGTATCGTATGACGGACTATGGGTGGAAGAATTCCTCTGATAGCAACTCGCAAGATCTGTGTGATTAGCACATGGCAATCGTGAGACTTTTCTAACCAGTTTTAGATCGTCCAGTTTAAGGTACTTGCTTATCCTCGCCGAATAGCCCGATGTAACTTTAATATCTTTTAGGCATGATAACATTGCGATCTTCTCATCCTTAGACAAGGTGTGGCAAGCTGGAGGGAGGTGCACTCTTCCTGTCTCTGCATCTGTTACAGACAGGAGTTCACTGCGAATATTCATTTCCTGTAAATCAAGGCGCGCATTTAACCCGTCCTTTATCTTCCCGGGAATATTTAGCAATAGGCCAACCAAACTCTCACACACATTCTTTTCTACGTGCATCAGATCAATGCAATGACGGATCTCAATATCTTTCTAGTAACGTAGTCGCCAAAATATGGATTTTTTCTTCCACATACCCTTATCCTTTGCCATACTACGTTTTCTTTTCTTCCCAAACTTGTTACTTATGTCCTTCACTGTGTTGTTGACCTCATGTCGGGACAAATCCTTGCGAGCAGGCTGAAGTTCTCTCTTACTGTTAAAAATTTTCTTCTTTCTTCTAAATGCGTGACGTAGTAGGAGCCATCTCCTATGACCCATGTAAACCATATTTCTTGATTTCTTTAGCCACCTACTGTGTGTATGTTCCATACAGTCGGAGCTAGCCTTCTTTCCTTTCACAGTTTGTCCAGAAATATTACCAAGTGCAGGATAATCATTAATGGTGCAGAACAATAGAACTTGTAGTTTGAAGTTCTCCTGACCATACGCATCCCAAGTTTCCACACCTTGTTTCTAGAGGATCTCAAGATCATCGATAACAGGCTCCAAAAACACATAAATATTATTACCGGGTTGTTTTGGTCCTTGGATTAACAAGCACAATATAATATATTTTCTTTTGAAGCACAACTATGGAGGTATGTTATAGTTTGCAATCAAAATTGGCCAAGTGCTACGAGAGCTACTTATGTCTTCGAAAGGATTCATGCCATCCGTACACAAACAGATTCTCATGTTTCTAAGGTTGGCTGTGAATTTTGGATGTATTCGATCTATATTCCTCCATTGAATCGAATCTGCAGGGTGTCTTAGCATACCATCGTTCCTTCTCTATGTGGCATCCCAACGTACTAACTTTGCTTCCTTGGGGTTGGCAAAGATTCTCTTGAAACGGTCAATGATAGGTAGATACCACACAATCTTCGACGGACCACCCCGCTTTGACTTCTTTCCTTCGTCAGCACTTTTCTTTCGCTTGTAAGTCTTGCAGACAGGACAAGCATCTAAGTCCGCATATTGTTTGTGGTACAATATGCAGTTGTTTGGACAAACGTGAATTTTGCGGACCTCTAACCCCAGGGGACACAAAACCTACTTTGCTTCTTATGTTATCTCAGGCAATGTCTTCTCATCAGGAAGTATGGCCTTCAAAATTCCCAAAAGATCTGTGAAACTCTTGTCTATCCATCCACTACTTGCCTTCAGCTTCATTAGATCCAAGGTAGCTGATAATTTGGTGTGTTTTGGCTTGCATCGGTGTATAGAGGCGTTTCCGAGTCACTGACCAATATGCTGGACTTCATGGAATCTCTCTCATTATAAGCTGGGTCCTCAACGTCATGTAACATGTCTTGCAGCAGATCGTGATCGACATCAACTATTTCACCACCCAATGGAGAAGTTACAAACATGGCATGCTCATTTTCATCTTCCTGATTTTGTGCATCACTTCTATCTGCAGCTGCACCACTTCCTAATTCTTGTTCTCCATGCTTCACCCAACATGTGTAGCCCTACATGAATCCTCGTTGTATCAGATGAGCGTGTACTTCCACTCTGCTATCAAACATATTCTCATTTCTGCAATATGCACATGGACAACACATGTAATCGTTGTTTCTTCTTTTCCTATCCTCCTCCACGGCGTTTATAAAATTTAATACGCCATTTCTATACTCTTTACTATGACGTCGCAAAGTTTTCCCATACATCCAACTTTGATCCATCACTGAGTTGCAAAAAAGTGGAAAAATATTAGATAAACATTTTGTAGGTAAGTATTTACTAAACTTATGAGAATTGACCACTATTTTTCAATTACTTTTGCACTTCCTGATTTTCTTGGAAAAAAGAGACAAAAATCGCCTCCCACACCCTCCCACCAAAATAGTGAACAGTGGATAACCATTACACTAGGTGGTTGGGGTATTTATAGTGTCCAATAAATATCTGTAACAACCAACAAATTTACAGGTGTGACAGGTATTTCACTTATCTTTGTCAGGTCCTAATAGAAGCCCGTCACCGATGGCATTCATCGGTGACGGGCCTAATAGTTAACTCAATCGGGCCTCAAGTTGAAGCCCGTCACCGATGATGAACATCGGTGACGGGCTTTAGGGCCCGACAAAGATATCCATGTGAGCCCGTCACAGATATGTATCATCCGTGACGAGTTCGAGTTTTATGCACATCTAACATGTCTGTGTGAGTATATCTTCGTCAGCCTGTTTTTAGGCCCGTTTGAGATGACTTTGTTGTGACGGCTCGTAAACCCAGGCATGTGAAAGGCCGTCACAGATGAGAGGATCAGTACTAGTGCGTCGATGAGCTGAGGGTATCCCCCACCGGAAGAAGCAGGGATGATGGCGGCGGTGACCTTTGGCAAGGCGACGGCGACATGGCAGGGAGGGCTCCATTCAGCCGCTGCTACCGCTCCAATTCGTGGCCTTTGTGGCTCCTACCACTCCACCACAACCACCCGCGGATTCAGCCACCGAGATGAGGGGAAGACTGGAAGAGAAGAGGAAGAAAGGTGTGTGGTCACTTACAGATGGATCCCACATATTTTTTTTATTTTTTCCCTGACTCGGATGCTGTGTTAGATAAAACAACCCTCCATACTGCTAGGGATCTGATTTGCACGGTTTTGAACACTTAAGGAGTTGATATTTCTGGTATTGGGGATTAGGGACATCATACAGACTCGACATAAAATTGAGGGACGATAAGTGAACTTATTACTATGCAACCGTAACGGCGTAACCTCGTTTGTCGACTAATATGGACCGCACATACGTCACAGCCCCGTTCCGGCCCAACTAAGTAATAGGACACGCACATGACATAAAAATCCAGTTTTGGCCCAACCATATACGGTACGGGTCTGTAACGCCCCGGCACTCGCTAACTGATATCACCAGCTAACTCATACCGAGGTGCTACGCATTACCTGTGATATAGTACCAGTCCCAGGATACACTAGCTGGTACTCACAGAATAAACATGGAATCAAAGTAGATTAATTATTACATCACTGGGTTTCAGTCCTTACATAAGTTGCCATCCCGGACAGACCCAAGGATGAGCAACGCAGCAATACAAAAGTCCATAAAGCAAAAGACAAAAGCAGCAGCGGCTAAGCGTCTAGGCGACCATCTCGATCCACAGGCGACGGCTTGGGGCTAGGCACGATCCTTCTAGAAGTCTTCGTATTCGGCTTGCTCCTGGAGACATCCCTCGGCGGTCGGGTCGATGTCTTCATCTTCAACTTCTATAGATATATTATATAGCAAGGGTGAGTACTTCACGTACTCAACAAGCCGGGGAAAGAATGACATGCTTGGTTAAGACAAGGAGAGCTAGGGTTTTATTTGCGAAAGCTGCCTTTTTGGCAAAGTGATTTATTTTACAAAACTCCTAGTGAGTGAGTCAGGTTTTAGTTGTCGGGAGGAGGCTCACGCCTCGACCCATTCCACAAGTTGCTTTGCAACAACTTGTCACGATTAACGAACAACAGTTGATTTGTCTCCTCTATTGGTTCCTTCTCACTTTCACAACCACACATAGTCCACACAGTTATCTCAGCACCGCAACGCCATCATGGCCACCTCGGTGTCGGACGACACCCCAGGTCACACAGACCCGTTTCTAACCACAAAGGTTAGCCGTTTGCCACACAGGCAAACTCTGGTAACGAATCCCTTCCCACCAACCATTTTCATCAAACATTTGTCAAACAAATCTACGCTATGAGAAACACCTTACACTCGCCCTTGACCGTGGGCACGGCTGTTCGAGCAGTTTATTAAACTCTGCAGAGGTTGTACGCTTTACCCACACGACACGAAACTGACACCGTGTACCCGTCGGCAACGGAAGTTCGTGACAAGGCCTTTCCAAAGCTAACCCATGAAAATCGCATGCCACCTAGTTGGGCTAAGATCCATAGCCGAGTATCAGGCAAAGACAGCCGTCGTCCACTCAGGAAATACCGAGGATGCCTCCTACTCCTACTGGTACCATGCCACAATAGAGGCAAAAAGACACCCATGATGGGCAATAAATGTGTAACACTTCGTCTTCCTCATCCTCGGCATTCCACAACCATTGGCACACCAACTCCCATGTGATAACAATTTACTTAGCCAGAGGCATCCCATAAATACCCGTGTGGTCGCACTATAACGTGTTCGGATGGACTTCCCAAAGGAATCGGTCCTTAACGATAATACGTAGCCAAACCACAAAGGCTTGACTGCGCATCATCACTATTTTCACAACACATTTTATTTCACAACACTTCGGTACAACGTACCGGATTTTTAAACATGTAATTTGGAATAACCCAAGTTTCCCACACGGCAACAACGTAAGCATGGCTAAGCGAAACTACCTCGGTAATCGTATAACGATACCGGCGCCAATATTTGTGGAGCTATCAAAGGTATGGAAACATCAACCTATGTAATATAAGCGCGACTACTAGGTTGGTCCGTCGGTTGTATAAACAATCCGAGGCCTAAACATGTTATTCGTGTGTACTAAGCAATGCATTTTTCAAACAACATATCATTGCAAATATAGGGGCAATGTGATCAAAGAGGCTTGCCTTGCACGAGTTGCGGGGTCTTCTTCTTCGAAACCGGCGTCCGGAGCGTCCTCGTACACGTGCTCTATACGCGGAACGGAGAACAAATAAATAAAAAGGCAATAAAACAAGCTCAAATCAAATAAACAAGGGTGCCACTGTGTAGATCTCATTTTTAGAAAAATTTAGAAATTTGAACGAGGTCAAACGGAGTTACAGTTGAATTTTTATGATTTTTCGAAGTTAGAGGGACTTTTCTGAAATTTTTGGGAATTAATTTAAACGGAGAGGGAATATTCCGTTGGAATATTCCGTCATTTTGGACGGTCAAAGCGGGGTCCACTTGTCGGTGACCGAGGGAGAGAGAAAAGGGGGCGGGGCCCACCTGTCAGTCAACAAGGGGGAGGGTTCTTCTTCCTCCTCCCTCTAAGCCGAGCCCGGCTTGGGCCGGTGGTGGTGCCGGACGGCGAGGCGGCCGGGGAAGGGGGAAAGGCGACGGCGGCCGGGGGAAGGGGGAAAGGCAACGGCGGCCGGGGGAGCACGGCGGCCGGCGAGGGTGGCCGTCGGCGGCGGGGCCGAGAGGGGAGGGGGAAACGCGGCTGCGTGAGTGAGAGAGAGAGAGAGAGAGAGCGCGCTGGGAGAGAGAGGGAGTCGTCGGTGAGGGGCGGCGAGGAGGGGGTTCCGGCCCCCTTTTATAGGCGGGAAGGGGCGCGGCGAGGTGAGGGGGTGATGGGACGGCGGCGCGGCGCGGCTCGGGGCGCGAGGCGGCGTGACGCGGCGCGGCGGCGGGTGGCTCGAGGGCGATGCGATGTGCGAGCGGCGACGTGACGTGCGGCGCGGCGAGGGGACGTGCGGCGCGGCGAGGGGATGTGCGGCGAGGCGCGGAGGGAGACGTGGCGCGGGGCGCGAGGCGTCGCGGTGCGGGGCGCAAGGCGGAACGGCGCGGCACGGCGAGCGTGCGCGGGCGCAGCGGTGCGGGCGCGGCGCGGGTGGGGCAGCAGCGTCGCGGCGCGGGCGCGGGGGGGCGCGGGTGCGGCGGTGCAGCGGCGCTGGCGCGGGTGGGCGGCGGCGCGGCATTCCGCCGAACACGTGGCGTGCGTGCCCGGCCGGCCAGAGGTAGGGGAAGGGGAATAGGGATGGGCCGGGCTAGGCCGACGTGCGGGGGAGGAGGCCCGTGGGCCGGGAGGGAGAGAAGAGAGAGCTGGGCCGGGAGAGAGAGAAAGGAGAGGGAGGGGGATGTTGGGCCGGCCTGCTCGGGGAAGGGGGAAGGAGAGGGGGAAGGGAGTTGGGCCGAGGGAGAAAGGGGCCCAACAGAGGGTTTTCTCTTCTTTTTTTTTAAATCGGAAATGAATTTGGGGTGAAATAAAACATGAGATCCAATTTGGCACCAAACAAAAATAAAATAAAAACCAATTTTAAAAGTCAAATTTTTACTTGAGATATATTTTTAAATAAATAAGTAAAATAAAAAGAGGTGTTACAGGGTCTCCTTACCTCGAAATCCGTTTGGCCGAACTATATACAGGCCTCACATAAGCCCTTTTTAGCCCAACTACATATGGTCTGGAAGGTCCAAAAGGTAAGGCCCAGTGAGGCAGTGAGTGAGTATAAAGGACGGGGAATAAATTCACTTCAAGTCCCTAAATTTGTCGTCCAGTCTAATTTTCATCCTCACTCTGGAAAACCGGATACAACGCATACCTCCAACTTATAAAACCAGTGCAAATGAGGTCATCAGCAGTATTTGATCCCACTTTTGGCTTATGTGGTACCTACGTGGATCGTTTGACTAGGTCATTATCCTACGTGGCATTAACATGATGATTATTTGGTAGTTTGATCGAAAAAAAGAGAAAAGCTGAAAACTAAAAAATAAAAAATATATATGGGGCCATTTGTTAGTAAAAAAAAAGTGGGTCCTCCTAGCTCCATCTGCGTTGCCCGGGTATTCCTCCACCCATCCTCCCAACCTCTATCTTTTCTCTCTCCACCAGCGCTCTCTCCTTTCTCCACTAGCACAAGGAGGGACGAGGTGGGGTGGCCGGCGGGGTTGCTGGCGTTGGGGAGGACAGGAGCCCCGTCCTCACCGGCGGCAGCCCCGTGTCTCCACCTGCGCGGCTGCGTAGACGCCTTACTATCGACCTCCGGCTAGCTGAGCCATCCCCGCCGTGTGCCATCCCCTCACCTCGGCGCCAGATTTCTCCGACTCCAATGCTGGTGCCGATCTCCACGGCTTTGGTGCCCCCCAACTCCCTCCATCGTCATCACCGTGCCTCCTCCACCCAGCTCCACTCCCGCTGCAGTGTCATCATCCGTGTCTCGAGGTGTCCGTCGGCTAGCCATGACATTCTCACTCTCCGGATCTGAGCGCCGCCTAGGCCATCTCCACTGCGCCACCTCTCTCCACTGGCCGAGCGAGCCACCGCCAGCTCCATCCGCGCTGCCCGGGTCTCCTCTACACCACACTGCTGCCTCTCCCATCATTTCTCCTCTCGTGTAAGGGGAGAGAGAAAAGGGAGGATAGGAGTTGGTGGTTTGCTGCCGCTCCTCCCGCCTACTCCGCTTCGCCCTTCTCTTGGCATGGGAGAGAGAGGATAGAGAGAAGGGAGGAGGAGTGAGGATAACATGTGGGCCCTGTGGGTCCTATCGTTTTTTTATTATTTTGTGTGTGGAACTAACATGTGGTCACATGGTTTTATTGTTTGTCCAGATCGAATCATCACGTAAGTACCACATCAATACCACGTGGGATAAAGACCTAGTTAAAGTAGTCACGTGGGTGCCATGTCAGCTTAAATCGGGAACAATACTGCTAAGAGATCTTATTTGCCTAGTTTTATAAGTTGGGATGCAATGTATTTAGTTTTACGGTTCAGGCATGAAGTTTAGACTCGACGACAAATTCATTAATCTAAAGTGAACTTATTCCTAAAATACAGTAACTATTGGATGGTCCAATAAGCCGATGTGCATCGCTGTGCAGTACTGCTCATCACTGTATTGAAACGGTAGTTGCGCTTGAGCTGAGAATAGGGCTGTTCGATCTCGTAGAGCGATTTAGACATGCCATCGGCTTTGATTTGGAGGTCTCCTAGGCATTCCTCCGTACGACAGAGAGACGACCAATTCTTCCGAGACAGCAGAGTTTTGGCATTTCTTACAAGGAAAAGCTTTTCGATCGCGCTCTAACTCCTGTTGCAAAGTCAGGTTCAGGAAATTGACAGGGGAGATTAGGGATGGCCTCCGTGGATGCTAGCTTAACTATACTTAATTTCATGGCACATACTGATCCAGCGTTCACATGCTCTTCAATGCTCGCGTGCAAATTGCAATTGACAGTAGCAGCAAACCTTGAATAGGTTTATAATAATGATCAACCGGTTGTCAACGGCCAGAATTGTATTGTCGGTAATCGGCATCAGCCACAAACACCAGGGTTGTTAGCTCTATCGAACCACTTGTCATATATCAGTCTGAAATACTGAAATCCGATGATGCTACGCGGCAACGGTTTTATACTTTTACGATACCATAACAATCTGCCGTCACACCATGCAATGATGCGAGAAACGACGTTGACCACAGAAAGATTTGTTCGTGCCAGTGCTGCTTAATTAATTTTTTGTCTAAAATACAGTGATCCAAATTCCCAAAACGATGGGAGACCTGCTAGCTGCTTTGCCAACTAACGCGCTATACGCTATTATTAGTGATGTGCTATCCATGTTTAGCACGTCGAACACGTTTTGGAGCAGATCAATCGATCACGATTCACGTCGTCGGTGACGGTGCGTACGTGCACATAATAATGGAGCACAAAAATGGCCAACACAAACCCAAGTCCAGATTGCTAGCTAGTCGTGTCTGCATGGTATGATCTGATCCAAATTTTCCCAGCGATCCAACAGGTTAGTGGTGGTCAGCAGTCAACCGCCCCAAGTTGTTGTTTTTGTAGTAGTAGTGAAAAATAAAAGGGGCATGCATAGCTGTTGTGTTATCTGTCTTCTGATCAGAATTTGCCTGACAGTTGACAGGCTGATGGTTAAACAGCCTAACGCCCAATTTTCAGAGCGACGGACAGCAAGCATCTCTTAAACAAAGTGAAAACAATCAAGTAAACTCATGCTACACATGCACGGAGGAAGCAAGCCATGTTGTACCAACCTTTCGACCCACGTCACTACAAGCATTTCTTAAGAGGTAAAATAATTTCACGAGGTTGCACATATGTTCATGCTTGGTATTGAACTTTTTTCTGTTAGTTACCTGAATTTTGTTTTTAAAATTAAACACTTTTTAAGACCTGAATTGCTTTGAGATTAGTGTAACAACTATAGCAATAAATCATTCTCCTTCGCCACACTTTAGCATACCTCAACCCTCACACATGTTTCTCTTGATATGCATACTGCCTTCATGCTTCTCTACTCCTTTTGCATTGCACCAATCTTCTCTATTGTTTTTTACGTCACTTAAGTTTATCCTAACCTTTTCTAAACTTATCTAAAAGTTAACATTATCAAATATTTAAAAATAGAGATAATATTTAAAAATAGAGATGCACTATTAATCGTCTTGACTCCTTGACCCTGCCATTCCATCAACCTCTATTGTCTTATGATGGTAAATAGTAAGTGGCCCCATTTTGTGTAGCATATTCTCTCAAAGAAACTAATTTCTTTGTTGCCCATGTGCCTCAAATTTCAACGAAGAAATTCAAATTATAGTTCAAACTTCATCAACACAGTAACACATTAAATAAAATCAAGACATTCGACCTAACCAAGCAGTTCCCACCATGAATGCCACCCCAACCAAACCATGGTCCAGGAAATCCATATCTACTCCAACTCTCCAAGAAGAAAAACAAAACAAAAAAGGAAGCATAATAGAACTTGCCCAAAATGGCCCACAGGATGAACTGAAAAGGTACAAGCGGGGTGCATGTAATATTCCCCCAATTTAAATCCCCCTCCAAATATTCCCACCCCAACTTCGCCACCGTTCGTTGCCAGCCAGGAGCCAACGCCCGCGCTCCCTCGTCCTCGTCGTGACCCCTTCCTCGCCTCCCGGTGCGCGCGCGCCACGACGCGGCACGACACAACGGCCGGAGCGGGCGCGCGGCCGCGGACGTCGCCGGTCGCCATGACGGAGTCGCGCCGCCCGCCGTCAGGCTGCGCGATGTTCGGCATCTACAGCGGCATGTTCCGGCGACGCCGGTCAAACTCCATGTCCTCCATCGCCCGCATCAACGGGGCACCACCTGCCACCGCCGAGCACGAGCAGGAGCATGGACAGGAGCACGAGGCCAAGGCGGTCTCCGCGCCGGCGAACCAGGCGCACCGGAAGGGCGGCGGCGTCCACGACGACTCGTCCCTCGTGCACCGCCCGGTCATGCCGCTTCCAGTGCCGAACAGCGCCGTGCAGCGTGTCCATGCACCGGCAAGCGACAGGGCCGTACATGCGACAAAGGCGGCGAACGGCGGGGCGAGGAATGCGGCGTCGGCGGCACCGGCCGCGGAGTACACCGGCATGGCAGCGGAGCTCGACAAGATGATCCTCGACCACCAGAGGGTCAAGGGCACCACGCAGCTGGTGCGCGCCACCTCCGGCAACATGATGCTCCACCGCAACCTCGGCAACCTCAATGCCGGCGTCCCCGGCGCGTCGGCGCGGAACTCGCTGGAACGCAACCCCGCCAACAAGCCAGCGAACGAGCGGAAGGCCACCAACGGGTACGCGTTCTCCGGCCTCGGGAACATCGTCAAGGAGGCGAAGGCGCCGCCGGCATCATCCGAGCTGTGCCGCGCGCTGTCGCACCGGACGGACCCGGAGAAGCTCAAGGAGATGGGCAACGAGGAGTACCGAGAGGGGCATTACGCGGAGGCGGTGGCGCTCTACGACCAAGCCATCATGGTGGACCCGACGCGGCCGGCATACTGGAGCAACAAGGCCGCCGCGCTCGCCGCGCTCGGCCGCCTCATCGAGGCCGTCGGCGACTGCAGGGAGGCTGTCAGGATCGACCCATCGTACGGCCGCGCGCACCACCGTCTCGGCGGGTTGTATCTCAGGTACGCGCATTCCGCATTGAGCGTTCAAATTGTTCATCACTAATGTCATTAGTGCAATTGAAATTAAGTAAGGGAAAAGATAATTAGTTAACTACATTGATCAATTGAAATTAGGTTAGTTCGTAACATGATTTGGAGATATGATTTGGCTAACACCATAGTTATAGTAGCTTGATCTAAGTCTATTGGAAAAAGGATTTGAACAACTTTACCTACTAATATTTCGTAGGCAATCATTATTTTGGCCGAAAATAGGTGCACCAAATTTAGATGTTGGGGAATTAATTAATGGAACGGCTAGTTTGCATCAGCATTGGCTTTTGAGAAATTTTACGGCCCAAAACAAAGTTTCTTGATATATCTAAATTTTACACAAATTTTTGGTAGTATCAAGTTTATACTAGAAAATATGGTAACTCCCTATATGTTTTCAAGAATGGTAAAATTAGCTTTGTTTTTTTGGTCAATGATGATTTATTCATGGTTGAGTAGATGTACTGCAATTCTTTTTTGGAAATCTCCAACTTTTCCCTTAAGAAATGGAATTACCTATTGTTGGTGATTAGGCAATAGTTCAATTTGATACATGTGCTCCTTTGGAACATTTGATCATTGGTTTAGCAGGTCAAGCAAGACTTTCTGCCGTAAATTACTCTAGCCATTTGCGATCACATTGATGATTGGTAATTCCAATAGCTAATCACTTCCTCAACAAGCATTCTCACACTTTTTTTTGAAGAGTGATTGCACTAGCTAGTTGAATTTTGCAATCTGTCAGAGAACAAGTCCACACCTACATTTTTCTACAGCCTAGTACTCTGTACTGGCTACTGAGACTGTTTTGTTTACAGTTTACACGATAGCACGATGATTTTATCGATGATAATAAACTTAGCCATTGCTGTTATTGCTCAGATTAGGAGAACCTGACAAGGCAATTCACCACTTCAAGCAATCAGCGAATGATTCGACAGGCTCCGACGTGTCGCGCGCGCAGTCGGTGAAGGGCCGCGTCGCCAAGTGCGGCGACGCGCGCAAGCTGAGGAACTGGATCACGGTGCTGCAGGAATCGCAGGCCGCCGTCGCCGACGGCGCCAACTGCGCGCCACAGGTGAGCGTCCCTCGCGCCACGTGAAAAAAACGTTACGCGACACGACCAGCATTCGATCAATGCAACGATCTGATGATACGTCTCTGTCACGATGAAAATTTTCTGGAAGGTCATGGCGTTGCAAGCCGAGGCCCTGGTGAAGCTGAGCCGGCACGACGAGGCCGACGCAGTGCTGGGCGGCGCGCCGCGGTTCGGCGTCGACGAGTCGACCAAGTTCTTCGGCACCGTCGCCCATGCCTACGTCCTCATGATCCGTGCCCAGGTCGACATGGCTGCAGGGAGGTTCGTTGTCAACGTTGTTGTTTTCTTTCTCTTCCTCGATCAAATGGAGATCAGCAGCGACGAGATGGCTGTATCTGATGCCGTCGTGTTCATGCTGGATGTGTGAAGGTTTGAGGACGCGGTGGCGACGGCGCAGACGGCGTGCCAGCTCGACCCGAGCAACCGGGAGATCGCGAACTTGCACCGGCGGGCCAAGGTGGTGGCGTCGGCGCGGCTGCGCGGGAACGACCTCTTCAAGGCGTCCAGGTTCGCCGAGGCGTGCGCCGCCTACGGCGAGGGCCTCGACAGGGAGACCGGCAATGCCGTGCTGCTCTGCAATCGCGCCGCGTGCCACGCAAGGCTCTCGCGGTACGAGAAGGCCGTCGAAGACTGCAACGGCGCGCTCGCCATGCGGCCGGCGTACAGCAAGGCGCGCCTCAGGAGGGCCGACTGCAACGTTAAGGTTCGCTGCCGCCGCCGTGCCGAAATTTTTATCGCCATACCTGACGTGAATGCGCGATCTCATTTTATTCAATGATTTTTTGGTTTTCTTTGTGATCAGATGGAGAGATGGGAAGCGTCGTTGCGAGATTACCAGGTGCTGATCCAAGAACTCCCGGAGAACGAGGACGTGAAGAAGGCGCTGTCCGAGGTCGAAGGCAAGCTCAGGAGCCAGAGGAATGGGGGCATTGCAAGCAGATCCTAATAGTGATGTACGCCATGTAACCACAGCTAGCCTTAACAATTCATGTTTACATTCATCGAATTACCGGCACAATAATTTTCCTACTTGGTTTCACCATAGTACTAAAGAAAAATATAAAGTATGTACTCTTTGCTAATATCTGTTCTAAAAAATGATAAATCAGTCGTGGAGAAAACCAGGTCCTTCTCAATCAAACAAAAATCAAGTAAAATGGACAGCAAAGACATATTTTCATGCTCTTGAATTCCCTTTTCTTTTTTTTAAAAAAAAACATCATCGGTATTTTTCTGGGAGACAATGTGTAGATTGCTTGCATACTGGAAAAAAACAAATCCAAAACTGCATAGCTGCATCGAAGTCCCTGATAGTACTTGTTGGACACTACTGTGTCGGCTCTAAAAATATTCAGTACTCTTTATCTACCTTAATTATAACTGTTTAGGTGTTAGGATAACAGTTGATCACCACGCGCAGATAAAAAAATAAAAAAGCTGTTTGAAAATTAGGAAGATTCTCGCCTGTGCTTCTCCTTTAGAACAAAGCATTGGCATGTTGATATCTATATAAGTTTATTCTTTTGTAGGTTTCTTTAATCTGTCGGCTACCCGAAATCAACTGCAGTATCTGAAGAGGACAAGACTTTGGACAAAACAATGCAGCATGCACCATTGCGCAGTTTGTTAGTGTCAAGTCAGTATGGATTTTTTTTTTGTGGGTGCACTACACACCAAATTACAAGAGAACTGAGTAATGAAACTGTACATAATACTTGCTCCACCGAGAAGTATAGCTAGTTAAATTATTTGAATGTGGGTTGGCAGTGACAGCAACCATGATCATTTCTGAAGATTTAAGTTTGTCTCACACAAAAAAACATACTGCGTTGTACCACAAAACTAATATCCATACCAAACAGAAAATGAGTGAGTATCCATTTGAGCATGGTAATGATTCCCTTTCGCTGAAACTATATCTGGAATCCGGATGCCTGTACAAAATATTGCAGGACATGTATTGCTAAATGCTGTGCCGTGTGACTGACTGTACTATTGATGGTGCGTATATTTAACTGAACTTCAGTATTGCACACCGTGGTACATGGTTTTCATTTGTCAGTTTGGTTGGCACAAAGGTCTGGATGTCTGAACATATGGTTGCCTGTAGTTTCTTCATTCTGAACCTATTGCGTGGCATTGAGAGTGGTTTGCATTTTTTGGCTTGTCTAGAATCTGTTAAAGCTGAACAAATAGGTAATGTCCAATAGTTAAGGCAGGTTAATGCTAGTTGCCGGTAAAGAGAAATGTGAGCTCCAAATATACACTTCCCACAAGCAGTTTTAGTTCATAAAAACTAGAGAGACTCTTTACTAAACAGGGATACTGAAGCATTATTATTCTATTGCAAGTTCTTTTTTTCTCAGGGTGATCTTTTTGGACTTTTGGTGTAAATCCTCAAAATTCAGCAATGCTTACATCTGTTGGTTATTCAGCCTTTCGTTGATTTTTCAGAAAACACAAGTAGCAAATTTGTCACTAAGTTTGGTCTTAATATAATTGTGAAGTATAAGATTTAGTTTGTAGATTGTAACAGGTGAGCTGGTTCTGTTATGCTTTGAAACTTAGAAAAAGCCTTTTTTTAAGCACTTCAGAAAATTTTGCACATCATACAGAGGCCAGAGGCTAATAAGTAGTGATTCAAAAGGAATAACGAAAAATTGGACTAAAAGATAAGAAATCGGAGTTGATACCAAAACCAGCTTTTGATCCACCTACTACTTCCCCTGTACATCTGTCAGATAACAATGACAAAAATTGCCTCTGGGCATACAACAAGGACACTTCTTGCAACAACATGGCCTTCTCTAACGTACTGTGAGTGATCCATTAAAAATGTGGCCAAATACAACATTAAGATCGTTCCTTTTATTCACAGCTAATATGAGCTGAGCAGAGGCAAACCAACCACTCCAGCAAATGATTATCAGTTTGCAAAAATAAAAACAAGATATTCTGAAAAGTTCATCATAGAGATGCCAATCTATCATACAAGGCTAAAGCACTAATGGTTGTATCTTAACTCCAATAGGAAATTAAAGTGAGCTACACAGCTCATCATATATATGTTACTCGTTACATTTCACAACAAAAGTAGTATTCACCGTGTACTAGCATCTAGTAAAGGGTTATTACAGCACTATTTACAGAGCAGAAATCCTTCTGCGGAGAGATCATTGTGGTGGCCTTGGCAGAACAAATGAACAATCTGCTGCGTGCTTATCGAACCCTTTACATGAGCTTTATATAAAGAAGAATATATAATTCTCCGAGGGGAAAAAAAAGGCAAGCATGTAGCAAAAAAGTAGAACAAAACACACATACATTGCTCACAGAACGATCCTTGCGGTGATCATCTCTTCCAGCTCCGGCAGCGCAAGACGGCGTCGTCGCCGCCGACGATCCACGTCTCCTTAGCGATGTCGACGGATACCTTGAAGAAGTCAGGGGCGTAGCTCATGAGCACAAGCCTCTCCTCCTTCTCCTCCTCTTCTTCCTCCTCCTTGGCGTTGTTAATCACTTCCTCCTCTGCATCTCCTCCTAACCTCCTCGGCAACCCCTTCGCCGGCGCCGACCGGCACCGCATCAGCATCAGGGCGTTCGCCGGAGGCGCCACGTCAGCTTCCTTGTCCTGCTCCTCCTCCTGCTGCTTCTGCGGCTCTTGCTCCCGCTTCCTGCTTGATACCTTCTTGCCTTCCTCGAGCACCATGAACCACTTGGCCAATGCAGCCCCGTGCTCTGTATCCTTGCCCGCCGCGAGCTCCTCCTCCTCCTCCTCGTCATCATCCTCCCCGGAGGTGTACTCCACCACGGCGCCGGGAAAGCTACCGAAGCAGCCGGCGACGTTGAGGCGGAAGGCGCCGTGCACGGCGTTCAAGAACGGCAGCGCGTCCTTCTTGATGCCGAGCGCCTGCAGCCACGTCGCCTTCTTGGCCACCTTCGCTCCCCCGGCACCGCCGCCGGCGCTGATCTTCGGCTTGGCCGCCGGCCGCCGTCCCTTGATCTGGCCCGCGCACGTCACCTTCGGCGACGACGGCTCGTCATCCACGGGGACGTCCGCCCCGCGGCGGCTCGGGTTCCTAGCACTGGCCGCCGCCTTGAAGAACGCGGTCGACGACGACGGCGGCGGCCCGGCCCTGCTCGTGCTGTGCCGGCGCTTGACCGGCTCCGACGCCGACGGCCGCGACGGGCTGCAGATCGCCTTGGGCGGCATCAGCGCCAGGTGCGCCCGCGACGGGAAGCAGACGAGCAGGTCGGTGGCGGCGCCATTGCTCCCTCTCCCTCCCTTCATCTTGTTCGATCGACTGATCGCTCGATCTGTCTCGGCGTTGCTCTTAAAAGCAGAGGGCCTTCCAGCTTTCAGTTGCCGCTGCCGCTTAAAAAAAAAAGGGACTATCTTAAAAAAATCTATTGTAAGTTTTTAGTTATAAAACTTTCAACTTAGGGTATAATTACACTATAACTTATTTACAGCTGTAGTATAACTAAGATGTAATTACATTA
Organism: Oryza punctata; assembly: GCA_000573905.2. NCBI lineage: Eukaryota > Viridiplantae > Streptophyta > Magnoliopsida > Poales > Poaceae > Oryza > Oryza punctata. The sequence continues at coordinate 38,049,057 of CM002489.2, read as the reverse complement.
TAATTCATATGTAACTGTAGTGTAATAATTACACTGTAACTCATATACGAGTGTAATGTAACTCATATGTAACTTATATAGTGCGATGGTAGCGCTCTTCCTCAACAAACTCAAGAGCATGAGGTTGAATTCTACCTGTTGCACTTACCAATTTATTTTTTTTCATACAAATCTTAAAGCAAATCTAACGGTCCAAAAATTGAAAGTTTTCTCCTAAAAATCCGTCGACAGTAATCTAGCAATTCCGTAAAAAAAAACTCGTGACGTCGAAGCAAGCGATCCATCATGCAAAAAGGCACATCATCTGCTTTGAGATTCGTGCGTTACCTCGTTAATGTGTACTACCTCGGTCCCAAGAGATGTACACCTTCCAGTTTATTTTGAGATGGAGTAATGGAATGTGACTATATAAATTTAATAGATTATTATTTAGTTTTATAGTAGGATGAATATATTCAGATTCGTACTATTGATAATTTGAATAAATTATGGTAAATTATAGGGGGATCTTGGGACTTGGGAGGCTAATTGAGGTAGTTGATCACGGGGATAGATGTCTTTATGTGGTGTCGTGGTCCTTGACCATTTTATTATGGGTGTAATAATCTACAGGGTGTTTATTATAATCCAGCATCCGCCACCTTTCTACCGATCCAATCAGGAGCACGAGGACAAGGGTATATATGTGTGTCGTGTACGTTGCACGGCACCAAATTTATTTGTGTCCGTCCACTGTCCACTGCAAGAGGAGCCCAGTTTTTGTACCACTGCCGCTACTAATCTTCCTCTGAACTGAAGAGCTCGGCGTAGCATGCAAGCAAGTACGGCCATACTCCCGAAGTACGCGGATAAACTTATTAATGCTGGCTGGACTTTATACAGTGATACAGATTATATGGTATTTTTTTAACGAACCGGCGAACCGCCAATTTCACCAAATAGAAATGAGAAAAAATTGTATAGTGTGAACGAAAACCGAAGAGAACTATTTGATAATACATCCGTTTTTAATAGATACCGTAGTTAACTTTTGAATACACGTTTAATTATTTACCTTATTAAAAATTTTAGGGTAAATTTTAACTATAGACACTTGATAACTCCAACATAACTATAAGTTTAGCATAAAATTTAACCACAAAGTTTATAACTCCAACATAATAATAGTGATACGGATTTAAACTCTAAGTTATGAGTTTCTTTATAATTTCAATATTAGATCTAGATACTTGACTTTAAATATGTAATTTACGATAATTTTAGTGTTAACTTTGTAGTTTTGTGATACAACGTATTAAATATGTGTTTTTATGATAGTTTGGTTAAAGTGCACGTAGTTTTATGAAATTTACTCAAAAATTTACGTAACTATCGTATATTTTGTTGTGAGTTATTTTATCATAAAAATACTTTAAGTATGATTTGTATCTTATGTATTTAAAAAAATAAAAAAAAGAATGATTAAATGTGTGTTCAAAAGTTAACGATGTTATTTATTAAAAAATCGAGGGAGTACTAGTAGTAATTTCACTGAACTGAGAGGTGATCTTGGCTAGATTTAATTTGGCAATAAAATCTATAACACGCCCGTGCATCATCTGCATCTGCCGTGGTGATGGATAATCTGGGATAAGAGCATGACCGAATCTTAATTCTGAATTGATACTACCTCCGTCTTTAAATATGATGATGTTTTTGATTTTCATTATCATCTTGTTAAATAAGTGCGCAAATAATATTTATTTTATTACAATTTATTTTATCATTAAAGGTACTTTAAAAATAACCTAGTAAAAGTCAATACTCCTACGTTTTTATATAAAAACAGAGGGAGTACTACTTTTGTCGTACCATTGCGATACAGGTATGGCACCTGGATCCTCTTGCTCTGAACTTTATTTTCGGCCGAATACTTGTATGTTTTAAGTGCAGTGAGCGTGCATGCACAGTTCGTCAGCTCGCATCTACAGCTGCGGCGAATGGCAATGTTGCAGGATATGCAGTATGGTGAACATATCTGCATTTCCACTACTACAACTCGTCCTGTGGTGCAATGAATTGTGTACAGCTCGCTCCATAACTTGATGAGAGGTCCAGTTCCTCGTGACTGTCACGGTCTCTACGAGCTAGAAGAGGTGGCTGCCGCGGTGTCGCCAAACCTAATAATTGTCAAGCGGCGACGCAGAATTTATTTAGAAGAGAGATTGATCATTGAAGCATCACAAGAACTGCCCATGAAACTTCAAAGCAAACTAAACGCTACTACATATATTAGTGGACTTACTTTTCAATCCGATGGGCACCGGTAGCATAGGTTACTAGGTTAGTTAATTATTTCTGTTGAGATAATAAAATTCACCTAATGATGGTTCTCTTGTACCATTAGCACTTTCGATCAATACTAATGAGGTCGCCGTGATTGTTTATCTGTGTGCCAATGATAAGCTGGGAGAGGTTGGTGTGCATGAATGAAGCCGGTGATGTGTAAAGATTGTAAAAGGGAGTTAGCTCAAATTTAAGAACATTTGGTGTAATCATGAAAGGGGAGATGCACTTGAGAGGGATGCAAGGTATGGGGGACGGCAATGGGTGTGGCTAGGCCCATGCTCCAACGGCCTGCGACAGTGGCAATCCATCGATTTATTGCGAAGTTGCTGCTTTGCTCGACACGCTAAGGGAGCCGTCCCTCGGCAGAATCCATATGCCCGGTCAGTTTCTGTAGAATTTGGGTTAATTTGATTCTTATCACTATAAATATACTGAATTAGTAAAATATTATTATTATTCGCGATATTGGTTAGGCGTCATTGGAATTTTTATAAATTAGTAATATGCATGTTAGATTAGCATCCTCTCCTTCATCAGTGGTCCGCGCTTCGTCAACCTCCTCGACTTCTCCAACTTCGGTGCCAAAACTAACTAGTAGCAGCAGAATCGTCACGCTGGGGAGAACGAGATGGAGTGGAGGCGACGCCGCGGCGATAGTGGTGAAGCGGCAGAGAAAGACCTAGCCGTGGTGCCTCGGGGTGGCCACCGGTGGTGCAGGAGCTCGACGAGGGTACTAATTGCAGGGAGCTCGACGAGGAAAACTTTGTACGTGGACTCCGCTCTGGTGGCTCGAGGAGGCTAACAACAACACAAAGAGGGGCAAACGCTAGCGGGCGAGATGAGAAGAGTTAGCTCAGCACTGCAGCCTCCAACGGCAGCAGGCGGTTAGCGTGGAGGGGTGGCAAGGGTAGTCAGGGCGGTAGGGCTAGCACTCCAGTAGCGGCGTGTGGCTCAGCCTCCTCCCTCATCGGCTCCCTTCACTGCTCTTGGAGCAAATCTAGGAACTCATCATCGACTGGCCACCTATGGACCTCGTCTTCATCGCCGCCGGTGGGTTGCCTCACTTAGAACCATCGCCACGGGAGAAAAAAAAGGATAGAATGAAGAAGGTGGAAGGAAAATGTGATGGAGATGGTATGGTTCCAATTTCACAAAAATTTAATGCAACCCAATTGATATCACGAAGAGTAATGATATTTTTTTTAATTTCATATATTTCTAATAACACGGATCAAATGAACCCATAGAATTTAGAGCTAGGTTATGAGATTGATTAGTCATAGGATTTTGAACTAAAAATGAATTTTGAAAAACAAACTCTCCCAGGGTACTAGTTATCTGAGCATCTGGAAGTTGAATACTTCTATGTGTCTAATTGATAGGCTGGGGCCCACTCGAGTGTCGAACTAAAATTTTGGCCCAAACAGAACGGTGGGCCGATAAATTGGACCTCACAAACGAGGCTAACTAACTGGGCGCGCGCTTGCCTGCCACAGCCCACAGGGCCTCAGGAGAGGCTCATTACTGGCCCATGCCATGAGCTGATGGGCCAGCCTGCTGATGATACCCAGCAAGTCGTCGATCCATTGCTAATGATATCCCCAAGTTTCTTATGACTTTAGGCGCAAAATCCGAAAATGCTAGCTCATATTATTGTACGATGTATCTCCGGATTGTTGTCGTGTTTTATGGCGCATTAATTAGTTAGTTTTCCATTGTTGTCATTGAGCTGGATTTATATCACTTTACGTTGCTACCTTAGGCGATTTTTCCTCAATTTTGTGACAACCAAACTGTTCTGTATGACGAGGAGGCACGACGATGCGTAACTCATCCATCGTACATGATAACGCTGATTACCATCTTTCCAAATCAAAACATGACACGATCTACATTCTACAGATGCCACTCGCCACAGATCACACGGCTCCCGGTTATTCGACTAGTAGCACATCCCCGTGGCACACGCGAGGAGAGGGTACAGTCGTACACAGCTTATTGCTACTGCTCGCCACGGTGTGGCCGCGTCACTCACTCACTGACTCACGCCGCGGCGGCGCCCGCGCCGGCGGCGGAGCATTTGTCGCGGATGGCCTCGAGCTTGTAGGGCGCGGCGTCGGTGGCCAGCCACTGCTCGACGGTGAACAGCTGCTGCGCGCACCCCTTGTGCGGGCCCGTGACGGTGACCTCGACGTAGTTGCAGTACCATCCATGGTGCGGGCCGGTGCCGTCGGACGCCACACGCATCCAGCACGGCGCCGCGGCCATGCACGGGCCACGGCCGCTGAAGATGTCGAGGTTGCCGCGCTCGAAGTAGGAGTGGCCCTCCCCCATCAGGCCGCCCCACGACGGCAGGTCCGTGATCCCCACCCCGTTGCCGTCCGCGCCGGCCAGCTCTAGCGTGATGTTCGCGTCCGTCCCGGCCTTCCAGATCGACCCCGTCCGGATGTACACCGTGTACACGCACTCCATCTTGTCTCCGCCGGCCACGCCGCCGCCGCTGGCGTCGGCTCCTCTCACCAGCTGCAAAGCCGCAAAGAGAAATTAAACGATCGATGACGAGGTGTCAGATATCCGAAACCGGCCGACGTACCTTGATGCGAGTCGGGAGGAGGTCGCGGCCATGCGCTAACACGGTGGCGGACGACGCGACGGCGAGGAGGAAGAGGAGGGAGGAGGCGAGGTTAGCCATGGATCCGATCCGAATCGGATCGAGGGAGCTAGTGGCGATGTGTTGTTTGGGTGTGTGTGGGTGAGCTGCGGAGATCGGGGGAATGGATCAGTATAAAAATGGAAGCAGTTGATGAGTCGTGGCGGTGGGGGCCTCGCTGTCACAGTGTTGATGGCTTGATGCTGATCTGATGCGGAAAATTTCTTCGGCCGCATTCGTCTCGATCGGACATGAACGTGCATTATTCAAACGAGAAAATCATGCTGGATAGGACCCATGGACCATGCCATGGCTATTCCACCTGCTTCGCTGAGTTCGCTCGTACATCTAGCGGCAACTGTTTGTCTTTCTCCCAGAAGTTTCCCTCTATTAACTCTGTTTTTAGTTTTACAGCACAACTGCAAAATGAACCGGTAGAGGCTCCAGGATATGGCAGTGAAAAACAAGTTGGATGACCCGGATAACGTTACTGGCAATCAGGCACGAAACGGAAGCAGTTACTGCGGCTGGGCTGTAGCATCTTGAACAATACTTCTATTGCTGATCCAGTTGTTGCGGACTTGCCATGCAGCGGCTGCAATGCTGCCGAACACAGCCAAAAGTCACAGACAAAGTAGAGTACGAATAATAATGGTCGACGTGCACCGTGGCACGTGGATCTGCTTACTGCTTGGTACGGTCGTGTCTACAACCTTGGACTGATTGCACGTTGGCCATGTTACACCACATGACCATCCCTGCTTAGTAGTAGTAGTAAAATTTAAAACTGTCCGTAAGTACAATGGTACGAGCCTTGGACGATCAGACATCACCAAGGAGACGAAATACAAGCGCCAACCAACCCATTTCCTTCCTCGCGTCGAAGAATTCGATGCCGCATCAGTCCTACAGCATTAGGCACCCATGACCAAACATTTGGATTGCCACTTCCAGTCTTGTCTGAGGAACAATTTGCAAGAGGAAAAATAAATGATCATACATTTCGCTCAACTTTGGCTTCGACAGAATTTTGCAAGGAAACATTTCACAGCTTATCGAACAAATCCATGCATGGTGGGTAACTGAAAATACAGCAAACACAATCTGGAACCGACTATGACTCTAGGAGGCAGTTCTACGGGATTTTGATGAAGACAGGATTACGTAAGTTCTCTCAGTGTACATAACACATGACACCTAGTATAGGAGGGGGCACTAGTTAGTAATCAGTCAAATTGTTGCCGCAGGGCCATCTCAGTTTCACTCTTCCATGAAGCGTGTGATGATTGCCCCCTCATCCTTTTGATCTTCTCCTTGTCTTTGACGGTAGATCCCTTCTTCTTTTCTGGTTCTTTTGCCTGCTCTGGTCTATCGTTGCAAACAGGACACACCATACCTCGCGCATGTGAATAGGTCTTTGGTATACCACATTGGAGGCACATTCTAGAAATTGAAAAGAAACGCAGTTTTAAGAGCAGAAAAATAGATAACCAGGGATATAACCAATCCAGCTATGTTTTTCATGTTAACCTGTTGTAGTACCGATAAAAATAACCAACCTTAGAAGATCGGCAGCATCTTCTGGACCAGGATTTGCAGCACCTATTATTCTCTTTCCTTCAGCAGAACCTGGAGGGTTGGCGCCATTTGTGCCGCTGCTAACCCGTTCACGAATTGCAACCAATTGAGGTTTTGCGACCACAACAGCACCTGGAGAAGGTTTTAAGTCAGATCACTCTCAGATCTAATTGGAAACAGTGCAAGTGCTATCGCACAAACTTGAACAATACAACTAAGCAGATACAAGCACATATAGTGATCAGATCTGATTTACCATGTATCTTGCGCCCAAGCATATCAACAATCTCTAAAATTTGGTAACTATACCAAATTACCAATCCAATTCAAAATAGTTATCTACCAATCCAATTCAAAATAGTTATCAGGTGATGGGCATTTTCTGGATATGCTGCACTTTGACAGTACATTCAGGAAAAATGTAAAGTATTTAGGCAAATTTAAATTCTCGCAAGTACTTTTCAAAAGAAAAAAAACTATCAATCACTGAAAGCATAACATAGATGAATTTATCCCCTCGTTTTGTTAAGCGAAAAGATCCAATTTGAACTGTCCTACATGTAGCAGGAGTGCAAGATATAACACTGTCATCAACCTTATCCTACTAACCGTACCAATTGGAGCTACCATGTCAAAGAAAGCCTCGCTAAAAAATGCTCCCTTCTTTTGCACTGCATCCCTCAATTGGTCCTTGGCATGCATCCCGATAGCACCAAGATCTTGATTCCATGTGAGCGCATTCCCTAATATCTGTATAGGCATCTAACACAAAAGACTAGCTACACCTCCATCAATGCACTGAGCAGCATGAGCAACCCAAGGGCCAAGGCCCTCCAACACCACTACAGGTTACCCATTTTTGGACCAAAATCTCAACCAGCGCACTGACTCTAGAACTTATATCCAACACAGACAAACAGTAATCAAAATATCTATACATCAAAGGAAGATCACCAAACCAAGAGTATGTGATATCATTCAATCCACAAAGCGTAATCTGCTTCCTGATTTCTGAGAACGTCATATTTGAACCTACGTTGATAATTGCTTTGCCAAAAGGGACGAAATAGAGGGCTCATTCTAGTACTAGGTGTCAAATCAAGTCTAACAAACACTACTCATTAATAAATTTCTGAGAGAACATCAATCCTCGCTTCAATTAGTTGAGAAGGCTCACCAGGAGGCGGCTGCTTGATATCACTCCCCCTCCCGGCCTTGCCGCGGCGGTCGAGCACACCGAGCGCCTCCACGGCCTCCTCGGGCCCGGCGACTCTATTGTTCAGGAACTCCGGTGGTCCCGATATCTCCGCGAAGGCATCCAGTGCGGAGGGCAGCAATGAGTCGTCCCCGCCGCCGCCAGCATCCCCGCGGCTAGGGTTTGGGCGGGGGCGGGGCTTCGCGGCTGGCCTCGGGGCAGCGGAAGCCTCCTCGCCGTCTGATCCGGCGTCCTCAGCGGAGGAGTCGCCGGAGTCGCTCAGCTCGCCGGCGCCGGCGCCGGCGGCCGGGTCGTCTTCCTCGGCGGAGGAGTAGCCTTGCAGAAGCGACAAACTCATCTCCGTGTCCGTCTCGAGCCACATGCCGTTCGTGGGTTGGGTTTTGCTAGTGGCCTTGTGGGATCGCCTTTGCTACAATTTGGGCCCAAAGCTAGAAGTAAAATCACATACGATTCTTCAACAATTTGAGCCTAAAGCTGCATATCACATATGGGCCAAATTCTTTGCAATTGGCTTGGCTGCTAATCTAATCCCAAAACAACTTTTTTTTTCTCTCTAAAAGGACTAATTCATGCTCAACCAAACATGCCTTATCCAACAGCTACAATATGCTCCAACTTTATTTTTAAAGAAAATGCTCCTACCAAAATGAGAAGGCATTCCAAGTCCACTCCAACCACGTTCTTTAACTTACTGCTTACCTGTAAAAACCACACGTGCCACAATTGATACATGTGCGTGTAGCTGCACGCCAACCTGACAACCTTGACGATGACTATTACACTAGTTAAGTCGTACTAATAAAATTCCTTATACCAGCCACTGGTAATTATTAGTAGTACACACTTTTCTCTATAGTGATTCGGTTGGCCAGTGGACCTGCAAAAAACTTTCACGACCGGGTCACTGATGGTTGGACGACTGAGATATTTCACAGGCGGCGCCAGGTCGGACAGTTGACTCCCCGCCGAGAAGGACAAGAGTTGATGTCAAGTACAGTCAGCAACACGGTGATGTTCTTGGCGATCTTATTCTTTAGTGGCGTCATTATCGATCATATCGTGGTCATTGGCCCATTACACTGCTTTTTTTTCACTTCTCAACTTCTTTATGTGTGCAGTATAGTACTATACATATAAGTACAGTATCTTATGATATATTCTGTTTTCTGATGTCACATTCATCGTTGATGCTCCAGGACCAGAAATTAAAAGGACCTGCAAATGAATAATGTATGTGAAGTGAAGATGCAACAACCGTCACTCTGAGAGACTGAAAGTGCGACTCTCAACTGAAGCGACGGTTTAACAACTCCGGAAGAGGCCGTGTTCGATAGATCGTTGTTTGATCAAGAAAATTAAGTTTCATTAGTTTAGTTTCAGCTAGCTGGTCGTGAGTGCCAATCAGAACTTAACTAGCATTTTTTTAGGAAAAAAGAAACATAAGAAGATGAGAGTTTACAGAGTTGTTTCGCAGCGTGTGCAGTCAGCTGGATACTCCAGATCGATGCAATCCTATTTGGTTGCTGCTCGATTGGACATTTTGGCAGTTTAATAATTAGTTATATATAGAGAGAATAGATTTGAGTTTGACATCAAGTACTTCATGCTCTTCATGTCTTATCACTAGTTTAAGAAGGAAAATAAACGTCAGTGTAAAGCTAGTTAATTACTACTAGCTAGTTGTCATTTCCTTGATCTGCAGTTGTAAGCATGCTTGATGACTAGTACAACTGTATTAGATTAGCAGTTTAGTACATCCATTTGTTCCTATTGCTGGCTAGTCAACCAATGAAGGCCTTAATATGATAATTAACGAACATGTTATAACGAACCAACTCTCTTATGGCCCATACGTTCGGCATGGTCAGACAATTGATATATGTATGTAACTACATGCGTGCAAAAACAATACCTGTTGAACCACCACCACATGATATTCATTAATGGGAAAAGGTGGACACGACTGTGTACACGAGATCCGATTCATATTTCCTGACTAATAGGACGCCAACAACTAGGGATGGCAGTGGCACGATTCGATATATATAGTTTAATTAGGGCACGTACAACGCCCGTCGACTCGTCGTCTACGTGTTGGCATATTTTCAAAAAATCCCCTACGAGCGCAGACAGACGGCCGCGCCGTCTCTTCGCGAGAGGACGACGGGGGCGCCGCCGGCACCGTTGTACGTCGCGCCTCGTCTATCTGCAGCGGTGGCGGGATTTGCCGTGGCCAGCCATCCGCGCGGGAGGGGAGAGCCCAAAATCTTCCGGTTCGCGCCATTTTCCCCCTCATATACTTGAATCCCTAGCTTCCAATCCATACCTAACCCTACATCCATCTGCAGCAATGCGGTGTGACCAGAGAGAGGCGGCGGTGGCGCGAGATTTGCTCCAGGCAGCTGCGACGCGGGAGAGAAAGGTCGCAGCGGCGTGGGAACGGAAGGCGGCGGGGGGGGGGGGGGGGGGGGGCAAAGGGGACGGAGGCGACGGGGGCAAAGGGGATGGCAGCGGCGGGGGCAAAGGGAATGGCGGCGTCGCCCCCACCTTCAGAAGGTACTGCCGGCGCGTTCCAATCCCCTGCGTCCTTCACCGGCACCTCTACCTTTTGTTCCCAGTTTTCTTCAGCGATTGGCGTTGGTGATAGTATGAATGGAGCTTTCTGAACCCAAAGCTTTGGTGGTAGTCCGAATAGTCATCCATCGATGCGTCATCAAGCTTTTGATCCATCAACATGGTAGCAAATTAGTCTCAATTTCTCTCATTTTCCTCTGATTAGAGCACAAGTAGTAGTTGCGACAGATAGTAGTTGTGATTTTTGCTTAGTCTCGATTTGTATCAGTACACTAGATGAAGGTTTCTTTGTAAAAGACATATGATTGCCCCTTGTTGTGTATATCCTTTTGATGATGAAATAATACTGTGAATATTCTTGTTTGATTAACACTGATTACTGAATTTTCCATGTGCCTGCTTGAGGTTCTCATGTAACCATTCTGTTTACTGAACATATAGCATTGGAATTATAATTGATTGATGCAGGGACAATGATCCAAGACCACCTGGTGGATTTACAAATTTAATCAACAACCGGCCTCAAGTGTCTCAAAATCATCACTTAGTTCGGGGGCCTTCTCATTTCGTACCATTCAAGCCACTGCGACCTTTTGACACTTCACCATCACAGGAAGAAACAACAACCCCTCACTCATCACCGATTAATGTCGACAGTGGGGATGAAGCTGTTAGGACCGAGAAACGCATCTTGTGGACACAAGAAGAAGATGTTAGGCTGGTGAGTGCTTAATTCAGTTTTTTATTCAGTTATCATTGTATTTCGGCCGCAGCAATTTAATACTTCCTATAAAATTTTAGATGAGCTCTTGGTTGCTTAATTCAACGGACTCATCTCAAGGAGCAGATAGGAAGAATGAGCACTACTGGGTTGATGTTATTGAGACATACAACCAGACTACTCTAGGCAATAGGAAAAGAAATCTTAAGCAAGCGAAGGACAGGTGGCACAAGATTAATAGATGGACCAACCTTTTCAACGATGCTTGGATTAAGGCTCAAAGAGTTTTCAGTAGTGGATACAATGAGCAAATGTGGATTGAGAAGGCTCATGTCTTCTACATAGAAGACAACAAGCAGCTCAAACTCACCCATTTTGTGTTGATGGATGTGTGGAAAATTGTAAGAAATGAAGCAAAGTGGATAACATACAACAATGGCTTGAAACAAGCACGCAAAAGGAAGAGTTCAGATAAGGAGAATGAAGAAGAGGACATGGACTGCAATGCAGACCAGGAGGATGTAGAAGAAAACCCAAGGCCAATGGGGCAAAACAAAGCTAAGAAGGCAGCACCTCAAAAGAAAGGTACAAATGCCAACGGGAAGATCATTGAAAGTATAGACCTTGAGGAGATGAATACATTTGGTAAAATTCAGGCTGATGAACATGCGAACCGGCTGAAGGTCTTGGAAGTACAACAAAAGCTATCATCTGAAAAGATTGAACAAGCAAAGCTTGCCCACCTAGCAGCAAAGGAGCAAAAGGAGGCAGCAGAGGCGCAAAGGGAGGCAAGAAAATTAGAAGTTGAAGCTAAGATGTTTGAGACTTATAACCGCCTTCTTGCTGTTGACGTAGCATTGATGTCCGATGAAGAAAAGTTGGATCATGCCAATACAATGAAGTGTTTGAAAAAGAAAATATTTTCTGATTACAACTAAGGTCAGTGTCATGGTGGATGATGAAGCTACAACTAGTTATAGTTCATTGTATCAGTTATACTTCCTTGTATCAGTTCAAGTTTTTTGTTTAAGTTTATTCTCTGAAAACTTGGTGAATTGGTGAAACTGCAACTAGATAACTTGGTGAAGTGATTTCACACTCACCAGTATTAATGCATTTGTGAGTGCTCATGGTAGTGCCTGCATGGATGCATCTGAGTGCCTCTTTTGTTGCATGCCTTCCATGGTGTGAATGCATGTGTGAATGCCTGTGTGTATGACTGTTAGTTTCTCTGCGACTATCAGAGGCCATGTGTGGCACTGTATGTATAAATATAACTGGATGATGAGGCACCAGAGAGCCTGTTCCATATGGCGTTGGATGATGATGCTGTTCCTGGGCATGAACATCATGTCGATCCTATTCCTGGAGATGGGCATGAACAGGAACCGCAGGCTGTTCCTGAAGATGGGCAACCAGATCATGTCGATTCTATTCCACGAGATGGGCATGAACAGGTACAACCTGTTTCTATTATTCCTTCCTGTTTTAGTCCCTTTTATTCTATGTTAGTAAATTGTACTTTCATGGTTCAGGAAGAGGATACTGAAGAACCATATACTGAAGCTTTAGAGATCGATCCAGCAGATGTATATACGCTTGATGATTCCCTGGTAGAGTTTGAAAAATTGGATTCATTTCGAAGGAGAATTGGTGACAAATTGAAGGCCAAAGTTGAAGCTGCATCTTCTGAACCACCAAGTCGTCGCCAACGTCAAAGTGGACCTCGGAGGTACATACCTAGAGATCGAGAAGCTGGTCATGATGATCTTTTTGCTAACTACTTCTCTGCCAATCCTATATACACCGATGAGATGTTCCGTAGAAGGTTTCGAATGAACAGACCATTGTTCCTTCGAATTATTGAAGCTCTCAGTGATTGGGATCCTTTCTTTCCCAAAGAGTGGATGCAACCGGAAGAGATGGCCACTCGCCTCTTCAAAAGTGCACTGCTGCCATTCGAATGCTAGCATATGGTACACCAGCTGACCAACTTGATGAGGTTTTAAAGATTGCTTCTAGCACATCTTTGGAGTGCTTGGGGAAATTTGCGGAAGGGGTGATTGAATGTTTTGGTCCGGAGTATCTGTGCCCTCCTAGAGCTGACGAACTAGAGAAAATCTTGCAAGAAAATGAGTCTCGTGGCTTCCCGGGACAGGTTGGAAGTATTGACTGTATGCATTGGCCGTGGAAGAATTGCCCTAAAGGTTGGGCTGGTATGTTTACTAGTGGTAACAAAAAAGTTCCTACTATGATCCTTGAAGCGGTAGCATCACGTGACCTTCGCATATGGCATGCGTTTTTTGGTACTGCTGGGGCCTATAATGATATAAATGTGTTGAATAAATCTCCACTATTCATTGATGCGATAAAAGGAGAAGCTCCAAGAGTTCAATTTGTTGTAAATGGGAACCAATACGACACAGGGTACTATCTTGCTGACGGAATATATCCCGAGTGGGCAGCCTTTGTGAAGACAATCTCAAAGCCACAAACGGAGAAACACAAATTATATGCGCAACGTCAAGAAGGGGCAAGGAAGGATGTTGAGTGTGCATTTGGTGTGTTGCAATCCAGATTTGATATTGTACGTCGTCCAGCACGAATGTGGAAGCGGGATGATGTTGTTAACATAATGCAAGCTTGCGTCATCCTCCACAACATGATAGTTGAAGATGAAAAAGACTTGGTTAAAATTCCATTGGATTTAAATGAGAACCCGAGTGCAACTATTGTCCTACCACCGGAAGTGAGTACAAATAGTAATCCTAATCCATACTTCGCAGAGGTACTTACTAGAAACTCGGCTATACGTGCTCCTTCTACACATAAGGAACTCAAGAAGGATTTAGTTGAGCACATATGGCAGCGTTATGGGCCTAAAGAAAGTTAAATCTACATTGTAATGATATTGCAAGTTTACTATACATATCATGTACTCGGAGTGCCTATCGATATAAATATATATTACACTAATGGTTTTAAAAGTATTTTATATGAATTAATTCAATATCATGTATTATATCTCAATTGAGCATCAAAATGACTACAAAGATCAAATGTGCACATGATCACCATGATTTATGTGTCAAAGGATGAATTAAATGTCTTGCAGACAGACAAATAGACAAGTCATTGTATGTCACGCCCTGAAGTTCTTCTCCCAAGCCTAATACATATAATAAAAGGTCCCCGAGAAAATATCTGTAAAATGGCAGGAGAGAAACCCTAATTTAACAAGTGTAATTAATAACCGAAATGCGCATGTGGATTTTTTTCTTGGATTCTACATCTCAAAATATGCTAACAGGATTTTTAGTGGAATTTTCAGAGCTCTATAAACAACTCTAACCAATTAAAATGGAGCACAAGTAATTATTTTAATCCCTGGAAAATCCCCTCTCCTTTTTCCTTTTCTTTTCCTCCTTTTTCCCCTATTGGGCCGCCAGCCCATCTCCTCTTCCTTCTCCTTCCCCTTGCTGGGCCGCCAGCCCACCTCCTTCTCCCCTCCTCCCGCGCACTTGCTGGGCCGGCCGAAGGCCACGGCCCAGCCCACGCCGCGCCCACGCCCCTCCTCCCCGGGGTCACCGACAGGTGGGGCCCACCTGTCGGGCCCTTCCCTAACCTCCGGCCGGAGGAGCCGCCGGCCCCCAACCACCTCCCCGCCTCTCCCGCTCCTCCCGGGCCACGCCGCCCACGCCACCGTCGCCCGCGCGTGTGCCGCCTTCCCCGCACCCACTTTTCCCCCCTCTTCCGCCCACGCCCGCGCCGAAACGGCCGGGATTCAATTTTTGAATCCCGCCGGCCACACCCTCTCTCCACCTCCCCACTACTCCGGCGAAATCGGCCCACTCCCGACCTCCCCGAGCTCCCTCTCCCCCTATTTAAGCAATGCCGCCCCTCCCTCTCCCTTTTTCCCCGTTTTGCCAAGCTCTCCCGCGCCTCTACCGCCCTAGCGCCGTGCATCCGCCGCCGCCTTAGCCATCTCCGGCCGCCGCTCCCCACCGCTAGAGCCTCCGCCATTGCCGCGCCATCGCCGCCGTCGGGTTCGCAACCCCGAGGGCCACGCCGTCCACCCCTTCTCCGGCGACATCCGTCGCCGGAACCCCTCCCGCGTCGCCAACCGCCACTCCGCCCCTCGTCGCTGTCGGTGAGGTCCTCCTCTCCTTCCTCCCTCTCATCCGTGCCACCGTGCCGGCCGCTTGCCGTGCCGCCGCGAGCGCGCTCGGCCGTGCCGCCACACGCCGCCCGGCTGCCCGCGCCGATCCGCCGCCGCCGTGCCGGCCGCTTGCCGCGCCTCCTCGTCGCGCCGCGCGTGCGCCTCCTCCTCTCGGTTGCCGGCCGCTGCCGCGTGCCGGTGTCGCCGCCGCCGCGTGCCGGTGTCGCCGCCGCCGCGCGCCATGGCCGCCGGGCCGGCTTGAGCCGTGCCCATGCGCGCCGGCCGTGTGCCGCCCCCCTCCCCCCCCCCCCCCGCCGTAGTCATCCATCCCGCCGCCCGCGTGGCTGCCACGTGGCCGCCACGTGCGTGCCGCGTCGGCGCCACGTGCGCGCCGCGTCACCGCCGTTCCTGGCCGTGGACCCGGTCCATCATGGACCGGTGTCCCGCGCCACTTACATGTGGGACCCGCCTGTCGGCGCCGCCCTTCTCTCTCCCGGGATTAAATAATTGCGCAATAATTAGATTAAGGATTTTCTGTTTATAGTAAAAACACATTAAAACTTCTAAAATTCATAACTAATTCATCCGGACTCCGTTTGGGTCCATTCAAATTGCAGTAAATTCATAAAAATGCCTAGAATCCATTAAAAATACTTTTGTTCTCTGTTTCAGTAGACTTATAGCCTGTTTGCTTGTGTGCCTTGTTTGTCGTGTAGAAACCGGAAGTTCGGACGAACCCGTTTACTTCGAGGTAGTCGCCGAGGTCGATCCAGCGCCCGAGCAAGGCAAGTCATGCTTCATCATTGATCATATTGTACCAATTTATGCAATGATATACTTTCCTTTAAATATTGCATTATTTTACAATGTCATCTATATGGGTATTACTGTCCTATTGTACTCAATTCCATATATTGTTTACCTTGTACCCTGGATAGCTCGGGTATTTAAATGTGTAGTTCTTGGTTAGGGAATGCTTAGCCCGCTTAGTTCAATTAGCTCACTAAAGGGGATTCATTTAATAACTTGAGTATAGTCTCTATATGTGACAAGTTGGTAGGAATGACACCATGGTAGAATGATGAACTTAAAACGTGCTAAATGGTGGGCTGTGGGTGCATGGTTTTGTTAGACGTGCCCATGGCAGTTAAGGACCGGTTCGCGGGAACCCCTGGAAGAACTTACCGTACTTACCACAAGCCAGCGTGGGCAACGGCTGGGCTTGTAGTGTAGCTTTTCTCTAGCCGACGCTCCCAGGCAAGGGTGAGCGTGATGGAGCGGGGCGGGCCCTGCGACGGCCTCTGTCGCTTCCGGATTCACCTAGGCACGAGAGGGGACTGCCTGTCGCCCGCTGGGGACAGGGGTGAAACCTGAGGTGTGGTGTGATTGGCTAGAGAGGGTTATGCGAAGGGTCCTGTCACAGTCCCTTTCCGGGGTACCATGGTGGTATACCGGCACGCGGTAACGTGTCGTGGGGCTGTGTCTTGTGGGTACAGTTGTACACCTCTTATCAGAGTAAAACTATTCGAATAGCCGTGCCCACGGTTATGGGCGGTCAACCAGATTCACCGTGATTAGCCATAACCCTAATAACTTGACTTAATGTAACTGGGTTAGTTCAGGTGATTTGGTTCGGGCCTGTCGCAACATGGTGTGGCGTTGGACAGTGATGGTTTAATTATGCTTAATTAATTCAACCGTTTTACCGCTTTCAACTACTGTTTTTAACTGCCAGCTTTATGCAAATGAACCCTAGCCTTTCTTTGACAATCCTTGCACCATACCCTCTTTTCCGGTATGACTTGTTGAGTACAGTGGGTAGTACTCAGTCTTGCTCTCTATCCCCCACACCAGAGTTGGAGTACGCTTCTGATGGTGGTTTTTCCGAGTGATCGTCGTCCTATCGTCGGGGATGCCTGTGGAGTGGTTTCACCGCGCTGCAAGCGTCAAGGCTAGAATAAGCTAGTTTACTTTATTTCCGCTGCATTTATGTAAGACAATTGAATGTTTTGTAAGACGTGGATCTGCATGTCAACTTTGTCGTTTGTGTACCCTGGCTGGTCCTGGACAGGGGTTTAATGCACACTATGTTTGGAAATTCGGCTTAGCGAATTTCTGGGCGTGACATTGTACAAGCTGTCTATTTAGCTGTCTGTGTGTGTCAAATAGACAGCAACCGTCTACACTGTTGTACTTGCCCTTAGGACTCGGGTGTAAACATATAGCGTACACGATCCATACGCGCGCTAGCTTGCGATCTTATTATAGATAACACACCCATCCAAGCATCTCCATGCATGCATTTTGAGGTAGTAAAACGCATATTACATTTTGTAGTACATGCCTCTTTAAGTCACCCTTAGAATCAAGTACGGTACTGTATCAGTTAATATATAAGTAGTAGATGGCTAAACATTTGGAAGTACATGGCACACCACGTATTGAAAACCAACACGTACACGCACGCGCATGCACGTTGTTCGATCGATCCCCCACGCTAAACTTATCCACGCGCGGTTAAACAAACACCCGCACGGGTACGGTCACACACGCCCATCGATCTCACGCGCGCTGGCCCGGTACGGTGCGAGCGAGCCTGCGAGGCAGATCGATCGATCGGCCGTGCACGCGCGCATGCCGCCGCCACCTGTAGCGACCGCCCCGGGTCAGTAACAAACAAACACCCAACTCCTACACGGAAACCGCGGCCTCTCGTGCCGGCGCCCCAAAACCGCCCAACCCGCACCCGCCGCCCGCGCGCGCAATGGCTAAGCTAGCTAGCTCGTCGTTCGTCTCCGCGCGCGCGTCCACCCGCAGCCGGCACGGGCGAGGCGGCGACACGCGTACACGTACCCGACGCGCGACTCGACCGGCCGGCCGCGCGCGGGGTCGCGGTCGCGAAGGGGATAGCGTGACCTGACCGATCACGGATGGACGGATCCGCGGAAAAAGCCCCGCCTAAGGCGCGCCGTGGGCAAGCCCGCAGCCACAGGAGGAGATCGAGCGACGAGGGCGCGACACATCTGACGCCGGCGGGACGAGGCCCCCCCGGGTCTACTGGTCGCTAAAGCTGGATGCGTGCGCCCCGGGCCGGCACGCCAAAGCCGAACAGTTGTCGTCAACACGTCAAATCCCAATCGCTAGCTGCACGAATTGGTAAGTATAATTCCACTTCCACCGTCCTGCCGCAGGGTAGTATATATAGGTAGCTAGATAGAGTACATATATAATTTGTACATGGAAGATTTGATCTATGCGACGGTAGCTGCTACAGGCTGCCTACGGATCAGGCAGGAATAAGATACAGTAGGGATGAGTTTTTGTGATCGATCGATCGACCATCTTTAGTCCTGGGGCAATGCTTTTGGAGCAAGCTAGTAGTAGTAAACTGGGCGTGCATGCAGGAGGCCCATGCGCATGGGTATGGGCAGATAAAAAGATCTGGAATATTGGCATGCAGTTGCAGGCATGAAGGGCATTTTGACAGTTGTTCCTCTCCTAACACCTGGCTAGCTAGATTAGGTCCATGATTGGGCAGGCATTAGATTCTCGGGAGTTGTGCTGGCTGGCTGCCCTGCATTGTTTGGTCGCACTTTGCATGGGTTCGTGTTGAAGGCGGCACTAGCAGGAGTGGCTCCTCTCTCAGGATGTGACTCGATCGGAGACAGACCCAAGCTCAACTGATGAAAACCCAATTACTTACCCAACCCAACCACCACCAGGCACCAATAATGAGGGTCATCTAGGGTTAGTTATTTTATACGGTGGCTTAGGCACCAATCATGAGCTAAAACACAGTGGACTCAACACCTTTCCACATAGGAAAGGGGGGCACTTGTCAAATGTCAAAGCCTTTTCTGGACACTTGCCTGTGTACCAATACCTCTCTACCCCTGCACTGCACTGCAGGTGGTGCTGCAGAATAAAAAGCACCATGGCTTTAGTGGATTCCAACTCCCTTCTCAACCATCAGATTCCTTTACACATAATTTGTGCCTCGATCACCAGTCTTTTGATCTACCTAAAAAAAGCATTAGCAGCAGCAGCAGTAGTATCTCTCAAACAAAAATGCCCCTTTCTCTCTCACTCACTTCACCTGCTGTGTGTCTGATCCTTCTAACCTTTTCTTCGCTAACAGAACTAATGTTAAGCCTCTGGAAATGGGAAGCACTCAACTGCTAATCTCCTACCAGTAACAAACTCGATAATAGTAGCTCTAGTACATGTAACAGGAGTGTGCCACATTGAGGCATGTAAAAATTATATATATAGCTTCTTGTGAAGAGTTCTAGATTGTTTAGGTGAATAGTGGATACCGGATAGATCTCTCCACCTGGGAGCCATGTGGGGCTTGTGGGGGTCTGGCTCGCCATTGTCACTTGATTCAAGGGCAGCCAGCTTTCTACGAGGCCTTTGGCGTAAAATATCCACGCAAAGCAGCTTGGATCTGTATAAACAAGGATTGTTTCGCTGCACCCTATAATGGTTGCATCGCCTATTTTAGTGCCCTGATCCTTTTTAACCTCTTCTTTAATCGCTGGCTTGGTTAATTGGGGGATCTCAATGCCAGATTAGGGACCAATTGTCTAATCAGTACCACGATCAGTGACTGTGTATGCTTGTGTGTGTGCGCGCGCGCTCAAAGCCGTGCTGGCTTTAATAATTCCATGTTGGCTTGGGTTATTGTGTAGGAACTTAGGAAACAATGCAGGGACAGTTAGCTAGTTATCGAGTGTAGTGTGCCTGTTTGTATCATCTATTCACGCAAGAGAAGACTCTGAGACCAGCTGGTTGTTAATTTAATTTTCTGTTAATTACTACATTTTTAGTATTCCTAGTATAGGCTGCCAGCTAGCGAAA
This sequence comes from Oryza punctata, assembly GCA_000573905.2. Taxonomy (NCBI): domain Eukaryota; kingdom Viridiplantae; phylum Streptophyta; class Magnoliopsida; order Poales; family Poaceae; genus Oryza; species Oryza punctata. Next base: position 38,028,971 of record CM002489.2, on the reverse strand, counting down.
CTGCAATCTTTTGCTTCTACAGCAAGGGACAGAAGACACATAACACGTACTGCAAGTTTCGCTACCAGCCGAGAAAGAGATAATAGTTAAGATGGTGACACTGCAGCAGTAACAATGATAAAGACCATATGGTATGGCACAAAATCACCACCTGGATATATATATCCACATCGAGATGTTGCAACGCAACAGCTTCATCAACTCACGCGCCATCGTTTGCTGCAGAGATACGCATGCATTTTATCGGCTCTTGATTGCAGCAAATAACACTTGAATGATGAGTTGAGCCCCAAGAAGAGGGGTTTGGTTGCTGGTGCCAAAAAGGCATAAAGTACGAATGATGAGGCCACTCTGAGCCCGTAAAACGCATCGCATACATGCCACCTTTCATAGGACCAAGGGGTCCAACAAAACCCTACCTTGCGTGGCCATCAGAGAGACGACTGCAGATCAGAGGACGATGGATCGCTGCAGCTGTGAGGAGGATGTGTGTGCATGGGTGCTTCTGGTTGGTTGGAGCAGTGAAATGCGGGGCTCATCTTGATGGAGATTGATAAGCTAGGTTAGCAGTATTCAAATTAAAGTTGTTTCGGTTGGTGGATGTTTTCTAGTATCAGATGTACCACTGAATCCCAATCATAAATTGCATCAGAATATGTAACCACCAATGGCCTAGGTAGCTTGTGAGTTCCTGTGCTGTGGTGTCTGCACGGTGCACACTGGTATATACTTACTCATCATTCTGGGCATGCAGGACAAACAGGGGCAAGGACCTACTAATTCCAGCACACAGAAGGGCGCATTATTGTGTGCGTGATTGGATCGGCAATGCTTCCATTTCCAGCAGCAGTTACTCAGTTTCATGTCTTAGGAAACCTGCTTTGCGTCTGGGAAAAAAGTGGTAGGATGATCAATTGGTCACTGGAAGTGACACATCAAAGATAATTGCTACTTTGGTGGTCCCAAACAGTCAGCTAGCAAGCTCAATCTTGGCAGAGGCTTGCATCCACATATGAATTATTTCTTATAAATATGAACATTTTAAGTAGCTAGCACTGGCTTTTCCAGCAGAAGAACATGAGCTAGCTAGTGCTCTAGAATTGTACTATGGCCATGCAATCACATGATCGAATATGCATCGAATCATTGTGAGGAATCATCTGGACAGGGGGGAGAGGCTTCACTCACTTAATGTATAGTAGTGGTACTATACATCTACCGATGATTAACAAATGGCTATACTTAATGAGTCGTCGTCTTAAGAGGGAGTTGCGGCCTAATTAAGGCCACAAGGCACAGGGATTGTTAATTAGGTTGTGCTTAATTCCGTTCTACTTTTTACCGGCAAATCTGATCATATAAAGAACTTACACCAATATTCAAAGATGCAGCACATATAGAATACATTGCATATTGCACATTGACGAGCAGCGAAGCAGGACCACAGCATGCATGGTTGGAAGAGCCAGCCTATTGTGTGTCTGATCAAGGAATCATCAACATGATCGAGCTATTGGGTTAGTAATATAGGTGTACATGTGGAGATCTCTGATACACACGTCTCCGACTTAACAAGCTGTTTCATACACCCCGAATCGGGCATTTTAGTCCCGGGTAAAATAATTGGGATCAAAGATCCATATTTAGTCTCGGTAGTCGTTAACAACTGGGACTAAAAGTTTTTTTTTCTTTTTTTCCACATTGATTTTTACTGCTTACATATTGATCCCCCAAATCGAATAAAATATTTACAGATAACATCACAAAATCACAGATAACATCACAGATTCACATCACAAATTCTTAAAAAAAAAATTACATCACAAATTATAAAAAAATACATCACAGATCAAATACATCATAAATTCTAAAAAAAGTACATCACAAATACATCCTAGATAATAACATTACAGATTCACATTATAATTTTTCAAAAAAAAAAAAGAATGAACAAAAAAAAATTGGCGCTGGCGCCTGCCGCCTCCCCTCCAGCAGAGGGGAGCGAGCCGCCGGCCGCCACCTCCCGCTCACCGCCCACCACCTCCCGCCCGCCGCCACCCGCTGTGGGCTGACGTAGAGGGAGGAGTGGAGGAGGAGGAGGGCCCCCGGTGGCTTGGCGAGCCGTGGGCCGCCGCCTGCCGCCCCCCCTTCGGTGGATCTGTGAGGGTGCTGTCGCTCGCCGCCTCCCGCCGGCCGCCGCCTGTCTAACGCCGCCTGCCGCCACCCATTGGAGAGGTGAGAGGGGAGGGGAGGAGTGGAGGAGAAGATAAAATAGAGAGAGAGAGGAGGATAAGATAAGTAGAGGAGGAGAAGATAAGTGAGAGAGAGCAACATGAGAGAGAGATATTTAGTCCCGGTTGGTATCACCAACCGGGATTAAAGATATGATCTTTAGTCCTGGTTGGTGATAACAACCGGGACTAAAGTTTGTTAGGGACCTGACAGCTATTGAACCGGGATAAAAATTATCTTCAATCCCGGCTGATATTACCAACTGGGACTAAAGATCAAAAAGTACCCCCTAAGCTTTTAAACCGGGACTAAAGATATTTTTTAGTCCCGGTTCTTATGTAAACCGAGACTAATGTGATTTTTGTATGACTTAGTAAAGATCACTTCTGCAGTAGTGATAGTACAGCACAGGATGAAAAACAATTCAGACCCTCCCATGTTTAATATATCACACGCTCGTACACGCGATGTACCCGTTAATCACGGCTACTCTACACGAATCAGATCGGCCTGGTTAATCCGTAAACAATGCCCTGCGATCTTGTTGGAGCTAGCTAGCTAGTTTGTCACTGCACGCAAGAACCCTGCAGGTGATCATGCAGGGAGATCCTGCAGCAAGCCGTTCACATGCTTCCCGCGAGGTGTTGTATGCGTACGGCGTGGTAGCTAGCCACCTGGCCTCTTTTTGTTTCCCGGCGCTCATGCATGCTCACATCAGTGTATATCTTCGTCGTCATGAGATCATCGAAAGAGCAAAGAAAGTTAGCATCTCAGATCATCGATGGAGAGGTACTACGACACATGCGAAATAATCCGTTGCTATTAATTAATTAACTCCGTTACATTTTACAGAGGGAGATCGAGGACGAACTGTCGACAAACGGATGAATTGAGTCTTGCTCTAGCTAGCTACTAGTAGTACATTTTACATGGGGGTGATGAACAGATCGATAGAGATAGAACCTTCTCTTTTTGTTAAGGGTCTAGGATGGCAGGTAGCTTTGCATATGCCTTCCAAGTCCAAGGGACCAAAAAAATAATAATAACAAGGGTAGTAGTAGTAGTAGCAGTAGACTACTAGTAATAGTAGTAGTACATTGCCGGGTAGTAGACATGGTTACTGTTCTAGACTGCAGCTGCAACACTACCAGTGACCAACATGCCTGGAGCCATGCTTGCTTTGGCGCTGCCCAAACATGCCGGAATCTGATCGAGAGCTAATTAAGCGAGTTTTTTTTTGTGTGGTCTCCTTTTCCTCGGCGGCACAGGGGACGGAATCGAACAGCTAGCGTGTAACCACCACGAGTCCGTCGCAGAGGCCAACCACAGAAATCATCGGAAAAAAAATGGGGGTAGTACGTGGTGTTGGTGGGGTATGTTCGCATGATTGGGCACACCGGCCAGCCGCCCGGCATGCGTCTCCTCCATCTTAGTTTCAGTTTCTTACGGCCTCTACACCGTGTCGCCACTACACTCTCGGACGAATCATCAACGACGACGAAGACGACTTCCGCTTCCACTCCACCAGCCTGAGCAAGAACTCCATCACCTGCAGATCGATCGAAACGGGTCAAAAACGTTTTATATATACTGTGCTCGTGTGTATACGTACAAAAAAAGGTAAAATATTTGTGCATGTTTTTGTCTGAGCTGGGTTACCTCTGTTGGGTCCTGGAGAGAGTAGGAGGCGTTGGTCTCCTTGGGGCACTTGGAGACAAGGATTCCCAGGCCCTGGCCTCTCTTTCTCAACACCTGGTTTCAACACAGCAAGGCAAAAGGTTTTGAGTTTTGACCAAGTTAATTACATGTGTCTAAAACAAACACAACAGTCGGAATCACCGAAGCAAGCATGAATTAATTATAGATGCATGCATGTATGTTGTGTTCTAGTTAAATTGATGTGATGTTTACCTTGAAGGCGTCCTCGTCGGTGCGGTCGTCACCTATGTACACCGGCAGGACGTCGCTGCAGTTGGCGAATCCTGGGGAGGAACAGCGAATAGGCAAAGTGTCATCAGCCGATTTTTTTACGACAGTGGTGTGGAACGCAAGTGAAATAAAACCGAAACGAAAGCGACTGTGACGACGCTGACACGAACATGTTAATTAAAAAGATAGCAAGAGTCATGATCTCATAGAAGATGGAGAAAAGACAAAATGTCCAGATGTTCGTACATACCCAGCGATTCAAGCAAGAACTCCAGAGCCTTGCCCTTGTCCCACTTAATGCTCGGCCTGATCTCCAAAACCTAAAAAAAGACAAAAACAAAGTTGCAATCTTCGTTAAGATCCTCACTAGGCACCTCTAACTGAATTGATTTTCTGGGTAATTACTTGGTAAGTTCATTAGAGATTAACAAGATTATGCATGCCTACCTTCCTTCCTTGAGTAAGCTTCAGCTTGGGGTATTCCTTGATCACGGCCTTGACCTGCTCCCCCAAAGCATTCCATCTCTGCAAGAGACCAGTAATGGTTCACACTTGAGATGATGGGTGTGGATAAACTATGGCCGCACATGATGCAGCTGCTCGTTATTATAAAGCAGTGTAATTAAGTGAAGCTGTTGTGTTGGTATCCCAAGATAGAGTGAGTCCTGCCTACCTTTTCATCTACACATCTGAAGTGGACGGACAGGCAGAACTTGTTGTTCTCCACCTTGGCTCCAGGTGTAGATTTCGTCTTTTCCACCAGCGTCTTGTACACCTGACAAAAATGTGAATATTCATCAACATTAATCTCTATGGGCCTCGAGTAACCACTGCGGGTTAATCACAAATCGACAAGTGTCCAGCTACTAATTAATCCTTATTAGCAAGGCAGGTTAGTACCTCGTCGATCATGGGGAGGAACTCGCTTGCTGGCTGGCAAAGGACAGACTCCGGCTGCATATTGGCATGGGAGAAGAAGATTAATTAGCGAGAGTGAGCTGGGAATGAGGAGATGATTGGATGAAGAGGTGTGGCGAGCATACGTTGGAGCTTGGTCCCTTGATGTCCATGCCATGGCTGCCGGCGTAGTACAGGTCGGAGAGGCCGACAAAGTTGCGAACCTGAAGGGCAAAGAGGAATCAGAATATACGCGCGCGAGAGTGTCATGGTGTCTGGGACGGCGAGAGGAGTGGCTCCGGCAATGTACCTTGTCGCGGCACCGCCCGCTCACGATCGCCGTCGGGAAGGTCTTTGCGACTTCGCGCACCGCCGCCCTCATCTGTTCACGCGCGCGCGCCGCCATGGAAAGAGAGCGTCAGCAAAGAGAGGAGACGAGAGAGGTACGGCCGGTACAGATCGTGGCACGATGCATGGACTTGGTGGCTCACCGCGTCGCTCATGTAGGCCGTATCGGGGTCGGCGACGATGGGCGAGAGCGTGCCGTCGTAGTCCATGAACATGACGATCTTCTTCCCCTTGGACTTGGCGGCGATCTCCTCGAACTTGCTAAGCGCCGACGGGTGCTTCCTCTGTTCGAACCACCAAGAAACACATATAAAGGTTGAGACACCACTCCAGAAAGGCAATAGCGGGGGTGGGCACCGAACGCGAGAAACGCCGCGAGGAGAGGACAAGCAAGCTAGGGGGAGAGCTAGCTACAACACTCACCACCCAGGCGGTGAACTCGTCGACGTCGGCGGTGGAGCGGGACGAGCGGGTGGGCGAGGAGGCGCGCATGGCATCGGCCCAGCTGGTGCAGCTCGCGGAGCGCGCCGCCGCCGCGGCGAGGTCGAGGTACGTCTGCCTCATCGACATGCCCCCCGCGGCCGCGCTGCGGCACGCGAAGAGGCCCCCCGCCGGGCCGCCCGGTCCTCCCGGCAGCGCTGCGCCTGCCGCGATGCCCATCTCCGAAACCACCACGTCCTGGTTCGTCATGATCACACACCACAACTCGCGCAACACAAAGCTTAGCACTCGTGGAGACGAACAGCCTCAGGGAGGAGGAGGAGACAGGAGTTAGTGTGTGTGTTCGCTTCTCTCTCCTAGAGTTTGAGGGGGTGGGTGTAGGCGGAGTGGGAGAGGACGGGGTACTTATAGCTCGAGGGAGTGGGCCCAACGATAGGGCACGTGGGGGGCCGCCACGTGGATCCCATGTCACCATGTGGATCCTACGTGTTTGGGGGGCTCGCCTGCTTAGCTGGTAGGCCGCCGCGGGGCATCCCCTGCCGTATTCTACCCCAGTGTAAAGCGTAGGCCGAGTTCAGGAGTCCGCGCGAGGCGCGAGCGAGGGTTGCATGCTCTCTCTCTCTCTCTCTGGCTGCAACGCTATTTGGTAGCCAATGGCGAAGCTGGGGGTGGGGGGAGAGGGGAGGCCTTGTCGTTGGGCCAAAAGAGGCAATGTGGAGCCCCGGTGCCAAATTTGTGAAGTGTGCGCCTACACAAACTAAAGATCGATCTGTGAGCATGTTGTATCATTGGCACCGACTGTAGCCCCATTTGTGAAAAAGTACGCGTGCATGAGTGGTGAAGCCAACTAGCCAAGAGGGGGTAAAATTTAAATGGGAAATCCAAGACTAAAAGCGCTTAGTGAGTAAAATTTAAGTGGGTTTTCATAATTTTCATCGGACATTCAGTTGCGTAATTGTTTCCCGTGCTTTTATCCTACAATTGTCAAACAAAATTTCCCAAGATGTGTGTTCAAATACCTACACATTTGTCAAGGTCGGTATGTAAAAGAACTGACAAAATTATGGGTACAAACCGAACCGCAAATAAGTTTTTTTAACCAAGTTGGTTGTTGCCAACATTTTTTACATAAAAGAAAGAAGTGTCTCATTTTAAAAAGAAACAAGGGCTAAACATTAAAACGTGCATAGTTAATTATAAAAAAATTAGATAAAAACTACATTGTACAAAATCGCAGTAGTATGCAATGTGTAATTTTATTTTGCTTGGTTAGATATTAATGGTCAGTTGGTATGAACTAGGAGTAGGTTTTCCCCAAGGGAAATAGTTTATTTCAAAATACATTTGGCCATATGTTTTTTAAGTTATTTTTTAATATATTTTTATCATGGATTATTTGCGCTCTACACTCGTAAAAATACGATTTCTTAAAAAAAATCTTCTATATATTGTTTGATCACACTGGTTCTAAGTTATTTATGACGTTTGCTTCTCAAAATATTAATATATCACGTTAATCAAGTAAACTCCTTATCAATAATCCATGTAAAAAACTATTTCAAATAGGGAAAAACTCTTGTGTAGTATAAATTTCAAACCTAAAGAAATATGAAACTCAACATCTTATAACCTCAATTCCTAACAACTAAAACTCTTATCTTAACCCCTAGAAGACTGAAACTGCCTTCATAATTTTCCTTATGGTCAATATGCTTAGAAACATCATATAAATCTCCACGATCGTATTTTTGCAATTTTTATCTAGATTTTACCACTACATCAACCTTGCCTTTTAAGATATTACCAAGATGAAGGTAATGAATAATTGATGAGTCAGCTACTGTGTTAACTAAAAACATGCACTACAACAAAAACTTTATGTGGGGCCACTTTTGTAGAGGCGATTTTCAAATTGCCTCTAAAATCTAGATTCTATAGTCTAGAGATACTTTGTAGAGGTACTTTCAAAATCACCTAAAATACTTTAACTCTAAAGACATTTTTAGCATATTTTTGTTAAATTTATCTTGTAGAGATATTTTGTTCGGCGTTTTAAAATTTGACTCATATGTAAAGATATTTTCTTCAGGCATCTAAATTTCCGTAGACACTTTTTCAAATATTAATATATACAAGTAATTAGATATAAGTAAAACAAAGTATATATTTACAATTAATTATATGAGGTTGAGATGTTTAGTGCATTGAAGATAAAAAATTAACTCAAAAGGTCACGAGTTCAAGGATTAGTAAAAGATAATATTTTCTATTTTTTCACATTGATTTGTTATGGGTCTCTATAAAGTGTCTCTATTTTGCATAGAGACATTTTATAAAATGGCACTTAGTTCGTAGAGACACTTCACCAAAAGAGACTTATCAGATATTTTTTAAAATATCTATACAACACTGTAAAGACATTTTAAAAATGTCTCTACAGCATTAGGAAAATATTTATATAAGGTATGTTTGTTCTAGTGATGTGATGTGATTATCAGAGTGCCAAAAGGCCAAAAGACCCAATATAACGCCCGTTCCGTCGTGGCGTTAGCGGGAACCTATCTTAAAAAAAAACTCTAATTGCGAAATTTGTTCTTGGTTGTGGTCTTTTTCTATGTGCCAAGATCTCAGCTTCCCCTTGTCCAAATCCAAGCTCAACAGTCAAATCCAAATTCTAAATCTGCTCCAAACAATTTTTCTTCGTAAAAGTTCACTTTGCCTCCCTCTACTCTCATGGCCGAATCCCCCATGGCTCGACCCAACTCCCTCTCTCAGCCCTCCTGCCCCTCCTCACGTGTCGCGCACGTGCGAGCCGAGAGAGAGCAGCAGCTCTCTCTCTCTTGCTCTTTCTCTCTCCCTCGCCGGAATTTGCCGCCGGTGCCTTTGAATTCCGGCGCCCGCCTATTGGAGCCCGCGCGCGGTGCCGCTCGTGACCGACCACCGGTCGTCGCTGCTATCACCGCCTGCCGCGTCCTGCCGCCCTTGCTCCCATCCCACACCAACCGACCGCGCCGGCTTTCTGCAGTCGCCGCCGACATCACCGCCGCGACCCGTCCCTGCCGCTCCCGCGAGCATGCGTCCAAGGCACGGAGCGGTAGCTGGCGCACGCGCTCCATTCTCCCTCCTCCTCTTTCCCATTTCGGCAAGGGACCAAGTCCCCTTTTCCCATCTCCTTTTTCGTCCTCCCCCACCGCCAGCATCATCTCTCTCCCACCGTTTGGCTGCTAGTGCCTTGGAGCGCTAGCTCTCGCGCGCTCGTGAACCGCTACTCCCGTGCGCGCTCCACCGCCTAAAAATCCCGCGCCCCTCCCTACGGCCGCCTCCTTCCCCGGTCGAACACCTTGCCACTGCCACCGAAACTCGTCGCACTGTCGCCTCGCCGTTGCCCTCCGAGCACGTGGACGCGGAAGGGGACTCTGGACGCCCTCTCTTCCTCCTCTTCCCCGGCCCAAGGCCGGAGCGATAACGCCCCGCGCCGTCGGCCATCTTCCGGCAAGTCTCCCGCCGCGGTAAACCCTGTTTCCGCCCCCTTTCTCTCCCTCCTAGTACGCTAGATAGCTCGCGGTCACCGACCTATGTGCGTAGCCGCCGTCGCCTTGGTCGCTCCTCTCGTCGTAGCTCGCTACCGCGCCGCTGCCCGGTGCCGAGCCGAGCTCGCCGTCACCGGCCTCCCTCGGCGCCGCTCAGCCCCATCCGTCGCCCGAAACGCATTCCCGAGCCCGTGCAGATGCTCCCGCTGCCCGGAATTGCCCTCTCGCCACCCAGTGAGATTTCCCCTTTCCGCCGCCGGCGATGGCTACCGCCGCGATTCACACTCTCCGATGACTCGTCAGCTAACCGGAGCAGTGGGCTCGCCTCCCTTCGCCCGCGCTCCACCCGGCCACCCCTCTCCCTTTTCAGTCTCATCTTGTGCCGCGCCGGTGAAGCGCCGCGCCGCCCACAGTCGATCCGGCGTCATCTTCTTCTTCCTCCCGCCGACCGACGTGGCGGCCACGTAGGCGCCACGTCACCGCTCCACTTCCCAGCACATGCTCCTGCCTCCCCGTGAGTCGAGCCGCTGACCACCGGGCCCTGCTCGGGACCCCGCGCGGTGGACCGTAGTCCACCAGCCAGCCCCTCGGCCTGTCGCGCGCCCGTGCCACATGGGCCGCACGCCGCTCGCCGGCCCGCTCGCCCCCGCAAGCGCCCCTCGGTCGCTTGGGCCGCCCCCGCGCGTGCCGGCCTGATTAGCTCGGCCACGCCGTGCAAACCCTCTTGGGCCGCGCCTCACACCCGGCCGAGAAGTCCAAAAATGACCAATCTTCCCTTTTTCTTTTCCAAAGGATTTAATAATTCCTTTTTCTTTTAGACAGAAAATCATCTAATTTTAGAAAATCCGTATCTTCTCAATCGTTCATCCGATTGACTCCGTTCCACTTCCAAAATTTCTCAAAAAAATCGAGATCTACCTAATGGCACACTTAGAAGTCATTATTAGCGTTTTCTTATTGCTGTTTATTGAGTTGCCTCGTTTCGCGTATAGCTTCGGAGCCCGAAGACTCGCAGTGCGCGATTTCGAGGAGCAAGCCCAAGATCTCGAGCAAGGCAAGTCTCCTTTGATCATCTTGCGCCTATAAATTTAAAACTAAATATTTCCATTTCGCAAACTATGCATTAATAGGTCGCAAATGTTGTACTTGGTCGAGGTTTGCAAGATAACCTGTCGGCCCAACCCACTTGATGCACATACCCTTCTTGACTATTGATTACCTGTACCACCCTTGTTAACTGTCGGTTCCCGATGTTCGAGCCCTCGGGCACGTACATCGGGACTATCTCAAAATTTAAAACTTTCAACGATCGGTAAAACTTGGGTTTACAAAACACTTGGAAAACCCGACACTTGGGTCGATGCCTGCGAAATAAAACGATTTCTAAAATCGCAGTGCAGGGGGGGACGTATCGCGAGTACGCTTTCCCGTTCTTGCACTTAACGACCGATTCCTTCGGGATTTCATCCAAACATAACTAGTGTGACCACATGGGTGGAATGGGACACCCCTGGCTGACTAACTAGCTAGGCCTGGGAAGCCTTGATGCTAAGGGATAAGTGGATTCACCGGGGTGAAGTCGGGGAGGACCCCTGGGCTTCCTGGCACAGTATGGTCTGAGACCTAACCTGTTGTTGGTCCGGATGACCCCTTCATTGGCATATGGTAACCCTGTATCGGCTTTGGAAATGCCTTATCGTGAAAGCCTCAAAGTCACCAGACGTGGTTGTTCTGCACGGGCTGGGTGACCCAGGCTAGTACGTAAAGTGTACCCCCTCTGCAAAGGTTAACAAACTGTTCGAACATCCGTGCCCACGGTCATGGGTGGATGTGAGGTGATTCCTTTGCATAGTTTTGTTTGCCTACTGCTTATGAAATTGCCTTGATGGGTTGGTAATCGTTGTTTTCAAACATGGCTGACGGGTTCGGCTGGGCCAGGGAGGCCGTCAAAATCGGTTGCCCGGGAGCCAACACTTGATTCTTAAAAATTTTGATACATTGCACTACTCCTACCGGGCTTGATGCACTTTCAGGCTCGGGTCGTTGAGAAGCACTTCCTTAGAAAACATTTCGAATGATTTAAACAAAAAAATCAATTGCGAAAACAAACAATCGTTCTATTAAGCTTGCAATATACACATAATTCCTAAGACTTGCTGAGTACTCTCCGTACTCACCCTTGCTCTACATAATTAACCCCCCCCCCAGTTCTCGAAGAGGAGGAGATGGATCCCGCTGTCGAGTTCTTCCAAGAGCAGTCCGGCTTCGAGCAGTTTTAGGGTTTCGTCGTAGTTCCCAAATTATGCTTGTGGCCTTTTGCCAGTCTTCGCTTCCGCCTTTCCCTTTTGTAATGCAGTTGTGAGCTCGGGGTCTATCCGTAGCCCAACATGACTGTAAGACTACTCTTAATGAAGAGACCATTGTTGCTATGATATTTCATCTTCCTGTGATACCAACGCTAATTCATGGGACTCGTATCAGCACATAGGTTTATTTGGAGCGTCCCGCTCTAGTTCCGGTTTGGGGCCAGGTCGGGGCATGACACCCAGAAGGGCTTAAAATCAGCTATCAAACCAACCACGCTAAGTAAGATCGAGCTGCACATCGAACCAACGTTAAGCACGAACCTTGAAAGGTTTATGATTGTAAAAATGTACTACCTTTTCGGTTGATAGTAATTCGTAAAATTCCAACTATGAAACATCCTTACTGTAAAGGGCAGTAGCAGTGCGACAAGAAAATTTGTGGAGCCTCACATGCCACCTAAGCTCAAGAACAGTGTTAGCTACTTGCTCCACGGTGCATATTACTTTAAGTGGATCTCACCATTCTCTTTCTCCTCACTTTCCATCTCCCCTCTCTCTCCTCTATGTGTTCCCTATTGGCGGAGGAAGCAAGGCATCGTGGGAGGAAGCGAGGCAACGACCAGAGCGGCGAGGGCGGTGGCCGGGAAGACACGGATGACGGTACCACCGAGCTCGCCGGATCTGACATTGGTGGCGGCTCGTCGGGGTGTGGCTACGGATCGAGCTCACCGGGCTCCGAATCGACATCAGCCTCGACCTCGAGCCCCTCTTCTCCCCAGTGCCTCTCCGTCTCCCCTCTCCGGCGCTGTTCTCGGCGGCCTGGATTGAGCGAGGACGAGGAAGAGCTGCGACAACGGTGGTGGCGACCACCTCAAGCGTCACGGACGAGCGGATCCGGCATGGATCTAACAACGAGCTTAGGCGACAGAGCGTCTTATCCTCTCGGTGTGTTCCCCGGCCATCGAGTTGGATGCGAGGAGCCAGGCGAGCAGCGTGATAGCGACAACGAGTGCAACTCGATGGTGGCGGTCTCATGTCCTCGTCACGCGCGACGACGAGGGTTCGTGCATGCAACAGATATGATTGTCGGCAACCTCTAGATCAAGCTGGTTGTCGTCAAGCTGCCCAGAAGAGCGGGAAACGATGACAAGGTCGGGGGTGGGCGGTGGGGGATAGAGACGAGTTCCTCGGCGTGGCGCGGAGTGGGGGCAATGAAGAAGGGGGCTGGCGGGCTCCCTCCCCGACCTCCGAGACAAGCTCCTTTACTTCGTCTCTCTTCTCCCTCTCCCTTCCCAGGTGTCGCGGGGGCGTGGGTTGGTCTTGACAAACGATGACTATTCTGACGAGAAACCGGTAGCTCAGTTTGGCTCTGCGGTCCTCCCTTGGTAACGGGAGAGGCTAATGTGGCACAAAATCTCCTATGTGAAATGCTGGACCGATAGACACATAAACCCATTGTGAAGCCCTAATAGCACCTCGCATGCCACACAATATCAGTACTGCATAATGGAACAGTGCTTGGGCACTACCAAGGACAATTAATTCATTGAACCTGGACATCTGTCCAAAAAGAACGGAGAGTGTACCATGCATAGAACTTTGTACAGGGCACTGTAGTTTGGAGTAGTTAATTCTGTTCTCGATAATTGATGGCTATCATGAGCAGAACTACTCCTGTTGAACTCTGCATTCCTGTTTTGCTACTCTACCAATAGGACGAAACACAGAGTAGTCACAGACCTTTTTCCGGCTGTTGGACAAATTGGTGCCGAGTCCGTTCGAGAGAAAAGGGCCTCATTTCGTTGAAATTTTTAGACAGTACACCTGAAAAGGTTTTGGCTGTTGAACTCATTTACGTGCCTCAGCTTCCCCTCATAATATTCTTCTTTGTCGTCTGATATTCAAGGTTCCGTTTCAGTTTTCCCACGTTAATTAGCAACTGTCAAATAATCTCGGATTTCGAGATGCACGTACTGATTACTACTGTTCCAGCCAAGTGCTGCAGCAGTAGTACTAACAAGAAAGATAGTCAACTGAAACAATAATTTTCAAAAACACAAGTTGGGGCATACTAACTTTTCATTGGACAATATCTCCTCAAGCTTTCTGCTGTAAATTATTTTCTCTCTGATACGCTTGGTTCAAAGAAGAATAAAAAAACACCACCAACTATGCCGATAGTGCTGGCAACAATAAAAACCATAAGATAGAAACCAACTTAAAACAAACTACTTCTACACTACTATAGCATATCTCTGTGTGTGCCTAGCTAGCTACCTGCAAACAACATATCGTAGTGAATTGATTACCGTGTTCATGGGTCGGAAAGATGGGGATAGGTAGGTCGATTTTGTCCAAAAATGGTTAGAGATATCATTAACTGATCACTTGATCAGGGATTATGCGCAGTTGAGATGGAAAGAAAATTTATCTGCGCACTTGGCACTGAAAGCTTAGATTTTCTGGGCCGTCGCTATCGGGATTGTTAGTGCGCGCAAAATGGGAAGAAGAAAGGGGAATAAAAAAAAGGTAAGAGATGGGAAAACATCGTCGCATAAAAAGATCGAAACCGCTTTCCGCGTCCTTCCTAAGTATGCATCCTATTCTTCCTCTCTTCCTTTTGCCTTTTCCTTTGTTTGTTTTTGCAAAGTGCCTTTTGTCACTAATAAATCACCTCAAAATGCCGCTCCGTTTCCTTAACAGCCATGACAAAACTATAATGTTTCAAATCAAATAAAGTAGGGAAGAGTAGAAAATTGGAGTTTTGATATGTCCAAGAGTAAGACAGACCAATACTTTATACAGTTCATAATTACCTACACCATGAGATTACTCCATCTATTTTGAGTTATTTATCACTCCATCTATTTTAAGTTATTTATCATTGTAACATTCATTTTATTAAAATACTTGTCATTCTCGCATTCCAAAACTTTTTTACTCCAAATACCAAAGAGTACTTTTTAGAGGTGATCTTCATATCCTTCGTTAAATCACTCACGCACAATTGTTAATCATAGTTAATACTTCCATTGTCCCATATTAAACTCATTTTTAGCCTCTTCCATTTGTCCCAAAGAGTAATCATTGTATTGTAGTTTATGAAAGTAAAAAATAATTGTGTTAAAAGTACATAAAATAAGGAATAATTGTATTGAGATTTAATAAAGTAGGGGTATTGTATTGGTATGTGTGAAATAGGTGAAAAATAAACTTGTTCTGGCACAGAGGTAGTAGCTACCTTATGAAGGTAATATATAATTTGCCACAACTCCTTACTCTCTATTGAAACTCTGTTGAATCAACTCAACTAGTCTTGTTTATATTTTTGGACAAAGAATATCAAAAATTTATTACCGGTGCTGATCATCTGACCAAATATAATCGTTTGATTATTGAAACTGGACAAGTGGAGGGAAGTGGTACCAAACCTTTTTACATTTCCTTTCAAATTTTTTACATTTAAAAATATTTTGTTGCACTGTACAGCAATGTGGGGTGCACGCATGCATGGTCGCTGTAAGCTACGGCCATGGATCGGCCTGCTCCTCGCTCCCGTCATAACAGTGACTTAGTGTTATATGCGTGCATAAAGCCACAAAACCATCGCCCAGTAAAGCAACTAGCGGCCGTTCGCCGGATAAACTATACCCTCCAAAACGTACCTTGCGCCCATGGAATGCAACCATCTTCCGTACATGTTTGCTGCAGAAAACTGGACGTGATGCTTGAAAAATACTACTATCGTGCTACTACATTGCTTGCACTCGGTCTACTCCAGGTACCACACTGCATGCATGCGTACGGTGAAAAACGACAAGCGGCTAGCACGCGAGCAGATACACGTGTGTGCAGTAGTTGTTGGCGTTTCACCAGCACAACCGCGCGCGGCCAGCCGGCGACCCGGTCGCGGTACGTAACGCGACAAGGGCTCCCAACACTGTACAGCCCGGTGACTCTCGCGTACGTGCCCATTCGGCCCCCATTCCCGCGCGCGCGGGGGTCAGTCGCTCACATGGACCGCACCCCCTCGCGCGCTCGCGCGTGTGCGCCTCGACGATCTAGCCCCCACTCTCCCCGTACCCTCCGTGGGGCACAAGCACCGGCGCCCGCGAACCCGCCCCAGCCGCGCGTCGCTGAATGGATCCGCGTCGCCCACGCATCGTTCTGATTTCACCATCTCGCGCAGCTCTCCCCCGCCGTCCGGGGCCGGGTCGCCGAGGCAGTGTCTCTCGTACGTAGCCCCGCTAGCTGCTCTCTCTCGCCTGGCGCTGTTGGGTTCTTGGCGTATGCACGTCAACTCAGAGCGCGCGGGAGGCGGACATGACGAGACGACGGGAGAAACGTACTACGCCCTGCGTGTGTGCATGCATGCCCGATCCTTTCATCGCTCGGTCGTTCGCTCGCTTTAAAGGAGGGCCGGTTTGGACGGTGCGCGAGTGAGACCACAGAGGCTTCCGCGCCGAGACAGGCGGCAGCAGGGGCAGGCTGCATGGACGTACGGCCTGGTTCGCTGACCGTCCGGCCGGTTTCCGGCTGCAGCGCTAGGCGCTAGCGAGCTCCCACCTCGGTTGCCGTGCGCCCAATCCCAAGGCGCTGCAAGTACCGGCTGGCTGCCAATCTCGATGCCCGCACTGTGCACTGTATGCGCTCTGCACAGTGTATGCCCGGTCTATGCTTGCTTGCCGACGGGCGATGGCCCGACGCTACCACAACCTACTATGGCCTATGGAGTACATGGCGCGGCCGGCGCTAACTTGTACAGGAGCCCAAAGTAGTAATGACCATGCTTCCAAACTGTGCAGCCATATCATCAGACACACTGGTGTATCTGTGCACGTAGTACTCCTCCCTTTGATCTGTCATGTTGCCATGCTTAATTGGATGTAGTAGCCGCGTAGGCGATCAGACGAACAGTGCCAATGTGTGCAGCGTAGCCTTTGGCTTGTTCTTCTCGCAATGGCTATAGGTCCTTTTTTTAGGGTGGGACACGTTAACATTATTATCTATAAGCAGTGTTACATTTTGGGTACTGTAACGACACGCATCAAGGTCAAGTCACGTCGGCCAGAGCTAAAAATTTAGGCGTATCTATCAGTAGAATGAAGCAAACACAACATTAAGTAATCTAAAATTATACACATATATAGGATTTGGTAGATTTTAAAATTTGTAAATTTTTAGTCACCTAAAGTTGTGCGTTAATAGTACAAAAAATATGGTGCTATGCAATACAGGATTCTTAATTCATTTTAACTGCAATGTTATTGTGTATGGTTTTATTTTATTTTTATCTAAGTTTGAATTTTTGACATGTAAATTTGTCAATTGTTATGAGTGATATGTTTGTTTCATACAATTTTATTTCAATTTGTTTTTAGAATAATATATTGTACTACTCACTCCATCCCAGAATATACCTATCTTCAACATTCAATTTTTGTAAAACTATTTATTCACCTACTCCATTGGATTTTTACCAAAGGGATAAGAAAAGTGGCTAAAATAATCATAGCCACCCGATCAACATAAGGAGTTTTTTGGAGGTTAAGACCACCTAGTCCAACTCGCGGACGACCATGACTACTTGAATTGTATCCTAACATGACCTTTGAATTCTACGTGGACAATAGGGCACATATAGGTATAACTACAAAGTTTCATAGAAGTGGAGGGCAACACAATCTCAATACGCTAACACAAGACACATCGAGTCAACATCCAGACTATCCTCAAGAGCTAGCCACAATATACCAACATATATAGTGTGTAGGTTAGATTAAGGCTTCCACCCAATACTTTTAACTTCAAGTGTTCACAGAGCAATACATATAAAACATGACATAGATCTACAATCCACACTAGAAGTCTGAACCTGTGTAAAATTCCATATATTTTGCATCCCTGCTACAAATACTGTAATCAAGCTCTTATCCATCTTATATGGTAGTAGACTAGCAGTGTTAAAACAACTATATAAATAAGTACAAAAAGTACATCTACGAGATAGCAGGGGTATATATGTACCGTAACGAAGGTGATGTCACCGTAGAGTGTTGGAAGAAAGGACTAGGAGGGGCCGGGAGGGTGTTGGGGTTGATAGTGGCGGGCATAGGTATATGGACTAAGATGTACTCTCTTCGTTTTAAAATAAACCAACCTAGAATTAGATGTAATACTATCTACAACGAATTTGGATAGACCCTATCCAGATTTATCGTATAGACAGTGTCACATTTAATTTTAGGTTAAATTATTTTGAAATGAAGAGAGTAATATACTGCGTGCACGAAGGAAGAGAGAGTTGTGATAAAGTTTCTTGCCTAGACGAATTATGAAGCAATCCATGACAGTTCAAAATTGATAGTTATACATGCCTTTTGACCACGTTACCCTACCTCTTCTACTATTCTTTTGACTGAATCATTAATTATATTGGTGCCTCACTCAAATGATGGTGATGTGCATAGTTTCTTTACACTTTACATGCTATGCGCTGTGCAGTTTCGATCATGGCAAATTTCAGTACAGCGTGATGGAGATTGGAGAAAGTACGCATTCATGACCAATAATACGAGTATTCCAATGGCCGCAGTGCTGATTTAATGAGAGGCTGCATATATATATCCACACACGCATTTGCTTTTCGAGAGAAACTTGGCTAGGAATATCGCAGTGCCGCGCCACATGTATATTTTAACTCTCAACATATATAATAGCCACTTTGCCATTTCTAGACAAGCTTTAACAATAATCTAGCATGTTAATCGGTGCAATAGAGAATAGAAAGTTTATAATTAACAATGCATAGAGAAGCCCTCAGCTGCCATGTTGAATAGCTGCGGAAGTCCAGAGTACTGGAAAGACGCATAATAATAATGTGGAAAAGCAACGTACTCCGTATGTAGCTGCTATCTACCACCAAATGCAGTACTATATACAGTATTCTCTCCGAAGAAAGATGCTGCAATCAGCTTTCGGTCGTGGAGATCGAGAGGAAGGGTAGAGCCATATTGGCAGTCAGGCACCAATCAGTAAACCCATAATAGTGCATGATCTAGTGGTCTCTATAATTGCGTACTTGTAAGAGTTTGCATACTTGCATGCTACTACTATCCCAGTAACCCTGTCGAGTTATAAAAGAACAAATGGACCGGGGGACACCATAAAGCAACAGGCATCACACACGGCAACGATGGGATGTGCAACAGCTTTCGATTTCACGTGGCCCAAAAGGTTCCCTTCTTTTCCTCGAGTCATTTTATAGCAAAGAACGGCAGGAGATTGGTCGCTAGCTTAGCTTACCTTGCTTGCTTGAGTGAATCGCCGACCAATAATCTCTCTCTCACCCCATCATGCGGCCTTCACATGCATGGCACACACGGCTGGGTGGATTTCCTACTAGCTGGTCTTTGCACGCAGGGTTAGCTAAGCTAAGCAATAGATGCTGCTTTGCGTGGGGCACGCACATTCGTGGATGAGAATCTAGACTTTGACCTGGATTCTGCTTGGACGAGAGGATCAGAGCTCGAGCCGCTGGAATCTGGAAACAGGACGCAGGGTGTGCGAGATTCCATTTCGTCATTTCATGGGCATATAGTATAGGAGCATGTAGAATATAGTAGTACCCCGTATTGCATAGAGTACACTACAGTTGGCAGCTTGCTAGGCCTCGTGCCGCCACTCGTGCCGGGAAACTCACATGCGCGGGGTCGTCAAAAGCGGGCCGGGTCGGCCGGCTAGGCAGCTAGTGGCTTGTCCGAACTTGATTGCCCCTGCCATTTACTAGTACTCCTATATTGGGGGTCGGCTTCTCCTGTCAGGTTCTTGCAGGTGCAGCTTTTCCATCGGATAGGAGACCAGACGGGGGCTATAGTTCTTGACTACTTCACCGCGAATGTCGCAGTCGCAACTTGCTATGCGTGGAACGTCTGATCACTGTAGCTATTAGCGTGTAGCAGCATTAAATTGGCGAGCTGTATCTTCGTTAGTTCTTCCGGAATCACTTCGTGCAAGTCCCGTGTTAACTACAGTATTTATATGCTGTAGAGTACTTCGTAGTTTATTTTCTCTCATATCATCATTGTGTTGTGTACTGATTATATGACATCATGTTTAAGTTTAGGCTCTTTTTTTTTGCGCGGACATCATGTTTAAGTTGCAGCCCACCGTATCACGGATTCAGGAGTCGAGAGAGAGACCAATGGAATCTATGCTTGGCAGGACGGAATACGCTTGATCATGCAAGAACCAGGATGACTTTACGATACGATTCCACGCGGCCTGCAATCAGGTTCAGCTACACTGAGGCCTACCCAGATTCTTCATCGTGGGCTGGCGAGGCCACCGCTGGTCCAGAACGCCCCAGACTCCCGGCTGTTGGGCCCAGCCAATGTAGACCAGGCAATTGCAGGGAACCCGGCGAATCGCTGGCTTCTCCCAGCGTCAGGCCGCTCCTCTCGTCTCGCGGCCTGCTCGAGAGAATCCCGCGACGTGCAAACGCGTACCACCTGTCCAATCCAACCTGGTGGACTCGCGTAGGAGAAACGGGCCGGGGTCCGCGGGTGGTCCGCTGGCCTAAAGTGTTCGGAGTAGGTTGGCCTGGCAGCCTGGCCTATGTGTCCAGGCTTGATGTAATATGTGATGGGCTACTTCAGTTCAGGCAGCAGTAGCAAACACTCCTGCTCCTGCTGCTTGTGTATCTCATGTGTGTGGCCTGGCCTCACGGGCACGGAGAAGGCGCGTAATTTCCATCGTAAAGACTCGCTTTTTGTACACGCGGGTCTTTGCGACCAGGAAAACGACGGCCACTCTCGGAGAGTTTAGCCGGCCGTGTACAATGGGTAGAGGCCAAATGTCAGGCCAGACCAGGCAGGAAAGGGACTATCAGGCTATCAGTACTACCAGTCTACTAGTATGTGTAGCACGCGTGCATGGTAGTTAAACCAAATCAGACTTTACTACTAGCTAAGTTCCAGAACGGAGGCGTCAATCATCAGGTGCCACTGGGCTTAAAAATCTAGGACAACAGCTAAAGTTCCAAACTCCAGTCTGTCGCCCTGCACTGTAGGTCAGTTCATCAGTCATTCAGTACGTTCAAGTTAAATTACCACCAGGCAGATACTACTACGACATCAGCAGGTAGGATCGGACTATCGGAGCAAGTAATTACCGTGTCGCATTCACGCCCCCCAACTTGCCGAGAAACTAATGACCTGCTCTAATGCACTTCTAGAACCAGTTTGACTGAAAAAGGAGGAAACGAGTAGCTAGCACGCTGTGTCTCCATTCGCAGGGTGGCGGATTCCATCGCTCTACGAATCCAGAGTCGACGGAGAGGGAGAGGGAGAGGGAGAGGGCGAGGGCGAGAGCGAGCCAGCCAAATAATGAGAGTTGGGCAGGCAGCAACACGGCAAATCCGCAATGGTGCGGGGTGATGGCGCTTTCCGCGACTTTGACGAGCCATAGTCAGTAGTGATCTACTCTCACCGTTCTAATAAAAACTAATATAAGATTAAACTTGATATAATCTAATATAATTAATCTAGTCTTAGATTATTGGAACATAGGAAGTACGACTGCTACTCCGAGCTACAGATTCCACCGATATGAACGCATCATATGCCCGTCCACTTTTTTCCTGCCTTTTTCCCTCTCATCAAATCCAACCCATATCTTAACTCCGTCCCATCTCCTCCTGCTCTACACACCAATTAACGGCAACGCCAAAAGAAGAATACTACACTAGAACTAGTCTCGCTAGTAATTGAGATTTATTGTCGATCCTAATCAGATAGAATCGTATCGTGAGTTTTTTGCGTGTTCCTTGCCGCATTCTTCTGATGCTCAAGGGAGAATAAAGGTGCTGAGTAATTAACAGGTGTGCTTAGTTGTTATAAACATGGAGGATTTGGCTGGAGCTATGTACGAGTGGCCTGTGGCCGGCCACTGCAGTTGCATCCCTATGAAAGCAAAGCCGTTGATGCTAAACGGATTTACTTTTCTGTTTTGCTTAAAATATAGCAACATAATTTTTATTTGATCTACATAATTGTTCTCTCTCTTAAAAATGGGTATGCTTCTATCTTTCCTATCTTCTCTTTGGGAACCAGTATGGTGCTCCGCGTAGATTGTGCGCCTGTATTCTTATTTTTCTTCTCACATACTACTATAAAATATTTTTCATATTTTATTATTAAAATATAAGGGAAATGGCAATATTATTATATTAATTTATGTACTAACTTGATAAAATTGACCAACGTGTAATATTCATATTATATTCTACATACGTGATAGTATTAATTATTTTTTAAAATTTGAACTTTTAGTTATTTCTAAATTGTATTCCAATATGTTCTCTAGACTCTTTTTCTAATATTCTTTATTTTCAATTTCGAATTTTCGTTATTTATAAATTTTATTTTTATATAGGCTCTAACCCTTATTTCAATATTTCTTATTTACAAATTTTGAATTTGTGTTATTTCTAAATCGTACTCTTATATGGACTCTAAACTCATCTTCCAATATTTCCTATTTTTTAATTCCAAATGTTTGATATTTGTAAATTGTATTTTTTTAATTCCAATATTCCGAGGTTTTTTTAATTTCAAAATTCTATTATTTCTAATTGTATTTCTATATGCACTCTAAACTTATCTTTCAATATTTCTTACTTTTCTAATTCCAAATTTTAGTTATTTCCTAATTATATTCCTATATAGACTGTGGGCTCTTCTTCCAATATTTCTTATTTTTAATTTCGAATTTTGTTTCTAAATTGTATTTTTATATAGACTCTAAACTCTACTTTTAACTTCATTATTTTTTTATTCCGAATTTCAGTTAGTTCTCAATTCCTATATGGTCTTTAGACTCTTCTTAATATTCCCTATTTTTTAATTCTAAATCTCAGTTATTTCTAAATTGTATTCTTACATGGTCTCTAGACTCTTCTTCAAATATTTCTTTTTTTAATTTCGAATTTCTATTATTTATAAATTATATTTCTATATGGAATGTAAACTCATCTTTCAATATTATTTATTTTATTTTTAAAAAAATCTCAATCTATTTTAAAAATGTAGTATTTAATGATATTACCCAAGCCACGACGACTTGTTTTTTTGCATCAAGGCACGTTGAGGAGCCACCGCTGCTCGTGTCGCTGAACCGGCTCACTGGAGCCAACGTGCTCTTTCTCTCTCTAGAGTTTTAGGGTATCCCTACAATGGTGGGGAAAACAAATATGACCAAACATATTTATTCAGGGGTAGATTGGAAATCCCATATTTCTTAAATATTTTTTCCCTTTCCATTTATATATATTTAACTCAATATAGTGAGACCATCTCACTATTGTTTAAAGTCGGGGCAAACGATAACTTCGTTCAAAAATTCAGGGGCAAATTCACAACCATAAAAGAATAAGGGTAAAATCACAATTAAGGATGAAAGTTGGTGGTGTAAACGTAACTCTTCCTTTTTCATATAGTTTTTGTCAAGGTAATTGTAGTTTTGTGAAACTAAATCATTTTTTTTACTCCTCCGGAAATTGCATTAGTCGTGTTGCTTAAAGCCATCGACGCTATTAGCCTCTCCATGTTGCCGAGACAGGAGACGTGATCGCTAGTCACCACTTCATGGGTGCATCAATTTGGTTCGTCGATCTCTCTCGATGTTCACATCTACCGTGCCTGATCATTGTTTGGCTAATCTACATGACGGAGAGCTAAACCTGCTTACAGACCTAATTATATCTCAACCATTAATATAGACTGACCATAATCTATAGTGCTTCATAAGAGTTTTTTAATCCCATATGAATCTATAGTGCGGTTGTGTTTATTTTGTTTCACACGGCTTCCAAGAGTCCTTTATCCATTTCCCCACAATCCTATAATTCTGATATCCATGGATTTTCTTTCTATTTTCTTCTTGTCCGTTTCATATTCTAATCCTAATACACTTAGGTTTTTCTATTTTCTTTGGTTTTCTGCGATTAATGTGGTATTTTCTAGGACATGAGAACGAACGTGGAAATTTCTTTTTCTATTACTTTATTAAGTTAATAGATAGACAATAATTACGTTTAATCCTATGTGTATTTAAAGAATAACAATATAAACTAATTACAATGTATGTTTTTAAATTTAAAGTGTAATTATAATATAAGTATAGGTAATTTAAAGTGATTTGACCTTTTAGAAATATTGACATGATATGTTGTGAGTAAATCTAGATTTTCTTTAACTACTTGTATAGTTACATCAAAGTTTCAAATGGTTAGGAGATTTGTTTGAAGTATGTATAGGTTTTTTATTTTTTTATTAGGGCTTGTTTTTGTTAATTCCCTACGAGAAATTGATTGAAAAAGTAAAGGTTGGTGTGAAATTAACCAAATAAGGCTTTAATTAAGAGATTTTCTATATGGCTTTTCAGTGTAAACCCATCAAATCTTGCAAATTCTAGACCATTGGATCGCTTAGAGAATCATAAAACTTATCCAAACTTTTTTTCTCTCTTGCCCTTATTCAGTTCCACCTACCACCACCGCTTTCGTGTGCTCGCGCATGCGAACACGAACACAGAGCCTCCGCCTCCACCCCATTGTGTCGGCGCCCGGCCTAGCCGGCTGGCCGGAAGGGGTCAATGGTGCAAACGAGGCCTCCCACGATAGGGCTCCTCCCCCTCCCCCGTTTTCTTCCCCAAGACGACGACACTAAGTCCCCCCGCCCCAATGTCTTTCCCGTCTCTGAATCTGTCACCGCCGGCTGCCGCCTCCTAACCAGTGCTCCCCCTCCCCACACCTCCTACGAACCCTAAGACTCTAGCACCTCGCTGCCTGCCCGTATCCGCCATCCACAGATATCCCTCTAAGCCCTAGGGAACCATCCTCTATCCCTTTCGCCACATCCCCTCCTACTCTAATTCCAACCCCAAACCCTAATACATATGTCCGCTGCTGGAGTTGAGGGCGTCGCTGACACTAGAGAAAAGGAAGAGCTCGGTGGAGTCGACGGAGAAAAAACTCAGGCACAAATCTTGACGCGGATCTAATGGTCCAATCGGTCATATTTTATCCCCAAATTTCTGCCACATAGCATTTCCGTTTAATTAATCCGTTACTGGTATCCCTCGCAAAGTGATGTGCAATTAGGCATTACTAGCATATGAGCTTAGCCGTGGTGCAGAGACTGAGAATATACCTGGCCAAATGGGCGGCCCGGCCCAGCACGGCATAGGCACGCTGCCGGTAAGGTCCGTTAGGCACGGAATCTCTAGTGGGCCGTGGCGTGCCGACCCATGTTCCGTTTCCCTGGCCCAGGCACGGCCCAAGGGGAAGTCGTGTCGTGTTGTGCCGACACGGGCCCGTGAATGGCAAATGAGCCGTGGATGGCACGGTCGGCCTAGGAACCGAAATGGCGTGGAGGGATGCGATGCGGACTTACGGAGGCGGCTGGCGGGCTGGGCCGTCGGCTGGGAGGGATGAGATGCGGACTTGTTACAGTAGCAGTGCCGTGCTGTGCCGTGCCGTGCTGGCCCACGGGCTCAGGCGTCGGCCCAGACACGGCACGGGTTAACGGGCCATGCCGGCACAGCCCACAAGCCGCCGTGCCGTGTCGGGCCTAAGCCGTGCACAGTACTGCCGTGCTCGTGCCGGCCCGGCTTGGTACGACCCATTTGGCCAGGTATAACTGAGAACAAAGGGATGAAGATAGGCTCATAGATAGGAGGGGAGAGGGTAAGGTTGGTTGGGGATGGATGATCATGATATGATGCCTCATCTCATCACCTCCCTCCGGCCGGCCTCTTTATGCTCTTCCTCAGCTTAGCTTTCACCGGCGATCGACTTGGATGGCCGGATTATTAATAAAGAATTGCGTCTAGTGGGGGCGAATAAGGGTAAGGCTAAGGTCGTAGTAGGGACGCCGATGGGATGAGATGAGGGCTGGCTGGCCCGGGGTGACCCGCATGTCGTTTTCGGTGGATAAGCTCGGCTGCTCGGGCGCTTGCATCATGGGGTTCGGCGAAATTCCGGATGCATCCGTTGCAAATTGCCATGTTGTAGTAAACAAAACACCATTTGTGACGCCCCGGTGATGTTAGTGCTTTCGTGTGCATCCTAACTGAAACAGCTCAGAAGGTGAGCTGGGAATTTGGATGCCAACGAACGATGAACTCATCTCTAAGGCTCCGGCTCCTCCAAGCAATTGTGTGCAGTTTATGCGTGAGTACTACTACATGGTGGATGGCGACCAGATCGTTTTTGGCAGGAGTGAGAAAAACTGAACTGCTCTGAATCTCTGAACAGCTAAGAGCCTGAGAGGAGCCGGGAGAGGTATGGATTAGCAGGGTATCTATTTTCGCAGCCATGAATACTCCACAAGCTCACCAAAGTTTAAACATTTTCAAAGATGAACCAAAGTTTAACCTTTCTATGTGGATTAACACACCTCAGTATCTGACAGTAAGCGATTGCATGCTAACTCATCAGCTGAGGCTAGCATAGTAGCATCGCAGACAAAATAATCACAATCAAAAGCCATGACAACTGATTTGGCAACTCGAGAGTACACAACTAGACATCATAGATCAAACAAGAACATGAGACAGGTATATATAGTTACAGAAGCTACTGAATTTCCAACATGTAACAAGGGGTTACAGCTTAATTCTCGACTGGCCGCGCCGCGAAAAAAACAACCGGCAGGTCAACCAGGAGATCAGATCACTGAGTACACCATGACACTTGCACGACGACGTAATACCAACGACCTTACTACTACTGACTAGTTACTGCTACTCGCAGAAGCCATGGCCGACGTCTAAAATGCCACCGAGCCATGGAAGCAACGGAATTCAGAGAAGATTACACAGCTAGTTGAGTTGAGTGACTCTAGCTTGACGAAGACTACTACTAGTACTAGTAGACTAGTAGCTGCTTCTGCTTGTTTATGAGAGGATTGAGTCCCAGTCGATCTCCCAAGATGGGTACTTGCGCAGGTGGAATGTCTCCGACTCGTCCCATGGCGCCTCCGTGAAGTCCAGCTTCTCCATCTCCGGGACCGGAGGCGACAGCGGCGTGGGCGGCGGGGGGGAGCCGGCGGACACCGAGTCCTCCCCCTCCGTCGACGCCGAGCACTTGGGGGATTCCGGCTCAGCCGCGGAGGCCGCTGACTCGGCGGGGGTGTTCTTGGACGAGCTCGTCGTGGCGAGTGACTGGCAGATGGCGGTGAGCTTGGCGTCGACGGAGGCGTGGAGCGGGCCGGCGAGGTGCGCGCCGCCGCGGCGGAGGGTGGGGAAGTTGAGCCGTGCGAGGTCGCCGCGGAGGCGGAAGGCGGCCTTGTCGTAGGCGAGCGCGGCGTCCTCGGCGGTGTCGAAGGTGCCGAGCCACAGGCGCGTCCGGTTCTTCGGGAGGCGGATCTCCGCCACCCACTTCCCCCAGTGGCGCTGCCGCACGCCGCGGTAGAGTTTCGACTGCGCCGCCCCGGCGACCGCCGCGAACGGCCCCGCGCGCGGCGGCGACCCGGACTGCTTCATCGGCTGGCCACGCGGCCCAAGGAACGCGCCGGCCAGGCCCCTCTGCTGCTGCTGCTGGGCCAAGAACTGGGCCTGGATCTGCTGGATCTGGGCCGGGCCCAGGTGGGTCAGCCCCATCGTGTTCGTCGCCGACGCCGCAGGTGAAGCATGATACTGCGAAGAGTACAGCGGAGGTAGCTGCGAGAAAGACGAGGTGGTGGCGGCGGCGGTTGTGATAGAGGAGGTGGGGTAAGATGGTGTGGGCATGTAAGAATCTTGGCTCATGGAAGGAGAAGAAGAGTAGTAGTGGTGGTAGGGGGAGGAAGCGGAGGAAGAAGAAGCGCTCCTAATAAAAGGTTCGAGCGCTTTCATTAGCTCCTGATCCGAGGATGCGATCTGGTGTGTGCTAGTGTTATACTTGTACATGTCTATTGCTGCGGCCATGAGGACTGGATGGAGGTAGAAGATGAAGATGACAAGGGTATGGAAATCTTAAAAACAGGAAGAAAAAAGGGATGCTTTTTGATGCAAGAAGTGAAAAATCAGCCCTGTTCCTCAATAAAAGTAGAGAAACAAAGGGTGCAAAGAAAGAGCTTTTGAATAGATAGAAAGAAAAAAATAATTGAGAGGATGAACTAGAAGGGTATTGCAAAACAACCCTTTCCGGCCTTAACAAAGCAAAGGAAGCCTAAAAATCTGCAAGAATCCAGAAGAGAAAAAAGGTTCTCTGGATCTCTGTTCCTCCTAGGAGAAGTTGATGGGATGAGAAAGAACCCGTAAACACAAGAACTGCTCTTTCGATCTAATAAACCCGAAAGAAGAGCCTTCTTGGGACAGGACCTTTCTTGTGTGTTACCTGCTTCTAAAAAGATCAGAGAAGTTCAGAGAACAAACCTGTTGCTGCTTGTCGCTGATGATTTTTCTCAGATCGCTCAACCTCACCGTGGATTGGAATGGGATGTGGCTTTGGTGTTCTTGTGGTGGGGGTTGAGGCGTCTCTCTGAGGAAGAAGAGGCCTCACACCCTGGCCTTTATATAGCGCCACTTTGGCCGTGCAAGCAACGCAACGCAACGGAAGGCAAGCATCTCTCTTCCTCGCTGTTCATTGCCAATCTTTCTCTACAAAATATACAGAAAAAATAAAATAAAATAAAGGTGTTTTTTTTTTTGAAATGTGAATTACAAATAAGATGTAGCTTTCGCCCATGTCGTCAGGCCACGGCAGGTAGCACGCGGGGGTAACAAGTTGCAGCCAGTGAGGATGCTCCACGTGTGCTCAGGACAGGGGTGAGCACGTCGCCACACTGTGTTTTGCTGACGTGGCGTCCTGTCGTTGGGTGATGGACTGATGGTGGGCTGGATTGACTTCAAATTTTGCTGCCCTTTGTCCAGGGGAATTCGCCTTTTGGATTGCGCCAAGGGCTAAAAGCCTTCTCCATCTGAGGCCATTTCAGTTTTGAAAAGTATTCAATGACTGGTATTTACTCTGTAAATTAAGATACGTTGGATTCTTATTCTTACATTTCATTCTCTTTCAGCTTTACTTTGCGTAGTTTGATGGTTTGCCTCTACTATCATATCTTATTTTAAAATCACCTTGTTTATTTCGCTGGGTTGGGGGGGAAAAAATCCAGAACTGCTATTGTTGCGTTACAAGAAAAACAGTGGTGTGAATTGGCAGAAACAATTTGAGCTTGAACTGCTCTTGGAATTGGAGAAGCGGGCACCATTGATTTAGACATGAAAAAGGACATTATTGAATTCTAGTGCCTCCTCAATTATATCACCATTATTTGCAGGTCTAATTACAAGCGCTGTACAGCCGTGAGTTTATTATTGGCTAATTGTTTTCCATCGGTCAACACGGCCACGTGATTGTATAGTAAGGAGCCCCTCAATAATTCATTTTGGTCAAAAACTTATGGTGAAATTTTTACAAACATCAATTCTTGGATAGCAACATAAGGAGGAAAAAAATGGCGAGGTGAATAGTTTCTTCGAACTTTGTTGGTTACAATCAACCTCTCAGTGGGCTGATTCATGCGTCTGTATGTACTGTACGTGATTGTCTTTGGACTTTCGAGTTTAATCCTCGTGATACAAGTGTGCTGATTGTAATGTTTCACCCGTTCCATCTGAAATTACATGATGTTGCAAGCTGAAGGAGGCCATTTGAAGCAGGAAATTAATTAATCTGTTGCTTATACACTGAAAAAGCAGCAAAGGGTGCAAATGCGTGTTGGGCACATTAAAGCACAAACGGAAAGATGTTGCCGAAGATTATAACGCCAACCTATTCGGAGCTTTAATTTCGTGGACACTTATATCATCCAGAGAAATTGTGGAGTACGATATGTGTACGCCTTGACTTTGCCAAACCGTGCGATTTCTCTAGCAAATCAAACCTACACGAGTCAAACACGTACGATTCATTTTCACGGTACATATAAAACAACAAGTGGTTGGATTTGTGATTATCTACCAGAGACCAGCTTCAAGTCTTCGAAAATTAGAATGGCCAAGTAATCTGCCCCGATAGGAAGGGTAATATAAACACACAAGCACAACCTGCACGACAGGTTGCAGCGCCTTCTAATCCCGCGCCCGGAGAACAAAAAAATCTGATGCAAGTTGAAGCCCCGCGCCGCCGCGCGCGCGAGCAACACGACCGTGGGCACGGAGCTGGACATTGACACGCATATCGGTGATGAGAATACGAGACCCGCCGATTTGGAGCCGGAGATCGAAACGATCGATGCCGAACTGCCGATCCACGTGGGCTAGCGCTGCGTCGTCGTGCAACGCAACGCCTTCGTTTTCGATGGATCTCCCGGCCGCGCGCCCGCGAGGTCAGCTTCTCGGGAGGGCACCGAAGCAAAAAAAAAAAAAAAACGAAACGACGCGGGCGCGAGAGGTGGGGCCGCGACGATCGCACGGGGATCTCCGCGTTTTTGGCAAGAAAACCGTAGCATTTCCGCGCACGCCCGGCTCGTTCGCGCGGCACGGGTGGTCATCTATCGTCGATCGCCTCGGCTGGAGAGGACAAGACAGGAGGAGGAAGACGAAATTGTTCGTTCTGGATGGTTTGCGGTAGCACGAAAGAAAGTTGCGCCTGATGTTTACGCACGAACAGTCAGACCGATCTACGACCACTGATCACCACGGGATCGAGTGGTCTCGTCCATGCCACGGATTAGTGGATGAGATCGAAAGCAAGGTGATATAGTACTTAACAACAATTATTGGTCACCAATTCAGGGCTATCAAGTAACCTCACTCTGAGTAATGATTATGTGAGCATCAATGTAAATTAATCCATGCGTAGCCAAGATGAGATGTGACATTTTCCTGGCTGTAGTGTTGTCCTTTTTTGTGGAAGTGTGCAAGGTCAAGACGAGGGGCTAATAAACTGCCAGAAGCATCTGGATTATGGAATTGCAAAATTGTAGTACTGTACTTGCATCAACCTATATAGAGATACATATACAACGAATGCTAGCGTCTCCCACTACCGAACTCACTAATCAAAGATATCCCTCGAATTAATCTAGGAGCGCTGCTGCTGCTGATCGAGAAGATGGGCATAGGGCACTAAAAAAACTCTTCATCATTTCGACGCCAAACTAATCTCCATCAGACACTAGTTAATTAAGATATGCTTGTTTAATTAGTCCTGGGTGAGCTCTCCAATTTACAAACTGGTGGACTATGGAGCTCCCAAATCAGCACCATAGCATAGCTAGCTCAACGACAAAAACACTCACTAGTCCTTCCAAAATTAACCTAACTAAGAACTCCTATACTAGTACAGTAATTGCGTCGATTAGAAGCAGATATTGTGGTTGCATTGGATCACTGGATGGACGGATGAGGAGAGGAGGAATAATTTTTTTGGGTGGTGGATGGCGGCAAGTGGTGGACGGGTGGTGGTACGAGACGGCGAGCATTTTGTGTAGGTGAGCTCCTCCCCTCACCTGGAATCCAAACCCAATCCAATTCTGATGCGCGTGCCGCGCCCCAATCATTCGATTCACGTCAAATTTTGGTGTTTTTCTCGTCGCCTTTTTCACCGCACCCATCTTGTTCACGCACGCACACCCACGCGCCGCAGTTGGCGAGCTCTCGTCCTCACCAATCAGGCTATCTGCGAGCTTTACACGTACGCGAATTTCTGTCGGCTATTGGCGTGCTAGCTGAAAATGCGCGCTACGATCTCTCTTTGACTACAGGGTTCAGGTTCAGCGAATGGTTGGTTACCTGAGCAAAACTCCTTCCGATGTTCATATGCCAAACGAAAAGTATAGTATAATTCGAATACGAAAAAAGAGCAGTCATGTTCCATCTATAAGGTATGTGGTGATGAGGGAGGGTAACACAAGAGAAGAAATGAACAATGTTTCCAAGCAATTGTTGGCTAACCGTGCGTGATTAGCATCGCCCGAGTCAAAAAGACGCGGGGCCTAATGGAAAGCTCCCTTCTACTCCACGCAACGCGATACGGGGCGGCCTGATCATGAACTCAATACGGACGATGTGGACGTGTGTGGATCGGCGGTGATCGCCGACGCAACTTACGATTCTCCAGAGTATAGAATCCGTTTTCCCGTAAAGTGAGTGGATTTTAAGCTATCGAAGATACATCATAGTAGTTGTTTACATATAATTTAAATAATTTTAAAAAATAAAAAAAATAAGAGAATAGATTAATATGTGATATACCATTCAACGAACATTCAAATTAATAAATTCAACTTACACAAATTATAATGATAAAACAGATTAAACTATAGCTAGTTAACGTATTTGTACAATTAAATTGTTTTTACTTATATAAGTTCAATTTTATCTTGAGTAATTGTCGGATGGTAAACTCCGCGGCGGGGGACTGTGCAGACCCCTTTTTGAGTTCGGCCCAGGGGGCGTGAAAAAGAGGCTTCCTCAGGCCCGACTCCGGTGAGGCCGGTGAGGATCAAAAATCGCCAGACAGAGGACGGTGGCACACGAGCAAGTATACAGGTTCGGGCCGCCGATGAGACGTAATACTCTACTCCTGTGTGGTGGATTATTTGTGTGGATTCTAACTCGTCGGAGTTGGACTTGGCTAGTCGCAATCCAAGGAGCAGAAGCAAAAAGCCGAACCGAACCCCCTTCCTTTAGGCCTGGGCCTCCTTTTATATCTCAAGGGGACACCACAGGGGCCAGACAGACTGTTGTCTAGAGAAAAGGAAAAAAACTATTTTACAGATGAAGTCCATGTCGTGGCTTGGAGCGGAAGCCTTCCGCTCCTGTAGTGCCAGTATGGCGTCGATCAGACCGCCCATCATGGCGGTCGGCCCAGCATGTCACTTTCCATTAAACGGCTGGAATCCGGCAGTCCACCGTAAGCTGTGCGATGCGCCAGGTGATTAGACTTGACGCACCAACCCTGACGTGGCGCGAGAGCCGGATCGGCCCTCGCAATCTTGGTGCAGGCCATCGGGAGGCGCAACGTACCTACCGGGCGTGCACCGGCACGCGCGGTGCTGTACGCTATCCCATCGGTCATTCGCACCGGTTTGACACCGGTCAGCTGACTGTGATCGGTATCAGATGCATGCGCGTCGCTTCGCAATAGATGCGGCACACGCGCGTCACAGGTGCACTACTCCTGCGTTGTCATTAATGCGGGTTGGTGAGCGCTGGGAGTGCTCACCCGCTTTGTTACGCATGGAAGCGGCCCGAGGGGGTTGGGGGAGCCCGACCCCTGCTGGGCCTCCCCCCGAGGGGGTAGCGTGTCATGGGAGGGTGGCCGCCACGTCGCCCTCGGGCCTTCTCACCCCTTGGGGGATGGCCACGTGGGCGGACGGGGCCGCCTCAAGCCCAAAATCGACATACCCATGGGCCAGGACACCGACAATGATCTATCGCATATTAATTTATTATATTGAATTTTTTAGAAAACGTAACTATTTAAATAACACGTAAACAATGAAGGAATATCTCATTAAGAGTTTAGAATCATTTCATCGTAAAATGACATGGAAAATAACCAAAGTTAGTGAGATGTGCGACGTGAGATAGTATTTACCCTCTCTCTCAGCATTGCATACTTAAAGACTTTTAAAAACTCTTACAAACAATGGTGGAAATCATTTAATTTAACTAGACGGAAGTTAAAAGAAAATCAGATGTACTCATAATGATATGTCAATGTTAGTAGGAGTTTATTAAAAAGGAATAGTACGTATATCATTTTTCTAATTGCACGGTAACTATCAAAATAGGAAGAAAAAAGTGTGAATTAGTCCCTAAAATATAGTGGTCGACCGGATTACCCATTGAGCTATAGTGGTCGACTAAATTACCACCTAATACCAGATATTTTACACCCTCAGCTACTAACCCTGGACAAATAACCCCCTTGAACACTGTTTTGACTGGTTTTGACTTGAGTTTGCATACATGCTCACCAACATGACAATCTAATCAGCAATGAAATTATTAAAAATACAATGGGCCCACTTAACATCTCTTCCACAACCTAATCCCTCCCCCCTTTCTCTCTCTCGCCCTCCCCCTCTCTTCCCTCTTCTCGGTGGTTGGCGCACCATCCCCACCCCCATCTCCACCTCACCGTGCCTTGCCGCCCCGGCCCCCAACCTTGGTCTTACCGCGTCGCGCCACCTCCATTCTAACCTTTGCCTCGCCGCTCTCTCTTCCCTCCGTCCAGTGGTTGGTGCCATCCCCGCCCCCAACCTCCGCCTCGTCGCCCCCATCCTCATCCTCTACCTCACAACTCTTTCTTCCCTTCGCCCGGTGGCCTGCACCATCCCTGCCCCCCACCTCCGCCTTACCGCGGCTTCACCATCCCCGTCACCAACCTCCGCCTCCACCGTTGTCGCCCCTAACCACCGTGGTCGTGGCAAGCGAGGGTGCGGCGGATGGTGGCCGTTTCGAGCTCCATTTACGCACGCTCCAGCTTTGTCTTGGTTGCTACCTCCCTGAGCTAGCTTAGCGTGCCTGGCCGAGCTCGTGTCAATCCACCTCCGTCATCGGCTGCCACCTTCTCTCGAGCAAGGTCCCTTTCCATCCTCCTTCTCCAGCCACAGGTGTAGAGATAGAGAGTCCATTGATTTGAAGAGGAAATGAGGAGTGGGGAGGGATTGGCTTGAGTAAAGAGATGACAAGTGGGCTCATTGATTTTTTTTAATAATTTTATTGCTGACTGGATTGCCACGTTGGCAGCCAGTATACAAGATCAAATCAAAACCAGTCAAAACAATGCTCGGGGGGTTATTCGTCCGGTATTAATAGTTGAGGGTGTAAAATATCTGGTATTCAAATTTAGAGGGTAATTTGTTGATTCTTTTTAATAATTTTATTGCTAACTGTATTGCTACGTTGGCAGCCAATATACAAGATCAAATCAAAACGAGTCAAAACAGAGTCAGGGGGTTATTCGTCCGGTATTAATAGTTAAAGATGTAAAATATCTGGTATTCAAATTTAGGAGGTAATCCGGTTGGCTGCTATAGTTCAGTGGGGTAATTTGTATTTTTTCTAAATAGGAAATGCTTCACGTAACAATTATGTTTTACATAATGGGAGATCTCCATTGGCATTTCTTTTTGTTTTTTCAGGGTTGGTGGTCGGGTGATAGTGCCATACTATCATACGAGTGCATCTAGTTTTTGACTTGCACCTCCAAGATGCGAGTCCTGAAACGCGGCTTATGCGCCATGGCACGCTGCTCGCTGGTGCTCCACCAACCTCCTCCCATGCAGGAAGAGCCCAGGGGACAGTAGTGGTGTAGTCGTAGTTGTGCCCGTGAAAGCATGAGCTCCTGTCTGCCCTCTTCAAGACTTCAGCTACCCGAACCAGAGGACAGTAGAAGTAACTGCACGCAGTCCTGCTTCAGATCTTCAGAGAAACTATGCAGCGTGCAGGCACATGCACCTGCCCGTTTACCCCTAGTCTCATGTGTGTCCTGCGAGCCCGTGCCTCTCATGGTGATTTAATTTGTGACTTGTGAATTGTGATAGACTGGACTGGATCATAACAAAACAATCAAGGATAACTCCCGTTCTTTTCTGATTAACAAAACAATTAAGGTACATATTATATCTTATTTTTGTTATAACGCTTTTTAAATTACTAAACAGCGCGTTTTGAACGAAAACTTAATTGCTTTAAAATATCTAATAAATCCATTTTTAAATTTATAATAATTAAATTTTAACTAATAACGTGCTAATGACTTTCTCGGTTTACGCGTATAAATTTAATCTTCATCCGACTAACTTTACGTGCGTGACTTAATTTCGAGCAGGTCCTCTTTATACAATGCGCAGCAAGCCACAACTCGGACTACGTTCTTTTAGGCCTATTCACCGATTATTTGCTCCATATTACCAAAATAATGGTTTCTCAATAATATTTTTTTACCACATCGTTCAAATCACTTGTTCAGACTATGGTTCCATTCGTTTCTTCTATAAGGAGAGGATGAAAAATTTTCATCTTCGTGATACTTTTTTTATACAAAAATTTTTATACAAAAGTTACTCTAAATATCAGATAAATATATTTTTTCAAATTCAAAATAATTAAACTCAATTAATCATACGTTATTACCACATCATTTTACGTAAAACACTTAATCTTCATCTGTATGAGTTTCAAACACCACCTATCTATTAAGTTTATTTTTCAAAATGTTTTATTTGCCTCAATAACCAAGTAGATCGTCTGTAGCAATAATTTAGTGAATAATAATACATTGTTCTTAAAAGTTAATTATAGTTACGAATCTGGATATAAGCTACATCCTAGCAAAGAAGTTTTTAGGAGAGATTATGTTTTAGACAAATATATAACAGATCGTTCACATTTCATAAAATAAATGAATTATTCATAACGAGGGCAGCTACAGTTGTGCTTGCAGTTCCTTGACTTTGCGATTTGTTAAAGCTGCAGTCCATGAGCAGTTAGCAACATAATGGCAGTTAGATCCACCATTAGGGTGCGTTTGCCAATGTATTTCCAAAGAGGCTGGTGAGATTGGTACCGTATCATCTTTTCAGCTGCAAACCACAGATGGCGCACATGGTTTCCATCAGTCTGCAGATAGTGTATTTTCTTTTTTGTAGTTTTAAAAAATGAACTGCAAACACGTCCCCACAAAAGAAAAATGCATTAACTTCCATTAAAAGCAGTGTCCTGTAATTGAAAACCTTAGCGGCTGAATCACGTGTTAGTACTTGTTTGAGACTTGCAAATGTCTGAAAGGAAGGAGCATCTGCTCCAAGAAATAAAAAGTGCACAAATCTCTACAACGTCAAATTATATGTGAACATGGCAGAGAAAAGGGAGAACATCATCTCCACTTTTACAAGCTTCGGATCTTGTAAAGTTCATTACGCTAAGATGAATGATGCTGGTTTTGCAAGAAGTCTACTTCCTTGCTTGCAAGATTTCTTCTCTCGAAGTTTTGGAAAACTAAAAAAGAATTCTTGTCGGAGAAGAAACAAAATTTATAAATGGCCAGTTGAAATCTGTCTTACTCTAAAACAACCACACTTTTGTTTGCCAACATCAAATCACTCCGGGAACCTGTTTGTGCAGTCCATCTACAGCTCAAGAAAGAAACGTTTCAACCGTACCTGTGAATTGTGAATTGCGATGGGATCCTTCAATCTCTCTGGAATATTTCCAGCAATCACGACCCATCTTCTCTAGAATTATATCCTGAAATTACCCGGTATAGTGTGTTAGCCATGACAGTAGTAGCTTATCCTTATGTGATTGTGATGATCTCTATGATCTCTAGCATTATTACTCCTTGGGATATATTCCTCTTTTTGTGACCGATGTCTGGTCGCCGGTCCCCATGGTTAGGACTTAGAAGATCGCCATGCCCATGCAGTTCCTTTTTATTCTTTCACGGGGAAAAGGGTGAAAGGGGCTTTACGCTGCAATGTGAACTACTCACATTTTACGCCACGTTTAGAAGTGAGTAAAAAAATTAATGTGATTCGTGTACTGCAGTAAAAATTCTTTCTTGCACCTTCGATGCTTTATAATACTCTCTGCAATCATTAGAATCAATTTAAATCATTTTTGTTTTGTAATTCAATCGATCATATATATTTATACTATCACCTTATGAAAGTTATACTGATAGTATACTATCATCTCAATTCTGTATATAAACACACTCTTAAAAGTCTTATTTGGAAAAAAAAATATCATTATAATATAATACTCCTTTTTCTACTGATAGTATAATTCATAAATCAACGGCTAAGTTGCTAGTGGAGAGCACCGTAAAGATGTTCTCAGAACGAACGAATGCCCCCACAGTATTTTCAGCCACAAACTTCTTTTCACACTCATTTTTTGAGGAAAAAAAATGCTAAAATATGAAGCCACACTAATATGGTGGTGAATTCGTAAATACACGACCTTATCCATTAAGATTTAAGTTCTATTGTCAACGAATATCACGAACACACGAGTGTGTTTAGTACATATAGTTTTAGTGAGTCTAGATTGTTACTGCTCGTATTTGTCTCTTTGAGTCATTCTCTTGCTAACTGAATTAGAAACGAAATGGTATATAGTAATAGTATGCTGCTTGGACTAGTAAAACCCAACCTAACGTGGCACAGAATGACAGAAGTACTGCACTACCACGAGCATTTCACAGGGCCCCAGTGGCCCAGCCTGATTTGGGCCGCTCCAATTTGAAGCACGTGCTGTTATGCTATAGAGCGCGTTACATAGGCCGGCCCATTAAATCTATCAAAATGCGCTGCAAAAATTGGCACAAATGGAACATGGCACGCTTAAGCGGCACAGTATTCTTTCCGAAATTTGAACTCGGAAGCTCTCAAAGTTCAGATCTCTATATTCCATATAACGCTCGAAATTGATAAAAAAAAAAACTATATGCAAACAATTCAAAATTGATTTTTTTTTTTTAGTTTGAGATAAGTAAATGGGTTACATTTCCGGTCTATGCCGTTAGACACAACCATTAACTCAAAGACGATCTTAGCTCTACAAATCTGCAAAATAAGTGCGTAGATGATATAGGAGTACGTTTGTACCCCTGTCCTTATAACACTTCCACTTTCCCACCCTTAGTCCAACTTTATTTGTTAGCAGTTGGAGAAGTGTTAAAAAAAAGGCATGAAATGTTGTAGAATATCCTATAATAATTTACGTGATATGCAACTGATCAAGCAAAGAGATATAACTCATGGAAGCAAAGAGATATAACTCATGGAAAAAAGTTGATGGTTTAAGCTATGACTCTTACCGTTTGAAACTTTTCCAACCCTGCCAGCCAATAATATAAAACAGTGTCACACGCCATTTGGACGACTTGTATTCTCTCCAGATCAATATGAACAGCTTGAATTGCAATTTAGATTAGTCAATATCTGAATCCTAATTGCTACAGACCAACCAATGTGAGTGGAGAGGGTCTAGAGGGATGGTGATTTCTGCTCATTGTTCAATGTGTCTTATGTTCCTCGGTTACTGAGGACAACATCTGAAAGTTCTGTTTGGAGGACCTCAACCTCAGTTAAATCTGTTACCTCCAGATCTGAAGAAAGAAGACGCAAGTTACATAAATCTTTTGCAGAGATAGTCCGTTGGAGTCCCTTTGAGCCATTAGGTGTCCTTTCAGTAATATTTGCCAGAATTTCCTTGGTAGCATTGTGCCAGATTGGTTGTGCTGCATCAAGAAATACAGAAACAGCCAAGACCGGAAGATCAACACTTCCTACGTCAGGTTCATCCTTGTCGTCTCGTCCATGGTAGTCTGAACCGCCAATCTTCAGAAGACCATATGTATCAGCCAGATCACTTAGTCCTGTCGATGATATAGTCCCGGTTATTCCATCGAATCGAAGTTACACTCGAGTGATTAAAAGAGGTTCCCATTATGAGCATCTTTGTTCATACCTGATAGCTTGCCATCGCTTCTGTAAACCTCAATGCCATGCAAGCCAGCAGCCTTCAAATCCTTGATCACAGCCACAGGATTTTTCAGTGCCCATGGATGCGCTAAAACTGCCACACCCCCAGTTCTACAAACCAACTGCACCACAGACTCCCCTGCTGGTTCACTACCACTGCAAATGAACAGAAGAAAACCACACGTCCACACCACAAGTAAATTAAATCAAACTCTTGGCCTGATAAGTATAGTTGCATAAACATAAATTGATCATACTCACGTGGCATAAGCAGGTCCACCATCATACAAGTACCGGCTAAAAGCTTGCTTAATGTTCTCAACGTATCCAGCTTCTACCATGGCGCGAGCCACGTGCAACCGGCCTGGAGCCACTCCATCCCCTGCAATGGTGCACACGTCTTCGAGCTCCATGGGCATGTCGAGGCTCCGAAGCTTCAGTAACATCTCCTTCGCACGGGTATAGCGGCCATCCCTGATGCTACCGAGAAACCTATCGAGTTCTTGTGGTTTTGCAGGGCCCAAACTACCGTAGTACGCGAGAATGTGGACGGGTTCATCGGCTCCTATGCCGTCACTGATTACGGTCAACAACATTAGCAATGATCATGCATGCAGGTATGTGTGTGCAAGTTCAACGGAATTAAGGCAGCAGATCGAGAGTATGATTGTTGTAGTTACCTTGGTGAATACACGGCGCTTATCTCGACACCGGGTATGATCCTGATGGAGTGCTGCTTCGCAGATTCGATGGCCTCGGGGACGCCGGCCATGGTGTCGTGGTCAGTTACCGCGAGTACTTTCACCTGTGCTGATCACATGGCGTTCGCTGCAGCATTAGCGTTGGAAACGCGTCGATTTGCGGTGACGACGAGTGCAAGTGTGATGTGACCAAGATCGTTCGCCGCGCGCGGCAGATGACACCTACAGCGGGAGAAGCAAGCTAGCTAGCGTGCTTACCCCATTGCGATGCGCGCGCTGGACGAGCGCCGAGGGCGAGAGCGAGCCGTCGCTGCACGACGAGTGCGCGTGTAGCTCCACCGCGACGCGCGGCCGCCGCCTCCCGGTCGCAGCGGGATGCTGCCCGTCCGCCTCCTCATCGCCCGCCTCACCGCAGCGCGCCCAGTGGAGCACGGACCTCAGCGCGGCCACCTCCTCCTCGGTCGGCGCCCTCCGCCTCTTCTTCTTCTTCTTCCTCCGCGGCGTCTTCTTCTGTTCCTCCTCCTCCCGATCGGCGGCCACATCGTCGTCCGGTACATCCACCGCGACGACGACGACCTCCTTCTTGATGTCCTCCTCGGAACTCGTAGCGGCGGGGGGGCGAGTCATGTGTCCCATCCGAGGTGCAGCGGCAGAAGCAGCGTGCGCGGGCGTGGCAATAAAGAGAGAGAGAGAGAGGGAGGGAAAGGCCAAAGGCGTCGTGTGTTGAGGGCTTTTAAGACGAGCGGTCGCCATCAGCGACAGGAACGTGGTGGATGGCCCTCCCGTGTACCGATGGTCGCGGGCGGCAGGGGGAGGGGGCCGCCGCGAGCGCTCGTGTCGCGTGCCGGTCGTGCTGCCGCAGCCGGCGGGCCTGTCGTGCACGGGTGGCGCTGCGCATACGATGTACAGGTACAGCTAGCTGTCAACGTGACCGAACTAGGTGTGGACCGGGCCGTGGTACAGGCCGGTGATCTATTGACCGGTCGTGCATGGCCAGGAAGTTAATTGAACTGTTTGTCTCATGTGTCAGAGTAAACCGGGGACAGGCTAGTATCTTCTGCGCTGACTAGTCAAGTTTGCTGTTTCGGACTTATGAGCATATCCAATGTATATGGTAATATGATCATAAAGATAGAACTCATGTAAATAGATTTTAACTATAGCAATCCTCACAATATATCGATCCCCAATTTTAAAAATCGGAAATCTTCTGTGTTTATCAGTACCAATCCCTGGATCAGTAGTTGGTACTAACATACATAGCCGAATTGTAGCATATCACGAATGAATTCAGGCTAAAAGAGTTAAGGCTGTGTTTGGAATCCCCTTTCCCAACTCACCCCTCTTTTTTTCCGCGTGCACGCTTTTCAAACTGCTAAATGGTGCGTTTTTTAAAAAGTTTCTATACGAAAGTTGCTTAATAAATCATATTGATCCATTTTTGAAAAAATAGCTAATACTTAATTAATCACGCGTTAATGGACTGCTCCGTTTTCCATGCACCCTGTGCTGGTTAGGAACCAGGCCTAGCGAACACAGCCTAAGTGCTTACATTAGGGCTAAGCAGGCCAACAACTATCAGAGAACAATAGCGGAAGACAAAATAATACAAGGGCCCGGTTGATATGCCACAAGCAGTCGACTGGGGAAACGAGACCTAGAATGGAACCGCACTCCGATCATCTTGTTAGGCACACAAGCGTAACAAAGGCTTCTCTTCAAGCACTCTGATAAAAGATATATATAGAGCAATAATGAGTACAAAAGTACTCAGCAAGCCATCACACAAAATGCAGTAATGTACAGGGTAATACAAGGAGTGGCTATGGTTACTTTGCGTAAAGCTGAGTTCACAAATATCATTTCACAAACCTAAGACTTAGCATTGACTGATCAAATTTTAGTTCCACAGTTGCTTAACCAGCAGAGGTTCTGTCTACCATCCAAGGTTATATCAGGATGGCTTCCCACCGCTGTCTCGTCATGATTTTTTGGGGTCTACCCCTTCTCGCTTATCGAAAAGTTGATTACGCAGTCCCAAACAATATGCATAATCGCAACCCATCAATTTCAGAATTTAGAGTCTAGCCAAGTGTAATACATGTCCCGATGCTCAATATCCGCGAGCACGGCTATTCGAATAGATTGGTTTACTCACACTGCAGTGAATGTACACTTTACCCGTACTCCGTGACTTACCCAACACATGAGCCGAAGTCCCAATGAATGAGACGCGTCACGGCAAAGCCTTTCAATAACCTCACTTTGGCAGTACCCGCTCCATGAACTTGAGCCTTCATGCACTCTAGGCGTACACGGTTTCTAGCAGTGAGAGGAGTTCTAGCGTTTTCAAGAGGGAAGAACACACGCATTCCTTGCATCACAACCTGTAGTAAAATCACATTCGTCTCTAGCTACCCGCTGCTGGGTATCTGCCTGTAAGCTTCCTGTCGGTCCATACACCTGAACCACCACGTCTTGGGTACTGCCTCTGCTCGGCTTTTTACTCCGCTAGGTCTATGCCCATAAGAGAAGTACGGTTGTACTGGGGTCGTTTCATGCTTAGCTTCATGGCTCGGTCCTTAACTGTCCAGGGTTAACACTAGTCTTAATCGGATTCTACCCAAGTCATCCAGCCGCCCCAGTCGAAAATATTTGTTGGGTTTAGTTTTCTTTCACAAATCATCTCATCAATATCATGGCAATGTGATGCTCATGTCTTCATATACAGTATGTCAATTACCTTCCCTAAGGTAATTACCCAAGCATATAGCATTTAATAAATATGAGGATGCATGAATCTAAATTAGCATTACTAAGCATTAGTCATAAGTGACTAGGGACTCGTACGAAATTATGGGTACAAGGAAATAATGAGATAATCAATAATCAAAGGCATGGCTTAGTAACAGGTAGGATATTCATCACAACATGCAATATTATTGTAAACAAAACAATTTCGCAAATGGGATCAACATGCTCAATGAAGGGGTGATGACTTGCCTGCTCAGGATAGTCCTTATTCTTGATATAATTCTTGATCAACATTCACCTCCTGGAAGTTGCACACGTTGCCTCACAACTAACCAATACACAAATTCTATAATACTCAAGAAAGACCAATATTTAATTAACAATCAAATACACAGAAACAAAATATAATGCTTGGAGGTCGAAACAAAATATTAAAGTAAAGACCCCATCAATAATAATAATTTAATTATGAACATATTTTCCTATCATTATAAATTATAAAAGGTTAATAACTATCCATGCTTTATATGTCACATTCATGAGGTTAATAATATTATGGTTAAAGATTACCCCTTAATGAACAATCCCAAGTTACAATTTGAACAAAAATTATTTGAGGTCGAGATTTACAATTAGTATTTATCTAATATTCATGTTTGTCATATACTCCTTAGTTTAGTATATGGAATAAGTCAGGTTACTATTCTACTGCATGGGTTAAATGGGTTGTACTGTTGTTGACGACGAAATTTGGTAAGTCTCGAAGTCATCATCGGCTTAGAGTCAATATCGGCTTCGGAGTTCTAGAATCAGCTGATGGAAGCTACCAACCGCCAACAGTCGGATTCTTGCCAAATTCGGTTAAGAAAATTAATCTATTAAAGGAAGCTTATCCAAAAAAAGACCGAGTTCAAGGAGGATGCGGCATGGCTGTTTATCTATTAATTAGGAAGAGTCTGTTAGTTTCCTTTTATCTTTAGGAAAGTGTGTTTAGTGTCCAATAAGGACTTTATGTTTTCCTTTTATCTTTAGGAAAGTTTGAGTCGTGTCCGATATGGACTAGTATCCACCCATGGGTATAAATATGTACACCTGGGGTCCATGTAAATTATCTCTCGATCAATTCAACTTCGGCGCATCGCCATCTTTTACCTTTTTACTTTCGACAAGTTCTTGTTTCAAGTTGGGCTGCACCGACTTCGATCTCCGACGAGGAGTAAGGCTTGTTATGACAGCTTGCGTTATCGGGATTAGTGCTTCCATCGCTTCGACACTCTAATCTTGTTCATGTAAGTCGTTGAGTTATCATATACGTTATATAATCTAGATTGACAATGTTTTCTACTTGCATCGGCCAATCTCCATCTAGGGTTTTATCGATATCGGCTAGATTACTTTGTTGGTTTAAATTATATAATGTATCCACCACCCTGAAAATCAGTCAAAGGCTTGATTGTCTAGATATTATGTTTCTTTTCATACTTAGTGCTGCATCAGTAAAGTTTGACCTACTAAGTCGTGCTTAGAACCATAATCTCTAGCATGCTTCTTGATTGCCAATAAGGGGTTTCATCGGGGTTTCAGCCAATGAGTTATCTGGACGTTGCATCGGCTTATAAAGATTACATATAAGTTGGATTTAGCCGATCACAACAAAGATTTCTCTGTTTATCTAATCATTTGGATTTGTTGACATCGGGCCTCCAGCCGATGAATACTTCAACTTTCGAATGAGTTCTTATTCAATCTATCATTACTAACCGATTTGTTGCTACTGGATTATATTATTGTTATATATCATTATCATCAGCTGATTATCTTTATGTCACTATTTACTCAAGTATCAAGATCTATACTGGATATCGGCTAATATCAGCATCGGCTGGAACTACTCCATCGGCTTGTCAGCCGATCGGTTCTTTGATGATCTTCAATTTATATATCTTGTCAGTTGCAGGATCAAACTGACTGGCACGTCCGCATCTCATTAATATTTTGGACCTGCACTAGAGAAAAGAAAATCTCCTAGGTCGTCGTGTTTTTACGTCAACAACTGTACCAATTAAACTGATGTACTATATATGTGAGTCCAAGGAAGGTGTTAGTGGGGAAATCATTTATTGAACAATGTGCAAATCACAACAAGCTTATACAATACAGGTGCTCTTAAGTGGATTTGACGAGTTGGTACTGTTTATTAACTTAAGAATCGATTACCAACCTAAACATATACTATGGTATAGGGAGCGTAGTTAATTAATTTCGTGTAGGTGATTTAGTCAAGCTAGCCCTGATATTATATCTCATAAACAAACCATGGTTCTATCCATGAGTATCCCTATTTTAGT
Organism: Oryza punctata; assembly: GCA_000573905.2. NCBI lineage: Eukaryota > Viridiplantae > Streptophyta > Magnoliopsida > Poales > Poaceae > Oryza > Oryza punctata. The sequence goes on along the minus strand of CM002489.2, from coordinate 37,983,991 downwards.
TGCAACACTGATAAGGCTAAACTTCATGTAAATAAATTATAAGTCATGGATATAATCATATATGGACATATATTAATAATTGCCACTAGTATTTCTTTATGCTTCAATTAATTTGAAACAACGCTTATAATTAGTTTACATGGGTTTTACAGTGATAAATCATGTTAAAGACAATTATCCTCGGACTACTCTACTGTACAATATTATTGATTAGCACATTTTTAAGTTAACCATTATTCATCACTTTGATATTAATTATAATAAAACAATAATATAATCAAGTAAAAACCAATCGGCTAGTAATGATAGTTTGAATAAGCACTGATTCAAAGGTTAAAGCATTCAACGACTGGAGGTCCGATGTTGTTAAATCAAAATGATTAGATAAACAGTGAAACCTTTATTGCGATCGGCTTAATCCAACTTATATGTAATCCTTGTAAGCCGATGCAACGTCATAATAACTCATCGGCTGAAACCCCAATGAAACCCTTATTGACAATCAAGAAGCAAGTAATCTAGCCGATCTCAACAAAACCCTAGATGGAGATCGGCCGATGCAAGTAGAAAACATTATCAATCTAGATTATATAACGTATATGATAACTTATCGGCTAGCACTCCGATAAAACATTAGCATGAACCTATCGGCTTAACAAGATTTATATTATCAACAACAATCTAGTAGGTCGAATCTAACCGATGCTGCACGGGATTGTATATGATAATCTAATACTTGATGAATCGATAGATCCATCTAATAAGATGGATATAACAAATCTATTTAAAACAACATTGTGATTGTAGAGATATATCGGCTAAGACAGAAGATCAGACCTAACCGAGACAGTCCCAACTAAACCGATGTGTCTCTAAACATAATGCAATTAAAATAAAATTGAGATATCAAGTAGGCAAATATATCAACCGAACCAGAGCGATCCAAGAGATCGAAGCGATGCAGCCTTGAACAATACTAATGTAGCCGATATATTCACCGGGGCCAGCGGAACGTAGGACTTACCCCTCCGTCGGAGATCGAAAGCCAATGCAACCCCGCGTCAGGTGCCAAGTTCCGCCAGTTGATAAGTAAAACCTCGGAAAAGAGGGTGGCGATGCGCCGAGAGTAGTTGTATTGATCGAGAGATAATTTACAAGGACCCTAGGTGTACATATTTATACCCATGGGTAGATATGAGTCCTTATATGACAAGACACAAACTTTCCTAAGGATAAAAGGAAAAGGTAAAGTCCTTATCGAACACTAAACACACTTTCCTAACATTAAAGGGAAATTAACGATTCTGCCTAATTAATAGATAACTTGCCATGTTGCATCCTCCTTGAACTCGGACTCTTCTGGATAAACTTCATTTAATTGATTAATTTCCTTAACCGAATCCATCAAGAATACAACTACTGGGGATTGATAATGATCATCGGCCGATTCCAGGTCTCTGAAGCCGATACTGACTCTAGACCGATGATATCTTCGAGGCTTACTAAATTTTATCGTTAACAGGGTCTTATATTTATACCCACATATATCCCCTTGTCCAAATAGAACTAGAGAGACAAATAAGGATACAATCTGTATAGTACTTGTAGTTTCCATGTAGAATTTTGCTTCTCCTTACTCATCCGGAATACCTTCTATTTCCGTATAAGACTTGGTATATGGTGGGCCCCGCCGAGCTTAACCCATGATCATAGTGTATGCCTTATCCATAACCCTAACAATAGCCCCCGACTTCAATGCAAATGAACGAGTTGATGTTCTTGACCGAAGACCTAAGAACAACAGTCGTCGGACTCACTTAACCGTTCTTAGATGACCGAGAAGGTATGGAGTCTATGATTAAGTTCTCAGTGCAGCCATAATCGAAAATTTGGATTGAAGTCAAACACACACTGGCCTGAGAGATTTGCTTTACTCTAGTACATGTCCAAAACTTGCTTTCGGGTTCAAGGGCGTGCCAGTTGATTTGATCATGTAATCAACAAGATGAAACATGCAAGTTTTATTAGTAAACGATAATCGATCGGCTGGAGAGCCGATGTCATTATATCATAATGTAACCTAGCAGATGCAGTACAAGGTGAATCAGCTGTAAGGCATATTCAATAACAAACCAACCCTAAACTTGATCCATCGACTGTAAATATTAGTGTTATATAATCTATAAATCAATATTACTTTAGAAATCAATAATTGGGATAGATCGGACTTAACCGAGACAATATAAATTGCCCAAGTCTAAAATAACATGAAATAGCGATTATGTGTATTCATATTATAGCCGATGTTCAGATTTAAGCATGTATCGGCTATAGCTCCGATACTACCTTATACTAGGACATTCTCTTGCAACAATTATGTCTAGCTACCGTCAATCAGATTGGCGGTAAGTCCAACATATTTATATTAGTTTAGATTCTGATATAAGGGGCAGAAACAATATATTAAACAAACCATAAAACCATGTAAAACAACTATACCAAGTAAGATCAGCTGAAATCCCGATACTATCCTTAGTAACAACCATAAAGCAAGCTAGAGATCATGATTCTAAACATGACTTAGTAGATCAAACCTAACTGATGCAGCACTAAGTATAAAAGGAAACATACTATCTAGACAATCAAGCCGATGGTTGCCTTTTCAGGATGGTAGATATATTATATAATCCAAGCCAACAAGTCAATCCAGCCGTTACCGACAAAATCCAAGATAGAGATCGACCGATGTAAGTAGAAGGCATTATCAATCTAGATTATATAATATATATAATAACTCGGTGATTTACAAAATAGAATTAGAATGTCATAAAGATGTAAGCACTAATTCCGATAATGCAAACCGCCATAAGAAGTTTTACCTCTTCGCCGAAGATCAAAACCGATGCAGCTCGACTCGAAAGCAAGAACTCATCGAAACAAAGTAACGAAAAGGGTGGCGATGTGCCGAGATTGGATTGAACTGGTGTTAAATATTTACAAAAACTCGAGCTTATATTTATACCCGAATATATAAACTTGTCCACAACGGACATGACTCACACTTTCCTAATGCAACTCTAACTAACGGACAAGTCCCTCAAGCGGACTCTTACCGAAAATATCTATAAGAAAATTACATAAAATCCTAATTAATAGATACAATTACTCATCTTGGACTCTATCCCTAGCTGACAACGTCACTGTAATCCTTCTTTTAAATCCGATATTGATCCCGCAACCAGTTTAACCAACATCAGCTGTATCGGCTGACCATATCACACTGGGTATTGGCTGATACAGACTTTCAGCCGATGTGTATTCTGTTTCCGAAAATTCCGTATATCCTCAAATCCACTTCGGATTGAATCTCGTTTCCGATTCATATGTTTATCAAATTCCATCGTCAACACTGGTACACCATCGCTTCATTCCGTAATCCTCGTCGAACTCCAACAACCGTTCTCGGATAATCGAGTAGTTGTAGAGTCCACGATAAAACCCTGCAATCTGACTTGACTGTTCTTATATCTGACTGTGCTGAAACCAATTCTCAAACCAAATTATTAGATAGAAAAAGCCCCCGAACGAATGCTTAGGGGTAACATGATATAATATGGATTGAAAATTGGAAATAAAACGAATCTACATATGACAATAAATGAGTACTCTCGCTAGAGCTGCCCTCAGCAATCCAATCGGAGTATGGTACCTTTTCTAGCCCCCAACTGTCTTTATGGAAAAATCATTTTTCCACAAAGGTAGCTTAAATCTTATAACAAATCAAGCGATGCTGCAATTTACCTAGCCCCCAACTGTGAGGTTGGGAAAAACCAATTCCCGATTACACGGCTTGGTTAATACACTGCCATTGAGCACTCTGACATGACCAAATATGACATGATCATTTGGCTCTGCAGTGTCTGACATTACCTTATCCGTTCTGGGTGTCCCCAGCCGAAGACCGTTAGGACCTCAGAGATGTGTCAGACTAGCGTAAGAGAATGTCGTAAGCAAATGATAGGTTTGACTTCGAGATAAGGCGATATAAGAAAAATAGATCAACAAATAAATATTGCAGATTCATATACATAAACACTTACAGAGTTTGATGCACTTGGGGTGACGAGATGACCACCACACTGGGCGAAAACCAAGTGTGTAGTCGTACTCGATCACTTCACGGAAACGGTGGGAGAATCGCTACCATCGCTAGTCAAGGACCAGGTATGTAGACATACTCGACCACTCGAAGATGTGGTGTGAGAGCCGCTACGCCGTTGGTTAAAGACCAGTCGTATCTTGACCATTTAAAGTCGTGGTGCAAGGACCGCTACGCTGCTGGTCGAAAACCAGTTGTAGTCATACCTCGACCAATTGGAGAGATGGTGAGATAGCTACCGCCCCTATACTCAGACCAAGTGGGTAGCCGTATCTTGACCACTCGATTAGATGATGAGATAGCTATCGCTCATGTACTCAGACTAGGTGGGTAGCTGTATATCGACCACTTGCAGAGACGGTGAGATAGCTACCGCCCTTGTACTCAAACCAGGTGGGTAGCCGTATTTCGAACTCTCGAAGATGTGGTGCGATAATTACTACTCCACTGGTCAAAGACCAGTTTTAGTCGTGTCTGGACCATTCGAAATCGTGGTGCAAGAACCGCTACGCCGTTGGTCGACGATCAGGCGTAGACATACCTCGATCACTCGAAATCGTGTTGCGAGAACCGCCACGCCGCTAGTCGACGACCAGACATAGACATACCTCGACGATTCGAAGTCGTGGTGCGAGAACCTCTACGCTGCTGGTCGACGACCATGCGTAAACATAGCTCGACCACTCGAAGTCGTGGTGCGAGAATCGCTACACTGCTGGTCGATGACCAGGCGTACACATACCTCGACCACTTGAAGACAAACAATAGGTGGCAAGACGTTGCTACAGCGTCGGTGGACAACCAACCGTAGTCGTCTCTCAACTACCCAAAGGCAACTGATAGGTGGCGAGAGATCGCTCTGGTCGATAATCAGGAGTAGGCATATTCTCGATCACCTGAAAGGGCGCTAGAGTTGGTTATTACATGTGCATCTCATGTGACCAACATGATTCACATACCCAACTTGTAGCATACCCGGATGTCCGTTCGCAATCATGTCGGGTGATCAAGCCGACAATATTCGCGGGAAATTATTCGTTATCAACCTGTTCTCAGATTGTTCGGCCATGGCCAACGCTATACGTGAGATTGGTCGTCGGTTTTCGTTGGTACGTTTGGTGCGATAACTCCATATTTGTCCAAGAATGTTCTCGATAAACGTGTTGTACCCGTCCGCTGCCTACTCGAGTGCTCAATTGTTCCTGAAAAATATTTACTAGAAGACAAAATATATATGACAGAGAATACCGAGCGACTACTCAAAAGACTATATAAATCTCCTAGTATTATCAGGATATAACGAGCAAATTAAAATTAAATATCGTGTACTATGTAAACCGTAAACAAGCATGATTTATACAGAAGAAAACAGAGCAAGCCCCCAGTATTAAACGGTAGTTAGTCTAATACAGGAAGTACTCACATAACAGATATCGTATGAAAAGCATGCTCTAGGTAAACATAATAAATTACAGACCTGATAATAGGTACGGTAAATTGTATATATAAAATATTGCGTACCTTTGTGAACACATGCCGGATGTATCTCCCAAATTTGTAGATTGATTTAAAAAATCAACTTACTAATTACCTTAACGTAGTATTGCTGGATATAAAGTAATGTATTGGTAGCTGCTCTGTGTAAGTACCCCTTTGAATCCACGTGAGCATGTTACTTACGTCAAGGCTGTTGGTTGCATGTATCTGCGCTGGTTGGTCGCTTGATGGATTTGTGCTTCAGGTTTCTGCATAACTCCACGTACTACGCAATCCTCCTGTCATCGTGTCCGATCGAGTAGGTGGAAAGGTCCGGCTAGTTAGAGCTTGCAGGGGCACATAGTCCGAGTAGGACTCAGTCGAGAAGGTACGTACAGCAAAAGAAAGTAACAGATTATTCTGATTATCAATCTACAGTATACAAGAATAATCTATTCATAGGAAACTAGGACAACGAAACCGATACGGTTGCAGATCAATGGTCCGGTCAGCGCGTTTCGTCGCGGTTGTCCGGTCTGATCAAGTCGAATTTAGGCGGTGACATTGGTTCGGAAGTAGTCGGTTCGGGCCAACGCATCACGGTCAACAACATTGAACCATTCTCCACTGCGATGATATCTTGAAGCTTGATTGACCTTGATAGATCGAATTATTGGTGGTAATGATTTTGATCTCGTCAGAAACGTACTTTGGTCGGTCAAATCTCCCAGAGTCAAAGTAGTTGAAGTATTCCTCGTTAAAAAATCCACAGCGATGATGACTTAACGAAACTTAAGATGACGAGGGTCCCAATCCATCGTAAAACGTACTTCGGTCGGATCGTATCCCTCTACATCTGAAATCGTCAAGTTGTTTGTCATCGGAGAATCCGTCTTCTCGAAACTCATCTCGTTGAAAACCTTGAAGCACCAAATTTCCTTACCCGACGCGCTACTATCGATGTTGTAGATCACGACTACGGTATTTGTATGGTATGGGGATCGTTGATACTAGGGTATACGTGAGATTGAGGTAAAAGAGATAGAGACATGGATTTTTTATACAGGTTCGGGTCTCTTATCTATAAGGTAATAGCCCTACTCCTGTTGGCCGAAACCGGTGTTTGCTTTTATATATCAAAACCACATAAGTACAATGTTTGGGATAACCTATCTACTTGTCGTTGATACTGCGACTTGAACCACCACTCGTAGTCGACAACGGGGTAGTCTTACTCCTTGAATATGAACTTGACGAGATTAAAGATATCGCTAGATCCCTCTTGTCGGCCTCTGCAGGTACTAGATTGGGTATGTCTAGGCTTATCTCTGATGTCGATATCTGGCAACGTGTTTTGGTATCTATCCTGACTATTCCGTCCCTTTCTGACTAGGCTTGTCCACTCTCGTCTTAGGGGTCTTATATTTATACCCACAGATATCCACTTGTCTAAGTAGAACTAGGGAGATAAATATAGATACAATCTGTATAGTCCTTGTAGTTTTCATATAGAATTCTATTTTTTTTCCTTATTCGGAATATCTTCTGTATGCGATACTTGATTCTGTATAAAACTTGGTATATGGTGGGTCCCACCGAGGTTACCCATGATCATAGATTGCATCATGCATTATATCAGTATATGAAAGAAGGTTACATAAGAGCAGGTTTTATAATATAGATTTAACTCATAAATATAAAATAAATATAAAGATAACATATACCAATACATTACCTCTATACTAATCTCAGTCCTTTACTTTTGTCCTTAAGTTTATGTAGAGATTGTCTCTTGCATGAGGGTTGGTTCCTTGTTTCTCTTCCCTTTTTCACCCATTATGGTTGCGTTCTTAGTGATGGGTTGGGAAACCTTCCTCCCATGCACGTAAAACGAAATAACTGTTAGTGCATATTAATTAAGTATTAGGTGAACAAAACTTGAAAAAATGGATTATATGATTTTTAAAGCAACTTTAGTATAGAAAACTTTTGCAAAAAATATACCGTTTAGTAGTTTGAAAAGCGTGCGCGCGAAAAACGAGGGAGATGAGTTGGGAAAGAAGGGGGAAGAACACAGTCTATATAAGCTTATGTAACAATATATATGAGTTATATATAAGTTACATTATAAATACAATAATTATAGTTGAAAGTTTTTTGGGAGAAAAAACTGTCCAAAGCAAAGGCGAATCTCTAATATGAAAGGACTTCATCTATCCGAATGCTCAGTCCTAAATACTCATGGACTTATATTTCTCGGCCTACTGACGGCCCAACCCAGAAGCCTATCGACTAGTCCAGTCCTGTTCAACGCCGTTCGCCTCGCCGCATACAGAATCGTCCACCCACCACGTGCCACTGTGCCACGAAGGCCAAAAGCGCGCCGGAGCCACGCGCCTCCCCGCCCCGTCACCCGCCGACCGCGACGCGCGCGGCCCAAATTCCGAACGCGAGCGCGCGCGGGGATCCCTCGACCCTCGGCCTCGCCCACGCCGCCCGCCCGCTCCATTTTTTCGCTCCGTCTCTCGGAATAAAACCTCATACTAACCCCATTCCTTCTTCTTCCCTCTCCTGCCTCTCTCGCCCGCGCCGCCGCCCCTCCCGCGGGGCGAACCGGGGGAAAAGGCGGCCGTCTCGCGTCGCGAGGTTTGTGCTCCCCACTCGCCGCCCCTCCCTCTTACTCCTCCCCCCTTCTCGCATCGCCGCCTCACTTGCCGCTTCTGGCGGCGCGGGGTTGGGTGGTGAATCCACCGACCGCGACCCGCGCGGGTGGAGGATCCCGCCGGATTTCCTCCCCCCGGATCGGTTTCTGGCGGTCTAGTTTGCGCGCGGGCTGGAATCCCTGTTGGTTCATTGTGATAGCCTTCTGGTGGATTCAGCTTTTAGCGAAATCCTCTTCATAGATTGAGGCTTCAGCTGTTTACATCCGAAATGGTGATGTAAAAGGGCGAAACCTAACCTATTTTCTCTCTAGTCCATGAGAAATTTGAGGTTGAATTATGTCGTACCAGCATTGTTCGCTTTTGATCTTTGACTTGTCGGTGGCGAGATTGGGAGGATTCTGTATCAGAGAGGTCTCGATCTCGTTGAAGTTCACATCTAATAGACACCATATGGCACGCGCGAGCTCTGATTTTCCATAATCTCCAATTATATGAACTTTGGTCGCCTCATGTATAGGCTAGATCCAACTGTTTTCATGATCCAGAAAACCTAGCCTTTATTTTGGGTATAAACAATGTTGACAGCTGAATACAACGTTTACAGTGTCTTTTTGTTTCTGACTATGTCCGCAGATTTCTGTTTTACAAGGTTGGTGGTGACGATTTTGCTACCCACTTAGCCGACAAGTGTGAATTTGGAAGTTGCAATGGGTGAAAACGCTCAAGGTAGTGGTCGCCGTCCCTTTGGAGATTTGACAAATGTCCTTGGCAAGCGCCCAGCCCCATCGGATTACGAGAAGAGTGCAGGTGGAATCAAGATTGTCCGGGTCGAAAAGGCTGTTGAGCCAAGAAAAGAGTTTGATGAAACTGCAAAAGCAAGTGGTGGAGCGACACAAAACACGTTGCCCCTTTTTGATAATATTGCCAAAGAGAATTTAATGAGGCCCTCAATTTTTCGGGAAACTAAGATGCAGCACATGGCTGCTGAGGCAGCTGTGTTACTATCCAAGGAATCCGATGACATGAGGAGTCGTGCCATGTCATTAGGTTCATCTGGCTTGCATGATAAGGAGCAGGAGTCTTCGCTGGAATCAGAAGGTGGCTGCGAAGAAGAAGATGATGATGATGACATGGATAGTGTATACATGGCATATACCAGAGATAGTACTAAAATGGCAATTAATGATGGTGAATGTCTGACTCAAGAGGAGACGGCTGGATCATCAGGGAATCAGAAGCCACTGTCTTCACTGGACTTTACTACAGGTTTTGATGACATGCCATGTTCCGATGTCCATCACCATTCACTGGGAAATAGTGAACTGGAAAATGATGATACCACTAAGTCATGTGCTTGTTCTTTCTGTCTTAAGGGTATGTTTGCATTTATTTCTTCCTTCAAGGTATGTTTTCCATGTCATCATGATGCTAGGTGAATGCACACCTAACCTCTGTTTTCTTGTATAAAATAGCTGCATTCATGTGGACTGATCTCCATTATCAGGACACAAGGGGACGGCTTGCTGGTATGTCTCTGCAAATGCAGTCCATTTCCTTTACAACATATAGAAGATGTAGGCGTGACTTATTCATCTCACTAATGTTGATTCAATGTCTGAAAACTTACCCTTTTAGCATTGAAGAAGAGCATAAAGTTCGCTAGATTGCTGGGCAAGAGAAGCCAAGGAAATGAATATGCTGTTAATACAGGCAGATACAACTTGAAACGGGCTGCAGAGATGGAGTTTGAACTATATCAACAGCAAAGATCACTCTTCCTTCATACAGAAAATGTCCTTATCCGTGAGAGCGCACAGCTTGTAAGTTTCTTTATCGCCCTCGAGCTTCCTGGCATAGTCAATGTTGTGTTGGCATTTCTTGGCACCAATGTGTAAGGTGTAGCTGCAATCATTTGCAAAATGTTGTGTTTGATACAGTGTATTTAATATGGAATTACGGATCTAGCTGTTTGTACGCGCCAGTAAATTTGGAAGGATCATTTGCTCATTACTCCATGTGATGCTCAGTGGTTTAGAATTTATTATTAGTTCCCTTAGAAAAATATATTCTGTGATCAGCGGAAAACATTATTGTTTACTAAAATGGACGGCTTGGTAAGGCAAGGAACTGAACATACCATTGGCAACATAACCCCATTAACTTTTGGTAATTCTATAACTTTCTACTCTCAAAACTACTCCCAAAATTTGGTAAGTATCAAAGCAAACACTACCCACCTCCACCTTACCTTACCAAAGATTGGTAAAGTTTTTTTCTGGCAATGAAGTGGACTAGCCCAGAGTGCAAAGCGGAATTAGTTGAATGTGTGCTGCTATCTTCAATATGACAATGGTCTCTTCTGTCATTAAAAAATTGTAGGGCCTCTTTGGGCTAGCTGTAGGTTTCTCCATTCTTGTGCAAGGGAGGTTGTGATACTTTGGGTGCAAGGGCTCTGTTCTGATTTTATCCATGATATAGAAGGCATTTGTGAATTCGTTGTTTAATCAAATAAAGGCTGTGAAACTAGTGCATGCATACCAGCACTTTTGTTTTTTTTTTTGTGTGTGTCTATCTGTTTGGGGGCCTGAGGTCTTTTGTCCTCTATGGAGCACCAAATATTTTATTTTGTTGCAGTAGCGTCTTCATGAAAAGTAACTCCAAATACTTTGGTGACTGTGGTCTTGGAGTACCATAAGCATTTGACTTGGTGCAAATCATATACTGTATTAATATTACATTCAGTGCCTTGCATGATTTCTGTTATTGGAACTTCACTGATCCTGGTATCCATCATGTACTATATTGTTCTTCCAGCTATAGGACAGGGTTCCAGTTTCCATATTGTTGTATGGTTTTATGATCAATTATGTACTATGTTTTCTACACCTTTTTTACGTGTGACATCAATGTAACTTCCCTTGACTGATGAACTGTATTGCCAATATTTGATTATGTGCTAACATTCGAAAATTTCTTACATTCAGCATTCATCTCTTGTGAAGTTAAAGGAATTCAGAGAGAACTGCAAGACAGATCTCGAGACAACCAGCAGTTCGTTGTTGGGAAAATGAGTCTTGCATGGTTGTGCTGCTAAACTGCTTTTGCCTGGGATTCTTCAGATCAGCTGAGTCAGTTTGAGTCAAGTTGTGCATTGAGATTGGTTGATAGCTAGGAAAATTAGTGGTTATTGGCAGTCAGGAAGTTTGGCTATAGTGATGGTACTACCTATATGCAGTGTTCGGCATCTTTGTTTGTAAAAATCGTGTGGGAAGGTCGGAACTCCAAGTTAGCGACGTGATTCTCTTCAGTTGTAACTGGCAGTTAGCTTGCGCCATGTGGAATCTGTATGTTGTTTCCTGCTCCCAAGCATAATGGTGGAAGAACGATGATTTGACTCTTTTTTTTGCTTGCCGCCTCTCAATGTTCAGGTCTGTTTGCTTACACAACATGTCCACTGGCTAACATGTAAGTACTCTGCAGATTTGCTGTTACGTACTATCCTTTCTTGCGTGAGCCGGCCGATGCCTGTATCGCTGTAACCTTCTGCAAGCATTTTCAAGGATTTTCAATCTGATCTGTAACATTCTCCAGTTGTTAAAACCTTTTGTGTGGGTGAGGCGAGGTGTGCAACCTTGCAAGACCACTGTCGGTGCCGCGATTGCAACACAATCTTGCAAATTGTATCAGCCATGTGGGCTGCCACATTTCTGGTCGATAGCGATCTTGCGCGCCTGTTCATCTTGATCATATCAATGAACAGCAGATTCGGCGATCGGTACCTGCTGGTGGGACTCTGATTACTCCGATACCAGTTCTGTCTTGTCAGGACATCCTTGACAACCAACAGTGAAGTAGTACTTCTACCCGATAATCTTTGAACTAACATACGTACTCCATATGTTACATGAAGCTACCAAAGACTGTTAAAATGGTATGCACATCAAAGTCTGGAACTTATACAGCATGACGCAAAATGCAAAATAAAGCTATTCCTGATGCCGTTTCGTTCCTTATGCGTCAAGGCTAAGCAATTCATTATTCATTTCTCCCATTATTGAGAAGAAAGGTGATCAAAACGGCCTATCCTTGCTTTCTGTGACGTGGCGCACTGAAACCTTGCAACAAACTTGACCATCCCAAAGCCTATCACAACCTCCTCAACTTGTACTCTGGTGTTCATGTCAAGTTAACCAGTATACGTCTGTGCAAGTTTGGCTCAAATGGCTACTTGTTCACAGCAATTATAATTGGAGCTGCAGGTTTCAAGATAAAACAGCACCAATATGAACTGCACTGTGTTACCTCTTAATCATGGTATCCTTGCCACAGCCACGGATCACGTCGAAGAGCAAGAGTGCCATCTGCCAAATAAACATGTTTTTTTTTGGATATTGGGTTGTAAAAGGAGAGATCTGCCTGCCACTTCGCCGTTTCCGCAAGCACTATGTTGAGAGCATTTAGTGATGGTACAAAACCCTAATTAAACAATCACTATCTTCCATATGTGGGGAATGTTGTTGGAGGCACCGTCCCAACTTTAGTACCAACTTTTGACTCTGGCCCTGAAAACCACATAATCTACACTCTACCCAGCTGAATTTCAGCAACTTCAATTTCTTACACGTTCCATTTCTTGCTCGGTTACTAGCCAATTAAATGAATTAATCAGCATCATGCGAACACTGCAAAACTGCCAAAAAGATCTTCGGACTTTCGGCCTCGCGAACCCGTTCTGATTAGGCTAAGAGCAAGCACAGTTCCTACGAACCCGGAGACAGCTCCAGACATGTCGAGCTCTACACTCCAGCGAGAAAAAGCGGCCAAAAATCAATGCCGCTTTTGTGCTCAAGCTCGAATACGATACACAGGACTACGCCGCTACAGTCACCAGCAATCATGGACAGAGTCGAGTGCGTGCGCGTGCGTTCACGGTGACCTGGAGTTGCAATGTTTTCTCCACGTCTCATATGATTAGCTGCAAGCCTGCAATACCGGCGCATGTGCAGCTAGTTGTACACTGTCCTCATTTTTGGAGTATGTTGTGGCCTTGTGGAGTTGTGGGCGTACAGTTTCTAGATCCAGGAACATGCATGCTTAGTCCAAACGTTTGCAAGAAAACAAGCGCTGAATTGCCCGATCTGTTTGGTGCACAGTGCACTAGCACTAGCGGTAGTAAGGACTATGGACCGGACAAATGTTGAGTTTACCTTACCTGTCAGTATTTGAATGAAAAAGTTCAGTAATGTTCAGAAGAATGGAAATCCCAAGAACTTGTCAACCTGGAGCCCTGGTATCTAATCACCACCTAACACGATCATCTGGCGTTGCTGGGTTTTCTTTCCAACGTGAAATTCATCATACCTGTGGCATGATAGCTTGAGCTACTCGAGCTCCTCAATGACACCGCACTTACAGTGTGCTTCGTCAGTTAGCCACGATTATCCTGGCAATGCCGGTTTTTGTTGATATGGAATCGTAACTACCTAGCACAACTTTTCTCAAAAAAAAAAAAAAACCTACCTAGCACACTTCTTTAGATTAGAAAGGGGAAAAACCAACTCCGTAGGTGATTAGGTGAAAGTTTTACCTATTGAAATTTGTAGTAAAACTAGCAACAAAGACAATAGTATCAGTTTTGACTCTTATCACTTGTTTCGTTCTGAACCTAGTTAAGCTTAAAAGTTGCATGACGTTTCTTACCTATTTCTCAACTTCTCTTCCACGATCGCCTTCAACGTTCACACATCCAGTCATTTGTAAAGATCTTGATCTCGACCTGTTTCTGAAACAAGTCTCTTGAATTTCAACAATGAAAGTTTGAACACAGATTGGCAAGCCAGTCTAGTAGTAGTAGAAAGAGTGCCTGTCTTTTACTCGCTGTAACAGCGACGTCCCATGCTACTTTCTCTGACCTGCCTTCTCCCTCCCGTCTATTTCCACGCATCACGCCTGATATGAGGGAAAACGATTTTAACCTCTCGAAAATGCATCCTCTTGTTATTTACATATCATTCCTTCAAATGATTATAAGTATAACACAATAATGTTGCGGTTTCCTATTTGCCGGTGCTAGATAAGGGTGCCATCAGTCATGTCGATCTAGATTTTTTTTTTGTGTTGACCTGTCAGGCACTGTGATGAACAAGTGCATGCACCACCAAGCTCACTGGAAATTATATCCATGAAGCACTGTCGGCATTTGGTATTTCTAGAATTCTAGTGATGCAACAAGCTACTACTACTACTATGTCTGTCGACCGGACAGAAGGGCTCACCAGCCAAATCAATGATGACAAGTACTACGTAATTTCTGAATATGCGGTATGAGTACAAACGGGACCATGGGCACGCATCAGTCACTTCTCTGCAAAGTGCCAAAAAGGCAACCTGTAACTGACCTCTGGTCAATATTCTCTTCAGGCAATAGGCTCCAGTGATCACTCAGACCATGAGCATATTGTAGCAATGGCAATAGTATAGGAGAACTTCGAAGTCCGAACTTGTTGTTCTTTCTCCTTTGACCAGTGGCTGACGCTCCGCCTGTCCGCGGCGTCAAAAATCCGATACCATAATCACCAAGTTAGAAACCATGCCAATTCAGAAAATTTCCCCACGACTCGAACGATTTCTGACTTTCTGCGAGGCCAAGCAGTTGCGTTACGTCAGGCGCGCGGCGGAGTGGCAAAGGAGGAGGATATCGCGGGAATCGCACGGCGGAGGACGCCGCCACTACTGCCTCGGTCCACTGCACGGGCGCCAAGCGCTACGCCGAGGGGAACGCGTCTCCGGCCGGCCTCGCTTCGCACTATCGCTTGCTTTCCTTGGGCGTCGGTCCAGCCAAACCCAGAAGACAATAGGCAGGCAAACCTGCGAAGTCACGAGTTTGCCCATCGGTGGTCACACCGCTCTTGCCCCCCTGCTGCTAAATCTTACAGCATCCGTAAGCATTTTGCATAAGCGTAAGCATAAGCATTCCGCTACTGCTCTACTCGCTACCAGCTATGTTAGCTAGTGGCAGCCACACGACGGGTCGTGGCGTGACAACTTTATGTAGATCTGGATCGATCGCTTGACGAGAATGCGATTGTTTTTCGTTTGTTGCACTCAGAAGTTGTTCGGTGCCATCGCTGGCTTTCGGCTAAATGGCTGGATTTTTAAGACTGTCGTTTAACAAAAGGCTTGATTCCAAGTTCCAACACAGTGAATTTGCCTATAGATTTGGCAATGCTTTTTTCTTTCCCATCACCATGGTATATGGAGATTAAGTACTCCCTCCAAATGTAGTAGTCTAGAATAAAATTAGACTCATGTTAAAATTATGAATCTGGACATACCAATTTAAGATGGGATTAAATCCATCTTATAATAGGATTAAACTCATCTTAAGACTATAAATTTAAACGTATAGGATCAGACTCATCATCCTAAGACTTTAAATCCTAGGATAGGATTAGACCTATCTTAGAACTAATCCCATCCTGTCCGGATTTTGTCATTGCAAAATAACGAAATGGGCAGTATTGTCATTGCACGTGAATAGTGGCATAGCCGCATTAGTCAGTATCCCGTACTCCCAAGTACTTCGCGCCCTTTGCTTCATATATACCCCTGGCACGCACGCCCACACACACTCGCTCGGGAGCGCAGTACGTGACACCCACACACGAAGCCATGGGACGCCGCGCGCGCTCTCTCCTCCACGCGTCGGCGCCACTCCTGCTGCTGGCACTGGCCGCGGCGGCGGTCGCCGTGGCGTCCGACCCGCCCTTCTCCTGCGGCGCGCCGTCCAGCGCGGCGTTCTGCAACCCGAGGCTGCCCATCGAGCAGCGCGCGGACGACCTCGTCTCGAGGCTGACGCTGGAGGAGAAGATCTCGCAGCTCGGGGACCAGTCGCCGGCCATCGACCGGCTCGGCGTCCCGGCGTACAAGTGGTGGTCGGAGGCGCTCCACGGCGTCTCCAACGCCGGCCGCGGCATCCACCTCGACGGCCCGCTCCGCGCCGCCACCAGCTTCCCACAGGTCATCCTCACCGCCGCGTCATTCAACCCGCACCTCTGGTACCGTATCGGCCAGGTACGTACGTACGTGCTCATCTCATGCACGGCCTCGACCGTTTCCTCACTTCTTTTTTTTTTTACCGTGTTGCTGCAAATTCACACTAACACCAGTGGTTAGTTACTGTTCAGTATCGGGAGAGGCTTAAGTGTAATAAGTGTAACCGGGAATTACAATTTGCAGTTTCTTTTTTCAATTTTACCTTTGAGGGGTTAAAGAACAGAGGAGCTTATGAAGGAACAGCTAAAACCGAGTCTTTGCGCCTAATTTTTGCGCAGAATGTCAGTAATATATTCAGGGTGCTACTGGTACATATACTTTAGTCCAAAAAAGCACACGTTTTAGGCAGCTTGTTGGTAAACCATCACCCGTCGGCCCTATCAACTTTTGTACATCTACGGACCTACCTACCTGGTAAGAACGTGTTCGGTACGTGCATGCAACTTTTGGGGTTGTTTTTGTCAAAAGAACGTAACGAGATTCACTGCAACCTTTTGAAACGGTAATACTACTGGCTGTGTTCGGCATAATGAATTCTCAACTCCTGTCCCGGAGTTGTCCCTG
Organism: Oryza punctata; assembly: GCA_000573905.2. Lineage (NCBI taxonomy): Eukaryota > Viridiplantae > Streptophyta > Magnoliopsida > Poales > Poaceae > Oryza > Oryza punctata. Next base: position 37,967,074 of record CM002489.2, on the reverse strand, counting down.
AGGTTCCGTCCAGAAACTTTTCAAACTGCTAAACGATATATTTTTAATAAAAAATTTATATACGAAAATTACTTTAAAAAATCATATTAATCCATTATTTTTTAAAAAGTAAACACTTACTAATGAGTTGTTCCGTTTTTTCGTTTTCCGTATGGATTCTCAACTCACCCAAACAAACACAGCCTAAACAACGCAGCAAACCGCAACAACATGCAGAGTAACCGCACCTGAATTCCTCTGTAAACTGATTCTGGTTTGGGTGCTGTGCAATGGGGGCACGCACGCAGGTGATCGGGACGGAGGCGAGGGCGGTGTACAACAACGGGCAAGCGGAAGGGCTCACTTTCTGGGCGCCAAACATCAACGTGTTCAGGGATCCGAGGTGGGGCCGTGGGCAGGAGACCCCCGGCGAGGACCCCACGGTTACCGGCAAGTACGCCGCCGTGTTCGTACGCGGCGTCCAGGGCTACGGCCTCGCCGGCGCCATCAACACCACCGATCTCGAGGCCTCCGCCTGCTGCAAGCACTTCACCGCCTACGACCTCGAGAACTGGAAGGGCGTCACCCGCTACGTCTTCGACGCCAAGGTGACCCGTCACGAGCCACGACACGTTGTTCAGCTAATGGTTTGGCTAATTAGGTGACTCTGCCATTGACGACGCTCTGGGTGATGCGAAATTTTTTGGTCAGGTGACGGCACAGGACCTGGCCGACACGTACAACCCTCCGTTCAGAAGCTGCGTCGAGGACGGCGGGGCCAGCGGCATCATGTGTTCCTACAACCGCGTCAATGGCGTGCCAACTTGTGCCGATTACAATCTCCTCTCCAAAACTGCAAGGGGAGATTGGAGGTTTTACGGGTAAGCCTGCATGACTGGAGAGACGAAAACTCTGAGGGAGCTATCAGTTTTTTTTTTTTTTGGCCTAGACAGGAAGCTTTTGTTCAGTGTGTGTGTGACAATGCCTGCAACTGATCCTTGCAAGTTTCCTTCTGTTGACAGATATATCACTTCAGATTGTGATGCTGTGTCCATCATCCATGACGCCCAAGGATATGCCAAGACAGCGGAAGATGCAGTTGCAGATGTCCTCAAGGCTGGTATGAATTTGCACATCACAGCTAGTAATACTTATCCACCACTACTATTTACTGGTCAGAATCACCCAATTGTCCTATTACTCTTTGTCAGAGATGGGGTAATTCCACAATATATTGTAGTATCTCAAATATGTTACTTACTCTGTCAAACAAAAAAAAAAATCTTGGCGACAAATCTAGACAAGTGTCGGGACGGAAGGAGTACTATTTTGCAACTTTCAAGCGTTTGTTTTCCTCACATGGAGCCCTCCGGGAATGATAGCCACAAACCCAACCAAGATAATAATGCAAAGATATAGGGAGGTTAGGTTAGGTCACTGAACTGCAACCAAAAGTTGATTTGGATCCCGCTATCCATACAGGTATACAGCTTTCCCGTTTTGCTGATTTAGGTACTTGAGTGACATTAATGTTCTGTTCTCTAAACAAAGTTATTTCAGTGAGTCCACTAAGAAATAATTCATGGCATGACACTGAACATCATGATATCATCAGGAATCCATCTGTCAATAAAAAAAGAAGACCACCTCAGCATGTACAGTAGTTGTGCTAGTGTTACATAGCAATGGTTCAAGTCAACAATGAATAGCAAAAGACAGTAGTAGTACATAAAAAGGATAAAAAAGAAGACTCCTCAGCAAAGTATAGTTGTGCTGGAGTTACATGGCAAGGGTTCAAGTCAACGACAATGAGTAGCAAAAGACAGTACTGTAGGTCCAAATCAACAAAAAAAAATTAAAACAATAGAACAACAAATGCAAATTGCTTCTAACATTAAAGCAACGATCCGATATACCATGCTCCATTTTTTTTTAAAAAAAAAGTGCTTCTTACCTTCTGTAACCTGAAACACACTTTCAGGAATGGACGTGAACTGCGGCAGCTACGTGCAGGAACATGGTCTATCTGCAATCCAGCAAGGGAAGATCACAGAACAAGACATCAACAGAGCCCTCCACAACCTCTTCGTTGTCAGGATGAGGCTAGGGCTCTTCAACGGCAATCCAAAGTACAACCGCTACGGTAACATTGGGCCAGACCAGGTGTGCACGCAGGAGCACCAAAACCTTGCCCTTGAAGCAGCACAACATGGCATTGTCCTACTGAAGAACGACGCCAATGCTCTTCCCCTGTCCAAATCACAAGTCTCGTCCATTGCTGTCATTGGGCACAACGCAAATGACGCCACAAGATTGCTTGGAAATTACTTCGGCCCTCCTTGCATATCGGTGACTCCTCTCCAAGTGCTGCAAGGCTATGTGAAGGACACCAGGTTCATAGCTGGGTGCAACTCGGCTGCCTGCAATGTATCGTCAATTGGCGAAGCGGCACTGTTGGCAAGTTCAGTGGACTACGTTGTGCTGTTCATGGGATTAGACCAAGATCAGGAGAGGGAAGAGGTTGATAGGCTGGAACTGTCACTACCAGGAATGCAGGAGAATCTCATCAACACCGTCGCAAATGCAGCAAAGAAGCCGGTGATCCTGGTGCTGCTGTGTGGTGGTCCAGTGGACGTGACCTTTGCTAAGTATAACCCCAAGATTGGGGCCATCCTGTGGGCTGGTTACCCTGGTGAGGCTGGAGGGATTGCGATTGCTCAGGTCCTCTTTGGAGAGCACAACCCTGGTAAAATTTCATTCATTTTTTGATCTTTTCATCAGTAGATGAGTACGTTCAAATACTGAACTGTGTTACATGTGACCTATGTTCATCAGGTGGAAGGCTGCCAGTGACCTGGTATCCAAAGGAGTTCACGAGCGTGCCCATGACAGATATGCGGATGCGTGCCGATCCATCCACGGGATATCCCGGACGAACGTACAGGTTCTACCGTGGCAGCACCGTCTACAAGTTCGGCTACGGCCTCAGCTACTCGAAGTACTCTCACCACTTCGTTGCAAACGGCACGAAGCTACCGTCTTTGAGTAGCATCAATGGCCTGAAGGCGATGGCGACAGCAGCTGAAGGCACGGTGAGCTATGACGTCGAGGAGATTGGCTCTGAGACATGTGACAAGCTCAAGTTCCCAGCGCTCGTCAGGGTGCAGAACCATGGCCCCATGGACGGCAGGCACCCCGTCCTGCTCTTCCTGCGGTGGCCGAACGACGCGGCAGACGGCGGCAGGCCGGCGAGCCAGCTGATCGGCTTCCAGAGCCTGCACCTCAAGTCGATGCAGACTGTTCATGTGGAGTTCGAGGTGAGCCCCTGCAAGCACTTCAGCAGAGCGACGGAGGACGGCAAGAAGGTGATTGATCATGGGTCGCATTTCATGATGGTCGGCGATGATGAGTTCGAGATGAGCTTCACGCCTTGATCGAGTTGGATACTTGGATCCCAGGTCATTGAGTTGGGGTTGGGTAATGATCGACTTATTCCAAGCCAGCGCATGGTTGCATTTCATTTGCTTGCTTGGGAAATCTGCTGCTTCGTTCAGGGGATGAGGATTTAAGTTGCTCAGCAAGTGTAACCAGCTATCTTCTTTTCTCAAAAAAAAAGAAGAAAATTGAATCTAACTTATGTGAACAAGAGAATGATTATTTAAGAAAGATTGAGACACAGTTGAGTCGCTTCGGCTCTCGTCGATAACTCTTTGGTAGGGGATATCCGTGGCGCTCTCATCGTCCTTGTCCTCTCGCAGTTCTTGGCGTTTTGGGATGTGGTGCTTCCCGTCCAGCTCTCTCCGAGCACGGGGGACCGTCTTGTTTGGTATTGGACAAGCGACCAGTGTTACTCGGCTCGTTCGGCCTACCAGTCCTTCCTTGGGTAACAATCCTTTACTTGTACCGATTTGCTTTGACGGGCTAAAGGGCCGACTAAATGCAAGCTCTTCCTCTGATTTGCCTTCCAACAGCATTGCTGGATGGCCGATCTCCTACAGAAGCGTGGTAGTGGCAGCCATTCGGTTTGTCCGTTTTGCGCCTAAGAGCTCGAAACGACGAATCACATCCTCCTCGATTGTGTGTTCACTCGCTAGGTCTAGCACCGGATTCTATCTCCACCTGATTGGCCTGCTCTTACTCTGGCCTGGCCTGTGGCTCCTCTATCCAGATCTGGTGGCCGACCTCTAGGGCATGACCGCTTGAGCACTATCACAAGGGGTTTGACTCCCTACTCCTCCTCGTCTCTTGGCAGCTGTGGAAGGAGCGGAACTGCAGGGTGTTCGATTCCTCTCTTTCATCTATCTCGGTGGTTTTGGAGTCCATTCTTCAGGAATATCGTTTGTGGCCTGTTGCGGGCGCCGCATCTTTTGGAGATTTGTTGGGAGTGCAGTGGAACTTCACCTCCACCTAGCATCCAGTTTAAGCTTAGGGTTTTCAGCTCTTCTTCTATTTCTTTTCAGTTTTTTATGTTTTCTCCTCACCCCCTCGGTGTTGGCCCTCTAGCTGATTGCGGTATGTATTTGAATTTTTTCTTCTTCTAATATATTAAGTGCAATTTTGCGCATTCACAAAAAGACACAGTTGAGGCCATATATATGATACCTGGTTACTGAGTCTGTGATATTGTGTACATATGGAGGTCTACAGGTAACGTTCACAAAAAAAAAAAAAACGGCAGAGAAGCAAAGTTCATGCTTAAGCTGATCAGTAACAACAAAAGGAGATAATTGCAATTAGTAATCTTCTGTTTTATCTTGCAAAAATAAACTTCTATATATCCCACAATTGCAAAGATGTACTAGAAGTACTAACCTTTGTTCGGATACCGGACCTGCGGGAAAAACGGAGATGATAAATTGTTACTGCAAGTCAGAAGCCCCACCTTTCTTCCAGATTTGGGCGCTGCGAAGCGTCCAAGTAAACCATGAAACGGGTCCAGTGAAAACAGCCGTCTCTGGATCGATCGCGACGTGCGGGTACAGATCTCGACGATCGATCACCGCTCACCGGGTCAACTAGCGACCGACCGACGCACCCGGCACCGCCGCTGCGGCTGGTGAAGCGTAGTGGGGCAGCAGCAGCACGCAGAATCAGGGAGCAGATGGGAGCACCGCCGCGCTGCACGATCGGTGAGAAGGGGGCGGCGCCGCGTCCGCGAGAACGCGCGCGGCATGAGGGTTTTTTGTGGGCCAAAAGCACGGAGAAACGGTGGGATTTCTGGCCCTCCGCGCCAGCGCGTCGTGCTGTAGAATCCGTGTAGGACGCGCGCCTGGCTGGCAATTCTTTCCTCCCGCCTCGGGCCATCAAGCGACTCACTTGGGAGATTCGTGCGGGATGGCGGGGTTCCGCGGCGTGTGTTGGGCCAAAATGTTGCGGAGAAACACGAGTGGGTTGGGTTGATCAACCAGGATCTTCGTCGACTCCGCCAGCCCATTCTCCGCGGTGCCGCCACAATGGTACTCCAGAAATGCTGCTCCCGGTACTTCCAGAGCTCCAGATAGGGTCAAAACCCATGTTCTGAAAATACAATATCTGAAGAATCCAATCACGTTCTTCAGACAAACGTGAGTCACGCCCCATATTAACAGTTTTGTCACAGCTAGCGTCATGCATGGCCAACTCAAACTGTGTTGCCCCAATAATACTTCTCCACCTAACCAGAACTGTACTTCCAAAATTTTCAACGTTCCAAGAAGGTCGGCTTTGGACAAAAATTTACTAAGAAGCCTTCAAACTTCAAACAGGACGCTACTGCCTAATGCAGCACCATACTGAACCAACTCCTTGCATCCTCCAAACAAAGGGGATGTTGCAGGCCTGTGGTAAAAACTGTTGACATACCGAGTGACATCTCAACGTCTCTTGATGCACAAATTTTAGAAAGCAACATGCCAACATCCGATGGAGCTGATCATTGATCAAGAGCAAAAACACCCAAATATCCAATTATGTTGGAAATCTCTAAAAGTGAGGAGGGAATCCCAAAATGTAATATGAATGAGCCACATAAACTACAAAACAATAGCCGTTGGATCCAGAAGACAAAAAGGACATGGTAAATCACAACCGTTGGAAGGGAGGAGGCTTCTAGAAATAGAGAAAAAGAAAAGAAAGAGGAGACTTCTAGAAGTATAGAGAAAAAGAAGAGAGAGTTTGTTTTAATGTTATATTGTACAATGGTCTAATTAATACTACGAAGCACTATTTATATTTAACTCCCTAAGTTTGTTTATAATTGTAACGACATCATGTGCAATAGTAAATTGATATTCTAGACCCTAAAACTACTTAATAATGTGAATATGTAATGTATATCCACCTGGAAAAATTATTTCTAACAATTAAATAGGTGCAAGCTACAAATATAAATTTTGCAGTTGACCTATTAGTTTATAACTGAGCTATATTTGGACACTGGTAAATATTAGTTCTATTTCAAAATTCAAATGTGATGACTAATTGTAATTCAAATTTGATAAAATATAGGCATCACAAGCGTAAAACATAGGGTCATGAAGCAACAAATATAATAGGAACATAATATCTTATGTAGCAGCCGGACCTGGAATATACTATAAGAGGATGGGGGTCATGCAATAGTGAAGATGGAGCAAACTTTGTGGTGTGTGGCGGAGATGACGCTAACGCGATGGCTCAAGAATTAGCAATGTGGGCGATTATGGTCACATTGATAAGGAGGGTAGACGACGGTGGAGAAGAGATTACACTCACTATTTTATTAAACTGAAAATTGGGCTAGATATTTCAAATACATGCCTATTTACAATACTATTACATATGACACTGTGTGGTAAATTTATTTATTGTTATGACAATATTCTTAGTTATAAATTAATATAAATTTGTGTTATAGCTACAATTCGTGCAAGTTATGTTCTACAAACAACCTTAATTAAGCTAATAAGCTAATGTTAACACATTTGATAAAGAGAGAGGTTATAGTCGCACATACGCTAGTCTTAACTAATGAAAAGTAAAATTCAAAATGAAATGAGGATGAGCCACATCATTTGATAAATATTAGCCATTGGATTCACTACGGGACAAAACAGAATAAATAAATCTTAACCGTTGAATTAGATGGATGGTAAAAATAATAATTAAAGAGGCTTCCGGAGATGAAGCTACTATAAAAGGAAAAAAAAGAAAGGAAGGGGAAAAAGCTAAAGAAAGGAAGGGGAGAAAGCTAGAGAAGGTATAAGGTTATGCATAAATTTACATTTTGCTCCTATAATAAAAAACTATTTTACAAATAAACTCTCACCCTAATTAAAGATTCATCTGCCAAGAATGAGCTATTTAAGAACATATACAAATGTATGTTCATATGATTATTTTGATTTCTAACAATTAATTGTTAATATATTTGAGGAAAAAAATTGCTATATGGACATGCACAATCATGATTGCCTGAATATAGGTTTAATAATTTTCACGTGAATTTAAAATAAACCAAACCTACAAAATTTTATGCATAAGCTATAAAAGAGTGCGCGCCAAATAAAAAATAAGGTTATGCAACTGCGAAGAGCTATAGGATAATGACTCATGCAAACATGAAATTTGAAATAAATATCAGTCAATTTATTGCATCAATGTAATATCAGTCATCTTGACCCATGTTTTTTATAACGATGAGAAATTTATGAAAAACGGATTACCACTCCCACATACCCCGTAATAGCAGGTATAGAGTTGCACGAATACGCGATATCATATGCTTAATTATGAACATAGAGATTCTCCAAGTGATAGATGGAGTACACACCTCAAAGAACCTTTTCAGCAATTAAATATGATCAAATCATCATTTAAACAATCCAATCCTATCCTATCCATCACTCCCGATCACAGAGCCAACGAACCCAAAGACAGCTTCACAAACAGCTCATATCTACCGGACAAAATCTCACAATATATTTTTCCCCCATTTCTCCATTACCCGGTGTTCCCCCATGATACGTAGTGTGGGCACGTACCACCAGCCCTACCGTCGGATAGGTCCACACGATAGAGTCAAAGAAATCTGAGCCGTCGGATTCGATCAGACCGATCTCTTCTTACCTTTCCCTTCTTCCCCGGCTTCCAAAGCGAAAGGAGGATGAACTGAGGAAGACGACTGGGCTGAGAACCCGAAGAAGCCCGACGACTCCGGAATCGGGCGAGTCGGGCGCTCGGGCAGTCGAGCTCACCGCGCGCGCGCGTCCCGTCTCGCCGAGGTGAGCGCTAAGAACTAGCTTTACCTTGCCGCGTCGTCGCGGCTTCTATTGGGTGGAGGAAATTGACGGGAAGCATCTGTTTCTTTCAACGGAGAATGTTTACTTTGTTCTTTTGGGTGGGGGTTTTGTTGCTGTCCTCGAACGTTTTGTTGCATCCGCGAGAGATCTTCCGATTGGTGGATATGTGTGGGGTATTTTGGTTTTGCGTGGTTGTATTTATTGGCTTCGAACCAACGAAAGGTGGAATCTTGCATTTCTTGATACGCCGTTCTGGAGTTTGTGGGAGAATCTTGTTGTGTTCTGGCATTTCTAAGGTGCCATCTCAAGAACGTGGCTAGGTTTCTTGGTTCTTGCGGCATGTTCTTGGCGTCGTGCGAAGCAAGAGTTGGGGTTTTGTGGTTCTTGGCTCTGTCGATTTTGAGCGAGATTGGTTGGGTTCTTTCGAGAGCTTCGATGATTCCGGGTAAGGGTTGTGGACTTGTACTTAGTGAGCTGACGCTACTTGCTGCGCTGAAATTAGGCGTTCGGGTCCCCTCGTTGTTCGTTTTGTTCACCGGATTGGATATTTGGGGGTATTGTGCGCTCCTGCGTTGTGCCAGGACCACGTGGAAGATAACTGGATATCGTTGAAATGCATTGTCTCATGGTGGTTAATGTTAACATCGTTGCATTTATGATGGACCATTTCCTATCAATTCTGTGCTGTCTGTTCCATTTCCTATCCATTCGGTGCTGTCTGTTCTGAATGTCTTGTTAGATTGCAGAGCTGCCATAGTGCCACACACTAGTTGAAGACAGTAAGCATTGTAGGAAAAAAAAAACGATTTAGTTTCTGCGGAACTAATTGGATTTGGCCACTGGCATGCTAATATAACTGATTTAACTGCATAACAGCAAGCCGGCATCGGTCAGCACTGGTGCATTATGATTTTTGGCTTTCTTGCATAATGCATGATGTTGTTGTGGTTATCATCCTTGGTGTAATTCAGTTCGATGTTCTTATGAGCTCTTGTATTGTACTGTGGTAGGAAATAACAAAAGAACACTATGAGCTCCGCAAGCAGTGTGAACAACAGTGATGGAAAAGAAGCGGCACTGTTTGAGCAGCAGCTATCCAAGGTGAAGCAGTATCACAAGGGTTCAGGTTTTTGTTTGTTTGGTTCTAACATCAGATAGTTGGATTTAAATGAAACTCAATCTTTCATAGTCATCATCCCCTTCTTTACTTATGAGTTGTTTGTGGAGCAACCTTTTCCTTAACCCTATTATGTTGTTAGATCAGTTGTTGTTCTTACTCATTTTTGGATTCTTTTCTTAGATTGGTGAAGTTAGAGCTGCACTAGGACAATTATCAGGAAAAGCAGCGCTGTATTGCTCAGATGCTTCGATTGCGAGGTACCTGGTAGCAAGGAACTGGGACGTGAAGAAGGCCACGAAAATGCTCAAGAAAACCTTGAAATGGCGTTCAGAGTATAAGCCAGATGAGATCCGTTGGGTAAGCCAGCCTCACCTCTTTACTTAAGAAACCTTTTATTGCTCCAAACAAGCAACACATCATGCTATCCACATCCACACACGAGCGATTCTCCTTGTACCCTTCTAGATCTTTATGAAACGTTTGCATTATTTGAATTTCAATATAGGATGAGATTGCAAATGAAGCTGCAACTGGAAAAATCTACCGAACTGATTACTTTGACAAGAGTGGACGGAGTATTCTTGTCATGAGACCTGGAGTTCAGGTTTATTGATGCTCATTTTCCTTTATAAAACATGTATTTATAGTTTATGCGTACATCAAAAACTGTTGTCATTCCAACTTTGTTATCTTAATTTTCAGAATACCAAGAAGGCCAAGGGGCAGATCAGATATTTGGTATACTGTATGGAGAATGCAATTCTGAATCTTCCGCATGACCAGAGTCAGATGGTTTGGCTCATTGATTTTGCTGGGTTCAACTTATCTCACATATCACTTCACGTGACAAAGTTGACAGCAGATGTCCTACAAGGTCACTATCCTGAAAGATTGGGTGTTGCAATTCTTTACAATGCTCCTAAGTTTTTCGAGTCTTTCTGGAAGGTATGGTTTTACACAGCTTTGATCATCTTATTATTATCTCTATTCAATCAGAAATTTAGGGATAATGTGTTCAATTTAATTGTCTAATCATGCATTATTCTCTTGTTTGCATTATGGACTTACAATGTAAGGTATACACTTCAAGGTGGAATTTTCTTCTAATTTCTTATAATGATGGAGCACAGCACATACATTCCTAAAAACTTTTTTTGCTGTCGTACTCTAGGTAACTAACTATTGTAACATAAAGACGAAACTAACATCATGTTTTATCTAAATGCAGATCGCAAGCCCCATTCTTGAGCCAAAGACTTTCAACAAGGTCAAATTTGTATACCCAGATAGGCCTGAGACTAACAAGATCATGGAAGACCTTTTTAACATGGAACAATTAGAATCTGCATTTGGTGGCAAAAACCAGGCTACTTTTAACATAAATGATTATGCTGCAAGGATGAGAGAAGATGACACCAAGATGCCATTGTTCTGGAGTCCTGAGAATTCTGCCCTTGCTTCAGAGCCATATGTGATGGTGAACAAGGACAAGGCACAAGAAGGTAGTTCAGGTTTGAAAAGTGAAGAGAATGGATCTGAAAAGAGGGAAGAAACAGATACTGAATCTGAAAACAGGGAAGAAACAGAGAGTGAATCTGAGAGGGGAGAAACAGACGCTGTATCTGGGAAGATGGAAGAAACTGACGCTGTATCTGGGAAGAGGGAAGAAACTGAGGCTGTATCTGACAAGAGAGGAGAAACAGATACTGAATCTGAAAAGGGAAAAGACGCAGCGACTTCATCAAACGGAGTTGAGCTGACAAGCTTGCCAGGCGAAGGTAAAGGTATAACCTCGGCAGATTGAAGTGGCTGTTCGTCGTCTGGTCCGTGAATACCACCATGAAAATGCAAGCCAACTGTTGATATGAGCTCCAACACAGTGATTTCTCAGCTCTCACCAAGAGATGAACACCAAATATGAATTAGGAACTCTTTAACACACAGCAGGAATGTGTTGCCTGACTTGTTTTGTAGTCGGCACCACCATCCCACCCAACACTCATGATCTTATTTGAGAACCCTTTTGCAACAGTTTCTGCCAGATGATAAATAACAACACGATACCTTGTTGCACTCAGTTTCCTCTGATTTCTCTCCAGGGTTTATTCAATTACTTACTGCCTGCTATATCTCGCGATTTTTTTTTTCTGAATCTGAAAAATGTTTTCTGCTTTTCTTTAAACATCATTGCAATAGAAAAAGAAAGTATGGTGTGATTTTGTAAGACATAATGCACTTCCGCTCAGGCAGTTGTCAGGTCAAAAATCCATCGTTCAGACGTATTTTGGTCAGAAGCCACCATTTACTCCGGTTAGTGTAAGACAAGTGCTAGGCTTGAAAAATGCAGCCCACCCACTACGGAAGTAGACACATTTCTGCTCTTTGTAATTAAGCTACAGGTATAGTAGTATAGACAAAACCACTAATCACAAGTCAGAAATCATCGTAGAAGCTGTGTCTTTGTGGCATCGGAGACTCGCAATGGATCCTGGAATCCAGAGTTGAGTAGCCCTTTCTGATCATGCTTCCATTATCTACATCAGCTTCGATCACAAACACGCTGCAAACAGGCCTGTGGTCGGAGAACCTGGACTCCCCTCTGATGTACTGAAGCTGCTCGATTCCCTGGCCGTGCCACAGTATCCGGTCACACCTGCATTTACACGGATGGATCCGTCAGAAATTTCATTTTCTTCTCAACGGGTGTCAGGGCTAGCATGTCTAAATCTTCAGAGCAGCTTGTTCTCCTACCATGCAGGTGTTCTTCGTTTCTTCTTCGATTTGGCCGTCTCCCCTGCGTATGCGTCAGAGTTCTGCTTGTATTTGTACGTCGGTGCGAAGTAGATCTTGCCCTCTTTCCACCCTTTGAACACTCTCCCTGCCTGTCTTTCGATCATCAGCTGTTCAGGAATGCATCTTGTCAGTTTTTTTTTTTTTTTTTTTTTTTTTTTTTTTTTTTTTTTTGCCAATCTAAGCAGGTGCTTACTGTGTCATGCAACTGTAGCATATCTGAAAAAAGGCAGGTTTACATGGCAGCATTGTTCATTCATACTTCATATACTAGCTCATACCTGGTCTTTCTCAAGTAAGGTATCCCAGTCATTCTCCCCCATCAACGTCTTCGTCTCGTCGTAGCTTAGCGCGACTCGGTAATTCAGGTCTCCTAGCCATATAACCCGGCTGGATTTGCGCACCAAATTCACCATTAGAAGTACATATATTAGCATTTGATGATGCAGCATTGTGAAAATGTTTGTGCATCGCAGCCTTGAGCAAATGTGATTCTTTCTTCTCTATCGGCAATGGCTTACTCATGGTCAAGGATCTTGTCGGGGATCCGCTGGCCAGGCACCTTGCAGATCCGCGGGAACTGCGTGCTCTTGATGATCTCGGCGACGTCGGAGTTCCTCCTCACCTCGTCGCCTTCCTTCTCGCCGGAGGCGAGGTGGCTGCAGACGAAGCAGACGCTGGTCTGGTGCAGCGTCATGCTCATCGCGATGCAACCCTGCAAGCAGGAGAGCCAACCACGGCGGCGGCGCCATGAATCCATGGGCCAAACAGCGAGCAGAGCAGACGAGTTGCGGGAAGAAGACGACGCGACACGCACCTTGTTGCCGAGGCGGCCCATGATGCCTCTGCCGACGGAGTCCACCCTGAGGTGGCCGATGTACGGCACGAGCTCCCGCCGCACCCACACGGACAGGAAGATGCCCACCATCTGCTTGCTCGCGATCAGGCAGTAGTTCACGCTGCTCCTCGCCAGCTCGCCGGAGGCGTCCGGCGGCGCGTCTTCCTCGGCGACCGCCGACGCCGACGCCAACGACGGCGGCGGCGACGCCTCGACGCGGTAGATGAACTCCCGCATGTCCCGCGCCCGGCGCTGCATGGTGGACGGGTCGGTCAGGCAGGTGCACGTCTTCACCAGCGCGCTGTCCACGCGGTAGTCCTTGCTCAGCATCTTCAGCGACGGCTTCTGGAAGAAGAGCATGCCGCCGCTCGACGACTTGGGTATGGAGTCGCGGCTGCCGCTGCCGCAGCCGCCGCTGCCCTGCCGGCTATCGGAGGTCTCCGGCGGCGACAGCTCGTCGCCGGAGGACTGGTCCTGGGGCTTGTTCAGAGCTTGGTATATGAGGCCCAGCCACTTCGCCGCCGGCTCGTTGTCCTCGATGACCAGCACGTTGCCTGCGTTCAGAGGAACGATCTCCTGAAACCTGTGCAACGTCTCAGAGTTGATTAGCACTTGTGGTTAAGAATTCAAAGTGATCTTCAATTCTTCATGTTCATGCACAACCCTAGCTTGTTCATGTAAGAAATCTTATACGCATTTTTTCTAGCTCAAGAATGCAACAACAGAGATGAACTGATGCAGAGTATTAGAAAATGAGAAATATTTTTGTACCCCAAGACATATATATCAGGTAATCCTTCTATCTGTAGAAAATCCTCCAGGTTAAGGCTGCTGTTAGGAGGCTTCCCAGCCACATTCCATGTGCCTACGAACACCCTGCAAAATTGTCAGGTAGGGTCCAAATTCATCGCAACTTCTTTTTCTCTTAAAAAAAATAGCATTCAGTTTAAATAATTACCGGTATTCCCGGGTATCGAACTGCCTGCTAGGTGAATCCAGGCAGCTTAGAGTCAAGCTCTCAATTTTCGTGGCGCAATGCCGATCTGAAACCAAGAAAAATAAATTCATCAATTCAACTGCATCATGTATTCAGAGTATTCAAGTGTTTGCACACGAACTCTCCAAAATGATCAGAAAACCATAGCAATGTTCATGCAGCAAACTACGTGCCTGAAAAGCTCTTGCGGACGGCAGGGGAAGAATCCATAAGCTCCGACCTATCGTCGCATTTCTCCTCCAAATCTACCAAAAAAAAACATAGAAAAGAAAACACAATGCAACCGTCAACCATGGAGTTCAACTTCTTCAAGCTGATCAAAGCTTGAGAGGATCAAGTGCAGTGGAAACCAACCGAAGACGATATCCCTCCGCGAGAGCAGCTTCTTGTCCGAGCTCCCCGTGCCGCTCCTCCCTTTCTTCCGAAAGATGCTCGACATGAATGACTGTAAAAAAAAAAAAAAAAAAAAAAAAACAGAGCAAGAACAAGCAACAAAATTCAGCCACATTCTGAATTTTCTCCTCTTTTTAAAGGGAAATTTTTGGACGCGCTGCTGCGAGATCTTACCTTCTTCTTCTTGCCATTCTTGACGAATTCATCAACCGAGGCAGGCTTTGGGATGTCACAGGGAGCATTGTGATTTGACATCCAGCTCGATGTAAATGAAGCAAGCAAACGGTATGGACCCTCATCCGGAGCCTATCGTGGTAGGCGGGTTTTTTCCCCGGCAAAGCGAGAGCAAAATGTGGAGTAGTGGGGGCAGAAAATGGGGGGTAAATGTGGGTGGTGAAAATGGGTGGCAGGGAGGGAATTGTGAGTGCTTGAAATGGGTTCCTGGGATTCAGGGGAGCTAGATGCCCTTGGTTCTTTCTTTCTTTCTTCTTGCCTCCTTGGTGCCTTCTGGAGAAGGAAATTTTTGTTTGTGTTTTTCTTGGATTTAGCAGATGAAATCACGTTACTTAGGATGCTTCTGGTTTGTCAGCTTATTGTTGGGTTTAATTATAGGCCATGTTTAAGAATATGATGGCCTAATGGATATTACATGGATGTACTTGCTGGGGAGTGGGGCGGTAAAATAAAGTATACGCAGCAAGATGATCTGCAGGCTAAAAAATAAGTAAAACCTATGTACTTGGGATGAGCCGGTGCAGTTTTTCATCACATGGGGAGGTTGCTTGTTTGCATGAATGAAGCATCAATCGCCAAGCTTTGACCTCCGATTCATCAGCTGTATAAATATCACCGACTTTTCCCTGGTGGGATACCATCTGCTGGCTGGTTTCAGCGCCTCTGAATTGAGATATGCAGTACTGGCAAGTTCATGTCTTGTCGACGTGTGTTTTTTTTTCTAGTTTGTTGGATGAAGTTAACAAATTAATATTGCTGAAAGGCATTCGCTCGTCAGGAGAAGTATAAAAAAGGCAGAATAGCTCACAACCTGTCCAGTATATGAATCCATTACAAATTTCTGTTTTCGCAAGATTGTAAATAATCTCCATCTTATGAATGGTGAGCCACAAAATGAGAACACAATGGTGATGTAAATTCATCCCCGTTTGTATCTTCTAGGTCATCACCTAATTTTTCCCTAAAGTCTCTAGATTTCCATGTTACATGCTGCATGGTTTCAAACGAGAAAAGAAGGAAGGATGCTACGAACTGCAGCCGATACTGAATAGTATGCTTAACCACTTCTTTGTGGCAGATGGGGGAGAAACTGTATGTTCGACTGATAAAAATAGCCTGCAAGGTAAAGAATGATCATTAAAACCTCTTTGGACTAATGTGTTTTCATATCTGAAAATAATGAACACTTACTTACAGATGGTTACTGAAACATGTTATCAAGCTTCTGCCTGTACTGAGCCAAGCTCTGCATCCAAATTTAAAGAATTTAGGGCTGTAAAATATTTGCAAAGACAAAGGCATTTGTCCATAACTACAAATAATTATTGTGCAACTTTAGCATTTACCATGCTTACAGTTACAGGGAAAAAAGTCAATACCAATCTTAGGCCATAAAAGACCCTGTTGTGGTAGTTGATTTGAATTACGGACATGGTTTAATACAGTACGGATGCAAAATATGGACTGACATGTTGAGATACCAGTTAGGTGAGTTATGTTTCTATTTCTGTTTGCTTTAGCATACAATTTGAATCATGATGTTGCATCCAGCACTTCCCAGTTGTAAATAGAGGGAAGTCTTACCCTGGTGTAAGCATAGACACCTGCCTCAGAAGGGCCTGCCGGACTCCCCCGTCTAATAAACTTTCCTTCCTTAAATATATACAGCATAGGAATGCCAGTAGACAGTTCAAGGCTGATTACCTGAAACAAGAGTGGTTGCTACCTATTTCAATAAAAGAACTCTGAACAATGAAAGTAATACCAGAAAATAAATATATTACCTCTTGAGAGGTCAACTTGTCCAAGTGCATTATAATCGATCGGAGTGAATTCCCATGGGCAGCAATCATCACATGCTTTCCTGCCACAAGCTGAGGTACAATCTGTAGATCAAAAGACAAATACAGCTTAGAACATAAACTTCCTCTTAAATGGTATAGATACAAACAGAAAAGTAGGTCAATGCAGGGTCCTAAGTTGGATGCAGCATCGGTGATGGC
This sequence comes from Oryza punctata, assembly GCA_000573905.2. Lineage (NCBI taxonomy): Eukaryota > Viridiplantae > Streptophyta > Magnoliopsida > Poales > Poaceae > Oryza > Oryza punctata. The sequence goes on along the minus strand of CM002489.2, from coordinate 37,950,462 downwards.
AACAAACCAGATGACAAACACAATACTAGAGAAAATGGACGAAAAATCAAACTTCTTACACATGTAAGCAACCATCGGTACACCAGATGTCCAACTGAAAGAACAGTATTCAACTATATCCTTACTTGATCTTTAAAATAAGCAACTGCTCTCTCTGCACACATCTCTAGACTCTCGCCATTTGGGGGAGTAGTGTCATAACTGCGACGCCATTCATGAACTTGTTCTTTGCCAAAACGATCGGCAGTTTCTTGCTTGTTAAGGCCTTGCAGTTCCCCATACCTAACAAGATGAGATAAATTTCTCATGTAACTCAAGTGGCTAAACTACAGGACCTAATGATCATCCTAACGCATAGAGAGCAGACAAACCTACATTCGTTCATTCAGCTGCCAAGTCGTTATGACAGGAATTGATTGCTTCTTTGTCTCTTCACTGTATATCTTGCTCCACCTGTGAGCTTGTTCGCTCTCACTGTGCACAACAATTGGAACCTATCATACTTGCATGTGTCAGACCCTATTTACATATTTGATATCAAATGCAAAAAAGCCCTGTATTTCTAGTGGAGATGTCCAAAATAGATAAGGTAGAGAACCTTCTTACGACGATGCTGCATCATGGCAAGCATAGCGGTCATCTGAGCACGAATTAGTGACGAGGTGTATATTACATCAACTGGGATATTGCATATCCTTTTACCCGCCTCAATTGCCTCATCGACACCCTTTGGGGTCAGGGGCACATCGACGCAGCCGGTAAATAGATTTTTCTCATTCCATAGTGATTCACCATGCCGAATCAATATGAGTGCACTTTCACCTGGTATTATAGCATCACGATATCAATTAAAGCAATAACAAAATGTGCTACTACATTGCCAAGTCTAACAGAAGTTAAGAAGTTTACTTGATTTCTTTGGGGTGCTTCCGCTCTCGGGGCTCAACGGTAGCTGAGCCGGCTCCATCACCGAAGAATGTGAGTTTGAAGCGCAGACCAAACCCAATTTCCTGGTGCCTGAGCAGCACCTCCCAACCGAAACAGAACGCACTTTGCTGATTCTCTTTTCAAAACCAAAGTTGGCACCGGCGCACAACGACTTGACGGATACGAGCGCATGCTGCGACGTGGAAGCAGCCATCCTGTTCTCCATACAAACAACAACACAACATTCAGCTATTTATTCTTTTTCCCTAGTCAACAAATATTGAGCAATCTGGAGACAGCTGGTCCACGCATCAAACCAAAATAATCACACTACGGAGATCAACATGAACAACCGCATAATCCAGTAAAATCATCGCCATTCTCCTCACCATGGATTCCAAATCGCAGAAGAGGGGAAAAGAATGAGGGGGAATAAACTCATACCTGTGAAGGAATCGGAGAACAGCACCACCCCCAGGGACTCGATCGAGAGCGAAGGGAGGGCGCGTCTTATAGCTCCGGTTGGTTCCCCGTCAGGGTCGGCGAAACCGAGCGAGATCCGCGGTGGCGGCCGGCGGGCGGATCGACGGAGATCGCCGGGGTGGCGGCGAAACCAACGAGGCGGAAGGGCGAGGAGAGAGAAAAGAGAAGGACAAGACGACTCGTTTGTTGTTGCACGAGCACGAGCCGCGCGTTCGCTCTCCCGAGTTCTTGCGCAAGTGCGTGCGGCGCGGTGCGGTGGGTCGGTCTCGTCTCGGGGTTCGGTTTTATAAAAAAGCGATCGGGTGGGTGGGTTGGTGGGTGGGTTAGCTCTTGGCTGGTGGTAGTTTCAGTTTCAGGTTCCCGACGAGACGACCGCGACGTTGGTTGGTGCTCTGTGGGAAAAAGATTGTGCAGCCGGTTTACGGGTTAAATTACACACGGTGCTTGAAATTTGAAATTCGTTGGGATACTACTACTCGACTTGAGCACTGTTTGAACAAACAATTTGGAATCTCAGATGTACTACTACATCCATTACCTTCGTTTCATATTATGAGTCGTTCGACTCTTTTTAATCAAACTTTATTATGTTTAACTAAGTTTATAGAAAAAATGTAACATATAAAATATCAAATTAGTTTAACTTAATTTAACATTGAATATATTTTGATAATATGTTTGGTTTGAATTGAAAATACTAATATATTTTTCTGATCAAAACTTAGAGAAGTTTAACTTAAAAAAATCAAACGATTTATAATATAAAACGGAGAGAGTACATACTAGTGTAATTTGGGTGCTGGGGGAAGTGATTGAAACCAATTTGTCTTATTTTTTTAATAATGGGAACCAATTTGAGTTGATGGGAAATGAATTGTTTTTTTAGAAGGGGAAATGAATTGTTGGATACAGAGAAGAAGGCAGTGCAATTGTGCAATTGGAAATTTGAAATTCCCAAGCCGACTTCTCTTTATTTTAAATGTGCTGCATGCGTGGAACGTGACCCTTTCGTAGATCCTCAGAACACATTTCCAATCTCGATCAGCAACTCTTGTCTCTTGGTGCCCCCAGGAACCAATCTGGCCTTGTCCTTAATGAATTACCAGCAGTTTTGCATCAACGATGTGACGAGTGCAACGGCAAACGCAGATACTCCATATAAGTACGGAGAAAATCACAAGTTCAACACAGCTTCCAATAATATTTTTCTCTGTGGCTTCTCCAATTTGCATCTTCCTGCAGATACTTTACGCGTTTACCGTAGGATCATCGCCAACAATCATGAGGTAGTATTCCTCCATCCTCTATATTTTTTACACGGTCTTTAATAATATATTTTGATTAATAATTTATTTTATATTATATTCTCAATGAATATGGAATTAGCATTACATAAATGTACTTCAAAATAAATTTAGTGATATAATATGTATAATACTTAGCATAAATATGATTAGTATAATTATTAGTTAAAGTTATCGAGTTTATTTTTTTAAAAAAATAGGTGCTCTATAATTTAAAACGAAGCGAGTATTTCATTACACCGAGCAGCACTCTGAGCATCTAATTATCGTTTTAAACCGACAAGAACCTTGTGGAATTCCAAAGTCTCTCGGCCGTGGAAAATGCAGCTCTCCTTTTCTTCCCTCATTCACCTACCCAATTCAGGCTCTGAACCGGTCAGTCGATAGTTCAACTCTCACGATTCGGGTGTTGTTTAGTTCTCTAAAAGGATATTATCTGAAGTATGAACAATGTATATTCCGATTTGATGCTTAACAAACGTATGATTAAATAAATTTGTGTCAATATGGCAGTGCATGCAGACAGCAGTCAAAGGCTCAAAGCTACTACAACTGCACATGTGCTTTGGCACGAGCTTTCGACGATTTTTTTGCATGTTCTAAACGTGAGCACATTAGTATACCGAATGATACAGTCGATTAGCCTGCTTGAACTGTTGAAGGTTTGAGAATTATTGGCCAATCATATTGACAGTCATAGTTCAACATCATTTAGTTAGGACTTGACGCAAAGGATGGATATTTTGGTTGTTTCGGCTGCACCAATGACAGTATGAATAATGAGACATGTCTTTACAAAGTTAATACTTACACGAACATAAGACCGTTTTCTTCTCTAGAAAACATAAGACCATTTTGATAGTATATCAGAGAACTGGTTTGTTATCCTTTCGCTTCTTGGTACAGATTGCAAAAATGTAGTACTCTGCGTATTGGAGACCCAAGGACTTTCGGTGACGCATTTGCTTTCAGCGTCTGGGCTTAGGCATGTCTCACCCTTTCTCTTCATCTGTCCATAGTCCTGCCTCTTGTCCGAAACACCGAAATTTACTCGAAAATCTGCCAGAGAATGTAACATGGTTATGTAACAAACAACAACCCCTTTAGACAAGGGATACTGTTTTCAGATGAAAAAAAAATTCAGATAGGTTCAGAATACCACCACTATACCTTGTTTGCACCTAGTCTGTTCAAGTCATGCATATTTCTTTTCATCATATGCTCACTTGTAAAATCCCACCAGGAAGATGTCGTATAGGAGTGTGGTGTTGCCGGGAATATTACAGTCTCCTGTTAAATATGTAAATCGTCTGAAATTTGTATATTTTTCTAGCGATGCTAATAAAGGAGCCGGTCAGATAACACTGAAACATCGTTAAATACTTTGAAACTTAATCGGGTCTCAAATTTCTAGAACTAAATTAAAATTACTAGTTTGATTACTTTTTTTTTTCTTTTTGTTATTACCTGAGAAGCAACCTGCTGGTTCAGGTCCATATGCCAAAGTTGCAGGTATCATAAGCTTGCGCTTTCCACCTGTAACGTTTTATTGCGATTTTCAACAGAGACACGATGTGATTAAGAAAAATAAAAGCTGTAGTATATTTTTAGCATTTGACACACAAAGAGATGCATATGCTTATCATTTCTGGATTTTTTAAAGTACCAACGAGCATGGGTGGCACACCACCGCCTCCACTGATTCCCTGTTCAAGCCCTCGGAGGATCTGAGAATGAAAATGCGAAAGAACCAAATAATAAGATTCCTTGCATAACTACATAGATGCTTGCTACGATCGAAGATGTACGTGCAATGAACATATGCTGCGCACCTTGCCTGCGCCAAGGCGCATTGTCAGCGGTCTTCCTCTCTTGTAGCTGCTGTCGAACACTATCCCGTCAGTAAATCTTGCAGTGTAGTGTACCTTACAACCATCAACAGAACACCAATTAACACACTTGAAAATCCTCATATAGTGTCCGGATGTATCTCTTTCTCTAGAGAAATCGATGGCAGGTTTCTTCGTTGTCGAACTAACTAAAAGATCAGTACTGATGCAAATTGGGCAAATTTATGATCTGACCATATATACTACGTATTGATCATATTCAGAAAACACATGTGCTTCTAGAGAAAATGCAGTCAAAGAAAGTGCTAGAAACTGTTATGCCGGAACTGACATTTATGAGCTGGCCGCGCGGGGGCTGGGCACCGGTGCCGACTTCGACGTCGCAGTAGCCTAGCCCCGACTTGACGACGTTCATGTCGCACAGCTTGTCCCCCACCGTCGCGTAGTACTCGATGCGCGTCGCTCCGGCGTCCCCAGCCGGGCACAGAAGTCCAGCGGAAGCCAGGAACCCCGCGCCCAGAGCGAGCAGCCCCCTCCTGCCGGCCGACGTCGCCACCGGGAGACTCCCGGCAACCGAGCACGAGGTCGACGACGGGGAGGAGGAGGAGCTGATGCTGCTGCTGCACGCCGCGACGGTGAGCGGCCTGCCGGGCTTGGCGACCGGAGGCGACGGGATTGGGTTGGAGGCCATGAGCGACAGGGAGGAGGAGATAGGAGGAGGCGCCATCGGTGAGTCACTTGGGGAGTAGTGAATCGGATTATCTCCAAACTGTGGCTGCTGCAAGCCTGCAACGCGGGCACCCTCCGTCGCGTCGTTATAAACGCCGCGTGCGTCGTCGCGGGCCATGGGCTGTCCCAACTCAAACGCGGGCATCCTCGTTTTTTGCGGCCCAAGCTGCGTATTTCGTCGCCCACCTCGTTGGGCCATCCCGGCGTCAGACACCGACGTGGACACAGCCGTGGCCCGTCGACGGCAGAGAACTCCAGCTTTGGACTTTGGAGCCGTGACCGGCGCACCAGTAGAAATAAGTTCACTTATGGTCCCTCAATTTGTCACCGAGTTCGAAATTTGTCCCTGCAGCATAAAACCGGATACAACACAACCCTAACTTACAAAACCGTGCAAACATGCTCCCTCGGCAGTATTATCCCTGGTTTTGGATGACGTGGCGCTCCTTTGACTAGGTCTTCGTCCAACGTGGCATTGACGTGGCGACTACGTAGCAATTTAACCCGGAAAAATAATTAAAACCGTGGTACCAACATGTCAGTTACAAAAAAAATAATTAAAAAAATGTGGGCTCGCGTGGACCCCACATGTCATTCGCACTCCCATACTATTCTTCCTCCTCTCTCCCCATCTCCCCTCTCTTCATCTCTCTCCCCACTCCTCTCTCTCCAGGCGTGACAACCGACGGACAGCGGTGACGGCAGGGAGAAGGGGCAGTGCGCGGCGGCCGCAGCCGCAGGAGGAACCAGCCTGGCGACGGTGGCGCAGGCGGAGGCGGGGCGTGAACCCGTTGCGTGCGCGAAAGGTGACCGCGACCGTGAGCAGTGCCACCTCATCGGCGTCATTCCAGATGAGGCCAAGGCAGTATGCGCCGATGCCGCCCGAGGAGGAGGCGTGCCCGTGGACGACCAGCATGAGGGAGCGGGGCCTGCGAGAGGAGAAGGAGGAGGAGCGCTTCCTGGAGCAGGGGGAAGGACGGGTGGAGGAGGAGCGTGACACCGGCTGCTACCCCCATGGTGGCATGCGTAGACGGCCGCCTAAAGGAGGACATCGGCGGGGTGGGCGGGCGGACAGGAAGGAGGGCGAGGCAAGGCGAGGGTGGATAATTCGAAAAAAATTTTGGGGTTTAGGAAGAATGTCGACGTCGACACGTTCACCCCGCCACCGAGGATGCCGAGGTTGACGTCATCCGCGTGGGCGTGTCATTGTCGTCCTTCTCATTTGCCCGTCCCTACCCGCAGCCCGGAGCTGCTCTGGTTGCCGCGCGGCCGCTCCAGCCACCGGCCGACCGCTCCACCCGCTCCGCTCGCGGCCCGCTGCCGCTTCGACCGTCGGCCGCTCCGCCCGCCACCCAACCCGCTCCGTTGGCCGGCCACCGCCCACTCTGCGAGAGAGAGGATAGGGAGAAGAGAGTAGTGAGGATGATATGTGGGCCCCACCATTTTTTATTATTTATGTGTGTAACTGACATGTGTGTCCCATAGGTTTTATTATTTTTCCAGATTGAATTACCACGTAAGCACCACATTAATGCCACGTTGGATGAAGACGTAGTCAAAGGAGCGCCATGTAGGTGCCACGTCAGCTAAATCCGGGGACAATACTGCCGAGGGATCACGTTTGCACGTTTTTGTAAGTTGGGGGATGCGTTGTTGTTGATGCAAAAAACACACACTGGCCTGGAAGATTTGCTTTATTCTAGTGCAGGTCCAAAATTAGTTGTTTAGGTTCAAGGGCGTGCCAGTTGATTTGATCCTCCAATCAACAAGAAAAATATGCAAAGAATGTTAGTAAACAATACTCCATCGGCCAGACAGCCGATTTCATATCGTATGTGACCTAGCCGATGCAATAAAGCATGAATCGGCTGTAAGGTGTAGTCAATGATGGAACTAGCCCTAAAACTAGTATATCGGTTGTAAACATCAGTATCACATAATCAATACATCAATATTACTTTAGAAATAAGCAATTGGGATAGATCGGACTGAACCGAGACAGTATAAATTACCCAAGTCTAATGTAACATGAAATAATGATTATATAAACTTATGTCATAGCCGATATCTAGATTTAAGTATGTATCGGCTATAGCTCCGATACAACCTTATACTAGGATATTCTCTATTAATAAATATATTCAACTATAACCAATTAGATTGGTATCAAGTTCAATATATTTATATTAGATTAGATCCTGATATAAGGGGCAGATATAGAATATTAAACAAAGCATAAAACTAAGTAAAACATCTATACCAGGTAAGATCGGCTGAAACCCCGATATTATCCTTATTAACAACCATAAAGTAAGCTAGATATCATGATTCTAAATATGACTTAATAGGTTGGATTTAACCAATGCAGCATTAAGTATAAAGAGAAGCATGATATCTAGACAATCAAGTCGACGGTTGCTTTTTCGGGATGGTGGATACATTATATAACTTAAACCAACAAAGTAATCTAGCCGATATCGATGAAACCCTAAAAAGAATCCAGCCGATACAAGTAGATTGCATTGTTGATCTAAACTATATAATGTATATGATAAGTCGAAAGTTTACAAGATAGAACTAGAGTGTCATGAAGATGTAAGCACTAGCTCCGATAATGCAAACCGTCATAACAAGATATACCTTTTCGTCGAAAATCAAACTGATGTAGCACGACTCGAAAACACAAACTTGTCGAAAAAGTAGAAAACAAAGGTGGCGATGCGCCGAGATTGATTGAACGTTTGTTGTTATTATTTACAGGACCTCGGGATTATATTTATACCCGAAAATACAAACATTGTCCATCACGGACACGACTCATATTAACCTAATACAAATCCAACTAACGAACAACTCCCTTAGGCGGACTTTTACCGTGATAATCTATAAGGAAATTACATAAAATATCCTAATTAATAGATACAATTACCTCTTCAGGACTCTATCCATGCACGACAATCCGTATGAAGCACTCTAACTCAACCCGATGACGTGTATCGAGTCGTATTTCCAAAATCGGCTCAATCGGCTAACTCTGTCTGACTCTGACTCTGCCGATCCTGTCCACAGCCGATTCGGACTACAGCCGATTTTCACTCTGTTTCCGATACAATCTAATCTCTTGGATTTTCTTCGATTCTATCCTTATCTCCGATACTTGAATTACCAAATTTGATCGTCAACAGTTGTATCCGGTTTTGTGCTGCAGGGACGAATTTCGAACTCGGTGACAAATTGAGGGACCTAAAGCGAACTTATTCTGCACCAGTACACCTGGTTGAGATCGATGCCCTGACCCTGGCCTTGGAGGGTGGTGACAGTCACCATCGTGGTAGCCTTGCGGGTTGAAAAATAGACCTTAGCCCCCAATAGGGATTTTGCCACGCACCCTTCACAAATCAAAACTAGCCAGTGGGACAGCAATAGGGATGTTAAAAAAAAACCCAAGGCTCACAAGCAGCTGGAGGCTAGCTTCTTAGGCTTGATTCGAGTTCGACCCGAGCTCCAAACGAGCCGAGCCTAAACCTAAGACAAAGCTCTCAAGTTTTGTCAGTTCAAGCTTGAGCTTTTAACAAATTTGGCTATGTGTTCATTCATCTTATTGATTTGATAAATTAATAATATAAAATATAATCGGATTAGCTTCCTATTAGTATTTCAAGCCTTCTCCAATGGCTACTATGAAGTATGGTCTTTCACTCTTGGACTATGATACAAGATACTCGTTATGGCAAATCAAGATGTAAGAATGTCCTAAGACTATTTGGCACACTATGATTTTATCTACATAAAATTCCTGGGGTGATTGATGTTTTCTTATGCTATAAGGGATATCTGTCTCAAGGTGGAACTGTTAAATATGTGACCGAGTTCAACATGTTATGTATTTGGATTAGTTTTCTAATTTGATTTCAGGCTTTTTTATTAGCATCGGTATTTTCCCTCTTTATATATCTCCTGTAAATTGTACGAAAAGGGTGCGACGGCCCCTGTAATCCATCCATTTGTAATAAATTCTCAACATTGATTATTGCTGGTCAACGCCTGTGATTTTTTAATACAAGAATTTTTCACGTAAAATTCAGATCTTTGTTACATATCTATTTCCATACCACGTTAGTATCGCCTACACAATAAGTTAGCATGTGTTGGAAGCATATATTTAGTGTAGTCCATTTCTACCCTTTTATTACTACGATTAACTAAAAATAATTATACTTATCCAGAAATATTATTAAAGTATATGTTATACAGTAGTATTACTTATCGTTGAGCGCGTCCTTGATCGAGCTCAAACTAAACTTGATTAAAAGCTTAAAGGTACAATTAGTTGGCTCGGCCTGAACTTAGGCAGATGAGCTCGGTTCGTTGACAGCCATATACGGCAGGCGCGAGCACGACACGTGGCATGGAGGAGGGAGGAATTGCCGCACGTGCAACAGATGGTCGGTCTGTTCGCTCTCCATGCTCACCACCGATGCAGAGACAGGCATGCTGCGAGACCAACGTACTTTGATAGACAGCACGTAACACATGGCGGCATGATGGTGCCGTGACTAGACACTTGTACAGCCATCGTCTGTGCTCCTTTTGTTTATCGCTAGCTGGGGCTAGCTAATCTTTGCACATTGCTTCTCCGGCAGTTCCGGATAGAGAAGGAAGAAAACGCAAGTCTCTGGCGCAGTCTCATAGTCAGAAAAGTTTAAGAAGTACTCCTACTGTATATGATAATAGTTCAGCTTTTTTGTTGCTTCCCACAAATACTCTGGACTGAGAAGAGTCTTCACATATACTGCTCCACTACTCTACAAGCAGGTACAGTCATTTCTCTATATGCTACTATTTCAGAATTTAGAAACTGATATGCTCATAATATGCATCCTGTTTATTAATAGGACATAGAACTGTCTCCTGGTTATTATAATTGATACTGACTGAAAAATACATATACCAATTGGAGCGAGAACAACTCTAGCTCCCTCTAGCATACTGTTCATCATGCCTCCTGAGCCTGAAGAAAGGGCAAAAGAACCAATGGAATGTAGACACAACGGTTCGCAGTTGTGCTAATTAACTACGTTTCCACTTGGAATTGGTTACTCCATAAAATCAAACTGTGTGTGAAACAATACTCTGCACGAACGACAACCTTTTTCAGAGAAAAGAAACAAGAAATATGCCGATTAATTGACAGTACTCCTGGGAACTGTGAAGTGTTAAGTGCCGCCCATAATTCGTGTCGTCAGCGATGGCCCCCACAAGCCTCATTTCTCCTCACTTTTGGGTGTGTTACAGCGGCACATCACAATACAAAATGCAACCACTTGCCAGCCAAAGTACATGGGACCTCTCTCTTTGTGAGCAGCTAATGGGGAATCTGCATCCATTTCTTAACTGAATTTTATATCTGTCGGCTAGATTGCTAATGTTCTCTTCCAGACTCCAGGTGCAATCACGCATCATGCAGACTACTATATATTTTAATCAGAAGACGGCTGATGTGAAAAATATATAGTCAACTGCTGTAACTTGTAAGATTACCAGGAAGTAGCTGTCCACCAAACTGCAAAGCAACCGTGATTATATGCAATAGCATGAGTACAACAAAAACCATAACATGATGTAGGAATACTAGTTAGTAGATTAATGTGCAGATTTATCGAATTGCGGCTGTCGTGTTACTGCACAACAAGTGCATGTGGTAGCACAATAGGATTTTCTACATACTACCCTTTTCCTCTCTCTGAGAAGCAATGGACCGATGTAGAAGAGGTGATTAAAGAATGGGATGGTTTCCTCATCCACGGCAGGAGACGGTGAAGTAGGCAGCGCGGCATGTGACTCTGGGGAGACAGTCGGCTTGCGCAGGATGCAGCTGTCACGAAAGCCATGGAGTACCAAACTGTACGCTTCAATGCCATAACACAGAGCGATATACTTCTGCATATAGTACTTCTGATTTGACGCAGACAATTCATACCGTAACTGAGAAGATCGAACAGCGTACTCCTCGTAGTATCTCCTGGTAGTACTCTGTTTCATAGGACATTTTTTTTATTTAACGAAGAATCATAAGTCATATATCATTTTGTTGTGATAAAACTGTGTTCAATAACTACGGAGTACTCTATCAGGAGACTTTTGAATATGAATATGATAAATCTAATTTTAATCTTATATAAAATATATCATAATTGAGTAATTGTTAATCAAAGTGTTGTTGTAATGAAATAAAATAGGCATTAGATTATTAAACTGAGGATAGATCACATAGAAGATACTTTCTCCGTTTTATATTATACGTTTCATATTATAAAGAGTTATGTTTTCTTTAAGAAAATAAGGACGTAATAAAGGACATGTGATTGTATAAATGATCCTAGGTGAGGAAATAAAGTAGTATAAAAGATATAAATATTAAATAAATTAGTATAAATGATGGTGGGTGAATATGTGGAGAATAAAAATATCATCTCATGATAATTTAAAGAATAAAATTTTTTATATTATGAAATGAAGGAAGTACCTGGATACGCCACTCGATGTAGCAAGGGAAATACGATACAAGAAGGGGGTGTAAAGTGTCAGAATGTTAGGCGAAAGAAGCTGTGAACCGTGTGCTTTGTCAGGCAGAAGAAGCTGCAAATGTATATTGATGTGGATGAGCCTTTTTATAGGCCTGCTTCGCGTCGCAATAAACGCTCGTTCGTCGGATTCCCAAGACATTGTGTCGCGCCCATCTCCGTCTGCTGCTGCCGATGGATGGATAGGGATATGGATATACTGAATCGAGCGGTGTCACGCCATGCCATGTCAATCGGGTCAGCAGCATAGCTTTAGGCTAGCGTTGGTGTGGTCATGGCGCACGTACGTAGGTGTATAGTACGTGGCCGCCGAATCGCGCTTGGAAAACGATGCTCGCGCGGCGCGGCGTGACGACGGCCGCTGCAGCGACCACCACCGAAGGCGCAGCGATGCTTCCGCGCGCGCGCAGCGCCCATCCAGCGGCGCGGCACGTCGCGGCGTGCGGCATCGGTGTTCGTTCCGTCGTCGGTTACGGTACCGCGGCCTTGACGGCGAGATCAAAATCGATGGCGCCGCCGTACCGACCTAGCCCCTCCCCTCTTCGATCTCCTCTCTTCCGCGGAAACGTGCATAATTGTCACGATAGTATATACGTAACAAAACAGCGCACAGCGCCGTACAGTTCGTTTCAGACGAACAGTGTTTCGCTTGGACTCTTTCACTCCAATTTCTACTAGTACTAACACTTGGACTCCAATTTCAAGTTCTAGTACACACAGGTGTCAAACTGTACGCATCGAATGATGAACATTTTGCCTCCGTCGAAAATCACGAGCAGGCAGAGCGCGGCTCGGTCGTCGGGCGGTCAAAGTGAGCGCTGCCGCTGGCTGCACGCATATGGAGTATGCAGTCGTGCAGCGGTGGCGCTGTCTATGTAGTTGTAGGTAGGCCGGGCTGCCGATTGATTGCATCAATGCAGATCGGATCACGGGTGTCTCACCTGGATCTGGACCACACCGTCTAGAATTTGCAGGATAACAACATGCACTTGTCTTGTTTGCTCCAGCACTAGCTAGACTACTTTTCTGTCTTTCTTTTCTCCCAGCCTGAGGCAACAGTGACTAGTACACACACTATACTACGCTTAGTTCGCCTGAGGTGAGAGTTGTTCTCCTACTCCTACCCAGTAGCTTTGTCAAATTCCGCAGCAGAAACTGGCAGGCAGCCGCCTCGGCACTCACAATCTAGATATAGCTACTGCATATCCATAACTTGCCCTACCTGCTGCTTGTATATCTTATCACCGGAGCGAGAAGCGCCTAGGACGACTTATCATCATCATCTTGCCAAGAACCCAGTGTGCAAATGGGATGTGCAAAATTAAGAGCAGAAAGGGGTACTATCAGGTCACCACAAAAAGAGAGAAGATTTGTGCAATTTGCTGTTGCAATCACCCCAAGTTCAGGTGGTGGTGTTTTCCTTTACACATGAAAGGAAACCATGATTCATCATCATCAGTCACGACCGGCCGGCACATTCATCTGAGCGAGCTAATAGCTAAGCTGTATTTACAGAGGCCTGTAACATGACATGTACCACATGGCACATGCCCTGCACAGTCTAAGCTAGCTGAAGCGAATGGATTTGATGGTGTTTCTTGTTCCTATCTGCAGGGAGCCAAAACCTCCGGAGACGTACACTCCCTCGCCCCCCTCCTCCTGCAGCCGGCATCCGGCCGGCTAAGCGGCGGCGACGGTCTCACTGCCGCTGCCGGACTGGTCGGAGCCGCTAGCGCCGGAGACAGTCGGGGTGTCCTTGATGGAAGTGAGGGAGCAATTCCGCTCCTTGCGCTCGTAGTACTCGATCACACACTCCCTACACTCCTTGCTGCAGAATGCCACCTCCCCTCTGCAAGAGTAATTAACAGAATCCAATTAGCATCCATCATGTGTTACAACCATTGTTAACAAAGAAAAAAATGGCTGTCGTTCTTCTTCTATTCCACTCTCAAGGAACTTTCTTTTCTTTAATCTACGGTTGATAAAGGACTGTGACAACTAAAGAAATGCAAGCTGATGATACCAAGTGGTACCAAGTGACCAGGATTATATGATAATCAACGAAACAGCTCATTTGATTGGTCACTTATCTTTGTTTAATACATTGCTTAGGTGACTACAGTATTGTAGGCTTGACTCATAATCAAAAATGCATCCAAGTATTCAAAACAACTAACAAGTACCCGTAGTAATAAACCAAACAAATAATATAGACGTACAGTGAATCATACGCCGAAAGAAAAGATTCGCATCAAATATTCCCCTAAACTATGGGAGAGAATTAGATCCATACTATGAACCCGGGCCGTATTGAGTGCTTATAATTGCACCAGATCAGCATTACTTCTCTAATAAATGAAAGATCACATAATACTTACTGCAAATCAACAAACGAGGTAACATGACATATATACCACCAAAATCAATGGAAGACGACAGATCGAAAATACTTCCCTTCACAGACCAGGAGAACCCCAGACATGATAAAAAGATTCGATCTAGGTGCAACCTTGACGTGGAGAACGAACTAGCGGAGCAAAATTCACTTCGAAAAAGCAGTACACAGGAGATCGCTTGGATTTCAATCAAGAAAAACACTCGGAAGAAGATAGACAAAAAGAGAATCGATCCATGGAACGAACGAGAATTTGCGTCCCTGTAGAAACGGCTAAAACGAATAAAACAAAAAACCAACAAAGAAAGCGATGATCTGCGTACCTGTAGATGTAGGTGTCCTTGCCAGGGCCGAGGTCTCGGCCGCATAGGGCGCAGTTCTTCAAGAACGCCGCCGTCTCGACTCCGGCGTGGTCGGCGGCGATCCTCCTTTGCGCAGCGGCGGCGGCGGCGGGGCCTCCCCCGGCGCCCACCCCCACGTTACCAGCGAGCAGGGAGGCGGGCGGCGCCTGTGGTGGCCCGTCCACCACATGGCGCCGCCCCTGCTTCGCCGCCGCCGGCACTGACGCCATGCTGGTCGTCCGGTGCATGGTCCCCTGGCTCCTCTGCCGCTTCCCCAGCATCTTCCCAGACATGGCTCCCGCTTACCTCACTCCCGCCCGGCGATCTCGGATTCGACGGCTTTCTTGTCGCGAGATGTGGAGAGAGAGAGGAGACTGGATGGTGGGGAGGGGGGTTTTGGGGGAGGACGGGAGGAGCGGAGAGGAGGGGCATAAAAAGAGGCCGAGGGGGAGGGGGCTGCGCGATCTGGGCCGTCCGCTTCCCTCTTCTGGAATCTCTTCAACGGCTCAGATCTGATGTGGCCGAGACTGTAGCTCATGACTTGCAACGGACGGACGATTAAAAGGCGCTTTTGCTAGGCTTACCCGGGCCCCCTTGCGCCGCCCTTAAACAAGACAAAAACGCTTACGCGAATTCTGTGTGTCCATTTTGAGCTACGTGTATGGTGAAATAGAAGACATGGAAAATTCTGCTGGAATTCCGCGGGCCTATTTCTTGATACATGTATGCCGAAAGAGTACATGAAAAATTCAACCGGACGACAGTATTAGACATAAGGTATCAAGATCACTATTATTTGCTAAAGCTACTTTTAATCTCATCAATGTACTATGTGTTTTATCTTTAAAGTTACATGATTCATTACAACGATTTGTGGCGCGTGAGCATATGCAGCTGCATAAATAGTTGATATGTGTGTGTCTTTGTAGAATAAACTCGCGACATGATTGTTTATCTATGTTGATCCGAGAATAAGAGTATTTTAGTCTATATTGTTTGGATTCACATTGCATGTTTTTAATTTGTGTAACAAAATCTGTTCAGCTGATTCGTAATATTAAGATATCTAATCCATGTCTAGATTTATATTACTATAATATATCTAATTCAGTAATAAATTATTACTCTCTCCACCCCCATAATATAAAAAGGATTATGCCATTTTTAGCAAAAATCAAGGAAGTAGTGAAAGTATATGTGATGGTACGAAATGTGATAGATGAAAGAATAGGATAGTAGAAAAGTTGGTAGATAAGGAAATAAACTAGTATAAAACTAAATGGTGGGGAATAAAGTAGTATAAATGTTGGTAGGGGAGAATAAAATAATGTTTCACAATCCTAATCTTTTTATATCTTGGGACGACTTAACGTTGAAGGATGAAATACCTTATACTATAAGACGAAGAGAATGTATTTTTAAGATGGAGGACTTCGATGAAACTATGTATTCATATCATCAAAACCTACCTTAGCTTTTAGCCCTGTAAAATAATCCATCCATTTTGCTGCGCCAAGCACAACATTTTTTTAAAAAAAAAGAAACAGAAGGCTGAACATGCATAAATTATTGGGAAATTACTCATTGAACACATGTAACGTAATCAACGTGGAATGATTTTTTAAAGAAAATGCAATGAACTTGACTTTAATTATAAACCCCAAATACAAGGCATCCCTTATAAGTTGAAACAACCTTGAAAAAGATAAGTTCAAACTTATTTCATGCTCTTATTTGGAATCACCTTCATGACATGCTCTACCATTTACAACGAGCTAGACATACATATCCACATTTGCCTACGCAGTTGTATTCAATCATCTAATTAAGATTCCACAATCATATCAGGTGTTGGTTGGAGACAGCACCAAAATATCACTCGCGTGTGACAAATGTGACTGCAACAGAAGCGCCCCTCATCACATGCATGCGTGCACTTTTGTGGTTTCTGTTCGAGCTCGACAAATTAGTCTCGGACGACAGCCACCATCCTCAGAGAAGACCCGGCCCGTCCGACGCCCCCGCCGCGGGGCCACCAGTCACCAGCCACGCGAGGCAGATCACGAGTACAGTGTACCAGCGCCCACCAACCGTGGCACACATACGGCGAATCTCCGAAACGAGACGGCCGCGCGGTTAAGGGGGAAAAAAAAGAGAAGAAAACCTCGTGGGGATCGGATCGAGCCACGCGCGCGCGCACGGCCCCGACCGACCGCGATGGCGCCAATATCTATCGCGCGTTTCGCGATCGAGCGCAACCGCGCAACGGTGGGAGCGAGCCCAAGGACGACAGACAGATCGCGTCGTCGCGAGGAGGTCGGCGTCGTTGTCATCGGCCGCGCGCCGATCGGTCGAGGTGGCGGCCAGCGGCAGGAAACATGCCAAACCGTCGCTCTCGCATCGCGCCCCGGACCCCGCTAGCGCGCGCGGCACACCTCGTATGATGGCGGCAGCGCGTACGTGGCTGGCTGGCGGGCTCGCGCGCGGCAACGGCAATGCGGCCACTTGCTGAAGTTGTAAGGCTGTGTTAGTTCTTGGTGTTGGAAACTAACCATCCCATTACGTAGAACGGAACGACTCATTATCGCATGATTAATTAAGTATTTACTATTTTTTTAAAAAAATAGGTTAATATGATTTTTTTAAAGCAACACTCGTGCAGAAACTTCTTGCAAAACACACACTGTTTAACAGTTTTAAAAACGTGCGTGCGAAAAAAAGAGTGGTGAGTTGGGAAAGTAGGGTGGAGAACACAGCCTTAAGATTACAATATCTTAACTTTAGCATGTACATCAATCACTCTTAAATTACAAAATTGATTCCCGATCTATCGGATTTAAACCCATTGATTCTTCTTGTTTTTGCTTTTCTTTCTCTTCTTCTTTCTGTTTCTCTTCTATTTTTCTCGCTAGATCACGTCGGCCTTCAGGTTTCCACCAGTACTACCCTGAGATAACCGAACGAGCCCCTTCCAGTGCACAAGTCGATCGGTGGCGAATTAGGGTTTTGGATTAGCGCAAGAATTGAGCGTCCTCTCCTCCTGCAATCTCCTTCTCTTTTATAGCACTGGTGGGGCATTGGGAGCTTATCTCGAATTTAGGAATCAAAAGTTGTTTTAACCGATCACAAAACAACCTTATCTCTTATCTAAATTTGGTTCGGATTTGGTGGGCTTTTAATCCAAAAAAATCAACCAATATTCTCCCCTTGATTTTGAGACTTACTAATGAGTCCACTAAATACTATATCTTCCCAAAGCAATGTGTCATAACAACATTAAGTATCATTAAGACAACAAGACTTATAGTTCACTATAATATTTAAATAAACTCAACTTACTTAGTAGGTGTTGATCGATGCCTATGCTCCTCATTTCCAGGATCATATTCAAAGGCAATGATTTAATCCCATACCGACTACATGTTCTTTAAATAAGTTGGGAGGTAAGCCTTTGGTTAGTGGATCCGCGAGCATTAATTAGTACTGATGTACTCAACTTTAATTGTTTGATCCTGTACTCTATTTTTCACAACACGAAACTTAATGTTAATGTGTTTGACAGCTTCACCTGACTTGTTGTTACTCGTATAGAATACTTCAGCCTTATTATCGCAGTATATTGACACTGGTTTGGCTATGCTATCAATCACTCTTAATTTCGGGATGAAATTCTTAAGCCACATCTTAGCTTTATCATTACATGCATTTATAAATTCATCACATAGTCATCCAAAGAGAGCAAATAGAGTTTGTCTCGTACGAAGGCAAGACCCACAACTTTATCATCAAACTTAATGTAACATGTTCTCTTTGTAAAATGATAGTCATAACCTATCTCTGCTAAGACTCTAACTAAAATAAGGTTTCTCTTAATAGAGGGAATAAATAAAATATTATTTAAAATTAAATTGCAGTTGCTAGGGAGTCTAAGTGTGAGGTCTCCAACAGTCCTCACTTCAATCTCCGCTCCATTAGCTACTCTTAGGTTTTGCTCCTCTCTTACTATCTTCCGCATGGTACGAAATTCTTGTAATGAGTTACAAACGTGCACAGTGGTATCTGAGTCAACCCACCAAGTATTAAGAAAAAATTCAGTATAAAGGGATTCATCCATATTAGATATTTCTTTAGAAATTAGTGTTACCTTCCTTAGCTAACCACGCCTTGAAGCGTGAGCAGTTCCAAGTTCAGAAATTAGTGTTACCTTTCCACGCCTTTAACTGATCACAAAACAACTTTTTATCTCTTATCTAAATTTGGTTTGGATTTGATGGGTTTTAAATCCGGAAAAATCAACCAACACCAGTGACCACGACCGCGCACCGTGACGTACGGGGGTCTCTCTCGGTCGCTCTTGCTCCGGTGGCGCGTCGCGCGATGCGCTGCACCTGCACGCTGACTGACACATGGGTTTGGTGTGGTGGATTGTGTGCTAGCATGAAAGACGTTGGCTTCCCGGACCTGTCTCCGTGTACATATAACACAGAAACGGACAAACAGTAGTAATGCTGTGTCAATTCAAAGTGGGTGGTGTCTTAGTTTCCACTATCAATAAGTACTCCTACACGTTTAACCGGGGAAGAAAAAGAACACAGTACGATCCATCGCGCCCAGCTCGGCGCAGTCTAAACTATATCAACAGGCTTCGGACTGTTCTTTCTTCTTGTCTTGATATCAACGACTCACATACATGGTAGGTATGGTAGCCAACATGTTACTAGTACTAGCATATAGTTTCGCAACTGAACTTCTGAAGCGAAGCGGCTACAAGCATGAGCAATTGAACATCCCATCGGGCAAGTTCAGAAAACGAGACCGCACGAATAGCAGTGGTCCGGCGAGAGTTCAGCTGTTGCCAACCCACCTCGCACAAAGCCATTGGCCCATTGCTGCGAACGACCTTGCAAGACCGCAAAAAGATGCAGACGTCTGCACGCACCAGGAAACAGCAATCTAGAAGCACAGATATGAGCTCAAAAAAGGAGGGGCTTTGCACTGGCGCAAAAGCCGGTTTCACCTCAGCATCTGCGACCCTTTTTTTTAGTTTTTCCCCGTGTATCTGATGGTGTCATCGTGCACTCAACTCCATTACTCTTGGACTGCTTTGCCTGAGAACATAATAATAATTTGGCAGAGCAGACTAGCAGAGAGAGGAAAGTTGCACTGCATGACGTACTAAAGTTTTCAGATATCTTATGATCATCGATCGAGCTGCTTTTGGAGGCAGTTTTAAACGAAAAGAGAGGGCGAGAGATGCTGTCAGATAAAACTTCAAAAGATTTAACAGTGAGCGATGCAAAGAGCAAAATATCGTTGGATCGATGTATATCAGCTTGGTAAATATCCAGCCAAGCTTTCTAACCTGAATGACACTCTAGATTTTCTGAAATCCCCACTGTGATGTGTCACACAATGTTTCAAGCTATGTCTCAGGCTGAGATTAAATTCAGAGGAAGCTTTCATCTAAACTTTGGCCCATTCTGTAGCATCATACAAGTAGTAATTAAAACCTCCTAAAGTTTGGCCCATATCGCTAGCTTACTGCCGCACACACTACTGGAAGCTAATCTAGACCTCAACCACGCACAGCCTAGTGATCTCCTACTGCTATCTATTAAAGAGTAACAAACTAACAATAGAGTGAAGTGAAACCCAAGTACCCAACTGTATGATGAAGCACAATGCTGACAGACAGTAGGGGGTGTAGGCGTCACATGAGCGAGCAGGCGTTGGGGTTGTCATCGCTGAACAAGTTGGCGATGTGCTCGGCGTCCATGTTCCTCGGGTGGCAAGCGGGTGCCCACCTGTCGTGCGGTGGTCCGAGGCCGCAGTGGACCACGGCGGCGGCGGCGGCGGCGCTGCCGTAGGTAGGGTACTGGGGCCATAGTTCGGCCTTCTTCCCCGTGGACTGGACCCTGCGCAGTACCTCGTGTGGGTCCACGCTGCCAGTGACGGTCACCTTCTGCTGCCTCCTGCTCACCTCCACATGCTGCACCCCTGCAGCTTCACAAATGACCTTGTAAATGCAATGCCCTCTCCATAATCAAGAACTAGGATTGTTGTTATGCATTTGCAACGGATTCTTTCTGTTTTTGGGGGCCAAGAATTGCTAAAAGGAAAGGTGCAACGCAACCTGTTCGTCTGACAGTATATGATGATGCATTTGTTCGCAGAAAGTGTGCTGCGAAAAGCTTAAGCAGACATGACAACGATGGTCATTACGCAGGAGGAGCCGAGGGATATGGAAAAAGCAAAGCCCTGGGCACAATGCTAGCGAGCATAGAAAACAATGCGTAGGGCCAGCAGGTAGACGACCAACCGGACGGACGGAGGACTAACCTCTCATGCCGGCGAGGGCTCTCCTGACCTGACGCTCGCAGCGCTCGCAGTCCATCCTGACCCTGAGCTCCACTGTGATCTGCAGCTGCTGCTGCCGCCGCCGCTGCATCCTCTTCCTCTTGTCCCTCTGCCCACCACTGACCGCGCCCAACAACATGCTAAGCAGCCGCTTTATGCCTCCCCCCATGGAGAGCAGAGAACTAATAACACACCGAAGAGACCGATGAAGCCTAGCTAGCAACCTGTAGGCCAGTATGCAGAAGCACATACAAGGGCTTGAAGGTGAAGGAGGCAATGGCAATGGCGAATCCGCGGTGCGAAGGGACAGGACTACAGGAGAGGGGCGTGCTGGTGTGGAGAGAGGCTGACAAGAGAGCACGGAGGGGAAGGGGGAGGTGTGTACAGTGGATGTGGAGCGGTGGTTCTGTGCCGCGGTGGTGTGTGGCAGTAGGCCAAGCCAGGGCCGCAAGAAACCGCCTGCTGCAAGGCTGCACACTGCACAGCAGCTCTCGCAAAAGGGGATTCTTCGCCCATCAGCGTTATCACTACAGGGATACGCTCATTTGCGTACAGTAGATCGAGACAAAGACGGGTTTGCCATGGTGATCAGCTCATATGCATGCTCCAATGCACATGGAAGTACGAAACATATACTCCTACTTACATACAGCTGCACGTAGTGCACGCAGGAAACGACTTATCGGCACGGCATCCAGAAGCATATGCAGCTGCTGATTTACTGGGCTCTCTAGAGCAACAAAAAACACCATATACGAGGCACATACAATTTACAGAGCTACTATAAGTTAGATCACTGTCAGCGAGTTGTTCATGAGATAAAGAACACGGTGGACATAGTCAGTAACAGCAACAGGTTAGAGTTAGTAAGTAGGTTCTGTAGAGTCGCCGATCCGCTAGAGGACGGAGCCCTGCCTGCGACTGCCGGGGTGACAGCCGGTGAGGTCTGCTGCTCGTTTGAAGGTAGGGGGTCCTCTGGACTGTTGTGCTGTGATGGACCTAAGGACACCGTCGTGCTGTTGTCAAGATCATGGCCTGCAAATCACGATGATCAGCAACGTGTTAACGTCGTAGTTAGAAGATTTGCTGTATTTATTGTGTCATGGTTTCTGGCTTACATTCAGATCGGTACCAGCCCAACTTCATATTTTCTCTGTCAAAAACTACGTGATAGCCAACCAGGAAATTCTCTGCATTTGACAGTATTGCCTCGTAAGAGAACATAAAATACCAAAACAATAGATATTTCAATATAAATATAAGTACTCACGCCCAATAATCCCAACAGGATCAGGTGATGGTAGTACTGCTAAGCAAAAGACAGCAAGCCCTCCCTGTAAAAATAAATAGAACAAGATAACATCAACATCCAGCTAACAACCTACGGTTTTAATTTAGTATGAGTTGATGCACTGATCATCATACCTAAGGTGTCAGCTCCAAATGTAACATGGATTTCTACTAGTAATTTTTACTAGAGTTTGGTTTTCTCAAATCCTTGGCGGTGGACTAACAAATCATGGGACTTTAATATGTGTGGCATGCAGATGTAACAACACAAAATTACTAAGTTCGAAAAAATGATCCTAGGAAATCCTAAAATTTTAGTAGTATTCTAGTAGAAATCATTAAGCTTCATACTCATACATGCCATTTTGCCCAAAAAACTTTTAAAGGAATGATACCGTATTTATGAAATAACAGAGTATAGTAAGGATTAGCATTTTGACTCCCAGCACAACATTCAAAGCACTGAGCCATGTCTATACGATTCATGATACTATATCAAATGGGAACACGAGTATTTAACAACTGTGAGGGTGGACATATATGCTTAGAAAAAAAATGTACTTCCAGCTAGCTTGGATGGCCCTGTATCTATTCTATTATTATGAAAGAAGCTAAAGGAAGCTAGACATGAGTTCCAAGACTGAGCATGGACTTGAGAAATAAAGTGTACTAATTAGCGGAAAAAAAACACTTGGAATTTCTCAGCATAGATCACATACACTACATGACACAATATGACCCTTAACTGACCCCTTTTTTGTGCTAGTGTCTGATAATTTTTTTTCCTCACACAACTCAAGTACATACCTGTCTGTCATTAAATGGAAGTATAGGATTAATGGCCTGGAAACTCTTGTTCTCAGCAAAAGTCAGAGTTATGGTTGGAACATCAGGCATCTCAAGAGGACTGTAATAAACAAGTCATAAAATTAGAAGTGACAGAAACTAAGTGGTTGCACCACCTTAGCTTGTTTTTTTTTTGCGAGGTTAACTTGTTTGATATTACTCACAAAAATGGAACAGAAGCAATTATTTCAAAATAAAATTACCTGGTGCTGTAGCAATATTCGAAAGAATAATCGTCAGAAGTTGCTCTTGATGCATTAATTTGTTTGTCGAACTGCACAATCATGAATTCATGATAAATAAGCACAGGCGATATCCACCAAAAGAATTCCTCCGAAGGAGTAGATATTTACCTCTGTAGTGATACTCTTGTAGGCATCGAGGGGAAGACTGGTGAAGGATGTTCCAGTGTCAACTAAAGCCAGGAAGCTAGCACCCTCCGTACACTTATGTCCAATACAAGATTTGTCAACATTAACAGCATAAGTCTGACTGAAAAAAAGAGGAGAAAACATGTGAGTGGAACTGTCAAGAAGTACATCCATTGCTTCCAATATAAACTGGACATGCCTTGACCCAAAAATAAACTATGAATAACATAAAGTAGGGAATAGAAACTAATGGTGTTGCTACGGATATATCCATTCCTGTGGGATACTCACAGTTTGCCATTCATCGGGACAAATGGTGTAGACTGTTGGGTAGGTACTCCTTGATCACCAAAGAAAATTCTCCCAGAATCATCTTTCTTGAAACACATTGAAAAGGAATTCCGTACTAATCCAGCTCTTGCAAGGAAACTAGGCACTGAGATATCTGCCATTCCAAGACCAAGAAGTCCATCTGGTGCAATACCTTCTAAATAGCTACCACTCTGCTTTTTACCACAGCTGTACTCAGGGATACACTGTTAATGAAGTTGTAAATTTCACTAAGCAAACTAATCATTAAACTAGAGTTGTTTCATGCTAGAGCACATCTATTTTCTATCAATTTTTGTTCTAGGAGTACATTCATGACTTGATGTATCGACAATGCTACAAGATGAAATTATAAAGGTAATTAACACTTCTAGTTTAAAGACGATAGGGCCTAACCGCCACCTATGTACACAAGGCCTAAGGCGAGCACGGTTCTTTTGGAAGGTGGATTAGTAGAGTTGTTTTCCATGTTCACAGCAAATGTCGGAAGCACCCACCGAGACCACCTTAGGGAGTACTTTCTAACTTTAGGTTTAAATGATCTTATAGTTGAGTGTTAATTGGACATCCGGAAAGGTTTAGGGGTTAAAATTGGAATTATTGCATTTCTATATGCAGATGCATGCTGCCACCTAACCAATGCATGACATATGTCAGTACATGCACAAGTAAACATGCAGCCATGCACGCAGGTGATTGTATTATTGTTCAATTAGAATGCCCTAGTAGGAAATAAGCAATCTGATAAGTATTATTGCTCCATTTGCTCATCGAGACTGCACAATTGTGGAGCAAAGCAAATGTACAATAGTAAATGTAAAAAAAGCAGAAGAAAAAGAAGCTTACCCTATAATGACAGAAGCATTCACAGGTGCATGGCCCTCCCTAGAATCCAAGTGTAACATATCCTCAATTAGCAAACCAGAGCTGGTTGTATTTTCTGAAAAGTAGTCAATATCGTATGGACAAGGCTGCTTCGGGTTTGTGCAACCTGAACCCAGTGAGCAAAGCTCATGGCTACAGGGCAGATGCCGACTTGTAGTTGATTCAGATGGCTTGTAAATCCCAAGATCTCTATCCTGCATAATAGATGCTCCACATATGACGGAGCACCTGCCAATCAATTATTCCAAATAAGTGCTAAACCTGCTTTAAAATATAAAACAACTTCCTCTTGCTTGTGTGCTTCATATATACTACTTTATACTACTTAGCAATATAAGCAATTTAGAATTAACAAGCTAAGTAACCTCTAACAAACTGCCATTTGGGTTCCTAAACTTGAAAGTCAACTTTGTAGACCCACAATCCCATAACTAAGTGCTATACCCTAAATTTGCCAGTTAGTGTCTCAGTAGGTTACTGCAGCTATAGTTTTAGCTAAAAATGGCAGTGTAAATTGATTTTGATCGCCTGAGTGGACAATATGAGGAAATTTAGTTTTACCTCACCTGAGAGTGCCAAAACAGTTACTGCATCTTGGTGTGAAACTGATTTGCATTGTATTTATTGCAGAGTTTGCCAAGACGGTCACCTAGGCAGCAACTAACGTGTAGGTGAAGACTGATTTATTGAAATGTTCAATAATTTATAATCGGCATTCACTTTGTACATCTATTTCCAACATCAGCAAATTTATATGAATTAAGAGTGAAATGGAGCTAAGTAATATAATTTGCATGTTCACAGGCCTGGCAGAATAATTACAAGAATCAATAAACAGCAAAACATAAATGCTACTGAATTGCTCGTTCAAATTCATGTAATGATTGCATGTTTTACTTATTAAGACTTCATCGAACTGTGGTGTTTATTCCGCGACAGCAATTTTATTATTAGTCAGCCCTAAGCCTTGTTAATCTGTTCATATTGCCACGAACATCTCCATATAGAGCATCTATAGATCCCTAACATGACGTTACTGATCACAAAGAGATGCATACCAAACTTCCATGGTAGCTGGACAACGGTGCACATTGGATGCAATCACAAGGCACCCAAAACAAGTCACTTCCAGTATCCAATGCGACGAGGAAGGAAGTATTTGGCGTCCCAACGTCCACCCAAGTGTAGTATAACCTGCACATCCAAAGACAAAACAAACTCCATAACTCAGAACGCGAGGCTGCTTGACCCATCACAAATTCACAATGCAACCCATACTACGCAACGAAAATACTACAAAAGTTTGTGACAAAATAGTGGCGCATTGTTCTATATCGGCTGTCCTATAGCACTACTGAAGTAACTGAACTACTACAGCATGTGAAGAGATGCTACTGCATTTACAGTGCAGTGGAAGAGTAAAAATGCTGATGAAGAAATGCAGTAAGATCCGAAAGGGGGTAAGAAGAGCGACACAGCCAGACAGAGTGTAGCTCACCAGCCTAAGTCGTTGCCGGAGGGGAAGATACTGCCGCCTTGGGAGAGGGAGAGAAGCTGGTACTTGCCGCCGACCCGCCGCTTCTGCCGCTGGAGGTCGCTCCGCACGAGCGCGCGGAAGTAATCCCCGCTCCCGCGACGGGGCCAGCGACGCCCGCCTCGCGCGCCCGCCGCAAGCTGAGCCTCGTCGGACAGCCGGTGCACCATCCTCGCCGACAGCGTCGCCGCTTCCGCCGCCGCCGCGGCGGCCGCGGCAAGCAGCAGCAGCAGGAGTAGCACCGGGAGGCGCATGGGTGGATCTGGGCCGGAGGCGGTGGATCTGGGGGTAATGCGGCAAGGTGGAGGGGAAGAGAGGATCTGGGGCTAGGGTTTGCGAGGTGCGAGGTAAGGAGAATGGAGGAGGAGGAGGCGGTGGTGGTCGAGCGGGTGGGAGTGAGAGCGTCAGGGGGAAGAAGAAGAAGAAGAAGAGCAAGGCAGGGCCGCAGGGGCAAGGGCGGTGTGGAGGTGGTGATGGCGTGGTGGTGTGGAAATTTGCGCAAAAAAGACGACGGCGGACAAGGTTTTGGCGATTTTGCCACCTAGCCCTCGTAGAACTTCCATATGTCTACTTTTACTACCCAAAAATTTTCCTTTAGAATCTCAACATTTCCGTTTAGAATTTCATGCATTCCATGTCTCGAATGTAGATTAATCTGAAAGAGATGGGACAGGAATTAGGGCATTGACAGTGAAAAAAGGTTGATATTTGGGAATGCAAGTTGTGAGTGTACAACCGAACAAACCTACATTTTTTTTAAAAAAAAATGAATAGCAAACCTACAATAGCTTTGGAAAACGCTAAACCAGTTTTTTATTCAATATACGAAATGCACCTAACTTTGAATAATAGTTTTCATATGTGTCTTATAGTTTTTTCTAGGATTTTGTGTATATTTTTTGCGACGTAGTTATACATAAGTTAATAAATACTACATTGGCATGATAAGGTTGAGAATGCAAGTTGAGAACATACACCATATGGAGCAAACCTTTAACATGTTTGAACAGATGTTTTGAATCAATATACAAAACGAAGCAGAAGTTTGGCTACTTTTCTTGTATTCTTGTTTTTTTTTCCTAGAGCCACTTGTTCCTCTCTTACCAGTCCATAATCTTGTAAAGTTTTGTTACTACTGGAACGAGGATGTTAACTATGAGTAATACCTCTTGTATGGTTGTTGTCTCGGCTATATGGTTGTAACTTTTTTTTCATTGCTCGAGTATAGATTACTTCAAAAATGCTTATGGGTTATAAAACCACTTCATAATAGATGGTAGAGTTCCTCGCAAAAAAATATAATAGAGTTGTAAAAAAACAACTCACTATAGTTTAAGTTGCAATAACAGGGTTGTATAGAAACGGCAATGAGCTTT
Source organism: Oryza punctata (assembly GCA_000573905.2). Lineage (NCBI taxonomy): Eukaryota > Viridiplantae > Streptophyta > Magnoliopsida > Poales > Poaceae > Oryza > Oryza punctata. The sequence continues at coordinate 37,922,860 of CM002489.2, read as the reverse complement.
TAGCAGGTGTTGTTTAAGGTTTTATGATTTATCCCCGTTCATTTGAATATGTAATTAGATGGTTATATATGCTTACAGTGTTTACTTGTGATGGTGTGCACATAAGCATTCATACTTCTACTAGTTTAACAGAGTGATCAAATATGTAGATGATTGGTGTGGAGGAAAAAAAACAAGACCATTTGGGTTCTTTTGGGAATATTTGAGAGATGGAGGTCCCGGTTGCTGTTGTTCAACAAGTCTGTTTAATTGGAGTTTTTAACAGCAACGGTCCATCCAAATGACCAGAGTCCCCACAGCCCACTCGAGGCACCGAGCGTGGTGGTCCCCACGTGGTAGTGGCGTGTGCCGCCCCCTCGTCGCCTTGCCTTTAGGGTGGGCCCCCAGATGGACGGCGCAGATGCTGATGAGGCGTGCCGAGCGGCCGCAGCCTGTGCCAGCTGTTGAGTGACGTGGTCCCTCCTATGATTTCTGAGTAGAAACTTTTTAAAATTTAGAACAATTAAGGACCATTTGGAACGAATTCATTGGCTCCACAATCACTGTGGAGTCGAAGGCTGCTCTGTATTTCGATTTCGACGATTTTTTTATTTCAATTTAGTCCATTTAAGTTTGATCAATACTACTCCGTGTGATCGATTCTTTAACAAGGTAAACAAATCGTTTTTTTTAAAAAAAAAACGTACGGAGTAGTACGAGATGTACGCAGGCCTGAGTATTCCTGGCTTTTTACGTTGTGTCTAGAGTCCACACTGTCCACTGTATTGTACATGTCATAGTACTGATTCCCAAACAGCGTGTTGAATTCATTGCAAGACATGTTCCGTACTAGCATCACTGTGTATCCAATCATCATATGGCAAAAAAGGCTTTAAACCGATTAGACAACTGCCGTGTTTCTTTTGCTACCTGTCAAACACACTCTTGCCAATATTGTTCACTCGATATAAAAAAATCAGCTCCCGGCGCACAAGAACGGATATATCACACCCGCGCTGGCGTTTGCTTCATTACAGAGAGGAAATGGAAGGGAAAAAAAGGCCACCCAGGAAGACTGCTTCTGCTGCTCTTCGTTTCCCCTCGTTTGCTCTGTATGCCGCGCGACAGTGATTCACGAGGCAGCAGCCAAGGTGAGTGAGCGTCACATGCCGCTGAACTCTTCTTTTCTCGGTCATATGGACTCATGATGCGAGAAGACCAACACGCCGCACAAACAGAAGCGACGCATCACGCACATAGCCTAGGGAAACACATGGTCCCTTTGTTAGGCCTAACATGGGTCATGGTCATGGCCTCATGGGTGCTAAGATTTTACGGGCGATGGTGTGTTTTAACAAAAGGTTGGAAGGGCTTAAAACACCAGTTTTGCTTGACTGCTTGCGCGACTGTGCCGCCGGTGCACTCGACTTTACCTGACCACGACTGTAATCAGGGAGCGAAACGGGGAAAGTGAAAGGAAAAAGGGGGCGAAAAGAGATTCGCCCCACGCGCAGGCAGCAGCTGCATCGTTGCTGTTAGTTGGGAAAGGTACACCGGTCGGCGCCGGGTGACTCTGCTTCCGAGGACACGTGTTGCTGATAGAGTGATCTTTGATTATCATCTCCCCTTTCCTCTCTCGCCTTGTGTTAAGCCGAATGGGCTTCTTTCATTCTGGGCTTTGGACGGTGCAGAAAACGGCAGCCCTTTTGGGAAAGCTTTCGAGTCCTCTCTCTTTTTCAGGATAAAAGTAGTCGTACTAGTGTTAACTTCTCAAGTAAAATTTCATTATTGGAGCACAGATGCTAACGGGGGCGATGCTATGTTTGATTCTGTAAGAGCTTCAGGGCCATTTGATTTATAGAATAAATAAATAAATTTATTTAAGGAGACCTTATTGAATCTTATCATATCCTCTAAAATTCCTATGAAATAGGTAATGCTATAAAGATTTTGGAGAAAATTTAGTAAGAGATCTAACCTCTTAAAAAAATTTCTTTAAGTATATCTCTCTCCTCAGATTTCTATGTTTCCCTATGGTATGTCACGCCCCGATTTGGCTCCAAACGACGTTGGCTAGCGCGGGACGCTCCAAAATAACCTATAAGCTGATACCAGTCCCAGTAAACAGCATTGGTATCACAGAAAGATAAAATATCGCAGCAACATTAGTCTCTTTATTAAGAGTAGTATTACAGTCATGTTGGACTGCGGATAGATCCCGAGCTCACAACTGTAATACAAAAGAAAAAAGCGGAAGCGAAGACTGGCCCAAGACCACAAGTAGGGCCGTCAAAAAAGCTCGAGGCTCACGAGCTGCTCGGGCTCAAACGAGCCGAGCCCGAGCCTCTCCCAAAGCTCGCGAGCTTTATCGAGCCGAGCTCGAGCTTCCAACGAGCTTTTTGTTGTTATTTAATAAAATTAGGAGATCAAATATGTTATTTGTATACCTTGTATTGGCATCATATATTTATTTTATTCTTTTTCCTCTTCTATTAATACAATAAACTAGAAATTAATTATTTTTTAAAGATTATTTTTGAAATATACATTGTTCTACTTAAAAATCAAACTTGGTAGTCGAGCTCGAGCTTGATCGAGCTCGAACCGAGCCTGTTTGAAAGCTCGAACATTTTATAGGCTTAGCTCAAGCTCGGCTCGAGCTTGTATCGAGCTCGAGCCTAGGCAGGCGAGCTCGCTCGAGCTCGGCTCGTTGACAGCCCTAACCACAAGCATGAATTGGGAACCAGGTCGAAACTCTAAAACTGCTCGAAGCCGGACTGCTCTTGGAAGAACTCCTCGTCAGCGGGACCCATCTCCTCCTCTTTAGGAACTGGGGGGTTAATTATGTAGAGCAAGGGTGAGTATGGGGAGTACTCAGCAAGTCTTGGGAATTATGTGTTTATTGCAAGCTTCAAGGTAAGGTTTTTTTGTTTTCGCAATCGATTTTGTTTTAAACTTTTCAAATTAGTCTAAGAGAGTGCTTCTCAACGACTCAGGCAAAACAATGCGTTCTGCCCAATCGGAGTTTGTGCGTTGTATCAATCTTGAAAAGATCAAGAGTTGGCTCCCGGCCAAACACTTTAGATGGCCATCTGGGCCCAGCTGATCCCGTCAGCCATAGTTGAAAGCAACGATATCCAACCCATCATGTTAATTTCACAAGCAGTAGTCAAACAAAACTATGCTAAGAAATCACCTCACATCCGCCCATGACTGTGGGCACGACTGTTTGAACAGTTTGTTAAACTCTGCATAGGGGGTACACTTTACCCACACGATGTTACTAACTCGGGTCACCCAGCCCGTGCAGAACAGCCACGTCTAGTAACATTGAGGCTTTCACGACAAGACATTTCCAAAGCCGACACAAGGTCACCGTATGATAACGTGAGGGGTCATCCGGACTAACAACAGGTTCGGTTCCAAACCATACTGTGCCAGGAAGCCCAGGGGATCCCCCCGACACCACCCAGGCGAATCCACTTGTCCCTTGGCATCAAGGTTTCCCATGCCTAGCTAGTTACTCAGCCAGGGGTGTCCCACTTCACCCATGTGGTTGCACTAGTTATGTTTGTATGAAATCCCAAAGGAATCGGTCCTTAAGTGCGAGAATGGGGAAAACCGTACCACCAGTACATCCCCCGCACTGCGGTTTTAAGAAATCATTTTATTTCGCAGGCACCGATCCAGGTGTCGGGTTTTCCAAGAGTTTCATAAACCCAGATTTTACCCATCGTTGGATATTTTATATTTGAGGTGGGTCACCGGTGTTTGTGCCCGAGGGCATGAACTTTGAGACCCAAAATATCAGTTGACAAAGGTGGGACAAGATAAACAAGGACAAGGAAGGATAAGTGGAGCAATTTAGGTAGGGCCCGTCAACTATCTTGCAAGTCGCGGCCAAACATTCTTAAGTGTAACCTATCGATGCATAGCTTTGCGGAAATGGATTACTTAGTTTGAAATTATGGTTGCAAGATGATCAAAGAAGACTTGCCTTGCTCCTCCTCGTAATCCGCGCACTACGAGTCTTCAGGCTCCAAAACTACACGCGAAACGAGGTGACTCAACAAATGGTCAAAAGAAAGCCCTATTAATGACCTCTCAGTGTGCCATTAAGTAGATCTCGATTTTTGAGGAATTTTGGAAGTTGAATGGAGTCAAACGGACGAACGGTTGAGGAAATATGAATTTCCCAAGGTTATATGATTTTGTGTCTAAAGGAAAAGGAATTATTAATTCCTTTGGGAAAGAAAAAGGAACGAGGGACTTGATTTAGACTTCTTGGCCGGGTGAGAGGCGCGGCCCAAGCGATTTGCACGGCACGACCGAGTCAATTGGGCCAACGCGCTAGGAGGCAGCCCACGGATACGGCACGGCGCGACGCGGCACGGAGGCCGAGTAAGCCGGGGAGCGGAGGCGGCCCAAGCGGCATGCTAGCGAGGCAAGCCGAAGGGTGACGGGCCGACGGGGCGCGGCCCATGCGGCGCGGGAGCGGGGCAGGCCGGTGGATCGCGGTCCACCATGCGGGGGTCCCGAGATGGGGCCCACCCATCAGCAGCTCGGCGCACGGTGGAGAGGGCGCACGCGGGACGCGGCGCTAGGGTCTTATGGGCGCGGTTCTCATCAGGTGCGTCGGGTGGACGAAAAAGGCAACGGGCCCACATGCAGCCGCTAGGCTCGCCGTGGTCCGCGCACACGGAAGAGGGGACGGATGCCGACGTGGCGCCAGCGTGGCAGCCGCGCGGGCGGCGAGAGGAAGAAAAAGAATAGGACCGACATCCGACGCCGGGCGACGACGGCATTCACCGGAGCGGCGCGAAGCGAGACGGGACAGAGGAGGAGCACTGGAGCGACGAACGATGAGAGGAGGAACGAGTCAACGGTTCGGATTCCGCCGGGGAGAACCAAGGGTAGTGAATCGCGGCGGCGCTAGCCACGAGCGAGCAAAAGGGCATTCCTCGCCGGAGCGGCGAGGGCCTGATTCCGAGCAGAGGAAGCATCCTTGCGGGCTTGGGAGAGCGTTCCAGGCGGCGGATGGGACGGAGCGGCTCCGAGGAGGGCCGGTGACGGTGATCGTGCGAACGGTGCCGAGCGGCGGTGGTGGCGAGCTTCGCTGAGCGGCGGCGGCGCTCCGAGGAGGTTGCTAGGTGCGCGGGGAGGGTGACAGTGAGAGGAAACAAGGAGAGAGAGGCCCGCGGCGGTGTGCGACGGCGGCAAAGCTCGCCGAGGCAGCGAGGAGGCAAGAAATAGAGGGCGGTGGCCATGACGGGATGGGTGGCGCGGCGAGAAGGATAGAGAGGAGGCGAGCGGCCATGGCGGCGCCTTAGGGAGGTTCGCGGGTAGTTGAGTAGTGCGGTGATGAGAGGAATCGACAAGCGGTGACCTATGGCGGCGTATGGCGCGCGCGGCAGCGAGAGCAGAACAACAATGAGGGGGAGAGAGGACAGGAGGGGGGATGCCTGACCGACGGTGAGCGGCAGGGCTCGGTGGCAGCGGCGGCGCGGAAGGTGGCACCACGACTACGACACGAGCTGAGTTCGAGGGAGCGTTGTCCTGGAATTGATGCCGCATCAGGAACGTGGTGGCGTGGAGGGTGGCCGGGTGGCGATGGCGCGGCGGCGGCCAGCGGGTGCGGCATGGCGACAAGAACGTGCCGACGTTGGCGCCACGGACGGATGGGTGGCATGGAGGCATCAAGGCGAGCTCGGCCAACGAAAGGGCCACCGAGATGGCCGAACGGCGACGACCGACGTTGAGGAAGAAGGCAGCAGGGCTTCGCCACTTGGGGGCACAAAGCAATAGGAGGAGGAGAGAGCCTTGGGGGACGCATCTATAGAGGAGGAGCAAGGCATGAAGGTCGGTTTGAGGCGGGGGCAAGCGGGCATGGTCGCGCGACCGGTCAAGCAGTGAGAACGCGAGTTGGCGCTGCAAGGTCAGCGCGATGGCAGTCGCACCGCATGACGACGTGACGCGGCGTCCTCTGCCTCCACACGCAAGTGGACAAGAGGCAGAGAGAGGGTAGCGGTCGAGCCCGGGAGGGAAAAAGGAGGAGGGGCGGTGGAAAGGGAGCTTTGCTCCTTCCGTTTTGGGCGGTGAGGTTAGCAAGGTGCAAGGGAGCGGTGTCACCGTGTTGGCGGCTAGTAGTGACGACAATGGTGTTCAAAAGGGAGGGTGCAGCGTTGGCAGCGAGCAGGGACAAGAGGGGTCGCCACGACAAGGCGGGCTGGCGTGGTAACGCTGGCTCATCCTCCCAGTCGGCCACGCGCAAAATTTGACGGGCGCTGGCGGGGGAAATCGTAGGCGGTGGCCAGCGCGTGAGAGAGAGGGGGAAGAAAGCTCTCTCTCTCTCTCTCCACAGCGGCACGTGCGGCGCACGCGCCCGGGGAGGGAAGCGGGCTAGCAGTTGAGGTTGGGTCGAGAGAGAAAAGGCGGCCCAGGCGGCAGGAGAGGAAGGAGGAGGGAGGGGTTGGGCCGGGCGAGAAAAAATGGGCCAAGCAAGGGGGATGAAGGAAGTGGTATTTTCGGAGTGGGTTTGTATGTAGGGACTTGTAGGATTATTTGGGGAGAGAAGTCAAGGAGAAGGAATTGAGTCTCACAATTTGTGGTTTAATCAGGGGAATTGAATTTTGCATTTGTAATTAAAGGTTGAAACAAATACCGGAAATGATTTGAGAGAAATACAAGGGACCAAGCAGAGAGCATCAAATCGTGAGCTTGATACCTTTGGGATAGGTTTGTATTTCGGGTTTTGAGGGTATTCAAAAAGGGAATTCAAAGGTGGTAGAGAGAGAGAGAGAGAAAGATAAAGACCGACACTTGAGAGGTTGAGTTCAACTTCGAGAATTGGTTTGAAGGAAACAAGGGGAGAGTTTAGGTCTCGGAGGTGAATCGTTAGATTGAGTTAGGGTTCCAAGGAGATTCAACCGGGTTCAAGAATTATACGAATGTGTGTTAGGGTTTTGGGAGCGAAATTCAAATATAAGGGTTCAAACTTTAGAACTATTTCGAAACAAAACAGGGATTCGAATATGCCGAACTTTGAGATTTGCAATCATGGGACCTTCGCAAGGAGTAACCGGAGATGATTTGAGTGCTTTGAATACAAGGATGAGATTATTTTTGGTTAGGGATTTTGAGCAGGCGATTTTGACATCTGGGATTTGAGACAAGGAGAGGATTAAATTGAGATCTGCGGCACAACATAGACTCAACACTGAAAGAACGAAATTTAGCTTTTTAACGCCACACGAAAATCGGGGCGTTACATGGTACAATCAAACAGTTATTCCTATGTTTTACAATCTTCTATTTCATATTTTCATCTATTATATTATTAAAACATCTCGAAAAGAAGGCACCACATTCGTTGTGGATGCTAGAAATTTCCACATTATTCGAAGAAAAAGAAAAAAGAGTCCAAGTAGAAATAAAGCTCAAAAATAACTGAAATTCGGAATTAAAAATAAGAAATATTGAAAGAAGAGTCCATATAAGAACCCAATACGTGATTAATTAAAATTCGGAATAAAAAATAAATAAATTTCGAAAATTAGGAAAGAAAAAGAAGAGTTCTAGTAGGAATACAATTTTGAAATGAATAAAAAATAAATATTGAAACAACAATTAATCCATCTATAACACAACACTAGATTAATTAGAAATCAAAATAAAGAATAAAATAAATTCAGAAATTAGAAAAATAAAAAAAGAGTTCAACTAGAAATACAATTTATAAATAAATAAATTTTTTAACAAAAAAAAGACTATTTAAAGAATAGACCATCTAGAACATATGACGAGATTAATTAAAATTCAGAATAACAAATAAAATAAATTTCGAAAATGGAAAAATAATTATAAGAGTTCAAGTAGGAATACAATTTACAAATAAAAATATTAAAATAAAAAATATGAATTTTTCGAAAAGAATAGTTCATCTAGAACACATCGACATGAAATGATAAAGAGGAGGAAAAACAATATGCGTGTAAAGTAGTAAAGTGGTGGTAGTTGATGGGACATATAAAAACTATAAATACATAAAAGAATCCCAAATAGAAACCTAATGACAATTAAGAGGAGGGACAACGGACAAGCTATTAAGTAGCACGGTCGCGGTAGTTGGCGGGATTCTAAAAAGTAAAAAATAAATAAATTCCATTGATAATCATGTTTAATTTTTAAAATCTTAATGACAATAAAGAGGGGAGGCAGTGGGCGTGTCACGTGTAGAGGAGTACAGTGGCAAAACCGTTGACGGTTTAGCAGGACTTCTAAAAAGTAAAAAATGAATCTAAACAATAATTATGTTCGATTTTTAAAATCCCAATGTGTTGACGTAAAAACACGACGGCCCGAGAGATCAGCTTAGCTCCAGTGCAGGTCAAAAATAATAATGAGATGCGGGTGTACCAGTCAGTTTGATCCTGCAACTGACAAGATATGCAAACAATAGATAAAAACAACCAATCGGCTGACAAGTCGATGGAGTGATTCCAACCGATACCGATACTAGCCAATGTCGATAAGGTTTTAAGCAATCAGCTATATGTCAAATGTAGATAATGATATAAAGACAATCGGCTGATGATAATGTAGTAAAATAATAATATAATCCAGTAGAAACCAATCGGCTAACAGTGATATGATAGAATAAGCGTTGATCCGAAGGTTAAAGCATACATCGGCCGGTATCCCGATGTCATTCAAATCCAAATGATTAGATAAACAGTGAAACCTTTGTTGCGATCGGCTTATTCCAACTTATATGTAATCCTTGTAAGCCAATGCAACATCTAGATAACTCATCGACTGAAACCCCAATGAAACCCTTATTGGCAATCAAGAAGCAAGCTAGTGATTATGGTTCTAAGCATGACTTAGTAGATCAAACTAAACTGATGCAGCACTAAGTATGAAAAGAAACATAATATCTAGACAATCAAGCTTTTGACTGATTTTCAGGGTGGTGGATACATTATATAATCTAACCCAACAAAGTATTATAGCCGATATCGACAAAACCCTAGATGGAGATCGGCCGATGCAAGTAGAAAACCTTGTCAATCTAGATTATATAACGTATATGATAACTCGATGACTTACATGGATAAGATTAGAGTGTTGAAGCGATGGAAGCACTAATCCTGACAACCCAAGCCGTCATAACAAGCGTTATCCCTCGTCGGAGATTGAAGCCAATACAGCCCAACTTGAAATAAGAACTCGTTGAAAGTAAAAAAGGGTGACGATGCGCCGAAAGTAGATGTATTGATATGTGGAGATAATTTACAATGATCTCGGGTGTACATATTTATATCCATAGGTAGATACTAGTCCTTATTGGACACGATACAAACTTTTCTAAAGATAAAAGAAAAAACATGAAGTCCTTGTCGGACACTAAACACACTTTTCTAAAGATAAAAGGAAACTAACAAACTTTACCTAATTAATAGATGAACTGTCATGTCACATCCTACTTGAACTCGGACTCTTCATCCTTAACCGAATCCATCAAGAATACTGCTAGCGATTTATAATGCCCATCGGCTGATTCCAGGACTTTGAAGCCGATACTGACTCTAGGCCTATGATGACTTTGAGGCTTACCAAATTTCGCCGTTAACACAATGATAATAAAAAGCGGAGGTAGCGGAGGGGCCGTATAGGAGTACAGTGGCAGTGTTTGACAGAACTTTAAAAAATTTATAAAAACAAAACCTAACAAGACAATAAACTCTAAAAACTAAAATGCCTAACTTTTAAAGGTTTCACGGAAGATGAATAGAAATAGTGATAGATCGATAAACAAATAAAGGCCTGATAAATAAGTAAGGGGTAGCGATCGAAACGACTTTTAAAAGCTATATAATTAGAAACACGCGGATGATAAAGTTCGGTCTTTCAAAATTCTAAGATAACGAGATAGATATTTAACAAATTTTAAGTAAAATCATATGTAAACAATAAATAATCTTGTATGGATGCTAGTAACGTAATTGCACATATCACCAAGCTAGTTTACGTTATAATGATGTGTTTTTCCTATTATTCTCGCGATTCAAAGGAGCCCTCGGTTCCTGTGCTGATTAGAAGGTTTCTTACATCCTGATAGAACTTTTTAATGATTCTGCTGCTCCGTGAATCCTTTTGGAGAAGCAGGTGGCCCTTGATTAGCCAGCACAGCTTGAAAGTTGACAAGAATCATGGCGAGTCCTTCCCTGTGACGTATTAGTATCCCTTCGCTTTCCCTGGTAGCTGGCTGGGGAAGATGGCCACTTGGCTATTTTCTGGTTGCCACAGCCATTTGCACCCGTGAAATAGCAGCTAATTCAACGCAGCATGTAATCTTTCTTGTGGTCAATAGTCAGGTTTCCTTTTATTTCTTTTTTTTTTAATTTTTAGATAGAGATCTTGCACATCAGACCGGAAAACTTTTATGCATGCAAAAGTCCCAAACACTACACCATATAAAGACCTATGAAGTTACACAATACAAGGACCTATGAAGTTTTTCTAGAAGATAATAAGATATCGATAATAAATAGTCTTATTGCAGGGGATAAAAAGGATAAGATATACAATTTATTTCTATTTATACGGGAAGTGTTCATGCACGTTTCTTCATATCAAATGTAGTAGTATACTTGATCAATGCACATACGCCTCTTGATGCATCATGCGTGCCAGGTAGCTAGACTAAAGCTGAAAACTGTATTATATTAATTATGATGATGTTAATTTGTGCACATACTTCTAGTTCTTCACCATATATAATTGGTATAATTAAACACCTAAATCATTGTGGCGTGAGATTGATCGTTGACTTGAAGAATTTTTCAGCAATCATGGGACTAATCAACCTGCATTTATACACATGGACCAAACAAATCTTTGTTGGTTGTGTGTATATCCTTCATGATACAGAGATCGGATCAATAAAAATTCATATCTAACAAAACAAATCTTTATGGTTTGTATAGCTAACGACAGATATTTGGTGTACTATGTACATTTACAACGTGTCGTGTCCTAGGCGTACAAATTAAACTGCAAAAATTATCCTCTCTGTTTATCTCAATGTACCATCCTTAGCGTAACGATCTGATCCAGTGAGGTGCTCCCGATCGAGTGATACTTGATCACATCCTCGAAGCACCCAATGGATGGCGGCGACGGCGTCGGCGGCGACACCGCCGCCTTCTGCACGTAGCTAGCAGGATCGCCTTTTCCCATGGCCGCGGCCATCGACGTGTCCTTGGCCGCTTGCGTAGCAACAGTGTCCTCGTCGTCCTCTTGCGCCGGCGAGGGTCCAGCCGGCGCCGGACATGGATAGAAGTCCTTGCTTTCGACGAGCTGCATTGTCAGGCGGCCGCCCCAGCGGCGTGCGCGGATAATGTATTCGGGCCGCCTGGCGCCGGCGGGCGCTTCGGTGATCAGGAGCCTCCCGTCTTCTGTGCGCGTCCGCCTCATCGCGCCACGGAGCGACGGGAGCGGCGGCGGCAGACGGCGCATCCGTCCCCGACGCCCGTACGTCACCCAGCACCCCTCGTCGCCGCCATTCTCGTCCCCCTCCTCGTTGTCAATGCGTCCGCCGTTGCACTCCTCCTCGCGTCTCGTCGTCTCCTGGACACGCTGCGGGGGCACCGCGACGATCACCCGCGTCACGACTCGATCGCGATCGCCGCAGGCTGTGGCATCGGCGACGAGGAGGGAGCGGAGGCCGAGGCTGTCACGGTCACGGCAAGGCAATCTCTGCGCGGGCATCGATCGGATCGGTATCTGGCTAGCCCGGGGTTGACGCGGAATTTATACGTGGGGGCGGAGGAGGAGGACGCGTTTACTTTACTCTATCCGAGATGGCAGGAAGAGAACAGTCGCGGCGCCCGTGATGCGTCGGCGCGCCCGCTTTGGCATCCAGCCGACGTAATTAATAGGCCACCGGCCGGATCGACCGAGAGAGCAGTAGTCATCGATCCACCGCTTCTCCTAATCCGATTTGATTTTTGAGTACGCTGAGTTGGAGCTTATCTTATCCGTCCATTGGTTGTTAGATATTGCTGCGGTACTGAAAGAGGCGGATCGGACGGCTGTGCCTGCGCATGTACTAGTTGGTAAGTTGGCTAAGGCTGATCCGTCCATGGAAACCGGGCCAGCCATATCTTTAGGATTTAGATATGGCCCATATATGCTTTAACTATGGGCCTTGCTAACTTCGCTATATGTGTTGGGCTGATTGCTTCGCCCAGAGCTAACTGCAGGGCCTGAGCTAGGGTGTGGCAGTTGGATTTGGATCGGTCTCTGTCTATCTCAACTTTACAGAAAGCAGCTGCTGCGAAGTGTGACAGGTGTCCAGGTATTCAGTTCCGTTCAGTCGATCACAGCTACCATTTCAGAATTCAGATACAGCATTTCATCGCAAGAGAATGGACGGGTACTCTATAAAAATGTGGAAACACCAGTTGGTAGACCGATGTTTCGCCCTGCTATGAGAAGGCAACGATCAAAAAGACCCGAGCTTGTGCCCACAACTCGACAGTTGTCTGAAACCACCGACCTAATCATGGCACTGTCAAATTCAGAGACAATCAAATCAAATCAAGTCGTCCGAAACACAAAGCATCTTCCATGAAGGCATTAAACTCCCCTTTCTCCATCCACCACGAAACTTGCTCGCCACAGCACACAACATTAGCTCGTCATCGGCGGTGGATCACCAAATATCTCGAGTCTTCTTGTCTCACGGCCCTTGTATCCTCTGTGAACTGATGCTCAAACCAGTACATGAACAGATGATGAACTGAGGCATTTCACTGCACTTTATCTCACATAGTTATTTACCACTTGTCTGAAAAGTTTCACTTGCATCTTGTTTTCCTCTTGTAGAGTATGCATCTACCACTCTAATCTACTCATACTTACCATCATGAATGCAAATTGATTACATATGTAGTGGAGCTTTCAGCTCTCACTCTTAGTAGGTCCATGACTCCACTACTGCTAGTAGCAGAGAAAAAAGCTGTTTCAGAGAGGATTGTGCATAACAGCATAAACAATAATTAGCCATTTGGCATATATCTCAGGCACACTAAGCAAGCATGTTTGCCACTAACAGACCTGCAGATTTGCAAGATAGAGACAAACATCACGCGATAATTGTTATAAAAGTTAGTAGATCTAGCGAAACAACGACTAATCTTATAGATCGCTTTAGTTATTAATCATCTAAAACACGCTAGATAACTATATAGAAACATACGGTATTTGTTAACGAATTTCAGCCGAAGCCTACATCTCTCGGGCTCTGATTATAGGTGTTTCTCCCCAATCAACATAGCACCTAGCCGCTACGAGTCCATGATCACGCCGCCATCACCTCCTTGTATGTCTACGCTACATTGTAGTCGTTATAGTTACATTGTGGTGCTCCCTCTCTGTTTAAGAGAGATACCGGGTTACAGAGTCCGACTTTAACTCCATCCCCTACCACCTATTACAATTCCAAATCCAACTCCTATTAGTACTAGTATATTCGACACCTATTCTAACAAACTCCACCTTGACGAATATACGTCACCTAGAAGTAGTAGAATTACCATTGTCGATCCACCTGTCCTCCAAACTTTGGGTTTTCTTCTTTTCTGCAGCTTCACTACGAACCGTCCGATGAGCTTGCGCCAGACCCACCGCCTTCAAGAGACTTTGCTATCTTGTAACTCCTCCTCTGAACTCCACGTACAACAGTGATCCACCTTCTCTCATATCACCACAGTCGTCTTGCCAAGTAAAATTGGACTCCTCCTTAGCTGTCACATCGTAGACTCATCGAATAACATTCATCTTCTATCTTTCATTTGATCTTATCTAATCCATGACCAGATAACCTGCGTCATCACCAAATAGATAAATCAAACTCACCAGACTGTTAAAGAGAATCCTTTTCTTCCTTGTTGTTAACAAATCCAACAATCATGCTTTCCCCCATCCGTAGACTGAGCATCCGATAATTTAAGAAAATCCACAATTGCTCTGATACCACTTGTTATAAAAGTTAATCGATATAGAGGAACGATGACTAACCTTATAGACCGCTTCAGTCATTGATCACCCAAGACACGCCAGATAACGACATAGGAACACATGATAATTGTTAACAAATTTCAACCGAAGCATACATCTCCCGGGCTCTGATTATGAGCATTCCTCCACAATCAACATAGTACCTAGCCGCTACGAGTTCATGGCCACACCACCATCATTTCCCTGCGTGTCTACGCTACATTATAGTCGCCATGGTTACACTGTGGTGCCCCCTCTCTATTTAAGAGAGATATCGGGTTATAGAGTCCGACTCTAACTCCATCTTTACCACCAATTACAACTTCAAGTTTAACTCGTAGTATTAGTATATTCGATACCTATTCTAATAACAATGTAACATTAATGCTTATGTTTAGTGTCAAATCATTGGGGAATGTAAATAAAAAAAGAATTATACCAGGGAAAAAGGGGAGCAGCGGTTAGTGGATTAGAGCATCTAAGATGCACACCCAATCATCACTTAATGAGGCAGAATTCAGTGTAATGAGAACTGCAAAACTCTTTTCTGAAGGCTCAAGAGGCAACGGATCAGATTCCAACTGGCATACTAGACAACAGGAGTGATGATTTTCAGTTGAAAACTAATAAGATGTTGATCTCTTGGGTAGATAAAGACAAGTTGTGGTGTCTTGATGCAGACTATTATAATTATAGTAGGAGTACCAATTAGCATTATTCAGAATACCAGCTAATTAGGTAGGTTGGTGTCATCCCCCGTATCAATTCGAGCATAGAAATTATCCATTACTTCTGGTAACCTTCTTTCTGTGATTACTTTTATCTCAACCGCGTGAGTGCATGTAGCATATATTAACATTTTAATTGTCACATCCAGTGATAAGAATATAACATCACCGAATATGTTGTCAAATTATCGATCGGAGGAAAGATTGAGCTTGAGGGGATTTGGAAACAGACCCCTACACTCTCCGTCCAAAAAGACGAACTTCTAACTATGAAACTATATTTGATCTACATCTACATCTAGATTTGTATTTAGAAATTAGTCTTTTTTTTAATGAAGAGAGTATATATGCAAGTTAATATTTGCCTCGAGAAATCTACAAACTTTGCTTGCACTGCATCCCTCTATCATTGCTTGCGGTGGCGAAAGCAAGTAGTACGGAATCTAGAGCTCCACTATACGACACTTCGGTGGTCTTTGCCACTAAAAAAACAGCTCCTTTCTACCTGAAACCGTGGAAATTAGATCTCTTTCCCATGGCTCGTTCTAATTCAAAGCTGAGCTTGACAATTTGATCCATTGTACCAATTCTTTTTTCAGGTATTCGTGAACTATTGCTTTGATATCTTTTTTTATATATGTTATAAAAATAAGATGAATGCTGGTACATGCTTTTATTCTTGTTGCTTATGAAACTAATAGTAGTACTTGGCATTTCGCCAAAAGAAAAGGAAGTAGTAGTACTTGGCAAAGACAACATCAGTGTAGAAATTAAATGGAGAGCGACATGTATAAGATTCAGTTCCATTAGCTCGGGAAGACCTTGTAAATCATTTGTGATATATACGAATTCCGGAGTCTTTGCTGTCCTCATAATTATGCCATTTTTTGATTGCATCATACGATAGAACAAAGAAGCCCAACCACTGCAATCGTATGCCATTTTGTCCGTGCGTTCAGCTGTGCGGTTACCACGTCGTGTCTTCCTTTTTTTGCTGAAAATTTCAGGTTTGCCATAATTGGTGTAGCCTGGACTTCTTCAGATTTTACTCCTAAAAATATATGCATATGCGCATAAGCAAAATCATGTTTCCTAGTACAGCCGAGGACCAAATCACCAAAAGATACAGTAGTAAGCCTGACAAATGCAGCCTTAACAAAGATTCAACTGTCAGATGCCTTGCCTGCCAGGAAATATTAAGCTGCTGAATTCGAATAATTGGGTGCTTCCTTCGTTTGGTTACCCTTGTGTGTGGATTGTTACCTGAGATTCTGAGAATATACAAACCATATGCAAGTCTCATACAACTATCAGATGCTGTATGGAT
Source organism: Oryza punctata (assembly GCA_000573905.2). Classification (NCBI taxonomy): domain Eukaryota; kingdom Viridiplantae; phylum Streptophyta; class Magnoliopsida; order Poales; family Poaceae; genus Oryza; species Oryza punctata. The sequence goes on along the minus strand of CM002489.2, from coordinate 37,906,762 downwards.
GGGAATTCTACTATTTTCTATTTGCGTTAGTTGATCCGTAAGTCCAAGGAGAATTCTAATTTCTAATTATATTGGTTAGCAAGTCAGAGTATTAGCCAACCTTCTCAGACTAGCTAATCATAAACTCACGACCTCTAATAGGATGCAGATGCCAGTTTATCACCGGAAGTGCAAACAGTAATCCTGCTTGAGAACCAGAGACATTCAGATGAAGAGACGTGTCAAGATTTTTCAGATAAAAAGAGTTGCGTCTGGTGCTCCACATTTTCACAACAACTGTCCAGTGACAACGACCATCGTGTTAATAAAAAGCTCCGTGCTTCCGTCTCCGACCATTTCAACCTCCAAGGATAATCTTTTACTATCTGTATTAAATACATTCATGTGCTACTCTTTCAAAACTCAGGAAGAAGTCATTTTGACGTCAACAGATGAATGAGAAAAACAAAGATAGTAACATTTTTTTCTGACTGGAGATGTAAATAGCGTGCAAAACTCATTTAAGCTGCTAAAAATATGCATGCTGCGTGTGTGTTTGTTCAAAATCAAACCAATCTCTGTACTAGTACAACTACTTTCTGCGAAGCCAGTAGCTAGAGTAGCTAGTACAGCAATGTGCATGAGCTCAGCCGTAGCAGCAGCGGCGCAGGAGAAAACAGGGGAGAAAACGCCAACGACGAGGCAGGCTCACGCGGTCAAACCAGCCGCGATAGAAGCCATCGCCGACGTGCAGTTCCGACGACGATTGATTCCTCCTTCCTCTTCATCTCGCGCATAGAATTCCCCGCCCGCTTCTCACTTTCACAAGTCGCAACCATGGATGGCTCCGTGTCCGTCTCCGTCTCCGTGCTAGTGGAAAAATAATTGAGGCTTCTCGTTGGGTGTATCTGTTAAATTACCGAGGAAGGAAGCCCAGTATCCCCCCCTCGTCTTTCGTCTCTTCTCTCCTTCCTTCCCTTCCTTCCTCCCCTTCTCTCCTCTTCATCTCCTCCCACCGAGTCGCCGCCCTCTCGCTTTCAACCCCACACGGAAGCAAGAATTATTCATCAAAACCCGATCTTTGGCGTGGCTGTGTGGATTTCTTGCGATCTGTTTGGTGCTATGGACTTCTGATCCGGGGTTTCTTGGATCTTGGGGGAGGAGGAGGAGGAGGTGGGGGGCGGGTGTGGGCGGGCGGCGATCTGGCTGGGAGATGGCCGGCGGAAAGGAGCCGATCGAGGTCAAGTTCCGGCTTTTTGACGGTACGGACATCGGTCCGAGCAAGTACGACCCCTCCACCACCGTATCCGCGCTCAAGGAGTTCATCCTTGCTCGGTGGCCGCAAGGTGAGAGGCAGAAGATTCATGTATCAATTTGATAAGAGTTCGTGGATTTTGTGCCCTGATCTGCCGCGTCTTTGATTTGGTGAAAACACGCGAGGGCTTGTGATAATTCTTGATTTCATGTAGGAGTAGTTTCTTGGATCATGTATATTGCTTTGTGCCGTCTTTCTGCCTAGTGTTTATGGGGCGTTTTTTTCCTTTTTCCTACCCTCTCTTGCCTATGGTTTTGCTTGTGTTAGATGACTGTTAATCGGTAATTTGTTCTTCTCTGAACGGATATGCTGGCAAACTGAGAATTTGTGCCTTTTGCCCCCTGAGCTTCAACAGTGTTCTAGAACTGGGTATGCCATATACACGTTCATTTGTTAATTCCCCATCTCACTGTATGTGCATCATCTAAAAAAACCTCGACCTCTCGAATTTGGATATTGGCAGAAGTTTATCTGCCAATTTATGGCAGAAAAACCGAAAAAACACATTTTTAGGCAATGATTCGGACCGTAAATAAGTGCTATGAAGGGCCAAACAAGAAACAAGGTAGTCGTCCTATGCCCTATATAAAGAATTAAAGACACAAAGAAGATGGCACAATGCCATGTTAATAACAGTATTACACCTTTCGTACACCTATTTGCTCTCCTACATTATCTGAAGGTTGTTGTGCTAGCTTTATGGAGCTTAGCACATCTTTGGTCCTTTGCGTCAATATGATTGCTTGGCCCATTAGCAAGTAAATGGTAACGATGATCTCTGGACACCAACCTTGGTGCTAATGTATCATTTTATTTTGGGTGAAACCATCAGGACGGATGTGATGATTATGATTTCAACCACAGCTGTATTTCTATTAACACTATGGACACACAATTCATTTGGTTGTTTGTACACTTAAGCATAATTATCAGCAAGGGCCACATTTGTCATGTGGGACATTGAAGTTACTGACAAGCAGCAGAATCTTTTGCATAACTAATAGCAACCTTTTGTCTGGACGATGTTTTGCGAAAACAAGATGGTGCTGTATAAATGGATGTATGTTTACATTGATTGGGACTACTGAAGAAAAATTTGGTGTGTGGAATGGAAAATCAAAAAAGATCAGACTTAGACATGAGTTCTTTTCTTGATGTGCAATGCTTGGGTCACGTGCTCCTGCCTAGGTAAACTAGAACAAGTAAAATTGAACCCTTTCCCATCTGAATCAGTATCTGCAAGCAAGATATTCCTCCTGCAGTACTTTTGCCATCACTGACTGCACACACACTGCATTACAAACTCGAAGTCTGGAAATGGCGTAATTTCTTTTCTGAGACACTATTGATTACGAATGAGAATTAATGTTTTCAAGATGTCCTCAGATTGACCTGCATTCCGAAGTCCTCTTTGTAATTTTTTAAAGATTCAATTTCTTATTCATACTTGATATCCTTATTGCATTCCAAATTTATTTTATTGAAGGGATTGTTCTTGTTATCTTTTTTATGACAGATAAGGAAATAACTCCAAAAACTGTCAATGACCTGAAGCTCATCAATGCCGGAAGGATATTGGAGAATAACCGGACACTTGCTGAGTCCCGAGTTCCAGTAGGAGAGGTTCCAGGGGGTGTAATTACAATGCATGTGGTAGTGCGCCCTCCACAACCCGACAAAAACAGTGGTATTGCCGCCAATTTTGTTTCTTTTTTTCACATTGTTTTTCTGTTGCACTGATGACCTATTTTGTTTCTCCGTTGACTCAAAACTCTATTAAATTCAATGAATGAAATTATTGGCTTCAGCCAGGTATCATTTTAAGAATGTAGTGCCCTGTGCTCCAAAGATGAACATGTATAGGGATAGTATCTGAATCTTAATACCATGTCCCACAAGAACCCATTCTTTTCCAACTGCTGTTTGTTCCTTGTTTTATTCTGTGTAGTGTTTTATTGATCATGGCATATTGTTTGGTGAATTACTTTCATGGAAATTGTAGAGCAAAGCAAACTGAGCTGGTATTTGCTAAAGTTGATAGAGGCAGGAAATGAATATTTGGAGTTTTTTTTTGCAAATTAACGCGCTTTTATGATGAATAGGTCCTAAGGTGTTGTGCTCCCTATGTTTCTTTTAATTTCTGAAGGCATACCAAACTGTATTAACTTTTTTGATAGCTTCAATCTATATTTGTTAAAACGTTAGAAGATTTTAATAGGACGGTGTTGTGCCGTTACTTCTATGGATTGACATGGATGTTGGGTTCTCAACCATGTTTACTTTGCACATAAACTATCAAGTATCAGCCTATAAATTCACAAAACCTTTGCGTTTATAGACATCTGGCTAGAAACTAACTAGTTATTGTAATGAACTAAAGTATTTAAAAAACTACGATTTTGCAACTGTGCTTGGTTTTGATTCTCATGGACCAATATTTGTATTTGCTTATATGGTATTTGACTATGTAAATGCTTAAAGCTGTCATCTAATCCAATTTGACACATCTAGATATATACCTGTAATGTGCGTTGGTTTCTCCTTTTCCAGAGAAGCAGCTTGCAAATTCCCCCAAGCAGAACAGATGTGGGTGTACCATTCTGTGATACGCCGCCTGCCTGATGATGATGTACAATGTCTCTAGCTCTAGGATTTTGTATCTGCTTTCCTGTGTTCGCAGCTCTTGTGAATTCATTTTGACATCCAATTTTAGAGCCATTCAAATCCTAGAAATATACGTACTTTAACACCCGTCAAATATGCTTGGGAGCTGGAACTGAAGATTTCTGGAGGGCGCGTCATTGGGATCTTAATGTTGTAACGAGTGTGCAGAAGACAGGGATTGGATGCTTGCTGTTGTATAAATTGTAATGTCAAAACAAAAACAAAAAATCTCTCCTCTTCTTTTTATTTTTTCTCTTGCCACATTGACATTTTATCGATTCTTTTTAGCACTGGTGTTTGTCATGTAAAACCAGAATATTGTACTCATATATGTAAGCTGAAAAAAAGGGTGTTTTATTCTGTTATGCGGACGGGAAAAAGGAAAGAAAAAGAATCTGTCCTATATTTATCCCATCTGGAAGCACTTTTTAGGCCAAATTTCACCATGGGGATACAAAAATCTGAGTTGCAAGATTTGAATTCAGCTTTATATATTGTCACTGACATGTGGGGCCTGTCTGTCGATGTGGCGTTCTCATCAGATACAACAGCGGCACCACCGCACCACGCAGAGAGCAAGTGAGCAACAGTTTGACGGCCTGGCCCAGTCTATCTAGAGGCCCATTACCCAATACAATAGCAAATCTCCCGCGGGTTGCAGGCCGTCCGATCCGGGCCACTCACCCATCTCTACCGTTGGTTGCCACCGAAAGCTAGTCGCGACTCGCGCGTCGCTACGCTCCGCGCCGCGCCTCCGCCCAATCCCGGCGACCCCGCCGCCGCAAAAACCTTCCCCTCTCCTCGCACGGACGCACCCACCCCTCTGTTTTTTTTTCTCTTTCTCCGACTCGGCGGCGGCGCTTGCGCCGTGGAAGAGGCCACCGGCCGCGCGGCGTGGCCTCCCGTCGGTGATCTGACGGCGCTGTAGCGTGATCGCTTGGAGCGTCCGGACTCGTCGCTGGCTCGTCTCAGGGGTTGGTCCGGCACGCACACACCGCTTGCTCCTCCGCCTCTCCGTGCGGTGCCCGTCCGGTACGGGATCCTCGGCCCTCCTCCGCTGTGTCCGCCGAGGGAGGAGGCAGACCGGCCGGTCGCTGACTCGCTGCATCGATTTTGGTTAGGTGGAGTTTCAGCCTAAAAGACGGCTTACGCCAGATTTGATCTCTTCCAAGGTTAGCTTTTGCTTTCCCCACTCTGGACTCGTAATTTCTGATACGTTTACTTGTGTACGGCTGAATAGTTGAGCCTAATCTTGTCCAGGGCTTTAGGCCTAGCTATCTGTTCTTCCGCGAATTTATTGTTAATTGTTGCCGCTGCTAATTAACTGTTGCTCCTTGCTTCTCTTTTTTTTTTTGGTAAACTTTTTTGCAGTTGAATAGTAATTATAATTTCATTTTATCGAACGAGTTAGGCTTACCAGCACGCCAGTGTGGCTAATCTTCAGTTTTTCACACGTAGGATTTGTATGCTACAAATTTTTTCGAGGGTAGCAACACGGAGCCCTCACCGAGTCATCTGTGCATCGAATTCATATAGTTCAAATTATCGAAGTACTAGCACAAACAGTCCCATGAATTCAAATGAAATGTTGGGGGCTCAGGAAACAGTGTCTACTGAGGGGAATAACTGCTCTGCAAGTGTTCAGTCCACTCCTGACATTGAGAAGAAGTATGTGCATCGTGTATATGATGCCATAGCCCCGCACTTCAGCTCAACACGCTTTGCAAAATGGCCCAAGGTTGCGGGATTTTTGAATTCGTTGAGGCTGGGATCAGTCATACTGGATGCTGGCTGTGGTAATGGCAAATATTTGGGCTTTAATCCTGACTGTTTATTCATAGGCTGTGATATAAGTCCGCCACTGATTGAGATATGTGCTGGGAGAGGTCATGAAGTGTTGGTTGCCGATGCTGTCAACCTTCCATACAGGGATAATTTTGGTGATGCGGCAATTTCAATAGCAGTACTGCATCATTTAAGTACTGATGCCAGGCGGAGGAAGGCCATTGAAGAGTTGATCCGTGTTGTTCGAAAAGGTGGTCTGGTGCTTATCACTGTCTGGGCTGTGGAGCAGGAAGACAAGTCACTTCTCAACAAGTGGACTCCCCTCTGTGAGAAGTATAATGAAGAGTGGGTTGATCCGAGCAGCCCTCCAGTGCGTAATCAATCCACTACTGTGCTTGAAAGCATATCAGAGACTGATGAAGACACAGGTGCAGTGAGGCAAAGGAATGATAATCTGAAAAGAAGTAATGATGGTTTGGATGATAACGCCGATGTAACTTGTAGCAATTCCTCAAACATTGATGAGCATCACAAAACCCAGCAGGAGTACTTTGTTCCTTGGCATCTTCCATTTCACCGAGCTGAAATTAGTGGTGCATCTGCTGCTGCTCTTGAAAATGGATTTGCAAAAAGGGACGACAGGAAGGGTACCGTGGTCTACAACCGTTACTACCATGTTTTTGTTGAAGGAGAACTTCAAAGGTGAATTTCTTACTCTGAGCATTAGTATGAAATGCTCCTTTTTTCTCATTTCCCTCATTTTTTCTATGAAAATGCATTTGTTAAGATATATCACATTATACATTGCGGTGAAGCATTCTTACTCTGAGCATTAGTATGAAATGCTCCTTTTCTTCATTGCCCTCATTTTTTCTATGAAAATGCATTAGTTAAGATATATCATATTGTACGTTGCTCACCAGAATATCTCCATTTCATGATGTTGACTGATGATTTGAAAGTTTGTACTATTTGACTTGAGATATTTTCATACAGTTTAGTAGCATCAGCTTTTGTGTTTAGCTATGAAGCAATGGAATGCTATGCAATATATACCATTTGCAATTCTAAAGTTTTGCTTTTACGTTTGATCTTTGGTATTTTGGTTGGAAATATCTCCTATCTCTGGCACATTTTCTCATTGACTTCCTCCGTTTCAGGTTAGTTGCTGGTATAAACAATGCAGTTGTTGTTGACCAATTCTATGACAAATCAAACTGGTGCATCGTTCTTGAGAAGCTTTGAACATGCAACCACAAGTGCCGGGGAGAAACTCATCTGGAGTCCGTGCCCTTGTATCTTTGTAAGGATTGCCAGTTGTAGTAGGCGAGCACAGGTTTTGAGCTCGAAATGTACGAGGCCTGACACAAAAACGTCTTGTTGATTTTAACGTGTCATAGTTCTCTGTTCGCTTCGCGTGTTGGTGAAGACCACTTGTTTTTGCCCGTTGTCATCGCGGGAATCATCAGGCTGATCTTTTCAGGATTGCCCAATTTTTTAGGGTCATCCGGATTTGCAGAAATTTGTTGTAATCGGAGTGGTGGATTTTGCAGGTTTATTGGTCCCTCTTACATTATGAGAGCATGATTTTCAGTGTCTGACAGTCTGACGTTTCTCGCTAACTGAACATTTCTCAGCTGTCACTCTTTCCTGTGTACGCTTGCATCTAAGCGTGTTACATCGCACCTAATACATGTTATTTCGGAGTGGTAAAATTGCATCACCAGGACGTCTTCTTACCAACTTGATAAACTAATCCATGTAGCAAGGTAAGCTATCAGAACATGCGCACGAGATGCGAACAACAATGACAGATACCAATTAACCTTAAGTCCACTTCTGAATCTGAGGCACATCCCAATACTTAGGAGCCAATAATTCATAAACCACAAGGTAATGGCAAGGTCACTGACAGCAAGAATGGCAGGCCTGTAGCTATACGAACGCGGAGTGGAAAAGAAAAATTCTAAGCTGATTTTACAACACAACTATGAAATCTACAAGACTACAAGCAGCATTTGCCGAAGAACAAAAGATCTCAACATTCACAAAAGCCAAACAAAATGGCTGATAACTCCAAAGATACAGCTATAGACAGTTTTGTTTAGGAGTAAATCAGTTGCGTTCACCGTGCTGTCAGGCAATTAAGAGCACGAGCTTGTAACAACTAACCAAGCGCCCCATCACGTAGCAACTTGCCAAACGCTTAAATTTGGCTTGCTCGAAATGTCACTTCCAGAATTACTGGCAGAATCCATATCTGGCTTGGTTGCAGAGTTTTTGCTGGGTACTGTCTGGGGTTTCTTCTCAGAGTTGCCAAATGCCTCCAAAGCATCCAAAAAGAACTTCTTATTTGGAACAATACCCTGTGAATTCATCCGTTTGAGCAACTTCTGGATAAGTTTCTTATCATTTGCTTTGGTGTAGGCCTTGTAAAGCAATTTGTATGTGGAAGCACTGGGCACAACACCTTTCTTAATTACAGAATCCAACAGCTGATCTGCTTCCATGGGCAAGCCGTTTATGCAGTAGGCATCAAGCATTGCGTTCACTGATGACAAGTGTACATTATTTCGTGAGCTCACAAGCTCATCGAATATCTGTCTGGCCCTTGAGACACAATCACAATATGCATACATCATGATTAGACATTCTTGTGTCACATAGTTTGGTTTGAATCCCATTTCAGTCATCTTATCAAGCACACACTCTGCTTTCTCCCTGAGTCTTGCTTTCCCATAGTTGGTTATCATGGAATTGAAAGTTGGGTGTGTAGGCTTCTCCTTTGATCGTAGCAAGCTCTTGTACACCTGCTCCATCTTATCAAATGCCTGCTTTCGCCCGTAAGAATCTATGAGTATGTTGAATGTGATTACATCTGGACGGCATTGGTTGCTTTTCATCCGTACTAGCACAGATTCCATCTCTCTGATCATACCATTCTTCCCGTAAGCGTCCATGACTCCATTATAGGTATAGATATCAGGAGAGACAGGGCTTTCATCCAGATCCTTAAACAAGATGTCTAGCTGTTTTGAGTCACCAGCCTGTGCAAAAGCTCTTAGGAGAATGTTATATGTCACAATATTTGGTTGGCACCTATCAATAGTCTTCATCTTTTCAAAATAGCCGAGAGCTTTTGCCAAAGCCTTGCTCTTGTCTCGCGAATGCAAATGTGCGCTGATAAGAGAATTATACACTGAAGTGTCCGGCCTACACCCACTGTTCCGCATCTGAGAGAAGAGCCACATAGCCATCCGTATCTGGCCTTTCCTTCCCATCACTGATATTAGCTTCGAATATATACCGTTATCGGCAACATACCACCTTTGTTTCTGCATCCATCTGAAAACCTAGCAAAATAGAAGAGCAGTAAGGAACCAGTAGATATGTCCAACTTACAGGAACTTCAAAATTCATCTCTTGTTAATCCACATCAACAGCCTAAAATGGCATTTATGATAGCAATCAGGGGATTAGTACACAAAAGCAGGCATCTAATTAGATGTGATTTAAATTGTGCGCGAAAGTCTCTCACACTTCCAGCAGAAAGGCGCTAGCTGTTACAGTAGAAACCCAAACGGCGTAAGGAGAAACAGGGTTTTTTCACTGCTCAGGCATTGGGGCACTTCTTCATGCTCACCTCGAGGCACTGGAGCCAGCCGTCGCGGCGGCCGAGCTCCTCGAAGAGGATGAAGCAGTGCTCGGTGCGGACCACCTTCACGTGGCGGTCCAGCACGGCCACAAGCCGCTCCTTCCCGCCGCTCGTCCTCCTGAGGAAGAACCGCACCAGGTCCGCTGCCTCGGCGGCCGGGTCCACCCCTTCCGCACCCGCGCCCCGCCGCTTTCCCCTTGCAGCCGCAGCCGCCAGCGCTGCGTGCCGCCGCGCAGCGGCGGCGCCGTGGTGGAGCGGCGGCCACGGGCTCGACGTGCTAGGGTAGGCGAGCATCGGGTTAGGTCAAAATGAGAGGCCCTTAGGTTTGCATTGGATAGGGTTGGCCGGCGGCGAGTCGAAGTGGCGGCAGCTGCCGTCGGGAGGGAGGGGTGACCGGCTGAGGCTTCTCGTCGCGCGGCGCGGGTGGGGAAGAGGAAGCCGAGGGGATAGGGGGGAGGAGATGGATGGATTAGTGGGATTTTGGACGGCTCAGATTATCGGCTGTGTACGATTAGTGTGAGATGGACGGCGAAGATTGAACAGTTATCACAAAAATGAGGCCAAAAAGGAGAAAATTAAAAGGATATCCGTTTGGATCGGGGATTTGAACCCGACGTGAATCGAACACGCAACCTTCTGATCTGGAGTCAGACGCGCTACCATTGCGCCACGGATCCTTGGTGATTACGACCGCTAATTACAGATATTAATCAACAACTGATTTAATGACCAAGCAGCCGAGCAGATCCTGCCCCTGAACTTTTGACTAAGAGTACAGGAGTTTCCGTATCAACTTCAACTCTAGCCCCTCCATGCTGCAATCCCTAATCAGTTTCACGTTTTCGAGGTTTCGACATGGGACGAAAGCACGTTCCAAGTGAAAATTTGAATGGTTTTCAAGAATTAAAAATGGAAACAGTAAATTTGGTAGAAATTTGATCAAAATCTATCGAGACTTGGCAAAAAGTGTCGTACCGTCGAGGGTCAGGGTTCCGCGCTCAATCAGAAAGGTGAACCCTAAATCCCTAATCCCTAGTCATGGCTAAGCGTTGCAGCAAAACGAGGAAATCTCAGCGGCAAACCTGGTACACTTGGAGAAATTGTATTTTTTCCATCGTTTGTCTTTTAACTTATAAGCCGCTGCCAAAACTTGATTTTTAAAGCTTAATTTTAGAGTTGATTATAGAGTTTTTTTTCATCATATTTTATTTTCAACAATGGTTTTTAATAAACCACAAATAACACAGATAAAAAAAATACTCATAAATGATTTTTTGTTTGCTTATATAACGTTTTATGGCTTATCACCCGATTTACATTGAAGCAAAAGTTCAGGGCACGCATAAAACGGAGCACCAATATGATATCTTGATGTCGTTGATCAGATGAAAACAATGGCACTATCTATACGTATCTGCAAACTCTATCGGCAGGTACATAAAGGAGGAGCATCCTTGCTATAGTTGAGTATTTGAAGCAAATTACAAGGGCAACGAAAGAAGAAAATGAAAAGAAAAGAGAATTACATTGGCTCCGGCCAAAAAAATGAAAAGAAATGCAGAAAAGAATGTCCTCGTGATCGTTATATGTATTTGAGCCCCCTCCATTATATCTTCAGTTCTGAAGGGAATGAGGACCAGCATTCTAGACAAGCCTTTGAGATTCCCTGTGACAATGGAGCTGCAAAGGATGAATACTCTGTCACTAATTAAAGTGCATTTGCATATTAGATTGATAGTCGCAGATTAAGAGCAGACTCATGTGATCACAAAAGCCAAATTCCTTCGCCAATTTTCCCTAATGCCCTCACACTTAGGAACTATCTCCTTGATTGTTTTATCTGCTCCATCGCACAAGACAATCTTCTACTCTGAACTTGGCAGAGCAAATCTATTGAAAACTTCCCCCATGAGGCCATGAGACACGGAGCTAGTTAATGCAACACACGCTACTCTAAAATTTCTCCTAAAAAATATGCAGGCCAAGATAATCAAACAGTGCAAATTTCGGAATCCAGCTATGTATTATTTCAGCAGTAATGTTTACCAAACATTCAACAATCACATGAGAGCAATGTATGTTGCACTTGCACAAGAGTAAGAGACAACAGGAGAGGACCTAAGGGCCAAGGCAGCGCCGCCGGGAGGGTGGTGGATGCCGATCAGACGTCGAGGGTTACTGCGGGCATCTCGAACTCGGATGCAATCTCCTCAATCTGCTTCCGGACGCTCATGTCGATGAGGCTGGAGCCGTCGCGGCCGTACTGGATGGTGAACCCGGCGATGAGCTCCGGGTCGATGCGTGTCTTGACCCGGACGTTCTGCGCGCCGGTGAGATTCTGCACCTGCTGCGCGATCTGCGCGAGGTCCTGCGACTCGAGCTGCACGACGGAGGTGACGGTGGCCACCTCGGTGCCGGTGAGCGAGTTGTAGGCGTTCTCGAACTCCCGCACGATCTGCGTCATGAGGCCCGCGCGGCCGTTGTCCACCACGACGTTGAGGAAGTTGATGACGTGCGTCTGGAGCTCTGACGACTTGGCGATCTCGTCGATGAGCTGGGCCTTCTCGTCGCGCGGCACCGTCGGGTTGTCGAAGAACTCGGCGATGGCCTCCTCAGCGAAGATCTTCTCCAGCTTCTCCAGGTCCGACACGGTCGCCTCCAGGGTGCCGTTCTCCGAGGCCACCTCGGACAGCGCCGTCGCGTATCCCTCCGCCGCGGAGTCCGCTGCGGCCCTGCGCCTGGCGAGGTCACCGCGGCGGCGTGGCGGCGCGAGGCGGAGAGAAGGGAACCCGCGCGCCGCGGCGCGGGCGAAGTTGGCGGACCGCGGCGCGGCGGCGGACGAGGGGGAGGCGGCTGGGCGGAGGGTGGCGGAGGTGAGGCGGAGGGTGGCCATCTCGTCGGGTGCGCGGTGGAGTGGTGGACTCGCGACGGGAGTGCGGCTTGGCTTTGCGTTGGCTTGGGCGGCGGAGAGAAGCGAGAGGAAGAGAGGGGTTTGGGTGGGGAATGGACGGGCGGGATCTGCTAGTCTCCCGATCGGACGGTGGAGGCGCTCGAGCGCGCGGCGTGGCAGGAGATGTGTGGACGGCGGTGGGGATGATGCGGATAAGGAACGGAGGATTGTGAGACGACCGATCGAGATGGGAGGATAGACAGATTGCCACTGCGGCAACAACGTAACATCCCACATTCGCAGCAAAAGATTCTTTGACAACGGATCAATATACACGTTTTCGACGAAAACCCGCAAATTTTTGAGGTTTCGATGCAGGACGGAAGCAAATTCCGAGTATAATTTTAAATGGTTTCGAAAAATCGAATTTGAAATTATAAATATGACCGAAATTTGGTGAAAACCATTATACCGCCGAGGGTCAGGATCCACCAGAAAGGTACTCAACCTGAAAGATGAACACTGCAAATTGCAATATACAGTACTCTTCCTCGTTCTCCAGTAACAACGATGACGGCGAACTTGCACTAGGTGAATGGTGACTTGCCAGGCAGTACAGGTGAACACCTGGACGGCTGGACCTGTGCCAGAACCACATTAATATGTTGCTCTAGAAATTGGGGAGGTCTAGGAATGCAGTATCGGCACCATCTTTTTTCCCTATAACGCATATGTCAATATCAAAATTTGAATCTTAAACCTTAATTTTAGAGTTGATTTTGAGGTTTTCTCATCATAGTTTCTTTTTCAGCAGTAGCGTTTAAGTCATACGTAAAAGTTTTAATCATAATTTATTTTTTTTATCACAATACATTGTTGGGTGTATTATTCGTAATTGGCCAACCGATGGCAGCCTTAACAATTACAGGTACCCCAAGCACCCTAATATGTTGGTCACCTGATAAGGCCAGAGAGCAGTTGAGTTCATCAAAGACAAAATTTACAGGAAATATGACACCAAAGGTTGATGCTGCTTGCTGATAGAGTCAACAGAAGAGTAAAATTGTATGACAATTTGAAGGTCTGTAAAGTTATATTGGTTATGATTTCTGAAGTTAATAGTGCACTACAAGAAGCGCAAGAAACCATCTTACCGTAATGAGTGAGTTATGAATCACTTTTATTCTTCATAGAGTTGCTAAAGGAAGTGGACAAGTTGTTCACTCTTGTATGCATCTGTAGTTTATTGAGCTGTATCAGGTGGCAAAATAACTTGTGCTATTCTAGCCGCTTTTCAAAATAGATGAATGAAAAATCAATCAACAGAAAATATAAACCAAACAACATAACACATGGGATGAGCTAGTTTGCTGTAATTTTCGGACAGTGAACAATCTGCGCTCTAGAGAATTGATCAAGCCGTCTCTAGTATATTTTGTTGGAAAGGGCTTCATTTGATGTCATTGGTCATCATAGAAATTAGAACTTAGAAGCATAAAAAGAGAAATTGGATAGTATTCTTCTCATTGAAACAAGGAAAAAAAAAGAGAAGGATTTCAGGGCATAAGATTCATGACAAACTGAACAACCAAACCACAATAAATGGAGTGGCTGTTGACTATGAGTGGAAAGAAACATGTTAAGGCAGAAATAGTTGTGTTACCATAGGACCTTAGTCTGCGACAGATATGCATATAGAAATAGTTGTCTTCAGTTCACAGTAATATATTGTCACAAATTTGTAATCTTAATCTGGGCGTACACCTCAGAGCATGCATGTTTGAACTTCACATGCCTAAATTCAATTTACTATCACAGATAGTTGAAGCATTAATGCTAGAACTGCAATGCAGCATGAAAAAGAGTACTTTTACCATCACGAATCAAGTTAGTATACAAACTACAAACTCGAAAAGATCAAAGCTTCACTCACCAGCAACAAAAAAGCTTGATTAGATCGTCAAAGTGAGATGCAGCAATGAACTTTCTGACACTTCATAGATGTATAGTACATTGTCATGATTCATGAGCCACAAATGTATCAGCATAAGCATCAATGATAGCAGGGAAGCTCTCCTTATAAGGATGCACAAATTTCTCGGCAAATCTAGCTTCGCTCATCGTGGCCACGCTGTGTAAGTTATAGCTTCTCCTCCCAGGCAGTCTCTCTTCCCTGAGAACCTTCAGGACATTAAGCCGGGGAACCAGCCTCTTCTCGATGCTATACCTCAGCATCGCTGGATGCTTGGCAATGGTCTCCACATCCATCCCTGCCACCTTGGTCAAGAAACTCATTGCGCGTCGCAGCCGCTCTTCTGAGCCGTGCAACACGGATGGCATCTTGGTGATCACCTGTGCCACCTGATCACTGCGCCAACCCAGCAATTTCAACACCTCCACCTTGGCGATGATAGTCTCTTGCCGGAGACTGCAGGCTACGAAGAGAGCGTGGCGGAAATTTGGTGTGCCCTGGCGCACGCCAAGCTTCTCCTCGACGCGCCGCACGACAGCCTGGAGCTGGTTCCTGGACCTGCAGAACAGCTGCGGGACCTGGACGAACACCTTGTCAAGATCAGGAGTCGTCAGACCGCATTCTCGCAAGAACGCCAGGTTGGGCTTGACCACCGTCTCGATGTCATACCCGAGAAGGTAGCTGCTGTTCCTGAGGCAAGTGTGCAACTTGTCGTAGGAGCCCAACAAGGAGAGGTAGAACTCGATGCGGCGGACACGATTGGGATTGCCGAAGATGGTGGGAACTACGGCAATGAGACGGGAGATCTGGGGAGGGGAGAGGCCGATTTCGCGGAGCTGCGCGATGCGGGGGGTTAGGGTTTTGTCCACCTTGGAGCAGAGGATCCGTGGGTGCTGGGCTACGGCGGTGGCGGCGGCGGCTTTGGAGAGGCCGATGTCGGCGAGGAAGGCTCGGACGGCGTCGGGATTGGAGGGGGATTTGAGGTGGGAGACGTGCTTAGAGGCCTTGCGGGCTTGCGCCGGGGTGAGGCCACAGGTGGCGACGAGGTAGTCGTCGGCATCGAAGCCGGCGGCGTTGGAGAGGAGGCGGAGGCGGTGGAGGCAGGAGGAGAAGGCGAGAGCGAGGGGCACGGCGTGGAGGCGGGCGAGCGGATTCTTCAGAGATGGGAGCATCGCCGGCGGCGCGAGACGGCGAAAGGCTGCGTCACGGAAAAATGCTAGGTAGAAAATCGAAAGAATGGTAGATCCGGGGGGAAATTCAACTATTTTGCCACTTTTAGGTTTAGCAATTATCAAAATATCCTTCTTTGCAGTTATTTTTTTCTCTCTAAAAAATAGTCTCTTTACTATTTGTCACTTTTACCCATGTAACATACTAGCGTGACAACCTCAGGTGAAAAACGGTGTGAAATTCACTCGTCAGTTTTTTCCTCTCCTTCATCTCTCTTCCTGTGCGTCCGGAGCCTCATCGACACAGGCACTGCCCCTCTTCTCCACCGCGCTCGTACTCGTCGACACCGGCGCCGCCTCGAAGCCGACCATCGTCGGCGCAGCTGACCACTGTCAGCACCGCCCTGCAGCCAACGCTAGGGGCACCTATCGTTGGCGTTGCCTCGCGTGATTCCTCGACAGAATAAACTGAAGCACGCAGTTGTTCCTTAACGGAGAGGGAGAGCTCGTGGGAGACAAGCAGCACGAGCTTGGACCTCATGAACTCGAGGGGGCTCCCCGCGACGGTGCCGATGCGGGCGGTTGCGATGGCCGCCGATGAGCCCGAGCCCCTGCATGCGTCGACGTCATAGAGGTCCAATATGGCACCGCGAAGGAGGAAGCTCGCTTTAGATACGTAGGCGGTGACGAGGAGGAGGAGCAGGAGGAGGCAGGTCGGTTGAGGTGAGTTATCGTTGCCCTCCAGCGGTGGTCGGTTGCGAGGAGGCGCCGGCGTGTACAAGTATAGGCGCGGTGGAGAAGAGGGGCGGTGCCGGTGTCGATGGGACTATGGACGTGCGGTGGGAGAGATGAAGGGAAGGGAGAGACCGACGAGTGGGTCCCACACCTTTTTCACCCGAGATTACCACGCTGGCATGCCACGTGGACAAAATTGGCAAACAGTTAAGAGACCATATCTTTAGAAAGGCAAAAAAAAATTTGCAAACCTAAGAAGGATATTTGGATAATTGTCAAATCTAAAATTAGCAAATAGTTAATTTTCCCATATTTGTATACCCATATAGGACGAGAAATTTGGGATTATACCATTGCAAAAGAGTGGTTTCGCTAGAATGTGATCACTTCAAACGGGTTAACTATAATGCTATACTACACTGAGAGGCGTTCACCAAAATATCATTTTCGTTCTTTTTGTTAATACAAATGCTTTTGCTCTATTTTATTTTTTTCCCACACCAAAATACCGTTGCCTCTATTGTTCTTCTTTTTCTCCCATGCCAGGATATCACATTCGCCTCAAATCTCACACCCATCGCCTTCCAGGAGCCACGATCGTTGTTGTCACCCCTCCCTCCGTGTCGGCTCCCGCCCCTCCCCCTACCTGCTCCGTCTTCCCTCCCTCCTCCTCCACCTCCATCATCCCTCACTCCAAGAAGTCGGAGCTCGTAGGCGAGAAGACGTCGCTACGAGACCTCATTGCTGGTCTCCTGGAAAAGGACCCCAAGAAGCCCATTGCCACGCGCGGGATCAAGGCGCACCCGTTCTTCAATGGCGTCGACTGGACCGCATCCTCCGCGTGGCGCGCCTGCCCCGTCGGTGGACGAGGACGCTGGCGAGGTGCTTGACATCGAGACGATCGACAACGAGGTGCTTGCGACCAATGATGATGGGGCCTCAGTGGGGGTGGTTGTTGACGGCTATTAAGCACCAAGTTTACACGTCAATACCTATATTAATGAAAACGTAAAACAACCAGCATAGTGGTAGGATTTATTTCTAACAAATTCCACGAGTGTTGGTGTATATTTGTATGCAGGTGACAAACTACCAAAGTTGAGAGCAAATGTATGGGAAGGAGGGAAATATTACTTCCATATCCAAGCCCATGAAGTCTTGAGCCCACAAACCCAATAAGAGCATCTCTAACAGCTTCTCCAAAGCCTCTCCAAGCCAAATTTTAGCTAGTCAAGCAAAAAAAAAGTGCTCCAACGGAGTTGCCAACCGGATGGCCAAGCCATTCGGCTGGCCAAACACCCCCACCGCCTGGCCAAATGTGGAGAGCCAAACTCCCTGGCCAAATGGTGGGCCCACGGTAGGGTAGCACGATGACGAGCATCGCCCCTAGCCTCCTGCTCACCGTCGCCGGCCACCAGCGCCAATTTCCACCGCGTGCTGAGCGAAAAACCAGGGAAAAGGGTGCGGCGGCAGGGCAACATGAAGGTGAGTGTTGCTATGGACTCCGGCTCGCCGACGCTGGCGATGGCCTCCCGATCGCCACTTGCTCTCGAGCGCCAGAGAGAGAAGGGATGACCGGTGGCAGTGTGAAGGGAGCGGCGGCGCCACTGAGATAGACGAGGTGGTAGAGGGGACGGCGAGGGAGGGCTCCACTGTCGCTTCGCGTGCCCGTCGCCTTCGTGGCCCCTTCCTGCATCCGCACTGGTGACGGGGCACCCGACCAACAACCGTCCCCGCCACCGCCTATATCAGCGCCCTCCCTCACCTCCTGGTGGACGCCGTCGTTCGTAGCCACCCCCGCCGCCGCCTCGACCAGTGCCCAACCTCTCCCTCGCCTCCTGGTGGACGCCGTCTCCGTCTCTCGCAACCCCGTGCCTATCATTGACTCCACCGCCGCCGCCGGGGATTCCTCCCTCGAAGATGTCACCGCAGCACTCTAGATAGGAATGAGCCTCCTTGCGCTCGCCGCAGCCGATGGGAGGCCCTACACACGGACCCTCGTCGTGCTCACCTCCGTTCTGGCCAAGGAATGGGAGAAGAAAGGAGACGAAGAAGAAAGAAGGGAAAGAAGATAAGGGAATGGGAGACTGACATGTGGGACCTGATGTTAGATTGGAGAGTATAATGGAGAGACTGTTGGAGTGAAAGATAGATTTGGCTCTCTAAATTCTTGGATAGCTGGCCAAATGAACATTTGGAGAGCTCAAAATAGCCAATCTGTTGGAGATGCTCTAAGATCATAATTAAATGGGCCAACTTCAGAGAAATACTAAAGGGGGCCCACATGCCAAAGCTCAGGACAGAGGACGAGCCCAAATAGGCCACCGAGGGTTCGACCGAACCAGGAAAGGCCCCGTTTAGCCCCATCTTTCACAGACAGTTACTACTGACCTACAAATGACGGTTGTGACCGTTTCTAGTGCTCTAACTGTCATTAGGAGGACAGATGGCAAGAGGGGAGCGAAGATGCTCCTTTGGATGCTTAGCATCTCCACATTCCCAAGGCACATCTCCACCTATAAATATCCCTCTCTTCTCCCATTCACAACACACCAAGTTTGAGCTAAATTACAAAAAACTCTTTGTATTCTTTATATATACTTAGAATAGGCTGAGAGTGAGGGAGAAAGATCGGAGGAATTCTGGAATTGTCAGTATCTTCCTCTTCATCCTTTTGTACCTTTTCAATTACGTTTATATAATCGATATTATCTTATTTATGTAATTGAGATTTATCTTGTGAAGTATACCTCCTTAGTTAGTTCCTATTAGTGTACTAGATCATTGTTCACTATTGTTTATTAAGAGAAAGTAATTACTTTAGTGTTTAGCTAACACTAGAGTAGTAATTAATTGCATAGACGTGTAGTCTAAGTAATTAATTTCATGTGTTTGTTGCGTATCCCACAGTTTGTTAGAGGTTGGTGTAAAGGTGGTGACAACCATCGAGATCAGCGTAGTCCTCCCTATCTGGGTACGGAGTAGAGCGAGATCTGGTAGTAGTGAGCAAGCCAATGCTTGAAGTATTGCGATAGGATTAAAATTAAGCTTTTTAAATGACCATGTGCTTCACTAGAAAATACTCTCTATCCTTTGCCTATTTTAACTTGTGTCCATGGATGAACCTGAAGAAGAGCTAAACACACTCGTTCCCTGTGGAAACTCGATAGATTGGAATACTTCCAGGTGAAGTGCTACAACGGTATATCCATGTGCTTGCGGATTTTATCTGTGATCATAAGAAATACCAACAGTGGTGGAGAAGCCTTCGCCGGAGGCAGGTGAAGCTATAACCGGAGGTAGGTGAAGCTATCGCTGAAGGCAGGTGAAGCTATTGCGGGCTCCATTTCTCGCGGCTTGAGGAAGATCGGGGCGGCGACGCAAATGGAGCGAGGGACGACGGAGGGGGAGGGGAGGCAGAGCAGGTGGGGGGAGGGGCGGGGGCCGGCGCTAGAGCTGACACAGAGGGAGGGGCGACGACAGCGGTCGCAGCTCCCGGAAGGCGACGGGTGCGATATCCTGGCGTGGGAGAAAAGAGAAGAACGATAGAGGCAGGGGTATTTTGGTCAAAGGAAAAAAAGAGAAAAACATTTATATTAAAAAACACAAAAATGGTATTTTGGTTAACACCTCTCGATTTAGGATGGTATTGTAGTGAATCCGTTTGAAGCGATGACATTCCAACAAAATCACTCTTTTTGCTATGGTATAATCCCAAATTTCTCATATAGGACAGAACGACGGATCAGAAAAATGTAAAAACCTAAAAACTTAATGTCGTGCTCTATGAAACCCGTAGCATTTGAAAACATAAGTACGTCATATCAAAGACAACTCTATACAATGGCATTCTATCAATTTTCTCCTCCTTGCTGGGTTTAGCTGTAGCCTGTAGGCTTACGTTGACACTAGATCCGTTGACACCATAATGAACTCTCCATTTCTCTACCAAATTTTATACTACCTGTGGATCATTTTCGTCGACTTCTTACTGTGCCTCCTTGGAATTGCCTCTACTTCATCGGCCCTGACGTCTCCGCAATCGCTAATGGATGACTACGTCTTTGCTTTCGGTTTCCTCCTTCATCGTTGATTTGTTATCTCGTCTTCATGGTTGGCTTACAACGCCGCTGTTGATGGGTGACCTCATCGTTATGATTGGCTACTACACCGTTATTGACTGGATCATCAACATCATTGTCTTCATCAACATCATGCTATGCCTCTTCGGTCGCGCCTATTCTGTTGTTATGGATGAGCAATTTTGTCTTCACTACCGGCCACATCTGGCATTGTCGACTGGTTTCTTCGTTTCCGCGATTGGAGGAATTCACTATCGCTGCTGATGGACAACTTCGTCTCTACCATCGATATTTTTGTCACCTCTGATGGGCGATATTATCTACACGTTGGTCATCTCACCTCCATGCCGACTGCATCAGCTACTACCAATGGAAAATTTCGACTACGACAAAGTGACCAGCTACATGTTTAGGGGCTTACCAGCTCAAGCATAAGGATCATACCTTCAATCTGGACTGGTTCTGTATACACACTACATAGATTCATGGTCAGGAGCTTATTTCCTGCGCTGAAAGACTGGACCAATCTTTATTCCCCATGAGGGCCATTGGCTGAGTATTTGCGTCAGTCAGGATTCAATTATAACATCTACTCTGGTACATCCCATGAGGGGTAAATACTTGGATAAGAAGCCACTTAGATGATATACACTTGATCTGCATCACCCAAAAAATTTATCACTCAGGAGCATATTAATTGGCGTGCTCTACACATTATCTTTCAAGGGTATCGGTGGGCATATTTTTGGGTCTAGGCCTAATATGTTCGCAGCCCATATTTTCAGGTGTGGCCAGTCACGTTTTTTAGGGACTTAAGCATTTTTTTGTTTAGACAAAAGTGCGCGTGATCAAGTGCCCAATACCTTAAAATCCTTTCATACCGCAGTTACTCAACTTTTTAGGAGTTGGTACAATGCATCATAAAAGGCGGAAACAATGAAGTTTTATATATAACTGCCCCTCTGACTTTTTTTATATAAGTCATGGTACTGTTTGGTTTCATGAAGCAATTGATTACCTTAAAATCCTTTCATACCGCAGTTACTCAACTTTTTAGAAGTTGGTACAATGCATCATAAAAGGTGAAAACAGTGAAGTTTTATATATAACTGCCCCTCTAACTTTTTTATATAAGTCATGGCACTGTTTGGTTTCATGAAGCAATTGATTGGATGCAATATCATTGCTTCTACCGCGTAAGTGTGTATTTTTATTTAAAGACCAAGTATTATGGCTTAGGCTTATTAAATATTTTGGTCATTCTTTGGCAGTTGGTAAATCCTTTATGAGTTCATTTACTCGTATTTTATACCATATATGCCTTATGTTTCCGAGTATGGTAAAGCCGTGCGTCTTTTAGGGACTTAAGCACATCTGTTAAAGCAGTGTGTGCATGGTGTATGTCTAGTGCTTTTGAAATTTCTTTATTCACGGCATACAAGCTTTTTTATAGCAGTTTTTGCTATGTGAATTTTTAAAGATGTGGTAACTTTAGGTTGCATGCATCATACTTCATAAAGCAATTAGTCTATCACTTGAGTCTTATTTACGCGGGGATTCATACCGCATGTGCTATCGTTATGCTACTTAGGTGGCTTAAATCCACTAGGCTGGTTAATCTATTTATTCCTTGATTATATGCTTAGCTTTTCAACTAAACATATAGTCGGGGGCTACACCTATTAGGTGCATCTAGTTGATGCACCTAAGTTTATATTTTATTATTTTTTATCCCTCTACAGTCTTCTGATTTGGTAAAAGTACTCGGGAGATCATCGCGAAGATGATTGAAGCACTCAGATTTGGAGTAATCTAGTTTGAGAGAAGATTATCTTTTCAACTGTGAAGGTCTCAGGGGCTACTGTGGAGATTATGGGTACCGCATACCCACACAACATAGTTATCCGACTAGTTATAAGGAATAGCTTATATCTATGTAATATGTAACAGATCATGACTTGGGTATTACGTTTCCTTATGTATTATAGAACGGCCTAAAGTCTTGGTTTGACAATATGGTAAGGTAGTATTAGGAAACCGATACAGTATTGGTTAATATTTCTATCTTGTAATCCTGCCCCCAACCTATATAAGGTGGGCAGGAGGCTCTCTAGGGGATATAAGGATACAACAGATCGTCAGATCAATACAACACCCGGTGGATTCAATCCCCAAACAGGAGTAGGGTATTACTATTGACGTAAAAACACGACGGCCTGGGAGATCTACTTAGCTCCAGTGCAGGTCCAAAATAATAATGAGATGCGGGCGTGCCAGTCAGTTTGATCCTGCAACTGACAAGATATGTGAATAGCAGATAAAACAGCCAATCGGCTGACAAGCCAATGGAGTGATTCCAGCCGATGCCGATACCAGCCGATATCTAGTATAGATATTGATACTTGAGTAAATAATGATATAAAGATAATCGGCTGATGATAATGATATATAACAATAATATAATCCAGTAGCAACCAATCGGCTAGTAATGATAGATTGAATAAGCACTGATCCGAAGGTTAAAGTATACATCGGCTAGAGGTCCGATGTCAATAAATCCAAATGATTAGATATACAGTGAAACCTTTGTTGTCATCGGCTCAAACCAACTTGCATGTAATCCTTGTAAGCCGATGCAACGTCCAGATAACTCATCGGCTGAAACCCTGATGAAACCCTTATTGGCAATCAAGAAGCAGGCTAGAGATTATGGTTCTAAGCACGACTTAGTAGATCAAACTTAATTGATGCAGCACTAAGTATGAAAAGAAACATAATATCTAGACAATCAAGCTTTTGACTGATTTTCAGGGTGGTGGATACATTATATAATCTAAGCCAACAAAGTAATCTAGCCGATATCGACAAAACTCTAGATAGATATCGGCCGATGCAAGTAGAAAACATTGTCAATCTAGATTATATAACATATATGATAACTCATCGGCTAGCACTCCGATAAGACATCAGCATGAACCTATCGGCTTAACAAGATTTATATTATCAACAACAATCTAGTAGGTCGAACCTAACCGATGTAGCACGAGATTATATATGATAATCTAATACTTAATGAGCCGATAGATCTATCTAATGTGATGGATATAACAAATCTATTTAAAACAATATTGTGATTGTAGAGATATATCGGCTAAGACAGAAGATCAGACTTAGCCGAGACAGTCCCAACTAAACCGATGCGTCTCTAAACATAATGCAATTAAGATAGAATTGAGATATCAGGTAAATATATCAACCGAACCAAAGCGATCCAAGAGATCGAAGCGATGCAGCCTTGAACAACACCAATGTAGCCGATAAATTCACCAGGACCCGACGGAACGTAGGGCTTACCCCTTCGCCGGAGATCGGAAGCCGATGCAGCCCCGCGTCAGGTGCCAAATTCCGCCGGTTGATAAGTAAAAAACCTCAGAAAGAGGGTGGCGATGCGCCGAGAGTAGTTGTATTGATCGAGAGATAATTTACATGGACCCCGGGTGTACATATTTATACCCATGGGTAGATACTAGTCCATATCGGACACGACTCAAACTTTCCTATAGATAAAAGGAAAAACATAAAGTCTTATTGAACACTAAACACACTTTCCTAAAGATAAAAGGAAACTAACAAACTATTCCTAATTAATAGATACAATTGCCTTTTTCGGACTCAATCCACACGTGGCAATCCTCATGAAGCATTTTAAACGAACCCGACAATGGTTCCAACATCCACACGTGGCAATCCCTCGCCGCCCCCTCCTCCCTCTCGTCTCTTCCTCACCCTCTCCCTCCCCCGCCGCCATTGCCTCGCGCCGCCTCCACCTTCCGCTCGTACCGTCGCCATCGTCGTCCCCGTTGCCTAGTGTCACCACTGCCGCCTCCGCCTTCCCCTCGTGCCACCGCCTCATCTCCACCTCCTTTGCTGCCGCCATCGCATCGCTATCTCCGAGCGCGTCCGCCTCCCCCTCGCGCCATCGCTGTCGCCGAGCGCGGGCCTCGAGGTAGACGCGGAGAAAGCGAGGAGGAGAGCACTCCTCTCATCTTTCTTTTGCCTACGAGGAGCGGTGCCTCGTCACCATCGTCAGCTTGCCATCGTCGTCACCACCGTCGTCAAATTGCCATCGTCAGAGTGGCCGAATATGATGGCCACGACCTCAAGGCCGCCTGATATGGTTGCAGTCCGACTGCTGATGGATGAGCAAGTGGAGGGGGCGAGCATGACCAGTGAAGAAGGTGGGGGCGGCGATGATGGCTACATCCGAAAACAAAGAAAACAATGGTGGTGATAGCAATAGCGATGAGAAAGGTGGTAGCCATTGCGTCATGGAGGAGAAGACGACTGCGACCACCAACATGGAAGAAGACCGCGGTGGTAACGACCTCGACCACCGTGGCGACGGCGACGGCGACGATGACCTCTACCACCGCGGCGGCAATGACTAGGACCTCAACCACCACGGTGACAATGGCGACGACCTCGACCTCGTCCCCTTCAACTGGTTGCTGACCGGATTTGGACGAGAATGCAAATTTGGCCGTTGGATCAGTTGATGGAGAGTCCTTGGTCGCTTGATTTAGCGGCACCGGGCTCGTCGGTGACAAATTGGGCGGCGCTGAGGAGGATGAAGTTCCCGTCTCCGTTCAAGCGAGGAGGCTGACGACTGAAGAGGCAAGGCGAGGCGATGAGGCTAGGGCGTGGGGATGGCGAGCAGAAGTGGACTCGCTGCGTGTGCCTCGACGCTCCTCCACCTTTGCATCTTGCTTATGGTACCAACTACAGATAGCAAGTTCTTTTTTTCCTAAAATGTTTCCCCGTAGTTTTGATCTGTTCATCACCATACAGACTAATTACAGTCAGTATGCTCTTTAAAGCATACCGTCTTTTTTATGACCATTCTGTGGTTTTGACTCACAATGGAGTAGTTTGAGTTTTGCTCTATGGGTTGGTACTTGCAGGGGCTGATAACTGGAGGTGTGATTCTGCTCGTCAGTAGCAGGAAGAATTCACACAATCTTGTGTTCAGCAAGGACCTCTTCTTCATGTATTGCTTCCACCAATCATATTTAATGCTGGGTGAGTTTTCTGTGTAGCTATAATTCATGTAATTAGCTCCCAACCAAAGTGGAGTTTATTTCTTTTCCTTCCATATCTTATTTTAGTTCGGCTTTGGCTAGAATCTTGAGAACAAAATTCACTGCAATAGGACTCACTTGAGAAATTCATGTATTTCAGCAGTATAAATATGGTTATATTATTTTATATTTATGAATTCATCAACTCCATGTTTTTAAGACTTAAATATATGTGATTTGTCAATGTGAAGGTACACTTATTGAACTAGATGTATGAAATAGTCAACTACCCACCTATTCTTATGAAATTATTCTGAAAAGTTAATTAAACAATCATGCTTGTCCTATCCAAAAAATGATTTCCCCCCTAAAATACAGGCTTAAAAGGATTTTATCACAGTAGAACTCAAGTGATGTCTGGATCCAAGTATGTCTAATCATTCCTACATTCTTATTAAATGTGAGTAAGCTTGTGAATCATTTATAGATCATGGAATCAACACACTTACTTTGCCACAATTTCATAATCACCAGGTTTGAAGTGAAGAAAAAACAACTCTTCCACAATTTTATGACAATTATTTTATCTGGTCCTGTTGGAACACAAGTATCTTTGTAATAATCCCTTTAGGCAAGTTGCTGAATTTTTTACTGCGTGGTAGTACAATCAACCTAACAACTGAAACACAAACCTTCATAAAGGACACAACAAAACCCCTAGACCATTAACCTGATACAATCAATTGCTTCCTTAAGCTTTTTCCAAGTTCTGTTTTTGCAGTAATTTTGCTTTAACGTAAGGGCGATCAAGACTCTGAGTTTCAGGGCAATTATTTTCTGCCTCTTCAAATCAAATGAATATCACATCACAAATATATGGTTACGCCAACAGAAAATGTAAAAAACATAACTTTGAAATTTTGCAGCTTCAGAAATATGAAACATATCATAGGTAACATAGAAGCATGTCTACAGCCAAACATTGTTGATACCTACCTATTAAATAATAGTTCAAAAATTATACTACAGGCTTGTATTTCCTAAGATTTTTTTGTCTTTTCTACCTGAATCATAGCAGTAAAACATTGAAACGATTTACTGTGGAGATGCAGGTTGATTTACTTTGAAGCCATATATTCGATTTAATTGCCGGGTACTCAAAACACTGCACGATGCAGGCCACAATTCTAACTCATATGATTTACTGTGGAGAATTTGCTATTGCTGTATTGCTCTACTATTAGATTGGCAAACATTGCCCATAATGTTGCTGGGGACTACAGTTAAATTTATGTGCCAATGCTGCAGGGCTAAGTTCTAGATCTATTATGGGTGGGAAAGCTTCAGGCACAATGTTGTCAAAATTAGAATTTTAGCCATTCTTCTTCCATCCATTGATGGGCCTAGCAAATTGTCTGTTAAATATGGTTCATCTCAATGCATCAAGTTTTGTGGCCTATGTGTGTGTACATCTAATACTTAATGCTAAACATGTGCCTTATTTAAACATTTTATATTTTCCTTGTAGCTCTTTGGTAGTTGTTGATGATGGAATTTGTTAAACATATGAATCGGAAACGAGATTCAATCCGAAGCGGAATTGATGATATGCGGAATTCTCGGAAACAGAGTGCGCATCGGCTGGGGATCTGTATCGGCGATATCGAGTTCGATATGGTTAACCGATACAGCCAATGGTGGCAAGATTGGTTGTGTAACCGATGTCAGATTCGAGAAGAGGACTTGAATGACATTGCCAGGCAAGGATAGAGTCCAAGATAGGCAATTGTATCTATTAATTAGGATTTTATGTAATCTCCTTATAGATATTTTTAGTAAGAATCTGCCGAAGGGATTTGTTCGTCTGTTAGGGTTGTAATAATAGGAAGTATGAGTCGTGTCCAATATGGATATATTATGTATTTTGGGTATAAATATGCACCTGAGACCCTATAAATAATTAACATCAGTTCAATCCAATTTCGATGCATCGCGACCCTTTTTTCTATTACTTTATTTCGACGAATTCTTACTTTCGAGTCGGGCTGCATCGGTTTCGATCTTCGACAAAGAGGTAAACCTTGTTATGGCGGTTTGCATTATCGGGATGAGTGCTTACATCTTTATGATACTCTAATTTTGCTTTTGTGAATCACCGAGTTATCATATACATTATATTATCTAGGTTGATAATATTTTCTACTTGTATCGCCTGTTCTCCATTAAGGGTTTTGTCAATATCAGTTAGATTATTTTGTTGGCTTGGATTATATAATGTATCTACCATCCTGAAAAGATAGCCATTGGTTTGATTGTTTAGATATTATGCCTCTTTCCATAATTAGTGTCGCATCAATTAAGTTTGATCTACTTAGGTCATGCTTAGAATCATAATCTCTAGCATGTTTTATGGTTGTTAATAAGGATAGAATCGGGTTCCAGCCAATCTTATCTGATATAGTTGTTTTATATATTCTTACGTCTTGTTTAATATACTATATCTTCCCCTTATATCAGGATTTCAACTAATATAAATATATTGAATTTGTTGTCAATCTAGTTGACGGTAGTTTAATATATTTATTGCAAGATGATATCCTAGTATAAGGTAATATCGGAGCTATAGCCGATACATGTTTAAATTTGGACACTGGCTATGATATAAACATATATAATCGATATTTCATGTTATTTTATATCTAGGCAATTTATACTGTCTCGGTTAGGTCCGATCTATCCCAATTGCTGATTTCTAAAGTAATATTGAGTTATAGATTATATAATGTTGATATTTATAGCCGATGGATCAAATTTAGGGTTTATTTATTGATTAAACAAACCTTACAGCCGATTCGCCTCGCAATGCATCGGCTAGGTTATATCACGATATGACATCGGCATTTAGGCTGATTGATTAACGTTTCTAATAACATTTGCATGTTTTATCTTGTTGATTGCAAGAACAAATTAACGGGCACACCCTTGAACCCGAAAGTAAAATTGGACCTGCACTAGAGTAAAGCAAATCTCTCAGGTCAGTGTGTGTTTTTTTTGCATCAACAGTAATGTATGATGCATATAAAGCTTACTAGCTCAAGCAATTCATCAGTTTTTTCTTCAAGAGAGATTGTGCTGGGCTTGACTGGGTTTGGAGATCTGTTTTCATTTCATGGGTCATCATTGTTTTTGATAAGGGGTTCCTTGCAAAGTTGCAATAGAAAACGTAAGACATGTTGTCAGATTTTATTTTGTCTTGTGTTTCACTAACCATTGGATTGCAATCAACTATGCAATTCATCACCAAACCTAAGAACCACAAGGTGTGTAACATTGCAAAATTTCTTCGTCATAAACAGGCCATGAACCCATGATGTTTCAGTTCCCTCTCCATTATAATCTGGAAAATGTACCTCACTGTGCAGGGTCCAATTTCTTTTGGAATTGGCTTCTTCCTGGTCCTTATTTGGTTGGATGTTCTTTGGGATGCTGGGGGAGACATTTTTTTATCAAGGGCTTCATAACTGGGGGAGACATATGGCTTTGTCAAGCTTTTCAGGGGCAGTAAACTCTTCAGATACGTGAGCAATATCACCTCATTGGCTGCTTGATCTATTCATTATGAAGTGCTAACAATTGGATGTTATCTGACTGTCTTCTAAATTTTCGTCAGAGAGGCTTTTGGTCAGTTGTTGTTTAACTGCAAAAGAGCCCCTCCTTCGGATGGATATTCGACTACTCCTTAGTAACTTCGGTATGGGCGTTTGGCTATGGATAAGTTATCAGATGTGCTTAATCTCCCTAACCCTTTGACTCCTTGCCCCTTTTCACCTCAAATGTTTATCTTTTATCCCTACCTGTGGCATTTTTTATTCATGTGATTCGATGTTATAAAATCATGAATTCAGTGGCATGTGTGATTGGTTACATTGTATGAAGCGGTGTTGTCTGGCAATCAGGCAAGGTGCCATCACAAAATGTGTCTTAGTAGTTGAAACTAGATTCCATGGCTTACATCACAGCTCTCTTGCCACACCACATAAAACTTGCCATTCCCTCTAACCATATTAAATTATCACAACTTTTATGTCAAGATCAAAATTGCATTTTAACATGAAGGGATTATGATCTTTCAGAATTTCCTCAATTACATTTAGTATACCGTTCCAGAATAACATAGTAATTCAAGTTTTTAGATAGTTGTATTGCTCAAGAATTCGTGGGAGTTGTTTGGTTGGATTCCCATAGGTATCATTGTTCAGATTGGATATGCAGAATCGATAGACGAGAAATTCATCTAAACCTGTTATGAAACCTTCCGGTGTGAGAATTGAACTGTTTTTTTAAGGGAAGATACAACTTTTTTAAGGGAAGATTCAAATATGACTAAAAACATGTTACACGTATCGCTGGAAGGAATTTCTTGTGAATTTATGTTTTTGTTTCAAATTATTGGAGGCATGTTGTGTGTGTAGCGTTAATTGGTAGCTTCTTACTTGCATTTCAGTTCATTTTGAGTGTTTTAGTAGCACAACACACTCTGTCTGATTCAAATTAAACAAAATGTTTCATGCATGTCCAATTGTTCACGCATAGCATGCCTATCCAATTCTAGCACAAGCATGAGGTTTCCAAGGGTCCTATGGAGAAAACAAAATAGAATGTTGTTGTTTCAGGGAGCAAGTGAAGGTCTTTTAATCATGCCGAGAGATTGAGTGATAGTCATGTGCAAATATTACTTTAGTTAGAACTGTGTGATATCAGACTTACCATATTCATGCATAACTTTCAGGGGGATTTTAGTTGTTGCATAAGCTTTCTGTGCTGCTTCAGGATGGATTCTTCAATTGGTACTTGTCTAAGAAAAATATTTTACAATTGGTGGAGTAATTAATTGTGGGAAAATGATTAGGGATAATCTTTTGCAAGCTATTTGAGAAGGTGTTAGTGAAAATACAATGTTTTGCTTACTTGGTGTTTGGTAAGAGATACTGGCTGACCATTCCAA
Organism: Oryza punctata; assembly: GCA_000573905.2. Lineage (NCBI taxonomy): Eukaryota > Viridiplantae > Streptophyta > Magnoliopsida > Poales > Poaceae > Oryza > Oryza punctata. Next base: position 37,876,433 of record CM002489.2, on the reverse strand, counting down.
TATCCAGGGCACCACACCAATTGGTTGAAAATGGAGAATTCAAAACCAACAGCACCTATTTGCATGGTTTACCATTGGGACTCTGGACTTTGTATGTATATGTTGTTATTCAACATATTTCTGATTACTAATTAGTCCCTAGCCTTGTATAATATATGAAATGTACATATTTCTGATTACTAATTACTGTAGCACGTTCAACCATATTGTTTATGTGTAATGAGAACTGTGTACAGGTGGCGTGCCATTGGCGGGCCCCATCATCTAGTAACCAATAAACTAGCTTGCACGTCAACGGCTGTGACCACCCTGGCCCAAGCTGCGTCGACTGCTCAAGATCAGGCCCAAACTCCAACTCAAGTGGTGCAGCCATCTTCGGCGACTCATGCGTGTTCGGCCCGGGCAGCTGTTGTCCAAGCGGTTCATGTGTTGTCCGTGTACCGGCTCCAGCGCGAGCGAATGTCATCCCAACCCAACCAGTGCGGCCGGCCGATTCAAGCGCCCTTTACCCAAGCTTCCGTTGACGCTGCTTTGGCCTTCAAGCACAGTTTACAAACAAATAGCAGCATTGCAGCGCAAGTCCAGGCTAGAACATTCCTCAAGTAAGCATGCAAAATCCTTGCGGTGTGCAAGGCATTAAAATGCGAACAAGAAGTGCACTAAAATTGGATAATTTGTCTCAGGGATGTCAGAGCATAAGATCAAAACACCTATACAGATCGCTAGAAATCATCTCAGCACTGAGCAAGATGTAAAATGCAGAACATTATCAAGTTTCTAGGCAGAATAAACCTCCAGTATCTCTGTTTTAGATTTCAGGAAACATTTTCCCTTCACGGGCGGCCAGTTAAGCTTGTACAAGTCCTGGAACAGACCTGTGGTATGGGAGCAGGAACTTCTTAAAAAACCTCTCTTCAACTATTTTAACCAGACAGTAAAAATCAGTGTCTTTCTTCAGCAGGCCCTTTTCATTCAGAACCTTCATGACATGATAACGTGGCATCAGCCGTTTCTGAATGCTATAGCCGAGCAATGCTGGCCGGAGCACAATGTACTATGGCTCCAACCCAACCTCCGCATTCAGGAATTCCAGTGAGCGGCTCAGCTTAACTTCTGAGTATGTCAGGATTAGGGAGCAACCTAGACACCGCAATATGGAGCTCGGCATCTGAGCATCCGATAACCATCTTTAAGAAATCAAGTTTTGCGCTGACCCTCACTGGGCTGATGCAGGTAACAGCCATCACGGCATACTTGAAACCTGCTGACTCACGGGGCATACCGAGCTTGTCTGCACACGCCAAAATTTACTTGACATGCTCTGGCTGCATAATGAGTATCCTAGAGCCAGACATGAGGAGCTTGGCAATATCACAAGTAGTTAGGCACTTAGGCCGCAATGCTCCAGGAATGCAATGTTGGGCTTGACCTCACTCTCGATGTTGTTTCGCCGTAGAAGGTTGGCATTGTTCCGAAGGGCGAAGTGCACCCTGGGGACTGGGGTAGGAGCCCAAAAGGGAGAGGTAGAATTCAAGGCGGGAAATCGTGCGAGGATTGGAGAGGATGTATGGGGCGACGGTAATGAGGCGGCCAATCTCGGGAGTGGATAGGCCGATATCCCGGAGCCGGGCGACTTGGGATGTTAGGGTTTCGTCCACCTTGAAATGGAGGAACCCCGGGTACCGTGAACTTGCGGCGGCGATGTTGACTTTGGAGAGGCAGAAGTCGGCGAGAAAGGCGAGGAAGGTGAGGGCGGCGTCTAGATTTGAGGGGGCCTTCTGTAGACGCTTCGAGGCCTTGAGGGCTTGGGCTCCAGTGAGGCCGCAGGCGGCGACGAGGGTGTCCTCGAGCGGGTGGGGGATCTGGTGGCGGTGGCGGCAGAGGCGGTGGAGGCGGAGAGAAGGCGGCTGCTGAAGTGGGAGGCAGGGAGAGGGATGGCGGCGCGTAGGACGGGAAGGAGCTGCTTTTGGAAGCGCTGCATAGCGCCGGCGCGGCGGCGAGGGATCACGCTGCGAACGGACGGCGGTGTTGCCCTGTGGTGCGGGAGATTTGGACTTAAGCCTTCACGGGAAGAAGTAAGCTCGTGATAGAATGCCATCTTGGGCCGACGAAACACAGTTTTGGTCCAAAGTATATAACCCATGAAATCCCGGCTTTGTTGGGCCTACTCGGACGTTGAGTTGAAAACTTTACGCACGGAATCATTTTCTACTCTCTTTATTATAGAGTAGTACCTTTTCTAATCTTGGGTTCATAAGTTTTTGTTTTACAACAGTAGCAAAAAAATGCAATTCCCTCCGTTTTATATCGTTTTGATTTTTTTTAATCAAATTTCTTCAGATTTGATCAAATTTATAGAAAAAAATAGCAATATATATAGTGCCAAATTAGTTTCATTATATGTAATTGAGTATATTTTGATAGTATTTTTGTTTTTATAGAAAAATATCGCTATATTTTCTACAAACTTAGTTAAACTTAAAAAGTCCAACTATGAAAAAAAAATCAAAACAACATATAATATAAAACGGAGGGAGTAGTATACAAATAGGAAAGCATATGCCTATCCAGTTGAACAATTTGAAAAATGACCTGAAGACGCTGAACAATTTGAAAAATGACCTCTTATAAGACGTTGTTTGAGGGATCTTAAAATTCTTTAAAAAAATAGGTGGTTGGTAACTAACTTATGAGAATCTAAAGAAGCTAGAAAACCCATATTCTGTCTTCCAGTTTATTTTTTGGATTATGTAACTACAAATTCTCAGAATCTAAATGAAAAGTTGAACTGTTTGAATGAGCTTTTGATTATGAGAAAAGCTGCAGCTGACGAAAGGTTCCTAAAACTTCATTGTTCTGCACTCCAGAGGAACACTCCTCGTTCTGATGATTTTCTGACAACCAGATCAACTTTCTCAATCTCCTTATGTAGAGCGTATTCGCCTAGTACCGCAACTTATATCTAGATATCTTTGCTCGGATGGTTCATTTTCTCTCGTTCAACTATGGAATTGGAAGATGCACATCCGGACATCGTGATCACTGATCATGCCAGAAGCCAGCTTGAGTGTAAACCTGTAACAAAGAAAATGAGTACCATAGGAGACGTAATGCTCACAGATTTTATATGAAAACCCACTGAACATTGTTCAACCACAGCTGAACAGTTCTCAAGGTTGTTATACACATCCACCTCCTTGTCAACTGCAAGAAACCTACACTAAAATGACCATGAATTGAATCTGCCATCCCTGCTATAGTTGATCAGTAGAATAAAGTTATCCAACGGAAGTGAGACACACACACCTCCATTGTTCTCCCCCAAGTCCGGTCACTACACAGCTTGCACCGGCGTCTTCCCGGCACAGGCAGACTCGTAGGCGTCGGCGAGACCCGGGACGCACTCCTCAAAGGGGATAACAAACTTCTCCAAGAACTTCTCTTCAGTTGGCGCCACCGCGTTGAAGAAGCACCGATCTTGCTCGATCAGCCCCCTCTCCTTGAGAAGCTTCACCACGAGATGGCGGGGCACCAGCCTCCTCTCGAGGCTGTACATTAGCAGCACCGACCGCCGCGCGACGTACTGCGGCTGCAGCCCGACCTCGTCGATCAAGAACTCCGCGTTGCGGCGCAGCCTCTCCTCCGAGGCGACCAGGATCCGCGGCGCCTTGCTCACGGCCAGGTTCACCTCCTCCTGCGACCACCCGAGGCTCTCCTTCAGGACGGCGACCTTGGCGTCGATCTTGTCCTGGCCGATGCAACCGGCGGTGGAGAGCGCGTGCCGGAACATCTGGGAGCCCGGGGCAACGCCGAGCTGGATGGCACGCCGCACGGCGTCCTTGACGTAATCCGGGTGCATGGTGACAAGCCGCGGCGCGGCCACCAGCAGCTTCGAAATATCACGAGCACTTAGCCCGCATTCCTTGAGGAAGGAAACGTTGGGCTCGACCACCTTCTCGAGGTCGGAGGTGAGGAGCCAGTAGTTCCAGTCGCTGGCCTGGAGAAGCCTCTCCGATGAGCCGAAGAGGGGGAGCCAGAACCGCACCTTGGAGACGAAGCTGCGGCAGAGGAAGTACCGGCCGGTGATCTGAGCGAGGCGGGCGATCTGGTTGGCGGAGAGGCCGAGGGCGCGGAGCTCAGCGCAGATAGGCGCAAGGGAGCGGTCGATTCGGGCGCAGAGGATGCGCGGGTTGGAGGCAACAATGGCCGCGACCTCCTTGGGGGAGAGGCCAAAGTCGGCGAGGAAGGCGAGGACGGCGTCAGGATTGGAGCGGGACTTGATATGGGCGATGCTCTTGGATGCCTTGTGGGCCTGTAGCTGGGTGAGATTGCAGTTGGAGATGAGGTATTCCTCGACGACGAAGTGGTTGTCGGGAGCGGTGGTGGTGGTGGTGGTGACGGAGGCGGCTTCGGGCGCGGCGCGGGAGAGGAGCTGCAGGCGGAGGCGGCAGCGGGCGGGGAGGTGGACGGCGGCGAGGGGAGCCGAGGCGAGGAAGAGGAGAGGCATGGGAGCGAGGAGCATGGCCGCTCCCATGGCCGGGGAGGGGGCGGAGGAGGAGACGTGGCGGGGAGAGAGTGGTGATTTTTTTGACCGGGGGTTGTGTAATCCGCAGCTCGGGAGGCGCAGCTCGGGAGGCGCTCACGGACTCGAGGAGGGGATGAGACGTGACGATGAGGGTACGCCCAAACATGTCCTGGTATTTGGGCTTAGGCTTTGCCCTTCGCTTGTTCAGCTCTAGCGGCAGCCCATCGACGGCCCAATTAGAGTCCAGCCAGTTCCTCTGATTGTTACGCTGGATTGCGGTCACGATCTTTTTGCATAATTCAGCTGTACAAATCTGGTTTGCATTTGCCATTTGGTAATGCTGGTTGGATGTTAGAAACACAGCAGCAGTGATAAGTGTATTGATTTCATCATTTGTGTACTCTCTCGATTAAAAAGTTTTTCACATTCTGGAAGATTAGTATTGCCATTTGCCAGCATTTAGTGACGGTCACAGTCACGCCATAGCAATTGCAGCGTTTTGAGCTTTGGAAGTTCTATGACCACACATGCAGATTAACAGTTAAATTTGGAGCAAAATTTACCTACAAGCAGTAGCTATCTTGCATAATCCACAGTATATTACACTCCAGCCTCTGACGGTTTACACACTTTTGCTGTTCTTCAATTCTTTCTCACCGATGGCAGATTCATAAACCTTAGCCAAGTTGGGGACTTTAACCAAGAAAGGCCTTATAAATTTGGACACGAAGTCTTCCTCTGCTATGGTGGCGACATTGATGAAATCCCTGCCGCGCCACAGCCGCCGCGCCTGCAGCAACCTGACCACCCGGAACCGCGGCACGAGCCTCCCGTCCAGGTCATACCTGAGCAGCGCCGGGAAGTTGGCGACGCGCTCGGCGTCCATCCCGACCTCCTTGGTCAGGAACTCCCAGTTCTTCCTCAGCCGCTCCACGGACACCATCAGCACCGTCGGCATCTTGGCCGCCGCTGTCTTCACCTGCGCCTCCGTCCACCCGAGCTCGTCCCTGAAGAAGGTCGTCTTCCAGGCGAGACGCTCCGGTGTCATGCAGAACGCCGAGACGATGGCGTCCTTGAATGGCCGCGTCCTGCGCGGCACCCCGAACTCGTCGGCGTGCGCTAGGACGGCCTCGGCTTCCTCTGGTGTTGCCACGAGCAGCTTGGAGGCGTAGGAGACGCAGAACCAGCCGATGTCGTCGTCGGTGAGGCCGCCCTCTTCCTGGAGGAGCGCGATGGTGGAACTTGCCATCCGGATGTCGGCCGTCAAGAGGGCGGGGTTTTCTTTGAGCGCGCCGACGAGCTTGTCGACGCGGCCGCGGAGGTACCCGAGCCAGAACTGGACATTAACGAGGAGCGTCGATGAGCGGAAGACGGCGGCGCCGCAGCGCGCCACGACGAGGCCCATCTGGAATGTGGTGAAGCCGAGCGCGCGGAGCTCGGCTGCGCGGGGCTCGAGTGTCTTGGGGACACTGCAGGTGATAATCTTGGGGTCACGAGCGACGGCGACGGCGACGAGGGGCGGAGAGAGCCCTAGCTCTTCGGCGAGGAAGGCGAGCACGGCGTCGGGCCTGGAGGGTGACCTGATGGCGGAGAGCTCCAGCGCGACGCGGGCTGCCACGTTGGGGTAGAGGTTGCACCTGTTCACGAGGTAGTCTTCCACGGAGAACGAGGACGAGGCGGTGGTGTTGTCCGAGGATGTGGATGCGGCGGCGGGAGAAGTAGATGCCGACGAGGTGCGGGGGAGGGAGGAGCGGAAGAGGGAGGACGAGGGGGACGGAGACATCGCAGGGCCAGCGAGGATGGGGTGTCCAGGGAGGAGGAGCATCGCGGCGGGCGGCGGTACGGCGTCCGGCGTCCGGCGGATGGGATAAATGGCTGGCGAGTGGTGTGAGGCTGTGAGCGAGAGAGCCCGCGCAGGAAACTGACAAACCGTAACTCGTCGAGAGAAATCCGACGAAAACGACCCAGTTTTGACTAGAAATGATGTCATGTGATCTTAAAAAAAAGATCATTTAACTATTTACCATCTTTAAATATGATATTTTTTATTTGTTATATCGATATATCTATGATATGTAAATTCAGATGATAACTAGTTAAACACCTGATAAACAGTTAAATATTAAAAAAGGGTTGCACATATGTGTAGCCCATGGGCCGTACCGTTTTTTGACACGTACAATCGCGGAAAAAATACATATGAGATTACTCATCTTGTCACTGTAATACAAAATTATCCTTTAACCGAAAAACCATATAAATGATATTCCTTAACTTATAAAACCGGATCACTCTGGGTACTTAGGTGGTATTAATCCTAGTTTTATGCGATATGGCGGTGATTTCGCTGATGTGGAATTCTAGTCAGCGAAAAAAGGTAAAAAAAATCATACGGTCACACGTAAGGGTGACGGACGCACGCACTTCTTCCTCTTCTCTTTTTTCCCCAACCACGGACGCAAGGGCGATGGATCGACGACGCTGGTGGAGGCGGCGACATCATTGTCGACCAGTTGTTGTCCGTGCTAGCTCGGTGGTGCGACAAGGCGAGCTCCGCCATGGCGATGTGTGCCGTGCAATCGCTAAACATTCTCTTCCCCGTCGTCACGAGCTCGGTGCTGACAACGAGCGCGACGATGATGAATACCGTCAACGTGATCTGGCTCTCCGCGCGCCTGCCTGTCCCTTGCCCTCCTCCACCTCCTCTGTTGCTCCCCTCATGATGACCACCAAGCCCATCGAGTGTGAGCTCCCAGCGTTCGATGCATCGGTGGCGGCGGGGCGAGGAGGAGGAGGCCGGCAAGGCGAGGCGGGAGAAGAGGAGGTCTGGTGGCAACGAGGTGTCTACGGAGCATGCACGACACACAGGGCGCGGGCGGCAGTGACCGACGGTGATGAAATTGGGGGCAGCGACAATGGCGCCCGAGAGTGAAGGGGAAGAGAGAGAGAGAGAAAGAGGCGGACTAGAGGGGGAAGAGGAGGGAGGAAGGAGTGGCTACTCCGCCTCCTCCTTTGCTCCCGCCACCGTCTCACCCGCGTGGAGTCGACCGACTCCACCGCCGTTACGTGGGGGAAGGAAGGTGAGCAGGTGGTGCCCGTCGACGAGGAAATAGTGGCCACGTGGAGGGATCGGTGGTTCGAGCCAACAATCGCCACCGCCTCGCGCGTGCTCTACACCATCAATGAGGAATCCAACGCCAGTAGCGAGAGCGAGCAAGAGCCCGAGCTCGAAACGTCGTTCTAGACGCTGCCGGCCCCGCCGTCAAGGTCGCTGAGGCCACCTCCCCCCGCCGTCGAGGCCGCCCACAACCGGTGGAGAGGTGCCCCTCCATTGGCCTTCCTCCCTGCCTGACACAAGAAAGAGAGGAAGAAGAGAGATGAAGAGAGAGAAAAGGAGAAGGGGCTCTGACTGGTGGGCCTAACCATTTTTTATTATTTTATTATTATATGGGATGAAACTATCACATAAGCACCACGTTAATACCATGTGTGATGAAGATCTAGTCAAACGAACCACGTAGGCTTCACGTCAGCCAAATCACCGAGTGACTTTGTTTGCATGTTTTTGAAAGTTGGAGGATACGTTGCATCAAGGTTCGAGAAGCGATCATGTAACTCGGTGATAAGGTGAGAGACATTAGATTTTTTCCTATAATCGCAGATGTACCGAGGCCGAGATTCTGAGACGTGAGTTGCATGAAGGCCTGGAGAACCAGCCCAGCACTGAGATTAGGCTAGTCCGCCAGTGCCCTTTCCTGATGCCGTTCCGTGTCGTGGGTTTATTTGTGAGGGAAAAGGCCGGAGATGCTAAAATTGCGTTGACATATTTTCTCGTGGGTTATAGTTGATATTTAGGGCGTTTGATTTGTTTACCGTGTAAGATATGAAATTCTAGTGAAAGACACGGAATTTATAGTGTAAATATATGTTAAATTTTTTATTTGTTTTTAAATATAACGTTATAAATATAGTCGGTCCAAAAAAACTGGCGTTTGTATAATTATATTGCTGTGAATCTTCACTTTTCCGCTAGATCAATTTGAAATTTCCTTCCAATAAAGTATGAGAAAGACAGTGTTTGATAGTCGATTTGGAAATCTTCCTAGCCGCCCAAACAAAAGAAGCTTCCTGGCCGCCGAACACATGCAAACGTGCCCTTTGTGACTTTGATCGAGTGCGTGCTTACTTAATTACCTTGCTAGGCTACGACGAAATCACGAAAAACACCTACTCAATGTATGGTAATCGAATTGACAATCTTCCTGGCCGCCGGACACATGCAAACGTGCCCAATGAGACCTTTTTTTTCCCGAATAAGTGCCCAATGAAACTTTTGATCGAGTGCTTACGTGCCCCACCAGGGTACGACGAAACACGGATGAGTGTCTGCTCAAGGTCAATTTCCGCGTTGAATAGTCAGTTCGTTAACAACCTCGACTACTCCATTATTTATTAATTAAGTTAACCAACTCATCTTAGTGATGATTGGGTAAAGACGCAGGGCAGGAAAAAATGCGCATGTCCGGGAAAGACTAGAGCCACTTTGAACTTCAAGATGTCGTCGTCAGTTTCCGCGGCTGGTCCAAAGGCTGGACACCGTCGCCACAGCAGCATGCATACATACAAGTATACAACTACTCCATACAAACAAAACACGCAGGGAGGCCCGCCGGCCGCCAATCAACTCACGCCATTTTAACTTTTCACGCCGCGGCCGCTGGAGAACAATTCGCTAGTTTCGTGGGAGAATAGGTTGGCTGCAGAGCGGTATAGAATAGTCATCAGTCGTTATATTCATGCATGCACGCGTGCGTGCGTTTCCTATAAATACATTTGGCTAGATGGCCACCTGCAAATCAGCAGCTTACGGCACTAGTTAGCTACTGTGCAAGAACCAAAGAACTACGCGCATACAGAATCTCAATTAGCTCTGTGTTTCTTACGCTTGGATTGGCGATTGAATTGTGTGCGTTCGACGATGGGTACAGCCAAGATACCTGCATTGCTTTGGTTACTAGCAGGCGTGGTGCTAGCACTTGCAGTTAACCCCACTCATGGCGCCAAGACTCGCCACTACGATTTCTTCGTAAGTGATCTACTTGAATTCTAGCGTGTTCACTGATGGATGTCGATGCACAGGCATGAATGCACGAAATGAATTTTGAGTTTCAACCATGCGTGATGCCCTGCAGATTACGGAGACCAACTACACGAGGCTCTGCCACGAGAAGAGCATCCTCACCGTGAACGGACAGTTTCCCGGCCCGACCATCTACGCGCGCAAGGGCGACCTCGTCATCGTCAACGTCCACAATAACGGCAACAAAAACATCACCATCCACTGGTAAAAACCACACCCGTTGCCACCTTCTGCAGAGAATAGCATTATCCTTGGCTCGAAACTTACGGTGTTCTCGATGATTTTACTGTGGCGCAGGCACGGCGTGGACCAGCCACGGAACCCGTGGTCGGACGGGCCGGAGTTCATCACGCAGTGCCCGATCCGGCCGGGCGGCAACTTCACCTACCAGGTGATCCTGTTCGAGGAGGAGGGCACGCTGTGGTGGCACGCGCACAGCGACTTCGACCGCGCCACCGTCCATGGCGCCATCGTCATCCACCCCAAGCGCGGCACCACCTTCCCCTTCAAGAAGCCAGACAAGGAGATACCCATCATCCTCGGTATACACAAGCCACAACAAATTAATCTTGTTTGATAATGTTCCATCGCGCAATGCTATGCTTCGTACGTGTTTTCATCTGAACCATCATCGCTATGATGTTTCTTCAGGTGAGTGGTGGAATGACGACGTAGAGCACGTGCTCGACGAGGCGAAGCTCACCGGCGGAGACGTGGAGCCGTCCGACGCGAACACCATCAACGGCCAGCCCGGGGACATGTTCCCCTGCTCCAGGGACGACACGTTCAAGGTACAGGTGCAGCAGGGCAACACGTACCTGCTCAGGGTCATCAACGCGGGGCTCACCAACGACATGTTCTTCGCCGTCGCCGGGCACCGCCTCACCGTGGTCGGCATCGACGCCCGCTACACTAAGCCGCTCACCGTCGACTACATCATGATCGCACCGGGCCAGACCATGGACGTGCTCCTTGAGGCCAACCGCACCTTGGGGTCCAACAGCCGGTATTACATGGCCGCGAGGACGTTTATCACGTTACCGCTCGACACCATCCCTTTCAACAATAGCACCGCCACGGCCATCGTGGAGTACACGGACAGCGCCGCGGCGAGGCCGGCCGGGCCACCGGAATTCCCCGTCCTGCCGGCCATCAAGGACGAGAACGCGGCGATGGCGTTCGTCAAGCAGCTCAAGTCATTAGGCAACCAGGACCACCCGGTGCACGTACCGACGCACGCCGACGAGCACATGATCATCGACCTCGCCATCAACTTCCTCCCCTGCGACGCCGCCAATCCGACCAATGAGTCGTGCATCAAGGGACCCAACGGCAACACTACGCGATTCGCGGCGAGCCTCAACAACGTCAGCTTCGAGAACCCGGCCATCGACGTCCTCGACGCTTACTACTACGGCTCTGGCCGAGGCGTGTACGAGGAGGACTTCCCCAACAAGCCGGCGGTCTCCGTCAACCTCACCGGCGGTGGGCTCGGGCTGACGAAGCGTGGCACCAAGGTGAAGGTGCTGGAGTACGGCGCCGTAGTGGAGGTTGTGTTCCAGGACTTGTCCGGTGAAAACCACCCTATGCACCTGCACGGCTTCGCCTTCTACGTCGTGGGACGAGGCTCCGGCATCTTCGACGAGCTCAGGGACCCGGCGACCTACAACCTCGTCGACCCGCCGTTCCAGAACACGGTCTCCGTGCCCAAGTCCGGCTGGGCCGCAATCCGCTTCCGCGCAGACAATCCAGGTAACTTGTTCGGATTTTGGTTTGTGGATATATTATTGTTTGTTTCAAAATTCAAATGCAGTTTCCAAAAGAAATTCATGTTTTTTTTATTGTTCAGGCGTGTGGTTCATGCATTGCCATTTTGATCGCCACGTGGTATGGGGGATGGACACTGTGTTCATCGTGAAGGATGGCAAGACGCCGCAGGCTCAGATGCTGCCTCGCCCTCCAAACATGCCCAAGTGCTAATGATCGTGGTTCAAGGAAAACAACAACAGTATGCAAACACAAGCAAGCGGAAATTTGTTTATTTTGTTGATTGATTTAGTGGTTTATTTTTTTTCCTTGTTTGACTGAAAAGGAAGAAGGCATTCTTTCCTGTCTTTTAATTGTTAGTCATTTCGTTCTGTCATGCAAGTTTGGAATTTTTGCTATTCAATTTATGAATATAACTAAATAATGTTTTTGCAATTGATCGGCACTATGACGTCTTATAAACACACATCCTCACTATCTTGGGCTATATAGTTCCCAACGCTACATTGTGTTACACGGGTTTAGTTTTTCGCAATCTAATGCTAAAGCCTCATATTTAGAGATAGAGGAAGTATGACTAGAGGAAATACCTATCAACAAAAGATGCACATGATGAATCTCTTGGCCAACCCAATCCAATATCTCTTGGCTAACCCAATCTCAAATCTTATGATACTTTTTATCTTTCACATCATTATTTTATTAGAGGAAAGGTAAACATTATGTAATTGCTTCATTCGAAAAAGATGAACATATCGTATAATATACAGATAGAAACATCAACCATCTATATCTATTTATTTTTAGACTACAAGTAGTGCTTTGTCTTCTATGTTTTTAATTTAACTAAAAGAAGTACCCGTGCGTTGCAACGGGAAGAAAAGACGCGAAAATTGAGGAAAAGTTGAGAAACATTTACATTATGTAATTAATTGAAATACAAATTTCTCGGAATATTTGGGTATTTTTTAAGTAGGTAGTGGTATAACTAAATTAATTTACATGTAAAGTAAGTGTGAAAATAAAATTATATGGTCGGATTTATTTTTTATTAAATTGACCATGATTAATAACACTCTTTGAATTTTTCTTGGAATTTCGAGAGCTTAATTACTAATTTTGATAATACAAACATCATTTCAGCATTTATTTAAATAAGAATCCTTATTTCTCTTTGGACCATTTTCAGCCCATTTTCTTCTTCAGCCCGCAATCGAGCTGACCCGCTTTCCTCTCTTCTCCTCTCCTCCGCCTCAGCCCGCAAGCAAGCGTTCGACCCAACAAGCAAACTAAAGTCTAATTAGCCTCCCCCAACTCCTCCTATCATTATCGTGTGGGCCCCAACCAAAAGTGCCACCTAAGCATTTTGTGTTGGACCCCCCGGCCCCCGCGCGGTCCATGAAGCGTGCGTAGCCTAGCAATGATGTGGCTCGACGATGGAGGCTGGCCCGACGCGGGATCGATCTGAATAGTTTGTTTTGATGGATGACTCAGATCGGTTTCGAATCAATCAAAACCGCCAGTGCTAAAAAAAATCCTAACCCTAATTCATTTTTCCCCTCCCCTCCCCAACCGCCGGTCGTCTCTCCCCCTATGCCGCTCCCTCTCCGCCGCTCCCCCTCCCCCTCCCCCACTGGCGGCGCCTCTCCCCCTCCTCTGTCCTCCGTCTTGCCGTCACGGAACGGCGACAACAAGAGCACGACGCAACGAAGGCGAAAGCACGATGCGCATGCAGTGACGGCGGGGTACGGCGTGGAGACGGCGGCGACGGCCGTCCCTCCCCCTCTCCTCGTCAGCCTGGACGGTGGGGTTACGATGCGGCTATGGCCACGGGCGACGACAGCGGTGATGCTGCTTCCCAGCGAAGGGTCGGACATACCCATGCGGCTCCCACCGGTGGTTTAATGCTCCATGAATCCGGTATGTGATCGGAATTGAAATTTCCAGGGATTTGGGGAATTTCAATCTGGTTTATCCTGTTCGTTCTCTTCTAGGTAACCGAAGGTGACTTCGCGTGTGAGCGCTGACGGACGAAAAATTTAGGTGATGAACAGAAAGTTACTGGTTTTTAAGTAGTTAAGATTTTCGTATTTCTGGAACATTTACGCTTTCCACAACTCCATGGCTGATTTTTTTGAAATTTTAAACTAAAAACAAGTGTGTCATATTTCAAAGGGTTAATTAGATCCATGCCATTAAAAATATGCTGATTTTGAAATATGCCACTAGTATTCAAGTATTTGGAACCGTGCCATTACAATTTTACACATATTTGAGACATGCCACTATTACCATTTGAATGCATTTACAAAAAAGATAGAACAAAATTGCTCTTCTTCTCCCTTCTTCCTTCCTCGCCTCTCCGACGCCGATGCCGATGACCCCGACCCGACCCGCCCCTACCCCGAGCTATGGATGGGCACGGACCCCTCCGCGCCCTCCTCCATCCTCACCGCCGCCGATGGTCTCCTCAGGGACTGGCTAGCAGCAACCCCGCCGCGCTCCGAGAACTCAGACGCCAGACGCACTGGCTTCTTGGTGACCACCATCTTGGAGTTGGAGGACGACGGCCACGGTCTGCCGGCGGAGAGCACTTCCGGCTTCTTGGCAGCCACCGTCTTGGAGATCGAGGGCGGCGGCCGCAATTTGGCGGTGGAGGGCGTGATGACAGCGAGGTTTGAGGATGACGTCGGGCGAGCGATCTTCTTGGCACAGCGGCGGGAGAGATGACCCTAGAGGCGGCGAGCGTCGGGAGGTCGGGCGCCGACATGATCTTCTTGGCCGGCGATTGCGAGGAGATGGAAAATGGCTTGTTGGCGGCGGCGATGGAGGAAGAGAAGGCGGCGGTGGGCGGGGTGAACTTGACACGGGAGTTGGGAAACTTCGGCGGCATTGCTGCTCCTCTCGACGACTATACCGCTGCCGTCGCTTCCGCTTCTTGATTTCTACGGGAGAGGATGAGGGAGAGAGAGGTAGAAGATAAGGGAAGAGAGAGGTAGAAGATGAAGGTATTTTCGTTCAATACATGTAAAATACGTATCTTAGTAGTATCACTGATATTACAAATAAGTACTAGTGATATCATTACAAATACATAAATAGTAATAGTATATTTTGAAACCGGTAAATTTTTAATAACATGTATTTAATTAACCCTATTTCAAAACGGGGCTGAATATGAGAAGAAAAGAAGCACCATTATGCCCCTCTTCCATGTTATTTGAACCATACAATACACCATGTAAAAGCATCGAGTGATTTTCTCTTGAAAAGGTCTTGGCTATAAGCCTATAACAATGGACATCTATTATATTATTAAAACAATCTTGAAAGGAGGCACCACATTCGCTGTGGAGGCTAGAAATTCTTACATTAATCGGAGAAAAAGAAAACTAAGAGTCTAAGTGGAAATACAATCTAAAAAATAACTGAAATTTGGAATTAAAAATAAGCAATATTGAAAGAGGATCCATATAAAAATCCAATACGAGATTAGCTAAAATTCGGAATAAAAATAAAATAAATTATGAAATTAGGAAAATAAAAGGAAGAGTTCAGGTAGGAATACAATTTTGAAATATACTGAAATTCGGAATTAAAAATAAGCAATATTAGAAAAATAGTCCATATAAGAACCTAATACGAGATTAATTAAAATTCGGAATAAAAATAAAATAAACTTTAAAAATAACTGAAATTCTAACTGAAATTCCGAACTTAAAAATAAGCAATATTGGAAGAAAAATCCATATAGAACCGAATACGAGATTAATTAAAATTCGGAATAAAAAACAAAATACATTCTACAATTAGAAAAACAAAAATAAGAGTTCATGTAGGAATACAATATAAAAATAACTAAAATTCGGAATAAAAAATAAGCAATATCGAAAGAAGAGACCATCTACAGCATGAGTTTAATTAAAATTTGGAATAAAAATAAATTAAATTTCAAAAATATAAAAATAATTATAAGTGCTCAAGTTGGAATAAAATTTATAAATAACATAGTATAGGAATAAAAAATATGGAATTTTCAAAAAACACAATCCATCTAGAAACACAACGATGACAAAATGACAATAAAGAGGGGATAAACAACATGACCGTAAGGAAGTAGGGTGACAACGGTTGATGGGACATTTAAATACTATAAACAAAACCCAAAATAAAATCCCAATGACTATTAAGAGGAGGAACGATGGACGAGCCGTTGAAACAACATGATCACTGTGGTTGGTGAGACTTCTGGAAAGTAAAAAATAAACCCCAATAATAATCACGTTTGATTTGTAAAATCTCAATGATAATAAAGAGGAAGGTAGCAGGCGTAAAAACTGCAAACAAAACCCTAAATAGAATCTCAATGAGCGATTAAGAGGAGAGATGACGCGCAACCCGTTAAACAACACAATCACGGTTGTTGGTAGGACTTCTAGAAAGTACAAAATGAACTACAATGATAATCACATTCGATTTTTAAAATCTCGATGATAATTAAAAGGAAAGGTATTGGGCGGGCCATAGAGGAGTATAATAGCAATGCTGTTGATGGTTTGGTGGGACTTCTAGAAAGTTCAAAATGAACACTAACGATAATTATGTTCAATTTTTAAAATCCCAGTGACAATAAAGAGATGAGGCGGCGGACGGGCCGTAGAGGAGTAGAATAGCGGCGTTTGACGGGATTTCTAAAAATTATAAAAATGAAAACCAACAAGATAATTAACTCTAAAATTTATAAGATCCAATTTTAAAGTTCCAAGGTGGATGAATAGAAGTTGTAGTAGATCGAATAAACAAATAAAGGGTGATAAAAAAGAGGTAACGACTGGTGTGATTTTTAAAACTATAAAATTAGAAACATAGAGATGATAAGATTCGGTCTTTTAAAGTCCTAAGATAACATAATAGCTATTTAATAAATTTTAAGTAAACTCATATATAAAAAAAAGATAATTTTATCTGGAAACTAACCGCGTAATTATACGGACCACCAGCTAACTAGTTTTCTTTGAAGAATTGAAGATTATTATGCAGCGCGTACGTTTCTCTCGAAAGAATGCGTCAGATATCACACGGTCACACACACGACTCACACCCGTTCGCTTCTCCTCTTCTTCTCCCCGCTCCGCTAGTCATCAACCACCGGGGTCCGACGAAACAAAACACCACGCCATCTTCACGATCTCCCTCTCCCATCCCCGCCGCGCCGCGCCCTCCTCCTCCTCCCACCCCGCCGAGCGCTCACCCGCCTCGGTTCGTGCGCCTCTGCAGCGGCAGGCCGGGGGGCGGGGGCTGCGGTTGGCGTCGGCCGCGGCCGTGCGGTCATGGAGGATCTGGGCATCGAGGCGAAGGAGGCGGCCGTGCGCGAGGTGGCGAAGCTGCTCCCGCTCCCGGAGCTCCTCTCCTCCATTGCCTCCATCAAATCCGACTACCTCGCGCGGCAGCAGGTGATTTGATCCCTCCCTCGAAACCCGATTCGCGCCAATTGTAGCGGAATTTCTAAAGTGTTTGGTTGATAGATTCGGCGAACTCTGATAGTCATCTCCATTCTCCTTCTCGGTGACCTGTCGCATTGAACTGATTTCTTTTTCGCTCTGAGCTCTGATGCATCGCTTGTGATATGGCTAAAATTGAGCTAGTGGTGTGGGTCGCGGCAGGATCCTATCTCTCAGCTTCTAGCAATTAGATTAACCAGCATCGGGTAGTTATTTGTTTGTTGCGGTGAAATGTTTGAAAATTAGGCTGGTTCAAATTCGTTGCCGGTCAGTGCAATCACAAATTGTAGTACTGTGCCTGTGAAGTGGTGAGGTGTGAGGAAATCCTGATCCGGTACCCGTGATCTAGTTGTGCCTGAGACTTTCATCGAATTGTAATAAAATTTTCCATGGTTTCTGAAAATCCTTTGCTACCCTCAGAATTTTTTGGTGGCTAAGTTGTAGATGCTAAGTGCTAAAAAATATGTGTTGCTCGGTGAACCCTGATGGATTATATGCAGCATCTATGCAGATTAGCTATTCCTGGTCTAGTGTTCATATCAGCAGTTACTGTACAAGCAAATTCGTTACTGTTCATATGGTTTGAAAATTAAACTTTAGTATACAGATAAGGATAGTAGAGAGAAGAACCAAGGGAGAAAAACAAGGAGATGGCATGGTTTAGACCTTTTTCTATTATTTCCTTTTACTTATGTTTTTCAGTGGGCCCAGTTGCTACTTTTATCCTAAGGCATACCTATAATTGTGGGCTGTGGCGCCATATTTTTCATCAAAAAACAGTCAAATAGTTTTTACAGTCACATACAACAAAAATTACAAATGTTAGTAGGATTATAGTGTAACTAAGATGTAATTGATATGTAAGTATTATGTAATTACGGTGTAATAGATATAGTGGCTACCGGTGATCCTCTTCGTTTCTCATCATGATGTCTAATAATGAATACTGATCAATCGGTCATATCAACATGCATGTTTGGTAGACTGGCAGAAATGTTAGATGACTCAGGAGGCATGAGCAGGTTTCGAGAAAGGAAGCCAAGAAAAGAAGTAAAACACATGCGTGAATGCTCAGCAAGCACGAATCTCTACGCCATCCTAAAGCTAAAAATTCGACTGTGTTTTGTGAAAAAAGTTGTCGCCATAATTATAGCAAATCCGAATGAATATTCAAGGGAAGAGATTTCAACCCTTGCGTTTACAATACAATCGATTGCTGTTCTTCCAAAGCTAAATGACATTTGACCATCTAATGTGTGCTTCTATCCTCAAAATTCCTGCTGATCACAACAAGCTTAGTTTCTCCTTATTGATTACTCCACTCTTGCGAGTAGCTTTGTACAGTGTACTCCAATATTTGTTTTTAGCTTTTTTGGTTATATGTCGTCGGTCTGTCTCAACGCTATTGTTCCTCACATTCTTGATGGTTGTTATCTCTTACCAAAGGGTTTCAAAACATACTAATCAAGCAAAGGTTTTCTGTTAGACTTGATTGGGCATTTCTTAAAAAGGTTTAGGCAGAGTTGTCTCAGTTCTCAGATTTGGCTGGGATGTTCGGCAAGCTTAAATGTAGACATGCAAGTAAATTATAGAACATGGCTAAGTGTGTGTGCGTATGTGCTCACACCCATTTTGTAAAGCATATATTGGCATACGCATATTATCTTCAGTGAGATATTATGAGCATGTTTACTATTTGGATCACTTTATATACCTCTGGATTTCTAACTGTCTTCTATAAATTCTCAGACAAATGATGCACAGCTCAGTACAATGGTAGCAGAGCAGGTATTCCTTGACATCTACTATGAACTACCAAACTTATTAGTTTTAATGCTATTGTTAATGCTCTGCTCGAGTTACGGTTTCTGCTACTATCATTTGCCTTCCCCCTTCAATGTTTGTCTGCTGGATTATAGTTTTTCTGTATGTGCATATTTTATCACTTATAGGTTGAGCAAGCCCATGCTGGCATCAATGCTCTTGCACTATCTCAGGAAACAATAAACAAACTACGCGAGAACTTCATAGATATAGACAAGTAAGCTAATTATTTTGATCTCTACATTTTCTTATGCTCTTGCATGATTGATATGCTAGATCACTTCCTTGAGGCTATATGTTTCTCCTCATTTCTCAGTCCTGTTTATAATAAATGTCTGGCAGGTTGTGCCAGGAGTGTCAAACATTAATTGAGAACCACGACAAGATTAAGCTTCTTAGCAATGCAAGAAATAACCTGAACACAACTTTAAAGGTGTGACCTTACTTTAGCAATAACAACTGTATTAAGGTTGTACTTGCTTGTTATCTACTAATGTTCTTATCAATACATTAAGCTAACCAAGTTTTTGAGCATGAAAATTTCATCTGAAATGTTGATTGTCAATGCCTGTTAGGATGTGGGAGGTATGATGTCTATTTCTGTTGAAGCAGCTGCAGCACGTGACTCGCTAAGTGATGATAAAGAGTTAATTCGCACTTATGAGGTTCTATTTGTCCCTCTTTGGCTCACTGATCAATACCATGATTGATATTATAGCTCTTTTTTTTTATCAGGAATTGATCATAGTTATATCCTATTTGCCTGACTTTGCTGTTTGATCTTATTTGTTGAAATTAGAGATTAACAGCTCTTGATGGAAAGAGGCGTTTTGCTTTAGCTGCTGCTGCATCTCACAAGGAAGAAGTTGGTCGATTGAGGTGGTGTTTCTCCCCTGAAACTAGCTAACATTAATGATTATTCGATGCATAACCCCCCACCCTTTAACGTCCCCACTGTCTTTCTCGTTAGAATAATGTAAAGCATTCTGAGCAGAAGTAATACTACTGCAATCGATAAACTTAAAATTAGCTGAAGAAAATCAGACTTATGACCCTCTGTTGATTCTACTATATTATGAAGCAACTGTAGAAGATCCAAAATAGAACAAGGTATATAATGGCTCAATGACTCTTAAGGAAGAAATGCAGAAATGATCTTTTCTACATATTACAGTATGATAGCGAATACTGTTGGGGTTAACAAGGGATTTCAATCTTTCTTCTAGTTTGTAGTGCAATGAAGTATACATCTATAATTTGCTTGATTATTGTCTTCTCCACAGAGAGTACTTTGAAGATGTTGATCGTTCATGGGAAACATTTGAGAAAGCATTGTGGGGCCATGTCACTAACTTTTTCAGACTTTCAAAAGATAGGTACTGCCTTTTATTACAATTCACTTTGTCTTTGCTATTTAAAATGGTAAAATGAATGAATTGTCTTATTGTTTTTATATGAATTGCACTGCCTTTCTATTTAACACATATCTGGTACAAATGCTCCTGTATTAAACTCACAATATTTTTTCTTTGTGCAGCCCTCAGACGTTAGTTCGAGCAATAAGGTATGCATGAACTATTTAATATCTACTTTGATTATTTTGTACAGTCAAGTGTGAAAGCTGAATGTTTGGACCAGTTCATAGTTTGATACTTGTTGCCCATCAAATTCTTGTTTGGAGCAAATATTCCCCCTGGCTTCCTCCCTTTCGGTTCACTTATTGAATGAAAGACTATTTATTGATTTATTAGGGAAACAATACATAAATACAAGCTGATCATTTGAGATTTAGAAAATTGGCTTGATTCTTTTTCTTATTTAGTTTCTAGGTTATGGACACTTATATATCTTGCACATAATCCTGTAAATTCATTCTTATGTTAGGGTTGTTGAAATGCAAGAGATCCTAGATCAACAAGTTGCAGAAGAAGCAGCTGAGGCTGAGGGTGCAGGTGCTATGGCGACAATAGCGAACCAGCGTAGAACTGCAAAGTATGCTTCTTCCTTTCTTTGCTTCACACATGTTTCTGTACTTCCAGTAGGTGCTAGGTAGTATGATATATTGATATTATATCTTTCATGTTTCAGAGGATCAAAAAAATAATATATCTTAGGATACAAAATTTGTTATGTCCCTTTACTTTCATGCTGGTATAACTGTATTGAAGATATGAGTACTTCCGCACTTCTTGTCCATATCAGCATCTGTGCATCTACACACCTGTAAAGGTGGCATTAAAGTTTTTAGATAATGCAGCATATCGTCCTGGTGGTCATCGTGCGATTTGCTTTTCATATATAATATCTTTAATACCGGAGACTGGCTACCAGATCAACAAATTCGAGCTATTGTACGGGACTATGGGTGTAACTAACTTGGTTGTCTGCTATGATCTGCATGAATGGCTTTACTATTGTCATGATGATTTGTATAACTGTTGTTTTATTCAAATTGTCTCTAGATATCTATTATCAACCAACAACCAATGTGAGAACCACTCAAATATTAATTATTAAACCATTTTATTTATTATACTGACTGCTCATAGTTCTGACTCATCCTTGCCCAACTGTAGCAGAAAAGGTGGAGGAGTAACATCTACCCCAAGAAGCACTCAAGATAAATCAAAGGTCCAGGGAAAGGGCTACAAGGACAAATGCTATGAGTACATCAGGAAGGCTGTTGAGGCTCGCTTCAACAAACTGCTCACCAAGGTAGTGCTTACATATATCCTTGGACTTAAGATTTTATTGTGTGGTCATCACAGTCCATGCAGTTAGCAGCAAGTAGCTGATTTTTTTATTGCACAGCTTGTTTTCTCAGAAGATTTGATGGAAGCTTTGGAGGAAGCTAAGGCAGTAAGTACTCTGTTTTTGCATTTGCTATAATACAAATGCATATGAAGAATTCTAGACTCCTTAGATTGTCTTGGTGCTCTAGCTTCATGGCCAATGCTTGTTCTATCCGTTGTACTCAACTTGATATTGTCTAACAAATTGAAAAGAAAATGGCTGATGTGGTTGATACGCGATGGAACCCACAGTATTATTGTTTATGACTGAGTGAAGTATCGATTAACATTGTTTCTTTTCTTTCTTTTAGTTATTAGTAGCAATTAGTATTCCATTACAGTACATCTTAACCCTTCTTGTTCTTCAAATTTCAGCCTGGCAAAGAATAACTGCTATTTCTGTAGGACACACTTACCTTGATTAACTGAATTATTTAACTGATATATGAGTCATTCTTCTATTCCTAATGCAATACAGATTGGAGATGAGCTTGGTGATATCTATGACTATGTTGCACCATGTTTTCCTCCTAGGTATGTTGATAATCATTATATGAAATACTTATCCTTGGAAGATCTTCACAACCATTTATTCTGTGTGCACAAGAAATGAGAATCCGTTTACTGTAGCAATACGAAGATACAGGTTGTCTCCTATGATGGGCCGCACTATATGCCATCCTAATCCAATAGATGGGAATGTGACATAATTTGTCGTGTTCTAACTTTAAATACTTCAGCTCATACACAAATTATGTATTGCTTAATGAAACTTACATGATAGGGTGAAGAATATGCTATGTTGCTCTTTCTCATTTCATTTTGATATATCATCAATTGCTATTCTTTTGGATATGGGGGCTACACTTACTCCTTAGAAATGGTGATTTGCAGATAGATACCTAACTGTTTCTTCATATCCCACTAACTTCTTTGAGTCTCATGTTTTTTTTTTTTGTTTCTATACAGATATGAAATTTTCCAGCTCATGGTAAACCTTTATACTGAAAGGTTCATCCAGATGCTAAGACTTCTCAGTGATAGAGCAAATGACATTCAAAATATAAATATTCTTAAGGTATATGAATTCAATGCCATCCTTTTATTCTGCTAAATTTACTTTCCACAAGATGAAATGTGAAAACTGCAAGCATTGTCAGCATTTTGTTTTCCTTGATTCATGAATATCATTTGTTTGGTTTGCTTTCTCGTATATTGCAAAATCATTAAATGACTGGTCACTGTAGGTAACAGGTTGGGTTGTGAAATACCAAGAAAATCTTATCGGTCTTGGTGTGGACGAGTCTCTTGCCCAAGTTTGTTCAGAAAGTGGTGCATTGGATCCC
This sequence comes from Oryza punctata, assembly GCA_000573905.2. Lineage (NCBI taxonomy): Eukaryota > Viridiplantae > Streptophyta > Magnoliopsida > Poales > Poaceae > Oryza > Oryza punctata. The sequence continues at coordinate 37,853,538 of CM002489.2, read as the reverse complement.
CTCATGAATATGTATGTTGAACGTATGCAAGCAACAACTAAGGTACTCCTTTTGATCTGTTGAATTCATTTTGAACTTAATCATGATTATTTGTGTAACGTTACTCGTTTGCTCCTGTAGAAATGGTACAGTAACATTTTGGAGGCTGACAAAACACAACCACCAAAAAGTACAGAGGATGGGAAACTATATACACCTGCAGCTGTGGATTTGTTCAGAATATTGACTGAGCAAGTTCAGATTGTTACAGAAAATAGCACAGATGTCATGCTATATCGTATTGCTCTTGCAGTTATACAGGTGTTTACACGGTTACCCTTCATGATGATGTTCTTTACATGGTTTTGTTATGCTTTGCTGTTGACATGAATTACTGAAAGATGCCAAATTCATCTTCTTTGTTCCTTTATAATATAGGTCATGCTTGATTTTCAAGCAGCTGAGAGGCAAAGACTTGAGGAACCAGCTTCTGATGTTGGTTTGGAATCTCTATGTGCATTGGTATGTAATTTTTTCTCGATTAAGGACGCATGTGAGTTCCCTGCTACTTTAATTTCATATCATTTGACCTGAAATTTGTTGAGCAGATTAACAACAACCTGCGTTGCTACGAACTTTCATCAGAGCTAAGTAGCAGTACACTGGAAGCACTTCCACAAAATTACGCTGAGCAGGTGCGAATGAGTCACTAGTCTTGCTCCTTAGATTCTATTTTTTCAGCTACTTCTAACTTCTCAGCAGAGAGAAAGGGAGGGATGGATCTCCAGTCCAAAGGACATTTTAGGAAGCATTGGTTTGCAATTGAAGTTCTGTATTTTCTAGGCTACATTTTGACCAAACAGTCCTATTGATAGCCTTTTAGCAGTACTTTTAGAGAGATGTGTATACAATGAACAAGGCAATCTACGTAAAAAAAAATAATGTTCCTTGGTCTTTGTGCATGGATATAAAATGAACTAAAACTGGAGGTAGAATATATCCTACTTCGTTGACCAAAACTTGTAAAATTATGCCTCTATTGTGGTATCCTGCAACCTACATAAATGCAGATGTGTCCGAAATACACACATTCCCTTTTTGCCTATTGTGACTTCGCCTGGAATCAGTTTTGTTGTTGATGAGTCCATAGTTTGAATTGATTGAGCAAACTGGCTGGATAAATCTCTGCTGAGAGCCAAGCATATTACAAGTTGTGGAAATGTAGAATACATACAGATTTTGGCATTGACATAGGTTAAAGATGGATCTAAGAAATACCATTGACAAACACCCAGTTCCAAGAAATGCCATCGACGAGTACGAGTTCCATGAAATGCCATTGTACAAGCGATTTTGTCTCAGAAATGCCATCGCCGTTAGGGTTCCGTTAGCAACCCTCTGTTAAGTGCTATAGGATGAACAGTGTATTTAACGGCGCGGGATGGATGGAACCCTAACGGCGATGGCATTTTTGGGATAAAATCGCTTGTACGATGGCATTTTATGGAACTTGCACTCGTCAATAGCATTTCTTGGATTAGGATGTTTGTCAATGGCATTTCTTGGATTTTCTCTTAAAGATGTGTTTTTCTGCAGTTTGTTCGTTCCAGTTACACACTTAAGCATTTTAAAGCTCTTCATGGCAAAGTAACATTCTGTTTTGCAGGTTAATTTTGAAGATACCTGCAAAGGATTTCTTGAGGTTGCCAAGGTTTGTTCTACATCTTACAAGCATAAGACATAACTGTTACTACCTCCATCCCATAATAATTGTATTTCTAGGATTAAAGTTTGTCCCAAAATAGTTGTCACAATAGAGTACTAATTATCTCATCAATCACTTCTCATTTAAATTTCTCCCTATTCTACCCTCAACCACCCTCCCGTTCTTACCTATACACCATTCTTTTTTCTCAAACCTTAATTTATGCTAAACAACCTAGAATTACAATTATTTTGGAAGGGAGGTAGTACATGTGTATGATTCATTTGCTTAGGTTTAAGAAATGAAACCTCATGTGCTGACCACTGCGTAAGTGTTTTGAGGTGCCCAAGGTTTACTATACAAGGATGCCTTAATTGCATATATTATTATTACCTATAGATAAGGCATCTTTTAAGTAATTTATATCTATACTCTATAGTACTTTAAAAGAAGGTAGTGGTGATAGTTAGACTGGCAGTGAATCTGCCACCCCACCTACTCCCATTGTAGTTTTGCAAATTACCCCTTGAATTTCTTAGTATTAAAAATCAATTAAATCTAAATGGATAGCCACACATAAAGTCAAAATAAGGTGAATATTCCCTATAGCAAAATGATAGGTAACACATTTTAATTTAGGTAATATTATAATATATTTTTATCGGTAGCAAAGCACGGGCATTCAGCTAGTGTTCAATAAAGTTTGTAGTTTCTCTGATGGGCAAGCTGTGATTTACTTTGCTTCTGGAAAGTATTGGCTAACTCTGTGCATTTGTTACACATCTGACTGTGCACTTCATGATCTTGAGGCCAAAATTCCTGGTTAGAGATGCTTGGATTATACAGAAACTGAAACACTGACAAAAGCAGGGAGGTTGTCACTTGTCAGAAACACTCTTTCAGCACCACCTAGTGAGTCCAGCACAATATTTTCCAAAACTGTAGAAAAGCCAGCTTAATACTTGAATACTTAAGTGAGCACAGAGCTAGTTAGTTCATGGTACTTGATACTAATTTCTAGCCAATTTTATCCAGTATTGGGCACCAATGAACTCAACTTGCCAAGAATGTCCTGAGAACTAGCCAAGTTTGGCCCTCTTTCGAGCAATTTTATTTAATTTAGCTACATCTTTATACTATAAAAGGTAATTGTTAACTAGAATTTTGATTGTTTCAACAGGAGGCAGTCCTTCAAACTGTCAGCGTTATTTTTGAAGACCCAGGTGTACAGGATCTACTAGTGAAACTTTACCAAAAAGGTAATTCTTTTGCAATATTAGTTCCTACTGTCATTTCTTCTGTTGTTTGGGTCATGTTCTTGATTAGATTTGGAATTGAAAGCACCAGCGACTCCTGTTCCCCTGTGAGAGTCTTACAACAAGCCCAGAAAGGCACCCAGAATTTTCTAACATGTATGCTTACACAATTAAATTTGTGCTTAGGACCAAGTATAGCCATCACTGATGTGTGATTTGGTGAAACTGATATATAGATTTTGATGTACCAAGGATCATATACAACACTGTTTATATATTTTATGTACTAGTCTTTTCTTGTTTACAGTGTGTTCCTGAGTGTTTAACCTTAATGGGTAGTGTGCACAAGTGTTTTTTTTCGTGAGTCTATCTCTCTCTCTCTCTCTCTCTCTCTCTCTTAACATTGATTTTTTTTATGTATTCAGATTGGATGGAGGGAATGGTTACAGAATATCTTGTCGCAACATTTGCTGATTATTTCGGGGATGTCAAACAGTAAGTTCTCATAATTGAATATAAGTGGTATGGAACGGAAGGATACATTCCCTAAGAAGTGCTGACTTATGCTTATTTTATTTGGCTATGTCTTCATTATGAATATATGATACTCTACACATTTTGAGAAAATCTCATCCTATCAAATTGTGTGCCACGATGTGAAATTTGCATCTAGATCCCCAAATCTCAAGCATGAACCATTTTCATACATTGTTTGCCAAATAGTGAAAAAATGTGTAAATTGATAATTTTCCAAATGCAAGTGAGAATTCTAAAAATGTATATAATCATAGGTAGCTCCAATGCAATTTTACGTACACTTTTTACTTTTTTTCTTTGTTATATAAGTTCTATTCTTAACCTTTTGCAGATCATTTGTGTTCCTTGTGGCATGTAAACGGTCACTTATTCCTGATAATAGTTAGTCATGTTTCTTTCTATACTTGATTTGAAGACTTCCGGGTCTATTTTTTCTAGATATATTGAAGAAAGATCATTTCGAAGATTTGTGGAGGCTTGCCTGGAGCAAACAATTGTGGTATACGTTGATCATCTCCTTACTCAGGTTTGCAGAACTGCCCTTAGTACTGAATAATTGTATACTTGGCCAGTTGTGGTTCTCTGTACCAAAATGACTATTAACAAAAATATGAATTGAAAAATGTTTCATAAATCATTCTGTACTGAGCTGTTGCTAGGTCAAACAATCATTTTACCGATTACACCCATCATTTCACACTACATGTCTACTTATCTTATGCAGCTGATGGCTGGTAATTTCTTTCAAATAGATAATATGTATTCCCTTTGCACCTCCAGAAAAACCATATAAAAGAAGAAACAATCGAAAGGATGAGGCTTGATGAAGAAGTGCTTATGGATTTCTTCAGAGAACACATTAATGTGACAGTAAGTATACTTGCAACTTCCATTCATGTGGCTTCCATTCAAAGTTGAAGCTACCCACGATACCATGTATTTTATGCTATTGTATAATTAAACTGGATTTTACACTTTTAGCATCAAACATCTGTAATCCTAGACTTTTCTTCACAAATGCTGATTTGTTGGTTCTGTAACTTGGACCACTCTATGATTTTGTGCTCCAGAAAGTTGAAAACAGAGTGCGGATTCTGGCTGATCTAAGGGAGCTTGCTTCAGCTGAGAGTCTGGATAGTTTTACTCTCATTTATACAAATATTCTGGAACATCAACCAGATTGCCCAGTAATTTTTTCAACAAGCTACTCGATTTTGCCAGAAATTAGTGGTTTAGTAGTGCATTCATTTCTGTTGATGCGCTGAACTTGATATCTACGTTATGTAGCCTGAGGTTGTTGAGAAGCTTGTGGGAATGAGGGAAGGCATTCCAAGGAAGGAAGCCAAAGAGGTAAGAACATATAACATTTTTCACATCGCATGCATGTGCGGTTCAATTTTGTGCGAACCAGTGCAAATTAGACCTATTCCAGTTGTCAACTTATGCCTTTTGAAAGTGATTAGAAAAACTGTTAGTCAGAATTGTTTTTTAATTGATAATTACGTATTCACTGTTCATTCCTCGTTCTTAGGTTGTACAAGAGTGCAAGGAAATATACGAGAACTCTCTTGTAGACGGCAACCCTCAAAAGTCCGGTTTTGTGTTTGGCAAATTGAAGTGCCTAACAGCACGGAAAGGCATATGGAGTAAGCTTGGACAGTAAATAATGCTGCGACTTTCGAGTAGAGGGAATTCACGCACTAAGAGAATTGTTTCATGTTCATGTGATAATTCTTTTGTTCATTTGGTAAGCTTATGGTATTGTCACCATGCCCTTGTGTGATTCTTTGCACGGGAAGAGCTTAGGGTGTATATTCTCTTTGGTAGCTACAGATGATTTAAGTGTATAGATCGAAACTTTTCGAAATTCTATTTTTATCTATTCCATAATAAAGTGGTTGGAGCGACCACTATAATTAAGCGCAAGCAGGCGGGCTATTTATGTGTGCCTTTCTTTCTACTTAATAAGTACTTCGCGACCTGCGTACTGGCTACTGCCTCGGTACGCCACATGCAAGACCAGATTCGCTTGGGCGAAAGGATCAGTTGACGGCAATGCAACCACCTCCAAATCCATTGCGCTTGCTAAGCATTTCATGCGCTTGAGAAGCACAATCTAATTATTTCATTGAAAATCTAAGAAAAGTCATCAACAAACTTAACTTCCAAAAAATACTAAAAATATTATCGTACAAGCATTTTTCCATCGTCTGTCAGCATCCCTTCGTAAAGTGCTATAATAAAATTATTTCCCTCCTATGAATTGCTAAAAGTTGATTAAAATTTTTACTCTTTTCATTAGTTTACACTAATTTGTAGTTTGTTCTTTAAACTAAATTGTTTTATGTTGACGGAAAGAGTAAAAGTTTTAGTTGTTTTTCAACAATTCTATAGCACTTAACCGAGGGCTACAAACGAAAACATAACTACAATGTTATTTCTGGAACAAAGGTGCTTGTACGATGGCATTTATGAGAAGTCTTCATTAATAGCATTGTTTTATATTAGAGCACTTGCTGATGTTATTTCTTCGATTTTCTCTTTATTTTAGCGTGTCAATGTTTAGGTTTTTTTTATTTCTGTAAATCTAAAAGTTCTGAAGTTGTTTATAATCATAAAATCCCGCAATAGCATGCCGGGTATGAACTCGTTATCCTACTAAAGTTACAACCTAGTAAATCCCTACTAAATCCTAAAGACTAACATACAGGCTAACATACAAAGATATCACATCATCATGCACTGATAATTATTACATCTTAAACATCATGCAAACATGCTATCTTATCTATAATTCTATAATTTCTTAAATTTTAGAGTTTTAAAATACAAACATGTTAAATCATCACACCACATAATTCACATAATATTTCAATATATCTCTCTATTATTTTTATAATATCCTATATACCTATGTAGTTCATCCTCACTTAGTTAATGTTATTTCTCTCTTCTCTCATTAAGTGTTAGATGATTAATCTATGGTCCAAATTGCCTCCCACATTTTCTTATCTCATTAAGCTATATCACCTTAATTATTTTTAGCTCTTAGATGATTAATCTATGGTACAAATTTTCTTCCTCCTTTTCTTCTCTCATAAAGCCATATCACATTACTTTTACATTTGAATTATCATTCTATATACTATTTAAACTATCGTAGACCACATCAACTTATGTAAACTTATGTTATCTAGCTATCTTACATATTATTTCTACTTATTATTATCATACTAAACTCCCGCAACAATGCGCGTTGTTTTACCTAGTATTATAAAAATTAAGTAAAATGCGGTGGTATATTGTAGAACTTGATAAACACAGTGACATATTATAAAACAGAGATAAAATCAGTGACACATAATGGATTCTCTCTATTTTTTTATGTTGTTCACTTAACTACCTATCTACTATGGTGCAATATTTTTTTTGAAAAAATCAAATCTTATACTAGAAGTCCATATCTTACAAATTAAATTACATACAAATAATATAATTTTCAAATTATACAATGCACTGTTCACATTTTATAGGAGAAATATGGAAAAATTGTTTATTACCTATTTAATTATGAGAAAAATATTATTCCAAATTAACATATATGTGTTGACGACGAAATTTGGTAAGCCTCGAAATCATCATCAGCTAGAGTTAGTATCGGCTTCAGAATCCTGCAATCGGCCGATGGAAGCTATTAATCGCCAACAGTCGGATTCTTACCAAATTCGGTTAAGGAAATTAATCGAATTAAAGAAAGCTTATCTAGAAGAGATCGAGTTCAAGGAGGATGCGGCATGGTAATTTATCTATTAATTAGGCAGAGTCGTTAGTTTCCTTTTAATTTTAGGAAAGTATGTTTAGTGTCCGATAATGACTTTATGTTTTTCCTTTTATCTTTAGGAAAGTTTGAGTCGTGTCCGATATGGATTAGTATCTACCCATGGGTATAAATATGTACACCCGGGGTCTATATAAATTATCTCTCGATCAATTCAACTTCGGCGCATCGCCACCTTTTACCTTTTTACTTTCGATAAGTTCTTGTTTCAAGTTGGGCTGCATCGACTTCGATCTCCGACGAGGGGTAAGGCTTGTTATGGTGGCTTGTGTTATCGGGATTAGTGCTTCCATTGCTTCGACATTCTAATCTTTCTCATGTAAGTCGTCGAGTTATCATATACATTATATAATCTAGATTGACAATATTTTCTACTTGTATCGGTCGATCTCCATCTAGGGTTTTGTCGATATCGGCTAGATTATTTTGTTGGCTTAGATTATATAATGTATCCACCACCCTGAAAATCGGTCAAAGACATGATTGTCTAGATATTATGTTTCTTTTCATACTTAGTGCTGCATCAGTTAAGTTTGATCTACTAAGTCGTGCTTAGAACCATAATCTCTAGCCTACTTCTTCATTGCCAAGAAGGGTTTCATCGGGGTTTCAGCCGATGAGTTATCTGGATGTTGCATCGGCTTATAAGGATTACATATAAGTTGAATTAAGCCGATGAAAACAAAGGTTTCATTGTTAATCTAATCATTTGGATTTAATGACATTGGATCTCCAGCCGATGTATGCTTCAACCTTCGGATCAGTGCTTATTTAATCTATCATTACTAGCCGATTGGTTGCTACTGGATTATATTATTGTTATAGTACATTATCATCAGCCGACTATCTTTATATCATTATTTACTCAAGTATCAAGATCTATACTGGATATCGGCTGGTATCAGCGTCGGCTGGAATCACTCCATCGGCTTGTCAGCCGATCGGCTCTTTGATATTCATTTATATATCTTGTCAGTTGCAGGACCAAACTGACTGGCACGCCCGCATCTCATCATTATTTTGGACCTGCACTGGAGCTAAGCAGATCTCCCAGGTCGTCGTGTTTTCACATCAACAATACGTAAAAAAAATAAAAAACAATATGAAAGAATCAGGGGAAATACCAATATAGTAATATACATATTGAGAAGAGATAGTCATCGTATATCACGCAATGAGAAAAGGAGACCACAATCGAATACTTTAATTATTGAGCAAAATTGATGGTATATTTTTACTTTTTTAGTCGAATCTATCTAACCATAATTACTCATAATTACTCAGTCCGTGTTAGCAGAAGATCGTATAGTCACGCGTCAACATATTATTGACGATGAAATTTAGCAAGCATATGAATCGGAAATAGAGTCTAATTCAAAGCGGAATTGAAGATATGCGGAATTCTCGGAAACAGAGTGCGCATCGGCTGGAAGACTGTATCGGCTGGAACCGAGTCTGATTTGGATAGCCGATATGGCCGATATTGGATGTATGATCAATATCGGGTTCGAGGAAGAGTTTGAGATAATGTTGCCAGGCAAAGATAGAGTCTAGAATTGGTAAATGTATCTATTAACTAGGATTATCTGTGATTTCCCTATAGATATTTTCAGTAAGAGTCCGCCTAACGGACTTGTTTGCTAGTTGGATTTGTAGTAGGACAATATGAGTCGTGTCCATATTGGACAAAGTTTGTATTTTCGGGTATAAATATAGACCCGAGGTCTTATGAATAAGACAACATCAGTTCAATCAATTCGGCGCATCGCCAACCTTTTATTCTTTTATTTTCGACGAGTTCTTGCTTTTGAGTCGAGCTGCATCAGTTTGATCTTCGGCGAAGAGGTAAGTCTTGTTATTGCGGTTTGCATTATCGGAATTAGTGCTTACATCTTTATGACACTCTAATTCTATATTGTGAATCTCTGAATTATCATATATACTATATAATTTAGATTGACAATGCTATCTACTTGCATTGGTTGATCTCTATTTAAGGTTTTGATGATAACGACTAGATTGGCTTGTTGGTTTGAATTATACAATGTATCCACCATCCTGAAAAGACAACCATTGGCTTGATTGTCTAGATATTATGCTTCTTTTCATACTTAATACTACATCAGTTAAGTTTGATCTATTAAGTCGTGTTTAGAATCATGATCTCTAGCCTGCTTTATGGTTGTTAATAAGGATAGTATTGGGGTTTCAACCGATCTTATCTGGTATAATTGTTTTACATAGTTTCATGCTTTGTTTAATATGATATATCTGCCCCTTATATCAGGATCTAATCTAATATAAATATATTGGACTCATTACCAATCTGATTGGTAATAGTTAGATATATTTGTTGCCAGAGAATATCCTAGTATAAGGTTGTATCGGAGCTATAGCCGATACATGCTTAAATCTGGACATCGGCTATGACATGAGTACATATAATCGTTATTCATGTTATTTTAGACTTGGGCAATTTATACTGTCTTGCTTAAGTCCGATCTATCTCAGTTGCTGATTTATAAAGTAATATTGATATATAGATTATGTAACACTCATATTTTCAGCCGATGTATCAAATTTAGGGTTAGCTCATCATTGAATATGCCTTACAGCTAATCCATGCTATATTGCACCGGCTAGGTTATATCACGATATGATATCGGCTGCCTGGCCGATTAATTATCATTTACTAATAAACTTGCATATTTTATCTTGTTGATTGCAGGACCAAATCAACTAGCACGCCTATTGAACCTGAAAGCAAGTTTTGGACCTGCACTAGAGTAAAGAAAATCTCTCGGGCCAGTGTGTGTTTTTCGCATCAACATATATCATTTGATTATTAGTAATAGCTACGTAGACCGATCCAATCATGTTGTGAAGACAATAAAATTATAGTGGGCTTACCATAGCACGAGACTATCGGCTAATGGACAACTCATCTTTAATTGTGCTAGGGAAGAAAAAAGTAAATTACAGTTTGTACTATGTATTCTTAAAAAGTTTTATATTATAACATCATTTAACCATTCTTTTTATATACACAACAACTAAACTTTACATTTTTATTTCAATTTTGACCACCTCATTCTATCCATCAAACTCCAAGTCCAGTGACTCCACCGACACTCCACCTCCAACTTCAGTGACTCGATTTGCAATCACTCTGCACACTAACACACACTCTCTCCTTTTTCTTTTTTCCTTCAACAGTTGGGGAATCGCCAGATCCGATAAGGAGGAGTTTGGATCTAACGCCTCCGCTCTCCGTTGGGTCGACTCTTGCCTCCCCGAGCCCTGTAAGGCCGACACCCCCGATCTCAACGACGACCATGATAATAACGTGCATGACAACGAGGGAGGAGAAAAGATATGCCGGTGTTTAAAGGTTATGGCTGCGCATGCGAAGATGGAGTGGAGAAACGATGGTGGTGGTGGTGACAGTGCATGGAGTAGCAGCTAGTGGTTACTGGTGAACTGAGGAGTTTGCTGTCGATACAATCCCCAATCGAGTTTGTTGTATTTTTATTCCCTGAGTAACGCTGGCAGGTGTATCACCAGTTATTGTAAAGAATTTTAAAGTGAAATTTTTGAGAGAAAAGGTGGAGTACTCCGGTATCTCCCCCTTCCCTTCGCGTAAAAGAAAATCTCCATCTCGTCTATAGATGGCCATATGGCCCGAGGCCCGTGGCCCAGCCTAAGGCACGCCATTTTGGCCCGGCCCAAGCACGGCACGGCCCGACTGGGGTCGTGCTCGTGCTGGCCCGGCCCGACAACCGGGCCGTGCTTGGGCCGCTCCCTCGGCACGGTGGGCCGGCCCGGCACGGCACGATCGAAAAAAATAGTAGAGGGATGTAAAATAGACTTAGTAACCATATAAGGCAAGGCCTAAAGACAAGAGAAATACAAAATAGACTTATTTCCAGTCATATGGACACAACCCACCGAGTTTAGGGAGGAAAAATAGACTTATTCTGTGGAGAAGCACGATGAGCTATCGTGCCTTTGAGCTGGCACGGCATGGCACGAAGTCTAGATCGTACCGTGCCGGCCCGACTAACCTCGGCCCAGGCACGATCGTGCTTGGGCCGGGCCGGGCCCATTTAGCCATCTATTAGATTCTCGTCGTCTCCTCCGCTCCTTGCGCCATCTCGTCGTCTCCTCCGCTCCTTGCGTCATCTCGCGGCTGAACAGGGGAGGGGCGCCGATCTCCATTGGCGAGCAGAGCAGGGGAGGGGAGGGGATCCTGGTGAGCATCCACGTCCTCTTTCTGATCATCTCTCTCTCCCACCGGGAGTACTTTTGTCTGGAATTTGCTTGCGTTCGTTAACCCTAGCTTCTCTTCTAGATCTGGAAGAATATCTTATCTTAATTTCAGAGCCTTAACCTTAATGCAAGTAACAGTTTGTTTGTTCCCCCAAAAGTTTGGGGGTTCAACTGAATCCCCATGTTCCAAGTTGGATCCGCCCCTGCATGCTTGTGTCAAGTCTGCTGGATCTCCTACTCGCCATGGGTCTGCCTTAGTTCTAGCATACTGAATTGCTATTGCAATTATGCTTGTAATTCAGAATTTGAGACTGTAACATTCAGGCACATTTTATTTCCCGTTCTCATTTGGTTTATCTTGGCAGAAAACACCTGGTTTCCCAAATGAAGCACATATTCAAGATAATTGCTATGCTGGTGGCAGTCTCAGCTATTTGGATTGCCCTTCTTGAAACCGCGACTGTTCCTCGAAGTTATACTTGGTTGGTCAGTGCTATGAATTTTCATCTCAATTTCCTTGATGATTGTAGTGCCAGATGATTAAGGTCTTTATTTATGACTTTTTGTTATTGTAGCTTCCCATCTACTTGGTAGTGGCACTTGGATGCTATGGCCTTTTTATGGTTGGATTTGGGCTTATGTTCTTCCCAACTTGCCCTCAGGAAGCTGTACTGCTACAGCAGGTTAGTTGTTCTAGATCCATGAGCCTAAAATTTCTGTGCATGGGCCTATGATGATTTTAATTAGTTTGAAACTATGACTTCCAGGACTTGAAGATGTTAGTTATATGCCAGTGAAAATTTCCATACTTCCTACTCTATTTCCCCCCTTTATTCCCTGTTGATATGAGAAATGTATGTTCAAGGTATTATTATGTGATGTAAATGAATATTTTTAAAGTATGCAGTTTGCACTATGGTAACATGAAAATCTTCGCACTTGCCGTTGCATGATTTGAAGGAAATAACCCAACTGATATTGATATAGTTCACACTTCCATTCTGCTTCAAAGAAATTATTAGCCTATTCTCAGTTGTATTTACTTAATTTGTAGGATATCTTGGAGGCAAAGGAATTCCTATCAAAGAAAGGTGTTGACGTTGGCTCTGAATAATGTCAAGATCGATGATAGATGACTTGTGGCTAGTTTGGGGACAACTTTGTGGTCCCTTAGATGAGTTGTTTTGGGGGCTTTATAGCTAGGTATATGTCACTTCGTAATGCTCATTTTGCTAACACAGTTTTTCATGGTGAGTCCTTGTTACATACTGAATTTAAGACCTTTTTCTTTTTGGAAATATTTTTTTTATGAAAAAGAAATATGATTGTGAAGTAGGAATGGCCTGTTAACAAGTGCATTATTGTTCAGGGTGTTTGTCTTGTCATTTCTGGCAATTGGTTGTGTATCAATTGTGCAGTGTAACATTACCTTGTCACTGGCACAATTCTGAAACTGACTGCCTGAAATACTCTCTACATCAGAGCGTCCATAGAAATTTCTCTGAATCTTTTGCATTACAACTTGTCAGGCAGGCACGAAGCCTTGACCAATACTGCTATTATTACTCCGTGTTTACAAAACAATAGTAAAATCAGACGTGACACACGTATACTTTTAAATTATGCACTAAACCTATGCTAGTTCTTAACCCTATCTTGCTTATCTGACAGAAATAAAATATCACGCGTCATCACAGTTCACACCAAACCTTGCCCATATGTACCAGCTATCACACTGTACATAGTAAAACATTTTCAGTTACAGCACAATTGTGTGCAGATGCAGCAGACAGAATCCTACCTTGAGGTAGTAGCAACCAACGACGATACCTCCTTGTTGGAGGATGGTTCACCATCGTCTCCGGCGCCGGCAACTCACGCCGCGGCCTCCTCCGTTGCACCGGTGACCTGGGCCGTTTCCTCGGCCGCCTCCTTGGAGCCCCTGCTTGCAAGAGTTTTCTCAGCGGTGAGTAGTGACATCGTCACAACTGATTGCTACTCCCTCCGTCTCGATTTCTTATGTGTAGGTTTGTGGTCAGAAATTGATTTATTTTGGGATGAATGAAGTATGTATCTTATGTGCATGTTCAGAAGCAATGGCAGATGAAGAGGGTAGGCTTACTTGTATGAGTTGATGACAAGGCCAGCTGCCATGCCAGCAAAAGCAACGAAGTACATCCAATCAACCTGGAAATGCTCAAATTTTGATTAAGATCAATTTCAATTTTAAGATTGAGTGCATGAGGTTATGGAGGGATGAATTGATGTTCAGAGACCTTCTCATGGTAAGCGAAGATACGGATTAGAACATCCCACATGTCCGAGGTCAAAAGCGAGAGGATGTGCATTGTTGCCCCCACATATCTGAAGTTATTGGAGTAAGTTTAGTAACATACAACATTCAGGAATTTTATGAATTTACTCACAAGAGGATCATGGTTAGTACCTTCAATATAATCGGTACTGTTGAGTAGAAGAAGAACATTGCTACCGCAAAAATCCGATGTAAGGTAGAATCTGAAAAAGGAGAGAAGGTTCATGAATCAAAATCATGGTTAATTTGATCATCTAATAATGCATCTCCTTCATTCTTATTAGATTTTGACATAGAATAAAAAATAACCTAGAACTGAAACATCAATTTTATCAATTAAAAATTTGGACCGTATAAATTGCGTCGAGTACAATGCAGGAGCAGGAAGCCAGCAAGGGGCTTCACGATGCCCAAGCAAAAGCAAGCAGCAGGGCGTTGGCGTCTTCCTCTCCGCCGCGGCCAAGCGCAACCGTCTCCGTCGTGGTGTGGAGATCGGCGTGCTCCACGCGCTCGGTGGCCCGGTGGGTCAAGCCAATTTGGAGCACATGCTCGCGTTGGTCCTGTGCCGATCTCATTGGAGTATCCTGTGTTGGAAATATGGTCATATCAAAAAAATAAGATAATATATATGACACGTGAAAAACGAAATGATCTAATTATAATGCTAAATATGAACATGCTAGTAATAGCAATAGCATCATCTAGTAAAATATTTAACACTAATATGAATAGAGTAATATACCCAGAAAACGCTCCTGAAGATAAAGCATTGTTGTTGTTACCTCCATTGGTATTGTCGTTCTTGCTTCGTCCACCATTCATGCCTCCACCCGTCGATATGTTGATGAAGATGAAGTAGACGTTGACGAATAGTGAGTAGTCGCGCCTTGCGCTTCCCAAAAACCTGATCGCCCGCCCGTCCGTGCAAACGTCGCAGCAGGGCGTGGTTTCGGAGGCCTACTCTCCCAATGCATGTGCACACACTCGCCGGGATGGGATTACCGTGGCAGCATCAATCGTGGAATTGGATGAAAAGTGTGTCGCTCTTCTTTCGCGGGAGATCAAATCCATTCTCGTTTTATATGAGAAAAAATGGAAGATGAAGAGTAAGAGAGTGATGGAATAGGAAGAGAAATAGAGTAACTAATTGTCATCAACTAGCCATCAACTCCTCCACTACACCACCATCAAGCAACCATCAATTAGGAGTAATTGATATAGGTTACCAATTCATTAATCAAATTATCAATTAGGAGTAATTGATATAGGTTACCAATTCATTAATCAAATGGATTAATTCTCGATAGAGGAAGAAAAAACTCTTTATCCCATAAGAGAATGAACACACATGAACTCCTAGTATAATAAGCCTTAGAATTTATTTGATTTAATTGATTTAAATGGATCAATTACCCAACTAAATCTAACATCCTGCCCTACCGGCCTACTACGGCGACGTCGAAGCATCTGTGACAATGATTAGGCGCCAACTACGGATTGGGACATCGTTATCCAAAACAAAACCATGGAGGACGACGGTGAGTGGATGATTGAGAAGGCCAGTGCGCAGTTCGTCTCAGCCTCAGGATTCTGGAAGAATCTCCTGAAGCATTTTGTATTTTTTTGAGACCTCAGATGGAGATCTTCATCTTTTGGAACGAAGATGTTCAGCTGTTCAGTGAAGAACGAAACCAAAATCCCCAAGGTATTTCAACCAAACACTGATTTTCTGATTAGCTCCGTTATTCCTTTTCTTTACAGTTTACAAGGAAAAGACACTTCCGGTTCTTTTCATCTTTCTCGGTACAACGAACAAATAACTCAACAGCGCTACAAGGTACACTAAGGTACAAAAAGATCAAAATTCTACAAGGTCTGTATCCTCTGAGCATGTGAGTCAGCCTGGGAGTCACCAACTGGATTGTCAACGGTATGTTCAATGACAAAGTTCTCGATCTTATGAAACGACTGTAAAATGTCAAGAATGCTGTTAGGGAAATTGTTTCAGTAAGTTAGAAAAAAAAAGATTCATATTGCTCCTAATTGTGGGTTCAGAATAGCTTATCATGTATACCTCAATAGCAATGTCAGTTGGTGTTAGCTTCGACACATCATCATGACCCTGTTTAGATGCAATCTCTGCAAGTTCCAAAAATATATATGTTATGCAGGGAAAAATGGAGTTATCAAGCATTACTTAAAAGTAATGTGTCGCACATAACCTAGCACATATTCTCCAAATGGAAAAGCGTGGATTTGCAAAAGACTTGTGAAGTTATACCTTCAAGAGAAACCCTCACATCAGCATTTGCATAAGCATCGCCCCTTTGCTCCGCGAGCATGCTGAGTTTAGAAAAAGCCTAAGATAAGATGGGAAGAAATCAGTGAGCAACTCATACTAGCACTGAAATGAAAGAATTACACTATACTAGTACCACAAATAAATGAAATTCCAGATGTGCAGGATCATACTTGCAGTTTTTCATTTCTACATTGAATGAATGAACCTATATTTTGACTGATTAAATTTTTTAAAAAAAAATACATCTGAAACAAAATCATAATCATGCATGGCAGAAATTCACGGGCCAAGTAGTCACCATTGTGTATGGATCACCAGATGGTTGATCTAGAAGAGGACGGGAAGCAGTCCCCACTTTAGCAATACGCCTAGCAAGAGCGTCCAAGGGCACATCCAACCAAACAGATAGGCCCTTCTTCATGTATTTCCTGATAATACAACAAAGAGATCACAATATTGTTAATCAAAATAAGAGAAGCCACAAACTAAACTATTCCAACAGGAAAAATAGAAGTGAACTCCAGATACCAGTTAACTGGTCGGATAACGGCACCACCTCCAGTAGCAACAACTAATCGCTTCATTGAGGATAAATCCCTCAAGACACTACTCTGTAATGCATAAAAGACAGCCACAAAGAAAATAATCAGTCACAGATTTTCCTTTTGATAACTACAAGTAAACAAATGCTAAGATAGTAGATCATGTTAGCAGGAGATGGATTCAGAAAAAAAGATTACCTCATTATCCCTAAAGAAGGCTTCACTATGAACCTTGAAAATTTGAGCGACTGAAGGCATGCCCACAGCTTGTTCGACCAATTTATCACTGCAAACAATTGCAGAAAAAAAAACTTAGATCACCATGAGCACCAAGGGCAAGATCTCCTTGGCAAACAGAAAAAAAATACAAACCTATCAAAGAACGAATAACCCAAAACTTCAGACATGATCTTTCCCACAGTACTTTTTCCAGAACCCATCATTCCTGCAGACATGTTTTAATTTATTAATCAGAAATTCAGATCCCATCTATATATTGATCTTTTTCAGTGCTGATAATTTGGAGGAATCACAAGTTTCAGAACTAACCAACTAGGTAAATACACCGCCCATTCAAATAGAAGAGAACTTCTTCTGATTTTCTCTGAAAATAAAACAGATGGTTAGAACATAGACTGATGGAAGAAAACAGGCAAACTCCAGTGCCGCGTTTGATTTGATTATGCAGTACCTTTAGCAAGAGGGCTTCATCAACCGAGTTATGCAATGTTTCATGACCTGCACAAGAACAATATAACGAGGAGTGTCAATTTGTCTGAAATTTGTAAAGACAAATCATACCTCGTGGAATTTTCAGGATTAGCTTGATCTAAAAGGACCAATCATAGGCGAAACTACATCTCTTCCTACCTTTCCAATAATAATCCCAATCAATCTATCCATTTTGATCAATCTAATCCGAACAATAGGACTCAAAATCTTAACCAAAATGGACGCCATAGCAAAAGCGATCCACAGAAAAGGCAAAATTTTTGCAGTATTCGATCCATTCGAAGCCAGCCTTGTCACCTAATTCCTTGCGTACAAGCTTTTTTGACCGAATCAAAGCACCCGTTCCATGTGTTCCTCCAAATATCAACAATCCCGATCGACAAAATCGGACACACAAAAAAAAGGCCCCAAATGGCGCCAGACCGCCAGTTCGTCCAAAAAAAACACAAACTTTTGCCAAATCAACCAATATGACAACACGAAGAAGAAAGGCAGCGACCCTGTACCTCCGGACGATTTCTTGGCACGGAGCGGGGCGACCGGCTTGGACCCGCGAGCCCACACGGCGGCCTTCGCCACCGCCGGCTCAGCTACCCTCAAGCTCCCGATCCGCGCCCGCCACTCGCCGCCGTAGAGCGCGCTCCGGCGGCGGTCGGAGCCGAAACCCGCCGCCCGCGACTGCAGCGCCAGCCCCACGCCCGCCTCCATTGCTACGCGGCGAGCTCCGCAGCGGAGGTAGAGAGAGAATGAGAAGAGAGAGAGAGAGAGAGAGAGAGAGGCGAGAACCGGGGGCGGCGAATGGTGGAAAATGTGGGGACGTAAAATAGTGCAGAGCAGCAGGCGGAGGGCGATGCCAGACCGGCCAGACGATGCCGAGTAGTTGCGTAATTTTGGAGAGGAAATTACACATGTGTCCCTCATCCTTTGACTTAATCTTTTTGCTACCTACCTTTCAGCCACTGTAGAAATTTGTCCTGTCATACAAGGGAAAAAAATAAAATAAGTAGGGGTGAAAATGACATGGAAATTTCTGATCGAACCGAGCATCATTTCCTTCCGTATAAGTCTGACCATTTCTGAGGGTGATCGTTTGTGCTGCTTTGCAGCTCGCTGCAGCTGCTGCTGTGCTGTATGAACAGTGCAAGCAGTAAAAATTGTGTTGTTCTGGTGGTGTTGTTGCGGCTGTACTGCCACAACAATCCCTTCTAATCAACTCCTTTGTTTTTTAGTAATTTATAAAATTCTAATTTCTTTTAACATCGTATTTGTGTCAATACTAAGTAGTTAAATTAATAAATATAAACAATTACTAGCTAATCAAACATTATTTTCAAATAGATATACTACCGATTGACTGTTTTCATGTATGAGTATATTTATACTTATTAATCTCTATTTTCAAATAGATATACTACCGATTGACTGTTTTCATAAAAAATAAGTATGAGTATATTTATACTTATTAATATCCTATAAATCTATCTTCATTAATCTCCTATACTATGGTCTCATTACTGGGACTTATGAATCGGCTTATAAGCCAAAAAGACGAAGCTCGCACAAACAAATAGTTTTTTCGTTATGCTTTATTAAAGTTGTAAGTCACTCTTATATTATTAGTGATAAGCCAAAAGCTTCTTATATTATTAGTGATAAGCCAAAAGCTAGGGTTATGTGTGTGCATTTCGTAACGTGGATCAGGGTTAAGGCTCTATATTTAAACTTCAAACCTTACAAGTCACCCTGCTTTTATGAAATTTTTAAAAGTTCAAAAAATCAGCTTGAAAATTTAAACCAACATGCCTGAGTCGAAACAAAGGGAGAATATAACAAAATCTTTTAGCCTAAAGCTTAATGTTGGGATCAAATACACAGCAAGCCACGTTCTTGATCCGAAGAAAATACGTCACGTTCTTGATTTGTTGGAAGGAAACAGTTGGACACCTGCTCCGTTCAAAGTAACTACTTGCAGTAATACGTCAAGTTCATGGTCTGAAGAAAATATCAAGATTATTCGTATGCTTGGTACTACTTCGTGTGATTATCAATATTTGTGGATTTCTGAGGATCAAATATTTCTATGGTTTTATCCAGTAGATCGGGGGCATTTTGGTCAGGGGTGCGAGGGAGGATTAGTTGCGCATTTGGGATCTATCAGCTGTGGATTCAGTACGGAGATGACTCACCTACCGAGGAGTGCCACGTCGGAGTGACGACGGGGTTTGGTGGTCCGAGGAGCATCTTTGAGGTATGGAGGGATCGTGCGGTCGGCGGATGCGGAATCGTGTCGCCGACGGGGTCGACTGGACAGACTACCACGGTCCAGCTTTCGCACCTGTCCGGCAAGGCTGCACTGCAATCTACTCAATGTGTTTCTAGATTTTGCTAGACTTCAATGTGCTCTTGTGAAGTGTATTTGGACGCACATACGCTCACACCACATAGGCATCAACGTGTGTGCATCCCCTTCTCTGAAATATGCCTCTTAAGTACAACGCTATCTTCTGGAGCTCACGAACGGCTCACACACTGCATGGGCACTTCGCACACCATTGCAAAATTACAACGCATGTTCATGTGTACTTTCAAAATTAGGGGACATCAGCCCCAAAACTAGACAACACTAGCCATTTGGTCACACGCTGGTGAGCCGGGTTAACGTTTTCGACGAAAACCAATAAAGAAAACATAAAATATTGAGGTTTTGACGCTGGATGAAAGTAGACTTATGAGTAAAATTTTGAATTATTCTTGGAAAATCAATTTTGAAAAGGTAAAATTTACCAAAATTTGATTGAAATTTGACAAAAAAAATATCATAATGCTAGGGATCGGGATTCCGTGCTCAATCAGAAAGGCGAACCCTACTAGTTGACACTTAGGGTCTGTTTGGGGGAGTTTAAGATTCTGAGAAGCAGCTGGTTGGTAACCAGTTTCTGAGAATCTGGAAAAGTTGGGTTTCCCAGCTTCTAGCTTCTAGTTCATTTTCTGGATTCTACAACTACAGCTTCTCAGAATTTAGACCAAAAGCTAGACTGTTTGGGGGAGCTTCTAATTCTGGGAGAAGCTACCGCAGCTAGAAGCTCTCCCAAACAGACCCTTATGTTGCTACCTCTTGAACTTTTGAAAAAAAAACTAAAGGCCCGTTCTAAAGTGTGGTTTAAAATGACTGATTAGTCACACACAAAATAAGAAAAGTGATTAGCATATGATTAATTGAATATTAATTATTAAAACCTTCAAAAATGAAGTTATTTGATTTTGTAAAACAACTTCTATATAAAAAGTTTTCACACGAAACGTAAGCATACTAATGGAAAAATAAAAAGTAGCCAAGCCAAAACGCAGCTTAGAACGTTCCCTAAGGCTATGTTCTTTCCGGTGTGTTCCTGTTGATGCAAAAAACACACACTGGTCTGAGAGATCTGTTTAACTCCAGTGCAGGTCCAAAACTTGCTTTCGGGTTCAAGAGCGTGCCAGTTAATTTGATCCTACAATCAACAAGATGAAACATGCAAGTTCTATTAGTAAACGATAATCGATCGGCCAGGAAGCCGATGTCATATCGTGATGTAACCTAGCCGATGCAATATAGCATTAATCGGCTGTAAGGCATATTCGATGATGAATCAACCCTAAACTTGGTACATCGGCTGTAAATATTAGTATTACATAATCTGTAAATCAATGTTACTTTAGAAATTAGCAATTGGGTTAGATCGGACTTAACCGAGACGGTATAAATTGCTCAAGTCTAAAATAACATGAAATAACGATTATGTGTACTCATGTCATAGCCGATGTCCAGATTTAAGCATGTATCGGCTATAACTCCGATACAACCCTATACTAGGATATTCTCTTGTAAAAAAAAATGACTATTGCCAATCAGATTGATAGTAAGTCAAATATATTTATATTAGGTTAGATCCTAATATAAGGGACAGATATAGCATATTAAATAAAACATACAACTGTGTAAAATAACTATACTAGGTAAGATCGGCTGAAACACCGGTGCTATCCTTATTAACAACCATAAAGTAGGTTAGAGATCATGATTCTAAACACAACTTAATATATCAAACTTAACTGATGCAGCACTAAGTATGAAAAGAAGCATAATATCTAGACAATCAAGCCGATGATTGCCTTTTCAGGATGGTGGATATATTATATAATCTAAACCAACAAGTCAATCTAGCCGTTATCGACAAAACCCTAGATAGAGATCGGCCGATGCAAGTAGAAAGCATTGTCAATCTAGATTATATAACATATATGATAACTCGGAAATTCACAAAATAGAATTAGAGTGTAATAAAGATGTAAGCACTAATTCCGATAATGCAAACCACCTACAAGTTTTACCTCTTCGCCGAAGATTGAAACGGATGCAACTCGACTTGAAAGTAAGAACTTGTCGAAAGTAAAAAGTAAAAGGTTGGCAATGCGCTGAGATTGATTGAACTGATGTTGTTATTATTCACAAGATCTCGGGCTTATATTTATACCCGAAAATACAAACTTGTCCATCATGGACACGACTCATATCGTCCTAATACAACTCCAACTAGCAAACAAGTCCCTAAGGCGGACTCTTACCGAAAATATCTATAAGAAAATTACATAAAATCCTAATTAATAGATACAATTGCCAATCTTGAACTCCATCCTTGTCTGGCAACATCACCGCAATCCTTCTTTCGAACCCGACACTGATCATATAACCAATATCGACTGTATCGGCTAACTGTATCGAACTTGGTATCAGTCGATGCGCACTTTGTTTCCTAGAATCCCGCATATCTCCAAATCCACTTCGAATTGGACTTTATTTCCAATTCATATGTTTGCCAAATTTCATCGTCAATAGTTCCCAACTCCTCTCCCTCGTGTTCCGCGCACGTTTTTCAAACAGCTAAACAAAAATCATATTAATCCGTTTTTCAAAGAAAGGCTGTGTACGGGAGGTGAGGTTGGGAACTCACCTCCCGCTCACGTAAAACGGAGCGATATATTATCTTATGATTAATTAAGTATTTACTAATCTTTCTTTAAAAATAAAAATGGATTAATATGATTTTTTAAAACAACTTTCTTATAGAATTTTTTTAAAAAAAAAACACATCGTTTAATAGTTTGAAAAGCGTGCGCGTGAAACACAAGGGAGGTGAGTTGGAAAACATGGGAGGCAGAACACAGCCTAAGTGTGTTCATAAACCAAACTTATACCAAGTCAGGAGAAGCTTTTACCATACTAGCTGAAATGTCCGTGGGTTGCAATGGAATTTAAAACAGAGAACCTCATCATACATTCTGAGGCCACAAAATTTATAATAAAACATTTCCATTGTAAACGATATTTAGCATCATTTTTTAAATGTATGTCAAGCTACATTGTTGCTTTCAAGGATCCGTTTGGTAGAGCTCCAACTTCTAGCTCCAACTTCTAAATCTAACTCCAGGAGTAAAGTTTGGAGTGGAGTTATGGAGATACCAAACCCCGCTACACCCCTAGTTCATTTCGCATATCATTATAGCTCGTTCTGCTCTCTTTTCAAGTGGAGCTGAAACACCGTTTAGTTAAGAGGTCTCACATACCATCGGTGGTAGGTGATGTCAAATTCACCATTTACCATTGAAATCTTTTAA
This sequence comes from Oryza punctata, assembly GCA_000573905.2. NCBI lineage: Eukaryota > Viridiplantae > Streptophyta > Magnoliopsida > Poales > Poaceae > Oryza > Oryza punctata. The sequence continues at coordinate 37,830,409 of CM002489.2, read as the reverse complement.
AGAATTATTGATTAACACAATTACTTCATACTATGTGCGAACTAGTTATAAGAAAATCTGAAAAATTATAGACATGATTAGGAATTAACACAAATATAATACTCGGTGAACACACAAAGTTAAATGGATCCACGCTATGAATAGGGTGCATGCGCTATTTACAACTAAAATTTGTTTTCCCCTCTCAAGATCGAGTTTGAACTATTCTTTTGTGAGATCGATTGTTCCCTATTGTATTATTATTAGGTCTGTTTTTTCTATAACTTTTCATGACCATTTGGTTGGTGTCTAAAAAGTGACAAGCATGGGAGAGCACATCTAATTGTAATGGAAAAGACAGTGCTAGAAAAAAAATGTACCTCAATCTTATGGGACCAGGGTTTGCACTTTTGGTTTTGATGAAAATTTCGGTGGACCAAAGTATCATGAATTTTGGTACTTTTTAGACTGAAATTATTTGAATTTTTTACAAATTTTGATTGAACTTGAATAAACTTTGATCAAATTCAACAAAAAAAATTGAGAAAATCTGAAAAAATCAGGCGAGATAATGACTTGTCGGAAGGTCCGAAATTTTGAACCGAAATTGCAATCACTATACGAGACTCATGAGGAAATCAGAACGACATACTTGCGATATATTTTATTATGCTACTCCGTTAAGTTTTATATGGCTTATTTCCATACGTTGTACGACATGTACTAAGGCTGTGTTCTTTTGCTAACTTTCCCAACTTAACTCTCTCGTTTTTCGCACGTACGCTTCCCAAGTTGCTAAACTATGTATTTTTTTAAAAAAATTATACGAAAATTACTTTAAAAGATCATATTAATCCATTTTTTTTAAAAAATACTAATACTTAATTAATCATGCGCTAATGAGTTACTCCGTTTTGCATGCGAAAGATTAGTTCCCAACTCACTCCAAGGAACACAGCCTAAGTAGTTAGAATTATTGCAAAACAGATGGATCATTGTTTGCTTGCTAGAAAATTGGGAATTATAGGGAAGCTTTAAAAGTGCAGCCGTGAAGTTGTGGGTGTACAACCTGAAACGAGTACGCTTTCATTATATATTTAATAAAGTTGTGGGTTTGTCTATGTAAATGTGTAAGTATATAATGGTGTAAGTGTGTGCACCTTCTATGTAATAGAAAGGAAAAAAAAAACCTTGGAATTCTCTCTTCTACGTGATACTGTAATATGAGACGATTAGTCCAGAGTATTCAGGAACGAAATTAAGCCACCAACCACAAGACGCATGCTCATTGAGAGGTGGTGGTAGATGAGTCAGATGCTGGACCCAAAGCTGCAATGCCACCAACCACAAACCACAAGTGTTAATACTACGAATCATGGTCTGGTCCAGTGCAAAAAATAACATATAACGATGATAGAGAGACATAACAGCTTCAGTCTCAAAAGAAAAAAAAAAGAGAGATGCATGGAGAAATTGACATATTTTAACGGGTCAAATACGTTAGAATTTCTGCTCAATTAAAGCATAACTTTTTTTGAATATATATACAAAAGAATTGAGAATTGAAGAACAAAACTGCAGTAGTAAATATTTTACGCCCTCTACCTACCCCCTTGTCTCTCTTCAACTGAAGTGAAATCTGAATATATAACTTTCAGCGGATGGATGTTGAACGATATGAACATTCCTGACTAAGCGTGCGTTCGAATCGGTCAATGCATTCAGGTAGAGGGTGTTCAGACAAGTTGCCCCAAAGACAACACCAATCTGGGCAAATTGTAACATCTTAGTGTTACTGTATCGACTATCGACAAAAGTGTTTCAATTAGATTTGTAAGTACACGGCATTACTTGTATTACTTTGTAAGTACACGACTTTCAAAAGAATTTAGGGAGTAACTTGGTGAAATCGCCCTCTTGTATTACTTTGTTATTCGCTGCCCTTCCATCATTGATAGAACCAATTGGTGATATTAGCAAGCAGCGATGTGATATGATTAGTCACATTTCACACCATCTTTTCTTCAAACTATCTGTCGATAGATAAAATTCTCTCCGACTGTAATATCCGTATATATACAATATAATACGAGGTATGATTGATATAAGGATATAAACAAAGTTATAACGAGAGATATATAAGTTATGGATTTTTTATGAATAATGACCTAACATCCTGTTTGACCAAAGACCAGTATTTTTATTGTATTGATATTACATGTATAAAATATGGGGATGTAACCCTAATATAGTCTATAACTATGTCAGTGTAAAGCCTTAATAAGGTGGTCGACGACTAGCTTCTGATAGAATGTGGCTGATATTGGCTTAGGGCGGATTGCTTTGGGTTGAGTTGTCTTTTTTCTCCTCCTCCTAAGAAACATTGAATTTATTTCTCAGGTGTCTTTTTGTTAAAGTAGAATTTGAGAGGCAATTTAGGATATAAATTCGAGTTGTTCTAACCGTTCTAATATAGGGACTCTATCTTACTTTTTTAGTTAGGGAATCAATTGAGGGTTTGTTCGGATCAAAGGGTTTACAGGGGATTTTCTTATATTCATGATTCCTTTGGATTTGCTATTGTTCACACGTGATGGTTCCTTTGAATAGCAGGAATGGAAAAACAAAATATATGATTGCAAACGTAGAAAAAACACAGAAAAAACCGTTAGATTGAACCGCATGAAAAACACATTAATCGGATGAAAGATACGGACTCAAAGAAAATTTTCCAAGAGATTGGAGCTCTTACTAAGTTTTCTCCAAAATCTCTATAGAATTGTTCATTCTATAGGAATTTTAAAGGATAGAAATGATTTAATCCTTTGTTTTAAATACATTCATAGGAGAGTTTTCTATAGGATTAAAATTCTCTAAAATCCGTTTGCTTTTCTTACAAATCAAAGGGGCCCTCAGAGTATAGGAATCGTAAAAGAAATTTTAGAGGAACACTTGCATTCTCATGAAAACGCACGATTCCAATGGATTCCAAACATCCACCCCCAACCTCCTCTTTTTTTTTATCACTGGCAACCATATGATGAAATCTTATGTTCTAATCCTCCATTTTCTATTCATGTGCTATGAATATCCAATCATATAATTCTCCAGTGCTCTCTACTGGTAGTATAATACTACCAGTAGTATTATGTGTAAATCAGTAATTTACTAATACAATGATTTAGGGATAACTTTATTATTTATATTTTTTCCCCGACTAGATTGATACGTGGTCATCCATTGCGCTAGCATCACTCATATTCTACCGAAAATAAAAAAAAAGAAGAAAAAATTAGTCATTGCTAAAGATGATTATATTCCTCCGCACCTATTTTTTGAGATAATAATACCCTCATATTTCTACTATCACTAACTAGGATAATTAAATAGATCTGAACCCTTTGATTAAATGAGATTAATGGTTCAGATTGATTTCTACTACCATCATCTAATGGGGCTCTAAATTTTTCGTTTTCTAATCCTCTATTTTCACGTGCAACTCTATTATATTTTTGTGTTTTTTCTATTTCTATTTTTTTTCTACCATGCGTTCCGAACGAGCCTGAACGTGTAGTTAGTAGGAATCCGATCAGGCCTTTGAGCGCCACAATATACGGCACCATCACTGCCGTTAGTGCTAATCAAGGCAATCAAATAAAAGGATCAGGAAAAGGGCGGCCTTTTGCGGAGTTTCTTTCTCCTTGTTGTAGTGTTAGTATTTTTTTTTTTGTGTGTGTAGCAGTAGTACTGGCTGGTTGAGATCCAGCGTAGTACTAGTACTCTGTATTCTGCAGATGGAGCCCAGTATAACTCGTGGTACGATATATGTACAGGTGTGCAACCGTTATTGTTTGAGAGTGATTGCCTGATTGGCCATGGACGCGAATAAAAGAAAGAGAAAGCTGGTCCCTGAACATGACTGGGCATCTGCTCGAAGAGCATTAATTTGATTGGCTTCCTTATTAATTGATCAATTCTCTAGCTGCATCACATTGATCACGTCGTGCTCCATCCTGTGAATTATGATGCCTACCATGCGATGCGACGCAAGGGCGAATGCTCGTTAGTTTGTGGATCAGTAGGGATTGCCAGCCTGCGGTGTTCACGTTCGCTTGTTCGAACTACTTCCACACTCGCTTGCATGGACTTAAATTTAGGAGTCTCCAATAGTGATCACGAATCTCTGCAATAGGCAGAATCAAATGATAATTTATCGCTTCATTTGTTACCCGGACCCCACGAGCTATCGCGTTCACAAAAGCAGCCTCTCATGTGCAACAGTGCGAGCTGGTTCCCAGGTTTCAGCGAACGAACATTCAACTTCGATTTTTTTTTATTTTGACCAGTCAGCCACGAGCAAAAAACAAATTTAATTTTAAGCCCCTTTGAATCTCACGAATAGGAAAACGAAAAAATTGGAAAAACATACAATTCCGACAGAAATGTAAGTGCAAAATAGAAAATTATGAAATGCAAGAAGAACACATGAAATACCATTTGAATTGACCGTAGGAAAAACATAGGAATCAAATGAGAGAGAAAGAAAAATTTTTAAGAGGTTTGAGCTTTGAGCGTTACTTAGTTTTTTCCAAAATCTCCGTAGGATTATCCTTCTATAGGAAATTCAAAGGATAGACTAAGACTCAATCCTTTATTGAAAAGACCTTCATAAGAAATTTTCTATAAAATTGAATTCCTCCAAAAGTTCTATGTTTTCCATATAAATTAAAGGGACATAAATTTTAGTTGTCTCATTACAGCCGGTATCAACCTAAGCGGACTCTGGTTCCACTCCAGTAACTACCCAGTTCCCATCGTTTTTGGGGAGCTGCCTTCCATCTCCAGAACTACGGTCCCATGATTAAGTTTGCATCAATTACACGAGTATTTACATCCATCTGCTTCCAAGTTCTAACATCAGAGAAACATACATTGGGAAATATATATGATTGAGTTCCATCAATCAACTAAAATTCCTGGAGCATTTACATCTTGATCAGGCTTAAGCAAAGACAGCTACTTATGGCTCCTTTTCAGTCTATCTAACCTGATTTCTGATCTTCTCATAATTGTACAATTATAACACCAGCCGGTATGAAAGAGGAAAAAAAAGGCATTTCATTAGAGATTTAGCTACGGTACAAGATGATTGCAACGTTATAAATAGCTCTAAATAAAAAAGGGAGACCTCCTCCTGTGACTAGGCTGCCTATTGGTGTTACAAATACAACAGCGTTGAAGAATCACTAGTGCAGATGTGTATACAGTATGTCAGTTGCCGAACCCAAAAGGTGATTTCGTCCTGCTGCCACCTTCACCATACTGTTCATTCCATTTTCTTAATTCGTTCATGCTCGTTGCATCATATGAAACAGACGGGCTTACCTGAATGGAAATAATCAATGTGAAAAAAAGAAATCCTACTTACAGAGAACCGCACAACAAAGAAAGAAAATCATAAGATTGCAGCTTGCAATACCTTGGCTTTTGCTTGAATGAAATCATCAAGTTTAAGGGGTCTTAGACCCGTGTTTTGGCTACATGGACCTCCCTACAGAAGATGTCAAAATTAGTGAAAATGAAAGACCACATAATATCCATGATTATAGAATTGTTAACACGTGGGAATGGAAAAGGAGCACAGGTAACTACCTTCTTTTCTTCTTCTAAAAGTTCATGAACTGGCCTATATGCTGCAGCTATACATAGGTTCTGCAGAAAAGGAAATTCAGATTGCCTGCTCACATGGCAGAAAAGAAGGAACAGAACAGTTCCAACTTCCACAGGAAAAGAAAATATTACCTTCAAATCACTCCCTGAATAACCTTCAGTGGAATTGGCAAGTTCATCAAATCTGAAATCTGATTCCAAATTTTCTTTAGCAAGTAAAATCTTGAGAATTTTCATTCGGTTCTGTGCATCTGGAAGGTCCACATATATCCTGTAGATCATGAAAGTCAATAACCAATGAAAAACTTGCCATATTACTATCTTGGAAGCAATAGTGTGAATGTAAATTTACCGTCTAGGTAACCGCCGTATTACAGCATCATCTAGATCAAATGGACGATTTGTCGCACCAAGAATAAGGATTCGCTGGCTCTCTTTGGACCTTAGACCATCCCAAGCTGCCATAAATTCATTCCGCATCCTTCTTGTTGCTTCATGCTCAAATGCACCTCCTCTTGCACCTAATAAGCTGTCAACCTGTCATGTCAAACTAAATTACATCGTACCAGAAGAAGGCACATAGGAGGGGAATATAAGCACTTGTTTGTTTCATTTAAGTAAACATACCTCATCCACAAATATGATAACGGGAGCTAATCGGCTAGCAAAGGAGAAGAGGGCCTTTGTCAGCTTCTCAGCATCTCCAAACCACTGTCCAAAGAAAACAGAGCGGTGTAGTGCTTGGTTGGGAAATAAACCTTTATCTATGTGGATCTTCTAAGAAATCACAAAATTTACTTATTTGGTTCCGTGTATATAGGATGCAGAGTGAAATGCAAACAACGCAAATAGCATTTTAGAGGAGCATTCTCAAAAATTGCATCCACTTACTCTGCCTGCATATATGCATACCATAACATTCAATCAAAACAAGGTTGTCCACCATCATCCCATGCCCCAAGCACCCACTAACAAAATTACTAAAGAGTAAGGTTCCTTTGGTATGATCTAGGGACATACAGAGTAACAGAGGCCTCATCCATATGGTAGGACTCACATCAGTAGCTCATTTGTTCATGCAAAGCAGCAGGAGACACTAAAGTAACAAAAAAAAGGCCTCAACCTGTCAACTACACTCATAATCAATGTTTTAAGAAAAAGCAGGACCCAATCAAGTCTCAATTTGGGATGGGATGTCACAAAACAAAGCAAATCTTTTGAAAGTTTAAATTTGGCATCTTAAATAGTCTGACAAGTTGATCGGATAGACAGACTGCCCTTTTATCTAAAATTGTATATGCAGACTGTTTCACTTATCCTTTGATTTTTGATATATGTATTCTACATGTGCATAACACTTAAAAAAAACTGTTTTGCTTCACCTTTTATCCCTTTTGGTCATGGGAACCAGAAATCAGCACAGAAAAGTTTCAGATCCAAACCAAACATGTAAAGTTTATTCTATGGGCAAAAAATGGCTGAGTGTCAGTTTCTTCTTTTGGTCATCTTCCAGTTTTCTTTGGCAAAAGTCAAAAAAAATAGTTGATTTAGCTTGCAACTAGTAAAACATTATCCCACACTAATGTCGTGCTCAAACTTGTCTAAAAGCTAATAGGTAAGTATGGAAATTTAACTAGTTCAGTGATGTTTGTAATTTACTGGGTCACGCCAAGTACGTCATCCTAAAGAGCTTTACTGCAACAATAGGTAAAAAAAGAAACAAGTCAGAATAAATTACCTTTGATGTTAGTGTAGAACCAGTTATGCTGATGAAATTTGCTCCAGCTTCTGTTGCAAGTGCCTTTGCCAGGAGTGTTTTTCCTGTTCCAGGAGGCCCAAAGAGCAAAACACCTTTGCAGGGCTGAAAAGGGATCCATGTCACATAAAAAAATCAGCTAACCCAATTCAAGTATGTTTAAATCCTGAATAAGATGAATACAAAAAATTACTAGCAAATCCAATAGTCAGATATTAAGATAGCTGAATTCTAAGCAACAATTTGTCAAGAACCAAAGGAATATAGTAAGAAACTAGATGACACCCTGTGTGCTGCTGCAGGATATTAGTGTGTACAGTGCAGTTGCAAATTTGCAAGATATGGAACTGAGAAAATGATTAATTTAACAGCCAAAAAAGGACTCATGCAGGTTAGAAAGATTATGGGCTAATCTGAACCGTTAAAGTACCATCAAGGATGTCAAAGAAAAGTGATGATGTGGCTTCTTGCGGTGACTTCTTTGTAGCAATAACTGCACTACGTGAGTTGTAACTATATAGAAAGAAAGGATGATGCGTTCAATTGCAGAACATCCCAGTTTAGTTTATCTATTTGCCTTTCACAGCATGTATTTCTGACGATGTTTATAGAAATTGCTATACTTGCATCATCAACTCCACCTTGAATGGCAAATACCATAAGCACTAGCCCTGGACAGTCAGGATATAAGTATGCCATTTATAGTATGATTTTAGCATATTTAACCTAAGAGATCAGAAATAGATCTAACATTCAAAAGAGAAACAACTAGCTGAAGGCCATGAAATACTGATAATGATCCGTTAAAGTCTTAACAGATATTTTAGGGTCATTTCAAAATACCAGGCATTCTTTTACAATTTTTCCCCTGTTATAGCAACTGGCCATCGGAGGACCACTTGAGTAAGAGTAACATCTCCATTCTAAAACCATGTGATCACACACATCATGGTATTCAATGTTGACTCAAATACGAAGGAACTTCTGGAAAGATTATGCAAATACGAAGGAACACCATTTTAAAGTATTAGTCTAAAACTGACGCAAGGAGGAAAACAAAATATTATTCCTTCAATCCTTCACACCACGCTTTCTGAGCTTAAACCAAAATAAAGTAATTTCTTTCTAGAAGACAATGATGACCTAAATGGATGTTCAAGATCACATGGCATATACAGCAGAGATAGTGAGCATTCATAATAATAAGTCTAGCAGAAAACAAAGGCGTACCCTTAACAAATTCCCATGAGAGAAAAGTTCAGGTCTCCTCATTGGAAGAGTAACGAGCTCATCCAGTGTCCTCTTGACATCCTCAAGTGCCCCAATATCATCAAATTTCACTCCAATTTCATCAGGAGGTACAACAGCAGAAATGAAATTGCGTTCATATTCGTCTTTAGCCAAATTCTGAAGTTAGGGAACTTATGAGTTCGGATAGGAGTAGGACTATCAGATTAAAAACTATGAAGGTGGCAGGTAATAGAGATGTGGCAAAGATCAACTTGAGGAATATAGAAGCTAAATACCTTTATATTTTGAGAGGGTCTCTTAGTTTTGATGCCCTGTTCCTTCAGCCTTTCGATGGCCACATCCAGACTTCATAAATGCAACAATTATAGTAAATACCTGGCTAGATGAAATTGGCCTAGCGCGCTAGTACAGTAACTATCATCTCGACATGAAGTACCTCTCACGGGGGATGATTAATCTGTCACCCTTAATGGAAGGAAGAACTGCTGATGAAAGATAATGACTTCTAGCCCATCCAACAACTTTTTCCGCTTCTGCAGACAACAATACACTAGCTGGTAAGGGAGGAACAAAGGAAATTTTAATTTATCATCCATAGCAGATTATTAGAAGTGGCTATAAGCTGTTAATCTATTTTGTCCTTCCAACTTATTTGCAACATACCCATTAATTTCGAAGGATAATGAAGATATTTCCCTATGTAGCCACCTGACTAGAAGTCCTACAACCAGTAACCTAGAATAACTTTCCAAACTTTCACTGATTCAAAATTCGTGCATATTCCACCGGTTTTACATGTAGGACTACCACTGGTTTTACATGTATAGACTCAGTAATGAAACCTATGACTTAATTGGGAATTGCATAGAAAAAATCACCCGAAACATGAATGCAGCATCTAATTGAAACAGTTGGCAGGAAGTCCAATGAACTTTTTAAAGAAAAGATCTTTCCTTCTACCTTTTTCTATAATGCACCAGCACATAACAAAAACCAACTGATATCATATGAAAATTCAGCACATGTATGAGCAGGAAATATGGAGTAGACATACTTTGTCTTGTTAAAACAACACCATCAGATTTCACATGCAGAAGCTCAACACATGATAGTTCATGCTCTTGAAGTACCTGTATTCATCAATCATGATTTACAGTTAGTTACATGAGAGAAAGCGGTAATGCTACATGACATAGGCAGTAGATAACTGGAAGCAGAAACATTGCATCCAAACCTTGTGCAATTCAACAAGGTTATGCCTTGAAATAATAATTTTTCTATCCTCTTCGATCTGGTTATTGAAAACTCGCCGTTGCTCATCTTCCTGTAATAAGTAAATAGAGAAAGTCACAGGCTGCAGGCCCTCCAAGCTAAAGCACACTAGTACGGATGCTCTAGGCATTGCAAGTCAGTGATTCAATTATAAACGCCATCATGACATCAACATATATGTTAATGGAAGGTAGACTTAATTGTTCATTCCAAATAACATAACTTTGTAGACTAGATTAGCAAATGGTTCAAACCTCGGGAAGAGGAACGATAAGACTATTTGTGAACAGCTTCAATATGCCACTGGATCTTGAGTATTTCTGTCTCCCCCCTACCAATCGCTTTAGTGATGATGGCTGCATATAAACATTTCAAATAAGTATCAGTTGTGAAATACAAAATGGAAACCTTACTTAAATAGTTAGATATTGTCAGAGAAGGGAGTTAGTTTTTTCAACAGTACAAAACTACAAATGGAAAAGAAAAGGAGGTTTAATCATAATTCCTACAACTAAGCAACTAGCATCCCAATATCCTTACCTTATGGCTTGCTCTTGATAGTTTATATAACAAATTATGTTTTGTAGTTTTGTAAGGAACTAATAAGTCATTTTAGTTTGGGTACCAAAACTGCTATTTTGTTACAAGAAAAAGCATGTCCACAGGCAGGAGTGAACCATGTGCAATCATTCAATGACCCACATTCTCTATTCAATCTATAGGGAGCGCTAAATGTCGGTCATCGTATACAAATAAGGTGGTTATAAGTTCATTTTACTGACTTGGCAGCCTGTCATGCCTTAGAATATAAAGGTAGCTAATAGTGTTTCACATACCAGCTTTAATGGATGTTAAGGAATAGGTTATTCATTTACATATTTAGGTCCCTTGTACTCCTATATATTGTCTCTTTGGGTTATTATTCAATACAAGCTATATTCATAACATGGTATCAAAGCAAATATCCGAATTGTAGCCATCAATCCAACATCCTCGCTGGCACTGGTGGCAAACTCCATCCAACAGATCCAAGCGTTATGAATATAGCTTGTATTGGATATAAGAGTACGAGAGACCTAAATATATAGAATAACCTATATATGTAAAGTAGTCTATAGTCCTCAACAATGCCTATAGGCTGATGGTTGGTTTGTGCAAATAAGCTGGTCAAGGGTAGAACTCCACAAATCTATGGGCACACTCATAGTCAACCAAGCTCGTTGATGAAAACAAAATGACAAAACCTATCAGAATACTGCACTGCATCGTCAATGGGATGCAGGAACTAAACAAACAATGTTTAAACCTTGTATTGTTGATGTACTCTTGCGGTCTTGCCAGCACAAGGGAAGAAGTTGTTTTGTGATTAGTTATTACAGAAAAATTGTTCCAGAAAATAAACATGTATTGATTTGAACTAAATCCCAAGCAATTACCAGCGAAGACAGGCGAGAGAGATTGTGGAACATCAGCGCCGGCTGTACATGTCCACAGCAGAAATAAGAACTAACAAAAAGTGTTTTATTGGTTAAATTCAAATGCATAGAAGTTTGCAGAGCTTACAGGTTCCTTATCCTTGTCCTTGGGTTCTGCTTCAAGTATGTTCTGCCCACATATCATTACTACTGGTCCAGTAAGTTTGTCAAACATCTCCTCTACCTTTTGGATAAACTCTCTGCGGTTTGATTTTGGAACTGCTCTAGATAACCACTGGGAACTGTCTGGAAAGTAGACAATCGCTGGCTGTAGAGATGGTAGAACCTAAAATCATAACCATGTAAGGCAGGTAAAAATTATTACATGGGGTCGGCAGACAACAAAATAGAAATGTTGGGGTATGTAACACCAAAATTTGATACATCTTTTGATAAATCACCTCACAAAGTGTTTCAATTGCGATATGCCAATCTTCTGATTCAGTATCATGGTCATGAACAATGTCCTGAGCTAAGCACAAGGAAACCAGATGAAGTCAAGGTGCCTGAAATTTCCAAATCAAATACTTGGAACACAAAACTGTTCATGAAAAAGGATAGAAGCATACAATCAACCCAGTAAATGGATGCATTAGCATTTTCCTCCTTGCTAGTTGCATCATTATCACCATTATGCAGCTTCTCTGCAAGAGGGTCGAATATGACTGCAACTTGATCCCCATTGATCTCATATACCTCTCCCCGTTGTCCCTTTGATAAAGTCCTGTAATTTTCAATGGTAGAAACATTACCCTTATTTCTCAAATTCATGGTAATGGTAAGTTTACACAGAACAGTAAGAGAGTGTATAGCTTGGTTGCTTTAAGAAACTACAATGAAAAACACCACTTGAAACAAAGAGGATCATAAAGACAAATGGAGAACATGTTCTCCAAAGTAACTGCAGCATAGGGTCTTTTGCTAATATATTTCACCTGAGCGAATATGCAAAAGTTCCAAAATATTCAAAATTAAGAGAGCAATGTCTCCCTGAGGTTTCAGATCTACCAAAACCATTTTTATCCTGTTTCAAATGGGAAAGATTATATCTACCCACCTGCCACTAATAAAGGTATAGGCATTTCTTGAGCCATCTTTAGTAGGTACTTTCCCTAAAATGATCCTGTATATGATACATACGGTACAAATCAGTGTTTGCATGAAGAACATCAACATAAAATTACAGAAGAGGAGATAGTGGCGTAATTTCTAACATGTAGTAGAAATAACAAACAACCAGAAGTAAAGTTTGTTTTTCAAGTTTCACTAATACGGTGGACAAAATATAATATACCATTACGTGTGCATGAAAGGACAAACATAAGTAAACTTACTGCTCACTTCTTATATTAATCCACCCAAACCCACAAGACTAAACTACAAACCAACCCGACATGTTCTTGTGTGCACCAGATATAAAAGACATGGAAATTCAAGCAGATGCATGTCGGCACCCACACCCTGTAGCATGCAACATATAACTATGTGCAGGCATGCAGATAATGAACTATCTAACTATTAATAGGAACATGGAACGCTTCCACTTAGACGCACCTAAATGTGATTGAACAACTTCAGAAATAAGGAGCCCCTGTGTTGCTAGATGTTAAAATTTCTAAATCAGGAAAACTAAATAAATTGGTAATGTTATGGTGCCAAACTATGAAACAGGAAAGGTAAACCAAATCATGGTAGAACTGCTTATACTCGATGCAAGATCAAAGGTTGTCATGATGAAAGACTATAGAAAGAGCAAAAGAGGCAACATCTAACTATCACCTCTGATCTGCTTCAAAGGCTTCCGAGGATCCAACATACTTGACCCTATCTCCTGATAACAAGCATTGAAATAAGTAACTAGTTCCAATTTTTCCATTGAACCATAGGGTAGTTTGGAAGAGAGAATTTTAACTTGATTTAAAATAGAGTACTCAATGAAATATCATACCCCTTTGGTAAGGCCTTTTATCTTCCTCTGATGACTCAGGACTTTCAGATGATTCTGATGTTGTGCCTTCTTCTGCGCCAGCGACTCTCTAGAATCATAACCAAATGAAGAAGCATCATCAGCAAGACATACGAGTAAAAGAAAACTCAGTTTTCGGGGCAGATACAGGAAAATACTAATGTATTATTCTATCCTAATTTTCTTCTAGTAAGAAAGGGATAAAAGGTTCTCAAAAAGAAAGGGATAAAAGAACCAGCACATAGGGTTATGATTCAGGTCCACGCTAGAATAACAACACAAATATTTTTTAGTTGTTGGAAGAAAAACACATTTTTAGTAAAAGTTATGTTTTCTATCACAGGGTATTTTACTTATGTTATTGAATTACTTCCATGAGATTGTTTAACGTTGGAAACTTAGAATGACATATTGTTTGCAGATACTGCAGGAAAAGGACGCCGATTGATGCCACATGGTGTACATTGAATAAGAAAAGTCATAGTTTCTAGAAAAACAGATAAAAATATGAAATATTTTGTGTGAAGAGAAATACGAAAACTTATTTCTTGTTATGGTTGGATAGGCTAACAGAATATAACCTTGGCAAATTCCTCAAGAGTACATGGAACCAATTTTCTGAGGCGATCCACAGACTTCTTCAGTTCTTCCACAGATTTCAGAGCATCCTCATCATCACTTTCATCGGTTTTAGCCTCACCGTTGCTTGTCCAATCTTCCTCACCTTCATCTTCAATATCAGATTCCTCTTCCTCTGACTCATCATGTTCATCCTCTTCGTCACTTTCTGAATAGTCATCCCCATAATCCTACAAGTTAGGAGTTACATTAAGTTTGCAACCACTCGTATATATTTGATAGGTAAAGGTGCAGTATCTTACATATGGAGCTAGAACGCTGCTGTCCAGGACCAGCAGCGGAACCCGCAACTCATGTGCGAGAGCTCTTACTAATCTCTCCCTGTAAAGCTCAGTTCCTGCATTAAATAGGTCTCAACACAAGCATTTGATAACACTAAGTATCTGCAGCATGTCAGCTCAATACCTGGCAAGCTCTGGAGCAATATCCTCCCCCCAGAGGATTGCAAACGAGAACCGTACTCAGATGTGACGCCATTGTGCCGCAGGTGGGACGCCGTACACTCACTCAGCAGCTGCCTCGCATTCTCACTTGCGATCCAAAATTAAGTAAAAACGAAATTTCTAGTCGTTAGCAAACTGATGTGACTCACTCAAACAAAGTATCGAACAGGTGGTGCGCGCGTCTCACTTGACGTAGTAAGGGAAATTCTGCCACGTGAGGTTCCCCTTCTCCCACGGCACGACGCGGCGCAGGAACTCGTTGCGGAACCTCTCCCGTCTGGTGAGGAACGGCGACTCCCGCCGCTTGCAATCAGTGAGGAACCTCTCGCCGCTCAGCCACTCCTGCTGGTCCCTCTCCCCGAGCTTCGCGTGCTCCTGCTCGCTGCATCGCCCGCTGCTCCCCTCCGCCGCCGCGGCGCTCCTCGCCTCGGCGCTGCCCACGCCGCCTTTCGAGGAGCCGTAGAACCGGCAGAGCCGCCGCCCCACGCCCCACGGCCGCGGCGCCACGGCGGCGCCGAATCTCCTGGTGAAGCATCCCTCGCCGCCTGCGCTGACCGAGATGGCGAGGGAGACCGGCGGGCGCGTGAGGAGGCAGCGCAGCCGCATCGCGTGGTACATCTCGGGCGGCCTCGGGAGGAGGAATGGGATGGAATCGGCGGGGTTAGGAGGCCGTCGAGCCGGGCATGTGGTGAGGAGGAGGAGGAGGAGCGGATGGCGCGATGGGGGAGATTGGAATCCGGCGTGCGATGAAGACGGTGGCACACGGCTGCGCCTGTGACGGCGAGGAGGGAGACGGGAGACGCCACGCCAATCTCCCCGGCTCGGCTAATCCTCTTCTCACGCCGGGCCGCTCTTGCCTTGGGAAGTTGGGAGCTTCTGGTGTTGGGTCGTACTATGATTTTGGCCCGAACCTGAAATGTGTTTCTGGTAAGTATCAGCATTGCAGCCTGTATCATCTGTATTTGATAAAAGTCTGTTCTAACTTCCTCGACTATTGACCTAATAATCCGATTCACATCTTTCAACCCCAAAACCTGGTTTATCGCCTCCCCCAGTATTAAAACCAGTTTAAAACAACTCCTCAGCTGTTTTGAGAGTTGTTTAGCTGGCGTGACAGCTAAGTCATAAAAAAATTAAAAAATAGCCATGAGGCACACATGTAAGTGACTACAACCTCATCTATCTCCCTAGGCGAAAAAAGAAGACGCAGATGAAGCGGAGCTCCGATGAACAACTTTCAAGCCAGGTGCACTCGATACAACGATGAAGCTAGAGCAAGAAGAGGAACCTCCCGCCTCTCGTCCTACTTGATCCTGGGATGTCCCTCTCGTTGGGGCACGCTTTCTCCTACTCGTTATATCTTTTCGCTTCTTCACAAAGCCGTCATAAGCCACTCGTCTTGGCGCCACCCATTCCCCTCTTCGAGGAGCCAGGGTAGCGAGCACAACTACAACTACAGCTCAGCTCCCCACAACCGTGCCCAAGCACCTATTCTCGTTGTCGCGCCGTGCGTCGCCCCTTCCCCTGAGGCGGTTTACTACTACTCCCTCCATCCCGAAATAAATTTATTTTTCACCCATGCCACACATACCAATAAAAAATATTAGTATACCATCACTTTATCAAATCCTAAGCAATTATGCCCTCTTATCTACTCCAAATACATTTATTTCATATTTTTCACAAACTCTAATATAGTTAGTACTAAAAATAACTTATTTAAGACAAACATAAAGATATAAAAAGACTTATTCTAGGATGGAGGGAGTACCATTTTCTACTCGTTTGCAGCGACGACCGCGGGATTAGAGGAAAAAGGAGTAAGTTCATTTTAGGACCCTCATCTTGACCGTACATGCTAACCTTGGAGATGGTTGTCGACTTGAGCGGCTTCACCATCTCATCTCGTCCAGTGCCGACAGGTTGTTCGCCACCTCCTCGTAGTTCACCTGATGTACGACTAAACCCCTGCACCCAACCAAAACCATATGCCTCAATTAACCAAAAATCCATGGAAAAATCCCCGAGCTTTCCAGCTCAAAAAGCCCCATGAATTCTTGATCCGACAACTTCCTTGGGACACGAGACCTTCTCTCGCGGTGCCTCGCTCCACTTCCACCGTGTTCCATGTAGTCGCAATTGAGCCGATAGAGGATGAGATGTTGTTTCAGTGTCATGTGGATCCTACATGTTTTTTATTTTTACTTTTGGTGCCATGTCATCTAAAACAACCTACAATACTGCCTTGGGACTACATCTGTACCAATTTTGTAAATCAAGGGGTGCGAGGAGATACCATACCATAGAATACTAATCCTGTGTTAAAAGAAGAAACCCCCGAAAACATTGTCTGCTTGCATATTTGTCCATAGGACAAATCAGATATGTAATTATTGGAATAATTGTTGGAGGGGCATCATAACTAACGAACGATTTGAACCTTGTTCCTACACGACCTGATCAAATCGATCAGGCACTTGTCATCTATCTTCATTGTTCAATTCTTTGATGAAAAGATGAAAAAACCAAAAAAAAAAATCTTTGCCCTTCCATCTCTTGGATAGGTAGAGGGAGGGCAGAGGCGCACCTACAACTACTCATTGAGAAAAGAACCCTACTCTTATGGAGGGACTTAAAATGAACTTATTCCAGAGGAAATCGACGACGGCCTCAACAGTACGGCCTTTGTCCTCTCGGCCTTGGCCTTCATTGAAAATGAAATCCAGATAAACGGGCCCACATTGGGACCTCTCGGCCCTGTAAATCTACTATTGCAATAACAGGCCCAATAAATAGCAAACAGTGTTTTTATGGGTCCAGTACTCCAATCTATGTCCATCCCAGGCAGACACCGTCTCGTCTCGTCGTCCATTGGTCCATGTCCAACGCCACCATCCTCCTGCGTGAGATTCTCGGCACGAACAGACCACGTCGTCGGCGACACCGTACATGAGCCACCACCGACACGGCGACATCGACGCCGAACTGTGCCCGGGGAGGCCCAGAAAGTGAAAGGAAGACACTAGCTTCTTCGGACACAGTATAACACATTACACATCACTAGTTTTTTCAGATAATTGAACACAACACCAG
The DNA here is from genome assembly GCA_000573905.2 of Oryza punctata. Classification (NCBI taxonomy): domain Eukaryota; kingdom Viridiplantae; phylum Streptophyta; class Magnoliopsida; order Poales; family Poaceae; genus Oryza; species Oryza punctata. The sequence continues at coordinate 37,812,865 of CM002489.2, read as the reverse complement.
CTTAGATGGTGATACCATGATACGGATCCGACGAGCAGGCAAAGATGTCCACGGAATCGATACCATGAGTGCAGCAGCAGTCAGCCAGTCATCAACTCGATCATGAGCCTTAGATTAACCGGGAGAGCTGGAAAGAACGGAAGCGATGAGCTGTAGCGGCGAGTGGTCGCCCACGAGCTCGGTCTGGTTGCACTCGATCTCGGTTCACTTTAGGCGTCGACCTTTGCATCATCATCATCATCAGCCTTTTTCCCTTTTCCTGATTCATCAGACAAGCAGCTACTAACTGAAAGGCGGTGTGTGTCATTCAATTCGTCCCGATTAGCTGGGGCGAGCGTGACAGCCTTGATCCATGATGGATGAGAGACATCCCCGCGACTCGCCGGGCCGAGTTGCCGGTTTCAGGCTTCCAGCATTGATAACGTGTGCTCGTTTAATGATCTGCTGCAAAGCAATACATAGCTCCAATGTTCATTCATTCCTTGGAGTTGCGACATGCTATAGACCTTGCAAAATCTACCTAATATAATACTAGGAATCAATCAACCAACAAAAAGGAAAAAATATACTCCCTCCGTTCTATCTTAGAATATAAGAAATTTTAGAGTTAACATAATTAATTATTAAGAATGTAGGTTATTCAATAGAAATAGTTTATGATTGGTGTATAAGTAAAGGTAGGTGAGAAAAGTGAATGATGAAGTGTTCAGAATTATTATTTATTAAGAAGAAAAAGTTGGTGGATAAATTATTATATTTTAGGATAAATTCTAAGTATTAAAAGTTGTTATATATATTTTGGGATGGAGGGAGTAATTTAATCAACTGTCAGTGCCAAACAGCTTCGTACTGCTGCTGTAGATGCTGCTTCCACTGCACTAAACAGCAGTGTGAGTTCAGCAGCTGCCGGGATAGGATCCCAATCTTCAGTGTTTACCCCCGTCCCGTTTCGGTGGTCCAATTGTGCTAGCAACAATCCCGATCCCCTGTCCCAATCAGCTCCAATTCGGTAGATTAAGCATATCTGTCATGCGTCCGTTCCGGATCCAACCTGTTTCGGACCAGGGAGTAAAAAATTCGCTCTCGGTCTCATCAGGAGGACTCGGCAACGCGCAGTCACCCACAGCAAGAGGCTTTTTATAGCTGGGAAGTGCAGTGCACTACGCAAAAACAAAAGGCTAGCAAGAATCGGACAAACCACCGACTAGGAAAGCAGGAAGAAGCCGAGCTGGTAGATGGCTGGATGGGCTCCTGGGCAGGTGAGTGCCCGAGTGACATGCCAACCACGCGCCAAGAAAGACTTACCACTCTCCTCTTCTGGAAGGGAACTGGAGGAAACCGATGCTCGCTCACGTCCACCACTTGACCTCATTGGTCGGCAGAGTAGTCACCGATCACCACCAACCGACGCATCAAACTAATCAAACAAACAAGAGCACTCAACAAACAAACTCCAAGTCCTTTGCCCGGAAAGGGCCTGGAAATATTCAAATCCCCCTTGCGCTGGTCTAACGCAGACTGGCTCCGATCGTGCAGAGCCGTTCAAAGATTCAAATGTTGTTGGGAGCGAGGAGCGTGTTACGAGTAGTAGACGAGAAGTCGAGAACGACGTGCCGGCGTTGGACTGTGTAAAAACTTTGGCCGGGTCCGGCTCAAACTTTCTGACGCCAACTCGCTCTCGTTCCAAACGTCAAACGACGCGCAGCCGCGGTGTTTTCTTACTGACGAAGGGTACAAAAGGAGACGCCTGTTTTGCTAGTTTGCTGTACAGGAGCAGCGACGGCGACAGGTGATCCCTCGCCGCAACGCATCGCAATCGCATCGCTCGTCGTGAACTTGCCGGCCGCTGTGCCGAATTCAAGTTCAGGAACGCGGCGATCTGCAGTTCAAAGTTGAAACGCGCCCGCCGCATGTTTGCAGCAGGTTTTAATGCTACGCGATCTCAACGTCACATAGTAGTACTCTACGTGATACTAATACGGCAGAACACCAAGAAAATTCCCTGAATTCGGATGCAACAGCGCTCACACACGCACACATCATCTCCGATTCACGTCAACCTACGAGTATTAAATCATCGACGGCCCTTGAGAAATTACGCCATTCCGGCACAGTTCCGGCACCGAGTTGACAAGACAGTGCACCAACTGATCACACTGAATTGACAAGCTCAGCGCGCTGCTGACGAGTGACAACGAACGAAACAGAGAAACACTCGTGTACTCCCTCCATCTCTCAAAAAAATTAATTACTAATTATGAATCTGTATAAATATTTATTTAAATTTGTAATTAGGATTTAATTCTTTTTTTTTAACAGAGGGTGTAACTCCAAACACTGTACTCCAAATAAACACGACCCAAACCTCTATGCAGGCGTGCACCGGCTGAACTTTCAACCGCTAATCCAAAGGCATGATGGCTCGATGTCCGACGTGGATAAATGGATAATCCCGTCACCACTCACCAGCCTAGCTAAATGACATGAGATTGTGAGAGGGCAATCATTCCATCCACCTTGACGCGTTCGTCCGGGAACTCCACGCTCCACGGAGGCCACGCCCCCGACCGGAAACGCGCGAGTTAATACGCACATTTACGCGCGAGAGCCGGTGCGTGCCCGTGACCCGAAACGCTCCTGCCTTCCTCGCTCGCTTTCTCCCCCGCGGCTTAAAGCGTTTCCCTTTCCCTGCTCACACGCACGCACCTAGCTACCCCGCCGGCCTCGCCATCAGATCTCGCGCACCACCGCCGCCCCACCTGTCTTTGTACCTCGCCGTCGAGCTCGCTCCCTACACCTCCCATCATGGTGGCCCCATCCGCGAGCTGAACTGGTGTCGGTTCGCCCACCTCCGCGCGCGCATTTGCTCCGGCCTGCAGGGACATTCGATCTCTCCTCTCCGCGTCGAGGGGTAATGGTCCGGTGATCCCAGGAGTCGTCTTTCTTCCGGTGAGTGACGCATTTGTGCTGGATTGGTGAAAGCGGGGAGGATTCTTGTTTGGTTGTTTGCCGGATCGGGGATGGGCTGCACGGGGTCCAGGCACGCGTTCCGGGGTGGTGTCCGGGGCGGGAAGACGGCGTACGCGCGAAGCCGCTCCGGCCCGGCCGCCATGCACCACACCGTCTCGCTCAAGTCCTCCACGCTGGGTTCGCTCAGCCTCGAGCGGGACCGGGACGAGGAGATGATGAAGTGGCGCGACGACGGCGGGGGCGGCGCCGTGAAGACCACGCCGCCACCACAGCAGATGGCGAGGCGGCAGAGGCAATTGGTGCTGGCCACCACGGCGCCGGCCAAGACGCCGGCCCGCGAGCCGGAGGTGATAAATGTGTGGGAGCTCATGGAAGGCCTGGACGACAAGGATGAGGAGGGCGACGTCCGTGGCGAGGAGCGACGGGAGCAGTCGACGCCTGGGTCACCGGAGTTCGATCCAGACATCATCGCCGCTTTCCGGAAGGCTCTCGATGAGGTTCCCCCTGCCGGGGACTGCCCTGGCGACGAGGTGTGCGTCAAGAAGCGCGAGATACAAAGGTTTCCGGGCATCGTGCGCGAGCGGGTCAGCGCGTTCCAGAAGAGGATCGACGCGAAGCTCGCCAAGATGGCGCCTCCGCCACCGTCACCGTCACCGCCTCCGGAGCCAGAGCCGCAGCTTCCGCCGCCGCCGCCGGATAGCGACCGGAAAGTGGTGCTGTACCTCACCAGCCTCCGCGGCATCCGCAAGACGTACGAGGACTGCTGGGCGACGAGGTCCATCCTACAAGGCTACGGCGTGCTCGTCGACGAGCGCGACCTGTCGATGCACGCCGGGTTCAAGGAGGAGCTCCACGCCGCGCTGGGCGCGCCGGGCAGCCTCCCGCAGGTGTTCGCGGACGGCAGGCACCTGGGCGGCGCCGAGGAGGTCCGGCGCATGCACGAGTCCGGGGAGCTGTCCAAGGCGCTGGGCGACTGCGAGATGGCGCCGCCGGCCGCCGCGGGCAAGGGCATTGCGCTGGACGCGTGCTCCGGCTGCGGCGGCGTCCGGTTCGTGCCGTGCGAGGAGTGCTCCGGCAGCTGCAAGGTGTTCCTCGAGGAGCTGGACACCTTCCGGCGCTGCCCCGATTGCAACGAGAATGGGCTCGTGCGCTGCCCGCTTTGCTGAAAATCTCGAGCTTTTTTGCGGGATCTGTAGTGTGGTTTTGTGAGATGCTTGAGGGTGTTGTGTTAGCGTAGAACGTGTACAGGGGAATTACACGGCTGTTTCATACTAGGACTGATGAAGTAACACTATTGGTTGCTGTAATGATCTTACTTAAGCTTTCTTCTAAGGTGCTGAATGTGTAGAAGAATTGAAGAAACGACTTCGTTCTGATATCACTTCTCTGTTCTCAACATCGTCTCAGGCTCTCAGCTCTCACGCTTCCAATTCTGCATTTTTCTCATTTTCTGCAGCGTATTGCATGACTTCGTCCATTACTCGCTCTGAGCCGAACTGAACCATGAGTATGAGTCCGGATGGCCCAGCAACCCTGGGTACAGTAGTACTCTGAGTCTCTGCTACCGAATTAAGTGTAGTGAATTGTACTGCTCGAGAGTCAAGATGTACCCGTGCATGTACTGCACATAGTACATCTTGACCCATACATGATGCGTGTCCTCTGTTTCCACCATGCCCTGAGGAATCAATCAGACAATCAAGGTTCTGTGATGTGCCCTCTGAACTAGGGAAATGCGTGAACCCGACGAGGAGGACTTGCAGCGTGCAAAGCAGGCGACCCACCGATCAAATCATCACACTTAGGCAGCGTCATTTCGTTCCCTTTCCCAACTCCTCTCGCTCGTTTTCCACGCGCACGCTTTTCAAACTACTAAACGGGGTGTATTTTGCAAAAAATTTCTATACAAAAGTTGCTTAAAAAAATAAAATTAATCCATTTTTGAAAAAAATTAGCAAAAACTTAATTAATCACGCGCTAATGGATCGCTCTATTTTCTGCAAACACTGTGCACATTCCGAACCTCGTCGAGCGAACGCTGCCTTAGAGGCACGCGAACTCGGCTTGCTGCTGAATTGGAAGAGCATCTGCTCCAGAGTTTTACCGGATATGGAGCGGCGTCCACATCGACGTTTCCATGAGGCCATACACAGTGGGATGATTTGTCATTCGGCCCGACACTACCACGTCCACGAGATTCTTCAATCCAGCGCCACGTTTGCTCCTGAGCCCACTAAGGCCTCGTTCGGTAAGGCCCGGAATGGCCCGGAACGGCCTCTGTTCCGGCCGGAACGAAGTGGCCCGTTTCCAAATCTGGTCTGGCCCGGAAGCGTCATTCGTTTCGGCCGGCCCGGATTAGAAACGAGCCCGGTTTGGTCTCCCTCCCCCTATTCCTGGCCCGGATTCAATCCCCACCTCCCACCATCCGACTCCAATCCGGACGCGAGGCGGCGGTATGCGACGCGAGGCGGCAGGAGACGGCATGGGTGGTGACGCGAGGAGGCGGCGCGGCGGCGCACCGACGTCGACGGCGACGGCGACCTCTTCTCATCCGACGTTCGCGCTCTCCGCTGCCTTCTCGCCGGTAATGCTTCCTTGTTCCTTCTAGGGTTCTTTCTAGGGTTCATGGCTGCCTTTCTTGATGCTCCGCGCGTCGCTCTGGAGCAACAGGAGGAGGAGGGGGAGCACGGGCCGTTACCCATCTAGCAGCTGCAGGTACTGGCTCGTCGTCCGCGTAGGGGTTGGGGGAGGGGGAAATCGTGATGGGTTCTTGGAGATTTGGTTTGTGGTTTAGGTTCTTGCGGTGTTGCGGGGGATTCTTGGTGGAAGTGCCCTAGGTTCTTGGTTCCAATTAGTGCTAATGTGGTATGCTCGGTGTGAATTTCAGCCTCAGAGAGATCAGCGGTTGTGCTCGATTGTTATTCCCTAGCTTTTCTTTGTTTCAGTATGTGCTTCTGTGTGGGTTGCTGTATTTTCAGATTACCGAGTTATTCTGATCATGAACATTATTAGCTTTGGAAATCAGATTATGCTTGCTTTACCAGTAAAGTAATGCTTGGAGATAATTTGGACCCAATTGCAAAGCAAGGGTTTCTCATGCTTCAGTCTACCTACATGCCAACATATATAGTGCTTTAAGTTTCAGTTCCAGTCTTTTAGTTTCAGTTCATTCAGTAATATGGAAGAGTCTTCAGTCGTATAAAAGCTTGCTCAAACCAACTAGTAAAGTGTCACATTGGAGCTTTAGTGTGTAAGCAATTAGTAGTATTTTGTCATACCATATGCAATGAAAGGGGGGATTATCTGCTGTAGACCTGTAGTTTCTCAATCCCTATAGAACTATAGGGGTATGCTCTTCTATTTCTCTGTTTATCTTGTTGCAAGTCTGAAGTGTATATTGCAAACTATTATAGCAGCTGAAAGCTCTTGTATAGTGTTTGATTGTCTCAGGAGACTGTTTTAAATATATGTATCAATTTCCAGTTTGCATTGAGATCATCTGTGTGTGGATGGACAAGTGTAAACTGTGAACCCATTGGAGAGATTTGATTGAAGAATATTAAATATACTATGTTGTTTATCTTTGTTTCTGATCACTGATTTGAGTAGCATATATATATAACTGATTTGAGTTTTAGTATAGTACAATTGGTAGCCTTAGCACTAATGAATTTCAGCAAGCTATATATATATGCCTTAGCACTAATGTATAAAACTATTAATTTATTTAGATTGTACCAGCAGTTCCTAGGATTGGTGAAGACGAGCCGCCTACTTCCTAGGACTTTGTTTTGACTCCAAAAGGTACTCCGGTAGTTTTCTCCCTCCTATTTCCCTGTTCTATATGGTTGCTCTGTTCTTCAATAAATATATGACTACCCCGTTCTTTTGGTATATAGTAATCCAATAAATATATCTTTGAGAGACCGTATTAGAAAGAGGAGGGAGGAAGAGGACGACGACATGATGCTCTTTCTTTTCCCTGCTTTCTCTCTTATGGGTTCTAACCGAGGAGGGGTAAAGCAACAACGTCATAGTCCTGAGGAATCGGGCGAGGAGGTGGTCCGTCGGTTGCTCCAAGGACACATGAAGAATTGTTTGGTAGCTTTCCGGATGGAACCTTGGATGTTCAATTATTTGGCTGATTACCTACGAAGGAACGAACTTGTCCTTGATACGAGAATCAAGATCGAGGAGAAACTTGGATTCTTTCTTTGGATGCTCAGCCATAACTCTTCCTATGAAGATCTCCAACTCCAATTTCACCACAGCAATGATACATTTCACCGCCACCTAAAACACTTCTTCAAGCATGTTCTGCCAGGTCTTACTCGTGAATTCATGAAACCTCCCAACCTTAATCTAGTCCATCCAAAAATTACCACAAATCCAAGATTCTTTCCTTTCTTCAAAGACTGCCTTGGTGCCATTGATGGCACCCACATTCCTATTTCAATTGCCTCTAAAAAAGCTGCCCCTTTTAGAAATAGGAAGTCAACACTAAGCATCAATGTTATGATTGCTTGTGACTTTGACCTTAAGATCACGTATGTTTCTAGTGGATGGGAGGGTTCTGCTACAGACTCTAGAGTGTTAAGGTCTGCTATGAGCAAAGGATTCGAGGTGCCTCCAGGCAAGTTTTATCTTGTCGATGGCGGGTACGCAAACACCTCTTCTTTTCTAGCACCGTATCGGGGAGTCAGATACCACTTGAAAGAGTTTGGGGCTGGACATAGAACACCACAAAATCCTAAAGAGTTGTTCAATCATCGCCATGCGCTTCTAAGGAACCATATGGAAAGGACTCTAGGAGTGCTTAAGAAGCGCTTTCCTATTCTTAAAGTCGCAACATTCCACAAGTTGAAGAATCAAGTAAGAATACCCATTGCAGCTGCTATATTTCACAATCTAATCAGGGAAATGGAAGGAGATGAGTTGTGGCTGGATGATCAGCCAGATAATATCGACCCAACAGACTTTGTTGATTTGCCAAGTGGTGATCAGGGCAATGCAGCTAGCAGTGAAGAGGGCAACGCATTGAGAGACTCAATTGCTCAAGAGATGTGGGTCCAGTATCAGTAGCATGTACATTAGTCAACATTAGTCATGAGTCTTGTAATAATTGAATAAAGTTATGTATAATATGAGTCATCATGTAATAGTTGAATAAAGTTATGTATAATATGACAGCTATGGTTGGAAGGGGTTCGCCAAAACTCAGTATGATTCCAAAGGGATCTCCTAAGTTTGGTAGGATGTTATCTGCGACAAGTACTAGGATGAAGATGGTCTCTTCTCAAATCAGACTTGCTAAGAAGACTGCAAGCTCTCCAAAAGGTTAGGTATTTATTGTTTATTCATGATTTCTCAATACTCATCACAATGTACATCTATTATGTCTGTAAATGATTCTAAAGATAATTCCTTTCAGGCAACCAAGTAAAGCAGAGAGCAATATGGAATGCCCAGTTGGAGAAGTCACTTGTTGAAATCCTTTTCGAGTACAAAAACAGTGGTTGTAGAGGAGATAATGGCTGGAACACTGAAGGTTGGAATAGAATGGTGAAGGAATTCCACGCAAGAAACAAATGTGTGTCATTCACCAAAAGTCAAGTTCAAGAGAAGGAAGGTCAACTGAAAAGAGATTACAAGATATTGAAAGTGGCTAGACAACAAAGTGGGTCTTCTTGGAACGATAAGAGATGCATGGTCGAGGATCGCCAGCTATGTGGCAAAACTTGCAAATTGTAAGTGGATTTGTGATCAATATCTTCATTTTCATGTGATTTGTGATTTCTTTGATGCCTTACAATGATTTATGATTATCCTTTTGCATGTGCAGACATTCCCAAAGATAAAAAAGTTTAGCAACAACAAGGCTAGCTTTCCCTTGTATGATGCACTCAGTGAGCTATACGATGGTAAGTTTTGATTTTGCCGTCCTGATTAATGAGTTCTCTTTGTCCAAATTAATAAGTGACTCATTAGGAATATTTTGCTTGAATATTTAAACTATGTATTGTTTCCTTGTTCTTGCATAGGCCAACTTGCTGAGGGAAAACACAACTGCACCTCCCTTGATCCAATGGAAGATGAGGAACCCCTGAGGCTAGTACAGGAATTGGAAGATGATAGTCAACAAGAAGACGATATTGTGCTGCTCGAAGACCAGATAAACTCAAGAGAGAAAGAAACTGATGTTGTGCTACTAGAAGACCACAGAAACCCGAGAGAGAAAGTGTTGACGATGAAATTTGGTAAGCAAATCTATCTACAAGGATCGAAAACACAACATAATCCGAAGAGGATTTGGAAATATGCAAGGATATCGGAAACAGAGTGTGCATCGGCTGGAGTCCGAATCGGCTACGAACTGATCGGCTGAGTCAGAATTGGATGAGGTTAGCCGATGGAGCTGATGTCGGTGATATGACTTGGTGTACGTCATCAGGTTATGTTAGCGTGTTTCATATGGATTGCCATGCACGGATGAAGTCCTGAGGAGGCAATTGTATCTATTAATTAGGATATTTTATGTAATTTCCTTATATATATTCTCGGTAAGAGTCCGCCTAAGGGACTTGTTGGTTAGTTGGATTTGTATTAGGTTAATATGAGTCGTGTCCGTGATGGAAAATGTTTGTATTTTCGGGTATAAATATAATCCCGGGGTCTTGTAAATAATAACAACACACGTTCAATCAATCTCGGCGCATCGCTAAACCTTTGTTTTCTATTCTCGACAAGTTTGTGCTTTCGAGTCGTGCTGCATCAATTTGATCTTCGGCGAAAAGGTATATCTTGTCATGGCGAATTACATCATTAGGGCTAGTGCTTACATCCCTATGACACTCTAGTTCTTTGTTGTAATTCTCCGGGTTATCATATATGTTATATAACTTAAATCGGCAATGCAATCTACCTATATCGGCTAGATCCTTTCTAGGGTTTCATCGATATCGGCTAGATCACTCTGTTAATCTAGGTTATATAATGTATCCACCATCCCGAAAAGGCAACCATCGGCTTGACTCTTTAGATCTCATACTTCTATTTATACTTAATGCTGCATTGGTTCAGTCCAACCTATTAAGTCGTATTTGGAATCATGATATTTAACCTGCTTCATGGTTGTTAATAAGGATAGTATCGGGGTTTCAGCCGATCTTACCTGATATAGATGTTTTACATTGTTTTATGCTTTGTTTGATGTTCTATATCTGCCCCTTATACCAGAATCTAATCTAATGTAAATATATTAAGCTTGATATCAATCTAATTGATTATAGTTTAATATATTTATTACTATAGAATATCCTAGTATAAGGTTGTATCGGAGCTATAGCCGATACATACTTAAACCTAGATATCGGCTATGACATCAATCTACATAATCATTATATCATGTTATCTTTAGACTTGGGCAATTTATACTGTCTCGGTTCAGTCCGATCTATCCCAATTGCTTATCTCTAAAGTAATATTGATATATTGATTATGTAACACTGATCTTTACAGCCGATATCCTAGTTTTAGGGTTAATTTCATCATTGATTATACCTTACAGCCGATCCATACTTTATTGCATCGGCTAGGTTACATACGATATGAAATCGGCCCTATGACCGATTGTCTATCATTTACTGATATTCTTTGCATGTTTTTCTTGTTGATTGCAGGATCAAATCAACTGGCACGCCCTTGAATCTGAAACCCTAATTTTGGACCTGCACTAGAGTAAAGCAAACCTCTCAGGTCAGTGTGTGTTTTTTGCATCAACAGAAAGAAACTCAAGCTCAGAATTCAGGAGTTGTGACTGAAGAGCAAAGAAGACATGCTTTAATAGCAAAGATGAGATAACAAAAAGAAGATAAGAAGACTAGTAGCAATTCAGGAGTGGAGAGTATGATGGAGCGGTACCTTGAGATGAGGAGTAAACAAGCTGAGGACGAAGTGGCAGCTATAGAGAAGGAATGCTCACAAACAACAGATTATTCTGTCAAGAAGTGTGTATCTATGTTGAGCTTAATGGCTGTTACCAAGGAAGAGAAGGCAAAGGCCTATGCAGTTTTTAAGACCCCAACATATAGAGAGGTCTTTTGTGTGCTTGTGAAGATGACTTAGAGTCTGCTTTAATTTGGCTGAGAAGTGAAATGGCCTAGCATCACCAAAGGTTAGTTCTCATCCTTGTTAACTAAGCCTTCTTAACCTGCTGGTCGAGTTTTGTTCATTCATGTTAATTTGTAAATTTCTTTGAATTAGTGACAGTAGTACAAACCTAAGAGTCCTAGTTGATTTATCCATGTTTGTCTGTATTTATTTTTGGAGATCTACATATTTCATCTTTAATTTTTGTATTTGATACTAGCTAGATAAGATATTTGCCAATGTTAAAATAATCTCATTTCCCATATAGTTTACACTGTGTAATTTGTACTTGTAAGACAAGGTAGCTACTTAGCTTTTTGAGGGTGGCAAGGATTAATTGTGGCTGTCATTTTAGCTTAGATTTGTCAGATTTATGTGTTGTTTAGAGTTTAAACTTGAAATGAACACACCCACACCACCTAGCCAAGTTTGTCAACATGCTCCTATTTGAATTAATAGACATGTTCCTGTTCATGCATATGCAAATCTGTTTGCTTGCTAGCAAAAGTCAAACTATTCTCTGAAACATTGGTCAGGATATTCCTATTTGAATTATATTGACAACTGAAATATTTTCATTTCATGTTTAAGTTCTAAGTTCCTACTTAATATCTGCCACTGACATCATCTAATTGCTTTGGTGTAGGTTGATGGAATGGATGTTCTTGCTGTGAAGCAGGCATGCAAATTCGCAAAAGAACATGTTATTGCAAATGGCTCAATTGTGTTAATTGTATGCAAACTTATGTAGCGCAATAGTTTAATAAAGTTATGTATTACACTAAATATCCAACCCTGCTAGCTGCTACAGGGGTTTGATTATTGGATGCTTAACGCTAGCTAGTATTGTTATGCAACTTCTGGCTTGGCACATGTATGGCTTAAGCTTTTATTGTTTCTGGAACAATGTTTTAATTGCTGATATTAGAGTAATCTTCTGTAAATGTTTAGTGTCTTGCATTCGCTGATCTTTGGCAGTAGTATCATGTAATAGTCATCTGTTTAGTGTCCTAGCATGTTTCCTGGCTTCATTCTATGTCAAACCGAATGCACAAATCCTGGCCTGGATTCAATCCACAGCCCACAAGTGGTTCCTGTGCTGGATTTAATCCCATAGTGGTTTCAGCTGGATCCATTAGTTCCAGGCCTGGATTCGTTCCTGCTTGGATTCGTTCGTGCTGCTGCCGAATGAGGCATAAGTTGAAGACCGCGTGATCAACTTTGGTGGGAGGAGCTCGCGTCGATCCCGCCATGGACCGGAGGAGCTCCCACACTATCGCTGAGGAGCTCGTCAACCCGCCGACCAGATCTACGCCGATGAGCTCCATCTCCGGCCCTGCCGCTCCGCCCGGCTCCGTGAGGAAGACGAGGTCGCGCAGCTTCGGTCGGCAACGACCTCCGCGAGGACGATCGTGCGCCGCCGAGCTCCCACCGCGCCGTCCCCCCTCCCAGTCGTCGGAGGAGGAAAGGCCCCACCCGGCACAGACGCTGCTTGGGCCGTGCTGCCTCCGCCGACCCTCTCTCCAGTGCCGCCGACCTCACTCCCGCGCCATCGACCTCGTCGTCCCTCGCTCCAGCGCCGTCGACCTCGTCGCTGCTTCGGGGGATGAGAGGAGGGGTGGATATACTACTCGTCAACCAGTTCCGCACCACCAACCTCGCCGCTCCACCCGGCGCAATCGTCGCGTGGGCCGCTCTGCCCGGCTTCCCCGCTGCCGTCGCTCGCTTTATCCGCCGTGGGAAAAGGAGGAGTGGAGCTTCTCTGCCGGTGGGGAAAGAAAAAGAGGAGCGAGAGAGTAGATGAAAAGTAAAAAAGTTGATACTAGTGGGACCCACCACAAGTAACCTACACTATGAGGTATGTAGCTTATATTGTTCTTTATCTATTTGGTTGGTGAGGTTGGGCATATTTCAATGGCGCACTGCTAATGGCCTGAGCGAGCTGCGAGCGTGTGCCGGGAGGAGTAGCTAGGCGGGGAGGACTCGACAGTGACGGGGTTGGCGTTGGCGTCGCGGCCATGCTTGGTTCGGTGGTATCACGACTCACGAGGTTTTTTTCCCGGAAAAGCGTATGGATGGATGAACCGATCTGCCACTGGTCTCCACAGGCCCCTCCTACCAGAGTACCATCCCGTCAATCCGTGCTTCTTTTCGTGAGTTTTTGCCCACGATCGACCAGGTACCATGTGCCAAAGGAACATGTGTCACATTCAAGTAATGTAGTAGCTAGTAAGAATTTTAAGTTTGTCAGGCAGGATTTTCAGCAGAGATCAAGATAGTTTGAGCGTTCCAAGCCCCATGTAAACAGTAAGATGACTCCCTGGAGTTGGAGAGCAAGAGGGTCTCTTTTAGAAAATCTAAGATTTTCCGTTGACAATTGTCTAATGCGCGCTTTACATACCATCGTCGAGTGAAAGTTCCAGCAAATATTATTGTATTAGTCATTTTTTATCCCCTTATTCTATCGTCGTCAGGGTTCTATCGATTATACTCAGCTAGCCCAATTCCACATGTGATGTAGCAATGGAGGATAAGAAGCAAAATGGTATCGATTGTCAACATTTACATTGCTAATTGGAAGAAAAATGTGTATCAATGTACTCTTGAAATTTTTGTTTGACAATTGTGTGAAAACTATGACGAAATTTCTCTTGAATAAATGTGTGTTAATATTTTTTTGGAAATTACTATTGACAAATTCTCACAACCAGATTGGTACTAAAAATGTCATGCATACAATACACATCCGTTAAATGGTTTTTCCCCCAACATTTTGTAGATAATCGCTAATTCACTATGAGGAGATTGATTGCGATGACTTTTTTTAAGACAAGATAGCTTATACAATAGTATTTCCTGAAATCTGCAGATGGCAAAACTTAAAATTAGTCGCTCGTCAATGGAAAATCTGAACACAAAGAAGACTCCTGCTGCTGCAGGTATAATGTTTTTCCGATCGGGGAATGCTTGAAAGGGAACAGGAGAAGGTTTTTCTGTAGGTTTCCTGGGGGTCTGCTTTTATTGGGCCCATAACCGATATTTGAGCCTATTCGAAGCTAAAAAGACTGGCCCAGAAAGCGTTTGTTTCGGTCAGGTCTGGTGCGGTGTGCGCAACTGCCGCAACAGGAATAAGTTCACCTTAGGTCCCTCAATCTGTCACCGTGTTCAACATTCATCCCTGGACCGTAAAATCACATCCCCTAACTTACAAAACCGTGCAACCAAAGGTCCCTTAGTAGTATTTGTCCCCGGTTTTGACTGACGTGGTGCCTTCGTGGCTTTTTGGACTAGAACTTCATCACACGTGGCATTGACATGACGCTTACGTGGCAATTCGATCCGGAAAAATAATAAAATCCGTGGGATCCACATGTCAGTTTTACACACAAAATAATAAAAAAGGTGGTCCCATGTGACCCCACATGTCATACTCACTACTCCCCCTCTCTCCCCTATTCTCTCTATCCCCCCTCTCTCTCTCCGACCAATGGAGTGGGGTGGGCGGTGGCCGGAGCGATCGGCTGGTGGGGTGGGGCGAGCGGTGGCTAGATTGGGCGACAGGAGGGGCGAAGTGGCCCTCCACCACCGTCGCCGGGTCAACGACCTCACCGCTGCCGCAACGACCCAACCGGTGTCGACACAAAGCTTGAGCGGTCGCCTCATCTCCTCTTTCTCCTCCACTACCGCATTGTCCACATACTTAGAAGGACCAGCTTCCCGCCGCCGTGGCCACCAGAGGGGGACACCGTCGCCATCTGTATCTCCTAGCGCCCGACGTCGCCGACGCATCCGACCTCGGCTACCTCCCCCACCTCGGCCGGCGACGGCAACGCAAGGCCGCGGCTGTGGGCTAGCGGCGGTGTCTCGCTCCCCATCCCTCCTCCTCCTCCTCTGCTGCCTCCTCCCTCCAATTCGCCCCGCTGCCACCGCGCCCTCCTCCACGCCACCACCGGTCACCGTCGTCCGTAGTGCCTACTCCGGCACCGCTGATACCGAGAAAAATGTGTCGCCGACGCTGAGAGAAAGGGAGAGAAAGGGAGAGGGGGAAGGAGATGATGAGTTAGTGACATGTGGGGTCCACTAATTTTCATGTGGGTCCCACGAGTTCTTATATTATGTCTGATTGACATGTGGGCCCCACTTTTTTTAAAAAAATATTTTTTGTATTTTTCTTCCAATGCCACGTCACCGCCACGTAAGATAAAAGCCAAGTCAAACTAGGCACGTAGGCCCCACATCAACCAAAAAGGTCATCCAAACCACCTTGTGATTTTTTTCATCGGTTTTAATAGTTGAGGGATCGGTTGTATCTTAGGGACGAAAATCGAATTCGCTATCAAGTTAAGGGATAAAAATAAACTTATTCCTGCCTCAACACACGGCACAAACTTTGTCAAAAAGCCTAAGCTATAGCCCATAGATGTCATCATCCAGGGACAGCCTTTAAGTTCCATTATTCCGTGACAGCCTAGCATAACGGCCCAGCGGAAAAGGGTTTTCAGTTCCAAACGCCAAATAGCCCAGTGAGTTCGTCCTCATACTCTCCTATCTAATTATTTGCACTTTGCGCAATGCATCACATAAGATAAACTAGGTGGCTAGCGTAATTACGTGACTAGTATTCACACAAAATTATCTTCTTTTATATATAAGCTTACTTAAAATTTGTTAAATAACTATCTTGTTATTTTAGCACTTTAAAAGACAGAATCTTATCATCTCTATGATTTTAATTTTATAGTTTTTAAAAGTCACACCAGTCGTTACCTCTTCTTTATCACTCCTGTATTTGCTTACTCGATATACTACGGTTTCTATTTATCCTTCTTGAAACTTTAAAATTGGATCTTATAAACTTTAGAGTTAATTATCTTGTTGGTTTTTATTTTTATAATTTTTAGAAGTCCCGTCAAACGCCGCATTCTACTCCTCTACAATCCGTCCACTGCCTCATCTCTTTACTGTCATTGGAATTTTAAAAATCGAACATAATTATCGCTGGTGTTCATTTTTAACTTTCTAGAAGTCCCACCAAACTGTTAATGGCATTGTCATTATACTCCTTTACAGTCCGCCCGATACCTTTCCTTTTAATTATCATTGAGATTTTAAAAATTTAACGTGATTATCATTGTGGTTTATCTTTTACTTTGTAAAAGTCACACCAATAATCGTGATTGTACTGCTTAACGGGTTGCCCGCTATCTCTCCTCTTAATCATCACTGGGATTCTATTTGGGGTTTTGTTTATAGTTTTTACACTCGCTACCTTCCTCTTTATTATCATGAGATTTTACAAATCAAACATAATTATTATTAGGGTTTAATTTTTTACTTTTTAGAAGTCCCGCCAACCACCATGATCGTGTTGTTTCAACGACCCGTACATCATCCCTCCTCTTAATTGTCATTAGGATTCTATTTTTGGGGTTTTGTTTATAGTTTTTAGATGTCCCATCAACCGCTATCACTCTACTTTTTTATACCCATGTTGTCTATCTCTTCTTTATTGTCATTTGTTATCGTTGTGTTTCTATATAGATTGTGTTTTTTGAAAATTTCATATTTTTTATTCCGATACTATGTTATTTATAAATTTTATTCCTACTTGATCTCTTATAATTATTTTTATATTTTCGAAATTTAATTTGTTTTTTATTTCAAATTTTAATTAAACTCGTGTTGTGGATGGTCTCTTCTTTCGATATTGCTTATTTTTTATTCCGAACTTTAGTTATTTTTAAATTGTATTCCTACATGAACTCTTATTTTTATTTTTCTAATTTCAGAATTTATTTTTTTTATTCCGAATTTTAATTAATCTCGTATTCGGTTCTATATGGATTTTTCTTCCAATATTGCTTATTTTTAATTCCGAATTTCAGTTTTTTAAAATTGTATTCCTACATTAACTCTCTTTTTTTTCTTTTCTTAATTTCAGAATTTATTTTATTTTTATTCCAAATGTTAATTAATCTCGTATTAGGTTCTTATATGGACTCTTTTCTAATATTGCTTATTTTTAATTCCAAATTTCAGTATATTGCTTATTTTTAATTCTGAATTTCAGTATATTTCAAAATTGTATTCCTACCTGAACTCTTCCTTTTCTTTTCCTAATTTCAGATTTTATTTTATTTTTATTTCGAATTTTAATTAATCTCGTATTGGATTTTTATATGAACTCCTTTTCTAATATTGCTTATTTTTAATTTCGAAATTCAGTTATTTTTAAATTATATTTCTAGTTGGACTCTTCTTTTTCTTTTTCTCCGATTAATGTGGGAATTTCTAACCTTCACAGCGAACATGATGCTTTCTTTCAAGATTGTTTTAATAATATAATAGATAGATAGATTAGTCCCAATAAACTCTCTCCATATGAAATATATGAATCTTAAGTGAACTTAATTGAAAAAAAATGAGTATAGTCCAAAATGCTGTCAATACCAAGTGCAAAATAGACAGGGCCACATCAGACTTACAGGCTACTTACGTGTTCTAAATTCTTGGGTGAGGGGAAATTATTGTTAATGCGTAACTTAAAAACCAGAGGCGATGTTCCCATGGAAATCACTCTAGGTTCCACAATTCTATGGGCCTAAGAGGATCAATGACGAGGGAACGTAACACCAACCAATGGGCCGGCTCGTTCCTTTTTGCCCATCTCATTCCGTCTCATTGTCAGGCACAGGGAGCAATCAACTTTTGCCATGCAACGGCGTTGGCTACGTGCCATCGCTGGCGCAGAGAGATGGTTGTGGGAGTGGGAGTAATCATATGTTGTGATGGCAAAACGTCTGCTGTAATCATTTTAGCCAGGCATGCAATTAGCTGGAAGACAAATAATACTGCTAGTTGCTGTACTACTCCTCCTGCTAAGTGACATATATAACGGCCAAAGTACTCACGTGGGATCAAACAACAAGGGGATTAATTACTAGTACACAAGTACAAAATGAACACATCTACCGTGACATACAATTGGTTAACTAAACCCGGGCCCCTCTTTTTTTAACATAAAGAAAACTCATGGATTCATCTACAAGGTACAGGTGCTGAGTATTCAAATAAAAGGGGGCCCTGGTTAGATAGCTGTTCAATGCTCTTTCCTTTGCGAAAATAAGCTAACACGTGTAAAGCCATCACCTGGATCGTGTATTATGGCTGTCACCATCAGCTCTGGAGTTTGTGGAGCGTTAACTGCCCCAACGCCTTTCTCACTTTTTTTTTCATTCCAACAAGATTCACTTCTCACACAGCCGCGTAGTTAGTGGCCCCGTTGCATGGATGGCTGCTCATTGGTGATCTCGCATGTACGTACGCGAGACGGCGAGGGAACCTTTGGAGCAAACAACAGGACAGGAGGAGTTAGTAGTTTGTCCATGTCCAAACCCAATCACGGCGAGACGCGAGAGAGAGAGATCAAAAGGGCTAAAATAGAGAAAAAATTGCTGGAGATGGCCGGTATTGGGCAGGTTCGGGCGTCGCTCGCTGTCATGAAAACGATTTGGGGGCTATACGAGTAGAAGAAGAAGCGATCGATCGATCGATCAAGGGATTCGCTTTGCTTAAACAGCCAACCAACCGATCGAGTGCGCGCCGCCGCCGCCGCTTTCCTGATCTTCTGTGTTTCGCGATCGCGGATCGTACGCCTTTCAGTTTCCACGGTCGCGCAGACAATCATACTAAGCTGACTTCGTTACTCCAGCTGCGAACACAGCTCCTCCACGAAAAAAGGAGCGATTTATTAGCGCGCGATTAATTAAGTATTAATTATCTTTTAAAAAAATTAATTTAATTTTTTAAGCAATTTTTATATTGCATAATATACACCGTATAGTAGATTAAAAAACGTGCGCGAGGAAAAGGAGGTAGATGGGTCAGTAAGAGGCCGAAACGAACGCAGTACATACCTTTCCTGCCACTGTTCGATCGCGAAGAATCAATCATGGCTACCACGTGGGAGCGTACGTACGCGCAGAAATACAGAATCGAGACGTGGCACAGTGTGTGTACACTGTATATACATATATATATATATATATGTATGTATGTATATATGTATATGTATATATACGGCCGGATCTATCCAGCTAATTCGACCTAGCTCGACCATCACGTGAGAGAAACCTGTGGTTTCAGGCGTCGATCGAGGGATTTCTTGCGCGTGTCTGGCCCGATTGGCGATCGGGATCGGAGTACTTAATTACCTGGAGACACGCGGTGCGTAGGGGAGACGGAAGGCGTGGCGGCGCGCATGGATGGGCTAACAACCACGCGGGCAGCAGAAGGGTGACGCTGACCGGCCGGTGGTACATGCCAAGTCCGAACCGAGTCTCGGCCCGCCGTTCTCTCCCGTAAACGCGCCGCTCAATTCTTTCCGTGGTGCGCGCGCGCGAGAGAAAGGGACGTACGTGTTTGTATTTTGCGCGAGACGCGTACCCATCTCCGTCCCCCCTGTTCCGTTCGTGGTTGTTGAACGGAACCACCGGTTAACTTGCCGTATCGGGATAGAGAGCCCCCCAAAGCCTGTGGCCCTGCGAGTTGGCTTGGTTTCACCGTGCGCGAGATATGATGATACGGAGTAGTACGCGCGTGGTACGTTTACCGTGGCTTCTGGTCACCGGTCACCCGTTAGCACTTACGTCGGCCGTCGTCGCACGTCTCATGCGAGAGCGAGCCGCGCCGTTTGCACTTGGAAGACTTAGGCGTACGCAGACGGCTCGTCCTTGTCATCTTCCGCGATCGTCGCGCTGGCGACACCCGTCGTCGTCGTCGCGGCTGAACCGGTCGTCGTACAGCCGGATAGGCCGGCAAAATGGCAAATGTACAGTACAGCGATTCACCAGTTGTCGATCGGGGCGAGCTAGCTAGCACGCGTACGTACGTCGTCGACGACCGGAAACGACGTACGTTGCCATCCATCCATCCATCCATCACCATGTGGGCGACGGCCGGCGTTCGTGCCCAAATTAGAAACGTGCGGGGAAATTAGAAACGTGCAGGGACGTGGGTACGCGTCGGAGTCGCGCGCGCGCGGGAGGAGGGGGGAAAAATCGGTCGACGAGGTTGGTGTCAAAGCTGCCACGTCGCTGGTGGTTATGAGACTGTTTGTCCTACTTGCGATGCGCCCAGCTAATAATCTATTCCTGCTCGATAGGATTCCATCGAGTGTGACACGGAAGGGATCGAACGGCTGAGACGTGTAAACTCCCTGTGGTTGACTTTTGAATTTTGTGCGTGTTAGCTAGTGCCACGTAAGTATTGGGGTCATAGGACGCTAATGACTTGTAGCACACCCTCCGTTTAATATTATAACACACTCTAACTATTTTTTAGTAATCAAAACTTTAAGTTCACTTGGTTTATAAAAAATTAAACAACATCCACAAGAACAAATTAATTTTATTATATTTAATATTGAATATATTTTGATACTATATTTATTTTACGTTGAATATTAAAAAAAGTTAGTCAAACTACTAGTGCACATTAAAAATGAAAAAGAACTTATAACGTGAAATAAAAGTGAAATAAAAGGAGTTCTAATTAATACACATGCAAGAAAAAACTACTAATGCATATTAGAAATTGAAAAATGCTCTTATAACACGCTTTGACACTACTTCATACTTTCCAACATAACTTCATTTTAATATAGTGGTGCAAAATTAAATAAGGTGAAGGAAAAATACCAATATGAACGTCATTACTAAAAAAAACTAATGAGTGGTACAAATTTATTTTAGAATAACGAAGGGAGTTGTGAGTGTCTGTGTACTGTGTTTTTTTTTTAAAAAATAAGAGATGAAGGGATTACATATTTGACTAGTGGCGCTAACGATATGTTTTTTTATCCGCTACTGTAACGAGCTACTGCGTCCTATCTGGCCGTGAATACGCTGAGTCTTCAATTGTTTACTCTTTGACTAACAATGAAGTATCAAAATAAAGATACGAATATCTTCCAATTAGTATAACGTTAATGACTGTATCTATCCATAGAAAAAAACTAAATGACAGCAAGTCATTACTATTTCCGATGAGGGAAACATTTTTGATGTTGGCGAGACCGTGGGGCATAAAACATGGTAGTTCCTGAAATTTAATTCTTATTAAGTTTCTATAGTTTATTATTCAATTTTTTTCGACTATACATGCATGGAAGACTAACATATAAACCATCAATGCTTTGCTATAAGATCCATGATCTTTTAAAAAATAGGTACACCCAATTTGCAACCTGAAGAAAACTTCAAAATTTCGCCGGTAAAATCATACTTTTGACCTACACAAGCCAAACTCTACCCTTTGACCCTGAGGTAATTTTTCTTCCCTTTGACTCGAAACTAATTATTTCAGCCTAATTAATCCATGTTATTGACCTTTCTTGTGCTGAATTTTTGTATGAATGAATACCTAAAAGTCAAAATTGACAATTGGCAAACGCAACTTAAAAAGTGAGGTAGACCTAACGAATTCTCCTCCAATCATACATTGATCACACGGTCAAATTGAAAACAAATCCACATCAAATTCGCCTTTCTTTTGTATATATATGGTACGTTTTCCTTCAACGACACGGTCAACTAATTGTCCGGCCGGCGTGAGCGTTGGGTCGTAGTTATATTTAATTTGCGTGAAAGGGGATGAGAGTCCTCTAATTTAATCGCACCAACTGTAATATAGAATTCTAGGTTTATTCTATCGTGATATAACAGGTAAAATCTGTTAGCTGCACGTCTATGCTGACAAATCACCACCTCAACATCTAACGATACACTAAACTATGAGACGTCAAACAAGGTGGAGACCACGTCACGCACCTTGCCATTTTGCCAAGCCAAAGATAAGAACTGCAACACAACACAATAAATAAAAGGAGAACAATGATAAAATTATCACCTTTCGCCCTTTAATTATACTCTTATATACCAGTATGCCACACTTACGGCCTCCAGAACACACGGTTTAAATAGATGGAGATCAGCTCTCCCTAATATACGCTTACAGAACTAGAGAACATCGACAATGCGTATTATTTTGAAAATTCTCTAGACCCACAAAAATCCTATTGAAAAGCGCACACGTTTGTGCATAATATTTTAAAAATTCTCTACACTCACTAAAGTTCTATTAAAAACATGCACATACTTATGTAATATTTATAGTCACCAAGATTTTAACTGTAACGAGTCGAGCTATGTATCCACGACTCTATCATTAAATCAATATGTTTTCCTATGTTATATCAATTTGTTCCCGAGATTAGCAGTGTTTATATGAAGTAGGAGTAGAGAGTATGTGCTTGATATTCAAATTTTGAGCTCCTCCCAACCCCGTGCAAAGAACAGCCTAAAGAATTGGATCAGATATCAAGAGGTTAATTTTTTTTTCAAGGATTCCCTTTCTTTAAGTTTTGTAGTATCATAACCAAGTTTTCTTCTTAATTAGTACACGTCCCAATCAGGAGACGGATGGATCCATGGGCGCTTACTTCGTCGTTCGGGTTTGCAGAAATTACAATGCATTTCCATCAATCGCGATCATGGTAGCTTATTTAATTTTCCCCTTTGGAGTAAGCAGTGGGTCCCATTACCACTAGGCCTCATAAAGCAAAACAGAAATGTGTTAATTTTTGTCTTAGTTGGTTGTATTGGACGGTTATTAATCCCTTCAAGAGAAGATGATGTTTTCCTCTGCAACAATCTAACAAATAATAACTAAATGTCATACTATGTCTCCTGAAACAATTTTAAAAGGAGTGATGTTACGATACTCCCTACTATCATACTAACAATAATATTAAGGATAAATTTACTAATACAATAATTACGAGTAACTTGGTTATTTCTGTTTTTTCTCGACTAGATTGATATGTGATTATTCATTAGTGTTAGCATTGCTCATATTTCATAAAAAGCCAAAAAGAAGAAAAAAGTTTATTCACTACTAAATGATAATTATATCCCTATTTTTAGGATAATAATATCTCTCCACATTTCTGCTACCGCTAACTAAGGTGGTAATATAAAGCAATCTAAATCCTTCGATCAAATGAGATAAATAGTTTAGATTGTTTTCTACTATCAGTAGATAGCACCGGAGTGAAACTTTTAAAGATAGTAGTAGCAAATTATATTGGGCGCTTTGATCGATTGAACCATCGATTATTACCTATTGAAAAAATGGATTATGATAATTGGCTAGACATGATGAGCAGATGAACATTCATCGGAGAGGCGACCTACAGAATGAACTTGACATGTATAAACAGTGCTGCTCTGTTTTGATTTCTTTGTAAAGGCCACATGCCTCTGCTTCTCTATGTTATTGTTTCATAAGTTTACGTCCTCTGTGCTCTCTACCAGGCTAAGACGCTAAAAACTCTTTGACATTCACTCAACACAATCAGCCCTACTTGGCTACCAAACCGTGCAATCCCTTCTTCTATAGCAATTGCTTCTTCATATAGTCGGTACAAGCCAAACTAAAGATCCACATCCTAATTCTTACCTAACAAACAATTCCCTCAAAAAACCATTGGAATCTACTTTGGCACCGTTTTATTTTAGTGCTTGGTTAAGCTATTTATTGTAGGACATAAATAATTGTTTAGACGACTGCTACATAGTATTTATACCTCATATCTAAATGATACTATAATTAACGATTCAGTTATATAAATATAGAATATATGGTATTAAGTTGTCTAACAAGTATGGTATCCATTTCTCTTCTCTTTCTTTCGACTCCACATCATCATGAAAAAAAACATTACGTAGCATTCTCTCTGAAATGGTAATGTACATTAGATAAGGGGCCCATTCATAATCTCATGACGCGCATGAATACAATGTACATGTATGTCAAAAAATATACCCCATGGTATGCAGGGAATACAAATCTATATTGTTTCCTTAATTAAAATAACTGAGTTTAGAGTTGTCTTTGTGATCTCCTGAGTAAAACATCGCAGTAGCACGTGCAAACACGGCCATGTTCATTTTCGAAAGGGTGCAGCAGGGTACGATTGATCTCTGAACTATTGCTTGACAGTGTATGACCGTTGCTCGCCCGTCGAACTGATGGATAACCATAATATCCACCATCGAAACGATTGACCCAACTGCTGCCGTCAACTTTTTCTTTTCGAAAAAACGAAAGTGCTGGAGTCTAATAAGGGAAAAAAGAACCGAAACGAAGCAAGAATAAAGCAGGGAAAGAAGGGAGGTAGAGGGAGAGAAGAGGTGCATGTACTCCATGCATGCCCGTCCAAAAAGTACAGCTCATAGTGTGCGTGCAGAAAACGAACTCTAGAACATGACCTTGTTCGCCTCTAAAAAAAACCCGGGGACTGTGCAATCAACGAGCACTCAAAGCCCCAGAGAAAGAAAAGGAGAGGAGATGGGTGGAAAGAAAAGAGAGACGCCCACTACATGTAGTGAAATGCTTTGATCTTAACCACAGTGCCGTTCTCCGGCCACCATCTTAGCAGCAGCAATTTGCAAAACGGCATGTGCTAAACCATGTCTACTTGGCACCACCACATCGCTGCGAGCTAAAAGAGAGGGCGGTTTGATTAGTGATTTCATTAGGCGGAGCTAACTAACTAACAAAACCGGTATCACACGCTCAATGATAGGTAGAACAATTAGGCATTTTAAAAACCGTGAAGTCAATCCGATGCCGACGTGGTAGCGGAGGAGCTCGCAGAAGCGGACGAAAGCGGTAGTAAACTGGTATTTCTTGTGCTCTGGTGGTTAACCGCGTCCTCCCTTTGATGGAGACTCCAACTCCAACCCCCGTTTTTTTTGAAAAAAAAATCAAAAAAAATATAAAATCGTAGAGAAATCTAAATGCACCATGACAAGTACGGCGAGTTTATTTAATTTTCTCATTCTCGTGTTTTCGTGACAGGTGCATTTAAATCTCAATCATCTGCGTGATTTGATTGAGCGATGCGGGGGTGCATGGAGGAAAAGTCTGAAACGGGCGTGACCGGCCAAACGAACGAGGAAGGAGGGTCGGGACGCAAGCAAAGCCGCCGCGTCAAAATCCGACGCCCCCAATAAACTCCACGCCTCCACCCCCCCTTCTCCGCCCCCGTAACCGCGCATCCTCCTCCTCCTCCTCTCCCTCTCCGCTCCTTCGCCTCCGCCTCCGCGTGCTCCCGTAACCGCGCCGCCTCCGCCTCCTCCTCCTCCTCCGCGCGGTTCCTCCCGCGAGCGGCGCACCCGCCGCGCGCGTCCGTTTCTCTCCCGATCCCCGCCGCGCCCGGGGGTTTCCGCTGCTGCCGTGCACTCGTCGCCGTCGTTGGGCGGCTGCCTTGTCGGCGGCGGGCTGGGGGGCGAACCGGAGGAGGGGCGCGAGATTTTGTTGCCGCGCGCGGGGCGGGCACGGTTGATTTTGAGGTGCGATTGATTGCCAGGTAGCTGGCGTATTGTCTTATCTACGTTTGTCCTCGCTTCTCGTCTCACCTAATTTATATGGTTTGTTTTGGTTGAATTGTTCATCCTTTGTTCTTGTAACGGGCTACTTGGAGAATTTAGGTCAAATCAGTCGGATGAGCAATCTGCGGTTGATACCGGTTTGATGGTACTAATTGTAACTTACTTGGAGGGGTGGAGTTTTGGGACTAAAACATCTTAGGCGAGGCACCTGTTCAGAGCCTCAGATTTGCTGTCCAACTTTCAACCATAGAGAATTATGCGGAGCAACATTACTTTTCCTCAGGCATACTGTTGCTGCACGATAGGATTTTTGTTCTCTGCGACCTGTTAGGCATCCTGCCAATTTTATTTATTTTGATTGCTTAGTTAGAACCGCCACTACCTATGTGCCCTTGTTCATCTAGGAAGGGATACATCGCGAGACAGAAAAAATGCTAATTACGCAGATAAGTTGATTTGCACTGTAACTTGATTTGGTCTGATGATAAAGTAACCCGTACAACAAGTATACGAACCATTTAGGACCCAATGAGAGCACCACTTTGTTCAACTTCAATTTCCATATCTTTAATCGCTATCCTCAATGTTTAATGGTAACTCTTAAAAATGATTGGTTGCAATGGTTCACATTTTAGTTCTGAAAGATCTGTGCTGAAGTGGTACCGTGGAGTAGCCTTGGGTATTTTCTGTGGTTTCTCAGTTTCATGCGATAAGTTAAGATTTAGGTTTGATTCAATGAATGCCATGTTCTATTTATTCACAAAAATGATGTTTCATTAATCATTTGGCCAAGCCTTTATTATTAATCAGTTTTTGTGAAATTTTAATTATTAATCAGTTTTTGTGAAATTTAATTAGTCTTGTTCTTGTTTGACTGACCTTGGTGAAGCTCTTCACAATATCTTGCATATTGAGTTATGTATACAAATGTGATCATCAATTTTCCCACACAGAAGAATGATATTAATTTATGATCTCTTGCAGGTTCACAATGAATACAGAAGGCCTAGATTCTTGTGTATAGGTTCTCTCTTCTGAGAGACATTGCTGAAAATTCTCACAGAATGTTGGAGGGTCAATCTTGCTTGATCTCAAGGTCTTTGCCAAGCTCCTGTGATCAAGAATCCAGATTAGCATACATGACCTACCACCTCCTTGAGATAACGAGGAGTAAGCGCGTATCAGGTGATCCGAGGATTGAACCCGATAGTGTTGCTGCAGTAGCAGTACTGACCAAACGACCTAAATCTGCCAGGAACCATGAGTGTGAGCAGCTGGATTGTCAAGGCAGCAATGATCAGGGTTTTTCGGATTCAAGTACCCTAATAAGTTCTATCGGTCGAGATAACTCAATTAGTTGCCTCGCTCGTTGCTCTCGTTCAGATTATGGCTCCATTGCATCAGTCAATCGGAACTTCCACTCACTTGTCCGCAGTGGGGAGCTTTACAAGGAACGGCGTCAGTTGGGGATTGCTGAACATTGGGTCTATTTCTCCTGCAATGTGCAGGAGTGGGAGGCTTATGACCCTTACCGTTCGCGGTGGATGACACTCCCAAAGATGCCACATAATGAGTGTTTCATGTGCTCAGACAAGGAGTCACTTGCAGTGGGCACCGAACTCCTGGTTTTTGGCAAGGAGATTCTTTCCCACATTGTTCTGAGTTATAGTATTCTGACAAACTCGTGGTCGCCTGGCGTTGATATGAATGCCCCTAGATGCTTGTTTGGATCAGCTAGCTTTGGAGAGAAAGCAATTGTAGCTGGTGGCATGGATGCTCAAGGTCGGGTGCTACGCTCCGCTGAGCTGTACAACTCTGAAACTAAGAGATGGATAACACTCCCATGCATGAACAAGGCTAGGCGAATGTGTTCTGGAGTCTTTATGAACGGCAAATTTTATGTAATTGGGGGAATGGCCAGTAACACAGAGGTGCTGACCTGTGGAGAAGAGTATGATTTGGAGAAAGGTACCTGGAGGGTGATAGAGAACATGTCTGAGGGGCTCAACGGTGCAAGTGGTGCACCTCCCCTTGTTGCAGTTGTTGAAAATGAGTTATATGCTGCACAATATGCAGGAAAGCTAGTAAGGAAATATAACATAAAGGATAACACTTGGACAACACTGGGAGAGTTACCAGAGCGGCCAGAAGCTGTGAATGGCTGGGGTATTGCATTCCGAGGATGTGGAGAGCGGCTCTTGGTGATTGGTGGACCAAGAGTGATGGGAGGGGGGATGATTGAGCTCCATTCATGGATCCCAAGGGAGGGGCCGTTGCGGTGGAACATGATCGGGAGCAAGCCTTCTGGTAACTTTGTCTATAACTGTGCTGTCATGGGGTGCTGATTTGTGACACCCTCTTGCCGAACATACTGTGAACATGAAAGATTGTGATATTGGTTTCCTCAAATGTCATAAAGCACCGATTCGCCTGATGGGTAATCTCTGCCTTTCTTTTTGACATTTCAGATTTTACACGTGGTTCAATAGAGTAGTTGTTTCAGTGCACACGGCACTGGTCACCCTTAGGTAATTTTTCCACATTCGATTTGCAGCTGGGAATTTGTACCTTGTTCTACACTCTATGGGAACAAGTTCCTGATGGATGCATTTAGTCGGCAAACTGTAATTGAGGCACCATTGCATCTGTAATTGTATGAGGTTCTGAATTGGTGCCTGTCGATCCCATTACTCTTTTGTGCAAATGTTTCTTGACAGGAAGAACATGAATTATAATGTTCCTCTGTTCACTTTACATGTCCATTTTCCCCCTTTGTTGAGTCATCTGTTTGCACCTTTCTCTGATTGCCTGATGGCCAAATTCATCACGGAACCAAAAGGATGTTAGGCATAAGTGTACTCATACATTGCATATGTTGAATATATGGACAAGTCAACACTTGGTGCCCAAGAAGTCGTTGCACTTACGTCTTAGTACTCCAGGGAGGGATCACCCTACTCAATACTTGGCTGCTGAGCTTAGTTAGCCTAGGTGATGTTGTTATCGTCTAGGGTGGGCAGGCACTCCTCCGGCTTTATTTCTGAGATGGCGACAAGTGTGGAGCTAATCAGTGGATCGGTGCCTGATGCGTGCTTTACGTCGTGGAAAAATGGGGAATCCATGTTTTGTTGTCGAGTTGTGCTGCGTACAATCAGCTTGATTGGTTAGTTTGCATTGATCATTTCGCAGCATATCTCCGGAACCCTGTTTCTTTTGAGCCCCCTTTTTAATTCTCTGTGTTCTTTCACTACTGATTGGGTGCTTGTCGGGTTGTCTTTTAGTTTTAGCCTTTAGGCCTTGATTGATAGATTTTAGACTATGTTTTTTAATTTATTTCCTGATAAAACAAAGCGGATAGATTATTAGAAGGAACCATCCTACTACATGATTAGGGAAATGATCTGCCAAACCTAAAATACCTACTCTGCCCAGGGACCAGCCAGTAGCTAGTAAATTACGCCAGCACAGGAACAGAATGGATCTGATAATTTGTCCTGGCTTGTTCTTCTGCAGTGATCGAGCAATAGCTTTCGCGGTTCCTATCCTCGCGGCTCACTGCCCAGCTGATCCCTGCTGGTGCATTTGCCACGTTGGTTGCTACTTCAATTTATTTGGTGCGCTGCTGCTATAGCTGCTGCGGTTGTTGCATCTTGACCTGTCTATTATCAGCGGACACAGCACACGCCGATGTGTAGCACCTGCATGCCGAGGACGGTACGTCGTAGTACTATGCGCTGCTAGCAATGAAGACGACAGGACGGAGAAGCGGTTCATCGACGACGATACGAAGATATGGAGGTCATAATGATGAGGATATCCATCCAGCCATCCAGCTAGCTGCGGTTTTTTACCTTTTTACGGTCCATGGCTAGTACTGGCATGCACGGTGCTTGCAGGGCGTCAGGCACGGCGCCGCCCGTGGGCAATCTCGCCTGCTGGCAGTTCTGGTCCCCCTTGAGAGCACGAGGATGGCGAGCCTGGCCTCCGCGTCCGCGACGGAAGGTGGCAGGGCGTGACCAGGTACTACTACTACTTGTAGTCACGTGTAGGAGTAGCACGGGACGGGCGGGACGGTCTACTACTACTACCACCACCTTTGGCCGTGGGTGACACGCATTTTCAGTTTTTCACCGGGTGGGCACGTTTCCTTGTATCCTTCATCCATTTCCGTCTGCATACGCGCTGTGGCCGGCTGGCCGCGCCTCCCGACGATGTCCCCTTCTCCGCGGGATCCCCACGTCGTACGCGCCGGCATTCGATTTGCCCCCCTCCATCTGCCGTGCGTGGTCCGTCCGCCCAGACGGCCGCGGCCTCCTCGGCAGATTCAGAGATTCTCCACCCAGCAGCCGCCCACGCGGAGACGAGCGCGAACGAGGTGGGCGAGCTCATGTGACGCGCCCGCATCGCGCGTACCGCAAGGGCGGACAATCGTGGCTGCCTGCCTCTCTGCCCTCGTTTTCTGGGGGTTTACGTTGATTGATTCGTTTGCCGTCTCTTTTCACCGCGCACCCTACCTGCGGCCTGATAGGCTGATAAGCTGTCTTTTCCTATGTCAGTGGTGGTTTTGGATTTTGTTTCGGACTTCTTTGCTTCGTGATCCGTGAAGACTGCTTCCAATTTTGATCCTCCTACTCCTATTTGACTTGAGCTTTAAAAGAAGTTGGCACAGGAGATGTACTGTAGGCTCGGATAACACGATGAATGGGTGAAGGCAAGACTGGTTTCTATAACACGGTGAACGGAGTAACTTTCTATGGGGCATCAATGTAGGTCAGTGGGGACAGAGAATGTGGTTCTGGTCTTCTGGATGATATTAGGAAAGAGAGGGAAGAAGAGCGTGAAACCAGTATCGACATGAGGACAAGCAAGTCTTAAAAATCTTGATATTCAATTTATTTGGTCAAAATGTTTCAAAAGGATGTAATATTTTAAAAATATTGATTACAACACCAAAAATCAATATGTACAACATAAAAAAGAGGTATACGACATCAAGAAAATTATTTATTGCTAGGTATTTTCGATATGGCAGATGAAACGAGTGTGGATATTATGGTACCCATATACCCACAGATATAGAATATCCGACTGATTATAGGGGTATACTATGTAAACAGAATATGAGTAGTACTAGGTTCGGGTGTTTTATAGCCTTGTTTGTTAAGACATAGTCCGGATCCCTGGTATGGAAAGATTGTAAGTTAATTAGGAAAGATCTAGACTGTGTCAGACTAGATCTTATCTTGTAAATCCTCATCTTTCGGGTATATAAGGAGGATAGGGGACCCCTTGGGGACATAACCTTTCGTAAGATCAATACACAACTCGAAGGCAAAACCACCGAAACAGGAGTAGGATATTACTTCTTCGTGAAGGCCTGAACATGTCTAAACCCTTTGTCTCATAACCCATCTACTTTTCCATCTTGATTGCCACCCCCTTTTCATATTGCCGAAATCTAGTTTCAACAGTTGACGCGCCAGGTAGGGGTGCATCAAGTCATCACCGATCAAGTAAGATGGGATCATCATCAGGCATTGACGACTTCGCTTTCCCTCCCGAGCAGGTGTACCGCTTCGACAACCTCGACTTTATCACCGACAACTTCGGCAAGATTACTCTTCTTGACTCGGCTTCAAGCCAGTCGGGAGGAGATCGCACCTCTCAACCGCTCGGGTTTCCGAACATGGCTGAGACCAGCGCCAAGATCTTTTTCCGTAGCATGGCATTAAACCACTCGGGAAAGGTGTCTACATCGGCTTCACTTCCTACGTCAAGCCCACTTTAGGACAATCAAATCTACCCGACGATCACCATGGAGTTACCAACGGATCCAAAGATCGGATCCGGCTTCAGAGATATCAACGTCGTTCTGCCCAGACTCGGATCTTGCTCCTCCACCGAGCTCGCCGCTTACGCCAGCTCCTCAGAGGAAAGCGTTCATGGCAACCCACCCGACGCCGAAGCTGCTGACGACACCGACTCCATCGACAACTACACGCCGGTTTTCAACGATATCTTCATGGCCAACAATGAGACTGACGCCGAAATAGCCGCAAGACTACAAGCAGAAGAAGCAGCCTGAGTTGGGGGCGAGCAAGAGAGGATTCTACTGGAGCAAGAACGTGCCAGACTGCAACAAGATAGAGCCAGACTTGAACACGAACGACAAGCCCAAACAGAGCAAGAGCGACAACGCAGAGAAGCTGAGGATGCGAGACGCAAAGAAGACGAAGAACGCAGAAATAGAGATCTAGCTGCGGTAGGACGAAAAGCAAAAAACGCGATCAGGCAGACTGTGGTCGACAATACCAATGTTTTCCTCACACCTCAACAGAACGCAGTCGGGGCAGTCACCCTCCTTGATGCATTACTCAGTGCAGCTCCGGCTCACATCACTCCAATGATAAATCAAGTCAAGACCCTGGTCACGGCAACAGTACCACGTGCCGAGTCAAGCCGGCGACCCAGCGA
Organism: Oryza punctata; assembly: GCA_000573905.2. Lineage (NCBI taxonomy): Eukaryota > Viridiplantae > Streptophyta > Magnoliopsida > Poales > Poaceae > Oryza > Oryza punctata. Next base: position 37,780,817 of record CM002489.2, on the reverse strand, counting down.
GTCAACTTCAAAGGCACCAGGCGGCAGTTGCGCACCACCATCGAGAGTAAGAGACAGCAGAAGTAGAACCAACTCGCGTGCCGACCACCACATCGGAGCACGCCGAGACCAGTCGGTCCACTCGCCCGCGGGCATTTCCGCCCGGCCGTCACACCACACCAGAGATCACCGAAATCCATCCGACTATCAAAGTCCACCCAGGGCTTCAATCGATCTGAGACACCCTCAATCAGAGACGAAGAGAGAGGGGCATCACAATTCAAGACGACGATGATTGCAATGGGGTTCCAGCATTCACCAGAGATCTGCATCGAGTGAATTGGCCGACTGGTTTCAAGCAGACTGGTATTGAGAAATACGATGGAAAAACCGACCCAGAGTCATGGTTAACCGTCTACACACTCGCAATTCGCGCAGTAGGAGGAGATAGCAAGGTCATGGCAAATTATTTGCCGGTAGCATTGACCGACTCACCCTGGAACGAACTCCGCGATCACTTCGTCGCCAATTTCCAAGGCACTTTCAAGCGCCCTGGGACCCACTTCGAGCTATACAACATCGTCCAGAAGCCGGACGAAACCCTCAACGAGTACATACGGCGTTTCTCCGAGAAGCGCAACAAGATCTCCGACATCATCGACGATAATATCATCGTCGCATTTACACGGGGGCTACGCAACGATCTACTCATCGGGAAATTCAGCCGCAAACCTCCAAGGATAGTCAAGCAAATGCTCGAGAAGGCAAATGAGTATGCCAAGTCGGACGATGCAGTTAAGGCATCAAGGCAGTCGACGGGCACCTGGAAGAAGGACCACGACACCGCGGCAGGAACTGGTGGGAGCAACACGAAGCACAGGGAACGCAAGCGTAAACCTGATGATCTAGTTGCCACAGCTTCAAATCAAAATCACCAGAGCCAACGCCCTCGGATCAATTCCTACGATAGAATCATGAAAGGTCCATGCATGCACCACCCTGACAAGGGACACGCGGCCAAGGATTGCTTCATCTACAAACAATTCACGGAGAATTACGTCGCCCAAACCAAGAAGCCAACTGAAGGAGAAGGAACTTCAAGTCAAAAGAAGAAAGATGACGAGGAGCCAAGCCAAGGAGCATATCAAGATCCCAGAAGCGAGCTCAATCATATTTTCGGCAGTCCGCTTTCCCATGAATCCAAGAGGAAACAAAAGATCACCGACAGGGAAGTCAACGCGGCGCAACCTGCAGTCCCCTAATATCTGCGATGGTCGGAGGTTCCCATCAAGTTTGACCGCTCGGATCATCCCGATCGAGTGGTCCACCCGGGGCGGTATCCCCTGGTATTAGACCCAGTCGTCCGGAACGTCAAGTTGAAGCGCACTCTCATTGACGGCGGCAGCGCACTCAATATTCTCTTCGCCAAGACCCTGGATGAGATGCAAATTCCTCAATCCGAGATGAAGCCGAGTAACGCCCCTTTTCACGGAGTCATCCTGGGGCTATCTTCAACTCCACTTGGCCAAATCACTCTCCCAGTGACCTTCGGGACCAAGGAGAATTTCAGGACGGAGAATATCAGCTTCGAGGTAGCCGACTTCGAGACAGCCTACCACACCATCCTCGGTCGCCCGGCGTTAGCCAAGTTCATGGCGATACCCCACTACACCTACATGATGATGAAGATGCCAGGGCCACGTGGCGTAATATCCTTACGGAGCGACGTCAAGCAAGCCCTCACATGCGACAAGGATAGCTGCAAGTTGGCCCAATCTCGTGAGAGATCAGTCGGCCAGCAGGAAGTCCGATTAGCTGCATCAACATCACAAGAAGGCGAGATCCCAGCCAGTAAGGTGGCCAAAACTGGAGAAGGCGACGCCAAGACAAAGAAAATTTCTCATAGGCGTCGAGTTAGATAGCAAATAGGAAAGCGCGCTCATCACCTTTTTCAAGCTAATAAAGACATTTTTGCCTAGAAGCCATCTGATATGCCTGGTATTCCTAGAGAGGTAATTGAGCACTCTTTAAATGTTAGAGAAGACGCTAAACCTATCAAGCAACGACTCCGCCAATTTGCACAGGACAGAAGAGAAGCTATCAAGGAGGAATTAACCAAGCTGCTCGCAGCAGGATTTATCAAGGAGGTATACCATCCCGACTGGCTCGCCAACCCTGTATTGGTTCGCAAGAAGACTGGCCAATGGCGCATGTACGTCGACTACACGGATTTGAACAAAGCTTGCCCCAAAGATCCTTTCGGCTTACCTAGGATAGACCAAGTGGTGGATTCAACAGCCGGATGCGAACTACTCAGTTTCCTTGATTGTTACTCGGGTTATCATCAGATCAGCCTTAAAGAGTCCGACTGCTTGAAGACTTCATTCATCACCCCGTTCGGAGCATATTGCTACATCACCATGCCTTTTGGGCTGAAGAATGCAGGGGCTACATATCAGCGCATGATCCAGTGATGCCTTGCAACTCAACTCAGACGAAATGTGGAGGCCTACGTCGACGACGTCGTCATCAAGACCAAGCAGAAAGACAACCTGATACAAGATCTGGAGGAGACATTTGCCAACATACGCGCCTTCAGGATGAAGTTGAACCCCGAGAAATGCATCTTCGGAGTACCGTCAGGGAAACTACTTGGCTTCATGGTGTCTCGTAGAGGAATCGAGGCCAACCCAGAAAAGATCAACGCCATATTGAATATGAAACCCCCGGGTTCTCAGAAGGACGTCCAGAAGCTTACCGGGTGCATGGCTGCTCTTAGCAGATTCGTTTCAAGACATGGAGAGCGTGGAATGCCTTTTTTCAAGTTACTCAAGAAGACTGACGATTTTCAATGGACACCGGAAGCACAAAAGGCGTTTGATGATTTCAAGACCTTCTTGACAACTCAGCTGGCGCTAGCTTCACCTCTACCGCAGGAACCATTGCTCCTTTATGTATCGGCAGCTGCAAAGGTGGTGAGTACAGTTTTAGTCTTTGAGCGCGAAGAGGATGATCGAGCCCAAAAAGTCCAACGATTAGTCTACTTCGTGAGCGAAGTCCTTGCCGACTCCAAAACCCGATACCCTCAAGTACAGAAGTTGTTATATGGAGTCTTAATCACCATCAGGAAGTTGGCTCACTATTTCCAAGCTCACCCGGTTACGGTGGTTACATCGTTCCCGCTCGGTGAAATCGTTGCAACAGAGAAGTCACTGGCCTCATTGCCAAATGGGCCCTAGAGCTGATGCCTTTGGATATCACTTTCAAGCCTCGGGTCTCTATCAAATCACAAGTGTTAGCCGACTTCGTCGCCGAGTGGACCGAGTGCCAAGAAGACGTCCCGGCAGAAAAAATGGAATACTGGACAATGCACTTCGACGGGTCAAAGAGGATCTCAGGCTGCGGAGCAAGAGTTGTTTTGATTTCCCTGACCGGAGAACGCCTCAGCTACGTTCTATGGATTCATTTCCCAGCATCTCACAACGTGGCAGAATACGAAGCACTACTACATGGATTACGGATCGCCATATCCCTAGGGATTCGCAGGCTAATAGTCCGAGGAGATTCCCAACTTGTGGTTAACCAAGTAATGAAAGACGGGACATGCCTTGACGACAACATGACGGCCTACCGACAGGAAGTGCGCAAGTTAGAAGATAAATTTGACGGGTTGGAATTAACCCACGTTCTCCGGCACAACAACGAGGCGATCGACCGACTGGCTAATTTTGGATCAAAGAGGGAAGTCGCCCCGTCAGACGTTTTTGTCGAGCACCTTCACCAACCCACAGTTTCAAACAATTCAACTGCCAAAAAGAAAGCTGGAGAACACCGATTGGAGGACGCCCTTCATCAAATATCTGAAAAATCAAGAGTTGCCTCCCGACAAAAATGAAGCCAAACGAGTTCACCGCCGCTCCAAGACGTATGCCCTCGTAGAAGAAGAATTATACAAGAAAAGTCCATCTGGAATATTACAGAGATGTATCTCTATCGAGGAAGGCATACAACTTCTGAATGACATTCACTCGGGAGTATGTGGAAATCATGCGGCAGCAAAAAACGCTAGTCGGGAAGGCATATCGACAAGACTTTTTCTGGCCTACAGCAGTCAGCGATGCAGATAATATCGTTCGCACATGTGAAGGTTGTCAATTCTTCGCTAAACAGGCTCACTTGCCAGCCCAGGAGTTACAAACTATTCCCCTTTCTTGGCCCTTTGCGGTCTGGGGACTGGATATGGTTGGCCCTTTCAAAAGGGCGCAAGGCAGATACACCCACAAGTTTGTCGCAGTGGATAAATTCTCCAAGTGGATCGAGGCAAAACCAGTGGCAACCATCACCGCGGATAAAGCACGCTACTTCATCAACATCGTACATCGCGTTGGCGTGCCAAACCAAATCATCACCGACAACGGAACTCAGTTTACTGGTGGCATCTTCAAAGACTTTTGTGAGGACTTCGGTATCAAAATCTGCTATGCTTCAGCCGCTCACCCAATGAGTAACGGCCAAGTTGAGCGTGCAAATGGCATGGTACTTTAAGGAATCAAGACTCGAGTTTTCGACAGGCTGCGTCCGTATGCTGGTCGGTGGACGGAAGAATTACCCTCGGTACTATGGTCACTACGTACAACCCCGAGTCGGGCTACGGGCCAGTCACCTTTCTTCTTGGTATACGGCACAGAAGCTATGTTGCTGAGTGAGATGGAGTTCGAGTCCCTACGAGTTCGCAATTTTAACGAAGAACGCCACGAGTCTGATAGAGTCGATGATCTAACCCGACTGGAAGAAGCAAGGGAAGCAGCACTTATCCAGTCGGCCAGATATCTTCAAGGTTTACGACGCTATCACAACCGCAACGTCAAGTCACGCGCCTTTATAGTCGGCGACATGGTTCTTCGGAAGATTCAAACAACTAAAGACAGGCACAAATTGTCTCCCTTGTGGGAAGGCCCATTTATAATAGCAGAAGTCACTCGCCCGGGAGCCTACCGACTAAAACGTGAAGACGGAACTATTGTCGACAACTCATGGAATATAGAGCACCTTCGACGGTTTTATGCTTAAGAGCTATTCTGTAAATTTTTCCCTTAGACTGCCCACTCACCTGTCTCAGCTGAGTGACCAGTCGGGGGCTACCGATAATAATACAACATTAAATTAGTTTTGTTCATGACTTGTCATTGACCCTGTTTAAATCTAGGTCCAGCAGATAAGGACTAAAAATTTTTCAATGGTTGTAACAAGATCTAGGCTTGAAGCAGTCAGAGAAAATTTTTAAGAAATTTGAAACTGGATCTTTGGTTTACTGCATGGCATAAATGAGTCATTGTACATTACTAAGAATACTTTACATATCTTCATACATGACATCAACTGGATCAAAGATTGAAAATTTTCCAGGACGTCTGTGGCAAGCTTCTCAGCAGAATCTTGGGCTTGATTGATTAGCTCCATAGCTTGCTCATCAGTCATCCCGTCAGCAAAGCCATCCCCGACTGCGTCGACTTCTACTCAGGGATATAAGGACTTCACTATTGCCAAAGCCTGGCTGGCACCCATCATAACAGCATCTTTGATATTATTGAAGTACTTCGCCGGAGCAGTACGGAGACCTTCAAATATCTAGACCACATCCTCCTGACTGGTCCCAAGTCCGTTCTGGAATATTGCGTTCAGGACTGGAGCAGCGGCATTAGCAATGTCGTCCCGAATGCTCTCTACCTTTTTTACCCTCTCGGCGAAAACTTCAAATTGGGCTTTAGCTCTCACCTTGTGTTCTGCATTTGTACAAGTCAAACACAGATTTCAGCAGTACGACATAATTTTGATTCACACAATAGATGGGACAGTACCTTCGAGGGCATCTTCAGCTTGGATCTTGCCAGCCGCCAGTTGAGCATTGGTTTCTTCAAGTTTCTTTACTCGGGCAGCTAAGGATTCTATCTTGGTAGCTTGAGCTATGGAATAGACAAACAGATAAATCAGTTAAACAAATTGGATAAGCAGCAAGGCAGAGTGATTTTTACCTCCAATTGTGCCCCTATAATTAAAGCTGGCGTCCATGAGCTGATTGATTTGATCTTTTAGTTTCCTTTCTTTGACTTGAGCGTCCTCTCGGGTTTTCGCCAACTCAGCTTGGACTTGCTCACGACTTTCGAGGTGAGGCACGAGTTTTTCCAGTGCACTCGTTTTAGCCTCGTTGCTCATATGGATTCTCTGGATAATACATCAAGTCAGCAACATGGCTAAATTAGACTATTGAATACAAGGAGAAATATACTTACATTCATCAGACAAGTGGACTCGGTCAGGTTCTTTTTCAGCATCTCGAGCTCCTCGTCCTCACTCTGACGGTTAATGATGATACCTTGCAGAACGCCGTCTCGATCCCTCCATTGGAGTTTAGTCGGAGGAAAGGAGTCCTCGACTGCTTTTATTCTCGGGATCCCCTCTTCGATATCATCAATCAATGGACCTGGTTTATAAACTTTGAGATAACTGGAATGCAGCATGCAAATCAAATTGAAGTTTAGTAAGACGACGTACCAGATATTATCCTGGAGTTCTTCCTTGGAGTTTTTTCCAACCCGCTGACTGGGTCATTTGTCACGCTTGGCTCTGCGGAAGTCGGTGGAGGAATCTCAGATGTTCTCCCTTCGTCCCTTTTTGTGACATTCTCGGGAGTTGGTCCTTGGTCAAATTCTTTAGGATCCCCTTCGACTGGTTCGGCTGACGTTTCAGGAGCACCAGTCGGGATATTCGTTTCCCCTGCTTGATTCTCGGTTGGAGGACCGACTTTAGGGCCACTTGCATCTTGCTCCGACTGGCTGCCAGTCGGGGGCTGGACTTCGGCAGTATCAATGGTCTTCCCCGACTGACTGTAAGTTCGGGGTTCAGGGCGTGGCTCGTTTAGCATTGTAGCAGGTGGAGTATCATTTGAGCTACCCAGATCAATATCTTGGGGTTTCCTGAATCACACAAGATGGCCTTCGACATCAATATATTTCTCCAAGAAATCAAAAATAACAAGAATAACAGTAAGAGTAATACCTTGTGGATCTCCGAATTTTGGGCGCTGGCCGACTGGCTGGAGTTTTTGCCGGAGCTGGCTTGGCGCTCGTCCGTGGCTCAGTCTGTTCACCTTCGGAGTCGTTGCAGACTAGCTTTATTCTCTTCAGTTTCTGCTTAGGGTTGCTCTCTTCGACAGCTCGTTTATTTTTCCCGGCTGGGTTAATCTTTGGCCTGCCAGTCGGGTGAAGCTTTTTTGGAGCAGATTCCTCATGAGCTGGAGCGGGTGGATTTGAAAATAAGTGCTTGTTGTCCTAATCAATGGATTGTACGTATGAGCTAAAATAAAAGTCAGATTGATAACAGTTGGATAAAAAGGCCAGCGGATTCTTACCTTTGGAGGCGGCCGCACGAGGCCATATGGAGTAACCGGGAGCTTGTGGCTGTAGTCAACAGAAATCCCTGAGGAGAACACCTTGTACATCCGATTGCACATGACTTTGTAGTGGATGGAATCCGGATCCTCTCGGTTGGGATCTGACCGCCCCTCGTATTCGTACGCCGACTTGCTCCTTTCTTTGATTGGGGCCAGTCGGCACTTGATGAAGTGCCGAGTGACTTGCTCCCCTTGAAGACCACGTTGCTTGATTTCCATTAAACGAAGTAGCAATTCATTGGCTTGGGCCAGTTCATCGCCATCCGGGAAGTTTTTCCAGTTTTCATGAGGAATAGGAGGAAGGCCGACGAACTCGGGAAGACTTGGAGAAGGATTTGAGATATAGAACCAGTTGGAATGCCATCCTTTTTTGGAAGTTTTAAAAGGAAGAGAAAAGTATTTTTGGGTCAGAGTTCCCCGCAACTGGAATCCAGACCCACCGACTACGCACGGGTTGTTCTTGTCAGGTTGGGGTTTGAGATAAAAAATGCGTCGGAACAAAGCAAAATGAGGTTGAATGCCAAGAAAAGCTTCGCAAAGATGGATGAAATTGGCTATGTGGAGAACAGAGTTGGGATTCAAGTGATATAACTGGATTTTATAAAAGGAAAGGAGACCGCGGAAGAAAGAAGAAGCCGGAAGAGCGAAGCCAGAGTAGAAGAAGGAGGAAAATACCACAATCTCGTCGGTGTCGGGGGTTGGAAAATCCTCGCCGTACGCAGGACGCCACCCGATGATTTCTCTAGCCGGCAGAACCCGTCCTTCACCATCTCTAGCAGATTTGACTCCTTCACGTCAGATTTTGCCCACTGCTCGAAAGAGATTTCTCTCTCCTCAGCCATGGATGTGGATTGGATCTAAGTGGAATGTTTCGATTTTTGCGGGTGAGATGAAGAAAAGATTGGGATGGAGGTGAACCGCAGAGAGGTTTGATGCACGGAATCGAAGTTTGGAGCTTGTGCGCGCATGGATTTGGAACCCTAGTTTGCTGTCACTGTGCGCGGTTTGGGGATTTTTGGTGAGGAAGATGAAGCGGCAAGTGTTTTAATGGTTAGGTCGGCATTTTCGTGTGCAAAATGGGCCGCGAATTGCGGCTTAACTGTAGCCTAAGAAGTTTGGAAAGTCTGATATATGTCCTTAGGGGCTTAATCTTTTCTGTGACGAGCAGAAAGGAATATATCAAGAATATTTTATACGGTTGCAACTTAAACTCTTCGGAAAGCATGCAGTAAAATTTTTTTGCCACGTCGGTGAGCATATCAAATTGATCAAGTATCATTGCTTAGGCTTATTAATTATTTTTTATTGGCGATTGGAGAATCTTGTAGGAGATTTCTGCCATATATGCCTTATTTTCTCCAAATAAGGTGAAGTCATGTGTCCTTAGGGGCTGAAGCACATTTATTTCAATAATGCATACATAACATGACTAACTATTTGGGGAGCCTTATGTTTATAATATAAATGGTTTTGAATAACCAATTTTTTTTCAAACTTTTTGATAAAAACAATTTTAGGATTGTTTATCATTTTGCCGCTTAGGTGGCTAATAAACCACTCGGCTGGTACATTTTTATTAATTCTGGCTATATGTTTAGTTTTTTTTCAACTAAGCACATAGTCAGGGGCTACACCTAATTAGGTGCATCTAGTCGATGCACCTGGGAATATTTTTTGAAATTTTTTCAGCCCTTCACAGTCTTGCGATCTGGATTTGGCGCCCAGGAGATTATGGCAGAGATAATTGAAGTACTTGGAGCTGATGATTTTCTATTTAAGGGAAGATTATCTCGTCGACTGTAAAGGTCTCAGGGGCTACTGTGGATATTATGATACCCATATACCCACAGATATAGAATATCCAACTGATTATAGGGGTATATTATGTAAACAGAATATGAGTAGTACTAGGGTTCGGGTGTTTTGTAGCCTTGTTTGTTAAGGCATAGTCCGGATCCCTAGTATGAAAAGATTGTAAGTTAATTAGGAAAGATCTAGACCGTGTCGGACTAGATCTTATCTTGTAAATCCTCATCTTCCGGGTATATAGGAGGATAGGGGACCTCTTGGGGACATAAGTTTTTCGTAAGATCAATACACAACTCGGAGGCAAAACCACCGAAACAGGAGTAGGGTATTATTTCTTCGTGAAGGCCTGAACCTGTCTAAACCATTTGTCTCATAACCCATCTACTTTTCCGTCTTGATTGCCACCCCCTTTTCATATTGCCGAAATCCAGTTTCGACAGTAACCTTCGAGCATTCAAGCAGGCTTGCCTCAAGCTCGACTACCAACTTTGGCTTGTAAGTAGTATAACACATATACTATGAATAATCCTTTACTAAAAATAATAATATCTAGTTAATCACATTAATGAAGGAGGATGAAAAGAGTAACATAAATATATGATATCAAGACATGCAATTTTTTCATGTGGATACGTACAATTTATAGTAGTTTATCAAATAAAACCAATGAAAATCATATATGGTCAGGCTCTTGGAGCTCGAGTTTGGCTTGACAAAGCTCACGAGTTTTGGCTTAAGGTCGAGTTCAGCTTGTTTGGAGCTCGAGCTGCTCATGAGCCTTGAGTTTTTTTAACAATAATCATGTTGTCACCGGAGTCATGCGAGCTGAGTTGAAGTGATGCGGGGAATGGAGGGAGGATGGGAAAGGGAGGGAGGAGTAGGGGAGAACGTTCGATTCTTCTGGTAGGCATTCTCTCATTTACCCCAACCCTAATGAATTGACAGTCGGGCTGAAGGCCACATGCCATACATATAGGGATGAAATGGTACGAAAACTTTTTGGATTCTGAGCCTGTTATTGGAAACGGAATCTGTTGGTCGCAACTTTTTGGAAAAGGAAACAAATTCAGAAATATTTTCTCGGAATTGGAATCGAATATGATAAGAGTTGTTTTTGTTGGAACTCGATATCAGTCGGAAACTTTCCGAACAATTTCTTGGAATTTCCGGAGTTACAAAGACCCATACCATAGTCTATAATTCCTCCTCAGACCAACCCAATTCAACATCCTAATTCCTAAGTCACCCAATTCATCCAATTTAGATTTGAGAATAGGACTTGACCTGATTGTGTTGATGTAGTACCGTTGATACTTGAGAATTGTACTTGATAATATTGTGTGTTTCTGATGTACTATTGACTATTGAGACTTGAGAATTGGATTTGATATAGTTTGAAGCTCGGTTTGAGGGGTTTTCGTATTCCAAAAAAAATTGTACCGTATCAGCGCTGGTTCGTTTTCGCTCTATTTTCGGTTTCGATAATATTCGATTTCGTTTTCGTATCCGGGTTTTTATTCCGAAAAATAATGAAATGTGACAATATTGCAAATCTTTCTGGTGTTATGATTCTGCTGCATACATGTACTTAGAATGATAATGATTCACTAATAAGAACATTTATCGGTGAGACGGTGACCGACGCTGTGTTTATGAGCATGCACAAGGTATGACATGTCAGATGTGACGTGAAAAATCTAACGTGCCATCGCAGTGATCAACTGATCACCTAGACATCACTTGGAAAATGGCTGGAATCACGTCATGCTCCATTGCTCCATCGATTTGGTCTGTACTACTCTGCATATCTGCCAAAGTGCCAATTGCCAAAGCCTCCAAATATCCAATAGCAGACTAAACAATTCATGGGCCTCGAGTGTAAACTAAGTTTCAGATGGGCTGCGAACTGTTCTCCCATCTACCGTTCTGGCCCATACGAATTGCCAACACCAAACTGAGCAAGGAATAAGTTCACCGGAAGTCCCTCAACTTAACAGCGATATTTTTTGAGGTCCCTTAACTACAAAACCAGAAATGTGCACCCCTAAACTTACTCAAACCGTTTACCGGAGGTCCCTCGGCAGTACTTTTGCCCAGTTTTTGCTAAAGTGTTATCCTAGTCCGAAAAAAAGTATGTGGGACCCATATGTCACTTGCACATTTTCTTTCCTTCTCTTTTCTTCTCCTTCTCTTCTCTTTTCTCTCTTCTCTCTTTCTCTTCTTCAGTGAGGGAGGCCGGCGGCAGGCGGAGCGGCGCGTGCGCATGAGGGTGGCAGCAGCGGAGGGCGAGCGCAGCGCGGCGCGAGTGGCAGGCGGAGCGGCGGCGAAAAGGCGCACACGAACAAGGGGGCATGGACAAAGGAGGAGGACCAGCGGCTGATCACCTACATCAAGGCGCACGACAAGGTTTGCTGGCGGTCGCTGCTCAAGGCGGTGGGGCTGCTCCGCTGCCGAAAGAGCTGCTGCCTCCACTGGATGAACTACTTCAGCCCCAACCTCAAGCGCGGCAACTTCACCGACGACAACGACGAGCTCACCATCAAGCTCCACGCCCTTCTCGGCAACAAGTAAGCAAAACAAATTTCAACGTGTTGTCATCTGCTCCGGTTAGCTCTTCTCGTGTTCTTGGTGCTGATTGATTGGTTGTGCAGGTGGAACACGCACATCAAGCGCAAGCTTTTGAGCCAGGGCATCGATCTGCAGACGCATCAGCCGGTCAGCGCCAGGACCAGCATCGCCGCAGCAAGCGAGCTGACCACGATGGCCAGCACTGTCGGCTTCCCTGTCCCTGGCGCCGGCGCGAGGGAGCTCGAGGAGGAAGGAGGGAAGGCCGGGAGGGGTCTTCCTTGTAGTCGTCGCTGGCGGCGGAGGAGTCTCCAGCGGAGGCCGAGTCGGCGGCGGAGGAGGTGAGCTCGAGCTCCGCGTCGAGGAGCGCCGCGAAGTCGTCGCTGCCGCTCGACGACGACGGGGAGGACGACAACGACGACTAGGCGGCGAGGCTTATGGCCGAGGGCAAAGGGCGTGCTTTGGTCGGTTGGGGTGGGGTGGATGCGCCGCCGCGCTCGCCCACCGCCGCTCCACTGCCACGCTCGCCCTCCGCCGCTCCACCCGCCGCCGCGCTCGCCCATCGCCACTCCACCTGCTCGCCCTCTGCTTCTCTGTCCGCGGCCGCGCTCGCGCTCCACTGCTCGGCCCGCCGCCGCGCTCGCGCCCGTCGCCGCTCTGCTGCCGCGCTCGTCCTCCGCTGCGCCACCTGCATGCGCGCGCCCCGCTCCGCCTGCCGCAGGCCTCACTCACTGAAGAAGAGAAAGAGAGAAAAGAGAAGAGAAGGAGGAGAAGAAAAAAATGTGCAGCTGACATGTGGGTCCCATGTACTTTTTTAATTTTTTTCTGACTAGGATGCTACATCAGCAAAACCGGGTAAAAATGCTACCGAGGGACGTCTGGTAAACGGTTTGAGTGAGTTTAGAGGTGCACATTTCTGGTTTTATAGTTAATGGATCTTAAAAAATCTCGCTGTTAAGTTGAGGGACCCGCGGTGAACTTATTCCAACTGAGCAACTGTGGCTGACCGAGCTCGCATAGTCGGTAGTCGCATCACGGGCTCACGGGCCGTGACGGCAGCATCAACCGTTACCCGCTCAAATCAACGGCCAGGATTACTCAAAGACTCTTCGCGCAAAAGGAGAAAAAGAAGAGAAGGGATCGCGTATCTCGTGCCTTGCAAGTCGTCTTCGTCTTCGTCTCCCTCCCTCCCCATCTCCCCCAATCTCCAGATTCTCCGCTGCTATTATCTCCGATCCAAACCCTAGCCGATCCCGCCATGGAAGCGCCGGTGCTCCCGCGACCCGCGGACATCACCCCGGAGCTCCGCCGTTTCCTCGACGCCCGCTTCTTCTCGCAAGCCGACCTCGCCGCGGCCGCCGACGTTGAGGCCGAGATCCGCGGTCGCTACGCGGAGCTCGAGGCCTTGGTATCCGACCTCTCCGTCCGCCTAGCTGCCGCCGCTGCAGCTTACTCCTCCAGCTGCAGCGCCGCCGGCACCGCTCTGAGTAATGTCCGCGGCTGCCTCGCTTCCCTGAATGCCTCCACCTCTGCACCAGGTATCACAGACAAACACTAGTTACTGATTTCTTAAATCGTGTACTTCGCGAGTTGATTTTTGCTCGAATTTGTGATTCACTGTTGTTTTAGGGGTTACAGAAGAGGTGGAGGTTGGGAGCGAGGAGATGTTGTTCGAGCAACTTTCTTCTCTGGCCAAAGAGGTGGCGAAAGTGGAGTTGGTCAGGGATTACGCCGGTGAGTGTGAAAATAGTTTCCCCGGACCTTGTATCCGTGCTTTGTTTGACATGGTGTGATGATTAAAAGCTGACAATTAGATCACTCCTATGACAACTGTTAGCGCTGTCAACTCTTTTCCTCATATACTTTTGTTTGTTTGTTTGTTTAATTTAGACATAATGTGTTGCGAAATACTGATGCACGATCTACTGCTTGCTTAAGAAATTTAGAGTGGATAATTTTATTAGGCATGTAAAATGACGCTTATGACTTTGAAACGGACCAATGTTTTATCATGACCATTATATTGATATGATGTGATGCCTTTACTTTTGAAATGTACTGTACTAACATTTGATGCAATTGGGGCATGGATTGCTTAACATTGGAGTAGGCTGGGTGTTGGTGATAGAAGTTGTTTTTTTGACTGGTTAATAATTGGTCTTGGTGGGTACAGATTGCCAATACAGTTGGGTAGGATGGCACTCACTGTAAATCTCCTTCCCTCCTCTTACCCAGTCAGTGATCTAATCAGCAAAGTGATGTGGGAAATACCTCCAACTAGCATGCTACATAACCAAACCGCCTTGCACGGGTGTTACGCGGATAGGATGACAAGTTCAGGGGGGGCTTAAATACCTAGATTTATAGTTCAGGGGGCTAGACAGACTCTTGGGCAACGTTGAAATTGGTATTTGGTTCTTTTTTCCTTTTTATTGTATGGATAGTTCTCCAATTTAACTGGAAATGATGGGGGTACTATTTATTTGAGCTATTATTTCATATATGTCCTCTGTCTACAACTACAATTGTGAATTAGCAATCTCCAACAATAGCGATGAAACCATATCATCCATTTTGTTCTGCTACCTTACCCATCCAATGTGAGCGTGGGATTAGTGGTGGTTGGACATGTTAACTAGATTTAGTCTATAAAAACTAAGTAAATTTGAGAAAACTTTGAATAAAGACAAAACAATACCGAGGATAAAATAATGATCTGGTAAGATTTTAATGCTAGAGCTAGGCAAATATGATGGAACATGGAAGGTTCCAACAAACCATTGAGGGTGTGATTAAATTTGTTACTAACAAAGGAGGCATCTGGCCACCTCAGAGTTTACTCTGGAAACACCTTGATTATTCTAAGTATATGGTTTTTGTTAGATGTATATGTATTATCTATTTGTACAAGGGTTTTTTTGCATATTTGTATGCACCTGTAGTTGTATACATTTGGGCCTAGTGCCTCTTAGATTAATACAAGTGCTATTCATAACATGGTATCAAGAGCCAAAACTAGGTGTTAGTCTTCTCATCTCCCTAGTTGCGATTTTTTTTCCTCCACGAATTACCTACTTGATCTATGGAACCTTCCCGTTTCTTCATCTTTGAAGTCATGAAGATCTTGTTGATTTAGCATCACATGGTGGAAATTTTTCGTCCTTGTCACCGACTACCGCTCGACGTTGCGGAGGAGGCTGTCCGTCATTCGTCGCGGGCTGCTTCTCGTCATCGGACAAGCGGCCGCTTGTCCGCGCACCGCTCGCCCGAGTGCGGTAGTCCGCCGCTCGTCCGCACGCCGCCGGTCGCTGGTCTTCCGCGCGCCGCCGATCTTCCTCGCTCCGCTGGCTGGCCGCCGCTCGTCCTCGCGTCGCTGCTCCTCCCGGCTGTTCGTTCTTACAGCCGGTCTCTTCAGCTCCTGTAGCGGTTGATTGACCTGATCCAGATCTTAAAAAAAGAAAGAAGAAAAGAAAGAAAGAAAGAAAAGAAGCCTTCATCGCGGTGCAATCTTCGCAACCGCTGGCTCGACTTTGGTCTTCTCCTTTGACCGAGGTTTCATAAAAAAAAGTTATTTTTTTCTTGCTGCTGCTTTGATTTTGCGCTCTTGCCGTCGCCCGTTGACTCATGATGTCATCTTTAACAGGCACAGTTTCAGTTCCTCGTTGCCCGGTTATTTTTATTGGTGTTAACTACAACCACTGGGCTCAGCATATGTGTCTTCACATGCGTGGTCAGCGTATTTGGGATATTCTTTCTGGTGAGCTACTTTGTCCGCCTCACCCCCTGGCTCCCGCTATGCCTGTCCTTTCAGGACAACCTACTGATGTGGATAGAGCAACAGCGCAAGACTATTATGATGCAGCTATGGAGACTTATCAGGAACAATATGCTATGTACAAGTGACGGAGAACAAGCTCCTCAACAGGGGACTGTGAGAGCCCCCCTTTGTGAGTTCGGCCTGGGACGCGAGACGCGATTCGGCACTCCGGTGCGCCGGGCTGTAGAGCGTTTTTGCACGGGAAAGATCGTGACACGAGGAATTATACAGGTTCGGGCCGCCGGTGAGGCGTAATACCCTACCCCTGTGTGTGGTGGATTATATGTGCTCTTTTCTCTGGGATCGAACCCCCTTTCTCTAGGCCTGGGCCTCCTTTTATACTTCCAAGGGGACTCCACATGGGCCAACAGGTTACATTCTAGAGAAAAGGAGAAAACATTCTTTTATAAACAAGGGCCACGCTGCTGCTTGGGGCAGAAGTCCACTGCTCCACAATGACGATGCGACCCTTGTCAGGCTGCCCATCATCCGCATGTGACGCTGTGCATCATTCCTCATTAAACGGCCGGAGACTTACGTGCTCCACCCGTACACAGCGGCGTGCGGACTTGGCTTACCAACTCTGGCTGGATTAGAGCGCAAAAGCCGGCTCCCATAGTCTTGATGCGACCCAACGGGACGTGCAGCGTACCTAACGGTGTGCAACCGTCACACCCGGCACTGTGCCACGTCCCATCGGTCATTCGCACCGGTCACAGACTGGTCAGCCGGCCATGACCGGTGTCAGACGCGCGCGTGCATGTCTATTCGTATTTAATGCGTCACGCGTGCGCGCGCAGACACACTCCGCCTGCATCGCCATTAATGGGGGTAGGTGAGCGTTGGGAGCACTCACCCACTCCGACACACGTGGCGGTAGCGCGAGGGGGTCGGGGGAGCCCGACCCATGCTACAGTATTAAGCGGGAGGCACTGGGAAATAGAGAGGGTGGCCGCCACGTCACCCTCGGGCTCGATCCCCCCTCGGGGGATGGCCACGTGGGCATAAGGGGCCGCCTCAAGCCCTAAGTCAGCATACCACTAGGCCCATGACGCCGACAACAAGGCTTGGTTGGATGAGGATGCTTGTGCTTCTGCTATTCTTGTGGCTAGCATGGAGGTTCATCTTACTGGCAATGTGGTCACCCTTGCTTCTGCTCATCTTATGTGGACGCACCTTCATGATCGTTACGCGCCTACTGGTGATGCTCTTTATCTGGCTATGGTGCGTGAGGAGCAGTCTTTACAGCAAGGGGATGCTTCCGTGGATGAGTTCGATACACAATTATCCTCTATCTGGCGTCAGCTTGATTCTTTGGGACCTGATATTTGCCGTACCTGTCAGTGTTGTCAGCGTCAGCGCTCTCACATGGATCTTCGTCGCATCTATGACTCTCACTCGTCTTCGCCCCAAGTATGAGTCGACTCGTGCACAGTTGCTTGCTCGGCACCCCTGTGTTACTCTGATGGAAGCTCTTACGGAGATTCGTTCGGAGGAGATCCGTCTTCGAGAAGCAGATATTCTTGTACTTCCTTCTTCAGTGTTAGCTGTTCGTACTACAACTTCAGTATCTCCATCACCAGCAGCTACCTCGCAAGCACGCACTTCTTCTCCAGTTGTGCCATCTACTAGCAGTCATCTTCACTGCACTTATTGTAATAAAGATGGCCATGTGGAGTCGTTTTGCTTTCGGAAGAAGAAGGATTCGCGGCGTGGTCGTTCTTCACAGGTTGTCGAGGGTTCTTCTCCGAAGAGTCCTAGCAGTTCTTCTCACAAGAGTACTGGCAGTTCCGATACACAGGAGATCCTTACGTTACTGCGTCGCCCCACTACTGCTTCGACAGGTTCAGTTGGTTCGGTTGCTCTGCCTTCTGCACAATCTGGCTCTGCTGTTTCTGGTTCTCACTCTTCCAATGAGGGATCATCATCTGCTTCAGGTATTTTTCCATGGATTCTTGATTCTGGTGCTTCCTTTCATGACACCAGATAAGTCTTGTCTTTCGTCTATTTGTTCTCCTTCAGTTCCTATTACTCTCCAAACCGCTGATGGTACCCTTCTTTCTGTTGTTGGTCGTGGGACTCTTTTCATCTTCTTCGTTTAGTGTTCCTGTTGTTTCCTATGTTCCAAATCTGACCATGCAACTCATGTCCGCCGGACAACTTGCTGATTATGGTTGTCGTGTTATTCTTGATTCTGACTCTTGTTGTGTTCAGGATCGTCGCACGGGTCTCCTAGTTGGTGCTGGCCCTCGCCACCATGATTCTCAACGTCTTTGGAGCTTGACTGGCTTCGTCTTCCTTCCGCTGCGCCCACCAGTCTTCTTGCTTTTGTTGCTTCTGATACGGTGTCCTCTCAGTGGCATCATCGTCTGGGCCGTCTTTTGTGGCTCTCGTCTGTCGTCTTCAGTTCGTCACGGTCTCTTAGGGTCTTTGTTAGGAGATGTATCTTTAAATCAATGTCAAGGTTGTAAACTTGGTAAACAGATACAACTTCCATATCATCCTAGTGAGTCTATGTCCAAGCATCCTTTTGATCTTGTTCATTCTGATGTTTGGGGCCCTGCTCCCTTTACTTCAAAAGGGGGTCATCGCTACTATATCATATTTATCGATGACTTTTCTTGTCATACTTGGATTTATTTCATGTCTCATCGCACTGAGGTCTTGGCTATTTATAAATCTTTTGCTCGCATGGTTCGTACTCTGATACTTCCATCCGAATGTTTCGTGTTGATTCGGCTAGCGAGTACCTTTCTCGAGAGTTGCGTAGTTTTCTTTCCGAGCAGGGTACACTTTCGTAGTTCTCCTATCCTAGTGCTCATGCACAGAATGGTGTGGCGGAACGTAAGCATCGCCATCTTCTTGAGACTGCTCGTGCTCTTATGATTGCTTCTTTGGTTCCCCCTCATTTTTGGGCTGAGGCTGCTTCCATTGCTACATATTTTATCAACATCCAACCCTCTTCTGCTCTTCAGGGTGGGATTCCTTTTGAGCGCCTTTGTGGTCAACCTCCTGACTTTTATAATTTGCGCATGTTTGGGTGTGCTTGCTATGTGCTTTTTGCACCCCGAGAGCGTATGAAGTTGACTGCGCAGTCTGTTGAGTGTGTGTTTCTCGGATATAGTGCGGAACATAAGGGTTATCGTTGTTGGGATCCTGTTGGTCGTCGAATGCGGATCTATCGGGATGTTAAGTTTGATGAGTCTCGTCCTTTCTTTTCACGTTCCAGCTCCACATCTTCCCATGATGATTCTCTTTTGTTTCTCACTTTTCCTGATGCTCCTATTCGCCCTAGCATCCCTCCTCCTGTACCCTCCTCTCAAGTGGACTCTTCTGATGCCGATCCTACTTCTCCTTATGTGCCTCCTCTTACTCAGGTCTATAGTCGTTGACCTCGTGTTATGGAGCCTTCTGTCGATACTTCTCTTGTTGCTCCTCGTCCGAGATATATTCTTCGGGATCGTAATTTAGTTACGATTCGTCTAGAGGATCGCTATGGTTATGTTGCTACTGTTCTTGCTGAGCCTAGTTCTTATCGTGATGCTATTGTTCATCAAGAATGGCAACATCCGATGGCTGAGGAGCTTGTTGCTCTTGAGCGTACTAGTACTTGGGATCTTGTTCCATTGCCATCTCATTCGTCCTATAATGTGCAAGTGGAACTATAAGGTCAAAACTCGCTCTGATGGAATTCTTGAACGCTATAAGGCTCGCATTGTGGCGCGTGGTTTTCAACAAGAGCATGGTCGTGACTACAATGAGACTTTTGCTCCTGTGGCTCACATGACCACTATTCGAACACTTCTCGCAGTCGCCTCTGCTTGTCATTGGATTATCTCCCAGCTTGATGTTAAGAATGCTTTCCTCAATGGGGAATTGCATGAGGAGGTTTACATACGGCCACCCCGGTTCCTGAGGGTATGGTTTGTCGTCTTCGTTGTTCTCTTTATGGGCTCAAGCAGGCTCCTCGTGCTTGGTTTCAGCGATTTGCCTCTGTAGTCACCGCAACTGGCTTTTCGGCAAGTAACCATGATCCTGCGCTCTTTGTTCATACTTCGCCTCGTGGTCGGACCATTCTTCTCTATGTTGACGATATGATTATCACTGGCAACGATGTTGAGTTTAATTCTTTTGTTAAGGAACATCTCAATGAACAGTTTCTGATGTCTGACCTTGGTTCTCTTCGCTATTTTCTAGGGATTGAGGTTTCCTCTACCTATGAGGGCTTTTATCTTTCTCAGGCGAAGTATATTCAGGATCTTCTGGATAGGGCTTCTCTCACCGATCAACGTACGGTTGAGACTCCCATGGAGCTTAATCTTCATCTTTCTGCAACTGGCGGTGTGCCGTTAGCTGATCCCACTTTCTATCGTCACCTTGTAGGTAGTGTTGTTTACCTTGCTATCACTCGTCCTGACATTTCATACTCTGTGCATATTCTGAGTCAGTTTGTTTCTGCTCCCACCCAGCTTCACTATAGTCATCTTCTTCGTGTTCTCCGTTATCTTTGTGGGACTATCTCTCGTTGTCTTTTCTTTCCTCGCTCCACATCCTTAAGTCTTCAAGGTTACTCTGATGCTACTTGGGCTAGTGATTCCTCTGATTGAAGATCTCTTTCTGCTTATTGTGTTTTTCTTGGTGGTCCCCACATTGCTTGGAATGCTGAGAAACAAACAACAGTTTCTCGTTCTAGTGCAGAGGCTGAGTTGCGAGCTATGGCCCTTTTGACAGCAGAAGTTACGTGGTTACGTTGGTTACTTGAGGATTTTGGTGTTTCTGTGATCTCCCCGACTTCTTTGTTGTCGGACAGTACAGGTGCACTTAGTATTGCTCGTGATCCTGTCAAACATGAGCTCACTAAACATATTGGTGTGGATGCTTCTTATATACGCGCACAGGTGCAGGATCAGGTGGTTGCTCCTTAGTACGTGCCTTCAGAGTTGCAGTTGGCGGATTTTCTTACTAAGGCACAAACTAGAGCTCAACACTGGTTCTCTCTCTCCAAACTCAGCGTTGTTGATCCACCCTGAGTTTGTGGGGGGGGGGGGTTGTTAGATGTATATGTATTTTCTATTTGTACAAGGGGTTTTCTGCATATTTGTATGCACCAGTACCTGTATTTGTTTGGGCCTAGTGCCTCTTAGATTAATACAAGTGCTATTCGTAACAGTTTTGTCCTCTCCAGTGTTGTGTGAAAATGTGATGCAAGGAATTTCATAAGGTTAATCTGCTGGTCAGATTGTACTTTCTTGTTCTTAATTGCATCACTGTTATATGTTAGGTGTCACGGTTATTCTATCTTGCTGGATGTCGCAATTTAACTAGTGTTGTAGGAAAAAGGAAGTACCATAATGTGTTCCTCAAGTTGGTTTGCTATCTTTGGTTTAATATCTATTATTTTGCTAGTCGTGATACTCAACTCTTTGATTGAGTCTCCTAGTGTCCATTGATTTTTTTTTTATATCATCCCGTTCCTGTGGACATCACACTGATATATCATTGCCTGATACCTGCATTTTTTTTACAAAGTTTCTTAGAATACATGGTTCTACCCATTATCCATACACATCATTATCCGATCTATTATTTAATTTAACCTAAGCAAACAGCATGTAATTTTCAGTTTCTGGTTTTCTTCTTATTCCCATAGCTATCGACTCCTCCTAGAATTGCGTTATCAGAGCCGAGCCAGGATTTCTTGGTTTCTGAAATTGAGAAACTTGTGAGACGACTCAGTTCAGGAAAAGAAAAAGGCTTTTATGGACTAGCATGGGAATAAATAATAAATTTGAGTGAAAATTAATTGAATGAATTATCGTGGGATACCCCCACTTTAGATACTTAGCTTAATTAAGTTTGTATTTTCTCGCCCTTTTCTTGGCACTGTACTTTTCTTCAATTATGTTGCTTAAGTATTTGCTCCATACTTAACTTCAAAACTGGTGGTTTTTTAACAGTAGGTTGTCTTATACAGAAACGGCGCTAAAGCTTGACAGTTTTGTCGGTGATGTAGAAGATGCCGTTTCATCTTCTGTGACCGGAAAACTTAAGTCTCGTGCGGAAAGTTCACTGGTATGAATATTGCCATTTTAGTATGGGAAAACCAACATGTGAACTGCTAAGTTTGGATTTCATTTTTCTCTCCAGAAAACATATCATGTTCCTATCGGATATCTTAAAACAATAGAAGATATTTTAACTTCAGTCACAAAGACCAGACCACAATGGACTCGGCTTATTTCTGCAGTGGATCACAGAGTGGACCGATCTTTGGCTCTACTAAGACCACAAGCAATTGTTGATCATCGAGCTCTTTTGGCATCCCTTGGCTGGCCTCCATCCTTTTCTGGAACAAACTTTTCTAGTATTAATTCTGGAAAACCATCAGAGATTGTGAACCCCTTGTTTTCAATGAAGGGTGACCTGAAAAGCAAGTATTCTGAGAGCTTTCTTTCGCTATGCAGTTTGCAGGAATTGCAAAAACGTAGAAAAGCTCGACAGCTACAAGGGCACATTCTGAACAATCAACTACGTCAACCATTATGGGTAATTGAAGAGTTAGTAAATCCAATAGCTGCTGCCGCACAACGCCATTTCTCCAAATGGGTTGAAAAGCCTGAGTTTGTTTTTGCTCTTGCTTATAAGATAACTAGAGACTTTGTAGATTCCATGGATGAGATATTACAGCCCCTCGTGGATAAAGCTAACCTTGTAGGGTATAGTTGCAGAGAAGAGTGGATTTCGGGAATGGTCATCACATTGTCAACATACTTGGCGAAAGAGATATTTCCTAAGCATATTGAACTTCTTCAGGAAATTAGCTCGGCTGATGCTAGCAGCAAACAATCTCAAGCTAGAGTCTCATGGCTTAATCTTATTGACCTGATGATATCTTTCGACAAGCAAACTCAAGCTTTGATCTCAAGTTCAGGACTCCTACTTCCGGTGAAGGATGATGATAATTGGCAGAGGATCTCGGTTCTCTCCGTCTTCTGTGATCGGCCAGACTGGCTTGAAATATGGGCAGAGATTGAGAGACAGGATACTCATGATAAGCTGAGATTATCAATGGAGAATGAGAAAAACTGGAATACGAGGTTTCAAGGAACAATGCTTGAATATGGTTCAGATGACTATAAATCTCCAGCAATTACCGGTGTTATCCAAAAGGGCCTGTCCTTGCTAATAGATCGTGCTCGGCCCATTCCAAATATAGCACTTAGAGCAGAATTCATTAATATTTCTACTTCACCTTTAATATCGGAGTTCCTTGGCTGGATGCTTCGAAGGTGCCAAGAAGCAGAGGGATTAACAGCTCTGGCAGATGATAATGCTCTTCTCAAGGTATCACAGTCCATTAATGCAGCTCGATACCTTGAGTCCACATTGACAGAATGGTGCGATGATGTATTCTTTCTTCAGATGGAAAATATAGATGGTCGTAGCGAATGTATCTTCCAGGTGGAGATAAATCGACTGAAAGATTTTAGAGTACAATGGACTGAAAAGATTTCTACCGTCATTTTAAGGGATTTTGATGCCCGGTCTAGGGATTATCTGAAAAATAAAAGGCAGTGGCAGGAGAAATCAGAAGGGTTAGCATTATCCAGGGCCTTCGTAGAATGTTTAGACTACATGCAAGGACGGATAGCTAAGCTAGAAGATGGTCTAAATGTCCTGGATTTTGTGACTGTATGGAGAACTGTGGCAAGTGGAGTAGACCAGCTGCTCTTTTCTGGAATTTTCACTGGCAGCACAAAGTTTAGTAATGGCGGGGTGGAAAGACTTCATGGTGATCTGAGTATATTGTTTGCTGCTTTTTCTGCGTGGTGTCTGAGGCCTGAAGGCTTCTTTCCAAGACTGTCTGAGGGATTGAAGTTATTGGATGTTGATGAACAGCAGCTAAGAGATGGAACTTTTACAGATAACAATCGGCTGAGGGAGTATGGTATAAGGCGTTTGACGGCTGCTGAGGTTGAGAAGATAATAAAAAACAGAATCTATGAGTCGTAATATATATAAGAAGGGAGTAACAGATAGCAGGGTGGATTTTCGATGAGTTGTGAAAAAACGTGATCACTTCGTACGGTTTTATTTCTTACATGGTTTGTTATTGTGCTTAAGTTTTTTTCGCTTGTTAATTGCTACAATTAAGGTATACCAGCAAGAAATGCATTGAGGCGGTTTGATTTGACATTCCAAGGAGTACACTCCTATCTTTTTAAACTGAGAAACAAATAGCCACTCCGTGCAAGAATTTGACCAAGAAAGCAGCTTTTTCTCAAAGTTGTACTGTGCTTCATTGCTCAGAACTCAGAATATCATCAGAACTGAACGCAGTGAAGGCCGATCAAATCATTTTGTTTTTGACAGACTGCCTCTTTTTAGTGAACCATGCCTTTCCGCCTGAACCTAACAGTTCCATTTTGTGTGTGTAGTTGGAAGGTGCCTGCTGGCTTTGCGCTTTTTCTCAGACGATTTAAGCATCTCACCAGTGGCCAGAGTGCAATTACGCAGTTGTCAAGCGAGAGAAACCCAATCCACCCACCCCATCCCGCGGCGTAAGCATGCCGTCGCGTACGCTCCTCGGCCCCAAATCTGACATGTGCTCGTGCCGCTCACACGTACATGGCTGGCCAAGCCAAGCAAGCACCCCCAACCGAAACGTTAAAGCGTGTAAGAGGAAGCACCGACTTTTTGCTGCAAACGAACTCCCCCTAATCATGCACCCCTCTGCCTCCCGGCCCCAAACCTCCACTGGATAATGCTGTCACCCACCTAACCAGGGCCGAGAGAGAGAGAGATTAACGAGATGCGAGATTGATTTTGATCGGGACGTATCCATCGCAGAGACGAACATATGGTCGAGAGGTTGGTCGGCTGAGCTGCCTTGCCTGCATTGCTGCTGCCCCTGGCTCGCGCAAGCGCGCGCGGCACTATTAGGTGCCTGCCTGCCCCGCGCGCAGGGGCAACCGGACACGCCATGCCGTCCGCGCAGCCGTGCAGCCCGGCCACCACCACCACCGGTCCCCCGCCCCCGGCCCGCGCATTGGTCCCCCGCGACCGCGCGCGCGTCCCGTCCGCTCGAGGTAGATCATCCCCTCCCCCCCTGTCCGCTTGCCAGCATCTGGTACACCTGCGCCGGCTGCGTGCGCCGATCAGGGAGCTTTGCGCCGCACTGGCTGCCGCTCCACCGGCAGCGGCACGGTGGCAAACCTAGTAGTAGGAAAAACGCTCCATCGCGTGGCTATCCTATCTCAAAATTTGAGATTTCAAGTTGGGTTTTCACCGGTGGATCGACCGCCCATTAGGCTGGGGGTGTGATGACCAACCGTCACTCATTCGATCCCAGCGATCATAATCGAGAGGGCACACTTGTACTGAGGAGAGGCGATGGAAGTTCCTAACGAAAATTAGGTGTGCACACTGGATTTTGGACCAAGAATCTTGGAGTGTTGGTCCGCTGGTCCATCGATCTCTGCAAAGATCGGTCTCTGACGGGATACGTTCACTCGCCTATAGTCTACTGCTCCTGCATCCATCTGCTTTAGCCCCTGTCTTCGAACGACCATTCAGAGATCCAGACGTCTCGCTGTCCATCACCTTGTCAACGTTTTACACTCAGGATACTTTTGATGATTCATGTTGGATCGACCGGCCGGACAGCCTACATGCAGGCTGCTGCGCTAGTACTACAGACAACTTGACGTGATTAACGTATCGCAATCGCACGGAGCCTGAATGTGACATCTACACGTACATATGTTCAGATGTAGTAGTAGTAGTACACCCAAACGCGCGCGTACTTCCACGTCTATGCAGTGAGCAGAGAGACTTGCTTCGAGATTAATTACACTGTTATGTATACACATACGGTTGATGTCATCTCCACTGCTTCTGCTAATTTCTCCCCAAACAAATCGACATGAGTTGAGTCATACTCACGTGCTGAGTTCCTCAAGTCCTAAGGATCGAAACGCGATCGAAAGAAAAAGCAAACAAATCGATCGTTGCCGACTTGCAGCAGTAAACTAATCAACCGAGACCACACGTAGGGAGCAGTACTCGTACATGTTTCGGGACAGCTCATGCACGCACGCATCGTAGCAGCGGCGGCTTCTCCTACTTGCTACCACCTCGGGATCTGTTTCAACGAACGTGTGTATCTTTTTCATTAGTAGATTGACACGCACGCAATTAACTCACTGCAGTATGAAAAACGCACGGTCGGCTAGTCGTACTACAAGGCGAGAACCGAGCCCGAAGCTGGAAGTCACGTAAGACCCAGAGCTTGAGACAGCGGGTCATCCGTGTATTAAACTGGTCGGTTCCACACACGCAGTACGTTTTTTTTTTACAGCGCGCAGGTTCATAGCACCAAATCAGATGACTGTCAAGTTCGTCAAAGTTTTAATCTACTCAACGTACTTGCTTTCTTACACATAAATTAATTAATTAGTACCTTCAACGTACTAGTTTACTATGGTTTATTTAACAGCCTCAATCGCATGCAGCTACGTCGCATACGAGTCGTATACGTAGAGTACTATACTACGTGTAGTAGGCGGAAGGGGATGGGCGTGGCTGGGGAAGAGAGGAGTTGGTTGCTTCACACGTCGGGCACAGGCACGTGTGGGAGCCCACGGGTGCCTTCCGCGCGGGGGGGCAGCCCATGCAGCCGGGTCCGCACCATGCAATAAACACCGCGACGGCGACGTCCGAACTCGGCACTTCTTAACCACATGCCAACTTGCCCTCTCTTTCCTCTCCTCCTATATCGGTGCAGTTTATTTTTGTAAAAAAGAAAAAAAAACATGACGCCTTGTATACGTCAGACTTTGTAGCTAAAAGACAATAAAGTATTGGTAAAATAGATGTTAATACATGGAGCGAGTTTTGCGTTTGATGGCCGTCAATAGTGGCCCGGACTCGGATGCATGTAAACGTCGATCGACTTTAGTTCATCGTACATGCAGAAATCTAGTACCACGACTTTTGTGGTACTCCCATCTCAGAAAAGCGGGGAACAGTAATGCCTCAGTACGCTATAATTACTATTGCACAGGCAGCCTAAATATCACGTTCCGTTGGATGGATCGGCCAGCCGGAGGCAGCAGTGGTGCTGTAAATTAAAGCGACAGAGATTTCCGCAGGACAAGCTTTTCAGAAGCTTTTGGGCGCAGAGAGGACGGTGGATCGAACATGACTTGGCAGAGCACGCAGCCACTGTTTCCTAACTTTACCGTACCCCTCTCTTTAGTCTTCGGCTAGGCCCCCAGCTGCTTACCACTGTACTCCCAGTTACTATTACTACTACTACCACCAGGGGAGCAGTAGACCCAGTAGTAGTTGTAGCATTTGCACACCACACCTGCATGGCCCACCCACGTAGTACTCCAGCTTTCGCGGCGATGGATGGATGGACCGCTGCGAGCACGTAAGTTACGTAGCCCCAAAAGGCCGGTTTTGGCAACGGCAGAAGGATAGGAGCCAGAAAGCTCTCATACCGGCATGCTCCATCTCCCCATCTCTCTTTCACACACGCACGCATTTGCCGTGAGCGAGCCTAGTAGCCTGCCATATGATCCAGCAGTACACCATACTGTGATACTGACATACTGTACTGTGCTGCTCCATGTAGTACTCGTAGCGGTACTCCAGTATTTACTAGCACTACGACCGAGTCGTGGCTTGTTAAAAATAGGGCCTGGCACGCAAAAGCCACACGTAGCACACGCAGGGTCGCAGGCAATCTCCAGGAAATTCGACACGTACTTGTACGCTTCCTGCATTTATCCTCAGCGAGGTTAGAGTTACCCCGTACTAGTACTACTAGTAGCTCCCTAACCTATCAGGCGTTTCTTCGGTTGGTCCGGTCATTTCACGGATCAGAGGGACAGATAGATACAGATGCTAGTAGTCGTAGGAGTAGCTACTGATCAGGGAGAAAGATACACATAGAGCCTAGAGAGAGCGACGAGTAGACACCACCGGCCAGTACGTGGGGCCTCTAAAGTAATCTAACGTAGTGGCGGAGTAAACATGGAAATTCGATCCATATTTAAGGCGCATATGTGGATGTTCCGTGGATACGCCGGGGGCGGGCGACAACGGTACGTGCCGTGTAACGTAATCCCGCGCCAACGCCGCGTGTGAGACGGACCGGCGCCATGAGCCCCAGCCTCTACCGATCCACCCCTCCCCGCGCGCCTCCTCACATGGGCCTCTCGCCCGCCACAACCGCCAGCTGCATCATCACAGCATACTCACATCCCTCCCCCCTCCCGCGGCCGCGCGACCAGCGGGCGCCGCGTCGCGTGCGCAGCCGCGGTGTGTGTGTATGCGCGCGCGGGCGGGGGACGGAGGAGGCGGACCACCCAACCCCAGGTGTAGAGTTGGAGTATGTGCAGGGGGTTGCGCGCGGGGCCCTCTTGGTGGCGCGCGATGATTTCGTGACATGACGCCCATTTTCTGGCCGCCGCAAGGGGCTGTCGCTCGCGCGCGCGGCCCGCCGGACCGGCCGGAGCCAGGGTCGATCACATGCGCCACGCGACGGTCACGTGGGGGTTGGCGCACGCTGTCCGCCCGCCCGCACCATCCCATCTGGCACCGCCGCTGGGCCTCCACGTCCATCGATCGATCCACGCCCCACCGAGCGAGATATCTCTCGTAGTACTATTTCTCAAACCATCCGGCATCTATCCGCTAATCATAAGTTAGTTAGTTTAAGCCAGCGTACGCGTGTTGCGTCATGCGTAATCCCCCTTAATTATCGTCTCAGTTCTTGCCGTTGATCGACCCCGGCTAGCTGTTCCTGTTAGGTGTAGTGCTTTTATAATACACCCGCATACGATCCACAAATATGGCATACTACATACTACTGCTTTGTTAGTTATAATTTGCAGACAATGTCGTGTGACATTGTGGACACGAGACAAAAGGGCGTGGGCTGTGTGCATGCATGTACGCTCTCCCGGCTCGGGCAGCCGGGGACAAGGGCATCTTTCTTGAGTGTGGTGATCGGCTTGTTTATGCAGCAGCGCGCATAATTTTAACAAGCTTTGGTCTACTTAAAGACTTCTGAACAGGTTATTAGATTGTTGTTATTATTTTTCAAAACTTCCACGGGTTAGAGTTAGGGTACTGCACGCATGCTTGCGATACAATAGTAGCAAATGTTTGTCTTGTCCTTTTGCAAAGGGGGCTAGGGGTATAAAGACGCGCAAGCCAACAAGCGTTGTCCCCCTCGACTTCCTATTTTGACGCCCCCGACGGATTGCAAATTTGCAAAGTTACACGCGTCGATCGGAACACTTCAAAATGGACTAATCGAAACATCTGCACTAAGTAGCTAATCATTACTTACCGATCACAGTTTCAGGATATATAGATTGGTCCTTGGTCGACGTCAATTCATGATTTAGCATATTAGTAATCGATTAGTTCCACGAGCAAGCAATAACAAAGTATGGCATGCATACATCAAATCGGAACAGAGCCAACCAAAAGCGAGCCAGTTTCATGTACTACAATGATGTAATGTATCCAAACTCTGGTCTCGATGGATTTTACGTGCATATAACTAGCAAGCTTTCTACGGTTCCCTCTTTGCTGGGTAAACCCGCTGGTGCGGCGCGGCATGGGCACGTGGCAAGTGGTGGGTGGTCATAGCTTATTATAACTGGGCTGGGCCCACAGGCTGCCTACCGGTGGGCCACAATGTATAGGGTCTTCTCCCGGTGATTAGACAGAGAGAGACATGCGGGCCCATGGTCCTTTTTCTCTACGGATCGATCGGTCGTCGTAATCTGTTCCGTAATCATTTTTCTCAGGGCCGACGGATCTCCCTATGTTATTGGTTAAAACTAGTTGGTAACCCGCATCTTGTTATGGATTTTATAATTTTATTATTAAATAAAATTGTAGTTTTAAATGGTTAGGTGTAACTCTATGTATATACAAAATATATGGTAATACGGTTTTATATAAATATGTTACAATACAATTCATGTTTTATCTTTCAAAACGTCATTGTATATTGTTATAATATATGAAAATTATTTTCATACCCAATATAAGTATCGTTGTAGTTAGATAATTTACATCTCTTTACTTCACTCGAGTATTTTCTGAAAATGAATTCAGGTAATAATTATATGCTATCTAATCATGCATAATAAAATAAAACACACATCTTAAACAATAATTTGAATTGTATTCAAAAAACATGGTATTATGTATAAAATATGTAACAGTGCTATGTGTGACTGTGAGTTGGAGCAAAGGGAGGTGAATGGATAACTAATAAATGATTGAATTGGATGAATAAGTAGCTTCTTGATCCAATGGTTATTATCTTTGTTCTAATTTGATCTGATAGTTTAAAATTGTTGATGATGTGATTTCTTGCGTGTCTTGTTTTGCAGGAGTAAATGCCTTTTAATTAATTAATGGGTACCAACAGAAAGATAGGATAAGTTATTGGCTAATTGCTACGAGGTTGTATAAATTACCATTTAATTAGATAGATGAGAGATCGATCATGGTGGTTCTGATTATAAGTAGGATGAAAATTAATTTAGGGTTGTATGCAAAATACAATTATGCTTGTAGTAAAGAATAAAGTTAAGAGTTAATTATATAATAAATGCAATCCTGTCTAAACAGTGGTAATCCCGTAATCGTGGATAATCATGCTGAAAAGCCGAATAGTTATGTACTAATCAGTCATCAATCCTCTCCGGCCTGATCTCCTCTCGGATGCTAGCTAGCAGCCTATTTTGCGTAGCGCCTGTTAGCCCATCTCCTTATAAAAGACACCCTCTCCCTTTCTGTCTCCCTCACACACGCTTCTCCCATCCAGCTAGCTTTTTCAGATCGAGCGAACCTTCAACACACAAACCGGCCAGCTTGTTCCTCTCCTCTCTCTCGGTCGCAGCAAGCTAACTGCGAGTGTGAAGAACACTCACGCTAGCTAGCTTTCTCAAGGCCACATACGCTACGCCTCCACGCGCGGCGTCTAGCGATCGAGGCTGAAGAGCGTGCGTGTTTCGTAGAAGAGGCTAGCTGTTGACGATGTCGACCAGAAGGTCGTCGCGTGGCTCCATCTCGGAGGAGGAGATCAACGAGCTCATCTCAAAGCTCCAGTCGCTGCTCCCCAACTCACGCAGACGCGGCTCCAGCCAGGTAGCTAACCACATTCATGCATGCCAACTGCTTGTGTACTGCTAGTGTGCTGCCACTTTGGTAGTAGCTAGGTTTGCTTTCGGTGAACACAGAAGTGGCTACTACTAGAACAATCCATTACTACTATAGTCATGTGTGTGGGTGGTGGTTTGGGGTTAAGCGCGTGAGCGATTTCGGTGTGTGTTTTGTCTGCACGAGACGAGTAATGTGGTGTTAATGCAGGCGTCGACGACGAAGCTCCTGAAGGAGACGTGCAACTACATCAAGAGCCTTCACCGGGAAGTGGACGACCTCAGCGACCGGCTGTCCGACCTCATGGCCACCATGGATCACAACAGCCCTGGTGCGGAGATCATCCGCAGCATCCTCCGCTCCTGATCGGCAAGCAGCAGCACCAAGCGGCACCGACCGGCCGCCCGGCCTATGTCGACGACGAGCTAGGCCGGCCGGGCAACGCCCGCGGCGCCAATTAATCAAGCGTACGTCCGGCCGGCGCCATTCTCCGGCCACCAGAGAGCATGTAGCTAGGGTATATGTATCTACATATATAAAATATTTATGTCGTATGTCCCTCCCCAAATGTACGAGCCACGCTTACACGGGCGTGTATCGATCTCCCGATCTCTCTCTAAGCTTCACTCGAAGTAGGGCATTAGCACTAGGGGCCTAAGCAGAGGCTTATCCTTGCTTTAGCTCGTCTTTCATCGCTTCATGTGTCCTCTCCTCCCTCTATCTCTGATCTCCCACATCTTGTCTTGTTTGGTTTTTCCCTCTCCCTTCCAGTCTCTGTAAATTTAGCTGGTGTGGTTTGGATCGAGTTGTGTCCTCTACAGACAACCGACCGACCACTACTACCTAGAGGAAATTAATATCATCATGGGTGTACTGCTCCAGCTTTAACTTCAATTCAGTTGGCTACGTACTACGAGAAACTATACTGTATATGTTTCTCACATATGATTAAGATATACTCACGCGAGTTCCCGCAGGGAGATCGATGAGCTAGATCGGTCGTCGGTTCTACATTTTCTTCTATCTGTACGCACGTGAAACGGAGCGTTTACTCTCGCAGCTAAAATATATTTGCATGATAGGCACCGCGCACGAATTAATGCTGCAGCTAGCGGATGGCGTTACGGCTGTTTCGATCAACGCCGCCGCTGCAGCTGCCGGCCGGTGACTTACGTTCGTCGACGACGGCGACAGTCGACGAGAGAGATATCGAGAGCTAGCTTAGGCTGCAGGGAGCATGTGTACGTACGCTTCCACTTGGACTTGTCTAGTAGCTATAGGTCTCTGATCTTTAATCAGGCTGAAAGAAATAGATGAGGGGATCAGGAAAAAGGTTGGCGTCAACCGCCTTGTTTTTGCTCGGCCGTTAATGCCGTGGTGGCGCTGTCGATCGTCCTTAATTTTCTCTCTGCGACGCGCGCCCCCACATGTTATGGTCGATCGATCGATCGGTGCACCAGACGAGATCCCAACCCAACCCCGGCCGGCAGGTGAAAGTCACCCTGGCTACAGTGCCGTGAGGGCAAAAGGCATCCGGCTACCATGCCATGTCTAGGACTACGTGTTCTACTTACACTAGTACTAGTAACAATTAATCATGTGTCTTGGTTTTACTAAAGTACCGAAATTTAGCGCGAAAATTAATTCGGCTTCTTAACTGTTCATGCATCCGATTGCGGATGTAAGTCACTTTAGCCTTCTCAACTTTTTTGACAGATACGCGAGTCTTTTCACGGATTCATAAGATAGTAATTTCCACTTGAGCAGTTTTCGTCATTATTGGGTACAAGTCTGAAACAACATGTATTTGAAATCAGGGGTTAGTTAATTCGCAAGGTATCTACTTTCTCCTATAAAAACACACTAGATATCGGCATGCGGGTTTCGAATTACAGCTTCAATTAATCACTACATTTGTATTGCGATAAAACACTCAAAAAAATATATTGAAAACTATAGCATATAAAATGTGTTTTTCATGACAACCACATTTATGATTTTAATGTATTAAATCTAAATAATGAAAAAAATACTGCTATTCAAATTTTCAAACGTTGGCTCTCGAAACACGTCCCAACCAACTGTTTTCATGACCAGTGGCAGTACTTGCGGCATACGGCCGTCGCATATGCAACAAGTCAACAGGCTATGGACGAGGATCACCGTGATATATATTTCTGTGAACCTCATGCATTACTGTTCACGTTTCTTCTCTGTACATTACAAAGTCTAGATAGCCAGCAACATTGGCTGATGATAGCTAGGGCGCCGGCCACCATTGCAATCTTCTGCAAGGAACCCCACATGCATATGCATGCTACCAGCGCAGCGTGTGATTGATCTACTTACGCTATCTCGACTAGAAGGCAGGCAGGGAAGCAAGAAAGGCATGACTATTGACTTGCTTTGATCTGAGGCCATTGCGTTGAGCACTTGACTAGCTAGGCCAATGGATGGCACAGTACTACGTCCAGCTTGGCGCTGGCAATATATGAAAAATCAAATGTTCAAGAGTTAATTTGCTGTAAATGTTACTTGTAGTAGTTGAGAGCTATTGATAATGTGATAAATGTTGTATCAGTACTAGCTAGAAAACGGTGTACACTAATAAACTGTAAACAGGAGTACTAGCTGGGTGCTCACTGTGAAGTACTACTACAGTATAATTCAGAAGCGGCTGAGTTATTATACTATTACGCACAAGCTAATCTGGAGGTGATCACATTAACATCTCGTGTGAATAAAACTATAGGGGTATTTAGCGTACGCCCTGAGCGGTCAAAAATGTTAAGACCAACTGCACCTAGTCAAGATCTGACCACTCAAAGCTAACAACTGCCAGAAGCATCTTTTCACATGAAAAAGTAGTGCTAGTGTAGTAAAAAAATCTCTGTCTGGTACATATATGTTGCTAGCTAGGGCTGGACCAGCCTATGTTTCATCGGTGAACGCTCATAGGCCGGTGTTGCTGTAAAGATTTTCATCTGGGAGAAAATACTCAGTACACTACGTACGTTGGGAAAATATTGATCGCATGTGCGAGCACAAGTGCACAACACATACGTACGTTGGTCGAAAATCGGTTCAGCTCTGCATGAACCCCAGCCAGTCAGATAAGTAACGTGCGTACGCGAGTAGTACGAGAGCTACAGCTACTAGAGCCATGAAATCGATCGATCGATCGCATCGCATCGAAACGAAATTTGCAGCTTTGCGCTGGTAAACAATATTCCTGACACTTGTAGTTCTGTTAAAGTCTCGCGCCAGCTATCCTGGCAGCTTTCCAACTAAAAATGATTGCCCGTGCTTTGACTCCTCCACACCAGCAGTTCGTACGTGCCATCTCTAATCAGCCAACGATCACGTACGCCGATCACTCGATCTTGCACTGTTTGCACGTATCGATCGATCCATCCATCCATCCATACCGGTGTACATGCATGCACGATCGACGAAGACTGGTACCACGTATAAGTAAGTACTTGGTAATATATAGCACGTACTACGTACGTATGTGTGGTGTAGCTGCGTCCCAGCAATGCAAGCACTGTGCGCGTACTACTACTGCTGCAGCGACTATTCGTGTGGTGTGTGGCTAGCTAGCTGCGAGCGAGCGAATGGTGACTAGCACTGTTGACATGTGCAGGACAGTGGCATGTGCCGCGGCAGTGCGGCCCGTGGCCGCTGGCGATAGCCGATAGATCGATGTAACTCGCTAGCTAGCTAGCGTCCGCCGGTTGCGCGACCCTGCCTGCTGCCCTCTGCGTGCTCAGTGTCGTGGGAGCAGCGGGTAAAGTGGGGGAGAAGGAGCGGCCGCTTTCGCTGGACCCACTCCGCCCGCCGCGCGGCACGAAACCGGAGGAGACTCGCCTAACGGCCGGCAGCCCCTGCGTCCAACCGCAAACCACCGCCGGGACCAGCCGGCGAACGAACGGTTGATCGATCGAGAGATACTACTCCCACAGCAACGTAACCGCAATACGCCGCGGATGCAGCAGCGGTTAAAGCGGATCGTCCACGACGACGACGACAAGCGGCGCGCGTTAGCGCCATGCGTGTAGTGACTGGCTTGCCCCTACCGGCTACTGCGACAGACTCGGCAAAAGGCTACCGCCGAGAGGGTCCGACTCGGGATATCGGGGAAATTGTCGTGAGTGGCCGGCCGTGAAAAATCAATTAAAAGGTCCCCTAGCGCACGCCGCACGGCAGTTACTCTTCGTTCGTGCAGCTCAGGTTCAGGAGATCGTAGGGCCGGTGGTGCATCGAGCTAGAGTAGCTAGCTACTCGTACTAGCGGTGAAAACTGAAAAGGACCCCCAGGTTCATGCGTGCAAAAGGTGCGTACTCCCTGTACACTACGCGTACGGTTTGGAACCTACTATATGTTATAAATGCGAGTAGTTATACGACGCAGTAGTGGAGTAGCTTTTATTTTAGCTTGAGGGTACATATATACGGACTAGGTACGTTTATCTTGGCTTGTCACGCCCCTTCATAGTTCACGGAACGATAGGCATGCGTTCCATGAAATTGCCCGTTGTCCCCAGTGAACGCATGTTGTTTTCCCATGTGTACGATAAATGTGAACTTATGATATGTTTGTTTTTTTATGGATAGCATAGGAACCATTACTTTCTAAGTAGTTTATTATACACATACAGAAATAGATAAGATGAGATAGCGATACTACCTTCATCCTAAATTATTGCTATCTAAGAGAGGCTAAGATGAGATACGTTGAAATTAGTTTAGGATGGACCATATCTCACCTTAGACCGTAGGGCCTATGTGCTCCTTTGGTTTATAAACTTGTGTGTAAAAATGAGCACGTACACTAGGAATTTCCTGTGATTGTATACATCCCATTGGTGTAGAAGCTGGATTTTGTAAATTCCTGTTTTCAAAAAAAAACTTATCTTGGATATTAATATTTTGGGATAGATGAAGTACGTAGATAAAGTACATGTGAGGTGATCAAATGAGACCGTGTGCTCATCCCTAAAAAAATACTACGGCTACAGTCATCTCTCACATCACATGTATACATATGGGTGTTAATTATAAGCTAAAATAAGTTAAGAATTTGTTTATTTTGATCTTGTAGCTAACTCACTTACACCCCTGCGTACGCGACCGAGAGGGCCGGGGTCGCCGGGGTCGTGGAAACCACGTTCGGTTGTCAGCCAGTCCAGTGAAGAGAGAAACAGGGCGCCGAGGCTGCATGCAGACGCGGGCAGGTAACGAACGGACTGAAACTTCCATGTCCTGCTGCCTCTGCTGCCGGCCAATTCGCGCCCTCACCCGGCGACTGGTTTTCGGGAGAGATCAGATCCTTGGCATGCGGCATTGCGGCAGCGGGGAATAGTATTATGGACCGAGGAAATCGTTGACCGCGGCGAAGGATACAGGGATCGTTTTGGACACACGTAGAATAGTGCATGATCTCTCCTGACGAGCTCTGGCTCTGGGATTTCGTCGATCGGTGGCCGGTTTGGGCAGGAGCAGCTGGGGATGGGCAGGTGGCAGGAGCACGATCCGTTTTTTGACTTCCAGTTTCCTCTGCAAACTTCGCTTGTCTCGGCTCGTAGTCGGTGCTCAGATACATGTATGCTCCTAGTCTCCTACTCCGATCCTACATGATATTGCGTACGGAAGATCCACGTTTTATTGGTGGAGGGGATTTTGCCGCAATTTGATAGGGTTTCTTCCACTTGCTGGAATAGTATACACCAGCACGATCGACAGTCTTTCTCCTTCGCTCTCCCGTCATAAGCTATAGCCTAATGATTTCCTACACACCTATCCATAAAAATTTTCTATAGCCTAAAAATTTATCAAATATAAATACAGTATGATTATAATGCGATTACATTATAACTTGCATATAATTGTAGAGTGTGTACACGGGTGAGGAGATTCGATCCCGCGAACCTGCGCTTCATGGCGGCAAGTTCGTTACTACAAGTTTTCTAAGGTAACATATAAATTATGTTATAATTACATGTAAATTATAAGATGTAATATAATTACGATTGTTAATTTTTTGATGTACAGATATGCCAAGGCAGGATGAACACAACTGCAAGGGGTTTCTCTCTTGTGAACGATACCTTGTTTGCGAGCGCAGGTCAGGTTAGCCTTCAACGGGCCAAAGTCACTATTTCAGATGGCCCTGGCCTAACAATCAACTAACAAGAAATCAGGAATAAGTTCACTTGAGATCCCTTAACTTATCAACGAATCTGATTTCCATCTTTCAACCGGAAAACCAGATATAATGGATCCCGCAACTATCAAAATCGGTGCAAACTAGATCCCTTAGTGGTAGATGGTGGTTTTGACTAACGTGGCACATATGTGGTTGGTTTGACTTGGTCCTCGTCCTACGTGGAGGTGATGTGACACTGGAAGCAAAAATTAAAAATTTTAAAAATATAGGGCCCACTTATCAGTCAAACAAAAGAAAAAAAGTGGGACCCACATGTCAGTGGGTCCCACCCTCCTCTCTATCCACGGACGACGGCACGTCGGCGCCTCCTTCTCCTCTCTCCCTCCGGGCTATCCTTCCTTCCTCCTCGAGCTCCCTCGCCGGTCGGCGAGCGCGCACGAAGAGAGAGAAGGGCGGCAGCCGGCGCGTCGGGGCTGAGACGGATGCGGAGAGGGAGAAGGGCGGCGGTCGGTGAGGGGCGGAGCCCAACCTCCCTCTCCGCGCGCGCTTGCCAACTTCGCCCATATCCTCCCTTTCCGCTCCTCGCTCCTCCTTCTCGAAGCGGCAACCCCCTCCTCGCTGGTCACCGACAGCAACCACCGCCGGACACCACCATAGCCATGCGCGGGCAAGAGAGAGGGAGGGGGCATCCACCGCTGCCCGCATCTGGCACTGGGCTCGTTGTACTCCGACCGGAGCGGCTCGGACGATGACGAAAGCAGTGGTTGGGAATGACTCCGACGACTCTCCTAGCCTCCCCGCACCCTCGCTAGCGAGGGGGGCGGAGATGGACGACGAGAGCATGGGAAGAAGGCGGCGGCAACGAGGTCCAAGATCTATGCGAGATCGGTACGGGACACTTCGGCGTTGTCGTCATCCTCCTCAACTTCGGGAGGGGCACCATGAGTCTTTCTCACCGGCCGACACCCTTGCCGGTCACCACCCTTCTCCCGTCTCCCTGCTCGTTGTCACCCGCTGCGCACCTCTCCCTCCGTCCGTCGCAGTTGAGCCCCCACCCACGGCGCTCGACCATCACTGGCGTCCTTGCCTCCTCCCTCCCCGCCAGTCACACGCCGCTTCTCTCTCGCTAGCTGCCGCGCGCTGCCGTCTCCCCATGGCGCCTGGAGAGAGGTGAGGGAGAGAGATGGATAGAGGGAGATGGGGAAAGAAGAGGAAGAAGAGGAGAGGGTGAGAATGACATGTGGGGGCCACGTGAGCATCACCATTTTTAATTATTTTTTGGTGTAACTGATATATGGGGTCACAGTGTTTATTTTATTCTCAAATCAAATTGCCACGTGTTGACGATGAAATTTGGCAAGTAATTTGATGTACATGAATCGGAAACGCGATCCAATCCGAAGCGGATTTGAAGATATGCAGAAATCTCGGAAAACAGAATGCGCATCGGCTCGAGTCCGTATCGGCTAGAAACCGAGTCCGATTGGGATAGCCGATGAGGCCGTTATCACATGTGAAATCAATATCGGATTCAACAAGGAGCTTACGATGGTATTGCCGGGCAAGGATAGAGTCCAAGATTGGCAATTGTATCTATTGATTAGGAATATATGTATTTTCTTTATAGATATTCCCGGTAAGAGTCCGCCTAAGGGACTTGTTCGTTAGTTGGATTTGTATTAGGTTAATATGAGTTGTGTCCGTGATGGACAATGTTTGTATTTTCGGGTATAAATATAGTCCCGAGATCCTGTAAACAATAACAACACACGTTCAATCAATCTCGGCGCATCGCCACCTTTGTTTTCTACTTTTCGACAAGTTTGTGCTTTCGAGTCGTGCTGCATCAGTTTGATCTTCGACGCAAGATATATCTTGTTATGGCGATTTGCATCATCGGGGCTAGTGCTTACATCTTTATGACACTTTAGTTCTATGTTGTAAATCTCCGAGTTATCATATACATTATATAATTTAGATCGACAATGAAATCTACTTACATCGGCTGGATTCTTTTTAGGGTTTCGTCGATATCGGCTATATTACTTTGTTGGTTTAGATTATATAATGTATCTATCATCCTGAAAAAGGCAACCATCGGCTTGATTTTCTAGATGTCATGCTTCTATTTATATTTAATGCTGCATTGGTTAAGTCCAACCTATTAAGTCGTATTTAGAATCATGATATCTAGTCTGTTTTATGGTTGTTAATAAGGATAGTATCGGGGTTTCAGCCGATCTTACCTGGTATAGATGTTTTACATTATTTTATACTTTGTTTAATGTTCTATATCTGCCCCTTATATCAGGATCTAATCTAATATAAATATATTGAACTTGTCACCAATCTAATTGGTTATAGTTGAATATATTTATTACTAGAGAAATCCTAGTACAAGGTTGTATTGGAGCTATAGCTGATACATGCTTAAATCTAGATATCGGCTATGACATGAGTCTACATAATCATTATTTCATGTTACATTAGACTTGGGCAATTTACACTGTCTCGGTTCAGTCTGATCTATCCCAATTGTTTATTTCTAAAGTAATATTGAAGTATTGATTATGTAACACTGATATTTACAGCCGATATACTAGTTTTAAGGTTAGTTCTATCATTGACTATACCTTACAGCCGATTCATGCTTTATTGCATCGGCTAGGTTGCATACGATACGAAATCGGCTATCTGGCCGATGGACTATCGTTTACTAATATATTTGCATATTTCTTCTTGTTGATTGCAGAATCAAATCAACTGGCACGCCCTCGAACCTAAAGAATTAATTTTGGACCTGCACTAGAGCAAAGTAAATCTCTCAGGCCAGCGTGTGTTTTTTGCATCAACACCATATTAGTGTCATGTCGACACCGCGCTAGATTAAGACCGAGTCAAAATAGCCACGTAGGCGTCACGCTAGCTAAAACTAACGTCCAAACCACCATGGGACCTATATTACACCGGTTTTGACAGTTGAGGGATTTGTTGTATCTGGTTTTATGGTCGAAGGATGAAAATTGGATTCGTCGTTAAGTTAAGGGACCTGTGATGAACTTATTCGAAAGGTGTAACTTCCTACCTCGATCTCACTAAGCCCAACTCCACATGTTCACCAGATATGGGCCCATCAATATTGGGCCCCAATAGCCATCCAGCGGAATTCCGAACAGCCATGTCGCAAGCAGAAACTTTGAACTCAACGAGGAAAAAGAGCCCAACGGCAGCTGCTGGCACCACGGTGCAGACGTGCAGCGTCCCCTGGCCCCTCGATGCGTCCGCCGCTCGCAGCCGTCCAACGCGGTGGGGGCGCACGCCTCGAGATTGGCTCCCGTGCTGCTCGCCTAGAACGTTCCAGCTCACCCCCCACCAACGCCAAACGGCACGGATCCGCCGCTCCCACGGAGAGCGGCACATCGCGTCCGTCCACGTGGCCGCGCCGCACGGGCCGCCCGTCTCATCCATCCCCTCCACCCTCCCAGCCTGGCACGCATCACGAGGAGGGCGTCGAGCACGAAGCGGATTACACGAGTGATAAACCTTAATTCGGATTTATAAGCGCGGATTAGTTACCTACTTGCTTACGTCCTCGGTGCTTAAAGCATCGGATCGTATAAATCCGCCCAAGGATGAGGGGGAAAATATTAATAAGAAGAACAGATTGTATAATCTGGGTATTTCTCCCCCACTTTCCTCTCTCGATTTCCCCGAGAAATTTCTTGTTGTTTCCCGCATCACTCCCCACTGAGCCGCCTGCCGCCTCCACCTCCTCGCTCGCCGCTCGCATTCGTCGTCGTCTCGTCGTTTCCTCAATCAATTTGACGTCGCCCCTATTTATTTCCTGCCTCGGTAGTTGATTCCTCCCTATTTCTGTTGCCTCGCCGTGGTGGTAATCGTCGCTGTAGCATTTTTTTGGGGGTTCCGGAGGAGGCGTTCGGATCTCTCGTCCCCATCGATCCCTTCCGGCCACGGGTAAGTGTTTTCTGATTACGGTACTTGTTCATGGTCTGTTTGATTCTTGCATGCTCTAGGTTTTGTGTTGCTCGATACGGTGATTATGTGGTTTTCGTGATAATTTGTTTAGATCTAGCTGGATGATTCTC
This sequence comes from Oryza punctata, assembly GCA_000573905.2. NCBI lineage: Eukaryota > Viridiplantae > Streptophyta > Magnoliopsida > Poales > Poaceae > Oryza > Oryza punctata. The sequence goes on along the minus strand of CM002489.2, from coordinate 37,739,725 downwards.
TTTGTAATGATTTTTTTGGTTCTCTTATCCTGTAGACATTTCGTGGGTAGTGCTATTGATTGGTGGCTTAGGGTTAATATTGGGCAGGAAATGGAGAGCTCTTTGAAAGAGGAGAAGGCTGCGGGCGAATTAGGGGATGATGAGAAGGCGGAGAGGAGCTCCCCTATCAATCTGAATTCGTTGCCAGCAACTGCGGCTGCAGCTGCGGCCGCCCCGGATGAGGGTGGCTTGCACTCTGCAGTGGAGTCAGGAGCTAAGGATTCGAGCAGCACGAAGGGAGTTGAGTCTCTTGGTACTGGTCACAAGAAGATACCGAAAAGTGAGGTAGTTGATGAAGATGATGTTCAGACCTGTGCCGAAGGAACGAACGATTCAGTGGTCCCTTCAAACAGCAAGAACCCTATCAATGAGAAGGATGCAACAGTAAATGTGGCAGAGAATGGACAGTCTGCTGATGGTATCCCTGAGGATCAGAGAGTTACTATTCTTAGTGTTGTCAAGAAGGATGAGCCTGCTGATGATGTTAGAGATTCAGTTAATCCTGTAACAGTCGTAAGTTATAGAGATGAGAAGGGTGGCACTAGTGCTACTGCTGGAACTACCGCGGTGCGACCTGCAGGCACCCGGTCATCTAGTTTTCATGGTGTGACCAGGTGAGATTGGAAGTTGTGTTCTTGTTATTAGTAGAGTAGTTGATCAGTTGAGACAAAACAATGCATTCTGTCTGTCCTTTCACTGTCTTAACCAGCCAAATCATTCCTGTTCCAAGCTTAGATGGAGGCACTCACCAAAACAACACTAATTCTGCAGGCATAGATGGAGTGGAAAATATGAAGCTCATCTATGGGACAGTTCGTGCATAATGGAAGGGCGGAGAAGAAAAGGAAAGCAAGGTATTCCATCTATTTTAGAGCTGTCTAAGGTGCAGCAGTAGATCGTTTGTTGGCTGAATGGTTACTACTACCTCTGTTCCATAATAAGTGCATTTCTAGCTTTGGGCCTGTCCAGGTACAGAGCCAAAGATGGCCTTCTTATGTGACGGAGGTAGTACTATTTTTTGCATCTAATTTATTTTCAATCTGTCATGTTAAATTATTTGATGACATTGCCACAACACATATAATTAACCTATAAATAGAAATAACTGTGAAAAGTTTAGATTATGAAGGGATATAAGTACTTGCATAGTATTTCTGCCATCTGTTTCTCTATAATCTATATATTCTGTCTTGCAACCAGATTGGCTAATGTGGTCAGCAATCAGTATCATTGTAACAAAAGAATCAGGATGACTACGAATTAGTATTAGAGCATAACGGATACATTTGGCCTGTAATTCTTGGGACACATTTTCTTCAACGTGGAATAGATTCTTCAAAGGCATCGATTTTCTGTGTCGTACTGTTATGGATTTTTGGTGATATGCGGGACATGAAGTAATTTTTTGTTGTGCAATTTTACAACTTTGCTATTTGTACTAGTTGCTCATTTGCATTTTGAGACATTCCCCTGCTTTATCTGATTAACTCAGTGCCAGTTGGGGACATTTAACTATTTGACACTCTTAGATTTGTCGTTTAACTATTTGCCACTCATGTGTCAATGACATTGTGGGTCCAGGTGACAAATCATTAATTGTCGCATCTAAGAGTGGCAAATAGTTAATTTTTCCACTGGAACTGGGGGCTGCACACCTTAGCTACAGTACGATTATTGCTTACCCAATCTCCAGCAAAGTGGAATGACTCAAAATAACTGTTGAGCAGGCCAAAAAAAGTCTGATACACCTAGCTTCTGTCCCTACACTTTGATTCCGTCGATAGAAATAACACAAATAGCATAGTTACGAAAGGAATTGCATTTAATGAAACCATACATTTTAGTGTGAGCGTGGTGCAATATAAATTCCTATTGTCTATTTTTCCCCTTTCTATTGTCTATTTTTCCCCTTTCTATTGCAATAGAAGATATGACTTATACACACATTTAGTTATTTCCGAGTGGTTGGTTACTAATGATTTCTTGGTTTCTTGCAATGATGTTCCCACATGGTGATGCTTCAGTTTATTTAGGTAAGCGTTGTTATCCTGTCCTAATTTTTTATGTGTATGGTCTTTTTTTTCTCTCAACATTTCCTACAATGCAGGAAGTTATGATACTGAAGAAAAAGCTGCCAGGTCATATGATGTTGCAGCTCTTAAATACTGGGGCCAAAATACAAAGCTGAATTTCTCGGTAAATTCTTAGTTCTTTTCCTCCCTTGGTTTCCAGTGACCTTATGAGTTATGAGTCAATATATCTTCCAGGTTTCAGAATACGAAAGGGAACTGGAGGACATAAGGGACATGTCTCGAGAGGAATGTGTAACATACTTAAGAAGGTATGTCATGGATATATTTATCATTTGTGCTACTTAGAGAGTTGATTGTGTTGTTAATATTTTTTTTTCTCCTGCAGAAGAAGTAGCTGCTTCTCAAGAGGGGCTTCTATTTATAGAGGAGTTACTAGGTGACATCCCTTTTTCATTCCCTTTAGTTTGTCGCCAAGGCTTGTTTCTTTTCAGAAGTTGTACTCAACTCTGCTAAACCATGCCCCTATTATAGAAGGCAGAAAGATGGGAGGTGGCAGGCACGCATAGGACTGGTTGCTGGAACTAGAGACATTTACCTGGGAACTTTCAGTACGATGCACATGCCTGCTTCTGATTCTTCCTATTTTTGTGACAAGGAAAACTAATTTTCTAATGAATTTTCTCTTGTTTGTACCAGAAACTGAGGAAGAAGCAGCAGAGGCTTACGACATTGCTGCTATTGAGATTCGTGGCAAAAATGCGGTGACCAACTTTGATCGAAGCAACTACATGGAAAAGGGTATGCATTGTATAGAAGGGGCAGGCTTGAAGCTGCTTGCGTCTAAGCCAGAATGAATACTTGACTTGGTGGAGCCGCATCGCATATCGAGAGTTGTTCAGTCATATTTGGAGCTTAGTGGTACATACAGATACAACTGGTTGCAGCTTGTTAATATCTCCGCGTTATAATTCTACAAATTACAGCTCAATTTTCGATTGGCTAGCAAAATTCCTGTCAGCAAGAAGATTTTGAGCATGTATTATAGGTTGACTAGGGTAGACCTGTACAACACCTGAGCAACTCAATATTTATGCTCTGCTCAATATAACTTATCATTCCAGATTGTATGTTCCCCATTGTCATTGAAAATGACTGCACGTTTGTGGGGGTTCTGTTCAGGGTTTACATTCTCGACGAATTTCGAACATCCTGAGCTGGCTCAAAATGTGCATCTCAAACGGTTTTGTTTGAAATTTGTTGAAATTCATTCAAAATTACGGAAAAATCGCTGTCTTGATAGGGCTGGAAATTCATTAGCCAATCGGGAGTGTTAACCCTTGGTTCTGTCCGGTATATAAGAGTATGAGATGTCATTTAGAAAACTGCTTTTGCGTTATGTTACTCGGATTGGTGGCTACCACGATTGAGAACCTTTTGAGTGTTTAGAGTGCTATCATACTCGTAAGTCGTTCTTACGTTGGAACAGTCTATCCGGCAAGAGCGAGGCCGGCGGTACAACAGAGTAATTGGTGCTAATTCTGTGAGCAGATCGCCTCATATGTGTTGCTAGGAAGGACCAAAAATGTCCCAAAACAGTTGTCTACAGATGCTGTTGTTGATCCTAGCATTGTCATACGATAGTAGCCAAATCTAGCTCACTAGTATTTATTACTTCATGGCAAGAACCTTGGATCCACATGAGTAGCAAGAATACTCGAATCCTAGGACCTATTTACACTAACCCATGATCGCTTGAACACATAATTTTGACTCCCGTGAGCATAAATTTGACCCTATGAGCCCTGCATTAACGTGAAATCGAGGCTCCCCATGAGTATTACAAAAGGCACAGGTAGTACAACGAACAAAATGAACCAGCGCTCACCTGACAAGTGAAAACATGAGCTTTCTAGTACCGATAATTTTGATTGAAGAAAGGATTCTCATCCCTTGATTCTGCTTCTAGTTCAGCCTTGGCTCTTCTTTCAGCCTCTACCTCCTCCAGAATGGAGCGCCTTGTGTTTGAAGCCTTAAACTGCATGAATTGAAATGTTATGTGCCGAAGATTAGAAAAAAGGGGACTACTTGGGTTCACAGAAGAATTCCAACTTTAAATGGATCCAGAAGTAGATAATACCTTGTTAACCAGACTTTCAAATGCTTTTGATCCATTTTGTTCAATGTATCTCTGTGCAGCTGATATCACATCATTGGGTCTATCCGACTCATCCTTTCTTGGGATGTACCAGATGTTCACTATTTGCTGGTTGACAACCATTGGCCTCACAAAATGTTCATAGACATGTGCAGCACCATTGAAGTAGGGCAAGACCAACCAGCAATTGAAAAACAATTTAGCATAAGACCATAAAGGAAGCCTGCAAACATTCGTCTAGAGTAAGCATTTCTTTGTGCATTATGAACATCTCTCCCCAGTCTTGAAAATAATAACAAATTCTACCACTAAACCAGACAAGGTGAAGAACAAAGAAATCCATTTGGTAGAACATGGTACTTTTATTTATTCTTCTGCCAAGAATGTTCTAAAATCACAAGAAATATTTGACAGAAGTAGTAAGATTCAGAATGCAACATACTAGACTAAAGGCACCAATCAAGAACAAATAATTTATGAAAATAATCCCCAAGCTGTGGAAGAACCTTTACCATTCAAGTATCGGAGCAAAAGTAAGCTCAAATAGAGTGATAAATGAGTACAGCACCCAGTATGTGAGCCATTGCTGATCATCTACAGCAGATTTTGTTTCTATTGCTCGAACAGATGCATATCTGTAAAGGTGCCCAATGAGACCTAGAATGCAAGAAGTATGTATTTATTACATAACAAAAGAAAGCGCTGGAGTAACTTACAGTGGATAAGCAAGTGAAAGTATAGGCCTGCAAATAATAATAAAAAAAAACAGCTTAGTGCAAATATAGAACTGAAACATCCTGAAAACCTGCACCAGCAGCACTTAGCAACTTACAACACGATGATTGTCATTTAGCTAAAAGAAAGAAAGCTAACTATCATTTAAAGGTTATTACTTCCAGTAAGTTGCAAAACACCATCGGTGTGGTGGTGGTGTACTGAGTGCATGACTCCACCCATCAGGATTAAACTCTTGGTGCCCACACACATGGTTGTGTGCATCCTTAGTTGGTGCAGAGACTAGAAGTTATAGGACCTTTGCCCCCCCCCCCCCCTTCCCCTCCCCCAAACAAAAAAAAGAAAAAAAAAGTCCAGTAAGTTTAGCATAAGTTGATATTTTTTTCTTTACAAATTCGCTAATAAACTAGATGAATGAGCAACATCTTCATGATGGTAGGCAATTAATTACTAGTACATCAACAATAGAAAGGCACTGTAACCAAAAGCTGTATACCCGCATCCCGCGGTTGAACATTGTGAGGAATCTTATTATCATTTTGTTTTGGAAGTAGGCAAAAGGATTGCGTCTGAGAAACCGTACTAGATGCTGGAACTATATAAGTTATGCTACGAATAACATAATCAAGTTGAAAAGGAACACTCTTATCCTTGTAATGTAAAATCCTAAAAATTGCTAAGTCGTAAGCTGGAACATTGCATAATTACATGGCATTACATTGATATAGGAATTCTCATAGCTTCATCCAGTAGGATGACAAAATCAATCTTCTCAGACTTTACTACCTGGTCTTCTGCTAGCTATCCCAAAGAAACAGTTACTTTGGATAAAATCGCAGCGAAGAACACACATCCTACCAAGAACACAAGACGAATCTAGCAGGGATATCCGCTAGAGACTGAGAGAGACCAGAAAATCTTTCAGATCAGGAGAGCATACCCCGCAAGAACATCCAAGTTCTTGACCACCACCTTGAGGAAAGATCCGGATCCGGAACCCATTCCGCCGCTCGTCCTGCTCCCGGTCTCAAGCTGCCAAGTGCGAATCCAAAGCAGCGAGGAGCAATGCTGGTCGGTTTCAGCCGCTGGGCTACCTTTCCCCCCTTTTTTTCTTTTTCTTATTTGGTTTCTTCACCCTTTGGCCAACCCACTCCTCTTTCTTGTTCCTTTCTGTTGTCTCCTGGCTTTGCTGACGAGCACCTCCGGTGAACACGTGCACGACGCGTGGACCTAGGGTTCTTTAATTCTCCGTGGTGTACCAGATGGGCCGGGAAGCGCAAAAGTTGGCCTGGACCGGCCCAGTTAGATGCAAATCCCACTACGCAAAGATATACACTACATCTGTTTTTTAAAATAGATGATACTGTTGATTTTTAAATACATGTTTAACCATTCGTTTTATTTAGAAATTTTATATAAATATATAAGATATAAACCATATTTAAAGTACTTTGATAAAACAATTTACAACAAAATAAATTATAATTACATAAATTTTTTTAATAAAATAAATGATCAAATATGTGACAAAAATTTAATGGTGTCATTTATTAAAAAAGGAGGTAGTATATATAGGCCAGTTAACACGCATAAAACCCCTAGTGGCGATACATTACACTTCTTAATGGAATATTTTATTTGTAAACGGAAACAGATAATGACGGATGCTAATCTAATCGTGCCTGTGTACACCCGTTACCAGTATAGCATCCGATCTGCTGAGTGCTGACCCAACACGTTGACTCTGGCATGCACCACTGGCGACGACAGATGGCCTAACGGTTTCCCCCAGTGACACCAGCGAGAGAGAGAGATTGGCTGGAGCGAAAGGTTTAAGCGACTGGCCGCGGCCCGCTCGTGTTATGGTCCGCGAAACTTTCCAACCTTCCTCGGTCGCCGGCCTTATCTAGATCTCCTACTCCTACGCGAGCGAGCAAGCAAGCGCGGCATACGCCGAGCGGGGAGACGCGCGTGCGGAGGTGGGGGCGCGCGCGAGTAAATTTGCGGTGGAGTGAAGCTGGTCGCGGTACGGTCACCACCGTACGTACCGGGTCGGCCGCCGCGTTAGCTGGATTTAGGAATAAAAACGGTTCGGAATATTTCCGGATTCTGGAGCCTGGAGCAGCTCGTCTGGTGGTGAATCGGCGATAGTCCTCGTGGCAGCGGCATGCAGCCGTGCTGTCGGCTGTCGCTGTTGCTATCATGCATGCTGCGGCTGCGCGCGGCGCTCCTCGTGGAGTATAAGCTGAGGAGCTCCCACTTGGATCGATCTCTCGATCGATCGACCGCGACTTCTCTTCACGGTCGATCCTCGATCCATGTGATTGACGGAGTAGATGAGTAAATGCATGTCGGAGTAGCCGGTCCATGGATGATTAGCGTTCTTAATTTCCGAGGTACTGTGTATAATATTCTTGCGGATATACAGTAACCTACTACGTTGTATCGTCTATGTATCCAACTATGCACATGCGCGCGCGTAGCTCAATATCTAGCTCCTCCCAACGCCGACTAGTATATATAGCTAACCGCGATTTTTCCAGCCCTAGTATATGCCTGCAGGCGGCAAGGAGTACTCTCTAGTCTCGACAACCATCCTTTTTTCTTGAGTTGTTGTGACATGGGTGAAGCTGTTCCAGCCCACGCGTATGGCGTATATAAACAGACACGCGCGGGCCCTAGGTTAATTAGCAGCGAGTATATGTGTGTCATATCATCCCTAGCTAGATCGATCTGCTCTAGGTAGGAGTTGATTGATTGATTACGACAAAGGGAGTGCACGCCCGATCGATCGATCGATTCAATCGCCCGGGCGGGCGCGGCAGAAAAACACCCGTACATCTTTCGCTTTTCCGGCCCATATAGCTAGCTAGCCCCTGCTCCTCTCATCGTGTTCCAAACTCGATCAATCGGCAAAGGGATCGAGGGAGCGGGCAATCATGCCGCCGGCCGCTCCTGTTTTTGATTGATTTTTCCTCCCTCTCACCGCGAGTAGGTATGATCGATCGAGCATGGCGATCAGCGAGCGCGGACCTTAATTCCCGTCTTAATGCGCTCGTGTGTCTGGCGACAGCAGCTAGTAGCTGCTATCTTCATCTGTGCATAATTAAGCGCATTTAATCACGTCGCATGTTAGCTCCGCTAAGTTCAGTACCGCGCCTTAAGTTTGTCTTTATAATTTGCAGGTGTGTCGTTCAGTGTTCAGGCATGCGGCGGGTAGTCCTTCCAACAAAATTCGTGTATATAATGCCTTAATCTTCTCTTTTCCTCTTGTTGTGTGGGACATGTAGGGTGGGTCTTTTGGAAATGGGACTAGGCGTCATATTTTTTTAAAAAAACACAAAACATTTTTCTCACAATTACGCTCACACTTATATATACTCTCTATATTCTAAAATATAAAACACAACCATCACTAACGCAAAGTTCAAAGAATAATTATTATCACATCATCGTTTGGATCACTCTAATAAACACAATCAATGCATGCATCTAATAGAAATAGAGATCTTAAAAGATTTTTAAAAATAAATTAGGAGATAGATGTGTTAGTTTGCATGCGTGCATGTGCACCTTGTATTATAAGAAATAAAAAAAATTAATTGTGACTTATATTTTAGGATGTAGGAAATAATTAAGAGGGTTCTGGGATGTGTACAAATTATGGTTATGTACGTGCATCTAGTTAGTGGAGACTCTTGAAGTTACACCTCGTATCTATATAAAAACTTGCATATAAACGGGAGATAGCGTCAATTAATATATAGGGAAATAAGTGGTTGATGAAATCAAGGAAAAATGTGGCGCTATAATTTTAAGACCCCATTTGAAGTTAAGCTATTCTTCCAATATGTTATATTCACTCTTCCTAAAATATAAGAGATTTTAGATATTTGAAACATTTTCTATTACTATAAATCTGAATAGATACTAGGAAGTATCTCATCCATTCATTATCCCTTATATTTTGGGACAGAGGGAGTAATCAGTAAAAACATGGATATATGCTTTTTTTTCAATTTATGTATTTTGAACTGAAGATTTTAAAGGACAGATTTCACTGGTCTGTCTAATTGAACGAAATATATGTGTAGACTCATGTGATGAGTAATCTTGGTGGTGAACAATTGTCAAAGGTGAGTATTTTTTGGAAATACAGTGGATTGTGTTTTCAGTCGGTGAACAGTGCAGATGCGGCACTGGGTGCCGGTCAGACCGGATAGGAGGCGCGCCGGTCAGACCGGAGGTATGTGGCCGATCCGACCGGGTGGCCTGACGGTCTGACCGGGTGATTCCAGGAGGGAGTTGGTTTCAGGTTGTTTTCGTGGAATTTCTAGATTGCTTCATGGATATGATTTCTAGATGATTTCTATTCATATGTGATACTATTGTGTGCTGATATGAGTCAAGTTGGTGTGAACTTGTACTCGGATATGGAGTTTCTTTGTTGTTCATGTGCAGATGTTGCTTGAGGCCATGGGAGTATAGCCGGTGATGGATCAGGACTAGACTTATGAGAAGTTGAGGTCCAAACGATCATGGATATTACATGGGATGCTCACGCTAGAGAACAATGTACATGGAGGTGGAGGTTTTATATGGCATACACGTGGTGTTGTGTGCGTATAGAAAGCGGAGTTAAATTTGGATTGGAGTCCAAGTTTGGAAAGATTGGAGTTTGTAAAGTTCTTTTCTTGTACGAGAAAGTTTCATAGGGGATTAGGACTTCTTGTATGAGATGGATTCATGGTTAGGGTAGCCATGTTACGGGTATAAATAGATAGGGAGGTTGTAGCCTTTCGGTATCGATTTAGAGAGAGTTGAGTCGAGAGAAAAGTTAGGGTTTCGAGTTTAGTTCGAGATTTTGGTGAGGATGTGCTGTTGGTGCACTTTGTAAACACTAGTTGATGCAAAAAAGTTGAGATAGATTAATCTACATCTTCAAATGTTCATCTAACGATGTTTTTGGATCCCGACGGTTTGACCGGAGTACTACGGGCGGTCTAACCGGCGGCATGACGGCGGTCTAACCAGAGGCGAACAACTGGTCAGATCGGCCGGTGGCAGCGAGCAGCGACAAGCAAGGAGGCGGCAGACGGGCGGTCAGATTGGCTACACCGAGATTTTCATCAACTGCGAGGGTAACTTCTATTTACACTAAAAGTTTTTGATTTTTTGGTGTTACAACTATTCACCCTTTTTGGTTTTTGTGTTCGGTCCTACAATATGTACGTATTAAATGGTTAGGGGTACGGTACTACGCCCACAAGTTTAATAATCTTTGGAGTATTCATCATTTACAAGGCCAATTTGCAGAGTAACTAACAGATTAATTGTGAGATGGGTTGTCAGCGAAAAGGTTAGCTCCACTAATTGTTCCAGCTGTGTATTAGATAGGATGCTTGTTTTTCCTTTTAAAAAGTGGATTAAGGACATTGATGATCTGGGCTAATGATTCATTTTCATGGAAAGGGATCACTTTAACTTAAGTCACATCATCTTTGCATGCAATTCGAAGAAACCAGTCCACTTCCCCAAGATTATTAAACAAGTTTAAATTTTTTGTTAGTTATTTGAGTGGATATGAGAAAAACTTATATGCTAAAAGTATGCTGATTTTAGAAGAGATAAATAAAGCCATACGGTTCAACGACAACTTTATCTAAAAAAGACCTCTTTTAATTAATTGATTTTGATCGTGGAAGTAGCACGATAGTCGATTCTCGTGAAAGAGATCGAGAGGATCCGAGGAGTCATACACACACACAAAATGGACTATACTAGCTAGTTTTAATTATACAAGTCTAACTAGTAAGTAACACCTAATTTGTTGAATTACGTGGTAGTAAAAAAATGTCAAAAACGTGTTTATGTCCAGCAGGGGAACAATATTAATGATCTGACGGGTGTTAGGGAGGGCATGCGTTAGCAAACGTACGCGTCTCAATATAGTCAGAGGCCCTAATTGATGCTCTTCAGATAATTTAATTAGTTCACTTTATAGTATCTACTGCACTAAACACCGAAACAGCAATGCAAGGACCACTGACATCTGTTTTAAAAATCATTAGAGTGTTCTAATCACATTATAATGACCTAGAGGAAGACAAACCTGCCTAGGAATGTTAGCATATGCATGCATGAGGCCAGTATCTAGCATATACAGGACAAGAATTACAGTCTCCCAATAGTACAACTAAAATAATCCGTATAGCTGATTCAATTCCTAGCTTGATTATTCCTTCCTGTTTGGCGCCATTTGTAACTTTTCTGAAGTATTCGGTCTGTGAATATGTAGTATGTTCTTGGCAGCATAGAAGATGATGGGTGGAAAATTCATTGCAATGTGGCAGGCAGTCGCTGGTTGAAACAAGTTGTGGTCAGCCGAAATGATGGGTTGAGTTCTGCAATGAAAGACCATCATCGGTCCATCAAACGTAAATCATGACGGAGTCGATCTCGAGGAGCAGAAAGGAGATCGAGAGGGGCAGCAAGCGCGACAGGCGAGGATGAAAGTTCAGTGAGACACAAAAACCTTTCTGAAAAAGGACTACATCAGGGAGACGGGGAGCAAAAGAATTATAGCATGCACTGCGAAAAAGCGACTAATATGCATCGCACACACTACACCATGCACAAAATCTGATCGCATAAAGCTGCTGTTTTGAGGTCGAAGACTGCATGCATCCGGGCCATAAAGAGATAAAGAGAGGAGACGAGATGAAGAGAGCCTCCTGTTATACAAGCTCGATAGCTAGCTATGGCTATAGCCATGGCCGCTCTGAAGATTCAATTCCTTCTGCGGTGAAGAGACCATGCAAAACCAATGTTCTCCAAGCTAAGTGATGGAGAAAAAGGCGCGTGATGCTATAAGTTAGTTGTTATAGTAGTATGTAGTACTTTACACTACTCATGATCCCTATGAATTCTCCCTGTAATTTTGGTGTCACCTCGACATACACGCACGCACCAGCTGCTGCTATCTTTTGAAAAGAAAAATGCGCACAGCCTGACAAAAGCGAGGTCAAAATGAGAGCTCTCGCTTCAAAAGCTACCTAGCTTGCTATTCAACTCATCAGCATGCAAAACATACGTACGGTTACTGAAATACATGCTGTATTTATATATTTATATATCTATATATGTACGCGTTGATTTCAAGAAGAACAGCGAGAGTACCTGCAGGGAGATGATGAGCTAAGCAGGATCTATGAATGGCGCATGAAAGCACTAGAAAATGTCGCTGCCCCTACTTAATCATGAAATTGCGTATACTAGATGATTGATTTATGCACGAACCTTTGTTTTTTTTTTCAAAATTATTATTCGTTCTCGATCTCCTTGTTTACGTTGGTGCTCTTGAAGTGGGCGCTGGTGCGCGGAAAAGCCAGGCAGTAGACAACTAGACCAGCACAGTAACAGTTGGGTATTTGAACTTGTTCGAATGGCCTCGTTTGCTTTGTGTCCACCATAACCATTTGTTTCCCTCCTTGTGAGCCTACAGTGATCTCTCTCTGTCTCCCCTTCTCTCTCCCCCAGAGAGAGACATTAGCACATTACTGTCAACTGTCAAGTCCTATTCTTGATGACCCCTGTTGTCTCTCACACAGAGAGAGAGAGGAGAAAGAGGAGAGAGAAGGAGATGTTAATCAAAGGGCAACAGTGTCATGCTAAATTGCCAAGCATGTGTGTCACGTATATGTACGTTAAGTATGATCGGAGAGAGCACCGTCTAAACAGGACAAGAGCACATGTGTTTAGTGGCTGGGCGACTACTACTACAGCCTCTACTACTCAATGCACCCAATCTGCTCAACATGTGACAGCACCAATATGGCACGGAGAACAACCGACAGGTCCAGCACGTATTGGCCTCATCCTCTTTCCCTCCTGAACTCGGCAGCTGGACTGTGCTGACCTCATTTTTAGCCAGCTTATCATGCCACTTGTCATTGACACGTAGGACCCAGATGCTGGTAGAGTCCCCTCACGCGCATCTCCACTTATCAGTGAACAAACGGCTTTATGGTTTTTTGAAAACCACAGCCAAGCTAAAAATAAACGCGATAGGTTTTAATAGAGCTACAGCTAATCATGTCGCACATGACTGACATGTGAGTCCAGACTGTTTATGTGTCCTACCTATGCAGAACCTCACATGTAAATAAATAGGATTTACTGGTGACTAACGTTTAACTAGATCTACTAATCAACACGACAATTTCATATGTAGTTACAGTTCATTTGTCAGCGACCACTATTACACTGGGCACGCGCATCTCTAAGGGGCATGCGCGCGGAGTCCATCCACCCAACCCACCTCTTTTTTTTTTTTTTTAAAAAAATGAGCCCCGGCATAGCCACCACCCAACCCATGCATGACCCATCCAAACAGTGTAACCATTCAAACCGCGTAACAGCCAGCCACACATAACCTCAGCTAGCCTTGGGGCAGTGTTGGCCCTGCATCTATCTGCCACCCCAAGTTCGAGCAAGAAACAAGGGCGACACATGGATACGGAAAGGCAAGCACATGCAATGAAAAAAACCACAAGGCCGAGAAGGGCAACCCTGGGGCGCAGGAGGCGGTACTACCACCACCATATACTACTGCATCCCCCTGCTCTGCTCCCTGCGCTGCGCCCCTGCTTTATATGGATGGGTGGATGGATTGCATTGGGTATAGCTGCTCGATCTGACAGTGGGAGTGCGAGTGCGGAGATCGAGCGAGCGAGGAGATAGGTGGATAGGAGTAGGGGAGATCGAGATTTGGGAGCGCGGCGAGCGAGAGCGGCGGGAGACGACAAGGCGCACCATCAATGAGACGCCTGCTGCTGCTGCTGCTGCTCGCGCACACCGGTGTACGTTACGTGTGCCTTGCGTTTGCTGCCGCCCGCCGTACACGTAGCCGCCCGCGCCACCGTGACGTTGGGTCGGGAACTCGGGATCGGTCTGATGATGCATCGCGCGCGCGCGGTGGTGACTTGGTGCGTACTTAACGTACGTACTTACGCGCGTGGGGGGGAATCATTGTGTGACGACTCGCCTCACTAAAGGGGCTGTGGTTGGGTCGTCGTCACTGTTGGACTCGAGTCCGCGCCTCAACGGGCGCCGCCCGGTCTCCCTCTCTCTCTCTCTCTGTCTCTCTCCGTTTCTCTCTCTCTATCTCTCTATGTGGTCCACGGCGCCATCGGTTGCTAGCTTGGCTTCTCTGCAGGTTGTTCGCCCATCAGATGACAAAAAAATTGCCACGCAGCTGGCCAGCCAGCTAGCCTCCCTCGTCTCGTTGAGTCGTCTTTCTTCATCGGGCCTCCTCCTCCTGGCAGAATGGCTAGTTTTGGAACGTGGTTTCTGTACACGGCCACTTGCTATACGTGTATGTTACGTGCAATTTTTTTTTTGCCTGCGTGATCGCGGAGGCTGTCACGGATATGGAAGCGGATCGATCAGTAACCACTTAAAACCCTAACTAGCTCATGGTGACTGATGATATATATTATCAATCAAAGCTAAGACAATATGCATGTTAATCAAGGAACCAACGGACTCAAGCATGCAAAAATGGTGAGTAGCTAGCTAGAAAAACATGGGAGAGACGAGTAGAACTACTGAACTAGCAATTGTGGAGAAAAAAAAGAACCATCGTCATGGCATGCAGATAATGGATGCCATGCTTGATAAAAAAAATCTCTTATGCTCGCACTCGATCAAACTCTAGAGCTAAATGAACAAAAAGAACAATCTCTCCGCATGCAGCTGTGCGTTTCCCTCCTCTTGATCCTCCCATGGCATCACCTCGCTCTCTCACTCATAAGCACAAGTTCAGGTAGCTAGCTAGCCCAGCATACGTACGTAAGAATGCCATGGAATGCAGCTAAGTGTGAGTCCTCGCAAGCTCTTTGCCTAGGGAGAGAATGGAAGGAAACCAACAAAAGAAGAAAGAATGAAACAAAGACAAAAGAACAGATCAAAGTCACACCGACCGGGCCAATGCATGCGACGCGACGCGATCTTCAGAGCCCTACGAGTCGCTGGTGCTTATGCTCTGATGCCGCTCGCCGTCTCCTCCGTGTTGCTGCTGGCTAGATCCTCCTCCGCCTTGCTCACCGGCGGCATCCGTCGCCGCCTGTGTCCGGTAGGCATTGAGAGCGGCAAGGATCCCCATGTGCCCCTCCCCTCCTCCTCCTCCGCCGCCGCCACCACCGCCGCCTCCAACTGGCCCAAGCCCCAGCTGTTGTCCAGGTAGCAGCGCCATCGGTGCAGGGAAGTTCATGAAATGTAGTCCGCTCGGAACGCTCCCTCGGTACACGGCGGCGGCCGCGGCGGCGCTGCTCATCTGCGGGAACGTCCAAATGGACTCCCCGCTGCCTCCTCCGCCACCGCCACCACCGGACGGCCCACCTCCTTGTGTGCTGTTGCTCGGCACCATCCAGACGGTGCCCGGCATTTGGCTCTGCGTGTACCCGGCCATCTGCTGCTGGTACTGTTGCTGCTGCTGCTGCTGTTGTTGCTGTTGCTGCTGCTGCATTTCCTGCTCCCAGCGCCGCTTCCTGGAGAGGTCGGCGGCGGCGGCAGCGGCGGAAGGCGAAGGCTGCACGTCGAGACCGACGCTGCCCGAGTGGAAGTTCAACAGCAGTGGGGACGGCGACGAGGACGACGAGGCGGGGCCCTCAGACGGGAACCCGAGGCTGACAACCCGGTCCCACGCGTCCGCACGGGATCCGAACCGGGCGGCGGCTGCGGGGCTAGGTAACGCGCGGAGGTGCGCCGGGGCGGACAACGACGATCCGGAGGAGCGGAGGGAGATGTTGAGCGAGGTGAAGTTGGCCGGGATGGTGCCGGTGCCGGTGGCCGCGATCACCGCCGGCTCCGCCTGCTGCAGCAGCCACTCGATGGTCTCGCCGTCCGTCTTGTGCCCCAGCTCTCGCGTCAGCTGGAACACCCTCGCCGCGCACAACGCCGGCATCCGGATGCGCCGCCCCCTCCCTTCCACCTTGGTGTGCCGGTCCTTGGTGGAGCTCCGCTTCGGCGCCGCCTTCCGCACCTGCATCTCCCCTCCGGCGCCGCCCGGTCCCGATCCATTGTTTCCGTTGCCACCCGCCGATGATGGCCCACCACCTCCTGCAGCCGAGCTGGAGCACGGCTGCTCCTCCTTCTTCTCAAGAAGCTGCAAGGGGAAGTTGGGACGGCGGCCACCTCCGGCGTCTCCGGCGACGTCCATGGTCATCAATTAAGCCATGGTATATATACACGGATATAAACCAACTATACCTCACTTTGATTGGATTTTTTAGGATGGTAAATGAGGTGGTTGTTTGGAAGAGAAGATGAGAATGGATTTGATGTCTCCGGGCGGCCTGCCTGCCACCCTCTCGTTGTGGGTGGGTCTAGCTCGAGAAGGTTAGGTGGTGCGATGTGGTGGTAGAGATAGATAGATAGAGAGAGAGAGAGAGAGAGAGAAAGAAAGTCCTAGAAATAACTAGCTACTAGCCATCAGGGAAAGATATATTGTAGGTTGGAAAGAATCCTGCTTCCTCATATGATATGATGGGAGAGGCCGGCCGGTGTGAGGCGAATGAAGCTTGTTGCTAGCTTCTCTGTGCGTGTGGGAGATCACACACTATTTTATGGTGTTTTGGTCAGGTTCATCCCCAGCTGGTGGCCGCCCGGGTGATCTTAGAGAGAGAAAGAGAGCTAGAGAGCAGGAGCAGATGACCCTAGGTGGCTAGGTAGCAGGCCACAGCCACTGGAGAGGGAGAGGGAGATGGTGGAGGAGGAAGAGGAAGTGTACTTTGTAGTTTGTAGGGCATGGTGGAGAGAGAGATGGGTGAATGAATAAGTGGATTCTTGATTTTAGAGGAGGCAGAGAAGAAGGTGAGGAGAGAGAGAGGAAGCTGGAGAAAGACTAGAGGGCATAGGTGGTGTACATGGAAGGCGCGCGACCTGTGAGTGAGAGATGGGGAGAGAGGAGGATAAGGCGAGCGGAGTAGGAGGAGGCGGAGAAGGAGAGGCCGGGGCCGACCGGGAGCGGGGAAATTATTAGCTTCACCTAGCGAGGAGCTCGCTAGCAGCTAATCCCATGCACAGTTGTGCATCAGTACTGTGGCAGAGCGTAACGTGATGTGTTCTCCCCGTTGCTAACTCACGATTCCACCAAATTATCTCAGATACCACATGCATATGCCTCTCTACTCTACTGCTCTCTCTCTCTCTATATATATCATTAAGATGATAAGCTAAGCAGGAGATAAATCCGGAGGATTAACTGGTGAAGAGAAGCTAGCTATATATATCTTGTTCAGGGAATTGAATGGAAAGCAATGTTATATGCTTCCTTTCTGGATTGGCTGCTTTTGATGAGATGAGAGCACCCCAGACTCTTTAATTTTTTGCTGCCTCCTTTTGCTGTTTGAAATGTGTTTCTTTTTTTCAATTATTTTTCTCGTTCGTCTGTGTGCTTCTGCTCCTCTCTTTATGTTTTTGTAAAAGGAAAAATCTTTAAACTGTGCAGATGCAGAGTCACTTGGCTCAGGCGCTCCACGTGCGGTGCTCTTTATCATTCATTCAATCCCCAAAGACTGCACTGTCCACTGTTGGCGCCACTCTCCAAGTCAAAATACACATTGAGAAAATATTTCCAGCAAGGAGATTTTCTTTTTTTTTTCTTCCCACACAAAAGCCCGTATGTTTTCTTGTAAGTTGTACTAAGTATGATGTATGTACTTAATTAGGTGTGGTATTTTAGTTCCTTGACCTTCTAAATTATTATGGATTCAATTAATGGTGGTGATTATTTCTGACGAAAACCATGCAAAACATTTTTTTTGGGGAAAATAATGGAAGAGCAGGGAGCAAAAAGAAAGATGTTCTCCTAATAAAGTAGGGCCAGCTAGACCAGTAATCATTCCATTGCCTTTTGGCCTTTGCTCCTCTCCCCTCCTTTGTTTGCCAGCCTTAGAATCTCTAGTGCCCTAGTTTCTGCTGCTATGGACCAGGTGCACACAAGTATCTTATATGCATGCCATACTCGACTTGAACTAGGAGTTGGGACAGAATGAAACAAGCAATACAGGAGGGAAAAGCAACAACAACAGAAAAAAGGGATAACATGTGTTTATATTAGTTAGAAAAGCTTCTGCTCTGAGTTTCCTATCACAAATAATATATATTTTGGATAATAGAAATGTATTATATATTCCCGACCACTGCCATACGGTATACAACAAAACAATATGTAACATTCGGATAACCAAAGAACAATTAATCTTAATGGAACATGAGGATATTCTACAATATATGAGAAATTTTACAATCCTTAAGAAAGTACTTGAAGATACACCTCGAGATACCTAATACCTGGAGGTATCACTACCACAGACAACTCTATAGGTGCCGGTTTCCCAGCTGGGATCTATTGGTCGGCACCTTTACCCCAATCTTATAGGTGTCTGTTTCAGAACCGGCACCTATACTATTAAAAAAATTAAAAAAATCACAAAGCCAGCCTCCGCGCAGGCGGCCGCCAACCAACGCCGCACTGAAGGAGGTGGGAGGTCCCCCGGGAGTGGGTGGCCGATGAGATACCACGACCGCGCCGCCACCCCACGCCATGCTAGAGGAGGAGAAGGGAAGGGGGAGGTCCCCCGGGAGAGAGGGGGTCGGCGAGATCCAGGCCTCCTCCATCACCATCGCCGTCGCCGCCACCTCGCTTGCGCCGCGCTGGAGGAGGGGGCTGATGAGATCCAGCTGTCAGCTGTCGTGCCCGCGCCTGTGCCGGTCGGCCTTCTCCACTGCCTGTGCTAGTGCTGACTGGGCTTCTCCACCGTCGCGCTGCCCTGGAGGAGGAGAGAAGGGGGGAGGGCCGCCGCCGCGTCCTCTGTCGACCGTCACTGCTCCACCAGAGAGAGGAAGGCAAAGGGAGAGGAGGGGCAAGAGAGATGGATGGATGATCTATAGGTGCTGGTTTTAAATGAACCGACACCTATAAAACCGGTCCCTATGAGAGTTTTTTAATAGTGTATCAAGTTTTGTGTAATTTTGTTATTCTTAAGAAAGCACAAAGGAGGTACCACACTTTTTTTTAAAAATTGGTATCTCCTTACTAGATACATCGAGTTACCAAAATTTTTAGCACAAAATTTGGGGACCTTGAGGTAGTTTCTCAAGGACCATAAAATTTCTCCCAATTGGTAACTTCCGATATCTTCTTAAGGATAGTAAAATTACCTACAATATATACATATGGAAAATTTCATCACGGGGCATAAAGAAACAATCTTTAGTGGAGGATACCGTAAAAACATAGGTTTATTGGTGGACACTCTAGCTTTGCAATTATTTGTCAGTAGACACAATGCGCATTATTTTATCACTTTTTTTGCCATTTTAGATAGATAAATGAAGTAGACACAATGCACATTATTTTATCATTTTTTTTGCCATTTTAGATAGATAAATGAGGTGACGAGGTGAATGGCCGGCTCGACGTACGGTGAGATGAGGTGGAGCGGCCTTCGGGCCGAAAGGAAAATGAGATGAAACGGCATGGCAAAATCGAACGTGGAGAGGAAGAGAGTAGATGCCGGTGAAAACAATGCCGAGCTAAAGAACGGACGACATGAAGGATAATACGTAAGGTGTCCGGTGGCGGTCACAAAGAATCAAGAAGTAAGAGTATCCACCAATAAACTTATATTTATATAGTTTCCTACAGGAAAGACCTTGTTTTTTTTTTAAGTTTCCGGTGTAGCATTTAATTTGCCACATGTAATACACCCAAAGTATATATTTACGGTCGCACGGAAAGACGTTTAGGATCTTAACAAGAACTCCGATGGGTGAAACACTTCAAGTATATGCTAATTAACTTAAAAATTCCAATCTTACGACCTGCTGAATTAAGGCACCCGGACGTGATTCCTTTCCTTGTCAGGGTTGATTTAAGTACCATTATGAGTTCCTTCAGCAATATCATGTCCTTTGATGCATAGAATTACCCCTTTTAGTAGATTTTTTTACTTATCTTAGGGTCCCAACCTGGAGCCCTTCCAAAACCCTAACTTTTTTCCTCTGACCATTTTATTTGGTGTGGGCCTAACTTCATATCTCTCATGACCTCCCTGTCAACCATGTTTGCCACAAGCCCACAACAATATTAATCACAAGATCGATGATGGAAGATATGCATGGATGCATGTAGGAGATATGCATGGCCATAGGTGCATGTAGATCACCACAAGAATTAGGCTATCCCAGTTGCTTTGCATTGACCATGCTATTCGCTCCTTTTTCTAGTCCACTTTGAGCAATTTAAAATTACCAAATATGACCAGCTAGCTGCTGATTCGATCTGTTATATATGTAAGCAGCATGACTAGTACAATTGTTGTTCTCCAGCTCTCCCCTTTCGTCTTTCTCTGTGTTGATCCCTTACATGCATGCATGTACCTATTCCTTGGTTGGCTCATCGGAATATTCATTCGTGAAGATATTTCAAACTTTCCTATACATGTGAGAAACATGTATTAACTCGTCTGCATATAAAATACACGGCAGAAACCTCTTAGCTTGAATGGTGATGGAATTGTATTACTCATATATATATATATATATATATATACACACATATATATATATATATATACATATATATACATATATATATATATACATATATATACATATAGAGCAAAACTATTCTATACCCGGGGTATAGAATAACTATTCTATACCCCCCTCCATCAACCCACCTCCCCTGCCCCCAAGGGTCCAAAACCCACCTCCCACATCGTTCAAAGGCCAGTCAAAGGTCTCCCACATCGGTCAAACCCGCCTGGGACTTTCTCCACCACCTCTACTCTTCTTAGCTCTCGTCTCGTAACGACGCAATAACGTGATATTCATTGTGCAGTAACACCATGTCTTACTTGTAGTAACCAGATTGAAATGTAACCATAATATAGTCATGACGGATCTACTTTTGATAAGCACTCTTTTTTTAACATAATGGTGCAAATGGTTTTTAAAAGTAGTACATGATGCGAGAGATATTGCTTTTGTAGGATTGATTTTCTTTTTAATCTAATTCTCCACAAGTAGTAATGTTGTAGCATCATTTTTACTGTTGTATGTTTTACGTTACTACATTCACATCATATCGTTACTGCAAGATGTATTAACGACTATAAGTTTCACATGTATCCACAAGGGGAGGGTTGGTGCATTATCCTCACTATAAAACATGGTTTTACTCAGACGATTAGTTTTTTAGAGAGATCAGTTTGTTTTATAATGCGTGGAAGAAATCTTGTATGCAGCTCGACAGAGTTACTATTACTATTGTGTTGCACGTTACTGCAATTTCATAATGACTTTACTACAATTCCATCGTGCTGAATTCCCCCACCACCCACCTCTTCTCACCTCTCGTCTCATAGAAACGGTGCAGTAACGCGACGGTCAACGTGCAGTAACATTGTGTCTTACATGCCGGAACGACGCGCGCTAAAATATAATTGAAATATAGTCACGACGGATCTACTTTTGATAAACACTTTTTTCTAGTGTGATGGTGCAAACAATTTTAAAAAGTAGTACATCATCTAAGAGATATTGCTTCTCAAAAGATTGGTCTTTTGAAATTTATCTCTCCATAAGTAGTAATACTAAACCATTATTGTTACCACTTTTTGTTATGCGTTACTACCATTCCATCGTAATGTTACTGTAAGTGTGCAGTAATAACTATAATTTTTATAGTAACATAGCGTGTTACTGCAATTTTTTAATACTGTTACTGCAATAACACATGGTGACAACTGAACATAGGTACAAGACCTACCACCCTCCTTGAACTAGCAAAGCTAAGTGCATGTGATATATTTAGAATTCTCATCTTTAAACAATAATATCTCTCACACCATATATTATATTTTTGAGCTGTTTGCACCATAATGCTATAAAAAAAAGTTTTACAAAACTAGATCCGTGATGACTATATTTTAACTATATTTCATCATTGTTACTGCACGTAAGTTTCGGTGTTACTGTATGGTGGTCATCCTATTACTGCACCGTTCGTACGAGATGAGGACATAAAATATGTAGACATGGGGGGAGTTAGCAGATGGGTTTGACCAAGGTGGGAGCCCTTTGACCACGCTTTTACTAGGGTGGGAGGTGGGATTTGGACCCAAATAAGGGAGGGGAAGTGGGTTGGAGGTCTATACCCCGGGTGTAGAATAGTCTTGTCATATATATATATATATATATATATATATATATATATATATATATATATATATATATATATATATATATATATATATATATATATATATATATGGTTTTGCAAGGATAGAGATGGCCAAGAGGAGGGCTAGCTCAGCTTCTAAAACCATTTAGGCTGGATGGAAATTAATTATATTTCTAGAATAAGTTTTGGCAAATCCATATCCAGCTGGTGAGCTAGTGCTACCTTTCTTTAGATAACGGCTAATAGGGGGTGCTACTAGGCCTGACTATATATCCAAGTTCAACCCAAGTTCAAGTCCAATTATATTACACAAACTAGGATTGTGGAAAAGAATTTTCACAAATACTAGTAGAGATTGCAAACACGATTCAACAAGCTGGTGATCAATAGAAAGGTGGATATAAGAGATGTAGCTTGTAAGGGTTTAGGTTTAGGTACTTCCCGTCAGCCTTTGGGTCGGTTTCCATAGCACGATATGCCCTCTTGCACTTCCTCTACCTTTCGACCTCACGCTCTTCCTTCTCATTATGTTTTCTTAGGGTATGTTTGATTGC
This sequence comes from Oryza punctata, assembly GCA_000573905.2. Lineage (NCBI taxonomy): Eukaryota > Viridiplantae > Streptophyta > Magnoliopsida > Poales > Poaceae > Oryza > Oryza punctata. Next base: position 37,716,955 of record CM002489.2, on the reverse strand, counting down.
AAACCACTGTTCACCACAGTTTGCCCCGCCAAAGATTAGATAAGTTTAACCAACTTGGCAGGTGTTTGGTTGTAGCCCTAGTTGTGGCAAGATTCCCTTTCAATAAATTGGGTCCCATGTGTTAATGACTCAAAAAAGTGTGGCAAGATTTCCTTACGCTTAGTAAGTTGTGACTAAGAATTCGATCACCTCTCCTTAGAAAAAGTTTGGCAACTTTTGTTGGAAAGTGATGGCAAAGTGTGGGTAGCAACCAAACAACCCCTTATATTCCTTCTTCTTCTGCTCTTCGTCCCACCAAAAATGCTCTCTAGCCCATCTCTTCATCTTGAGGAGATATTCCATGTCCACGGTCTTGTGTAGACCCTGCAAAAGGGGCTAAGTCCCAACCTCAACACTAGTGGGACTGGCATTGAGTCGGAAGGTCAACACCAAGATCGATGGCACTAACCCCCTACAACGTTGGCCAACTAGGTCAACTTGAACTCCACGGTGGCAAGGATCGGCGCTAGCAATTCAAGTGCTGAGATGTTGGATCTCACTGCTATTAGAATTGATGTTTAGGTTGGGATCCATTTATGGTTGAAGTTTTTGGCAGTGTTCATTCTTGAAATAAGTCGTGAATAAGTTTTTCAAAAGGGACAAAGTAGTCAAAATTGAAGGCATATATGGTATTGATTTTTTTACCTTTTTCTTTAAGTAAGAGAAAGGCAGCTATAGCATTCAGCTCATGCATGCATCTAGAAACCATGTATGACCAATTTGTTATGGCCGGAAGTTTTAGTTGAGGTGGACGAGACTAGTTCTCGAAATGAACATCATCCTTATGGGTACAATCATCGTCGTTCATCTTAATTTATATTAGAAACACGGTTCCCCTCCAAACCTTTTTGCTACATTTAGAGTGCATCCTCACCACACTGTATTATTGCTTCATTTAGCTGTTACTGGATTAAGTGCTTGATGCAGCAGAGGCTGAAAAGGTTCATGTGTTAGCAACAACAGGGTATCCCTTTTTGAGGGAAGACCAACGGCAGGTGGTATATTACACAAAAATATTTTCTTCAGATAATATTATTACACATATCTTACCCAATAAGTTAATTAACTGGGGTTCATTCCACAGGGAGAGATTATTCCCCAAACCTGGGTGTTTCAAGCTAGGTGGTGAGCAACAGAAAAAAAAATGTGTTGCTGTTCATCATCGTGTCCTACATTAGATTAATAGGAGCTAACATGCATGGACGAATGATAAAAAGCAAAAGTCGCGTTGGTTGTTACAGGTAAGACAGACAACAATGCTCGGTGTACTCAGCCTTTCCTTTACAACATCTCTTCTTTTTAGTGCATCTCAGCAGCCACACACGACCTTTTGGAGGTACACTAATATATAGCTTGCAACAAATTAGCAAGTAAAGCTAGCGTCATTGGACGCATGTATATATATCAGAGGCCACGTCACTTTACTTCTATTGTAGACATTAATCCCATCAGTTTGGTGTACACATTACATGTTCTCTAGCTACCTTTCTTCTGTTTAAAGTTGCATGCGCTCCAGTAATTAAAGGCCTAAAGGGTTGAATTTGGGATCACTATTACAAGAAAAAGGTGGAAAAGAAAGGAGGAGTAATCCATTTCTCAGCTTTTAGTTATATAGGTTGAGTGACTTGAGTCAAGACCCTCCCAGAAAGGAAGTAGGAAAGTGTGGAAAATTGCAAATTCGCAAGCTGGCATCAGTGAGCTGGGGAGCAAGGACCAGAAATTGTGGGCTAGTGGAGGATCTTTGACATGCACCATTAATTAATCTATAAAGTATAGGATACTAACAAAATAAGCAAACACCAAATTGAAGGGCATCTATTTCAGCTGAAAACAATCAAACGTGAGTATTAAAAATTCCATTTATAGGTACTAATGAACAGGAAAGAGTCAAAAAATGTCAAGCAAAGAAAATATTCGTTGTGTGTGCTAGATGGGGGGAATAAATTAAAGTATGAGCATCTGATGTCAAATGATTGAGAAACTAACAAAACACATGATGGAGTTTGTTTAATAGGTGGAAAGGTACTTAGAGTGCACGGATAAAATATTGTCTGTCCTAATTAGTGTACATTATGACATACATGCATGAGGCCTTGAGGTTGCAGAGACTTGTGTAAATGGTACAGGAGGGGACAATATATAATGTTATCGAATCCATTTTAAAAAGGTCCATGCACGGTTGCCTCTAATGATTGCTGTTTGAGGTGTATTTTTTAATTAAGTAATGAATATCGTCTGATTACAATATTTATAGCAGCTTGCTAGTATCTGCCATAACCAAATGCATGCCTTAATTTCCCATTTTTTCTGAGATAATAAATACATCCTCCATCTATAAAAGAGTGTTTTTTCTTTTATTTAGCGGAGGGAGTAGTTACGTACAATAGAAATATAGGAAAAACCTACTCCCACCGTCTCAAAATATAAGAAATTTTGGTTGTATGGGACACATCCCAGTATTACGAATACGGATAGATCAAAACTTCTTATATTTTGAGACAGATGGAGTGTTTACCTTTTCCGACTCTTAACACTATTGCATAAAGGATTTCCCCAAACGGTCAAAATCGCTCTTCGCATGCGGGAAAAACAGACGCCTGGAGCTAGGTATATGCCGAAATTAGAATTTTCACAGGACGGATAAACAACCGTAGGCAAAGACAGATTTTCACAATTGGGCAATACAACGCTGGCAGCAAAAAGATTTATGGTGCAAAAAATAAAATTTTTAAAAAAGCATTCCATAAACCCTAGCTCGATCCAAGTACCGAATACGTGCTTGATGAGCTCTCCCTGCTGCCGAACCCATTGTCATCCCTAGCAACGGATGTAACACCCCGATATTTCGTTAGTCGTAAACACCAGCTAACTCTACCGAGGTGTTATGTATTACCTGTGAGATAGTACCAGTCCCAGGATACACTAGCTGGTACACACATAATAAATATGGAATCAAAGTAAACTATTTTATTACATCACTGGAATTAGTCCTTACATGGACAGGCCATAGATGAGTAACACAACGGTACAGAAAGCCACAAGAGCAACAACACGAAGCTAAAAGCGGCGAGAGACTAAGTGACTGAGTAACTAGGCACTAGGCGAAGCAACACGCTAGGTAACTAACTTATTCCACAGGCGAGGTTTGGGACTAGGCACGAAACTTCTAGAAGTCTTCATACTCGGCTTGCTCCTGTAGACACTCCTCGGCAGTTGGATCGACGTCTTCATCTTCAAACTCTATCTCTCTATCTCTCTCTCTATATATATAGACATACTATAACACACCCTAGGTGTGTTATAGCTAAAACAAGCATGGGTAGTAAATTTTTTACGATGAGTACAATCATCATCAAATATCTCTATTAATTCTATTAGTAATTTTTTTACTATGAGATACATATGGAATTTATTAGTAAAATTTTTACTACAAGGTATTTTACCCATATTTAGCCTTTTAGTATTTTTTAACTATGAGATATCTATGATGTCTATTAGTAAAATTTTTACTACGAGATATTTCATAATGATATTTAATAGTAAAAATTTAACTATGTGAGGGGTGTGTTTTACTTATAACAAGCACTGGGCTTGTTTTAGCGCATCCATATATATATATATAAGCTATTCTACACCCGGGCCAAACCCACCTCCCCTCCCTTCTAAGGGCTTAAAACCCACCTCCCACCTCAGTCAAAGCACCTCCACATCGGTCAAAGCCCGGTCAAACTGCCTACCAACTCCTCCCACCACCCACCTCGTCTCAGCTCTTGTCTTGCGGAATGGTGCAGTAATGCGACATCCATCATACAGTAACGCTATGTCTTACGTGCAGTAACAACATTCAAATTTAGTTGAAATATAGCCATGACAGATCTGCTTTTGATAAGCACTTTTTTCTAACAACATGGTGCAAACGGTTTAAAAAAATCATACATCATGTGAGAGATATTGTTGTTCGAAGCTTGGGTTTTTTTGGATCTTGACTCTCCACAAGTAGTAATACTACAGCATTAGTTACTACTATCTATTGTACGTTACTACAATCTCATCATGACGTTACTGTAGGTGTACAGTAAAGACCATAAGTTTTGTAGTAACAATGCGTTTTACTGCAATTCTTGAATAGTGTTACTGCATAAACATGTGGTAACATATACCTGCCATGTAGTAACAATTCCACATTGTGCGGTAACAATTATATTTAGCATGTGAGACTTTTAACCTATATTTTTTTGATTCCTAGTTTACTGCAATCTCACCACAATGTTACTGCCAAAGGTGTAGTAACGCTCTATATGTTCTACAACAAAAAAGTGTTTTACTGCAATTCTTGGATAGTGTTACTGCATAAACATGCGGTAATGTGTAACTGTCAGGTGGTAACGTGTATCTGTCGTGCAGTAACACTTTTACTTTTGTGCAGTAACAAGTATATGGTTATCATCTGAGACTTTGAACCCATATATTTTTGTTTCAATTCCTAATTTACTGCAATTCACCATAATACTACTATCAAAAGTATAGTAACGTCATATACATGCATGCGATAACACTATATTGGAGGAAGGAGACCGGTTTTCTGGAGAAGAGGGAGGAAGAATGGTTTCTTGAGGGGAGTACGTAGATGCATTTTGAAATTTAACCCTCCCATGCAGTAACACTATAGCATCATGGTGAAAACGGCTTTAAAAAATCATACATCTCTGGTGAGATATTGCTTTTCGAGATTGGCATTTTGAACTTTAACCCTCCACATGCAACAACAGAATGTGTAATGTGTAGTAACAATGGCATATGCATACAGTAACATGGTTTTACCAAATATATAAAATTGTTCAAAACACTCCTATATTAATCAAACCTCGCTCAAAGCCACCTACAGACTTTACCTATAGCCCACCTATTCAATTTTCATCTCGTAAAAATGACATAGTAAAACTACAATTATCGTGCAGTAACATAGCTACTTGGAAGTGGTAACATGCACCTATCTTGTAGTAACACATATACTTTTGTGCAGTATAGAATAGCTATTCTATTACTACCGGAAGTGTAGTAATAGACTATAAGTTTTGCAGTAACTTACCATGTTACTGCACTTTTTCAATAACGTTACTACCGAATCATAGTAATAAGGTATGATTCCTACAGTAACATAATTGATTTTGTTCTCAGAAAATTTCAACAGACATACAAAGCAAACATGCAATGATATCTAATCACATAGGGTCATAAGGTGAATTGGTTAGGAGAGCTTCCCATGAACCATGACATCATGTGTTCAAATCTTGAATTCACCAAATTATTTTTAATTTTTCTAGAAAGAGGAAAAAAGATTTAGTCCTGAGAGAAGGGAGGGAGTGAAAAAAAGAGGGGAGGGAGGGAGCGAAAAAAAGAGAAGCGGAAGGGGAGGAGGGTGCTGGGGGGAGCGAAAAAAAAGAAAAAGGAGAAGGGGGCCCCGGGAGGGGGGCACCGGGAGGATGGGAGGAAGGGGAGGGGGCGCTAGAAAAAGGAGATGGGGGTGGAGGGCGGGAGGAAGAGGGGATAGAGGAGGAGGGGGTATAGAATAGTTATACTATAGGGGGTGTAGAATAGTCTTACCCCATATATGTATATATATATATATATATATATATATATATATATATATATATATATATATATATAGCAAAGGTGAGTGCTTTATGTACTCAACAATTCAGGGAAAGAATGACATGTTTGATTAAAATAAGGAGGCTAGGGTTTTATTTGCGAAAGCAACCTTTTTGGCAAAAGTGATTTATTTCACAAAACCTCTAGTGAGTCAAAATTTTAGTTATCGGGAGGAGGCTCAAGCCTCTTCCCATTCCACAAGTTGCTTCACAACAACTTGTCACAAGGAGTAACAATCAATAATTAACTTGTTTTCTCTATTAGTTCCTTTTCACTTTCACATCAACTTAGTTAATCACAACAACACTATTTCTCATAGTTAACCTAGCTTTCTCAGCACAACAACATCTTCTCGGCCCTAACAACACCTTGGTGCCTAACGACACCCTAGGTCACACAGACCCGTTTCTAACCACGAAGGTTAGCCTTCTGCTACACAGGCAAACTCTGGAAACGATTCCCTTCCCACCAACCATTTTCCTCAAACATTTGTCAACCAAAACTAATCTATGAGAAACACCTTACACTCGCCCATGACCGTGGGCACGGCTGTTCGAACAGTTCATTAAGCTCTGCAGAGGTTGTACACTTTACCCACACGACACGAAACTGACACTGTTTACCCATCGGCAATGGAAGTTCGTGACAAGGCTTTTCCAAAGCTAACCCATGAAACTCGCATGCCATTTAGTTGGGCTAAGTCCCTTAGCCAAGCATCAGGCAAGATCAGTCGTCATCCACTCAGGAATACCGAGGATGTCTCCTACTCCTACTGGTACTGTGTGCCACATTAGAGTCAATAGAACACCCAAAAAGGGCTATAAAGATCCAAAATTTTATCTCCTCATTCTCGGCATACCACAACCATTGGCACACCAAACTCCCATATGACAACCATTTAATTAGCCAGAGGCATCCCATGAATACCTGTGGGGTCACACTGTAATGTGTTTGGATGGACTTCCCAAAGGAAACGGTCCTTAACGATAATACACGGCCAAACCACAAAGACATGGCCTCGCATCATCACCATTTTCACAATCCATTTTATTTCGCAACACATCGGTACAGCGTATCAGATTTTTAAGCATATATTTGGAATAACCCAAGTTTCCCACACGACGATACAAAAATAAGCATGGCTAAGCAAACTACCTCGGTAATCGTACCCAATGGATAGTGTTACCAGCGCAAACATGTGTGGAGCTATCAAAGATAAGGAAATATCAATACCCTATGTAAAGTGAGTGCAACTACTAGGTCAGTCTGTAGGTTGCATCAACAATCCGAGGCCTAAACAAGTCTATCGTGTACTCTAAGCGATGCATTTTTCAAACAACATATCTTGCAAATATAGGGGCAATGTGATCAAAGAGGCTTGCCGTGCACAAGATACAGGTCTTCTCCTTCGAAAACGGCATGTCCCCCGGAGAGGAACCGGAACGAGGGCGCGGCATGGGACTTGGCACAGCGCGGCCCTAGCGTGACGCACGGCGCACGGGAGGACGACTCGGTGCAACGTGATGCCTCCACGGCTCGGCGCCCGGGTCGACATTTCGTCAAACGGGTGGTTCTGAGGAGGAAGATGATGAATAGGAGTGGGTCGGGCCTAGCTGTGGGCCGAGAGAGAGGGAGGGAAGGAGGCCTGTTTCGGGGAGGAGAAGGGAGAGAGGGAAAAGGAGTTGGGCCGAGGGGAGGAAAAAGAAGAGAAAATAAGGCCTAAGATGAACAGTGACATTTTATATTTTCTCAGAGATTTTTGAAGTTGATATTTGAGGAGATTTTGGGGAATTTGAATTTGAATTTGACCAAGGATTTGATAAAGATTGAAGGGAGGTCTAGGAGGGGACTTGAGATCTGTTTTGGTACAAACTTAAATAAAAACCAAACTTTAAATTCTAAATTTTTAAATGAAGGGATTTTAAATAATTAAAATTTTAAGGGTGCTACAACATACCCCCTTGCTCGAAGCCCGCCGCCGTCGCCCACCACAACATCTGTACCTCCCGAGGTCCATTGCTGTTGTCGCTGTAGGGGGAGGCCGTCGGGTCCGCCCATCCCGTCACCACCAGCGATGGATCCAAACACTTGAGGGCGGAGAGGTGGTAGGATCCGCGCGGGAGGGGGAGACGCCGCTGGATCCGCCCCTCTTGTCATCGTCACCTGTGGATCCGCGCGAGTGGGGGTGGAGAGGTGGTGGAATCCGCACGTGGATGGGGAGAGGCCGCCAGATCAGCCCCTTCCCTTGCCACCAGCGACAGATCCACACATGAGAGCGGGGGAGAAGCGATGGGATCCGGGCGGGTGTAGGAGAGGCATCTTGAGGCCATTGCTGCTGCCGTCTTTGTCGCCCCTCCCCGCCATCGTCGTCGTCGTCCCTCCCTATCATTGTTGTCATCGCGACACCGGGTCCACCGCCACTTCGCTGCTGCTTCCGCTGAATCCGCGAGGGAGGGTGGCTACATCCATCGTCGATGTTGAATCTGCCGTCGACGCGGGCATGTCAGCAGCTCTCGTTGTGGCGCCGCCCGCGTGCCCGCCGACTGCTCAGGAGGGATAGAGGGATCGGAGGAGAGGGGATGGGAGGAGATGGAGGTGGAGGAGGGAGCGAGAAGAGAAGCCGAGCTATCCCGGAGAGAGGGAGATTGAAGTAGAGGATAGGGAGAGAGTGGGGACTTATAAAAAGAAAAAAAAGCAAGCCTGCGAGGGAGAGAAAAAGGAAAAAGAGGGCGGCTGCATACGAGTCTCTTAAGAGGTCGATCTACGAAAATAGATTTTCGCAAGCAGGTTGTTACTAGGAAGTTTCTAAAATTTTTTTTTGCATACATGGGTTCTTTTAGTTTGCCTGCGAAAAGAAAGGACGGTTGTCCGTAAAAATCAGTTTTTATAGTGTAACTCATTTTTAATTTTACTCTAAAATCAATAGATTATCTTTCAGCGCATTCTAAAACATGAAGGACTTTTTTCTCGAGTTTGATTGTGGTCTCGACCAACATAGAATCTAATTAGTTGAAATGTGAGGTGGCAGTGGACTCGCATGCCAACAGCTGACTCCACTAGAAATACTTATTATCCACGTGTACATGATAGGATCGTTCGATTCTTTCCGGTACATACGGTTTGGGGCCACAAGATGGTACTGTCAATTAACCTTATACGATTGTGGTGAAATTTGAATTCGGTTTTATTATTGGAGAAGTGATCTTTTCTTGGTGTACCAAAAATATAAATTTCTCAGCTATCTTAGAACCGGTACTAAAAGATATTTTTAAGTACCGGTTCTAAAAGTTCAAGTCCAAAAATATATTTAGTCCTGATTGGTAACACCAACCAGGACTAAAAATACATATTTAATCTGGGTTGGTAACACCAACCCGGACTAAAGATGGAGAATCTTTACTCCGGATTTATGTTATCAACCGGGATTAAAGATGCCTACATGGTTTAGTTCAAAAAGAAAACATCTCTACACATATCATATGTGTGTGGTAGGTGAGATGATAACGCGCGTGAGATTAAGGTGAGAGATCTTGAGTTTGAATCTTACAACCCGTATATTTAGTACCGGTTATTTTAACCGAAGTCGAGATTGTTTAGGCCCAACAATGCCAGCTCACCCGCCAGGCTGATGATCAGAGAGTTTGTCTGTAGAGAGTGTATCTGTGTATGGTTGTTTATCCACTAGTAAGTTGGTACTGCTAGACACCAACGTTAAATCTAAGATTTAAACTCTGGTATGTAAGATGCACAAACTGCACCACCATTTGGCCACATACCAATTTCCATGCGTGTGCATACTATCTTTGTAGTTTTGTCTTCTCTGCTAAAGTGCAAAGCAATGTAAAAAAAGCATATGGAGTTTTTTTTTACCACCTACAACTAAAATGGAATTGGAGAAAAAAATATTCCTTTTTCTAGCAATCAAATCCATGTAATTAATATTTAGTTGGGCTACTCAAATAATTTGTGGCTGCTATGCATAAGCATATAATTAACAAGTGTTGTCGAACCGAATATGTATTCCCAACACGTTTATTTTTTTCTTAAAAATTGGGACGGGAGCGTATCGTGAGTGATCGACCACAAAGACGTACTGGGCAGTATACTATATAAAGGATTGATTCATGCACACTGTTGCGCTTTAATTGACTCCATATATTCAATGGAGAAACCAAGCTAGTATAAATTGTTCATGAGCATGCAGAGTAGATATCATGCATGAAAGCTTCAACCCAACCAGAGGTGCTCTAGATTTTATTTATTTATTTTGAATAAAAAGTGCACTACATTTTTATACTGTGCTACAGTTTAATGTTTAGATCAATCTGTACAAGGAGAAAGATAATATGTTGTAATATACAAGTGTAAGCATGCCAACCTGTCAAAGCACGTAGGAGCTCTGAAGTAACAGTTCATTCGGTGCTCAGTTTGCTTGCTGTTATAATATTAGGAGTTACAATAGCAAATGTTTTTTTTCATGGAACTCTTATGCTGTGTTCGGGAGGTAAACGAATCGATATATTTTCTTATAATTAATTAAGTATTTACTATTTTTTTAAAAATAGATTAATATGATTTTTTTAAGTAACTTTCATATAGAAAATTTTTACAAAAAATACACCGTTTAGCAGTTCGAAAAGCGTGCGCGCGGAACACGAGAGAGGTGAGTTGGGAAAGTTGGGAAAAGAACACGAGAGAGGTGAGTTGGTATTAGGCTTTCCTACCACCGATTACCGTGTGGTTACCATGATAACCAGACTTATCTTCAGGTATAGCAACAGTGTAAGATCCATTAAGCCAACCAAGTTTAAAGAAATTTTTAAAAAAGGTTTTGTAAGTTTATTTGGCTTTTCTCGATTTTAACAGGGCAAACCCTTGCCCAAACAGTAAGGGAAACCACCGGGATTGGTCATATATGGTAGGTTTATCATATAAAAGCATTTCCTAGAAAATGTGTCATATATTTTTATTGCAAAACATGGTCAAATATATTAAATAATGAAGAAGATTACAACTTTGTTCTTATGAGAAATATATAATACACACATATATATATAAAGTATATATATATATAGCAAAACTATTCTACAAGCGGGTATAGAATAGCTATACTATACCCCTTCCCTCCCAAGGGCCAAACCCACCTCACCTCCCTTCTAAGGATCCAAAATCCACATTCCATCTCAGTCAAAGGTCGGTCAAAGCACCCCCCGTCGGTCAAACCCTAGTCAAACCGCCTACTAACTCCCCCACCACCCACCTCTTCTCAGCTCTCGTCTCGCGGAACAGTGCAGTAATGCGATGATCATTGTGCAGTAATACTGTATGTTACGTGCAGTAACAAAACTCAAATATAGTTAAAATATAATCATGACGGATCTACTTTTGATAAGTATTTTTTTTCTAGCATCATGGTGCAAATGGTCTTAAAAAATCATACATCACGTGAGAGATATTATTTTTCGAAGGTTGATCTTTTTGAAATTTAACTCTCCACAAATAGTAATACTATAGCATTATTTATTACTATTGTCTACTGTACATTACTACAATCTTATCACAACCTTACTATAAGATTGGAGTAAAAACTAAGTTTTGAAGTAACAAAGTGTCTTACTGCAATTCTTGGATAGTGTTACTGCAAACATGTGGTAACGTCTAATAATAGTCATGTAGTAACACTTCCATTTTGTGGAGTAATTTAGTTCTCGTCTCGTAAGAACGGCGTAGTAACACAACGGTCATCGTGCAGTAACAAGATTGCTTTCCACAGTAACAACGTCAAAAAAAGTCATGATGGATCTAGTTTCGTTAAGCACTTTTTTACGAACATTATGGTGCAAACAGATTAGAAAAACAAGATATGATGTGAGAGATATTGCTCTCTAAAGATAGAGACTTACCTCTTTTCAGTTCTCGTCTCGCAGGAATGGTGTAGTAACACGGTGGTCAATATGCTGTAACACGACTGGTTTCCGTAGTAACGACGTCAAAAAATTAGTCATGATGGATCTAGTTTCGTTAAACATTTTTTTATGAACTTTATGGTGCAAACGACTTCCCATGAACCATGAGATCATGCATGTGTTCAAATCTTAAATTCACCAAATTATCTTTAATTTTTCTAGAAAGAGAAGAAAAAAAGATTTATTCTTGAGAGAAGGGAGGGAGAGAAAAATGCGAAAAAAAGTGAAGACGGGAGGGGATGGAGGGCGGGCGCGGGAGGGGAGAGAGCGAAAAAAAGAGGATGGGGCCGGTAGGGGAGAGAACGAAAAAAAGAAAAAGGAGAAGGGGAGGAGGGCGTCGGGAGGATGAGGGGAGCGAAAACAAGAAAAAGGAGAAGGGGGTGGAGGGCGCCGGGAGGGAGAGGGGATAGAGGAGGTGGGGGTAGGATGGGGGGGAGTGGGAGAAGGGGGTATAAAATAGTTGTACTATAGAGGGTGTAGAATAGTGTTGCCATATATATATATATATATATATATAGGATTATATATATATATATATAAGACACCCATATGGGGTACCATGGTGTGAAATGCACAAATTCATTCAAATTTTTCAAAATTTTCAAATTGTGAGTATATACATAGGTATAAGAATTTGATTCATACCTATACTTAGCAATAAACAACTCAAATTCAACTTTATTTGATTATACATTATTACATACCTAACTAATTATATGTTTGGATGTTATATACCTAAGACCAAAATCCAACCAAAATAAGTTCAAATTCAATTCAAACTTGTTTTGAACTAGTTAGTAAAGTAGTTAATGTTAATACCTAAACATTTAAAAAAAATCATATTCATTTGAATTGGGTATATACTCAGTTTGAAACATGGAGCCCGGGCACCATGGAGCACTAAACAAATTTAATATATAATATATTGTTGATGCAAAAAACACATACTGACTTGAGAGATTTGCTTTACTCTTGTGCAGGTCCAAAATTAGTTCTTTAGGTTCGAGGGCGTGCCAGTTGATTTTATCTTGTAATCAACAAGAAGAAATATACAAAAATATTAGTAAACGATAGTCCATCAGCTAGCTAGCCGATTTCATATCGTATGTAACCTAGCCGATGCAATAAAGTATGAATCGGCTGTAAGGTATAGGCAATGATATAACTAACCTTAAAACTAGTACATCGGCTGAAAAGATCAGTGTTATATAATCTATGTATCAATGTTACATTAGAAATATGCAATTGGGATAGATCGGACTGAACCGAGACAGTATAAATTACCTAAGTCTAAAATAACATGAAATAATGATTATATAAACTCATGTCATAGCCGATATCTAGATTTAAGTATGTATCGGCTATAGCTCCGATACAACCCTATACTAGGATATTCTCTTGCAACAAATATATTCAACTATTACCAATTATATTGGTAGCAAGCTCAATATATTTGTATTAGATTAGATCCTAATATAAGGGGCAGATATAGAACATTAAACAAAGCATAAAACAATGTAAAACATCTATACCAGGTAAGATCGGCTGAAACCCCGATACTATCCTTATTAACAACCATAAAGCAGGCTAGATATGATTCTAAATACGACTTAATAGGTCGGACTTAACCAATGCAACATTAAGTATGAAAAGAAGCATGATGTCTAGAAAATCAAGCCGATGGTTGCCTGTTCGGGATGGTGGATACATTATATAATCTAAACCAACAAAGTAATCTAGCCGATATCAACGAAACCCTAAAGAGAATCCAGCTGATGCAAGTAGATTGCATTGTTGATCTAAATTATACAATGTATATGATAACTCGGAGATTCACAAAATAGAACTAGAGTGTCATAAAGATGTAAGCACTAGTTCCGATGATGCAAACCGCCATAACAAGACCTACCTTGTCGTCGAAGATCAAACTGATGCAGCACGACTCGAAAGCATGAACTTGTCGAAAATTAGAAATAAAGGTTGGCGCCGCGCCGAAATTGATTGAACTTGGTTGTTGTTATTTACAAGACCTCGGGTCTATATTTATACCTGAAAATACAAACATTGTCCATCACAGACACGACTCATATTAACCTAATACAAACCCAACTAACGAACAAGTCCCTAAGGCGGACTCTTACCGTGATTATCTATAAGGAAACTACATAAAATATCCTAATTAATAGATACAATTGCCTTTCCAGGACTCCATCCGTGCGTGGCAATCCATATGAAAGACCTTAACTCAACCTGATGACGTGTACCGAATCGTATTACCAAAATCGGCTCAATCGGCTAACCTTGTCCGACTCGAATTCTGCCGATCCTTACCGCAGCCGATTCGGACTCCAGCCGATTCTTGCATCTGTTTCCGATATGATCCAATCTCTTGAATCTTCTTCGATTCTATCTTCATCTCCGATACTCGAATTACTAAATTTGATCATCAACACATGCCGCCCAAGTCCGGAATATTTGGTAATGTTTCGGATTTGCCATATTTTATCTCCGAGAGAATTTCGCACTTGCCGTTTTCCGACCGTTACTGCACCGCTTTAAATATTAACCGTCACCTCCGAGAAACTACACACCGTTACATCATTTCCACCGTTTTAGCAATCTCAATCTTCTCTCCCTCCGGTGATCCCCTCGGTGCAGAAAAGCGACCTCAAAGCGACTTCCTCCTCCAATCAACTTCCACCCGCGGCAATGTCGTCTTCCGCCGGTCCATCCACCGCTCCATCGGCCGAGTACGCAGAGGTATGCCCTTATCGGCTAGATTCCCTTTTTATGCAATAGATCAGTTTTTCCAGGTCTCAATCCATCTTCTTTTCCCTTTTGCTCTTCTTTTGTAGCATCTTGCGAGTTTCATTGCAATCCCCATCTTAGCCCATGAGCATCATTTCTTTCTTGGCCCAATTGGCAATTCTGATCCCTCTGAATTTATTAATGCCGAAACCAATAGAATTCCATTCAGACTAGCCAACCCCAATCTAGGGCACTGGAAGAATACGTTCAAATCCTAGCCATCTCTAGAGAAAAGTTGGCCTGCATGGTATAAGCGCATATCGGCTAGTAAGCAAAGCCACTGGGATGAGTTAGGAATCGGCTAGGCTTTAGCTCTAACTATAGCAAATTCTGCTAAGGATGAACCCCTGATGGCCTCTGCAGCTTATTTCTGGTCCAACACCCTTAACGCCTTTATGTTCAGCCAAGGACCGATGACCCCCACTCTGCTCGACATCATCATGCTCACCGGCCTAGATGTCACCTCATCGGCTAACCCCAAGAACTTAAACTCCAAGAACAGATTTAATTTCAAAACCAAGAGTATAGGAGGATGGTCAGGGTTCATTGCAGCAAACATGGGCCAGGGATCTGTAACCCCCCAAGAACACACAGCTTTCCTGTTAATGTGGCTCGAAAAATGTCTCTTCTGTGGATCTAGCTGTGGTCCAACTTCGAACTGGCAGCATATAGCCAAAGCCCTTGAAGAGAAAAGACAATTTTCCTTAGGCAAAATCCTTCTCGGCTACTTGTATCAGATGCTGAACAATGCATCGGCTAAGATAGCCATCGGCTCAGTAGTCAGCACAGGTGGCCCTTGGTGGCTATTACAGACTTGGCTAAACTTGGTGGCCATGAAAGGTGTGAATCGGCCAACACTAGCAGAAGCTTAATTTCCATGACTAGAGCCGATTACAGACGAAGATGGAGAAGAACTCACCCACCGCAGGTGTATCTCTTATGGGGAGTATGCATCCACACCAGCCGATGCTGGATCAAAGCTATCGGCTGAACTACTGAAGGATTGGTTCTTCAGTTTCTATGATGGCTTCCAGAAAGATGCTAGAATCTGGTTCTTCTATGAAGATTCAATAAATTTTGAGTTGCCTTCGGACTTCAGTTTTTGCTGCTGCTATCAGTCCTTGCATCATTCCTGTCGGCATCCATCAAGGCAGGAATATCAAAGTATCTTATGAGTTTTACCATCCAATGAGCTCAGCCAGGTAATTTGGTATGGGTCAGCTGCCAATCGGCTTGTACTTTGCCAATAAAATCCAGTGCAGAGGAGAAATTTCTTCAACTTTGATGATGGACCTGCTCCTCAACATTCCAGGACCTCCCCTTAGCAGTATTGACAATATAGAACTAGTCATGTTCAGAAGCAGGGCTTTTAATGGATGGTGAGCTGAATGGAAGAAACATTTTTTCCATCAATCGGCTACAGTATATATGACAAATCTTTTCTTTGATATGATTCCTCAAGTAAGTCCTTTTACTTCCTCTGTCAATTCTTACTTTATATCTGCCAGCCGATTTGTACTAACTCCATATCCTATTCTTTTTCGCAGATGACAGATTCATCTCCTCCTCACAAAAGCAATAGTGGCAACGAAATTGAATATCCTGCAGGCCTCCTACCCAATGGATGTGGACTAGCACCCCCAAGCATCGGCTACCATGCCCCCAAAACTTCAAGCTTACTCCAAGGGCAAATAAGGGAACTAGCCGATGTTCTGGTAAACCAGCCGATGCCGGTAAAAAGAGAAAAACCAGAACATCGGCTGTTGATCCATCGGCTGCTAAAAAGAAATCCAAGAAGCAACAAGTTAAACCAACCGATGATCTGCCCAACCTTGATCCAAACATTGATGAAGCATTAGATGAAGCAGAGATTGAAAAAGCTATCGATGAAGCTGCAGCTGAACTTAGTGACGCAGGGGAAAAAACACCATCGGCTTCTACAGCCCCTAAGAAAACTCCTCCAACTCCTGCTGCTCCAGCTGTATTTTCTCGGCAACCAAGGGTAAAACAACCTTTAAATTGTAATAAAAATTATTTATCGCTGATTTCTTTATTTGAACTTTGTACTTTTGCAGAAGAAGAGGCCAGCTGAGAAGAAGAAACCAGCTCCAGAACCAACCAAACCAACTCTTCGGACTTCATCGGTAATTCTTCAACTCTTTAAACTTTAGCCTTACTTTAGCTGATACTAGTTAACACTTGTTAAACTCTGAAAATTTTTTCAGCCTCCTCCTCCACCATCACCTCAAGCACAGCCAATATCAAGTGAACACACCCCATCGGCTGTGGATAGCCATCACATAGAAGAAGAAGAACAAACCGCTGCTCCTGCTATTCGTGTAAGTTTTATATCTTCAGAAAACCTCAAATCAGTTGTATAGCATATTCTGATACTTAGCTCTCTTCAATTCTTCCTTTTGCAGGTCTTAGCCGATCTGTTCTCTTTTGATATCAAGGACTATTTTGATGAAGAGGCAAACAAAGAAACAACAAGCAAAGCCCTAGCTCCCCTAGCCGAAGACGTGAAGAGGAATCTTGAACACATGTCTTATCGGCTAGAAGCATCCTTAGATAGCTTGGTGGTCGATTGCAGCTCCATTCGGGCAAGATTCCAAGAGATCCAAGCTTTGATCCCGGATGATTTATCAAATACCATCACTCTAGCTGTATATCTTGAGCAACATCAGTTCAAACCGGAAAAAGCTAGGCAGAGAATAGCTGATCGGCTGGAGAAAAAGAGTATCGAAGCCACAATTCAAGCCAATCGGCAGCTTGTGCATACTGAGAAAGCTAAGCTTGATCAACTTGCTGAAGAGCCAATCAAATCTGTCATAGATCAACTAGAAGCTGAAAGGATTGATCTCTTAGCTAAGCTTGAAGAATGCAATGCCAAGCTTGCAATGGAAAAGCAGAAACTAGCCGATCTCCCGAAGGTTGTTGAAGAGCAGAAAGCAAAATTAAAATCGGCTATCAAGAATGTGGCCAATATGACCAAATCCCTCAAGATCATCCTTGGAACCGATGCTCAAGACGCCCAAGCAATTGCTGAAGTTAAAGAAATTAGGCAAAGGGCAGCATCAGCCATCCAGCGCTATCTCTCTCAATAATTACCTGTAATAGGGACTTAGGATTTTTTTGTAATCGGCTGAAAAATCTTTGATACTTGTGTAATATATATTCTCTGATCCCTTGGGCCAATTAATATATTTTGTCTTAAAAGTCCAAAAATTTGCGTCGAAAAAATCACGATTTCTATATATGTATGCCCCCTTAATTTTGTCATATTGACAAACATAGATAAAATTAAAATTTGACTAAGCGCGATATAACATATATCGGCCATCATAAATCGGCACAACATAGCCGATTATGCTCAAAATAAAAATCTAAGAGCGATATGAACCATATCGGCCATCTATGTGAATCGGCATAACACAACCGATTATGATCCAACCCAGACATTTGGGTAATATTTCTTCAAATATTTTGCATTAAGTGCTCTACCAAAAATTTCTCCATCAAGTCCTTTTAACATATAGGCCCCTCCAATTCGGTGACCACTTGCCAAATTTATTATCCCTTGCACCTATCGGCAGCACCAATTTCAAAAAAGGTTCATCTTCCTCAAAAGACTTTGGCACAATATTTTTATTGTAGTGTCCAGCAACCCTTTCTTTGTCTTTTCTAACTTTTTCAAGGGCCCTCAATCTAGATTGAACCAAATCTTCTGACTCATCAACCATCAAATTATGATAATCATCGGCTGTCAACTCGTCTTGTAAAGAAATCCTTCTAGAGTTGATGTTAGTTTCCCATGGCAATACAACTTCATGCCCATAAACCAATTGATAGGAATGTACTTGAATTGCAGCATGACAAGCCATCCGATAGGACCATAATGCCTTAGCCAATATAGTATGCCACTTTTTGGGATATTCTGCAATCTTCCTTTTGACCAACTTAATCAAGCTCTTGTTAGATGTCTCAGTCTGCCCGTTTGCTTGTGCATAATATGGTGAAGAATTCAACAACTTAATCCGCATGCTATTGGCAAATTGAACAAACTCATCGGACACAAAAATTGAACCTTAGTCAGTTGTAATCGTCTGTGGCAAACCAAACCGGTATATGATATGCTCCTTAACAAATTCAATGGCATCTTTACTATCAACTTTTTTCAAAGGAATTGTTTCAACCCACTTTGTAAAATAATCGGTAGTAACCAATATGAATTTATGTCCTTTGCTCGATGGTGGATTGATCTGGCCGATCATATCAATACCCCAATCTCTCAACGGCCATGGCTTGATAATAGGATTCATAGCTGATGCTGGTGCTCTTTGAATAGCTCCAAATTTCTGGCAATCTTGACATCCCTTATAATATCTAAAGCAATCTTCCAGCATTGTCGGCTAAAAATATTCAACTCTTTTAATCAGCCATTTCATCTTGTGCGCCGATTGATGAGTCCCACAAATACCTTCATGCACTTCACACATGACTACCTTTGCTTCCTCGAGACTTAAACATCACAAAAGAATTCCATCAATTATCCGATAATATAATGTATCATCCAATAGAACATATTTGAGAGCTTGATGTCTTAATTTCCTGGAAACCGATTTAGAAGGATTCTTTAAATATTCAAATATATCAAACCTCCAATCATCGGCTGGTAGACATGCAATTTCTACTTCAACTCCCTGCAACATCGTCTTGTAACCTGATGCACCTTGAGCTAGATCATTGGCTTCAACATTTTGCTCCCTAGGGATATGTTTCAAAGTAACTATCTTGAAAGTCTTCATCAACTCTTGACATTTCTCATTGTAGACCAGCAAAACATCATTCTTGCACTCATATTCCCTAGATAACTGACTGATCACCAATAATGAATCACCCATGATTTCAACAACATCGGCTTCAACCTCTCTCAATAGTTGTAATCCTTTCAGAACAACTTCATACTCGGCTTGGTTATTTGTAGAATAAGGCTTAATAGTAAAAGCAAACTGAAAACTTGCCCCCTTAGGCGATATGATTACCAAGCCGATACCACAACCATGTGTGCATACAGATCCATCAAAAAACAAAGTCCATGGCATTATGTCAACATTATCAATACTAATATCCCTGTGTTCAACTATGAAATCAGCTATCGACTGCCCTTTAACTGCCTTAGCCGATTCATACCTTAAGTCAAACTCTGAAAAAGCAAAAATCCACTTCCCAATTCGTCCCTTCAAAACTGGAGCCGATAGCATGTATCGTACTACTTCGGCCTTACATACTATTGTGCACTCATTGGAAAGCAAATAATGCCTCAATTTTTTACAAGAAAAATATAAACACAGGCAAAATTTCTCCACAGGTGAATACCTTGTTTTTGCATCCAAAAGTCTTCTACTGAGATAAAATATAACTCTTTCTTTACCTTCAATCTCTTGGATCAAAACTGAGCCGATAGAGTTTTGATCGGCTCACAAATATAATTTAAAAGGAATCCCCTTCTGTGGTGGTATAAGAACGGGAGGAGTACTCAAATATTCCTTAATTTCATCTAAAGCCTTTTGCTGTCTCTCTCCCTAGACAAATTCTTGATCGGCCTTCCGTCTTAACAATGGAGTAAATGGTTCTATTTGGCCAGACAAGTTTGATATGAAACGCCAAACAAAATTTATTTTGCCGATCAAAGATTGCAACTTAGTCTTATCTGTTGGAGGTTTTATGTCTTTAATTGCTTCAATACTCCTCTGGGGTATCTCAATCCCACGCTCATGCAACAAAAATCTAAGGAATTGCCCAACCGATACACCAAAAGCACACTTAGTTGGATTCATCTTTAAACCATATTTCCTTGCTCTTTCTAATACCTGTCTTAAATCAGTTATATGTTCATCAACTTCCTTATATTTGACCACCACATCATCAATATAGATTTCTACCAATAAACCGATAAGATCATGAAATATATAATTCATAGCTCTTTGATATGTAGCACCAGCACTTCGCAACCCGAAAGTCATAACTACCCACTCATATAAGCCGATCACACCAGGACATCGAAAAGCAGTGTTATGAATATCCTCTCCAGCCATAAAAATTTGATTATAGCTTGCATTGCCATCCATGAAGCTGATAATTTTATGTCCAGATGCTGCATCAACCAGTTGATCGGTTATTGGCATTGGGTATTCATCTTTCGGTGTGGCTTTGTTTAAGTCTCTAAAATCAATGCAAACCCTGAGTTTACCGTTCTTCTTGATCACTGGAACTATGTTTGAAATCCACTCAACATATCGGCATGGTCTAATAAAATTTGCATAGTAGAGTCTTGTAATTTCGGCCTTAATAGCATCATACATTTCGGCTTTACAACGTCTTGGAGGTTGCTTATATGGCCGATAGCCTGGTTTGATAGGGAGCCGATGTTCAACAATCGATTGGCTAAGTCCTGACATTTCATAATATTCCCACGCAAAACAATCTCTACACTCTTTGAAAAGTACTATTAATTTACATTTAAACTCTTTTGATAAATCCTTGCTAATATATGTCGTCCTAGACCTATCACCTGGTCCAATGTCGATTTCTTCCAACTCATCGGCCGACATAAACCCTTGACCTAGCTTGCCGTCGAGATCATCAACAGTGTCCTTCGTGTAGAAATTGGAACCCTCCACGGCGCCCTCAAAATAACAATTGGGGCGCTCCATCTCCTGTTGGCTGTATATCATAATCAGAAACCTTTAAGTAATCTCCTTGCCGAATTTTTCCAGATAAGCAATCAATTCTTTCCATCTCCCAAACAGATAAATCGGCACTAGCTATATGAACTGACCTGTCAACTGGCACGATTTCGATTTGGTCTCCTTGCCATTGAATCAAGCTTTGGTGCATTGTAGAGGGAATACAACAGTTAGCATGGATCCAATCTCTTCCCAGCAACAGACTGTAGGAATCCTTCCCATCAATAACAAAGAACGTGGTAGGAATTGTTTTACTGCCGATGGTCAGCTCCACATTTAAAACTCCCATAGTCTCAGATGGATTCTCGCCAAAATCTTTCAGAATCATATTGGTCTTAATCAAATCCTCCGAACTTTTCCCAAGCTTTCTGAAGGTTGAATATGGTATTAAATTGACAGCTGCCCCTCCATCGACTAGCATCTTTGACATCGGCTTCCCATTAATAAATCCCTTGACATAGAGTGGCTTGAGATGCCGATGATCAGTTCCTTTGGGTTTCTCAAAAACAGCTTGTTGTGGAGATAACATCAACTTAGCCGATGCCAACTCATCCGCTTGCTCAACAACTTGTTCAACTGCATATTCAGCTGGTAGCATGAAAACCATGTTTATTGCAGATAACATCACCTCTTTGCCCTTGTTTTGGAGATTCCTTTTCTGATCGGCTTGGACTTCATCGGCTGGCACTACCTTGCTCTTCACGCGCCAAACTTTCTTTGTTCATTGTCTTAGCCGATGCTCAATTTCTCCTTCAACCTCCTGGAATTGTTCCTTATTTCTCATCCTCAATAGATGGTAACCTCATACCTTCGTTCCAACAGAATCTGAAGAATTCACAGCTCCAATGGGGATCAAAATATCTCTCATTATCATGGTGATATGACTCCTCTCCCCTCCGGCGCCTTTTTTGATACTTGTTGATCATACCAGCCGATTTAATATTTTCGGTGTAATTTTTATCTCTATCGGCTTGGTTTCGGCTAAATCCAGAGTGAACCATGTTTACTGGAAAAGGATGTCCATCTATCTTCATCGGCCTCTTGGACTCGTCAATTTTGATCTTTCCTTGCTCGATAGCTGATTGGATCTGCTGTCTGAAAATTTTACAATCATTGGTAGTGTGAGATCCTGTATTATGCCACTTGCAATATTTTCTCCTCTTCAACTCTTCAGCCGATGGGATCACATGTCCTGCCGGCAACTGAATTTGTTTTTCTTGGGGAAGAAGATCAAATGTCTTGTCAGCTTTGGTGATGTCAAAATCAAATCTTTCCTCCTTTCCCGAATTTTTGACCCATTGACAAACCAGTGTCTTCTTATTCCTAGCCCACTCGGCTGCATTGACTTCTGGATCATCATCTTCGAAATCAGAATCAAAGCTGTAGATATTATTAACATTGTTGGCCTTCTTGATGAATTTCCTAGCCTCCTGAAATCTTGTCTCATGAGCTGATACCTTCTGAGCCAGATGGGCCAAGCTCTCAAAATCTTGAGCCAAAAATATTTTCCTTATCGGTGCCAACAGCCCCTGGAAGGCCAGATCGACTAACTGTGAATCCCGTCAAGGCTAGACTGTAACATCTGTTCCTCACATCTCTGGATCTTTGGATATAATCTGGTACTGATTCATCTGATTTCTGTCTGATAACTGTGAGGTCTGACAATTTCATCTCTTGAATACCATTGAAAAAGTATTTGTGAAACGGTTTCTCCAGATCAGCCCAACTTCTGATAGAATTGTAAGGCAGGGATAAAAACCATGTGAATGTCGATCCAGATAGGGAGAGTGGAAACAATCTGACTTTGAGAGCTTCTGTAGCCGATGCCTCATCACACTGAGCTAAAAATCAGCTAACATGCTCGTAAGTTGATACATTATCTTGCCCTGAAAACTTGGAGAAATCTGGCACCTTGTATCAGTTTGGCAATGGTACCCGATCAAAATATTCTGGATATGGATGCCGATACATATTATCGTTATCCTTAGGCTTGAGTCCAAACTGTTCCCTCATGACATCAGCAATCATATCGGCCCACGGCTGCTGTGGTGTTGCCCCACCGTATTGCTGTTGAATCTGGTCATACTGGTTGTACTGGACCGGTTGAGGCCGTGGAGAATGAGGCTGATAATGATAATCAAGATTAGCCGATATGCCTTGAGATGATACATAAGGAAGTTGCTCTGTGCTATATTGCTGGTTTATCGGCTGAGTAATTCCAATCGGCTGTTGTGGAACCGAAGGAATTTGATACGAAGTATCGAGAACTAGCGGTTTTGGATTAAGTATCCTCATCAACTGTTCTGGTGTTAGCTGACTTGAAGCTTGCCCCCCAGTGATCGGCAGTTGTCTTGTCATTATTGCTGGGATATTTGAACTAGAGAAAGGAGCCAATGGGGCCTGGGTTTGAAGTGTCTGTTGGCTCCTGCCAATTTCTGCCTTTACAGTCCTGTAGCCTGGGAACGTACCGCCTGGTAGATATACGGGTCCTTTAGCTTTTTCTTTGGCTATAGTTCCATCAACTACTGACTTAATCATATTTGTCAATGTGTTCACAAGTACCCAGATTGGTTGATGAGAGCATGGTGCACAGCCGAATCAATGCGATCTTGTAACGAGTGAAGCTCTTCATTTTTTGATTCGATCTTGGGCTCCTTGCCTTTCTCTTCGCTTGTTCCAGATGTACTTGGGTCTGGTTTCACGATCGTTGGTACTTCGACTTTAGTCCTCTGAACGACTATGCCCTATCGGGTTACCGTGAACGAATGCAGATATTGATTCTGGAGTTGATCTAGCATCTGCTTCATCTCTTCTCTCTGCTCATCATTCAACTGCTCGATCGTGATCGGCAGGATGTTCTCCTCTGAGACTTCAATGATGTTTGGCGACATGAACAATGTCCCACTGGGCGTGCCAAAAGCGTGTTGATGCAAAAAACACACACTGACCTGAGAGATTTGCTTTACTCTTGTGCAGGTCCAAAATTAGTTCTTTAGGTTCGAGGGCGTGCCGGTTGATTTTATCTTGGAATCAACAAGAAGAAATATACAAAAATATTAGTAAACGATAGTCCATCAGCTAGCTAGCCGATTTCATATCGTATGTAACCTAGCCGATGCAATAAAGTATGAATCGGCTGTAAGGTATAGTCAATGATAGAACTAACCTTAAAACTAGTACATCGGCTGAAAAGATCAGTGTTATATAATCTATGTATCAATGTTACATTAGAAATAAGCAATTGGGATAGATCGGACTAAACCGAGATAGTATAAATTGCCTAAGTCTAAAATAACATGAAATAATGATTCTATAAACTTATGTCATTGCCGATATCTAGATTTAAGTATGTATCGGCTATAGCTCCGATACAACCCTATACTAGGATATTCTCTTGCAACAAATATACTCAACTATTACCAATTATATTGGTGGCAAGCTCAATATATTTGTATTAGATTAGATCCTAATATAAGGGGCAGATATAGAATATTAAACAAAGCATAAAACAATGTAAAACATCTATACCAGGTAAAATCGGCTGAAACCCCGATAGTATCCTTATTAACAACCATAAAGCAGGCTAGATATCATGATTCTAAACACGACTTAATAGGTCGGACTTAAACAATGCAACATTAAGTATGAAAAGAAGCATGATGTCTAGAAAATCAAGCCGATGGTTGCCTTTTCGAGATGGTGGATACATTATATAATCTAAACCAACAAAGTAATCTAGCCGATATCAACGAAACCCTAAAGAGAATCCAGCTGATGCAAGTAGATTGCATTGTTGATCTAAATTATACAATGTATATGATAACTCGGAGATTCACAAAATAGAACTAGAGTGTCATAAAGATGTAAGCACTAGTTCCGATGATGCAAACCGCCATAACAAGACCTACCTTGTCGTCGAAGATCAAACTGATGCAGCACGACTCGAAAGCATGAACTTGTCGAAAATTAGAAATAAAGGTTGGCGCCGCGCCGAAATTGATTGAACTTGGTTGTTGTTATTTACAAGACCTCGGGTCTATATTTATACCTGAAAATACAAACATTGTCCATCACGGACACGACTCATATTGACCTAATACAAACCCAACTAACGAACAAGTCCCTAAGGCGGACTCTTACCGTGATTATCTATAAGAAAATTACATAAAATATCCTAATTAATAGATACAATTGCCTTTCCAGGACTCCATCCGTGCGTGGCAATCCATATGGAACACCTTAACTCAACCCGATGACGTGTACCGAATCGTATTACCAAAATCGGCTCAATCGGCTAACCTTGTTCGACTCGAACTCTGCCGATCCTTACCTCGATTCTTGCATCTGTTTCCGATACGATCTAATCTCTTGGATCTTCTTCGATTCTATCTTCATCTCCGATACTCGAATTACCAAATTTGGTCGTCAACACACACACACATATATATATATAAGTTGACAAAACCACAATGATGTTAACTACAACCGCCGGTTCATCGAGGATATAGAAAAAGATTTGGCCAAATCGCTATGAATTGACAATGATGCTTTATCCCTGTCGACTCATGCCGAACCAGCAGTGATGAGCCAGTAGGGATCACACTCTTCTGTACCAATGTCGCTAAGAACACACATATACATATACACATACATACATACATACATACATATATATATATATATATATATATATAAATATAAGTACTACTATACTACACCAAGTGTATGCAATAGCTAAAACACACCCACCCCAGCCCGGACCCTCTTGCAACCCACCTCTTTCCTTGGAGTAATTTTTTTACTCGATTTCCCAACCACCTGATCAGTAGTAAATTATTTACTCGTTTAATAATTTTTTTACTGGGCTAAATCCGGTTAATAATTTTTTTACTGGGCTAAATACGGTTAGTAATTTTTTTACTGGGCTAATTCTGGTTAGTTAATGTTTTAATGAACTCTGACTATTTGTTTCCACTCCATGCCAAAGCAGAAACAACGCTTAGTAATTTTTTAAACTATGCTGATTTTGGTTAGTAATTTTTTTTACTGGGATAAGATGGAGGCCTAACGTGGATGGAGACCACATTTGGACGGTAGAGAGTGCGAGAACAGGAAAATGGAGAAACCGGATAGAGGGAAGGCTGGGCGCGGAGGGGGCGGTTGGAACGGGAAAACCGGAGGGAGTATGCGCATGTTAGGAGCGCTTTGTTTATCGCATCCCTCTCTCTCTATATATATATATTCTACCTATAAATTACTAATATTTTACTAATGACTATTACGATATAATTTCCTGTAGACTAAACGATAGGAATCAAGCTTTTTTAGTATTTAAAATTTATCTACAGATATATACTCCTAATGTACAATTTTCTCTCTCCCATATTCACTGTGTTCCATTTAATTCCCCCGCTTACTCTCCATCACAGTCAATCGGAGTTCTTGAAAGTGGAAATACTAATATCTTTACGGGTCTTTAAAAAAGGGCAGCTGCCTTGCCTACACGCTGACCGTGTTAAATAGTAGATCAGTGGATAATCAAGCCGCTAGCAGTAGATAACTAACACAAGTACTAGTTGACGGCATTAGCCGATAATATGAGTGTGATAATCTGAGGTGAGGGTAACTCCGAGTAGTGGCATGCATGCTGACTGTCCGCTTCTGATTCTGAAGCCGCTCCAGGTAGCCAGAGTAGGATAGGACCGTGTAACGCAGGAGAGCGAGAGAGTTTGATTTGGATTGGATGGGCGGGCCACGCCATCCAGACAGTTGGAATCTTCCTGCCTGGATCCCTAGGCCAGGCCAATGGTCATCAATCGCTTTTCCACTGACGTCACCCCTCCAGGTGGGTCCACCGGGTCCCGTCATGTCCTGCCAGTGGGCCCGGCCCGCGTATTATGGACGGTAACCACCTACCCGCCGCCTAGTAGCTAAGCTAATTAGCTATAGTAAGGCTAACCACACCACTCGAATAGTATGGGAGTTATGTAGTACTCCCTCCATCCAAAAGTTTAAATATATTTTATTCTTTGTTTTTTCTAAAAATCTACTTAAGTCTATTTGTAGTCACTATATGCTAAATTAAATTATTGATTGGAACTCAAGAAGTGATTTTAGTACTTTAGTACTTATTAATTGCATGTTCATTGGTTTTGTCATGGTGAATGAGTTAATTACTTCTTGTTCTTGGTGCTTAAAGAAAAATAGGTCTTAGACTTTTGAATGGAGGGAGTACATCTCTCCTATGGTAGTTTTTTTCTATTGCAAAAGTCCAAATTACCCTTTTAATTATCTTGGTAGACCGAATTACCCCCTACTTTGACCACAAAATATTTCACACCCTCAACTATTTAAACCAAACAAATAGCCTCCGACTCAATCTAGAGTGGTTTTGATCATACGTGATGTGCGGGGCAATCCAACCAATATTTTTTTTAAAAATAAATCAGTAGGACCTACCCATCAAATTCTCTCTCTCTCTTATCTCCTTCATCTTCTTTCTCAATCCCCACTCCCTTTCACCTTCCCCTTGCTGAAGATCAGGAAGGAGGGCGATAAGCGGCGGAGGTCATCGCGACCTTCGCACGAGCTCCGACTCCGCCACCATTGTAACCCCCTCCAGCCTTCCTAAGGTGAGCTCGAGCTCCACTGCAGCACCCTCCCCAAGTGACGTTGAGCTCTACCACCGGTTGTCGTCTCTAATGCAATCACTTAGCTTGCTCGATGCTAGTAGTCGCCTCCACGGCCCTCACCAAGGATATCTCAAGCTCTTCCAGTTGCTACCTCTGGCAACCCAGCGGCATTCCGACTGCCACCTTTGGACTCGCTATAAGCCTCTGAGCAAGATAGGGATAGGATAGGGATAGAGGGAAAAGAGATAATAGATGGGAGAGAATCTAACATGTAGGTCTCACTGATATTTTTATTATATAAAATATTGATGGGACTGATAAGCGTACGTCACATAAGATCAAAACTAATTCGGATCGAATCGGAGGGTTATTTGTCTAGTTTGAGTAGTTGATGGTGTAATATATATATATATATATATATATATATATATATATATATAAATTTTTTTGACTATCTTGTATTCAGATTTATAGGTAATTCAATCGACCACGATAGTTAAAGGGTAATTCAGACTTTTTTTTCAATTCATTTCCTCTCTTTCTCTTTCCGGTTATTACTAGTAGCTTTGAGCTTTGATCTGTTCGGCCTCTTAATTACACTGATGGATCCCAGAATACCGGCATGCATTTGTGACTTTACGGCACTACTACTATGGTAGTATGGTCGATATATACCAACCGGCAGCAAAGCATCAAACATCAGTATCATGCATGTACCGTGGTGTTTGGTCCGTCCAAGTGATTTTCTTTGGAGTATTTTAGTTAGCTCCTGGCCAGAGCCATGTGTTTTGAATTCTAAACCATATAATCGCTAAGTAGATTCAAAGCATGCATGATTATCTTTTTGACAAGCAGCTTAATTAATTTGTTAAAATTCTACAGGTGAGCTTTCATATCAATACATAAAAGTGACTAGCAATAATTTTTTGTTATTATAGTTGCATATATCAAGATAATGATTAGGAATGATTGATCGATATTATACTACAACTTAACCTTGTTTGATTAAAGTTGGCCTCAAAACTAAGTTGATTATTGGTATTCATCAATCATAATAGTATAGGAACTATATATAATGTAAATCATATCATATCTCATCGAGCTGTGGATGTTATTTGCCATATACATACTCATGCATGCACAATTAGAGATATACGTCACCCTGAACAACATGGATAGAGGGGCTTGGAGATCAGTTAATTAAGCTCTAATCAGAGTGTGAGAGCATAGAATTAATTTCCTTAATTACTTCCTGTATATCGTGTATTTCATGCGTATCAGAGGGTGGATCTACCCATTGGATAAGGTCTACGTACGGTCCATATTTCATCACCTCCCTGGAACCCCTTTTAATACTGGGGTCATTCATGCATATTATCCCCACCCATCGTGAATACACACATCCACTACAGTAGTAGTGGTTCGGGCCTAAAAATTTTCATTTTAGCCAAATCAATGAAGCAGAAACAGAGAATAATTTTGAAATAACCACTAGAACGGTAACCACCATCTTAATCAGGCGGCAACCTCTATCTCAATCGGGCATGGCATCCGTCACAGCCTAAAAGTCACAGATGTGAAAAGTTATCTCAATTGAGCAAACGGCCGTCACGGATGAAGCTATCTCAATCGGGTCTTAATTAAAACCTGTCACTGAAGCTATCTCAATCGGGTCTTAATTAAAACCCGTCACTGATAACTTTGACCCAGACAACCAGTCAAACTATAGTCCGTCACGGATGACCTATCTCAATCGGGCCACAACTAGAGCACGTCACGGATGACACTCATCTCAATCGGGCCTAAACTATAGCCCGTCACAGATAATTTTTGCTAGCTATGCCATGCAGTCCCACCTCTCCCAGGTGGATCTTTTTTGTCCTCACTCGTGTACACCCGGAAAAACTTCCCGATCGGTCACCCATCCCAAAATTGCTCCAGGCCAAGCACGCTTAACATCAAAGTTCTGTATTCTATTAAAACTATTAAGCCTTGGGTCAGGATGTCACACCCCAACATCCCCATTCATATACATTCATTTACATACACAACCATCAAAATATTTAACACAACCACATTCACATAACATCCATTTTGATCACATATTTCACATCCATTCACATATTTCACATATTTCACTAGCAAAACCGAGTTAATTGGATCAAATATATATTTAGCAAATATTATCATGAAGAGTAGGCAAATCAGACTTCTAGGAAGAATGAATTTCGAATTGAATTTTATAATACTAAATAAACTCATATGAAAAAGTTGTCAAAAACAAAGTTGTAGATAGATTTGTCAAAAATAAAGCCCGTCACAGATGAGTCATTGGTGACGGGCCCTATACTAATGCCCGATTGAGATGACCTATCTCTATCGGGTATTAAATAATACCCGTCACCGATGAGTATTTTTCCATTTTCCATATGAAATATTTATATTCAATTTATGTGGTATTTTTTATTTTCAATTTATGAGAACTTTAAATTTAATTTTAGGCCGATTTTTGTGTGTCAAATGTAAAAATCACAAACAACAAAATTGTATAACTCATCGATATCTACAACTATTGTATTGGTCCTTTGTACAAATAAGTTCATTTGAACAATTCAAATTTGGAATTTTCAAAATTTGACAACTTCGAACAAAAATTGTGGTTAATAAATTATTTCAAATGGAAAAGTCACCAAAACCAAAGTTGTAGAACTCATCGAGGTGCAAAATTTTTATTTTGGTCATTTCTCCATCTGACTCTATTCGAACAATTTGAAATTTGAAATTCAAACTTTGAGAAATTCAAATAGAATTTTTTGTTAGTAAACGACTTCAACTGAAAAGTCATCAACAACAATTTTGTATAACTCATCAAGATCTATAACCTTTATTTTGGTCATTTTTCTATATAATATTTTTTTGAACAGTTTGAATTTGAATTTGAAAATATAACAACTTCAAACAACATTTTCAAATACTAAATGATTTCAACTGAAAAAGTTATTGTCGGTGTCCTGGGCCCAGGGGTATGTCGACTATGGGCTTGAGGCGGCCCCGTCCGTCCACGTGGCCATCCCTCGAGGGGCGAGAAGGCCCGAGGGCGACGTGGAGGCTGCCCTCCCACGATGCACTACCCCCTCGGGGGAAGGACCGATAGGGGTCGGGCCCCCCGACCCCCTCGGGCCGTCACCACGTGCAACGAAGTGGGTGAGCGCTCCCAGCGCTCACCTACCCGCATTAAATGACGGAGCAGGCGTAGTGCGCCTACGCCGCGCGCGTGCCGCATCTATTGCGAAGCAACGCGCACGTATCTGACACCGGTCACCGTCGGCTGACCGGCGTGAGACCGGTGCGAATGACCGATGGGACGGCGTACAGTATCGCGTGTGCCGGCGCACGCGCGGTAGGTATGATACGCTTCCCAGTGAAGCTGCGTCAAGATCGTAGGGGCCGATCCGGCTCCCGCGCCACGTCAAGGTTGGTGCGTCCGATCTAATCACCTAGCGCACCGCACGGCTTACGGAGGACTGCTGGACTCCAGCCGATTAATGAAGAATGACGTGCTGGGCCGATCGCCATGATGGGCGGTCTGACCAGCGCCACACCGGATCCACAGGAGCGCAAGGCTTCCACTCCAAGCCACGGCATAGTATACATCTGTAAAATATTTTGCTCCTTTCTCTCTAGAAAACCGCCTGTTTAGCCCCTGTGGTGTCCCCTTGAGGTATAAAAGGAGGCCCAGACCTAGAGAAAGGGGGTTGGATGCTTTTCTCCACTTCTTCTCCCTGAGTTGCGGCTAGCTAAGTTCAACTCCGGGGAGTTAGAACCCACATAGATAATCCATCACACAGGAGTAGGGTATTACGCCTCATCGGCGGCCCGAACCTGTATAAACGCTTGTGTGTCACTGTCCTCTGACAGGCGATCTCGATCCTTACCGGCCTCATCGGAGCCGGGCCTGAGGAGGCCTCTTTCACACGCCCCTGAGCCGAACTCAAAAAGGGGGTCCGCATAGTCCCCCGTTGCGGATTTTTCCATCCGACAGTTATCAACAACAAAGTTGAATAACTCATCAAGATCTAAAACTCTTATTTTGATCATTTCTTCATCCGACAAAATGATAGTAACATTGTTCACAAAATTGACGTATTTCTTATCTGTTTTTATAAACTATTAACACATATATGTAAAATTTGTGAACAATATTATTAACACTTTGTCAGATGAAGAAATGATAAAAACAAATGTTTTAGATCTTGATGAGTTATACAATTTTGTTGTTGATGAATTTTCCAGTTGAAATCATTTAGTATTTGAAAATATTATTTGAAGTTGTCATATTTTTAAATTCAAATTCAAGCTGTTCAAAAAATATTATATAGAAAAATGACCAAACTAAAAGTTATAGATCTTGATAAGTTATACAACTTTGTTGTTGACAATTTTTCCATTTGAAATCATTTACTACCCGTAAAATTATTTTGACTCATAAAATGAATTATTATACTGCAGTTAATTATTTTGCTATAGTTCAACTTACAAATATAAACATTTCATATGAATGGAAAAAATACTCATCGGTGATGGGTTTTAGTTAATGCCCGATAGAGATTAAGTTATCTCAATCGGGCATTAGTATATAGCCCGTCACTGATGAGTCATCTGTGACGGGCCTAGTTGTTATCTCAATCGGGTCTCAAGTTGGTGCCCGTCACGGATGATGGTCATCTGTGACGGGCCCCAACTTGAGGCCCGTTTGAGATATGGAATGTTATCTCAATCGGGCCTAAACTACGACCCGTCACTGATAGGTGTCATCCGTGATGGGTCTAAGTTTTATACCCATCTAACACCATATCTCAATCGGGCACTTTTTCAGCTCGATTGAGATGACTTCCTTGTGACGGCCCGCTATTTCTAGGCATGTTGGAGGTCGTCACAGATGAAAGGATCTGTACTAGTGAACGGAATGAAAAGATCATAAACACATTAGAACACATTAGCATAGATTTGCGGTCGCTCATCTCACACATGCTCAGGGCACGAGTCCATCAAATCATGAAGTACTGTAGACTAGGTACAAGGCAATTGATTCTTGTTTTATTTTCCAGTTACATGACTATGCATCTCTTCTCCTCGAGTATCTGATTGTTCATCTTCATTGCTTGTCACTTGACGCTCGTTCCCTTTGCCATGCTAGTGCCTATACCGGTCACTAGTGCTAGTTTGTGTGTGTCGACATCGTGTCGTGCATGGGCCCATAGCCACGTAAACGCGCTGCCCTGCCGTGGCCACCTGCCTAGTACACTAGCCAGTAGACGGTTAGGCTAAGCGACTTCGACATTATACTCTATTTTGTATCTAGGATGTTATTTTTCTTAATTAATTTATTGATTGTTTTTAATAATGAAAATGATTTACATCTCCGGTATCTACCATAAGGTACATAACAAATGAGTTTTGGTATCTAAAAATAAGCCATAAGGTGATGGGACAAACCTCTAACTCCCTCTAAATAAATTTAACTCCAAAAACGTTCCAAAATCACATAGATTCTAGCACGTCATTCAATAGGTGCTACACCATTCAAAGTAAAACAAAAGATCTTTGGTTATCGATTCCAAGAGTATTGCACCATTACGCATAGTGTAATGTTCTTTCTGTGATACATCAATGATCAAGAGTGGAGCCAACTAGAAGATATTAAGATAATCTGCATTATATTAGATAACTTTTTATTGTTAAAAACCATATCATTTCGACAACACCAGATTGACCAACATAAAGCACTAGCCTAAAACAAAATCAACTTTTTAATAGATTTCGACACTCCCTTTAGTCAATTACTAAAAATATTTTTGATATTACATGGAGAAGAATGTTAAAAGAGAAAAAACGATTAAAGAAAAGATGTTTACTGATTGTATTCTATTTCTTACACGATTGTAATGTATATTATACAGTATGTGTTGATTTTAGTTATTTTTATTAATGAGCATCTCTTCCCTATTACTTTAAAACTGTGTCCGCCACTACTCGTAACAATATGTACGTGTATATCGAGGTCTACGTACTACTCCTACATACTATTCCGTTGGTAGCGACAGAGTTTGCTCTTTCGTTGCATGGACAACCGTCGGCTCGATCGATGGTCCTTCTCGTTGAGATCGATTGATTTCCTTTTTCTCACCGAAAAGCCCACGCCACTACTCTTTCTCCTTTTTCAGATGGTCCAGACTCCGGAGTCGGAGGTTTTGGCTGCGGTCCTATTTCCGCACACATGATGGTACACCTGCCAGGCTATATATCTTCCTGGCAAAGCTGACCCTGGCATGCATGGAAGAGTGCAATTAGCTTGCTATAGCACCGGCCAGCCGCTCATAAATTCAATACTGTCCTATCGATCGACCGTGGCCAAACCCATCTAAGGTCATCAAGTCATTGTCCTCGAGCAATTTCCGGAATCTATACACTGCAACCCCTGCCTGTGTCGATGCACTGATCACCTCCACGGAAAGACCTATCGACCGATCGAGCTGCTGTTCCTTATCCCCATCGTAATCAATGTAGAAATATCTGTATTGGAATCGATCGATCGATCGGCATCACGCATTCACACGTACGACAGGTGTAGATGGGATCGGTACAGTGAGCGGTCAAAAGTGGTTTGGCACCCTAGCTAGCTACCGGCCGAAGTGTACGACTTGCCGAGCAGGAGCGCGCGCGCAGCCGCGAAATAGGCGAAAAAGACGGGACGGGGAGCCGGGAGGGCCTCCGGTGGCCCGGCCGGCCGGGCGTACGTGTTGCTCCGCGCCGCGCGCGCGCGCCTCGGTCGCGGACTCGCGTGAGATGCTCGTCTGCTGCTAGCTGCGCAGGTGGCGGCCCAGCGGCATGCATGCGCGCGTGGCGCGGCGGGCGATTTGTTGATCCCCGCGCGCCCGGCCGCGGTGGTGCCCCCTCCCCCTCCCGCGAGTGCGGGGGGAGAACGTTGGTAGTTGGCGTGCGCCGATTGACCGGATGGATACGTGATCCCCACGCTCCCGCGCGCGCCACGTTACACACAGGCAAAGCGAAACGCGTATAGTACGTTTTTGGCCCCTCCGAGCCCGACCGCGGCCGGAAGGACGGACCACCCCCGGCGCGCGGGGGCTAAGCTAGCTAAGTAGTAGGCTCTGAATTGACCGGGACGCGGCCGTCTCTGCCACTCTGGTCCATGACCATGCCATGCATGCCGGCCTGTACGTACGCCGCAGCCAGCACCACGCAGGTTGATTGGTTGGCAGTTTTATTGTGCAGTGGCCCGACCCTCTTTCTGGCAGTTTTATGTGTCCGGTGCACCAATGCTTTGCTGCGCGCGTCTTTCTTACAAAGAAACAGAGCATTCTTAATCCGACTTACCCTGAATGCAGCACCGAACGATCATAACAACCGACCTACTCCCTATATAGATCTGTACTGTGCACAGTAGTACGGTGTTGAATACGTAAACTGTGTTCTTAAACACGATCGGCAGAGGCCATGTTCGTTGACATGCGTACAGTACGTAGTTCGCTGTAATATGCTGCTTCGTGTACTTTTGACATGTGGAATTTGGAGTTAAAGCACCCCGATGATTTCAGTTTTCTGGTATTACAGGCTCTATGCTGACCTTGCTCCGTACGTGCCAATGGCAACCAAACAAGTGCACGTGACGCCCTGTTTCATTTTTACTGCATGCAGATCAAACGCATGCGGGGTATCTCAGAACACATCTCTCCAGCTGTATGGAGGACAGGCAAGCTAGCAAAGCTGTACCTGGTTTCATTTAATCGGACTAGATGAACAGCAGTGTCTTGTTGTACATGTTTTAAAATTCAATTATTTGTAGTCTGTCAATAGAAGTATCTCGGAAGGAAATCTTAGCTTTGATTATTTATTTATATATTATTTTGCTGCACTTGACGATATGGGGAGCTATTGGTCCATAACTTCACGCCATTTTAGTTTGACCTTTGCTTTGACAGGCTTTATTTGCATGCATGTACCTAGTGCAGTACAGCATCAACATATCCACTTGGGAAAGAAATTAAAAAGGATATTCTCAGCCGTGTTGTGATGCGAATACATGACAGTATGGGGAACTGCGGTCTCAAATGCATCAGCGCTGAGCGTGAGCTTTCAATATCCTCCGATAGTAGGCAACTGTACATGCATGTATTGCACATCGAAATCGCATACCGTGCCATCGAATAATGTGGGGAAGAATAGCAAAGTATATATGCGAGTAAAACCTTTTCTGACGAAGAGAGATGCTTACTTTAGCTGAACAACGCCATGTGTTGATGTCTGTGTGTGATTATCAATTCAGAGGCCCCATGTGTCTGCCCTGGATATCTTGCGGATATATATATGATCTCGTGTGGCAGCTGCTTTGGAAATCCTGGTTGGGGTGATCAAGCGAGCTGTTCGCGGCAAGGAGAAAACAAACTTGAAGTTGGCTTTGAAATGGGGTCCATGAGAATGGCATTTTCATGGATTAGGTCATCAGAACTTTCTTGGAGTTTCAAGCCTGTCCTCTAATATTATTATAGTATTTTGCTCTTTTATATTTTCCCCCTAAGAATCTACTTTAATTTGTTCTTAGCTTACCAGATTGGTAGGGGAGATCAATGAGTAGTACAAGGGCAAAAATCTTTTCATGAAAATATATAAGTTGAAGGACACCTTTAGAAAATCCTAAGAAGTATCAAAAGTTAAAAGAGATTATTTTTTACGATTATATGGAAGACACAAATACGTGAGGCACCTCTAACACACACACACATTATATATCATAGATTAGATAGTCGATAATAATTTCTCGTCATTTTTTTCCGATATACCTAGGATTAATTAATTGCTTGTGCGGTGGGTCGAGATCGATGCGCCCTGTGGTACAAGAAAGAGATTCTATACAAATTTAGGTCTCAGTTAGTGTTTACATGTACTAAATTTAGGTGTATATGGAGTATAATAAGTGGACTGGCCTAATTAAGCTAGATCTATTAAACTACCTCGACGAGATCCGTGAGCAGGGTGTTTGTGGTGAGTCTTGCCGTGATCGATTTCTCAGATTTATGCATTGATCGTGTTGGGTTGTGTATTGCTTGGCCCCCGGTAGGTCTCTGCCTCAAGGGGCTTTGATATTTATACTCATAGGTTCCCCATATTCCTTCGGGACTCATATATATATTCTTGGTAAATCCTAGCTTGAACAGCTCTGACTATATTTGACATGGTTTCCTTCACTACTCAGAGGGGGCCTCCTTCCCTAATTAACATGAGTGGTATTCCTCGTCTAGAGACATCACACCAATACGAAAAGGAAACTCTCAACATGTGTATGAACAAATTCGGGTATATTGTAGGGTATCTCAGATTTAAGTACACACTTAAAAAAGAACGAGGCCAACGATACATATCTAACCTCACTACATTTCTTTTAATAGCGCCTCCTGCATGTTAGTAATATCATGAACTAAGCCGACTCCTCCATCACACCTCCGGTGCTTCTCAAAAGGGAGATTTTTTTATCCCCCACCATGTAACATGATATATACATGCTTGTTTGTGTTGATCTTCTTATCTCTTCTCTATCTCTCGTGCGCGGTTGTGTGTGTTGCTTTTGTTAATAATGGGATAAACCAGCCGCTAGCTGGATCTTAGATGCACAAAGGCACAACCAAACCGTTACAATAGTTTTACATGATTTGCTAGCTAGGAATGCAATACGGTTTCCTTCTGTGAGTCTATGAAACCTTGAGAAGTTTCACATCAAATCATATTGTTTCGTATAATTCACTCATCATATCCAATCACAAAGATATATATAAAATCATGATCATTAGCACTACAGTCCGGTATTGTGCCACAGTTGGCATTGAGTCCGACATGCCACCTTAGCCCACAAAGAGGAGAGAGAAACGGGACAACGATATTCAAAAAAGGAGGGTGAAAAAGATGCTTGGATAACGAGTTCAGTTACCGGTTTTACATAATGCATGCATGCAGCAGTCCCTGACGCGACCAACGTACGGTGGGGCTGAGCTCAAGATGCCAGTGCGGCTGTACATTAGTAAGATGGCACGCACGGATAGGTGAGACCGGCCCGGCCGGCCTGCGCGTGATGTGTAGACATTGGCTTGAAACATGAACCTACCTGCATTTAAACGTTGGCATGGAGAACAATCATATCGCATGGACAACACTGGGTCGCGCACAGTGTGCCTCCCAAATATAAAACGGTTTTACATGGGAATCGAACGAGAAATAGAGTGTTGCGAGCAGTATATAGTTATACCACTGCTTGTGTTAATTCTTGTGGCGTGAGTCCCTACTGGCTCCATGGCTGGCCCGTTGATGACTGATGTCGTGCGTGCCATGCACCAGCTCGTGTCGTGTCCGTGAATGCAAGCATGCGGGCTAACCACAAAGGGAACAGCAAACCTGCGGCACGGACACGCACATAAAGCAGATCACGAGGAGCAATACGGATAGGTCACTACTGATCACCTTTGTCTTTGATTGAGAGAGAAAGAAAGGGGCGCTTAGATCGATCGACCGATCAGCCGACTGGGGTTTGGATTTGGACTGCAAATTGCGATCCGAGAGGGGCCGGCCAGCCAAGCTTGCTAGGGAGGCAAAACGGGCAGAGCTCGACGGTGACATCTGCACGCATCCATGCATGCAGTCGTTGCAGACATGCAGTAGTAGGCCTCTGTTCCTCTGTGCGTGCATGCAGGTCTCTCTGCGCTGCCTTA
Organism: Oryza punctata; assembly: GCA_000573905.2. Lineage (NCBI taxonomy): Eukaryota > Viridiplantae > Streptophyta > Magnoliopsida > Poales > Poaceae > Oryza > Oryza punctata. The sequence continues at coordinate 37,678,331 of CM002489.2, read as the reverse complement.
GCTTTGCAACAAGCGCTGTGAGCTGTGTATAGACTACGGTCTACGGCTCGATCGGCTAAAAATTTTTACAGTAAGTTTGGTTAGCTAGTTCACGGGTCCCCGACAGGTGGGCCCCACAGGTATATACCTCTCTGCAGCCGTACGTTGGCAGCAGCATGCAGCGCATATGGCATAGCAGCAGCAGTTAACATATCCATACGCCACCCAGCGTGCATGGCAGGATCGATACATTATATGCTGATCATATGCACGTACTCAGTCTACTGCCATCGCTTGTACTCGTACGTAGCGTTAAACGTATGGACAGGCGAGTACATGCGGACGAGGTCCCAAGATTTCAGGGTTCCAGGAGCGAGCAGCTGCATATATATGCGCCTCTCTGGCCCCCACCCAAGTCCCCAGTTGGTCCAAATTCAACTACCAGTTTTAGATTTCAGGAGCCAGCTGCATATGTGGCTCTCCCAGTTGGTCCAATTAACTTGTGTGAGCGTGCATGCATGCGCGTTGCAGTCACTTGCAGCCTCTGCTCCTGCTCGCGTCGCATGCATGGCACTGCTGGGATTGCTCGCTAGCTAGCTCCGCCAAATGCGTGCGAAGCAGATAAGGATACTGATGGAGCAGTGTGTGCGAAGGCAGCGAAGCAGATGATGAGATGAGCTACTGATGGAGCAGTGGCGGAGTATTAATAAGATATCAGGTTCAGGCTGAGATGATGACGATGATCTATATATCTGCCTCCCATAATTGATTGGATTTTGATCCTATATGTGTTACTCCTCCTAGTTTTGAACCACCTGAAATGGCCGGTCAAGTGCGCATGCATGCAACTGGATAGCCGGCGGCGGATTGGCGGCGCGCTCGCCAGGTTGCCGGGACGAGAGTCAAAGAGCGCATGATTGTTTTTGCATGCGCCGGCCCGGCCGGATCGTGCGTGGATTCCAGGACGTTGTACGTGCCACGCATGGCCCATCACCTGTTCATGTGGAAGAGGAGAGCCACTGACCAGTCTGGGAGTAGGAACGCGTTAAAGCTAGGTCACATTTCCAACCATCTCGTTTGGTAAGAGGAAAAATATATAGAAAGAATTTGGGGAGAGCTATGCATCGGGCATCTGATATTTAACAAATTATCAGATACCCACAAGCTGAATAAGCATTACGCATATACCACCGACGCACTACAACAACCACTCTACTGTTAGACATACTCTCTCTCCTATTAGCACTGAGTCTGGTAATACAGAGGGTTCCCTCTCTATGCTACACGCATGATATAGTCATGTAGTAAAACTATATTAGTTTCAAATATTATTTTTTTCACAACTTACTTATCAGATTTATAATTTCACTACACAGTTGTATTCAACGTAATTAAATCTTTATAATAAGATCTCACATGATTAAATTTTGAATAAATATATATATATATATATATATATATATATATATATATATATAGGATGCACGTATGGGGCTCCATGGAGTATGGGCACCGTGGTTATACACCGTTGGATCAGGTGCTAATGAAAAGAACGTGATTTCCTTTAGTTGATTAACGGGTAAACCCGTGAAGTATTAATTGTATGCATGCATGCATGCTAATTTACTTATAGACAGCACTAATGGGTATTTAATACCTCAATCAATTCTATGCATGCATGCTTTTCGTGTTTGGAATGAGTTTCCATGTATGTGTGAATAAATTATCATATACGTGTCTAATGGTGAGAATGGAAACAATGTATGTTGGGGTATTTAAGTAACAATGGCACTGTTGGGTATATGGGAATATACATATAATTTTATGGAAACTAATTGAGTATTTAGAAACGTGGAACTAATTAGTAACATGACATACAATAAATTTAATATGAGAGATATTTGCTAGGTATGTACATGTCTTTTCCTGAAATATTTTTTGTCAAAACTTTTTACACTACGCACTTCTTTTGGGATGCACCTTGGGTATGTGGACCCTATATGTATAGTATATATTGGGTATAGTATACATAGAGTACGTGCAACACTCTAGAGTATATGTTAAGTGTACGTGCGACGCGCGCAACATAATTCTAGTTGGGTATATATACCCATTTAAATATGCATACTGATTGTAAACACATTTACATGTTGAGTATATGCACATTTAAACACACGTGTTGAGTATATACACATTTAAACACGATATTGAGTATATAAAACGCATATTAAGTATATACACAAGTATGTTGAGTATATACTAAAATGTGTTTGTATTATATATACACATTTCTAATTCGGGTATTTAAGCATGCATGTTATTGAGTATATACACATTTAAACACGATATTGAGTATATACCTATGTAAACATGAGTATTAGGTATGCACCATGAAAACACGTCTCTTAGGTATACACCATGAAAACACGTATTTTGGGAAAATGTCTCATTTATAATTGGGTATATACCTATTTAAATGCGGCTGAAAAAAATGATTTTTTTATGAATTTTACTTTTTATTTGCTTGAACTGAATTTGAAGCTAGCTAGGTCTTTAAATTAAGCTTTTTTTTTACTCTATATATACCTATATGTACAGTAATTAGGCAGATGTAATTTGGTTGATATATCTACATATAAGTATATATACCTTGTGTGCTATGTCTTTATGGAAGAGGGTTAGAGTAGGTATATACATAGTACCAAAATACATGATCATGGAATAAAGTATCTTCTTTTTTATGAACGTGGAGATTTAAGAGTATTTTAAAACACACATTTATGGAATAACTGAACTAGGTATTAGAGTAAATTTCACTTTGAGCCACATTTTATTAATTATGTTTCGTTTTGAATCACCCTTCAACTAATGTTTTCACTTTGGATTGGGTAATTTTGCATTTGTTTCACTTTAGACCACTCTAACTATCTTTCCAAGTATATGAGCGACCTCGAGAGCATCGGCTCCTACTTATCAATAAACTCCCTAGTTGTATGTAGACCGTTTCTTTGACATATGACAAATTAGATGTAGATGGATAGAATATAAAATTACCTGGTCCAAAGTGAAAACAGTGGTTGAAGGGTGGTCCAAAACAAAATATCAGTGATAAAAGGTGGCCGAAAGTAAAATTTACTCTATGTATTTTCGCCGCACATATCTAGAACAAAAAGTGAACAAACTTCATATAGCAAAAAAGTTTTATTCTTTTACCCAAGTTAAATTGGGTACATACCCAATATAATTAAGATAGATACGTACCCAACCTTGTTTTGTTTCTCAAGAAAAAAGATATTGTTTTTTGTGCGATGTAACACGAAGAATTGAAAAGTATATAAAGAGCATATATAGTAAGCTTATCACATAAAAATTGAATTATGTTTTATGCAGGGAACACTAATTGTAGTGGAAGGTCGACTAAATATATAGTCGCGGATGTCTTAGCAATTCCATCCATTTAATTAAATTTTATCGTGTTTAAATGTGTATATACTCAATTTGTAAATGTGTATACAATCAATATGCATATTTAAATGGGCATATACTCTAGAGTGTTGCACGTACTCTATGTATACTATACCCAGTATATACCGTACATATAGGGTCCACGTACCCAAGGTGCATCCCAAAAGAAGTGCGTACTGTAAAGAGTTTTAACAAAAAAAAAAATTTCAGGAAAAGACATGTACATACCTAGCAAATATCTCTCATATTAAATTTATTGTATGTCATGTTACTAATTAGTTCCATGTTTCTAAATACTCAATTAGTTTCCATAAAGTTATATGTATATACCCATATACCCAACAATGCCATTGTTACTAAATACCCGGACATACATTGTTTCCATTCTAACCACTAGACACGTATATGATAATTTATTCACACATACATGGAAACTCATTCCAAACGAAAAGCATGCTTGCAAAGAATTGATTGAGGTAGTGGATGTGGTTGGAGCCTGGGCACCATGGAGCACTAAATAATTTTACTATATATATATAAATGAAACATGTTTATCATATATGAAACATCAAGTTATAACTTTTGAAACACAACAAAATACTTACTGAAACATTCAAATAATACCACATGCAATATTAATAAAGCCGATCGCAACAAAAAAAACTAAAATGTGCAACATAGTCGAACTCCTATTGAAACATTCTCTTCTCACACATGAAATATTTAGTTTCAATGGCTAAAACATACATATTTTCTTCATTGAAATACAATCAAGTAAGATCTTGTTGTAAAGATTTAATTATAATAAAGACAACGATGTAATCGAATAGTAAATTGGATAAATGGCTTAAGAGAAAAAATAATTTAAACATCATCACTGAATTTTCACATGCTTATGCAGTTACATGCAAGCATCCTGCTGACTCCGTTCACTTTAGATGGGGGAGAGAGAGACTAGCATGTCTTTGGGAATAAGAGAATCGATTTGGAAAAGGCTACTGGTTGCGTCCAATGTTTTGATTTAGCCCGAACGATCTATACAAAGTATTTTCCAAAGAATTTTTAGTACTCCTTGGACCAAAGGGATGGTCCCACATATTTCTTTGAAATTTTATGGGATAGGCTGTTTCAGGAAAAAAAATTATGTGCAGATCGGCTGCAAACCCCGCACCGTACATACCCGACTTAGATGGGCGACACGTGGACGAGCGAGCAATCCGACGGCGCCCTCGCACGGCTCCATCCGGCTCATCTCGGCTCATTCTCATCGATTCCCACAACCAAAAGCGCATCGAGCCGAGCATGAGGAACGCTCTCGCTCGCGTCCTTTTCTTTCTGCCGCTGCGATCCCCACTTTTGTTTCTCCTGCCGCCGCCGCGATCTCCTTCCCTATCTCGCCTCCATTGATCGTCTCTCCTCGACGCCGTTCACTAATCCATAAGCCCCTCCGTTCAACAACCGATGCGGCCACGTACCTAGCTCTCTCGCCACCTAGCTCTCTTTCTTCTATAGTTTAATCAAATTAGTTCCTCAGCCTTGCTAAAAGTGATGGGATGTATGATGTGTCGCTCACACTGGGTAGGTTGTTTCGAGCAATAACAAAATCTTATGAATTATATGGCATCTTTGGTGTTCTGGAATCTAGAATGTGATGGATTGCTGTGTAAAAAAGATTGTGATTGTTTGTCTGGTTCCTTTCAAAAAACGAAAACTGGAAAATTGTGTAATCTGAAATCTTGAAGGTCAAATCTGGAATGTGATGTCCAGAGGCCAATCATTCTTAAACAATATAGCTGATCGTAAGTGTAACAGACTACAAATTTTATGGAAATAAAATATAGTGTAACATAGTAAAAGAATATATATAGTTGAGGAACATAGTGCAACATATATAGTAAATGGAAATAAAATCGAAAGCCATCCAACTTGACTACTTGAGGAACGATCAAAGCTTGTGCAATTTTATAATTGACCTGTTGTGCAACTACATCATGCACCGATCATGGTCATCGCCTCGAAGTTCTGTGCAATCTATAGCATATATATGGTCACAGTCTCACAGATCAACCAATTCGAAGAAACATGAATATCAAATAACTAGGTGAACATACATATGTGTTTTCTGCTCCTCATCGGCTCCTAGGAGACTGCATCGTCCGCATATGAGAGAAACGACTGTTCAGCCATGTCGCCCACTAAGGCATGTGAAGAAAGCACGGGAATTCCAGCGGCTAGTTCCTTCTCCTGGCCTCCACCTCCACCTGTCATGGTGGTTGTTGGCTTGCTGTGGTGCGCATGGCGGCGATATGGCGTAGGAAGACGAAGCCGAAAGAAGGTTTCGCTTTTCCTAGGAGCCGTCCTTACCGCCGCGAAGCGAAGCCGGCTGATCGCTCGACCTGGAGTCGACGGCAGTGAGCCGAGCTGAGCCTTCTCTTGGTGCGGATGGAGCCGTGCGGGGGCGCCGTCAGATTGCTCGCTCGTCCTCTCGTCGCCCATCTAAGTCAGCTATGCATGGTGCGGGGTTTGCAGCCGGTGTGCACATAATTTTTTTCCGCTGTTTCATGGGAACTTTCAAGAAAAACTAACGTATATCAGGCAAAACATTGGTATCTGTTTGTTGGAGTACGTACTGGAGTTATTATTGTTTTTACCAAACGACATGTTCTGTAAAATATTTTGGATCCATTCATGCCGAGTTCAGCAATACGTGATATGCTATTTTATTTTTGTGTTTCTCTTATTACATTGCTTAAAAAACGACTTACCAAGATACTCGTTCCATTTTTATAGACGGACTATTAGCGAGGATTAGGTCATATAGTCTAAACAATAGGAAGACCCTTAAGAGAACTTGCTCCCTGTAAGCAGGGGCAGAGCCACTACCCGGCTAATCATCAGTGTAAACTAAATTAAATTTTAATATTTATAAGTAAATTGATAATGAAATTTCCATAACAAATACTAGCTAGTTATGTTGATGTTTGCCCCGGCTTAGAAATCTTTCTGGCTCCACCACTGACTGTAAGTGGAGATGATAGCTCACTTGTTATTTGTTTCTACACTTTCACACTCTCTCTTACTCCGTCTTGTGGTGTGCGGTGTGCATGCTGCGCTCACCCTTGCATAGTTGGGTGATGGACGATGCTCCACTTCATGCATCCCTACGAGGAGGAGTGGACGGATATCCGAGAGACCACGATTGCTGCAGCGGCTTTTGCCACAGACTTCCTGTTGGAAATTTGGTCATAAATAGATATATTTTAATCCAGAAAATTAATATACTAAACATGATATATGATATGTGTATAGTTGAGTGATCAAGTGTTGGTGTTTAACATAAACATCCTTCTAACAAGATAAGCATAAGCATCAACTATATTGACAAATGATAGTGATCCTATCATGGTGATACACATGAATATACTAACAGGGACTAAAGTATCTAACAAAACGAATAAGAGAGTAGTATAATACCCAGAGAATGCTCCAGTACTAGATAAGATATTGTTGGTGTTGTTGCCTTCATTGGTGTTGTCGCCTCCGTTGGTGTTGTCGTTCTCGCCTCCTCCAATCCCGTTGCCGGTGCGTCCTCCTCAAGTTGACATTCTGATGGGAAGTAGTGGCCGAAGGGGATGTAGTCGTAAGTACTCGTTGCAGTGCAGAGCCGAGGAAGAAGAAGAGCAGTCATGCCTAGGATGCTCCCCAAAAACATGATAGCTTGCCTACCCGTGTAGGTACGCAAGCGGACGGAGTTTTGGAGGCCTTTTCTCCTTCCGAGCATCTGTGCACGCAGGTGATCAGAACCGGGGAGACAGAAGCTCAGGAACAGAAAAACAGAGAACACCGAGGAAAAACAGTGCGTTGGAGAAGACAGAGGAAGAGAGATGTGTATTCTCCTGCCTATCCCTGATTGGTTTTTATACTGTGCGAGAGAGCAATGGTCAGGAGTAATCAAATCGAAATCAATTCGATTCAATTCCGTGTTTAACAGCGAATTCAATCCCCAGAATCAACTCACTCGTTAATAAAGAATGGATCAACTGTTATCAATACGATTTAATTTCTGTTCGTTGCAAAACGTTAGAGAGGTGGAGGAGCCAGCTAGCCAAGCTTCGCCTTGCCATGCCACGCCCACGGCCTCGGTGATCGGCCCGGCTCGGCGTGCGCGCACGTGTGGTAGTCCCACCTCCACCTCAACCGGTCAACAAGGGCTCTCCAATAGCTCCTTATTAAAGTTGAGATCTCTCCACTTAAGTGGTATTAATCTCCATAGCATTAATTTTTGGCCAATGGAATTTATTGAGAATAAATTGGGTCTAGCCCATTTATTCCAGCAATCCCCACTAAATTTCATGGCTCAAAGGAAATACTCTCAATTCTGAACCTGTTTGTTATACCAGTATTTTGGTGGAGACTGTTAAGTTGAATTTCCACCTAGAACAGGAGCGACACCGGACTACAACTGAACAATGGACTATGCCTTGAATTATCAGTCTTGTGTAGTCACGTTTTACTCAGTTCCTTAACTGATACTAGACTATCGTTTGCATCCTCTCTGTTTGGAGCGTATAAGTCATACTCCAGCCTTTTCATGAGTATCTAAAGATCACCCAAATCTCATATACTTTGACTAGCAGTCAAGCTCATATAGGTGTGTTCCTTCTAAGATGTTCTGTAGGACAACATCTCTGCTTATGAAAGCCACTCAAACCACATTAAGGTTTACACTATCTTGCCGTACAGAAAAAGGAGAGAAGTACATCATATAGATGGACCCATTTTAGGGTCTCTCCTCCCTGTCACTCAATAGTTTGTTTCGTTATCCTAATTCACGGGATCTCCGATCACATAGGATAGGTTACCACTATTGTGTAACTCAAGTGGGTCTCAAGCCATCTCTCTCGATGCACTGACTATCACATTACGTGAAAGCCCTTAGTAATCTGGTCTGCCAAATTTTTAGTTGTCTGAACATAGTCCAATGCTATCACTCTGAGGTTTTCTATTTTCTAATAGACTTCAGTCTTCTCTTTACATGCCTGGATGAATTCATGTTGTCCTTTGAACTGTTCACCTTAATAATCGCTGTTTGATTATCGCAGTTTATCAGGATAGCTGATACTGGTTTTTCAACCACCGGCAAATCCATGAGGAGCTCACGAAGTCATTCAACCTCAACTGCGGTAGTATCTAATGCTGTGAGTTATGCTTACATTGTTGACCTCGTTAAGATGGTCTGCTTGCAAGACTTCCAGGAAACAGCGCCACCTCCAAGTGTGAACACATATCCACTTGTGGTTTTTATCTCATCAGCATCAGATATCCTGTTTGAATCATTATAGCCCTCCAGTACCTTTGGGTACCCAACATAGTGAATTCCACAGTTCACTATGCCTTATAGATAGCGCATTACACTTTCTAGATCTTGTCAGTGATCATCTCCCGGATTTGAAACAAACCGGCTCAACTTGCTCACAGCAAAAGAGATGTCAAGCCTCGTTGCACTAGCTAAATACATCAATGCACCGATGATATGTGAGTATCTCAGTTGATCCCTTGCTATTCTTCGGTTTTTCCTTAATAGCATACTGGAATCATAAGGAGCAGGGACTAGCTTGCAGTCATTGTAACCAAAGCGACTTAAGACCTTGTCCACATAGTGAGATTGCACAAGTGTAATCTCACCCTCATCTCCTCTCAGTAGCTTAATGTTAAGAATAACATCAGCCACTCTCAAATCCTTCATCTCAAAGCTTTTAGACAAAAAGCCCTTGACCTCCTCAATAATATTGAGATTGGTCCCAAAGATCAATATGTCATCGACATATTAACACAAGATTAGTCCCACTTCCCCACCATAGCGATAGTACATACATTTGTCAGTCTCGTTGACAACGAAGCCAATAGATGTAAGTGTTTTGTCAAACTTCTCATGCCACTGCTTAGGTGCTTGCTTAAGAATATACAAGGACTTCAACAGCTTGCACACCATTCCCTCTTGACCTTCTAATACATATTGATTGGTTGATCCATGTTGATCTCCTCGATCTATCCATTAAGTAAAGTTATCTTAACATCCATCTGATGAACGATAAGAGGTTACCAGAGCGAGTAGTACTCGAATCATGATCAAGCGGGCAACTGGTGAGTAAGTGCCAAAGAAGTCCTCGCCTTCCTTTTGAGTATAACCCTTGGCCACAAGTCTTACCATGTACTTTTCAATTGTACCATTAGGCCTAAGATTTTTCTTGAAAACCCACTTGCATCCTATAGATTTGCACCCATTAGATACAATTGGACGCTTGACGACTTCCCAATTACCATTAGATATAATTGAGTCCATCTCACTGCGTACCGCTTCCTTCCAATAGTCAGTGTCAGGTGATGTATATGCCTCTTCAATGGTTCTTGGAGTGTCATCCACAAGGTATTCAATGTAGTCATCACCAAAAGATTTTGCAATTCTTTGTCTCTTACTCTTTTGAGCAGCTACAATGTTATCCTCCTGAGGATTTTCCTCATGCGTTTGATCATTGTGTTATATTGGCGCAAAGTGCTCAGGGGATAAAATAGGTTCTTGATTAGAAGTGCTAGGTGTATTTTTCATGGGAAATTCATTCTAAAAAAATGCAGCAACTCTGGACTCATAGATTGTACCAACTCTCATGTTAGATATTCCAGAGTTTACAATTAAAAATCTATATCCCACGCTGTGAATAGCATAACCAAGGAACACACAGTAAACAGTGTTTGGTCCAAGTTTGCGCTTTTTGACTATAGGCACATTGACCTTAGCCAAACATCCCCATGTGCGCAAATGAGAAATTTATCTTCTTCTTTTCCCATTCCTCGAATGGTGTTACTTCTTTATTCTAAGTAGGAATTTTATTCAGGACATAACACGCAGTTAATATAGCTTCACCCCACCATTCCTTGGAAAGCCCCGCAGTGTCTAACATGGTATTCACCAACTCTGTTAGAGTGCGGTTCTTTATTTCGACTATCCCATTTGACTGGCTTGAATAGGGAGGCATCCTCTCATGAATAATTCCAAACTCTTCGCAGAATAAAGTAAACTCATTATAAAAATACTCTCCACCCCGATCAAACCTTAACCGTTTGATTTTTCTTTCAAATTGGTTTCCTACCTCAGCTTTATAGACCTTAAAGTAATGTTTCCAATAAGTACACATAGCAAAATCTAGTGCAATCATCTATAAGAATCATGAAGTATCTCTTTCCTCCTTTAGTCAACACTCCGTTTATTTTGTACAAATCGGAATGAGCAAGTTCTAGAGGTGCCAAATTACTCGCGTCTGATGCCTTGTGAGGCTTGCAAGGTTGTTTCGATTGAACACAAGTATGACACTTAGAACCTTTGACTAAAGTGAATTTTGGGATTAAATTCATGTTAGCTAAGCGTGTCATACAACCAAAATTCACATGACATAGTCGCGAATGCCACACATTGGACTCATTATCATTGCTTACATGGTTCACAACTTTATTACACATATCATCCAAAGAAAAGCGGAACAAGCCTCCGTTGTCATAACCTTTGCCAATAAAAGTTCCATATTTAGAAACAACACATTTATTTGATTCAAACACAAGTCTAAAACCATCTCTACACAGTAGAGAGCCGCTAACTAGATTCTTTTTTATTGAAGGGACATGTTGCATATATCTTCAGCTGCACAGTCTTTCCCAAAGTAAACTTCAGATCGACTGTACCAACACCATGAACAGCCACAAATGATCTGTTTCCCATCAACAAGGAGGAACCTCTCCCGACCTGATAAGAAGAAAATAGGGAAATGTCAGCACACACACATGAATATTAGCACTAGTATCAACCCACCAATCAGGTGAGAGAAAAACAGAGAGAACTGTAGGTAAAAAAATTACCATACCCCGATGTTCCTCCGCCATCGCAACAACAATGTTTTGCAGACTTTTTATCCTTTCAATCAGGACAATCTATTGACGATGAAATTTGGCAAGCATGTGAATCGGAAACGAAGTCCAATTCGAAGCGGAATTGAAGATATGCGGAATTCTCGAAAATAGAGTGCGCATCAGCTAGGAAACCGTATCGGCTGGAACTGAGTTTTATGTGGATAGCCGATATGGCCGATATTGGTTGCATGATCAATGTCGGGTTCGAGGAAGAGTTTGAGACAATGTTGCTAGGCAAGGATAGAGTCCAAAATTGGCAATTGTATCTATTAATTAGGATTATTTGCAATTTCCTTATAGATATTTTCGGTAAGAGTCCGCCTAAGGGACTTGTTTGCTAGTTGGATTTGTATTAAGATAATATGAATCGTGTCCATAACGGACAAGTTTGTACTTTCGGGTATAAATATAAACCCAAGGCCTTTGGAATAAAACAATAACAGTTCAATCAATCTCGGGGCATCGCCAACCTTTTATTCTTTTATTTTCGACGATTCTTGCTTTCGAGTCGAGCTGCATCAGGTTTGATCTTCGACAAAGAGGTAAAACTTGTTATGGCGGTTTGCATTATCGGAATTAGTGCTTACATCTTTATGACACTCTAATTCTATATTGTGAATCTCCGAGTTACCATATACATTATATAATTTAGATTGACAATGCTATCTATTCGTATCGGCCGATCTCTATTTAGGGTTTTGCTAATAACGGCTAGATTGACTTGTTGGTTTGAATTATATAGTGTATCCACCATCCTGAAAAGCAACCATTGGCTTGATTGTCTAGATTTTATGCTTCTTTTCATACTTAATGCTGCATTAGTTAAGTTTGATCTATTAAGTCGTGTTTAAAATCATGATCTCTAGCCTGCTTTATGGTTGCTAATAAGGATAATATCGGGGTTTTAGCCGATCTTATCTGGTATAGTTGTTTTACATAGTTTCGTGCTTTGTTTAATATGCTATAGCTGTCCCTTATATCAGGATATAATCTAATATAAATATATCCGACTTGTCGTCAATCTAATTGGTAATAGTTAGATATATTTGTTGCAAGAGAATATCCTAGTATAGGGTTGTATCGGAGCTATAGCCGATACATGCTTAAATCTAGACATCGGCTATGACATAAGTATACATAATTGTTATTTCATGTTACTTTAGACTTGAGCAATTTATACTGTCTCGGTTAAGTCCGATATATCCCAATTGTTGATTTCTAAAGTAATATTGATATATAGATTGTGTAACACTGATATTTTCAGCCGATGTATCAGATTTAGGGTTAGCTCTTTATTGAATATGCCTTACAGCCGATCCATGCTATACTGCATCGGCTAGGTTACATCACGATATGATATCGGCTGCCTGGTCAATTGATTATTGTTTACTAATAAACTTGCATATTTTATCTTGTTGATTGCAGGATCAAATCAACTGGCACGCCTATTGAACCCGAAAGCAAGTTTTGGACCTACACTAGAGTAAAGGAAATTTCTCAGGCCAGTGTGTGTTTTTTGCATCAACACAATCCTTGGCCCAATTCCCAGGCTTTCCGCACACAAAGCAGTCGCCCTTCGCCTTCCCCTTGCCTTTCTTCTTAAAATTGGTTGTTGCCTTGGGTTTTACATCAGGTTTGACTTTCTTGTTATCGTGAGATGCATGAGGGTTCTTCTTCTGCACCAAATTGGTGTTCGATCCTCCATTGACCTTTTTGCCGCTATTGTCCTTTGCCCTCGCCTTCTCTTCAACACCCAAAGAGCCAATAAGATCAGTGACACTGAACTCTTGCCTCTTGTGTTTTAGAGAAGTAGCAAAGTCCAACCAAGAAGGTGGTAATTTGGCAATAATGCCACCCACCACAAACTTATCCGGCAACTCGCAGCGATTGTTCTCAAGTTCCTTTACCAACATCTGTATCTCATGAGCTTGTTCTACTACAGAACGGTCATCGACCATCTTGTAGTCATAGAATGGCTCCATGACATACAACTCACTGCCAGCATCGGAAACTCCGAACATGGCCTCAAGTGCATCCCACATGTCTTTCCTTGAAGGCTTGTGCATATACACATCCACTATATTGTCAGATAATACACTGATCAATTCTCCACGGAACAAGCAATCCGTGGCCTCGAACTTAGCCACCTCCTCAGGCGAGAGAGGTTGTTCGGGCATCATGCCCCATGTAACAAAGAAACATTGCATAGCTATCAACCACAGTAGTGCACGTGCTTTCCATCTTTTATAATTTGAACCATCGAAAGCATGTGGTTTTAGTGATGCCGCAAAGCCAACTACCAAAAAGACCTATCAAGTTTTTGGATTGTTGAAAATTTGGTCATAAATCAGCCTATTTTAATCCAGAAAATTAATATACTAAACATGACATGTGTATAGTTGAGTGATCTAGTGTTGGTGTTTAACATAAACATGATTCTAACAACATAAGCATAAGCATCAACTATATTTACATATGATAGTGAGCCTATCATGATGATACTCATGAATATACTAACGGGGACTAAAGTATCTAACAAAATATTTAAAACGAATATGAGAGTAGTACAATACCCGGAGAACGCTCCGGTACTAGATGAGGCATTGTTAGTGTTGTTGCCTCCGTTGGTGTTGTCGTTCTCACCTCCTCCAGTCCCGCTACGGTGTGTCCTCCTCCAGTCGACATGCTGATGGGAAGTAGTGGCCGAAGGGGATATAGTCGTACGTAGTCATTGTAGTGCAGAGCCAAGGAAGAAGAAGAGCAGTTGCGCCTAGGACACTCCCCAAAAACTTGATCGCCCGCCTACCTGTGCAGGTACGCAAGCGGACAGAGTTTCGGAGGTCTGCTCGTTCCGAGCACCCGTGCACGTAAGTGATCAGAACCAGGGAGATAGAAGCAGCTCAGGAACAGAAAAACAGAGAACACCGAGGAAGAACGGTGCGCTGGTGAAGATAGAGGAAGAGAGACACTCCCTAAAAACTTGATCGCCCGCCTACCCATGCAGGTACGCAAGCGGATGGAGTTTCGGAGGCCTGCTCGTTCTGAGCACCCATGCGCGCAAGTGATCAGAACCGGGGAGACAGAAGCAACTCGGGAACAGAAAAACAGAGAACACCGAGGAAGAACAGTGCGTTGGAGAAGACAGAGGAAGAGAGATGTGTATTCTGCTGCCTGTCCCAGGATGGGTTTTTTATACTGTGCGAGAGAGCAACGGTCAGGAGTAATAATCCGCATAATCAATTCACTCGTTAATACAAAATTGATCAAGACAGAGGAAGAGAGATATGTATTCTCCTGCCTGTCCCGGGATGGAAACCGACCGATTCAATTCTATGTGTAACAGCGATTTTAATCCGCAGAATCAACTCACTCGTTAATACAAAATTGGTCAACTGAATCAATATGATTCAATTCGTTGCAAAATGTTAGAGAGGAGGAGCAGCTTGCCTCGCCCTCGGCCGACCCGCTCGCCCGTCTCGAGCACGTGTGGCAGTCTAACCTCCACCTCAACCGGTCAACAAGGTCTCTCCAATAGCTTCTTATTTAAGTTGAGATTTCTCTACTTAAATTTTCAAGGTGGTAATATTTATAGTATTAATTATGGGTCAATAAAATTTATTGAGAATAAATTGGGTCTAACCCATTTATTCCAACACTTCCATTATCTAGGTCATGTGACTCTCGAGCTTAGGGGTGGCCAGGGGGGTGGGGGTTCTGTCGCTATAGTGCAGCTGATACAATGGAATTAACCGATGGGGAGGCAACGACCGGATAGGTTGAAAGAATTTACTCTCTATGATGACATCTCAGTAGGGGCGGACCAGTCCATTGGGCAACATGGGGCGGCACTGGCCCAGCTACAGTCCGCGTTGCCCCACCCCCCCATACCATCCCTGGGCCATCTACCACCCCATCCTATTCACAAATTGGCCCATAAGTGAGAAGCCCAATCAATGTCTAATTTATTTTTTTCAGGAGTTTACAGAACTGACGGTTCGCTTTCGCTAGTCGCTATCCCGCACGGCGCGCGCTCGACGCCGACGCTTCGTCTCCCGCGACGCGACTGCCATCTGGTCTGGCCCGTCGCGGCGTCGCTGTCGCCCGTCGACCGTTGCCGGCTCACCACCTCGCGTCTGCGCCTCTGCGGTCTGCCCTGCCGTCGCCCGTCTGGTCCGGCCCATCGCGACGTCGCCGTCGCCGGCTCGCCGCCTCGCGTCTGCGGTCTGCCGTCGGCCGTCGGCCGTCTAGTCTGGCCATCCCTGTCACCGTCCGGCCGTCCCCATTCCAGCGAGTTAGCAACCCAGCCGGACGCCGGCAGTCCGCAGGTAGCAGTATGTTGGAGATGAGTGATTAATTCAGCTTAATTGATGTGTGCCTGATGCTTCTTGCAATTTGATATTACTTCATGTATGATGTATGTATATAATCTCTGTGTTGATAATATCAATTTGATATTACTTCAGTCTTGTTAGATCTTAATTAGTATTAATTAGTACTAATTACATGCTCGTACTAACGCTATGGTAAAATTATAAAATTTGGTAACAGGTATGCTTTGCATGTCGTATAAATATAAGTTAATCTAAGCATGTAAATCAACTGATAATGCAGCCACTATGGATATAGACTGAACGGCTGAACCACAAGCGCTGTTGTTCGCGGTCCGCTTGTCCTGCCGCCTGCCACTATGGACATAGATGGACAGGGACAACAGGGACATGGGTGTGGTCATGGCCGTGGTTCCGGTTCTCATTCAGCGATGGAGTCTACAAACATCGCCGCTGCTGGCCGCGGGCGAGGAAGTCCATTGAGCCTGAATGCCATGCCTGGCGGTAGAAGTATCATCGGCAAGAGGTTTAGAAATCAAGGTATATCATACACTTGTTGTGGTTTTTTCAATTTGATAGACAATAACAAATGAATCAATAAGGAACAATAAGTGATTGATTGTTAATTTTCCTTTGAATTTTGATTTTGTAGATTTGGGTAGCTTTTGACAAAAAGAAGTGCTAGCGGAGATGATGCTCCTGTAGATTCCATAGCCGAGGAAGTGCTTGAAGAGCCTGTTGAGACTGTGATCGAAGTTACACAAGAACAACCAGAACCAGAACTCGAAGGTATTGATCTTATTATGGAATTTGACTCAGAAGTTCATATGGTTGTCGATCCGACTCATCGAATCCCAATAGAGAGATTCCATCCGAACATAGACTCTATCGTCTTATCGAGTTAGCATTGCTTCTACCCGTGGCAACGGCATCTGTTGAAAGAGCCTTCTCAGTTATGAATATAATCAAGACAGATTTGTGCAATAGGATGTCCGATGAATGGCTCAATGACTTAATATTGTGCTACATTGAGAAGGAGATTTTTATAGGACTTGATTTTCAAAAAGTTAAGGAGAGGTTTCAAGCCATGGGTGATCGGCGAATAGAGTTACCTAAGCCTCCTAGAGTCCCTAGAAAGGCTTAGCGATTTATTGATGGTATGTCTTCTTATATATTTATCTTTTTTAAATATATCTACCAACTATGCTTTATGCTTTATGAATCTTCTGGTGTATGATGAATTATGTGAGACACAAATACTATTGATTTATTTTAAAATGGTTTTGTTTACCTTAATTACATTTTTATGCGATTATAATATAAATATGGTATTTGTTACGTTTAATAATCCTTATGAAGCCAATATTTTTGCCCCATTTTGTTTTTTATCCTGCGTCCGCCACCACATCTCATGGTGCTTATTAGGTGTAGTTATGCCGGGGAGATAACTAGCCCACGCGTCCCCAAGCCCCTCGTGTATAGCTTGCTTTAGTGCTAAACACGATACTATCTCCATCCTATAATAAACGCAGTCGTGGATATGTGTGTCCAATGTTTGACCATCCGTCTTATTTAAAAAAATTATGAAAAAAATTAAAAAAATTAGTCACAAATAAAGTATTATTCATATTTTATCATCTAATAATAACAAAAATACTAATCATAAAAAAAATTAAATAAGATGGACAATCTGCGTTGGACATGAACAGTGCAAAACTGCACTTATTTTGGGACGGAAGTAGTATTTTACAATAAAAAATAAATATAATAGGGGTTGAAAGTTTTAAATTTGGAGATGAAAGTTTCAAAAGTTTAGGTAGAAATTTTAAATGCTGAGTTGAAAGTCTCAATCTTAAGTTGGAAGTTTTAATTTTAAGATGGTAGTTAATTTGGGATTAAAAGCGCTGAAATTTGGTTAATATTTTGTAAAATTTTTTGAGTTCATTTGTTTTATTCAGACTCTCATTTTTATTTTGCAAATTTAAATTAGCACTTTTTGTTAATAAAATCACATATACCGTATAGAGGCTGACGTTTTCCACGTCCGGTCCACATATACCCTAACTCAGAATCACCGCACTAACCGCGTCCACTTGCAACACCCTCCTCCCCCGGCCAAATGATATTCCTAGATGAAAACCTATGTCATATCTTTTGTTAATAAATTAAATCATGGTAACTGTGATGCGTAAGTGTATCATTTCTTTATGGGAAATTGTTTTTGAGAACCTCAGTACAACATGCATACTCTCCGTTCTAAAATATAATAATTTTTTCATCTATATTCTTTTCTTAATCAATCATAATTTTCACCATTCAAAATTTCTACCTATTGTCTCTTCTCAATCACTCATTATATTTTTCATATTTAATTTCATCAATTTTTTAATACATATATCTAATATTTTTTTAAATATATTTTGGGATAGAGACGGTACGGTACGAAAGGGAAAAAAACCTTCCGATAGAAAAGCAACAACTAGCTACCTAGCGCTGTACGTGCAACTGTAGTAATGGAAGAGGAAACAGCAGCTGCAGAATTGCAGATGCTAATGGCCGGGCGTGCAGGCGAAGGACATAGCGAGAATAACATAGCGAGTACTATACCGAGAAGCAATAGTAAAGCCAGCAAAATATGCGCGCCATCGCTATCATCCGTCACCTAGCTTTCTTGAATGCTCACGGTTGCGGGCTCGCCGGTAGCTACGTACGCAGTACGTAGCCCTTCATTGGTTAGCGCCGCCGGCCGGCCGGATGGTCGACAGGCCGGTGCCGCGGCCAAATACTCCACATGCATGCACTACTGAATACTGATCATCGTGATCGAATCCGGATGATCTCTGCATGGATGCGTGTATTCATGTGTTTATTTCGTTGCTACTTTTAACCATATTAAATTTTGGTAATGTAAGAAATTAAATGTATACTTACAAATGCTATTTTTCAAACTTTGATAATTTATTCTAGAAATTTTCGCTCTTATTTTTTTTCTAAATTTTAGTAAAACTGTAAACTGAACACATCTAATACTATAAAAAAAGTTAATGTAAAAATGTGTGGCAGCAGGGTTGAAAGTACCTACAAAATAATGAACAAGCCCTTATTATAATACACATGCACCCGCGGAAACAAGATAATACTAGCATGTACGGGCTCGATCTTAAAAAAGCTCAATTAATGCATTAAGATCGTCAGGTCGATAATTAAAGACTGAGACTCTGAGAATAGCGCAGGCACACGATCACTCCTATGCAGTTGTTCGCACTTGCGAAATCTCTGACGTGGTTAATTATCATTATGCATACCCAATTATTGGCTATCTCGTGGGAGTTGCGGTATTGCAGAGATTTGCACTAGTTATACGTACTACACTAAAATTTAGATACTCCAGATCAATAGTAGTAGTCGTATGTGTCAGACATGGAGCGGTAGCGCTGCAATGGCAAACATGCGATGTTGGGCGAGTTAATGGAGGCACTGCACAGGCCATAGATGGGGGGTGATACGATCGGCAGAGCTGCATGCATGGCTAGCTCTAGCTGGATAGTATCATCTCGTCAGAGCGCTGGCGGACTGCAAATTAATACAGATCGATCGACTTCATCGCCGTAACGGCTGCAGGTACGTACCACGTACGTCGTCATTAAGGTTGCAGTGTCAAATTAATCTATAGATATCCATGCATGCATGCATGCGCAGGCAGAAGGCGTACTAACTATAGTAATCCGATCCATGGAGTAATATGTATATATATATATACATATACATATACATATACATATACATATACATATACATATACATATACATATACATATACATATATATATATACATATATATATATATATATACATATATATATTCTTAATCTTATCTTACCTACTTACAAAACTTGTAACTTTCTTTTCGTTACTTTTTTTTCATCCGTCAGGAAGGTAAATTAGAATTTTTTTCAAATGTGCGAGCTGATAAGGAGGAGAGAAGGGAGGAAGTGGGCTAGCAGGGTATATAAAATAGACTTTTTTCTCTCCGCAAGGATGATAATTAGACTTTCGATTTTTCTGGACCGACGCTTGCGAGCTGAGGCGGAGGAAAGGCTGGGCTGAACATGGCCCAAAAAGAAAAAACTTTTTTATTTAGATTTTTATTTAAATAAATATAAAAATGGTGTTTGTATTATTAAAATTAGCAATTGACCTCTGAAAATTCCGAGAAAATTTCAGAGAGTGTAATTAATCACGAATAATTTAACAAAAATTAAATTCAGCCATGTAATTATATTTCACACACTTACTTTAATTTACTTATAAATTAATTTAATTCTACACTTACCTACTTTATTCCAAAAAATTTGTATTTTAATTAATTACATAATGTAATTTTTTCTCAACTTTTTCTTAATTTTCTCGTTTTTTCTTCCTGTTGCAATGCACGGGCAGTTTTTCTAGTGTGTGTATATATATATCATGGTGCCCGGTACCATGGTGTGAAATCCCCAAGTCTTAAATTTTCAAATTATGAGTATATACCTAGGTATAAGAATTTCATTCATACCTATACCTAGCAATAAAATAATTTAAATTCAACTTTATTTCACAATCCATTATTACATACCTAACTAATTATATGTTTAGATGCTATATATCTAGGATCAAAATCTAACAAAAACATGTTCAAATTCAGTTTAAAATTGTTTTGAAGTAGTAGTTAATGTTAATACCTAAACATCTAAAAAAATTTCATACTCATTTGAATTAAGTATATACTCAATTTGCACCAAGGAACACCAAACAAATTATATATATATATATATATATATATATATATATATATATATATAACCAGAGACAGTGCTCTTTTATAGCTGTGCTGAGGAGCCCTGTTGCCGCTTTATTTGGTATGTAGATAGACATGCACCCATATAGATGCAAGACTGCATGGACCAAGTCTGCAATGCGGTGCATAGTAGTCTGTACAATCAAGCCTTTATTTGTCCAGGCTTGATTAATATTACCATTCCTTCTATTCTATGTTTTGTCTATCTCTTGACTGTCTTCATGCTGCAGTATTCTCTTCATTTTGTTTTGTAGCTTCATGCAGCAAACTCGTCCCTTTGTATTCTCTTCATTTTGTATTGTAGCTTTATGCAGCATACTCGTCCCTTTGTATTCTAGCTTCATGCTTAGCATGCGGTGCTAATTGTCCTCTCTTGTTTAGTATTTCTCATGCTTTCTTCTGCTATTGCTATTAAGGTATGGTCTTCCACGCCTCAAATTTTGATAGTATTCTATCAAAGTATAGTAATTTCCATATAATTAATTTTTAGTTTATTCTGTATTTTGGTTTTGACCACTAAAATCTATACCATCCATATCTGATAATGGTATATCAAATTTCTCATCATATATCTTTTTGAATTCTTCAAATTTATCATCTATTTCTTTTTTGACTTCTGTAAGAATTTCTTCTTTGATTTGTGTTTTCAATTGTGATGTTATTTCCACAATTTTTTCATTTATTGTCCATTCAATAAAAGATCCGTCTAAAGGGTCAACTCCTTTTAATAAATATTCTTTGTAAGTTTGTTTCTGGTGTGGCTCTTCTTTTATATTTGTAGATGAGATTCCTACTGGATTCATTGGTTTTATTGGGCTTTTCTTACTTTGTATTCTTTTATGTTTGGTAATATAATTTTTTGCAGCTGGCTCAATGTAGTAATTTAAACCTAGTGTTTTTCTAGCTTGGCCAAGTGCATTATCAATCTTTGTGTATTTTTTCCATGATATTCCTCCTGTTAAAACTGCATCTTTCTTTTGACCTAATACTTCTTCAAATGATATAATGATATATATAATCCGGGGGCTCTTCCTTCGTATACCACATAGATTGGTTTTTGTTCTAATTCTTCAATATACTCTGAAGTGGGCATTAACTGATTTAACATATTAAAGTATTCAGCCAAACAAAATTTACGAATAAAAATTTACAAAAACCAATCAGCTATAAAAGATGATTGTCCTCTTGCCGCTTTATTTATAGCTATATTATGTGATCATTTATATATGTTTCGTAAACATATATAATATTCAAGCATTCACAATTGAACGGTAATATTCTAGCGAATACAAAATAAAAATTTAGATATTCGTCCAACGCTAATTTACATATATTATTCTCCTCAAATTTATTATGCGAATATTACAGAGCAGGATCTTGGTGGTCTACTCGAATGCTTTGAAA
Source organism: Oryza punctata (assembly GCA_000573905.2). Lineage (NCBI taxonomy): Eukaryota > Viridiplantae > Streptophyta > Magnoliopsida > Poales > Poaceae > Oryza > Oryza punctata. Next base: position 37,656,358 of record CM002489.2, on the reverse strand, counting down.
TTGTATTAATAATACAACGAATATATATAGCTGTATATTCGTTGTATTATTAATACAAATTAATAATACAATTGACCTAGTATTTTCTGGATAATTTACTATTAAGCTCGAATGCTTTAGCTATGAAGACCATACCTTAATAGCAATAGCATAAGGCATGAGAAATACTAAACAAGAAAGGACAATCAGCACCGCATGCTGAGCATGAAGCTAGAATACAAAGGGACAAGTATGATGCATAAAGCTACAATACAAAATGAAGAGAATACAAAGGGGCGAGTCTGCTGCATGAAGCTACAAAACAAAATGAAGAGAATACTGCAGCATGAAGACAGTCAAGAAATAGACAAAACATAGAATAGAAGGAATGGCAATATTACTCAAGCCTGGACAAATAAAGGCTTGATTGTACAGACTACTATGCACCGCATTGCAGACTTGGTCCATGCAGTCTTGCATGTATATGGGTGCATGTCTATCTACAGACCAAATAAAGCGGCAAGAGGGCTCCTCAGCATAGCTATAAAAGGGCACTGCCTCTGGTTGTAGAAGGTATCAGAGAAGGCGCGAAGCATTCGAGCAGGAGTTCCTCTCTCTTAGTACTACTACTAGAAAACCACCTGTAATATTATATTGTTCTACAAGATTCTGATGAGCTTTATGCAATTTGTCAAATTTTAACTCTAAATCGTCTTGCTTTTTTCCCCAAGCTATATAAAAATTATATATGAGATCCACTAATATATTGAACTGGCTATGAGAAGTATGCCAACTAGAAAGGCAAGCGCGGCGACACGCCGCGCAAGGTGCTGATTTAAATGGATTTGGTGAATTTAAAAAGTACTTTAATGAGAGTATTTTTTTTTACAAACAAGACATGTACCAATGCATTACGCATTGTGTACTTACGTATTTAGCACGTTAAGTGGGTTGTTTATTGATATATGTATCTATATTTTGTATTATTAGAAATAAAATGATTGTGTTTGTTTATATTGTGAGTGCGTGTGCGTTGTAAGCGTATTTGTTTGCACTGTGTTTTTAAGAATAATAGATTCATTTAGTAGTATTTTATTTTCATATGAACTGTTGTTGATTTTAAAGTGTACTACGCAAAATAATTTAATGGAAAATAATATGGAATTAAGTTGTATTTTTTAATTTCTGGGGTGCAAGTATTAATATTAGTGAAACAATTAGGCTTTAAGTTTGCCTATGGGTCTTAGGTGAGATCAGCTACCACATGGGTTGCAGAGACTTGGTCTGTTTGGCTTGGGATCAGTATGTCTATCTTTTATGTTGCGATTTTTTTTTGAATGTATACTTCTTAGATAGAAAAGTATTAGAGGTCAGGTCTTTTATGGAAGGAAGTAATTAGTTTGTCTGCATGATCGGAGAGAAGAAGTACACGTATGAATGCATGCATGTGGGGAAAAACTCTTACGCCGCTTTATTAGTTTAAGAATAACAGTTTTGTGAGCAGATTAATTAGGAATATAACTAAATCATATGAGGTTGTATTTTCATATAGTGGGAGTATTGTGAAGTAAGATACGGGTGCACATAGTTAACATGTGATAAATGATGTCGTATGTAAAATGGTCGTAGCTATCTTTAGTAGTAGTAAATCACAATTGCATGGTTTTCTAGACTCTGGTGCTATTAGTACGTTACTGTATTTTACTGTATTTTGTAGATAGGAGTAGACTATTAGTACGTTGTTATTGTGTATTATACTCACTTCATTCCATAAAAATACAATCTAAAATGTGATGAGATATAAACTAGTACAATGTATCTGGATATATTTTTATCTAGATTTATTGTACTATATTTTTGTCTCGTATCATTTTAGATTGATTTTTTATATTTTTGTCTCGTATAATTTTAGATTAATTTTTTAGATAGGTAGAGTAGGTAGGAGTAGACTGTTAATAAATTGGATGGAACATTAAATAAGTGGTCATAAAGTCAGTTCGTGCGGTATACTCGATAACATGCATGTAGGCTCTTGCGTATAATCCTTCCCTGCTAGTTCAGACTGCATGGATGCCATGAGCATGGTTAGTTGGACAAAAGCGGGCCACGCGTCCTAGTGGCATTGAAATATTTATTTGCTACAAGCTGTATATATAGAGGCATTTGGTTGGACAAGTGTGTGGTATCCTTTCTTCTAGCATCTATTTCTCCATTCCTTTTTCCTGTTTTACTTGCCCTTTTCACTTCCTTTGCTTGCGAAACACTGGAGGAGGACATGGCGCACACTCAGGGTAGCAGCGATCTAGTGTCCGATTGATTTCCGACCTGCTTTTTCTTCTTCCAATTTTTCGATGGGTGTGTTTTTTTGGATACGAAGGAATAGACACTACTACAAAACATCAAATAGGTATCGGCACTATAGGTGCCGGAAGTGCTAAAACCGGTACCTTTAAACAATTATAAGTGTTGGTTCTAAATAAGAACCGACACATTTTCTAAAAAAACGGTGCCGTTTTTTTAAAAAAAAGGCACCCACAGAAATCGAGCCGAGCCGGCATTCGGATGAGCCGGTGGGCCCCACCACGATGAGGCGACGAGGAGATAAGGTTCTCTCGCTTCTCTTCTCTCCGTCTCCATCCCTTCTCTCTCGCTCTCTTCTCTCTATCTCTTCTCTCCCGCTACCGACGGCTGGCCGGTGGAGGCGGCAGCGGCGACCGTGCCCTCCCCTCCGCCAGATCCGGCGGGAGGGGAGGCGGCGACGGGAGGGGAGGCCGTGCCCTCATCTCCAGCTCTCTCTCTCTCACTCCCTCTCTCTCCACCGCGCACCACCCAACGGCTGCGGCTGCCCGACGGCTGGAGGGGAGCCCGTGGCGGCCCGGCGGCCGGAGGGGAGGCGGCGGCGACGCCCTCCCCTCCGCTAGATCCAGCGGGAGGGGAGGCAGCAGCGCCTCTGCTCCGCCAGATCCAGCGGGAGGGGAGGCAGCAGCGCCTCCACTCCGCCAGATCCAGCCGGGAGGGGAGTCGGCGACAGCTCGGCGGTGGCGGGAAGGGCGGCGGCAGCAGGTGGCGTGGCTCACGGGCGGAGGCGGCGACCTCCCCTCCGCCAGATCCGACGGGAGGGGAGGCAGTGGCAACGATGGCGGCAGGCTCCCCACGGGCGACGGTGGCGGGCTCCTTTGTCTCTTCTGCCACCGGTGAGCAGCGGTGGTCAGCGCCCTGTCGCATCTGCCACCGGTGAGCACCCCCAACCATCTCTTTCGCTTGCCGACTGCGCCATTGTTGATATTTGATTCGTTGATTCAATGATATTTCAGTCGCATGCACACACGCGTCGCAAATTTGTGAGGGAACCGGGAACCGGCCGCAGCAGAAACCGGCACGAACACAGAATAGACACCATGCACAGTCCGATTTAATCGGACAACCTCGTAACGGCGGTAACAAAATCAAAACTGAGGAGCCGAATTAAGCATACGCATACGTGTAAATCGGCGAGAGAGCGAAAAAAATTCTAAAACGCTTGAAAAACGGAGCGGGTTCAACTCTTATTATCTGTATATTGTGTTGTTCAGAAGAATTTAATCGGCACCGAATATTAATATTATCTTTAGTGCTTATCTTTCCGGCATTTACTTCTAAATTTAATATATATATACATATACATATATATATATATATATATATAATCCATATATACGCAGATATCGATCTATATATACATACATTTGCACGCGGCTGTTTAATTAGCCAGAAGATGTCACAGCATGATGCAATGTGGCAATAATTTGTAGTTCTAGTGTCGACAATCGATCGCGCGCTGCCTACGCGTTGCTAGCTCTCTGCATGCACATGCAAGCAGCAAGCGGTGCTCTTTACAGGCCAAAAGGGCAGGCAGCTTTTTTGGAGCTTATAGCAGCGCAGCTAGCTAGCGTGCTCGCTCCGATCCGCGTCGGACCGCGCTCGCGTCGAGTCGCGTCTCATGGATCGAGTGCGTGTGCCCCAGATCGATGGTTCGATCGATCATATCGGTCCAGCTGATCGATCAAGGACTTGTTCATGCCGGCCCGCAAATTTAAGCTCTGGACCGATGCATCTATGACGTCTCCGTCACGTGTGGCTCCGTCACGTGAAGGCTTGTGCCGATCGACTCGGTGCAGTATAGTATGGTCTCATTTACGCACGGCTTGTGTGGCCTTGTCACCTTGTGGGTGTGTGAATGTGATCGAGCAGAGCGGCAGAAAGTACAGGCCTAAAACCGTTGGCAAAGCAGTGGATCGATTATGTTGGACGCTGGTAAGAATGTTGCGCCCTACGAGCTATGGTTGCAGCAGGCTAACGGGCCGTACTTTTTGAGCCGAAAACACGAGGAAAAAAAGTACACCAATGGTCCCTCATTTTATCACCAAATTACAAAACCATTCCTCAACCCAAAACCATATACAATGTATCCTCAACTTATAAAACGAGTGCAACAACGTCTCTCAGTGATCCCACGTAGCATTAACGTGACACCTTCATAGCAGTTTTGATCCAAAAAAATAATGAAATAATAAAAAACTATTGGACCCACGGGTTACATTCCTTTTTTTTCCTTTTCTCTCTTCTTCCTTTCTTTGTTGCATTAGGTAGGGAGGAAGGGCGAGGAAGGGCAGAGGAGTGAGCGCAACTTTGGCGGCTGTGGACGACCTCGACGGCGGCGGGAGGTGGCCTCTGCTACGGCAGCACTGGGGATTGGAGTGGCAATCGGCAACGGGTGGCTCCAAGGAACGCTCGCGACGGCAGTGGCAGTGGGGAGAGTTTGAGGGGGGGAGAGAGAGAGAGTAGAAGAACGGGGTTACCTCGGCGAGCTTGCGAGGGAGCAAGGGTAGGAGCGATTGGGAGCCACCATGGCGCTCCTCCCCCGTTAGCCCTACTCTCCGCCGCATCGATGACGCTGCCACTGTCGATGCCAGCTCCTCTCTGTCGCGTTCCTACCCCACAGTCCACGCCCGTCGCGCCACCCCTCCTTCGCGCCCACCGCCATGGCGCCCGCCTACGCCCAGCCCGTCGCCGTCGCGTCTCCCCTTCTCCTGCGTCAGTGCACCACCCACTTGCCGGCCTCCCCGACTCCTCCCTCTCCGTGTGTGTTTTGCTGGCTTCAGCTCGCCACTGGCAGCTACCTCCACGCCCTCTTCCCCTCCCGGCTCGCTGCCGCCACTCCTCTGCCCTTATGCAATAAAGAGGAAAAAGAGAGAAAAGGGGAAAATAAGAATGAGGATGACATGTGGGTCCCATAATCTTTTTACTTTTTAGTGTAACTGACATGTGGACCTCAATTTCCTAGATCGAATTACCACGTAGGTACCACGTCAATGCCATATAGAACGTCAGCCAGTCGGGGACAATGTCAAGGGATCTAGTTTGCACTAATTTTGTATGTTGGTGGATATGTTGTATTCGGTTTACTATATGTTAGGGGATATGTTGTATTCGGTTTTATGGTTCAAGAAAGATTTTGTAATTCAGTGACATGACGAGGGACCTTCCGTGTACTTTTTCCAAAACTGAAGTATTAAGAATTTTGGGCCCTACGAGCTGTGGTTTCAGCATGCTAACGGGCCGTACTTTTTGGGCCAAAAACTCAAGTACGTTGTAACCGGTGGGTTCCTTAAAATTCGCTCAAGACAGGATACTGTAGTTAAAAATAAAACGAAACCTATCAGAGCCAGGTTTCGATCCTGGGACCTGTGGGTTATGGGCCCACCACGCTTCCGCTGCGCCACTCTGATTTGTTGACAAGTTGAGAACAAAACATTTAATATAAAACTCTTCAGTTCCTACTACACCATTTAGATCTTACGTACTACCTCTGTTCCAAATGACAACTTCTAACAATATATCTAGACATACTATGCAGCAAGCGCAACAGTATATATATGACCTGCCTCAAAAACTATGGGGTGAAAACGCAAATATTGATCACAAATATAATATATAAGTCTTGCGCCTAAGGTTCGGATGAAGCAAAAGAATATGTAAATCTCTTTCATGTCTACAATTTCAAAAGACGCCGTCTAGAGAGGTTATTATTATTCCGATTTGTATCATAGTATCCATAGTACCGTAACATTCTATCAAAACGAAAAGATATCGATCATATCTAGTATCCTAACGTTTATAGTATCTTAATCTTACTATTTATTTTCACACGATTATACAAAATCTTAAGTAGTATTAAGATTATACAAAATATTATTTAAAATAAGGTGAATTGAAAATAATGTGAATAAATATGCTGAAGTTTACATTAAAAACTCATTAAATTTATTAAAATCAATATTATATGTTTTAATTTATATAATATGTTATATATTTTATATAAAAATATGTATTATTTAAAATCTTATATATCCTGATCCTATCGTACTATAAATAAAAACTATCTTGATTACTTTGGTCTCTTGGTCTATAGATGCTGTGAACTGATGAGTAATCGTGCGGACAAGACAGCAGATTGGGCAGGGACCATGGACGGATGAGAATTCAGGAGCTTACTTAGTAGGCATTAAGTCGGAATTTTCTACGGGTTTATACGAAAACCTTTTCTACATGTGCAATCATGCTACTAGCCACCCAATAATCGAGCTTAATAGTACCTAATCCTTTTTCTTACCGGTACTTTTAGTACCTAATCCTTACTAAGGGAATGGCCCTGCAAGCTGCAAGCTGCAAGCCCGCAACCGCAAGACAAGATTCTCCGAAAAAGCTCAAAGAGAGAAAAATATGCAAGAATCATGTCGAGAGAAACGATTCTACATCCCTTTCCTGGTGTTTAGATAAGGTGGATTTGATAATTTTAGGCTTTCGTTTGAAAAGCTACACCCTCCACCCTAAAGAGAATACGATTATAGCATTCAAAAGATAATAAAAATAATCTATATGTCCCTCGTAAACGAGGGTGAGGGAGGGTTGTTAGGGTAAGATGAGAATAAAAAGGAGTGATAACAGGAAAAAAATACTCGTGAACTGCATTTCTTCTAATAAAGTTTGAATGCTAGAATTGCATTATCGTGGCAAAAGTGCAACCTTATACTTATGTTTCTAATTTTTAGAAATATTTTATGAAGAGTTAGACTTATTTTAGTATTAGCTTAAACAACTTAGAAAATGGATTAATATGATTTTTAAAGCATTTTTTCTATATAGATTTTTTATAAAACACAAACCGTTTAACAGTTTCGAAAGCGTGTGCATGAAAAACGAGGATTAGAAGTTAGGAACATTTATTACTGAACACACCCTTTAGGAACTCTTGACGTTTTATATAAAGTTGAGGTCAAATTTTTATAATTTTGATTATTAGTAACTTTAAAATTATTTATATAGATTTACCTTACAAAATATTATTATAAAAATAAAAAATATTTATTTATTATATATATTATAGTAATACTAGCATAAATGTATGTGCGTTACAATAGGTGAACACAATTTTCACGATTATAAAAACTCTACCAATTTAAATAATAAACCGAAACAAAACAATGGAAAAACAAAATCAAGAATCATATATAACATTGAATTCGGCTATATTCCCTTCATGCGTTATCACATGAAGAATCACTTACGTATATCTTTCCATAATCTCACAAATTTCTCGCGACATGCGTATTTTGCTATACCTGATTGACCAAATATTATTACTATAAATGAAAAGCATTTATAAATTAATAAATGTGTTGCATACGTACCTTAAACAACGATAATTAAAAAAAATATTTATGAGAAAAGAAATTGAGAAGAGAAAGATAAGAGGAAAAAAGAGAAAAGATGAGAAAAGAGAGGAGATCGCAAAGAGAGGGAGAAAATAAAAGGATAAAAAGAAAAAAGGTAAAAAAAAAAAGATACCAATCGGATGAGGTGCGCGCACACGATACCAAGGGGAGGCAAGCCATGTGTGGTGTCGAAGTTATTTTAAAATACAAACTGCTGAGTTGGGTTAGGAGAGAGTGTATAATATTTATTTTAAACTCACATCGAATTATGTATTGGTGGTATACAAACGAACTAAATACCAACTTAAGCACCAATAACGTATCAAAATTTCGGTAAAAATATTTTTAATAGATAAAAGGTTAAAGGTATAAATACCGTACAACGTCGAATCGGAATATTATATTATTCACTGGTTAGTGCTGTTAAGGGGTTATTTAGTTCCTGGCAACCCAATTAATTTGCTCCCTGAGCAAAAAGCAGGCAAACGCCTTCGTAATTAAAAAAAAAAAAGCAGGCGACGCCAGCAGGGAAGAAGAGGAACTGAGACGGAAGAGAGAGAGAGAGAGAGAGAGAGAGAGAGCCTCTCTTCTTCCGCCGCTGCGCCCTCCCCCTCTCTGTCCACCGCTCCCTCACCCACCCCGGCCTAAAACCCTAGCCGCCGGCGGAGCGGGCCCTCACCGGCGGCGGAGGCGGCGATGAGCGGCGGCGGGCCGCCGAGGAAGCGCAACTTCAAGATCGAGCTGTTCAAGCACCGCGTGGAGCTCGACCCCAAGTACGCGGAGCGGACATGGAAGGTCCTGGAGCACGCCATCCACGAGATCTACAACCACAACGCCAGTGGCCTCTCCTTCGAGGAGCTCTACAGGTTAGTACAAGCCCGAGGCGCGAGGCCCCGCACTTCCATGATCCTCCTGCCTCCTGCCGTCGCCGTTGCCATTGCGCTTCGGCTTGGAGACCTAGATCCTACCGCCCCGGCCCTAACATGTGGTTAATTTGAAAATTTTAGTGGTGCCAATTCTAATAAATTCGCTCCTTTTGAGATGATTATGATTACTAGCCGAACATTCCTGTCGCATATGTTGATGGCTGAAAGTGATTTCTTTCGAGAGAATTATCTTTTAGTATTTGTGATCCTACAAATTTTCGTTAAAATACAATTTTTTTTATAGTCAACGATCAGTATTAGGGAGATTGGGCGGATACTAGGTATTGGATATTGATGTTGTACTCCATTTAGTCATCTGTAGTATTGACTTAGTTGTTGGAAGCCATGCTTGTTGGCCTCTTTGGTCATCACAGCAACTTGGTGATAAATAATTATTCTGAACCTCACTTGATTGTGATTTGCAAAATTTTCTTTCGTCTGTGCAGGAGTGCCTACAACATGGTGCTCCACAAGTATGGTGAGAAGCTATATGACGGTCTGGAGAGCACTATGACGTGGCGCTTGAAGGAAATATCAAAATCAATAGAGGCTGCACAGGGTGGTTTGTTTCTGGAGGAGCTGAATACCAAGTGGATGGATCACAATAAGGCATTGCAGATGATCCGAGATATTCTAATGTACATGGATCGAACATATGTCCCGCAATCCCGTAGAACACCTGTTCATGAGCTTGGTTTGAATTTGTGGAGGGATCACATAATTCACTCTCCCATGATTCATAGTCGGCTGCTTGATACCCTTCTGGATCTTATTCACAGGGAGAGAATGGGTGAAATGATTAACAGAGGCCTGATGAGGAGCATAACAAAAATGTTAATGGATCTTGGTGCTGCTGTATATCAAGATGACTTTGAGAAGCCGTTTTTGGAAGTTACAGCTAGCTTCTACAGTGGAGAGTCTCAGGAGTTCATTGAGTGTTGTGACTGTGGGAACTATCTTAAGAAGTCTGAGAGACGTCTCAATGAGGAAATGGAACGTGTTTCACACTACTTGGATGCTGGCACTGAGGCAAAGATAACTAGTGTGGTTGAGAAAGAAATGATTGCCAATCACATGCATAGATTGGTTCATATGGAAAACTCAGGCCTTGTAAATATGCTTGTAGATGACAAGTATGACGACTTGGCTAGGATGTACAACTTATTCCGAAGGGTTTCTGATGGGCTATCAACAATCAGAGATGTGATGACTTCATACCTAAGGGAAACAGGGAAGCAATTAGTGACAGATCCTGAGAGATTGAAAGATCCAGTGGAATTTGTTCAGCGCTTGTTAAATGAGAAGGACAAGCATGATAAGATCATCAACGTTGCTTTTGGCAATGACAAAACTTTCCAGAATGCTCTAAATTCATCTTTTGAGTACTTCATCAACTTAAACAACAGGTCACCTGAATTCATATCGTTATATGTTGATGATAAACTCCGGAAAGGACTGAAAGGAGCCACGGAAGAGGATGTGGAGGTTATTCTGGACAAAGTCATGATGTTGTTTCGGTACCTCCAGGAGAAGGATGTATTTGAGAAGTACTACAAGCAGCATTTGGCGAAAAGACTACTGTCTGGCAAAACTGTTTCTGATGATGCTGAGAGGAGTATGATAGTTAAACTCAAGACAGAATGTGGGTACCAGTTCACTTCCAAATTAGAGGGCATGTTCACTGACATGAAGACCTCTCAGGACACTATGATAGACTTCTATGCCAAAAAGTCTGAGGAACTTGGTGATGGCCCAACACTTGATGTCCACATTCTTACAACTGGTTCTTGGCCAACACAGCCCTGCCCTCCCTGCAACCTTCCAACTGAAATCCTTACAATATGTGATAAGTTCCGGACATATTACCTTGGAACTCACAATGGCCGGAGATTGACATGGCAAACAAACATGGGAACAGCTGACATAAAAGCTACATTTGGGAAAGGTCAGAAGCATGAACTAAATGTATCCACTTATCAGATGTGTGTTCTCATGCTGTTTAATTCTACGGATGGGTTAACCTACAAAGACATCGAACAAGATACTGCTATACCTGCCTCGGATCTAAAGAGATGCCTTCAATCTCTTGCTTGTGTCAAGGGGAAGAATGTTCTCCGCAAGGAACCCATGAGCAAAGATATATCGGAGGATGACACATTCTACTTCAACGACAAGTTCACAAGCAAGCTTGTTAAGGTCAAGATTGGGACAGTAGTGGCGCAAAAGGAATCTGAGCCAGAGAAACAAGAGACTCGTCAACGGGTTGAGGAGGACAGGAAACCTCAAATTGAGGCTGCTATCGTCAGGATTATGAAATCCAGGAGGGTCTTGGATCATAACAGCATTGTAGCTGAGGTTACCAAGCAATTGCAAGCCCGGTTCATGCCAAATCCTGTTGTCATAAAGAAACGCATAGAATCTCTAATTGAGCGTGAATTCTTAGAGAGGGACAAAGCAGATAGGAAGTTATATCGCTATCTTGCATAGAAGGTCATCATGTGATTATTGATGAGCAAATGGCTTGTATTCATGTAAAACAGTTTCCATGACGTTTTGAGTTCAGTTTTATTCGTTCCACTTTGCCCCCTGAATCATAGCTGCTTCTTGTTTCCCTTATTGATTGATTTTGGTGGAAGTTTCAGAAAACCCCTGTTTTTTCACAGTTCAATCACGTCGTCCCTCGGTTACGGTGATGATCCTACTTACTGTGTGTTTATGTTACCTGACCTAAATTTTGCTATATATCCATTTTATAAAATATGTTTATAACTTACGATGGTTAAACTATTCTTCAAAGTTGTTTATAAAAATAAAGAGATTTAGATGGAGTTCCATTTTGGAGCATAAAAATGTAAATGCATGGACTGCTATTTTCGGCTATTACCAACTAATACAAACCAAAGCAGCAGAAATTCGGGAAGGAAAAGAAAAGCTTTACCAGAAATTTTATTACCTCGTTAAGTATATGCAAAACTCATTACCTCATTAAGTATATTGGGTGAAAAGGTTTTCCAGTGTTCATTTTCCTGAGCTTCAAGTAAGTATATGCAAAAAGCTAAAATGATCTTGTGAGGTGAACCGGTTGACCTTATTGAAACAAGGGTTAATTTGATCCATGCCACTGCAAATGTGCATATTTAGAAAAATACCATTACAATTCGGGTATTTGGAACCATGCCATCCGAATACGAGTGAAATGGAACCTATGCCATGCCGTACGAGGCAGCCTCCGTTTTTTCTCGGTTTGATTCGTTTTTTTTTGGCTGTATATCCGTATGGACACTACTGCCCTTGAAGATGGCTACATGAGAGCTCGTTTACCACTGATCCCCAATCGACACAAACCCTAGCTGACGGGTGGTGGCGGTGTGCAGCGGCGGTGATGGACACTGGCAGCGGAAGCCTTTCTCGTTCAAGCCGATGTAGCGAGGAGCGTTCCCGTGCCTCAGTCTGTTGCATCCCCGAGCTGATGTGTGCATGCGGGTGACCGGCCGTTCCGGGGAAATCAACGACAGCCTGGAATCCGGGCCGGCGATGGCTTCATTGCGGTGGAGAGGTGAGGTTAATCTTGTATTTGAGCTATCAGTCTTTGTGTTTTGCTTCTTTTATTCTCAATCCCCATTGCTGTTCCTTTTTAAAGGTTGGGAGATGTTACTTATGGATCTGGGAGGACCTCCTCAACGAGTATGTTGAGGAGATGGTGGCATACTGCCACACCGGCGAGTATGATAGCCTACGGGAGACGTGTGACATGCTGCAATGGCAGTTGGTGGATGAGAAGGCTCGAAACAACAAGTTAGTTGGTGTTGTAGATGAATTGGAGGCCAAAATGAAGTCTCTGTGCCAATGGGTTGTGTATATTGCAGTGCTAATATGTGTTGTAGGTGTGTCCATGGCTGGAGGGAAGAAGTATTTAGGGTGAAATGTGTTGGCTGTGCATTGTGAGTTGTGTTGATGTAATTAGCTGAAGTAGCTGCAGTTGGCTATGCTTGTATGAATCAATGAAATTTGCTGAAGTTGAAATGCCTTCTTGAATTTGGAATGATATTGCCATCTTAATTTTCAGCAGGTCACATGTGTTTCTGAATTGAAAGCAGCAGATCATATGGCTATAATTTTGCTGGAGACATGAGACATATATGCTTCAAGAGAGACAATTTTGCATGACATATATATGCTTCGAATCAGACAGCAAGGTACAACTTGCAAAGAGACAATTATGTACAGCTAAACAATCAGCTCATATTTCTGAGTCATCTGTCATATTTCAGACAATCAAGTCATATGTAAACAGCCCTCGAATCATCTCAAATTGCTTGCATAGATAAACAACCATGGCTATAATTCAGATTGCTTGCATAACAGCCATCACACCATTCAGTTCTTAGGGCCATTCAGCAGTACTACATAGAGCAAGTTAATGGTTGCACAACAAAAGAGCAAGCAACCACATTACAGGTTCAGGCAGGGCTACTTCATGTACTAAGCAGTACCTGGGACATAATATTACAAAATGAGGCCACCTGGGCAATATTACAAAATGAGTAGTCTTGGCCATTATATTACAAAAAAACTGATGGGCAGCAATTGAGTACTACATCAAGCATTGTTGCTTGGTTGTGGTACACCAAGCAAATATGCCAGTCTTGTAGCAATCCTTGGTGGTGGAGCACTGCAGGAAACAAGATTCCTCCTTTTCTGTGGTGTTCTCTTCTTTTTTGGAGTCTTCTTCTTCTTCTTCTTGCTGTTTGGTGCAGATGAGCTAGCTGCAGCATCCAGATTTGCTGGTCTCCTCCTACAAATGAAAACAATTGAGGTTAGTTGACATAATAAAAGTCACATCTATCTCAACAAGTTTGATCACATCCAGAGTTGGATAGATACCTCTTTCTTGGTGTTGATTGGCTTACCATGTCATCCTCATCAAGAGGTTCAGCTAGCTTGCAAGTTTTCTCAAAGTGGCCAAAGAGCTTGCATCTCTTGCATCTCACTTTCTTTCTCCCAGGCTCAAGGCAACCCCTGATCCTCTGGACTCTAGGTCTACCACCTCCTCTCCTCAGTCTTGGGGGATGCACCTTGAAACCAAGATCAACTGAAGGCCATTGTGTCCTATCAGTCATTGGTGGAATCCTCCCTGCATATGCGGCTCTAAATGACTGCACAGAGTAAAAAGGATGGACAAAGTCCTGAATCTTCCCCCGATTGGTGCAAATCCAAGCCAAAGCATGCTTGCATGGCTTTCCTGTGACCTGCCATACTCTACAAGAGCATTGGTGGCTGTCCAAGTTAACAATATGCCTCTTGGTGCCGTTGTCACTCTCAACCAGAGTAACTTCAGCAAATCCATCATCACTTCTGGCCACCTTCACAACCTTCAGATTTCCAGTTGCAGTGTTCAACTCCTTCATCACATTTGGTAGGATACCATCTTCCATCTTTTTGCCACAATCTCTCCGAAGTGCAAATTTCTCCATTATCATCTCCCTAATACCATCAACCACCTCATGGACCAGCAATCCTTTCAGGCCCTTGGTCTTGATTTGGTTGTTGAAACTCTCTGACACACTGTTGGTGACATAATCACACTTGCTAATCTCTGAGAAGCCACATCTATACCAGATCCTACTGTGGTGCTGCTCTAGGAACTCTATTGCATCAGGTCTTGCCTCCCATATTTGCTTCAAGTGCTTCTGAAACCCATCTTCAGTATAGGACCTAGCAGCTGGGTACAAATGGTCAGTGAAGACTGTCCCTTGGTATTTCTTCATGAAATTAGCATAGAGATGCCTCATGCATTCTCTATGCTCAACCTTTTGAAAAGCAGCATCACATGCTTTCTCCAACCCCTTACAAGCATCTGTTGAAATAACTAGACCTTCTGGGTTTCCTATGGCTTTATTGAGTTGTTGCATAAACCAGAGCCAGTTGTCATCTGTCTCTGAGTCAAATATGGCATATGCTACATAGTACAGCCAGTTGTGTCCATCTACACCAGTTGCTGCTGCTAATTGCCCAGTATATTTACCAGTAAGTCTAGTTGCATCTACACCTAAATATGGTCTACAGCCAGCCAAAAAACCATCTATGCAGGGCTTGAATGCAACAAAAATCCTCTTAAAACACATTTTCTTGCCTACTTTCTGCACATCTATCTCAACAATTGTACCTGGGGAATTCTTCTGTACTTCAGCCTTCCAGTTGAAAAGAAGTTGGAAACTTTCTTCATATTTACCATGTATCGCCTCCATTGCTTTCTTCATCCTTGCCCATGCCTTGGAATATTTCAGCTTGATCTCATACTGATCTTGCAGCTTTGTCCTTGCATCACTTGCTCCCTTCATTGGATTCTTCTTAATCCAGTCAGTTAGTCTGTCAGCACACCACCCTTGAGTAGCCATCTTCCCCTCACTCAACTTTGTAGAGCAGCAATTGTGCTCAAATGGAAGAACCTTAATCTGCAATGCAAGTGAGGCAACACATAAGTAAACATATCTAATACAACCAGAACAATCTAAACTTCTTAACAAAAAAATAATTTGAGAAGAAATGACCTTTGCAGTCTTCTTATCCTCAATCAAGGATGCATGGATGCGCCAAGGACAGCCTTCAGGTGCACATTTTGCAATAAATATTGTTGGATCTGTCTTCAAACCCTTAGCAAATTCAAACCCTTTCTTAACAGCATAATGCCTTACAGCTTTCCTCAGAGATACCATGTCAGGGAATAATGCATCTTTCACAATATTTGGATTATCAGGATCATGAATAATGTTATAAATTTGAGGATCAGCATCACTAATTTCAGCTTCAGGTGCAGCTGCCCCACTCTGACCAGTGGCAGCAGCTGATGTCTCAGGTATTATAGTACTCTGAGCTGCTGGCTCACAAGGCTGCTGAGTTCTGGGTACATATAGGTACTCATCATCCACCCCAACATACTCTTCCTCATTGTCAAATAAATCTGGCTCCCTAACATCTGCTTCAGCTGTTGCAGGCTGGTGAGAACCTCCAACAGTAGGAGCAGGTCTATCACCACAAGCATTCATACCACCCTCATTCACACCCCCACCCTTGACACCACCAACATCCACAGCAACACCACCACCCTTGCTAGCAACACCAACACCAACGCCACCACCACCACCACCACCACCACCACACTTGCCAACACCACCAGCATCCACACCATGGTTCTCAGGTGACACAACACATATAGATTCTAGGGCACTTAAAGCAAATGGAATAGACTTGCCAGGATCAAGGATGGATATAATCAGCTGAAAGTGGGACTCTTGTTCATACATTGCAAACAATTCAGGAATCTGAGAATTCTCCAACAGTCTCACATCCTCACCCACTAACTTATGAAAGAACTATATGGCTGGATGCTGGTTCTTGCCCCATGAGAACTCAACACTTAAGCTATTCAACACAAACTCCACAGAAAAGCTTTCTGCATCCACAACCCATTGCCTAGTTGTCCCTTTAGTGTATATTTTCCTACCAGCCTCATCTATGGTGGCATATGCTTCAACCCTAACGTCTACAGAATACCATTGCCTAGCAAACAAATCACAAACACAATGAACAGAAGTGCAAACTAAACAAATATTCCACAAAGTAAACATGCTTTACCACTGAACATTAATTCACAAAATAAATAAATAACATGCTTTTCCCACATAACATTCGGTACTAACATGCTCTTCCCACATAACATGAATAAATAATATGATTTCCCATTGAACATCACATCAAAGGAACTAAATTTGTATTCATTAAATCACAATAATCAAGTTATGTTACAGATACTCACGGCCTAGAGCATATGGGCGCACTCGATTCGCCCAATTCCATCTCCTCGCCCACTCGGCGGGCAGAAGAGCTTGTGGTCGTCGTCCCCATCACATTGCCGCCGCTGCCGCCGCCGCAGACGTCGCCCCCCACGACACAGGTGCCGGCCCCGCCGCCACTGCCTCCTCAGATGCCGCCACCGCTGCCGCCGCCACCGCCTCCGCCTCCGCAGATGCCGCCACCGCTGCCGCCGCCACTGCCTCCGCCTCCGCTTCCGCAGATGCCGCCGCCGCCGTCCAGATCTGTAGCTCTGGAGGGGCAAATCGAGTGGGGCAGCACTTGCCGACGCCCCTCCTCGCTCCCTCCACCGCACTTGCCGACGCTGCCTCCACTCTCTCTCTCTCTCTCTCTGCCGCACTTGCCGACGTCGCCTCGCTCTCTCCGCCGCACTAGGGTTAGGGTTCGATCGGGATTGGAATGGGGAATGGGCTCAGCACAACCTGGGTCAACCGTGTTGTTATGTACAACGAGGGCATTTCCGTCCATACGTAAATACAAGTGCAAGAAAACGAGTACAACGCTACCAAACGTGTATATAATGGCACAGATACTAAACTACCACAGTACCAATGGCATGGTTCCAAATACCCGAATTGTAATGGCATTTTTCTAAATATGCACATTTACAGTGGCATGGATCAAATTAACCCTAAATAAATAAGGTAATTGGACAAACCACCGTATTCCTCTAACAAAAGATAAACTATTATAACTTTCGTCGCTAGGTCGTTACATTGTTAACGTGAGAATAGGCTTGAGTTCTTGTTTTACTTTTTCCTTATCTTTCTTTTTTCCTTCCTTTTCTCCTCGACCCCTCCTTTTCTTCTTTGTCTGGCCATCCATCTTAATACTAAGGTGTGCAATCCTTTTGCGTATTCCAAAAAAAAACTACTATAACTTTCCAAAATCATATAGATTCTATCTCGTAATTCTATAGGTACTACGATAACTTAGTTTTGTTTCTGAGACTCTCATCTGCTAGGTAGGCTGCTCTGATTTGATCATTGAGTAAATTTTAGAAAACTACCGATACTATGATCAAACTATCACAAAACTACAGATTTAACTCAAAATATCACAAAACTACACATTTAATATCAAATTTATCACAAAATTACACGTTTAAGATGAAGTATCACAAAATTACATGTTTAGTAACTAAATTATCTTATAGGTTTAAAACCAATTTAATCACAAAACAATAGTGTTTATAGCTCCAACATAATAATGGTGCTAGGGATTTAAATTCTAAAGGTTGTAGTTTTGTGATAACTTCATTATTTAATATGCAGTTTTATGATACTTAATCTTAAATATGTAGTTTTGTTATAAATATAATACTAAATCTGTAGTTTTGTGATACAATACCTTAAATACCTGTAGTTTTGTGAAATTTACTCTTATCATTTGAGTCTCCTGATTCATTTGAATCACTGTATATATACGTATGAAAGTCGTCCGCAGCACATGTGGGGCAATCAATCCCTTTCCGGGCCGAACAAATTGTGCTCAACTCGGCTGAACAACTTTAGGGCCTGTTTGGCACAACTCCAGCTCCAGCTCCACCTCTCCTGGAGCTAGAGTTCAGCCAAACAGTTTCAGCTCCACCTAAACTGGGAGTGGAGCTGGGTGGAGCTCTCTCACAAAATGAACTAGAGAGGTGGAGCTGGGGTTAGGCAGCTCCACAACTCCACTCCAGACCAACTCCTGGAGTTAAATTTAGGAGTTGGAGCTCTACCAAATAGGTCCTTAGATTGTGCTCAACTCGGCAAGGCATGCATGGTGCCCAGGTTTAGAACTAAGTACTAGAAAATGGAGTATATGTAAGAACTATGAAGTCGTTTCAGCTTAGCAATTACAGACCAGAGATCGACAGAAGCAAAAACAAACGACACATTGTCTATGCCTTAACTTCCTCCAAAAAAAAGAGAGAGCATTATCTTCTGAGAGCTCGAGGAAGAGGCTGCTGGTAAGAGCCATCTGTCTGCTGCTGTTGATTTGGGAGCTCCCCAGCAAATTGCTGCATCGTCGGCAATGTCCAGACGTGCACTATCAAATCCATAAAGCCCCCACAAATATGACTGTAAAGAAGAGAGCCCACGATACCCCTGCAAGCTAAATGAGAAAGAAGAAGCCGACATGCTCTGTGTGAGCTGAAGTGGTAGGTTGGGCAAACCAGTCTGGCCAGCAGTAGGGAACCCTGATCAACAATACTCCCTTCACCTGGCATTGAAGGACCAGCAACTTGGGATAGGACATCCTGAACAAATGAAGAACTGAGAAATGCCCTACTAGTAGAGAGCAATGCACTACTAGTGGTAGTAGCAGCAGCAGCTTGAGTAGCAGAACATCTACTAGCAAAGTACTGATAGCAGGAGCTTGAGTAGCAGCAGCAGCTTGAGTAGCAGAAGTAACACGCAAATGAAGGCATTTCCCTGATATTGGTAAGTGAATCTTAAATCAAGGATTAGCTGGAGGTGGATCTGCAGTCTCGTTAGCTCGGTGATGGAACAGTTTAGTTATCGCTCTTCGTTCACAATCCTGCATATTGATGTACATCTTATTAAACGGTGATTAAAATTATTCTTTAAAATTGTTTATAAAAAATAAAGAGATTTATATGGAGTTTCATGTTGGGACATAAAAGTGTAAATGCATGAACTGCTATGTTTTGTCATTACAAACTAATTCAAACCACAACAGCAGAAATTCAGCAAGGAAAAGAAATGCTTTACCAGAAATTTTATTACCTTAAACATATTGAGGTGAAAAGGTTTTCCAGTGTTCATTCTCCTTAGCTTCAGGTAAGTATATGTAAAACTCAACTGATCTCGTGAGGTGAACCGGTTAACCTCATTAAACCAAAGGCATGAAAACAGATTAGACATTGGTGTATGGGCACGTACAATGAAAGATCCTTCAGGCACATCTGCACAATTGTGATTAAAAGATCAATACTAAAGAAATATTCATAATGAGTAATTTATCAGATCATAAGGTGATGATACGAACAACTTGGAAGAACAGGCTCTTTGCCAGATTCATTGAACTTCACAAGACCATCAGATTGGTAAAAGTAAAATTGCTCATCAATAGCAGTGTGATTGTACTTGTTCAGTCGCTTGTTTTGAAGCACTTCCTCCGAGACACAGGTGCGATCATAGTGCATTGAAATGGCATATTCTGCTTTGTTTCTCCATAAGAAATACTCAACGATAAGCATTGGATCAGCATTAAGGCGCAGTTTACTATCCAACCAAATAGAGTACCTAATGAAGTACAAATCTTTTGTTAACCAAGTAGAGAAAACACGGATCATGGATATATAGGAGATTGATATGTAGGAAACAGTTGAAAGAATTCACAAAAATCCTAAACAGCATAGGGAGTAATTAGGACTTAGGAACTTAGGATGCTCTTTATCAACCTGTTACATGGTAAGTAAACAGTAACTATTGTTGGTTTAGAATTTATAACATATCTTTTGTTATAGAAATGTTCAACTGCAAATAGGACAATTTAGCTTTAGCCAATTAATAAATTCCTCATGCACCTAACCAAATCCTACATCATTACCACCAAACATATTCTCCATGAAACTAGGCAAGATACATATTGCACAAACAAAAACTTACATTGCAGAGGGGAAGAGTCTGTGAGCCAGAAATTTTGGCACCTTTCCTGCTCTCCGCATATCTTTGTACGGTAATTTTTCAACTACAACAATTCTCCACAGGCCAATGAATCCAGTTTCATCAGGGCCAGTTCCTTCAGACAGAGTTCCCAGTGTTAGCTCATCCAGGAACATGACGAAGCATACATTCTTCTTAGAGTATGGACCAATCTGTGGGAGTTGAAACCAGTAATGTTTAAGTACAGTCTAACACTGCCTATTGTTGAACTTATAAAATATCAGCAAAACATACAATAGTCATGGAAGTAAAAAAAAATACAGAGAGATTTAAAAGGAGCCAAAGATAGTAACTAATGTACTAGCATGAGGGAGATAAAACTCCAAAAGAATCCATTACTCTCAGATAAGGTACTTGCTATAATACATGTATACAAGTATGCCATGCACCTAAAAAATTTTTACCTTGCTCTTAGCTGGTCTCCTTAAGTAGTCAGAGCTTCCAAAAATGCATGATGAAACAACAACACGGCAGGAAGCCATATAAATCTTGTCATTTTCATCCAGATAAAATCCAGTATTAGGGTAATCCTCTGGTCCTTGCACAAAACCACAGTGGAGGGTTTGGTTTCTTGCGTAGTATGTCTCTTCTCGTTCCTGAAGGCTCTGGTGTCCACCAAACAATGGTTCAAAAATACCATTACTAGACGATACATTCTCCTTCGAGATATAGTTCAAAGAAAACCCTGTAAAGTTGTTGTAGATACCAGGCTCCACTAGATCATCAACTGATGGCAAAAACTCAATTTGGCATGGTACATCTGCAAAAATTCATTTGATAAATCAAAGCAGTATGTACGATGGAAGTACACAATAGAAAATTTAATAATAAACAAAAAAGAACACTATTCACGTCTGCATTTAGCATATGAGTAGAATTGGCTAGAAAATCTCTTATATGAGTCGTAAGAACCAGAACTGATGCTAACTTGTACTATACATCTGTCAGAAATATAAAGAAAATGTGTGGTCAACCTTGTCTAATTTTGACTACCAATATATAAAAAACTATTTGAATTGGTATGTGAAAAATGATACTATCATATTTTCCATGAAATATATTACAGTAATACATATTTTTTACATTTTTTATAGAATATACTCAACATGTCATAACCCAGGAGTAACAAGAAACATTAATCAAAGTAGTAGATATTCTGATCCATTAGGTAGTACTACTACAACCAACTTGCCGCTGGCTAGGCATTTGGCAGATACAAGAGAACAAAAGATATGATATCTAGTCTGTTTAGAACAAAGTGCATCTAGGATAAAAAAGTTGGATAGTATATGTTTTATTATATTTGATTAAAAGTACCATATTTTAGGAAACTCAATATGCAGAGAATATAGTAGAGAAGATCTCTTACAATGCTTGCGAGATCTCTTTTGTCTTTTGAAGGGTTCCGACTCAACTTTAGTCCTGACATGAGAAGTTAATCCTATGACTGTTGTTCCATGGTAGCCAAAGGAATGCAAATACACACAGATAGATATTATTTACATATGAAAAAAAAAATGACGAACTCACATAGACAAATTTGCCTTAACCTTAGCATCAAGAGTTTGTCTTTGATCCATTCTCTCCTTAACATCCTTTATACTAGCCATATCATGATGTTTTGCTGTAGAGCATAGCATCAAACTTCATTCCAGAGAAGTATGAGAACATTATCGACAAAAGAATCTGTTTGTTGTCATTTAAAGTTGGTGAGTTTCCTAAGGGCCTACATAATTGACGTCACAATCCATTCCCTTTTCTAGTCCTATTGCATACAGACATTACACCGCTCCTCCTTCCCCTAAAAAATCAAAAGTTCACTCCCAAACCTATCTTATAATGCAAATGTGTCACATGCTTGAATTTGACATGATGACAACAGAAAAACATATTTTTGGATTTTTCGTTTCTGCCACGCTTAATTTCCTACACACTTCAGGTGAGAATGCTTCTCGGTTTATTCCACCCAATCCCACGAATTATTGCAAACGATGCGGTCATGCGGAGAAAACATTCTAGTGTTACCACACACACCCACTATCACCCCCCGTTCTCCACTACTACATTGCAAGCAAAACGATAGTTCTTGCCCTAAAACTACGGATCTCTAGCAGGGTGATTTGTGCAACTTACCATGGAAGGGGTGATTGGGGTGGGAAGAGAAGGAGAGGTAGGCGAGGGCGAAGGCCGGGAGGAGGAGTAGGCGGCAGTGACGCCGCTGCCGTCGGGGGTGACGACGGGGTCCAGCCGCCGCCGGAGTGGATATTGGTAGGCGGCGCTCCGGCATGCCACCGGCGACGCGTAGAGGTGGCGACAGGGGAGCGCCCCCTTCTGGCGGTGCCCTCTCTTCTCTTGCTTCTCTTTCAGTAAAATTCAGATAACCATCGGCCTGTCACGTACTCACGTGTAGATGTGTAGTGCAAAATTTCACCAAAAAAGAAAAAAGAAAAAATAAGGAAACAGTACTGCCTCCTTGCCGATTGGCTTAATAAGTCAAAGAAAAAAAATTAAATTTAAATTTTCAAACTTGGTTTTGAAGAATATATTTTTAATGCAATTTTTTTAGCGTTGCTTTTAGTCACTACGAACAAATATATAAAAAATTTACATATAAATTAATTTTTATTCTCTAATAAACCATTTAGACTTATCAGGGAATATGGGTAAATGATGAGGCCCTAGTAGTAAAAATTTTGGTATTGACTATTGACAAATGATTTACTCTTTTTACCCTAATGTGTGGATCAAATTTTGAACTTGATTGTGTCAACATTGCTACGGTTTTCACAACTACTTTTCGTGATACTTGACATGTGAATTACAAGCGTGTGAGCTGCCTCGCACGAAAGATTTCATAATATACGAACTTGACAAGTGGAATTACAAGTGTGTGGTTTTTGGGCATGTGCATTTTGGAATGACAAATAGTAAATTCTCCGAAAAACGAACGCGGTTCATCTGGGTAGTTTACTAATCTAGCATTCTGGTTGTAAGCTGTAAATCTCCGGGGCAACAAGACCTGGATAAACTTAGGACAAAAGAATACTCGAGGCTAACCAGTGACACAGATAACACTGCATCTGTGCACCACGGCAAAGAAACGATCGAATGCACCACAAAATATACTGCATAGGTGCATACAGTGTAAATATCATCTTCACTTGTTAACATTGGCATGCATGTAAGCACAATACATGCAACCAATCTCCAGGAAACAGATCCAAGTGGATCTTAGAGCTTTAGTATTCTTTGATATAGTACACTAATTTACTCACTATACCTTGGTACAAGAAGAACCCCTCCCAAAAGGTAACAGAAGAAGAATATAGAGAACAAGAAAAACCTCACTATACGAACAAGGGTGATAATTTCACACCAACAGTGTAGTTAGAAGATTAGGGTACCACAGAGCCGAGAGTAGTGGACCGAGAACCATAGACTAATCAGTCTTGATCTGCTCTGCTATGTTGAGTTTAACCGGCCGTGACTCAAACCCTCCTCCTTTTCTGTGCTCGATAGAGTAAGGCATGTAAGTTCCAAGTATCTTGTCCCACATGACAAAAAATGGTTGTGAAAAGTTGTACTTGTTGCCATAGAGCTGGTGATGAATGTCATGATAAGCGCTGTTGTTGTTGAACAGCGCATGGAGGATATTACCAGGAAGCCACAGACCACAATGATCATCCACTGTCTTGATTGTTGCAAACGAGAAAAAGAATATGGATGTCCGTGGGGTCATACCAGAGACGAGGAATGAGAGAGCACCACCAATGGTGTCCAAAATGAGACCCTCAAGAGGATGATTGTAAAGAGCTCCAAAGGAATAAGGGACTACAAGAGTGTGGTGCTTGGAGTGGATATGCTTATATAGAAACTTGTTGATGTGCATGTATCTGTGCATGAAGTACTGCCATGTGTCCATAACGAACATTGCAATGGCAAATTGCAGCAGTATCACAAGGGCAGAAGGTTGCTTCTGTTCAATACCACTTTCATCACCAATAACCTGCAGTTCCATAGAAGTTGAACGGTTTGAGAACCATATAAGTGAAGCATAGGTAAACTCCAAAAGAAATGTCAAGATCCAATATTTGTTCAATAAATGTAAGCATTCATAATTTCATACAACTAAACATCCATGCATATTTTCCATGGACGCTGTTTTTGATATACTTCAATCAGCAATTCAGCATAGAGCAACTGCCATCTCATAAATATATTTTTCTACTCAGTCAGAAAGCAACAACGCACGGATTTTCTTGACAAGCAACACAGAAGCAAAATCAACACATGTATCATAACCTTGCTCCCTACTGATTATACTCAAACGACTTCTGTTTTAGTTATGTGCAGCTTCCTTCCATACGAAGTGAATACAAAATGTGTTTTAAGTAGCATCAAAGCTATCGTACCAAACAGCACGCCTACAGACCAGAACTTTATACATGATGCGATTAGTTCCAATCGTCCACATGTTAGCACAGATGCTGAGTCTTGAAGATTGCTTTATTGAGTGCTACAGGATGATGCTGGGCCAAAACAATCTAATCAAAACACATGTAAAGCAAATTTACTTCAATGTTCTCCAAAACAATCTAACCAAGATACATGTATAACGATTTTGTCAATTTTATTACTTCAAAATTCACCAAAAGTTTGCATCTCTGCTTCTGCACTTCTGAAGGGGAAAACAAAAAAAAAAAGCAATTCTGCATGTTTCGCATCAGATTACCGCAAAAGCTAACAAATGAAACAATTCATTCAATAACTCGGATGCCCCGCGTCCGAGAAAAAATACCGGCGAAGAGGAGGATTACCGCGAAGAGGGTGAGCGAGACGGCGACCTGGAAGGCCTGCTGGACGAGGACGCCCCTTACGACGGTGCCCCTGGAGACGACGTTCTTGGCGGCCTCCTCCTCCCTGGGGTGCAGCCGGTACACGTCCAGCCGCTCCACGCCGTCCAGCGCTAGGTACAGCCCCGAGTAGAGCCAGTACACGGCGATCGGCACGAACGTGCCCAGCAGCTCGTCCGACGCCCCAATCCCCATCCCCGCCCACCCAGGGCAATACAAAGCCCCTCACCCACGCACGAGGCTGCGATCCTCAGGCGCAAGATTTCCCCCACACGAACGTCGAGCCGGGACGGCCGGGAGAGAGGGGCTTACCACGGCGCAGCGCGGATCCCTCCGGCGGCGGAGGAGGAAGAGATGTTGGAATTGGATTCGTGGAGGTAGCTGGTGACCACGGCGGAGGGAGAGGTATGGATAATTTAGGCGGCCGTCGCCGTCGGTCCGAACGAGGAGAGGAGACGAGGGAGAGAGAAGGGTGGTGGGGAGGGGACGGGTGTTGGTTGCAAAAGGAGCGTGTGGTCCGGATGCGTGCGACGAACCAGGCACATGTGCCTGTTTGCAACAACCATCTACTTCTCGTGTCAAAAATTCAAGGAAATTTCGTACGAGTTGAAACGAACAGCTAAACATAACTCGGCTAATTTTTTTCTTCTCTGGTTTGGATTGTGATCTATTGGTTTGATTGCATATTTGCATGGACATTAGCGGTAGCATATGCCCCTCCCTATGGCCAATAACCTTATTGTTCTGTACTTCTGTACATTATTTTGTAAATAGTTTATAATAAATTTATTACTGGTGCCAGTAAGCGTATGAATTACTGATGCTAATCTTGAAGCTCAATGCACCATCCCTTATTTTCCAAGACCTGTAAGCCGGCTTGGAACACACCAGTAAACACATGTCGATTCTAAAGTTTCCCTTTGCCGACGCAAGACATGAAAAGGCTAGACAACGCTTCAGAAGGAGGCAAAATCAATCCAAGCAGAATGTTTCTAAGCGAAGTGACCGGATACTGGACTCCTTCGCACAATTCACTTTAGCAGACCTGGTTAGAAGCAAAAAAAAAAAAAAAAAAAAAAAAAAAAAAAAAAAAAAAAAAAAAAAAAAAAAGGGTCACTTTAGCAGAGCTGGTTAGAGCCAAACAGCTGAAGAACGATATCAGGATCATTTATCTAAGACAAGACGTAACACATAGTATCAAAGATACAGAAAGGGCAGGGCGACAATGAATACCCTTTCACGACACAAGCTAAATATTAGGCAGCTTACAGAAAGATAAATACCGCACACTTTATTTTGTTCATTAAATCTGATGAAATAAAACCCAAGATCCAGTATGTAATCTATGTTATAATTGGGATAAAAAGGAATCGATACACTGCAGCAACAAGTACGATTAACTTGTAGCCTGACTTTCAAGAGAGCAGGAGTATAGTACCAGGATGCCAGTACCTACACCATCACCAACTGACAAAGCACTGGGCCACTGGGGTGATCATCGATATGCTGGTGCACCAGCAAAGGAATACAGGGAGGAGACTGGCACACCAGGCACGTTAGGCCTTGTAGAAGAAACAGGCATCTGGATGCTTTCACTGTAGGCAGGTCCTGGGTTCTCATAAGCAGCTGTCACATAGGACGGACCCTGATGGAGATCCATTGCACGAGTGGCAAGTCTATAAGAACGGTAGAGCTCATCCACATGATCCGAGCGTGCGACAATCTCTTCTGGCACTCTGTAATCTCTTGCGAGGAGGGCCTCCCTGTCAGCAGCCTCAACTATAGCTCTGGGGGCAGAACTGAAGTTCAAAAGGGTTCCAAATTCATTAAACTTAAAACAGATCAAAAGACTTACAAATAAGTACTCAAAGAAAACTAACTCAACGAACACTATTAGAAGCCAAAATACTAACACAACAAAGTTAGCTATAACAGGAAGCCACAATTTTCTAGCACATCACAAAAACAATCATCAGCACCCTGACAGATAAAGCTATGCTCCCTTATATGTCAATAGTAAGACCCTACTCATCAGGCAACAACTTTCCTCAGCTCAGACCTTAAGATAATACACAACAGCCAATTCTTCCTTCAGTTTCTAGATATTGTCTTGTACAGCTAATGAGCTAATTGCTGAAATTCTAGAATTAAACATGGACAGGTTTTTTGAGACGAGAATTCCAGCAGTAGAAAATTGAGATCCATAAACTTGCCATCCTGTGGTACCTTAGAATTGGAACTTGACAAAAACAACTTAGTTGATCACTAAACTTGCAATTATTTGCTTTTTAAGTTAGCTAAAAGTATTGATGTGCCTTCAAAACATGTGGAGTGTCCAAGTTGAACAAGGGTAGAAAGTTTCATGCGAATTGCAAAGTGAATCTGAGTTGCAGTATTGAACCTCTTATCTACATTGTTACTATTAGTTCAACGCCTCTATACTTATTTATCAAGCCGGAAAGTCCCAAAATTCCAAATGACTTCATCAACCATCTCTCTATAAATTATCCAAATTAGTTTTACACCTCCATTCACTCTCATGTCAACGAATTTACATAATTAAAAAATAGTTGTTTGACTGACGCAATTATAATTTGCAATTTGAAAAAGACTAAAAAATATTTATCAATTGTATTGCTAGGAAGCTAAAAGGAGCCACCACATTTGTCCTGTTGGCATAGAAATTACTGTATTAATCAAGGAAAAAGAGAATTATCTATGTTCTCGACCATTGTGGGTCCAAATTACAATTGCGTAGATTAATCGATATAGTTGTATACAAAATACAGTGTACATTTGTGTGTGTAGAAACAGCAAGAGTTGTATATCAAATCTAATTATACTTCCAAATAAATTTTAATCTAGTCTATTTGTAATTGTGCGGGAAATTGAGCTTGTTTTTCAAGTTACAAGACATAGCTGGCACCGTCATAAAGTTTAGAGATCTCTAGCGTAGAGGCCAACAAATCATGAAGATGGTGAGGAGCAAATTTAGATATTTTGCTAACAAACCAACTAGAAAGCTAGAGTACTAAAATAGCAAATCTGCCATAGTGTCATCTTGTGTCAGCTAACACAAAGCATAATCGCATAGTGAACAAAAATTATTGAGAAACTTCTACTTAGAATTCAATTAAGCAATACTTTTAGGTTTCTACTCACAATTCAATTAAGCAATATTAAGAATCACCCAAAATTGGGATTAGACCCAAGGATAAGTTGCATGCACTAACCAATACATACAAAAGCTTAATTTGATGAGGAAAGGTGAGCAACCCGATATACTTTCTCAACATACACCCTCACATGTAGGATCCATGCATGAATTGAGTTGAGTAGAAGTAAGTTGCATTTGTAACTTATTGTGCTTATTACTTGCAATAATTTCAAGACGTGTTGTCCTTAATATCAAATTAAGTTGCATATATCATCTATTCATCCAAAAAGCTTAAGCTAACAAGGAAAGATGCGGAGTCAACTCATCATATAGATTGTTTTCAATAATGAGTGAGATTTATCTAACCAAGTTTGCTAAAAATCAATTAGCACTTAGCTTAGAAAATTCAAGAGATGACTAAAGCACTCACCGTTCATACATGATATCAACTTGAGGTTGATGGTACCGTTCGTCAAAAGTGGGAGCAACATGATGATAGTATGTGGGAGGAGCATGTTGAAGCTCTGGTAAATGAGTCACATGCCGAGATCGAAATGGATCACGCATAGAGTCAGTTATAGCATGTCTTTCTTCAAGAAATCGTGGATGACGAATATCTTCAACATATCGTGATTGTCTTCTTTCTTCATGGTCATATGGTAATCTTCTTTCTTCATGGTCATATGGCAATCTCCTTTCTTCAATATGTCGTAAATGATGCATTTCCTCGACATGTCGTGATAGTCTCCTTCCTTCAACATAGTGTGGTAGGCGACCCTCAGAGACATCCAATCGATGTCTTTCTTCAACATATTGAATAGATGATTGAGGCAAGCTAACAGACTTGAATAGTTCTAACAACCTATGAACCTACAAGATAGCACCATAACTTATGACATCAACAAACAACTTGAAGTTTACAATTTAATTTTCCTTGGCACTCTTTTAAAACTACATAGAAGAATCTCCAGAACTCACTTGTTTGGGGCTAAGCTCCTGGGTGAACTTGCCCATTGAATTGTAGTTCTCCTTAATGGCATGCTTGAAACTACTCTCCGGAAGAGGAAGGCAGTCTTTGTCAACCTTAAATTTGACCTATATCACGTACACAAGTTAGTTGGACTACAATAATGTCACCCATCGAGTTTATCCAATTTGATCTAGTGTCTATCATCGATGAAAAATATATTACTCGCTCCGGTTCCATAATTCTTGACGTTTTGGGCAATGACAGTCTCCAAAATATATCTTTGACTTTGTTTTTCTATTATAATATATACAATAAATAAATGCATGTTTACTTTTCTTATAGTAATTTGAAGATAAATTTATATATGATGTTCTAATTCCTTTAAACTAAATATTTTTAAAGTTATTGATAATCAAAGTTACAAAAGTTTGACCTCAACCTTATCCAAAACGTCAAGAATTATGGAACCGGAGGGAGTACGTATAATATTAGTTATTGTTAAATAAAGATTATATAATACCTTAAAAAATAGTAACTCCCGCAATGGTTGAAAAAATAGAGAATGATCTACCACTTTGGTAGGCCATATTATACTGATGTAAATTGATATTAAAAATGAAGAACTTCATGGTAGAATTACATAGAGCACTCTAATGTAGATTCTATAGTGGCGTGTGATAGTAAAGCAAAAGGTACATGATATTTAGCAACCACTCTAATGTAAATTGCATTGTTCTTCAATAGTACTTACTGCATCTACCTATAATTTCTTTAATTTGATCAAACCATACAATTTATCAAAAATAAAATGTGGCGCATATGAAATTAAAAGCTAGCACGACAAATAATAGTTTTAAGAGAATTTTGTATACGCCATAAAAACTTTGTAAATCTTTGCACATGCCATCCTATAACCAATTTTTTTGGGTGTCATCGAAACAAAGGAGACTGGTACTTCTTTACCACTAGGGAATTAGATTGATAAGGTGAGGTGGTCAACTATAGCTTGTGGAATTGACTGAGAAGGTGAGCATGAAAGAATTAGGGAGAAAAAAATGCCCTATATTCCCATCTGATTGTTATCTCTCCTACATTTAGCACAACCAAATCTCTTCTTCCCAACCTGGGCCTTTGATGCATCAGCATTTACTTAAATAATGGTGATGCATCAATTTCTCATCTCTCGCACCACCAAAATTTGCCATTTCACAACCAACATTTGTTGCATGTAACAATCTCACCATTAGGGCGAGGCATGTGCCGATTATGTGTTCCTAGGTAGTTAGAGCGCATCATCACCTTCAACTCAGCCTAATAGCCATGTTCCATGAACCACTTTATGGGAGACTAAGGTCACTGACCAATCCCCTTGAGCCTTAAACAAAGCCAGAGCATCACATACCTCTCTAGGCTTAACCATGCACTATCCCCTTTAGCCTCCTCATAGCTTTTTAGTCATCATCGACCTTGTAGAGAATTCATGTTGCCACCAAATGTTGTATGTGGCTAATGTGTCGATTCTTTCCTATAAGACCCCACCAAAAAGAAAAGAAAAACTAGTACAAATGACCTTGGCATTGCATGTTCCCTACCAAGCGACCCTGCCCATGTGGTCAGATGGACATGAACAAGGGTAGAAATGGCAGAAACACATTCACTACCGTTGTTAAGAACATTGCGGGTTCATTGTTATTTTTGTTTCAAGTGTGGGATGATTTCCATGTAGACAATGCTTGGTTTGTCTAGTAGTGTTTAAGAATTGAATAACCGAATAAGCATGTAATAAAGATACTAATTATCAGAGTTAGTAAGGCTTGATCTAACAGGTCACCCAGTGTCATGGATAAGAACAAAAACTGTTTTGGATGGAACCACACAAATATAGTTTTGAAGATGGCATGCAAAAAAAATGACATAGCCACTGCCCATTATGCAACATTTTCACAAATTTTAATGTCTTACAGAAACATAACAATAGGATGTGGTCACATTCTATATTCCAAGCCGGCGTTCAAGCTTAACATCTTATACAAACATAACTGTTGCCACTCCCCCATAAAAATGAGCAATCATGTTTCTCAAGTTATCAACAAGTATTAGGAATAAATCAACTCAAAACAACATTTGTCATGAAGGCAAAAGTTGATTAGTTTATCCTGAGATGTTTGTATTTTAGTGCCAGTTGCATGACACTTGCTTACAGAAATGATAGACCAATCTGAACGGATAACACATTGGGTAACGGATTACATTAAAAAGGTTAGAAAAACAAATGGGGACATAATTTAATGATGATCGATGATCCTTGTCCCTTTTTTTAAAAAATCATAGAACTTTTATGACCATTTAAATAGCCACAATGTCATGCTAGAAAAATACCTTGCCAGTCATTTGCCGTTCCATCAGGGTTAAATTTCCAGTTGTGTTGTATATAAATTATTAACACCATTCAGAACAACAAAACAAGAATCAAACAACAGTAATCAGTTCTGACCTGAAATTATTATATGTTATTAGATATTGCACACCCCTAAGCCTGATGAAATGTTTCTAGTTCTGATTTGTTGTTTTAAATTTGAATTATATTGCCTGGATAATCAAGACAGCTATATTGCTCTAATAGCAGACCATGTACTCCCAATACCCTAAATCATGGGCAAGGAACACACAAACAATAAGTCTAAAGAGTTACCTGTGCAGGGAATTTTCCATGGAATGCGCCTCGCACAAGATCTAACCCTCCCTTTGTCTTGGCCTTGTATACCCCATAGAGCAGTTTCAGGTCGAAGTCATAGAGGAACAGTTTCGCCCCTGGCCGGATCTTCTCCACCACATCGATCTTCCCCTTGGGCAAGCCAAACACACCATTCTGGAAGCACTCCGGCTTTGTCTTAGCACTGCACATGAATATAAACCCAGCTTCACCCTTCCTCTCCCTCGCTTTATCGTCCTTCTTTTCCTTCCCCTTTATTCTCCCCTTCTCATCCCCCTTCATCCGGTCCCCCTCTTTCATCTTCATCTTTTCCTTTCTGCTCATCCTCTGTCCCTTATTCTCCTTGGCCACCACTGCCGCTGGGCTGACCTCAGCCGGCTTTAGAGGGGGCGCCGATGCAGCCTCAGCAGTGGCGGCGGCTTCTGCAGCTGCCACCTTCTGCTTCTCCGGATCGGCCTTGGCCTTCTTCTTAAACACCTTAGGCCCCACCCCTCTGGACGTGGTCTTGGGTGACGGAAGTACAGAGGACGAAGCTGCGGCCTTGCCCTTGGCATTCGGGTTGGCCGACGTCTTCACCATGACTGATTTTGAAACAGCCAAATCAGTAAAGGTAAAGGGAATACCAATATACCACCATAGATGATTCTACTCAAACCAGACCCTGTACGGGCATAAATCGTTTGATTCAATCCAATTGAACGATTCGAGATGTACCACTGGATACGGGAAAACTTGAAGGAAACCCAAATCCAAACCTGGATAAGGCCATAAGGGGAGGGGTGCCTGCGCTTATATTATATTATTACCTGAAAAAGTAAGAGACGATCACTCGTACGACGGCGCATCGCTATGAAGCGTTGGGAGGGAAGTCCCCAATCTATTATACTCTTATTATAAATCGGATTCAGCGGCAACGAGGACGACCCCGAAAAGACTGTGACGGACCCGTCACCGAAGTTTTCCACGTCGCCGGTGCCTGATTTCCGCCGTCCCCGGCCACGATGCGGCGGCCCTAGCAGCGAGGCGACTACGCTGCACAAGTGGAGCAGTTGCGGCGGCGCCTACAAGAGGAGAAGGCCAGAAGGGGAGGGACGGAGGGAGCACCTGGATTCCTGGAGTTGTGCGCCTCACCGTCCGGACTCCGGACTCGCGAGGGGGGAGATCGAGAGGCGCCCGCCTGCCGCTCCTCCGAGCGCTCGAGGAGACCGGATCAACGGACCGACGGAGCGGTGGCTACCAGGAGGCGGATTTCTTCTATACCTGGCACAGGTGGGCTGCATGGACCACTTGGCAAGAGTTTTTCGGGCTTCCGACGGTGAACGCGCAACGCCCAGGCCCAACAGGAACAATTTTTTTCCCCTTGTGACACCGGGTGGAAGGAATTTGTGTACAGTCTTGCTAAAAATATAGCGCCATTATTCCAATTTGATTTCTGTTATTGTCTACATATATGGGGCTTATTTAGCACAGCTCCAGCTCCAGCTCCAGCTCCACCTCTCCTGGAGGTAGAGTTTAGCCAAACAGTTTCAGCTCCACCTAAACTGGGAGTGGAGTTGGGTGGAGCTCTCTCACAAAATGAACTAGAGAGGTGGAGCTGGGTTTAGACAGCTCCACAACTATACTCCAGACCCAACTACTGGAGTTAAATTTAGGAGTTGGAGCTCTACCAAACAGACCCATGGTTGCTAAGTATGTTTATATCTCTCTCTCCTTATAATTTCTATTTCCTATTTTCTATCTCTTTCTAATTTTAAGTAGGTAGCCAATTGTTTTTTATCCTGATTCTATTATATAGTGCGTATTGGAAAAATGCATGTAAGTTTTTGAATTTACAATGCAAATATATCTAATTTAGAGTGTAAAAAGTTGGCTGTTTTTTTCAAAACATGACAGATCTCAATCGTGTAAAGTACTGCGTAGGTCATAATACGTGAATCAGGAATGTTAGGAGATGGAATCCCATCCCCCCCATGCGGTGAGGAGGTGAAACGTTGAGGCAATAGGGGAATGAATTGAAGCGAGCATGCTAATGGGCGCATCGGCACCATGAGGCTACTTGTTCCCGACGACAAGCACAGGGGCAAAAGTCCCTGCAGTCGATGAATGCTAGGATGGTGTACATGGTCACGACGGTGGGGAGAGGGAGAAGGTGTTGGTATCATAGCTACTACAATGGTGTTGTTGATGACCAACACCACCATGTCTGGGATGGCCTGCTCTACTAGGGGTGGCAATTTCCCCTGCAGGGTCGGGTCCCCTGCGGGAACCCGTCCCTACAGGGGCGGGAGCGAGTGAAGTCTTCACCCCGCGGGGTTTCGAGGCCGGGGCCCCGATCTTGGGTGGGTGCGGGGACGGGGGAGGGAATCCACCCGTGGGTGACCCACGGAGCCATGGGGAGGTATATTATCCTTCAAAATACTATATGAAATGAAGGTGACCCATAAAAAAAACACCCATTAGGTCCAACTGGTGAGGATATATATAGAGAGAAACCCTAACCTTATCCCCAGTCCCCGTTCAGCCTCCCCATCAACCCGTGCTTGAGCCCCCAACGGCGCCACATCTGGCGACCGTGCATATCTGCAACGTTGCCATGTTTATGTGCTCTCTCTCTCTCACACACACACACTTCGTTGTAGGTCATGGCCGACATCTACCCCAGACCATGCCACGTACCACCGGAACGGGATGCTATCGGGCACCGAGCTCCATTTCTGCACCTTGCCGATAGCTCCTTTCCCTCCATCAACAAGCTGTAGGGCGCCGGTCTCCCATCTGCATCTCGCTTCTGCTCCTGCACCACGAGCTGTCTTCATGCGCTAGTTTCCCTCCATGCGGGGGCCCGACGAGGACGGGGATGGGTGCTCTTTTGGCCCCGTTTTCTGCTCCGGGGCTAGGGCTGGCTGTTCTTGTCCAACCCCGGGCCAACCCGCCTTGTTGCCAACCCTATGCTCTACCAACGATGTCCCTGTCATTGGCTACCGCCATCGCATGACGAGGCGAGGGGAGGAGAGGTAGAGGGGCTCGATGACATCGACAGTAGGAAGCAAGGTGGAGAAGCTTGGCGAAGCGGTGGAGGCTTGGGACATCATATGTTATCCCAATAGTGTCATATCTAGTACATGTTACATGTGTGATACAGATACAAGTGACTACTAACCCTAGTATCCACATGTATCACCAGGCACCTACCTGGTATTATTTTTGTTTCGGATAGAATCTCACGCTATAGCAGCCTCTTACGTGAATTCATGTGCTCTAACCAATTTGACCCAGGTGTCCAGCCCGTTTAACTGCCTGCATGGCCCATCTTGTACTATTTGGTGTCGTTCATTCATAATTCTATACTAATACAAAAGATGATGGTAGCATGCAGACCCACAAACACAAAGAGAAACTTTCCTTATCTCCCAGCTCCATAGGCCATAAACCTTTAGCACCGTAGGCACATAGAAAGTGACAGAAAAAGTAGCATGTCGATAATATATTATTGAGGAGGATTAACTTTTTTATGGGCCTTAAAATATATACAATGAACTGTTTTTTTTTTAAAAAAAAATCTGTTGCAACACATGTGCATTATGCTAGTGATAAAAAAAAAACAAAGTGAGGACATTTTTACATAAATCCCAATAAAAACTGGAAAGGTCGAGTTTGAATCCAAATTCTTAGGAGTTTTAGGGCCTGCTTTGTTTGAGTTGCAGCTTATAAATAAGAACCGATTTTGAATTTTAGTACTTAAATTTAGATAAATTTAAGCCTTGAATAAACCCTGACACTCTGACAGGAGGTAACCTTCTAGTTAGAGAGCATACACGAGAAAAAAGCCTTTCAGCAAAACTAGAGCAAAAATATCACATCCATTTTTATTGTCCACCTTTCTTGATTTAAAAAAGTGATGGGATCAATGGGCATGGTAAAATCAATAATTTTATGTAGCATCCACACTATTATGTTTAATGTTATCCACCTTGCACCTCCACATGTGCCTCCATATCTTTTACCTAAAAATTCAAAATTCCCACGGTAATGCATGGGATACCATCTACTAGTACCATAGTACATGAGAGATTTCTTCAGTTCAGACAGCCTACATGACAAAGGACACAAACACAATACAGTTAGCGGAGCAGAGCCATTAACTCCTCTGTTTTTGCAACAACAGCGGCAGGCAGAACGGCTGAATCTAGGTACATCTGATCATTGATACCATTGAAATCATTGCAAAGATCAGAGTCCGAAGTTGCACAGTGTCAGGAACTCCATCTCGGTGTCGACGTACTTGGTCCAGAGATGCTTGTACTGGTTGAAGGCGACGTCGAGCCACGGCTTCATGTTCCCGTTGAAGTGTATCACCGCAGCTCCCTTGATGTCCTCCGGCCTGATGTGCGGGTTGTACCCGAGCCCCATCACGTGCCACGACTTGTCCAGCGGCTTCGTGTTGCCGTAGAACGTCATGAGCCCCGCCGGCAGAACGGACGCTGGTTCCCACAGCGTGCCGTTCTCGTTCTGCACGGCACGAACACGAGCAACATCAAGCTCAAAAAACCGAAAGCGAAATGCATTTCAGCCGTATCGATACGGGTCGACGTGAGCTAGCTTACCATTTCCATGAGCTGGTGGAACCGCTCGGTGCATTGGTCCCGGCGCCACGCCTGGAGATCGAACACGTTGACGCCGTAGGACCAGGCGCACGCGCGCGGGTTGAACCGCTCCTGCACGGCGGGCTCGGAGAAGTTGATGTGCTTGCCGTATCGCCGGAACCCTCCGAAGCAGGTCTCCAGCGCGGCGTTCACCTTGCCGCCGAGGTCGACGCGCCACAGCCCGGCCAGGTCCCTCTGCACCACCACGTCGTCCTCCAGGAGCACCACCCGCCGCAGCGCCGGGAACATCTCCGGGAGGTAGAACCGGAGGTAGTCGAGCAGCGGCACGTCCCTGTTGCCGTCCTCGACCTGCCTTATGACCGGGGAGGCCGAGGCGTTCAGGAACGGGAAGTCGGAGACGGCGAGGAGCTGCACGTGCGTGCCCAGCGGCGGCGGCCGGCGCGCGAACCACACGCGGAAGGCCGGGAGGTACATGGGCGCGGTGACCACGTGGAAGACGTGGCGCGTCGGCTCGGCGGCTGCGCGCGCCGCGGAGGCCACCACGACGGACACGGCGAGCACGTTGTCGGAGAAGATCGCGTAGTGGTACAGCGCCGGGTCGGTGAACTGAGGGGGCGGGACGGGCGGGTCGTCGGGGATGGCGGAGGCGTTGGCGAGGCGGGCCTCGAGGAGGCGCATGACGAGGCAGTGGAGGGACTTGGGCGTGGAGCCCGCGGCGATGCGGGAGTTGAGGAGGCCCGCGCGACGGGCGCGGAGGAGCTGCTGGTCGACGGCGAAGACGGTGTCGGAGAGCTTCTGGATCTTGGACTGCGTGTCGAACGCCTCCTTAGCGGCGCCTGCCAGGGCGCGGGCGCGCTTGATTTGCCCGCGCGTCTCCTTCTCCAAAAGCGCGACGGTGGACAAGGAGATGCGGGACGAGAGCGAGCTGAGATGCCCGGAGATAGATAAGAAAGACTCCGTCTGAGAGGCGGAGGCCGCGCTGAGTTTCCGCGCCTGTGCCGCGTAGGCGGCGAGGACGGCCGCGTGGTCCTCGGCGTGGCGGCGGATGGCGGCCAACCGGGAGGGCGCGGAGTTCGGGGCGGAGGCGGTGCCCGTCGCCGACAGGAGGAAAGCGAGGGAGGCAAGGAAGAGGAGCGTGATCAGCGCCGCGAGCGCCGCCCGCCGCTGCGCGGAAGCTCTGCCGCCGCCGCCTGCCATGGGAGCGCGTGAAGTCGGAATCGCTCGCCTCGCCGTCGAGCAAATTCCGAGGCGAAGCCGGAAGAAAAGGGCGCGCAACGCTTTCTAACGCCGGCGAGGTGGGTTTAGTTAGGTTCTCGTGGGCCCTTCCGCCAGTGACTCATAGACTGTACATTGGGGTTTCAACGGTTTGACGTGAGAGGCTGGCCGTGTCACTGACAAGAGGGGTTTCAATCTCAACCTCCTTGTGCGATCGGATTTGGAGTGGATTATGTACATGGTCATTGTGTCCGGTAGTGGCACACTGAGAGGAGCAGTGAGTTGGTGATGACCAGTAATGCGCCGGATGACGACGGCTAACCCTGTAGTGCAGACTAACGTCTTTTGTACTGGCAATGTGATTGTTGGGTTATCCTGGCCCGATGTCAGAGGTTGTTTGCGTAGGTGCGTTGACTTGTTATTTGTGTTGCACTCAGGAAAAAAAAAGAAGAGGTTAATATTGGTTTTGGTTTGGTCGCACTATCATGGCTAGTGGTGGCATGCCGATGATTTGCCTAACAATATTGCTGGAGTCGCCGCTATCTTGACGGTTGACAGTGTGAATGGACGGAATGTCAATCTGGGTGAAGATCACCTGTTCGGATTTAGGCCCAAGCATCACGATAGGCCCAGTATAGAATCAATTCTAACTGAACTAGGCCTAGTTTGAAACAAAGTTGAGCCTATTAGGTCCACTAATAACTGGACAGGAATATATTTCTACCCGGGCCGATTATAAGTCGAAGCGACGCAACGTCAATCCTGATGAGTCTCTCTCTCCTCTTTCTCCTGCCGCCTGCCCGCCTCCCCGAAACGAAAACCCAGAGAGAGGCTGAGGGCTC
This sequence comes from Oryza punctata, assembly GCA_000573905.2. Lineage (NCBI taxonomy): Eukaryota > Viridiplantae > Streptophyta > Magnoliopsida > Poales > Poaceae > Oryza > Oryza punctata. The sequence continues at coordinate 37,617,799 of CM002489.2, read as the reverse complement.
CGTGGAGATTGCGTTTCGATGTCAGCGAAGCGCCGCGAACTCGCAGCCGGCGGTGGAAGCCATCTAAGGCCAGCCGTTGGGCGTGACGGAAAAGTAGCGGGCTAATCTGCGGTCACAAGACGGCAACGGCCGCCGGGGGAGTGCCGCTTGGTGGCGGTGCGCGCCACCCGTTCGGCGGAATGCCCCAGCGGGACTTCGCCACGGACGGGTGGCTCGCCGCTTCAGTCGATCGCGCGCACTATCCACGCGGCGAGGCTTCGTAAGTCCGACGGGGGCGGAGTGCACGGCGACCTCACCATCACTGCAGCGAGGATCCCTCTTGTTGCGTCTGCTATCGATTCTTCGATTTATGAGGTGTTCTGTGCGTAAGGTATGTGAACCAAAAAGGCAACAACTGTCAATGTTCAGAACTAGGAAAAACGAAGAAATGAAGTCAATCAGCTGATCAGGGGAGTACTTGCTAACACTCAACGCATTTTGCAGTACATGCAACTATGGACAAAATGGAACCGAGCGACGATTACACATGAGATGGACGACAACTGCTCTTGCACTGCATAAGGAGGTAATTAGTTCCATGATGCATCCTACATTATGGGCTAGTGGCATATTGCTTCCTAATTCTGTTAGCTTCACTGTTAACAGAATGAAATTCGAATACCTCTTCATGCTAACAGTAATACTAGCAGACAGAGGTAGATGCTAATCTTCACTACAGCATTCTAAAACCAAACCTACATTACTAGAAACCTAAGTATAGCACTTGGTTGACTGGAAATTTGTCGAGACTTCTGTCGTGCAAGGGAGTGATTCCCATGGCAAGGTCATTCTCCAATCATCAGAAAGTGTTCCTTGCAGGTTGAAGTTGATGGACCGTGGACCGCTGTTGATATAGTTAGCAACATCAGGCATGTCGGCCACACATCTGTTGGTCATGCTGCAGCTGCTGTTGCACTTCTGCGGTTGGCCAAACTCTATGTTTGCAGTCATTCTATCCATGTTTGGGAGTGTGAAGGATGATGCGTTGAAAACCACGGATGAAATGTCAATCCCAGCTGTAATATCAAGTGGGATTGCTGAGAGGATACCCATGGTCTGATGCTCTGCAACCGGTGAGGGTAGAGGTACAGATGCATCTGGCCTGCTGTTGCTGTCAATCATGCTGAGTGGGTTGTGGCATGAAGGAACTGTTGAAGGCAAGTAGCTGCTTCCGGTGAACTGGATGGTGGAGGAGATGACATCGGTCATTACTGATGATGTGTTATCTGAGATATGCTGACTTCTCTGTGTGGTCTGCGAGACAGGGGCAGTGTAGGCTTCATTTGTGCTGGATAAGGGAGGAGATACCCATGAGTGTGAGAGCGCTCTTTGTGCCGTGGAATTGGTTTTCTTGAAAATCCTGCAGATTGCCCAGGAATCCTGCTCATGATAAGAAAAAAGAAGAATAAGATTAGGGCAGTGTTTTCAGGTAAAAAAGTGCATTCAACTTATCTTCACAGGGAAATGGTATATGAAACTGTTGGTGTCATACTGAATTAGCTCAGAAAGCACTACATATGCTAGGGTTTTTTGCAGGTTATATTGCAAGTATTCCCATTGTAATTATGGGCAGACATGTATTGCTCAGATCATCTACCTTAGTTCCAGTTTGGTAGCTATGCCTAAGCTACTTTTGTAGCATATGTGTTGAGTAAAAGGTTTGAAGTTTTTTTTTTCAAATGCTGCAGCATGGCAGTTGCTTACATTTGGTGGAATGATCTTCTCGAGTGGCTTCTTCTGTGGCAATGAAGGGTCAGTGAGTGATGGCAGCCGGAACTCGTGCATCATCCAGTCAGTTTTGACGCCTTTAGCTGCTCTGCCCTTGTAGAAGACAAGGGACTTCTTCAAGCCTATGCACTTTGATCCATCGGAGGAGTAGATTGGCCTATCGGTTCCAGTGGCCTTCCAGAAGCCTGCTCCAGTCACCCTGTTTGGCCTTGTGCTGTTCCGGTATTTCCTATCCCTTGGGCAGTAGAAATACCATTCCTTCTCTCCAGTACTTGCTAACTCTTCATGGTGAAAAAAAGATTTGTTAAGTAAATATGACTAGAAATAAGTTAAATGGTGTCTATTGTGTAACACTGACTAAAAAAACAAAACATGTGCTAGTCAGCTAGGCTAACAGGTCTGACTGATAAAAGGCATTAGCATCACACATATGAAAAATAATCTATTTACTATCCACATGCCTTTTTAGTCTGGAGAGCCCAACTGTGATACTTGTAAATCAATTATACCACTACCACATTAACCAAATCTCAGAATACATAAGGACATTAAGCTTGGTAGACTTGCAAATCTTGCTCTAAATGTTTTATGAGGCTTAACCCTAAAACTGCATGGGCTTTGTGATGAATGGACATTATAGTAGTAGTACTGAAGAGGCAGGTTGAGAACACTTAGGTAGTTACTTTTCTTATTTCCTGATCAAAACCTCAGAGACAACTAAACAAAGATGCATGGAAAAAGTTTAGAGTTCGACTTCAACATGGTGGCACAAAGAAGAAAAAACTGTTACTACTAAGATACTAAGTCTCAGCACGATGGAACATGCACCATGAAAGTCATAAAGTAAAAATAGGATCACATATAAGTAGTGTTATCTTGGAAGAGAAAGGCTTCATAGTTCTTTATTTATTTGTGTTTAGAACGGAAAAAAGAATGAACATGGAAGTAACAAATCTTACTTGGGAGATCCCATGGATCATACTTGTAGATGTCCAGCTGCCTGATGAGCTCAATGGGAAGAGACTTCTGCTGGATTTTCCTTCTAAGGTAGAATCTGACGAGCTCTTCATCCGTTGGATGAAACCTGAAGCCAGGTAGCATGACTTCATCTTGCTTCTCTATGTCACCACTCCTCATCTCGTCCATCTCAACACAGTACAGAAACTACTGCTGGATGGTAACTAGCTAGCTCAAACGGTGCTCACTCTCACCTACTTCTGGTTATCAAGAACTTACAAGCTAACAAACCCTAATGGCTATACCTAAAAAATTTTGGTTTCTGCTGGTTACTGAAGATAGAAAAGGAATAATTTTACATAAGATTACATTTAACTGTAGCTTCCTCCAGACCTGAACAAAGCTAGCTCTTAGCAGTACGTGCTTTCTTGTCAACAAAGAGCGAGCTATATTCTGAGTCTGAATTGAAACTTGCAAGAAAACTAACTATGAGAGAGCTATCACGTGCTGTTAGAAAGAAGAAGCTCGACCTTAAGTTTCAGACTTCAGCTAACCCTCCTCGCTTGGTTGCTCCCTTTGTAGGGTTTTTATTTGGCTTGTCGTTCACACCTTTGCCTGCACTCAGGTACAGTTCTTATAGCAGAATTTTAAAACCCTCACCTGTTGTTGAACTCATGCAGGGTCTCTTTGGTCTTTACTCCATGATGAGGATCTCGATGAGCTGTACAACTTCTGCAGTAATTTTGGGATTAGCAATCTCTCTTATTACACTAAGCTAATTAAACTGTACTTATGCATCATTGCTTATATAGCGCTTAGCATCTAATCTAATAGAGTTCTCACATATGCTCATTTCTTATAATTAGACCTTTGAGAGAATAATCTGACTCCCTAGATATTTGGATAATTATTTTTGGTAGTTGTTTCCTTAGGTTGTCCATAGTGAACTATGAGGAACAATTCCCAAGACATCAGAGACTTCCAAATTCCAAGTAAGTACAGTATTATTTTGGAACACTAAGAGCCTAATTCTCTCTGACAACATCTATATTTTACATTGGTATCAACAAATACCTATCATCCTCTCATGATCCAAAAATCCCTTTCTCCTTCATTCCTTTCCTTTTCTATCTTATACCTATATAATTGAAGTTTACTGGGAATTGTTAAACACTAGCAACTGTGTGTCTAAAACCATTGCAGAGAACAATTTACATGTTTGCTTATGTTGGTCATATTTACACTCTAAGGTACTTAAAATTCCTCTAGAAAGAAATAGAGAAACTTTTTTTTATCAACATCTCTAATTTCTGTTATATGGTATTAATTTAGGTCATTTTCTGAAGATGTCCTTTATGGTCATGTCTGGATAAGTTATTTATTTTTCTTTCTCAAAGAAAAGTTATTTATCTTTCATTTGGAAAGGTGTTAATGTCTCTTGCTGTTGTAAGCTTGCGAATGGTCAAACTTATTATAATTCCAACCTAAGTCATTATTTTACTATCTGTATAGTGATCTATTAGTCGACGATGAGGTGTTACAGCCAAGAGGTTTGTATGTGTAAGAGGGTGTTGTCGTGTTAAGAATTTAAGATAGATGCTCATCTCTAGATTATTATTTCTCTCGTTACCGTGCAAAGTGCTGCCAACCTAGGATTGTAATTTCACAGTATTAACTACCTTTGTCATGTAGGGGCAATGTTTTGTGCCCATCTGTTCGTCGCTATTCTGAGAGTCCTGATTTTGTCAGCACACCTGGTGTGGACTTAGGCGCATCCCTTTCTTGGCTATTAACCATTTAACCTGCTCAGTCAGTTCTAGTTTCAAGGAACGGGAACTTGCATCCTTTATGTGTTTTGGTTATACTGTTACACGTCTGATTTTGCTAGTGTGCTAGGCTGCTACAGTTAGTTGAAACCAAATCAATATTTTACACACTTAAGTTCTTGTACGGAAATACCAAGATACAAGTATATTCATAACACCTCAGAGAGTCATAGTTATCAAGTTACCACCATAACCACTTGCCATCATACTTTTAACGAAACGAAAAATTCAAGCCTGCCCGTTCGTGCATATGGTGTTGCATTGGGCCCATCAACAGAACTTCTACAGACATTGATGCGAAAATCCTGCATGGATCCAAGTGCAGCCCTCTCATTCGTCCCTTGCATCAGGAAATTAAATTAAGGAAAATTATGCAACCCAAAATCCCATGGGCCCAAGTTTTCCTTCCCTGTCGTCCAAGCACCCAACAGTGTAAGAAGCTTTAGAATTTAATGAGGGAAGAGGGTCACTTGTAGGGGGTTTATAGAGGGGTAATTAGGGTCAAACCTCTGAGCTCAAATGCTAAAAGTCGGTCCGTGGAAACCTGTGCAGTTTTCTATTCAGATCCAAAGTGTTCATACCCGTTCTATTACTACAAGTATTCCTTTCTGCATTAGTATGATCTTGTTACAAATAACTAGCGGTAAAAATCTTGCAAAAAATTTGTCTGTATACTAATATCTTTTAAATTGTTGTATGCTAAGCTGGTGACATGCACTCTTGTTTTAAGACTTTTTACGGTGGAGTGTTAATATATGTAGGTATATTACTATGCTTATTGCTTCAGTTGTCTGCACTTCGTAGCATGGTGTCCTGAAATGGTCGTTCGAGCTGGTTCCTGACCGGTGGGCCAGGCGTATCTGCCGCCCTCCTCGACAGGTATGGCTCGTTCCTTGTCTCTTGCTTGCTTGACCTCGATCTCGCTGTGCCCACTGCTAACCCACTCGTGCGGCCTCCGTTTGATGTTACTACTAGCAAGTGTAGTACAGTAGCTAGCCCCTAGTCGGGTGAGCTGAGTCAAACCCTTCAGGTTCAAGTTATCCTCCTTCTCATGCCCCTTGCAATGCGTGGCCATGTAATAAGTTTGTTAGTATCCAGGATCCCATGTTTCCAGGGTGCAGACTCCAAATTTAATCCTCTTGTACTTTTGTGCGGCTAATCGATGTGCTTAGGCCGTGTTTGTGCGTGTTTACACACGCGCTTAGCCGCGTGGTACGCCGAGCGTGGCACATCGGCCTTTGCCCCCCTGCACGTGTGGTATGGGAAAACACTCTGCACTCGAAAGGTATAGGGACAGTTTCAAAACAGCTACAGCGTACGGCGCCAATAAGTAGTAGCAGTATGAGTGAAGAATAAGCATTTATATCCAATTACTATCGAGCAAGAAACGCTGAGATTGGCAGCTGCAGAGCTGGATGTACTGATGTTTAAAACTCAAGATAAAGATCAAGTGCTTTACACAAAACGAGATGATATTAACATATAATTAATTAATTTTTAATTATTATAAATTTGAAAAATATATTTATCTAATATTTAGAGTAACTTTCATATAGAAAGTCTTCGCACGAAACGTATCGTTTAGCAATTTGAAAATTATGCTATAAATATCTAAATTTTCATCTAACTTTTGTTGGGGAAACAGACAGTACCTATGTTAGAAATGGATAGGTAAAAATGTGCTTGTAGTTGACTTTGTTGGATGATGACACCAAATTAACCTCTGGTCGTTTAAGCCTTCTTCAGCTTGGAATATTTAAACTGGTGAAGTTCCAGTTTTGTCGCTTGTTTTCTTCTAGTCTTTTGACTATATTCCAAGACTTAAACCAGAGTTAGTACATCTGTACATGTCTAACATAAGTCACGCTACACGCTCCCATTCCCATACTGAGAAAACCAAAGAAGACAATGAGTGTTTCTTACTCCACACTTGTTCTCAAGAACCACGCGACGGAAACACGAAGTGGAAATCAACTTGCATCGACTGGGAACGAGGTGAATCAAGTCCAGAGAAAAAAAAGAACAGTGATCACGAAACAGACACGACGATCAATCCGAGTAGCAGCTTCCCAGTTTCACCGTTTTTATCATGTATTCATGCATGATGGTGCACTGGTGGAAGCTAGGGCTGGGACTTCATGGATTACTTGCAAACTAAGCGAGTGTTCCTGAAAGGTCCTGATTCACATTTCTTCTTGACATGTCTATGCAGTTGGTTCAGGAATTCTAGGTGTACTTTTTTGCAAAATTTCATGCAGTCAAACTTCCATATTACTCGACTGTTCTTGGTCACATCATCACCACACCATAGCCCAGGTCTTGAAGAGTGTTAATATCTGAAGCCCATTAAACACATTACTGTAGCAGTATTACACAGCTTAAGTTCTTACTGAGCAACAAGGAAAAACAATTCTCCTACTAAGCTGCAAAACAAAGTCTGAAATGTTTTTCCAGTGTATTGCATTGTTAATTAGGAGTGCTTAATATTTTTTTAGAGGAGTACTTGACAAAAACAGCTCGAAGATTGCAGGCTTAATGGGCTGTTACCACCCATCTGGGCCGCAAAGAGAAGGATAACAGAGTCGTTCTGATTGCCTACACCGCTTCACGGGAGTTCAATCAAGTCTTTCGTGAATAATAATCTAAGGTACGTAACTGGCTATCGATATCCATCATCCATGTTTTCTTTAGGGGAAAAAGTTGCCTGCTTTCTTTTACGTATATCTGCTAACCTTTGAAACCCATAAGGATCGATGATGCAAGTCCCTGGTACATTGTATCCAGCACAAAAAGTTGCTGTGATCATCCAAATCTAATCGTTTTATCACATGACAAATTTGTCGCAACAGGTGATAAGAACCTAGTTACTTTAGCTCGCACTACTATCACATACGTGACATTGATGTTGAATTACCATCCCTCATGACCATCCCCGCTGTCAGTTACTAGGATCAAACTTAAAAAGGCTACCAGGAGAACAATAATTACCACAAAAAGGATCCTAGTTCGATATAGTTCGTCATGTGTCAAGCAGCTGATGGAACTTTTTAAGGGAGTCGTGGAAATGGTGGGGTTACCTGTTATGCGTAACACAAAAGCGCCTTTAGCTCCGAGTCTTAGGAATCAGGCATCTGTCGATTTTACTGGTGCACTATAATGCGCCCAGGTGATTTTGCCAAATTTCTTTTAGTTAAAAAATACATCGCCACACGTCCAACCGGTACTCAGTCCCTTCAAAGTTCAAACATTCAAGGTTCGAGTCCTCTTTACTTTCCACCTCGCCAAAACTCCAGTGAAAAAGAAGATCAAAGAAACCGTGTGGCGTACATATGGTTAGTGTGCCACTGTGTCCCCTGCTTTGCAAAGAAGATTTAGTAGTAGTATTATACAATCCCAGGATGATAGACCCAGATCGCCCACACCAAAGGAACGTGAGGCCGATCGATCCCCCCACCCGCTGCCTGCAGCAAAAGGCCCCAAATTATTTAGTGTGATTGTTTTTTTATTAAAAGAAGCTTATTTATTGTGATTGTATCACGCTCAAAAGCTGATATATTTCAGTTTAATATAAAACAAAGCGACGAGATGTGCACGAGCGCGTAGTGCGCCAGCAGCCAGCCACCCAAATATCCCAGTCCCACGTAGCCGACGTCGCGTCTCGCCTCCAAAGATCCGTCAAAAGTTGGCGACGGGGCGAGTGTCGGATCGGTCGAGAAAAGATCCCCGGCGGATCAAAAGGCGCCTCGGCGACCGATTGAACGACCAACCCAACCGTGCGCTCTCGCTCGCGCGAGTGCGCCCGCGCGCTGCTCACCTCGTCCGGCAAATCAACCGCGCTACGCGACGCGATTGTTACGCGGATTTCGCCGTGGTGCGGCGTGACGCGCGCGATGTCGATCGATCGCGCCGCACCCGAGCCGTACAATAGATTCTCCCTCACGCAGTCACACGCCTGGTTTGATCAGCCGTCCGTGTGACCGTGAGATGCATGAGGTGGGGTCGGGTTGGGGGTACGTCGAGATGAGCGCGACGGCGCGCACTAGCGGAGCGGGAGCGCGAGCTGGTGTGCGTCTTTCGGCGTAGTGGCGGGGTGGGCCGGGGTGTCAGTGGTCGGCGCGCCGGTGAGGTGGCGGGTGGCGGGTCGATCGCCCTGATATATGGAAGGTAAAGATCGGCATCACCGAGGCGCCGTCCGGCGACCGGTTGAAAGTACACCGAGACTGGGCAGCAGCACGCCATGCTGCAGCGGTGAGGTGAGGATGCGTGCTTGGATTTGCAGGTGCTCACTGATTGGGCGCCTGACCCTGCATGACCGTTCAGTAGAGTTGTGCGACGTGCATCGAACGCTGATTCGACATGTCACAATGGCCATGCATGCAGAGAAGATTCAGGAGACGCTACCTCTACCTAGCTAGCTACCGCTTGTCATTGTAGCGAAACGTTATTTCCGTTTTACCGCGACTTGTGTGATGCATCGGTGATCAGTCATATCTATCAGTGCGTGAATGTGTGGCTGCATGCATGCTCATTTGTCATCTAGTATGATCGATCAATATCATTCAATCTCGTGGTTGTAGGCAGGTCGATCAGGTCTAGAATGTGGAGGAACTGATCCGCGTGAGTGCGCGTGCTGGTCCTGTGATCAGGTTTGCTTTTCTCACAAATCCAGCACCCGATCGACGTGATACAGTTCGATTCTGCGTGCGTGCGTGTCTGTCTGCTTGCACTAAACGCAGTATGCTGGGACGTTGTACACGGTGCACATTACTGAGTTTTTCTCGACAAGTTCGTGTGTATTATAATGGGTCAGACCCATATATAGTTGGGGAATGGTTGGAGGGGTAGATTGAGACCCATATATGATAAGGGATGGCTGGCTGGTTGGATTGAGGATAAAACATTGAATATTGTAGTGGTAGAGAAAAGTAATAGTATTAACTAACAAGTTACAACCATATACTATGCACTTTCAAATAAATGTATAACACATATTACTGGCAAATTTCAACCAAAACACCAATGAAACATACCCACTTTTGCTTCTTAATTTATTCCTGGTTTCTTCTAGCTATATATATGAAAAACAAGGAAGTGGCTATAAAATTCTCTTTTCTTGCAAAGCATACAACATCTCTAGGGCTCATTCTAGATTCTTCATGCACGACACCAGAATATGCTGCTTTCTGTCCAACAGCGGCCTGAAATTCGGTGACGACGGCGACCGACGGACATATGTTCAAGCCGACCATGCATGGCCGGCGGGTCCCGGCGCCGGACGCACGCAAAGTCGAGCAATTAACGGCCACAGCTTCATCTTACACTGATGGCCGGGAGGCCATCCACGACGACAAGCGCGGCAGCAACAGCAGAGCTGCCGATCGAGCAGCCATTCGGCGACTGTTTTGATATGCTCGGGGGACCACTGCACCCATGGCGATGCATCGGTCGAATAACAGCGACTCCTCCGGGTGATTTTCAGCTCCCATTGCAAGCTCGATCGTCCTGCGCTGTGAGGCCATGAATGATAGCGAAAACGGCTGTGGAGCAATAGGCGACATGCAAGGCTTTACGGGCATGATTGTAGTACTGTATTCTCATCCCAAGTTGGGTTCGAAGAATGTCGTCGCCGCCCTTAGTTGTGTGGAAGTGTGGTCATCTTTGTCTCTTATTCCATATATGTTCATGGGCGGCACTAGCCAGTAGTGATAACAGTAGCCAGTGTTGAACGATCACTGTATGGTACATTGGTACAGATAGCTTGGTCTGTCAACTAGGTGTTCTAATTGGTGCTTGACGGTGGTGGAGAGGGGCGGGGGCGGGGGCGGGGGGGAGGATATCTTATCAGACCAGTGAAAATTACATATGTAGTTCAGGGATCGATCTACCTTAAACAAGGATAAAAAGACCCATTTCATGAAAGAAAGTTTTCCATTTCTTTATTTGGTGGGAACAGACAACTCCATTTACCCTTGATACTGAATATTTTACACCCTAAACGCTTTCCACAGAGTTATTTGTTTGTTTGAAGAGTCGAAGGATGAAAAATGACTGGTATCATATCTGAGGAGGTTAAATTGGACAAGGCAGACGGTGCAGGGCAGGTTAATATTTTTCTTAATTGTTCGGCTCGTAGTAGTATTTTTATAGGTTGGCTGTTAGAAAATGGTCATGGATCACATCAAAAAATCTTCTTGTGTGAGATAGTGAGAAACAGCCTTACATAGTTACATCACCGAATTGATGGACTTCTTTTGTTGATTGTTGCCCTGGTTGCGTCATCATGATTGTATATTGTTGTCTTACGAAATGACGTGGAGCCCACCATATGAATTTGTGAGCCTGATCACTTGTTAGAGTGAGGTAATGATTATTTAGATTGCATTGCAAATATCATCCGCTGCTTGCCGATTCCAAAATCCAAACCGGGGATTTTCTTTCGTTCTATCTTTTATAGAGAAATTTAGTGATCCACCGTTTCCGCCGAGTCATACATCCTTAGACTTGGTTTGAAATAGATTATGAAGCAGATTATTGTTGTGGATTATCAATTTAGTTATATGGATATTAAATATTTTGATAGTTAACAAATAACTTAAAACAACTAATCTAAATAATAAGAAATTTTACTATTCTTAAGAGGTGCTAAGAGGGACCCAAATTTTTGGTACTAGTTTTCGTACCTTTAGCTATCTAGAATTATTAAAGTTTACAGTAGAAAATACGGTTCCTCTTGGTACCTCCTCAACAAGACAATAACCGTAAAATCACTCCTAAACAATACTGTAGAAGTTGCTTTAGAAAATGTTTTTTGGGAAGTAAACAGTCTATTTCAATGACAACCTGGTAAATAATTAAAAAACTAAGCTTTAATTAATTGTCATGTGGAGGAAAATGACTAAACGATTACAGAATCAATAGATAGCTAGATATACCAAATTTAGGCACGGGAACTAAATTGCACATCATATCCAAGCAAAAGGAGAAAATGATGAAAAGGTAGAGGAGCAAAGCACACAGTATATGCTTGCGCTATCTATTGCGGATGTAGTAGTATATAAGAATAAGCACGCACTTTAATCAGTTTAGATTAGATAAGAACAATGGATAACACCAATTATTCTCTTGGTGCTGGTTTTGATCGAGCAATCTAAAAAAACTCGAAAGCTACAGCTGAGGACCACCTTGAAGTGATAAAAAATGATTCATTTCAGTGTCTCATACATTTCGTTAGATAATATAGTTTCATGCAAATGTTAAAGTTCAAACCTATCAACACGCGCACAATCCCTATCTGCCTCTCTGTTATATTAGTTACTTAAGGGACCACCATACACTGTTATGATTTTTTTTCTAAACTGTTATGTTGTTGTCTGTTCGTGAAGAGAATACGAAATTGCTAAATGGCATTCAATACAAAATCGAGGGTAAATTTTTGTAAATTTCTAACCTTAGAATTTGCTTCACAATTCAGTGATCCCAACTCCTCCAACTTTGGTGATCCGCAATGACCTCACGAGTTAGGGTTTAGGGTCTGTGTTAGTGTAGAGGTGAGGTGAGGAGAAAGAGGGGGGAGATCGTCGGTTTAGAGGGATGACCGTAGAAGACGGTGGACGGTGAACATGGGTGAACGATGACGTTGGAGCCACAGGGATAGAGGAAGGCGGTGAGTCAACATTGACGATTGCTTCTCTTTTTTTGTTGGGGAGGGGGGTGGTATACCAGAGCTTGTGGTTAGGAGACAGTGACCGGTGATGGTGGATTCAGCAGTAAGGAACCTCCGAAGGTGGGAAAGACGGTTGGGGTAGGGGTACTTACCATCACCAGCTTAGGGAAGAGGTTGCATGGGGAAGGAGGAGGCCGGTTGACCAGGGAGAGAAGGGCGTTGACACCTTCTAGCCTATCGGCGAAGTAGGATGACGGTAGGGAGCGCACACGCGATATTGTGGCGGTGGAAGGGGCTGACAGAGGGTGGATGTTACACAATATCAAAATGATTCAACGGTTTAGAATTCACAAGATTTTTAGAAGTGTATTCTGTCAAATGCCACGTAGATTCGCAGAGAATGTGGCGCCGACCACTCTACCGAGAAGTACACTGTGTCGATAAAAAAAAAATCTTCAATGCACCGACTGCCGACAAATTTGAGAAGTATGCCATAAAAGTGAAGTTGATAAATCTATCTTGGTAGCTAGGCTTAATGATTACAAGCAAGCAGTTCATTAGAGTATGAAAAAAGAGGCAGTAAATGTGTCCTTTTTAAGCTTTGCCATATAGACTTATTGTTGACGTGAAGAGGAGAAGAGAAAATTAAGGTGCCATATCTCATGAAAACACACTGTTTTAGTGCTGTTTGTACGGTTTTCTCAACAAGTGTTCATGCCCGCGACAGGGGCCGATCGATATCGTGACAATACTCTTTCCAGTGCCCCACGGTATTGTGCAGGTCAACCAAGCTCTATCGGTCATTAACGACATCATCAGTTAATCATTGACGGAATGATGCACATGCAAGACAGTGCAACCCGGCCGCACAACAATATAAAAAGTCACAGATGTTTTATATAGGAGAGAGAGAACGTGACATCTTTTTAATTACTTTGGGGGTGAATTGAAGTGGAACAAGCAACTGCTGGAGAGATACACTTGGCGCACACGCACAATTTGACGGCAGACTGATGCACAAGCAGCACACGCGCACGCCCAAAATTAGCAGGCTCCAGCCCCGGAATTAACAGAGCGAGCAATCTACGTACATCCACAAGCAAGCCAAGCTAGCGCAGTACTCCCGGTGTACGCGCGCGCGTTTTATGTTACTCTCTCCGGCGTGCGTCGAGATATCGACGGTACAAAGCAGCAGTGACACAACACAAAAACACACACTAGACACGATGATGTGGTAGCAGCTACAGACCGAGATTGAGTTGTGGAGAATCGGAGTATACTGGACACACGACGACGTAGTCCTCCGGCCGGCCGGCCGGCCGTCGTCGGCGACATCTCATCTCATCACACTTGGATGTTCTCCATCTCGTCGTCGTCGGCGGCGATGGATTGCTGGCTCTGCAAGCGGCGGAGCTTGAAGGAGGAGAGCTTCTGGGAGGAACCTTCCTTGGGGGTGTCCTCGAAGCGGATGAAGGTGTAGGTCCATGCTCCCGAGAGCGTGCCCATGACCGGGCCGAGGAAGTAGATCCACAGGCCGTCGAACTTGTTGCTCGCCAGCGCCGGCCCCAGCGTCCTTGCCGGGTTCATCGATCCACCTGAAACTGCCCTGCAACCACCACTCGTTTTTCGCTGCGTCTCAGTCTCCCATTGTATATTCCTCTACTATATTCTGCTCAACTAGTTTAGTTTCTACGTGCTGCCTGATCAATATGTATGTTTCCCTATTTATTAATTTGTTTGCTGATTACTCAAAGATAATGTTGATTAGCCAGGTTAGTTTGACTTTGCCCCCCTCACTTGTCAGGAGTCAAGTGGCTACAAATTAACTAATTGATCTTGCTACTAGCTCCAAGTTAATCACTTCCTAATTAGTATAATCTTGGTCATGAACATGAACGAACGAATTGAATAGCTGATTGATTAACGGGCTGTCGATTTCTAACGTATTTACCCTGCGAAGATGGACGTAATGCAAACCGCGGAACCAACTGCCAACCCGGCCAACTCACCCACCTGCATGCGCAGCACAAGGAAAAACATCGGTCAGAGTCCATGTATTTTACGGCAAATTTAGTCATCATCGACGACAAGGTGAAGCCGTGGACGACGTACCGCTCTCGTGTCCGTGGCGACGGCGAGCGTGACGAACATCATGTTGAATGTCACGATGACCTCGACGACGAGCGAGTGCCAGTGCGGCCCCACGGGCGTGGTCGTTCCGATCACCGCCACCGGGTGGATCACCGCCTTCAGCACGAACGACGCGCATATCGCGCCGGTGAACTGCGCCGCCCAGTAGAACGGAACCTGCATACCATGCACACACACATCACCAAATTGATCGAGTAAAAAAGGTTGAAAAGATGTTTAAACGCTTTAACCCTGCACCTCTAGCCGGAGATCTAGAGCAGTAGCAGTAAGTATCTATTGCACATTACAAAGATGTCTTTGTTGAAGCCGGGAACATCGAATCGGTTCCGGTCAGCCTCACCGGCGTGTGTGCTAGTGAATATATAGATAGATAGCACTATAACAGATAGAGGCAACTAGCTTAGCCCAGGATTCGGTGCCGATCGATCGGACGACGGCGCCACCGGCGATCGATTTCCGGCGGATCCCGATCGATCGACCGAATATATGGCACATGAACCACAACTCTTTACATGAATTCTCGCTAGCTGCTGCCATCGCGAGGGCTCTCTCTTGTACTGTATCGCCACGGACACTTGTCCCTGCTAGCTTTACGTGCAGTGGCAGCGAAAAAAAGCCTCGACCACGATCGGACGCTTGTCTTCTAGCAGCAGCAGCAGAAGTGCCCTGTGGATTGCGATGTAAAAATAGACTATATGGAATGCGATCCGTGGCAACTAACTCAGCGTATCCCAGCTTAGTGGCTTCATCTTTTGGCTGTCCTGGTGTTTGATGCGTGATTGCTCGATCGTGTTCAATTAGCACGAGCTCGAATTATTTGTGGCAGTTTCATGCTAGATTCATCAGATGTTTGATTGATGTGAGCTTAATTAATCAGGTGATCGATCGATCACATGCTAGTGCCCAACGTGTTGTCTTTCTTTTCTTTCTTTTTTTTTCTTTTTTTTTTGAGAACATCCAACGTGTTGTCTGGCTGTACTATTGTTTGTGTGTTGCTGATACTAGAGTGGTTGCTTGCTTTCAGGCTCCAGCTAGCTAGACAAATGTGTAGTGAAAAGGACCTATGGGTTAAGGTCGATGTATGTTGTTGACAGAAGAGACGACATTAATTCCTTATACAATGCGGATGTGTGCATCATTATGGTATATATAAGTTTAATGACCATGAAAGATATGTGATTGGTTGGTTCGGATAACAAGTTACATGAGCATATACCACCTCTCGTTGCCTTTTGACTTTCTTTCTGGCCGGCGACACAAGCTAGACTGAATAATTTGGCATATATGCCTAATGTAGAGATTTAATTTGGCAGAATCAAGTCCATGGCAACATCTTGACAAGAACGCGTGAATAAACTAAATATACTTAGTGAGGACTAAATTAGCCAATGATTTTGATCTCTTGTTATTTAAAAAGATTTTCAGATAATGAAGAAGATTGCGTCAAAAATTAAAAAATGGAGAGGATCAAAGCTGATGAAACTCTGAAAATTGTAGCTATCGGAGGTAAATTTAACAAGATGCAGATACCGTCATATGTAACAAGACAACCGGAACAAGCTAAGGTTGTTTCAGAAAAATTCTTATGTGACTACTAATATTCAATCAGCTAGCACTCAATTGGTTAGGTGTCTCTGATAACATCTTTTGGGAAAGAACAGACTGAAAGAAACTAAGAAAGCATCTAGCTAGTATCTCGAAGTGCATGGCTTAAGTTGTACATATAGCTATAACTATTATATTTGCATATATAGTTTGATGCAAGAAGTAATATATACGAAGAATATGCAGTTTTGAGCTGTGCTGATCTGCATACCTGAATCCAGGGGAAATGCCTGAAGACGGCGAACGCGAGCGTCACGGCGGGGTTCATGTGGGCGCCGGAGATGTGGCCGACGGCGTAGATCATCACCGTCACGATGAGGCCACCGGCGATCGACTGGCCCAGCTGCGATATGCGAGACAGGTCGCTGCCGCTGATCCCAGCCGCCCCGCACGTCATGAAAACCAGCAGGAACGTGGACACCACCTCCGACACGACCTGCAGCCATGGCGATTCAAGCAGCGTGCACGCATTAGCTCTCCCAGCTCAATCGATCTCGAATCAATCAAGCAACCAGAGAAAGACAGATAAAGCTCTGAAGTCTGAAGAACTAATCATTCAGCTCCATGTCAGACTGATCAGCTGCTGCCACACAGCCTCACCTTCTTGAGGAGGTGAGGAGGGAAGAAGTCGGCGATGGCCTTCTCGCCGTAGTACATGGTAGGCATGCTGCCGTTCTGCACCGTGGAGAGATCGTGGATCTCGTTGGAGTAGTTCGCCCTGGAGTTTGTTCTCGAGTTGTTGCTGGCCATTTCTAACGCTCTACCTAACTGAGCTACTTGCGCAGCGCGATGAGTGCAGGAGGCAGAAGAAGAAGCAGCAGCAGCTCAAGCTCTAACACTGGCTCTCGCTAGCTCGCTCCGTCGATCGCTTGCTCGTTGTGGTAATGAGCAGGAGTATTTATAAGGAGATGGAGCTAGCTAAGGTTGAGAAGCCTGAGCAACTGGGAGGTGGCAGGTACTAGTAGTTACAGTCTTCACTGCCTTTTGATTAGGCAGGCCTACTTGTCGGAGCACCACTGGGTACAGTGCTTGCATGCATAGCTCATTAGCCCTAATTAATCAGTATAAGATCATTGTTTTCTGCACTAATTTTTCGACGGGGATTCAGATTTTGTTTAATCCGTTCAGACACGTTGTCGGATCAGCATTGGCCGAGAAACAGAAACGCATACTTGATTTTGTATTCTCGTCGAGGGCATAAAACCGCGCGTCATCCCCCGTGAACGACAACGAGAGCAACGTTGCCTCTGTCTGCTGTTAGATGGAAATAATTGTGGTTTTTCAATTCGCAAGGTGTTGTAAACTATATGCCCGGATAAAGCGCGACGTCGAGGTCATGACGCCGATATATGGGTGACGAACAAATTCTCTCTCTCTCTCTCTTTTTTTTGTAGATTGGGGACTCCCCGGAAAGAAATGATACTATAGGGATGGATATTTTGGTCCTTCTACGTACGTTTTCCATGCCGAATGTTAATACGCTTTTTGCGAATTTTGTCACTTGTTGTAAGTTGACATTTTGCATAATCTATACTCGTAGAAGAGACGAACCATGTGTGCCAATGCCAACTAGGACAAACCGTACCGAAATTTACTATTGGCTGAAGTTGCCATTGTCCCTGTCAGAGGTTGCCGCCATTGCCAGATTAATGATGGAGTTGTGGCAACTGAACAAATTTTCAATTGTAGGATTGCCATCTCTGGTGACCAAATTGAAATATCCGAGCAGTTAAGGATTTGCAAAGGTTCCATTACAATAAGGGGTTATCCTAACCACTCTATTACGCAGTGTGCATGCTTCGGTTAGCAATGCTAAGCAATGTCAGAGCAGAGGACGTTGCACTTGGATGGTCACTGTCAAAACTGACCTGCTACTATTGAAAAATCTCCTGTCAGTTGGAGTACTTCAGCAATTTGCAATCCTGGCTTCTCTCATTGAGCTTAGCTCACATTCAGTTTTACTTTTTTTTTGCCGTACTGTACCTGTAGGATATCTTGTACTACCACTACCAGTAACTGTCTTCAGAGTTCAGATACTACAGTTCAGGAAAACAAAACTCCAATTAAGGCAGCTGAATGTTCATCACCTTATATTAAAAAGAGCAATGTTAGAAATCGACATACCATCTGAAGAGCAATGTCACCTACTAATTAAACTCAATGAAAAATCACCAGGATTCGGAACTGAAAGTCTGAAGCTGATATTTACAAGTCAATCGTGTTCTGTGAGTAGGCCCGTATGGTCAATGCTCTGATTGCCGTAGACAACACAAGTGTATGGCAGTTGTGCTGCCTCTTCCCTTGGTAGGCATCCCCGGTGGGGGGAGCAGAGTGTGGATTGCGATGCCCTGACAAAATCTTGCCACAATGATTTTCGACTGGAAAATCAGCGCACATCACGAAGAACACATATTATGATCGCTACAGCTCGTTGCAGATCAGCCACTCGACTTGGGAAAATCTCAGGCCTTGGAGAGTTTGCTAGGTATTTCGTTCACTAGGTGTCCTACTGCAACTCACTAGGTGTTTCAATTAGGTTTCTTTCGCAAAATGCAGAGAATTTATTGATTTTGTGGTGCCTCATGTAAAACAATTGAGAAAAAAAATGGATATTGGTACTGAAAAATTCCAGTAAAATACACACATGTGCAAACAGAGAACGCTTTCTGGGGCACAGAGTACAGGCACGTTTAGAACCAGCACCTTATTTTGCACGATCTACAGGATGAAAAGACAGCTTATGCTGCCTGAGATGAGACTAGCGCATTGGCACAAGGCCACAAGAGGAAAATCCATGCTTCTCTGCAACTCCTCAGCTTTCATCGAAGACAACGAACCAAGATAGCTGACGAGTGAGCGATCAGATCAATCACAGATGCATCATCATCTATCCAGAAACTGGCATAATTACCTTCGCTGATTATTGATCGTCGTTTGTCTGCTCTCCTCAGGCCACAAGCGTAGTTCTTGTTAATCACTTTTGCGTGTATGAATCTAATTACACTTCCTGGTATAATGCTACGCCCTACCCTGTGATCAAGCAGTAGCAAGTACCCCATGTAGAGGTCAGGTGTACCATCCGATATCTGCTAGGTTAGACTTTTCAGCTATTATAGCTTAGCCACCCCTCGATTTCCATTAGCATATTTTTTAAACGATTAAACAGTACATTTTACGTGAAAATATTTTATATATAAGTTGTTAAGAAAATCTAAAAAATTTATTCATTAAATTTTATATTTAATTAATCATATACTAATCACGTTTCTTATTTTACGTACGACTAATTAGCCGTTTTAAACTTCTAAAACGAACGCAGCCTTAGCAGGATATGGTGCCCTGAACAATTCGATTCACATGGTGTCTGAACTCTGAAGAAGCATCGTTTAGATTCAGAATAGCCATGGCTTTACTTTGCACAAATCTAGCTAATACTGTAGGTAGATTCCCCGCAAATGCATCTGTAATGGCGCGCGCCTGACCTCAGAACTTGAATCAGTTATTCGTATATGGCAATCAATCATGTCCGTCTTCCCATCGAATCACCTCCGTTTTCGTGGCCTTAACAAAGATCTGAGGACAAATGTCTAGTAGATACAATTGTTCTCGATTGTTGTCGTAGGTTCTAGATCGATTCACCACTGTCAAACCAAACAATTACGTGTGGAACTATGAAACATATCGGATTTTGACGAATAATGATTTCACCACATTTTTAATTTCTTTTCTCCTCTGTATTTTTCGAAATCAGAGCAGATAATGCATGGATTCATATGCAGATATTGATTGTTTCGGAATCAGAAACAAAATCAGACGGACCCATCACCTATCTTTCAGAATTTCTAACCTTCTGTCGACTTGTCAAAAATCTATTCCCATATCTTGCAGATTTTGAAACACCGGATGTGCTCCTTGATTTGTGCTTTAGGTGCTTCTACTCCAACTTCGGTGACCTCCTCCTCTTCTTCTCTAGCGTCATAAAACTCCGGTGGAGGGTCAACGAATTAGGGTCCCAGGGTGAGGTGAGAGTAGGAGGGGAGGGGGAAGAAGGTGGAGGTAACTGGACTTAGAGGGATGGTCATGGAAATCGGTAGACAGCAGAATGGGTGGACAATGAGGCACCGATGGCAGCACCGGAGCCGAAGGGATGGAGGAGGGCAGTGAGCCAGCGTTGGTGACGGAGGCATAGCGAGTTTGTGGTTACGAAGTGGTGGTGGATCCAACGGCGAGGAGCTGCTGGAGACGAGGAAGACAATGGGATGGGGGTATCTTGTCATCAACGGTTCGAGGAGGGAGGAGAGGGGAAAGGCGAGGGGGAGGGGGAGGAGGGTCGGCCAGGTAGGGACTCTCCAGCGTCGTTGACCCATTTCGGCCAGCCGATGAGGTTGGGTGGCGGCGCGTGGGACGGAGGCGGTGGCAGAGGTGGCCTCGCCGACACGGATCGAGCGTTGGTGAGGGGGTGGCTGTTGACGATGAAATTTGGTAAGCATATGAATCGGAAACGAGATCCAATTCGAAGCGGATTTAGAGATATGCGGGATACTCGGAAACAGAGTGTACATCGGCTGGAAGACAGTATCGCCTGGAACCGAGTCTAATATGGATAGCCGATACAACCGATATTGGTTATGTGATCAATATCGGGTTCGAAAGAAAGATTGCGATGATGTTATCAGGTAAGGATGGAGTCCAATATTGACAATTGTATCTATTAGTTAGGATTTTATATAATTTCCTTATAGATATTTTCGGTAAGAGTCCGCTTAAGGGACTTGTTTGCTAGTTGGAGTTGTATTAGGACGATATGAATCATGTCTATAATTGTCACGCCCGGAAATTTATCCCAAATTTCCAGACAATTTTGCGTATAAATCCCTGTCCAGGAATCAAGCCAGGGTACACAAAACGATAAATTAATATATAGATCCAAATGTAAATAAAGCGTAAATACTTACAGAAGAGGCACTTAGTCCTCACACTGAAAAGAAAACAGCAGCGGAAAAAGGCGACGATCCTAGCGGGGCTTCAACTCTACTCCACAGGCAAAACTCAACTGGGGTATAAGCCTTGGTCTTCTAACTTCATCTTCAACTCAGAAGCACTACACTTCTGAAAAGGGGAATAATAGCAAGGCTGAGTACAACCACCGTACTCAACAAGCCACACCAATGATGCATTCATGCAAAGGGAGACAAGGAGAGTTTGTGGCTATTTGCATAAAAGCGGTTGTAAACATTTATAGTGGTAAACAGTAAAACAGTTGATCAATTAAGGCAAAATTGAATATCACCACTGAACAACGCTACACCACGTTGAACAGGCCCAACCATTCCACCTGAACTAAACCAGTTCATTAAATCAGGTTAATACTAAAGTGGGACTAATCACGGTGAATCTGGTCGATCGCCCATATCCGCGGGCACGGCTATTCGAATAGTTTTACTCTGGCCAGAGGTGCACAACTGTACCCACAAGACACGATTCCACACATGTTGCCATGCCCAAAAATACCACCATGGTACTGCAAAGGGGGAAATCGTGACAAGACCCTTCGCATAACTCGCCCTAACCAAGCGCACCACACCTCAGGTTTCACCCCCACCTTTAAATCCAAGGTAGGCAGCCCCCTCTCGTGCCTTGGTGAATCCGGCAGCCGATCAATGGGTAAACCCCCACCGACCCAACTCCATCACGCCCACCCTTACCTGGATGCGTCAGCTAGGGAAAAGCTACACTACAAATCCAACAGTTACCCATGCCTGCTTGTGGTAAGCACTGTTAGTCTTCCAGGGTTTCCCGAGAACTGGTCCTTAATTGCGATGGGTGCAACTAGCAAAACCATAAACCCACAGCCCACCATTAAACCATATTTTAGTTGGTTAATTACGACCAATGAAACCTGGCCGACTCGTCTCGAGCCCACAGCTCGTCAAGATAATAGAAATAGATAATGTGATTATCCCATATTGTGAGCTAGTGGTGTTAAGCATGGCTAAGCGTAAAATAATTCTAGCTAGGTCAACATGAGACACAAGCTAGTCAAATTATCACCCAAGTTTGAAAAAGAAAGGACATCAAGTAAATATGGCTCAAGCAAGCAGATAGGTAAACCCTATTCCCGTGTAATTAGCAAAACATGCAACTTATTTGTAAACGGTAAAACATTTTATAAATTGGGATCAAAATGCTCAAGGGGAATGTGTGACTTGCCTTGCTTCTTCGATTGATCTTCCGAACTCTTTTCCTCGCGAACGCGATCGTCCGAAACGGCGGAATCTACACGTTGGCACGCAAAACGAGAAAAAACACTAATAAAAACCAAACAAACAGTACATAAAAAGTAAACAAACATGTGGAGCTCAATTTTAGAATATGAGCTATGTAATTACTATTAACCGAAAAACCTTACTTGATTGATAGCTTAAACGCCCGCGAACGGACAAGGTTAACGGAAAACAAACCCCGGTTAACGAGCCTCACGGGTCAGCAACTCAGCGAGTCAACCTACCGTGGCATGGGACCACGCAAACGGTCAACCGAACCGGCGAACAGAACCGGTGGCTCAGAACGACTCCAGGGTTTTAGAACGACTCGGTACGACCAAACCGATATGGCACTACGCCACACTACGCACGAGCGTAGGCAGCGAGCGGCTAGAGAATGCATGCGTACCCCGGCGAGGGCACGGCTGCGGTTATGGCTAGGTGCGGCGGTAGCGATGTCGGTAAACCGACACGGCTAGGCGGCTGGTAGGTAGCTAGGGTTTTAGGTGGCTAACGCCGCGGCAAGCGACACGGCGAAGCGGCAGCGACACGGTAATGGGTCGGCAGCATGGCTACCGTGTGCGACAAAGCGGCGGCAGCGGCACGGCTGTAGCAAAATAGCAGCGCGGCAACCGGCAGACGGAGCAGCGATGGCGGGCGTCACTAGGGCAGCGGCAGCGGCACGGCACAGGGCGCTAGGGCCAGCACAGCAGCGGCGGCTAGCGGCGACAAGGCGACGCAGCAGCGACACAACACGGCAACAACGCAGCAACGACGTGGCAACATTGGCACGGGGCAAAACAGTGACGACGCAGCAAGTGGCGCGGCAGCGACGTGGCAACGGCGGCTTGTGGTACAGCCGCGGCGGCGACATGGCAGCGATGCGGCGACTTCGTGCGGCACGGCAGCAGCGCGACAAAGCAACGACACGCGGCTGCGGCTAGGGCAGCAGCGGCACGTGGTTGCGGCAATGCAGCGCGGCGGCACACGGCACGACAGCGACGGTAGGGCATCGACACGCGACAGCGCACCACGGCGGCGGCACGCGGCAGTAGCGGCAGCAGCTGCGCACACGGCTGCAGCGGCAGCAGCACGGCAGCGACACGGCAGCGGACGCGGCTGTGGCGAGGCAGCGCGGCGGCGACACGGTAGGGTAGCGGGCAACGGCACGCGGCTGTGGCGAGGCAGCTCAGCGGCGGCACGGCAGCGGCAGCGACAGCGGCACGCGGCTACGGCGCAGCAGCGGCAGCAACGCGCGGCAGCGCACAGCGGCAGTGGCACGCAGCAGCAGCGGCAGCGGCTGGGCACACGGCGGCAGCGGCGGTGGCACGGCAGCAGCGGCGGCGCGGTGGCGGCAGCGACGGCTAGGGCAGCCGGCGGCTAGGGCGAAGCGGCAACCCGGCAGCGACGGCTAGGGTAGCCGGCGGCATGGCGAAGCGGCAACCCGGCAGCGGCACGGCGGCGCAGGGAGGCGGCGGCTAGGGTTGGGGGCGCAGGGGAGGGGGCGGCTAGGGCTAGGGGGGCGCAGGAGATGGGGGTGGAGTGGCTTTTATAGAGGTGGAGGAGAGGGTGCGGGTTGGGCCGGCCCACGAAAGGGAGTGGCGCACGGCAGGGAGAGGGGGATGTTGCGCTCGGTTGTGTGGGTGGGAAAAAGTACGGGAGAAAAGGAAGCCTAAAAAGGAAAGGTGGGGGGAACAAATACGGTGCCATTTTGGGAAAGAAACAAGAAACTGAACTGGAATAGGAGTAAGACTTGGCTCGTCATACAAAACGAAACCGTGGCGGCAAAAGGGATCGGCGGATACAACGAACCGCGAACAAGGAGAGTGAACCGGGAACGGTTCACGACCAAAGGAGGGGAAGGAAGGAATTATTAATTCAAATCCTGACATTTTAAATTAACATTATTACTTCCTCTGCTCTGAATATTCCGCTGAAAATCCTGTTAATGATTTGAAGCAAAGAGAATTCGAAAAAGAATTCTCCCTGACGATTCCGATTATTACGCACATTGTTAATTTAGGGTTTGCTCCTGGTTAAAAGAACAATTTCTTCTAGGCAATTTATTTTATGAATTTAGAGCTAGAAGGGGAAACTTCAGGGTGTGACAATAATGGACAAGTTTGTATTTTCGGGTATAAATGTAAGCCCGAGATCTTATGAATAATAACAACAACAGTTCAACCAATCTCAGCGCATCGCCACCCTTTTTACTTTTACTTTCGACGAGTTCTTGCTTTCGAGTCGAGCTGCATTGGTTTCGAACTTCGGCGAAGAGGTAAAACTTGTTATGGCGGTTTGCATTATCATAACTAGTGCTTACATCTTTATGACTCTCTAATTCTATCTTGTGAATCTCCGAGTTATCATATACATTGTATAAGTTAGATTGACAATGCTATCTACTGATATCGGCCAATCTCTATTTAGGGTTTTGTCGGTAACGGCTAGATTGACGTTTTGGTTTAAATTATATAATTTATCCACCATCCTGAAAAGGCAACCATCGGCTTGATTGTCTAGATATTATGCTTCTTTTTATACTTAATGCTGCATCAGTTAAGTTTGATCTATTAAGTCATGTTTAGAATCATGATCTCTAGCCTGCTTTTTGGTTGTTAATAAGGATAGTATCGTGGTTTCAACCGATCTTACCTGATATAGTTATTTTACATAGTTTCGTGCTTTGTTTAACAGCTATAACTGCCCCTTATATCAGGATCTAATCTAATACAAATATATTAGACTTACTGTCAATCTGATTAGCGATAGTTAGATATATTTGTTGCAAGAAAATATTCTACTATAAGGTTGTATCGGAGCTATAGCCGATACATGCTTAAATCTGGACATCAGCTATGACATGAGTACATATAATCGTTATTTCATGCTATTTTAGACTTGAGCAATTTATATTATCTCGGTTAAGTCCGATCTATCCCAATTGCTGATTTCTAAAGTAATATTGATATATAGATTAGATAATACTGATATTTTCAGCCGATGTACCAAGTTTAGGGTTATCTTGTCATCGAATATGCCTTACAGCCGATTCACGCTATATTGCATCAGCTAGGTTACATCACGATATGATACTGGCTTCTTGGCCGATCGATTATCGTTTACTAATAGAACTTGCATGTTTCATCTTGTTGATTGCAGGATCAAATCAACTGGCACGCCTTTGAACCCGAAAGCAAGTTTTGGAGCTGCACTGGAGTTAAGCAGATCTTCCAGGCCAGTGTGTATTTTTTGCATCAACACGCTTTTGGCACGCCCTGTGGGACCTAGTGTCATCATGATCGAGCAATGTTCTACCTATCACGATCGAGCAACTGAATGAGGAGCAGAGGGAAGAGATGAAGAAATTCCTAGATCAACTCCAAAGCCAGTACCTTCACTCGTTCACGGTGACTCGCCAGGGTACAATAATTCAAAATACCAAAGTTGAGTTGCCGCCGGTCGTAAACACGGAGCCAAGTACATCTGGGGTCAAGGATGATAAAGGCAAAGAGATTAAGACCGAATCAAGCGACGAGGAACTCTATACATTACAAGATCGTATTGATTCGGCAGTCCATCATGCCCTCATCAATCAGTCCCGTGTACTCGTGAATATGTTGACAAATATGATCAAGACGGTGGTGGATGGCACTATAGCCGAGGAGAAAGCAAAAGGGCCCATCTATCTTCCAGGAGACGCTTTCCCAGGTTATAGGACTGTGAAGTCGGAAATTGGCGGGAAACACCACTCAGTTCAAACTCAGGCTCCATCGGCTCCCATATCTAGTGAAACTATCCCAACGATATTAACAAGACAGCAGCCGATCCCTGGAGGGGCAGAGTTCGACTCAATTGACGCCGGAACAGCTAATCAATATACTCAACGTGAAGCTGCCAGGCGCCGAACCTGCATATCATATTCCTTCAGCTCCGCAACTGTTGATGCAAAAAACACACACTGGCCTGAGAGATTTGCTTTACTCTAGTGCAGGTCCAAAATTAGTTCTTTAGGTTCAAGGGCGTGCCAGTTGATTTGATCCTGCAATCAACAAGAAGAAATATGCAAATATGTTAATAAACGATAGTCCGTCGGCTAGCTAGCCGATTTCATATCGTATTGTAACCTAGCCGATGCAATAAAGCATGAATCGGCTGTAAGGTGTAGTCAATGAAAGAACTAACCTAAAACTAGTTTATCGGCTGAAAAGATCAGTGCTACATAATCAGTATGTCGATATTACTTTAGAAGTAAGCAATTGGGATAGATCGGACTGAACCGAGACATTATAAAATGCCCAAATCTAATGTAACATGAAATAACGATTATATAGACTCATATCATAGCCGATATATGGATTTAAGTATGTATCAGCTATAGCTCCGATACAACCTTATACTAGGATATTCTCAGGCAACAAATATATTCAACTAATATCAGTTAGATTGATAGTAAGTCCAATATATTTATATTAGATTAGATCCTGATATAAGGGGCTGATATAGAACATTAAACAAAGCATAAAACAATATAAAACATCTATACCAGGTAAGATCGGCTGAAACCCCGATACTATCCTTATTAGCAACCATAAAGCAGGCTAGATATCATAATCCTAAATACGACTTAATAGGTTGGACTTAACCAATGCAGCATTAAGTATAAAGAGAAGCATGACATCTAGAAAATCAAGCCGATGGTTGCCTTTTCGGGATGGTAGATATATTATATAATCTAAACAAACAAGGTAATCTAGACGATATCGACGAAACCCTAAAGAGAATCCAGCCGATGTAAGTAGATTGCATTGTCGATCTAAATTATATAACGTATATGATAACTCGGAGATTCACAACTTAGAACTAGAGTGTCATAAAGGTGTAAGCACTAGTTCTGATGATGCAAACTGCTATAACAAGACCTACCTTGTCATCGAAGATCAAACTGATGCAGCACGACTCGAAAGCACGAACTTGTTGAAAAATAGAAAACAAAGGTTGGCGATGCGCCGAGATTGATTGAACTTGTGTTGTTTTCTTTACAGGACCTCGGGTTTATATTTATACCCGAAAATACAAACATTGTCCATCACGGACACGACTCATGTTAACCTAACATCCATATGAAGCACCTTAACTTAACCTAACATCCATAGATACAATTGCCTGTCCAGGACTCTATCCGTGCGTGGCAATCCATATGAAGCACCTTAACTTGACCCGATGACGTGTACCGAATCGTATTACCGAAATCGGCTCAATCGGCTAACCCTGTCTGACTCGAATTTTGCCGATTCTGTCCGCAGCCTATTCGGACTTCAGCCGATTCTCGCTCTGTTTCCAATATGATCTAATCTCTTGGATCTTCTTCGATTCTATCCTTATCTCCGATACTTGAATTACCAAATTTGATCGTCAACACATGCCCCCCAAGTCCGGAATATTTGGTAATGTTTCGGATTTGCCAAATTTTATCTCCGAGAGAATATCGCACTTGCCGTTTTTTGACCGTTACCACACCGCTTTAAATATTAACCGTCACCTCCGAGAGATTTCACACCGTTACTCCGTTTCCACCGCTCTAGCGATCTTCGTCTTCTCTTTCTCCGGTGATCCCCTCGGCGCAGCAGGGCGACCTTAAGGCGATTTCTCCTCCGACCAAGTTTTGCTCGCAGCAATGTCGTCCTCCAGTGCTCCATCCACTGCTTCATCGGCTGAGTACGCAGAGGTAAATATCCATCGGCTAGATCCCTCTTTTTATGCAGTAGACCAGTTTTTTTGTGATCTCAATCTACTTTCTCTTCCCTCTTCGCTTTTCTTTTGTAGCATCTTGCAAATTTGATCGCAACCCCTAGTCTGAACCATGAACATCATTATTTTCTTGGTCCGATCGGCAACTCTGATCCTACTGAATTTATTATCGCCAAAACCCATAGAATCCCATTCAGATTAGCAAACCCCAATCTAGGGCATTGGAAAAATACTTTCATGTCTTGGCCATCCCTAGAGAAAAGCTGGCCCGCATGGTATAAGTGCATATCGGCTAGCAAACAGAGCCAGTGGGATGAACTTGGAATCGGCCAGGCTTTAGCCCTCACCATAGCAAATTCGGCTAAGGACGAACCATTGATGGCCTCTGCTGCTTATTTTTGGTCCAACACCATAAATGCTTTTATGTTTAGCCAAGGACCGATGACCCCAACTCTGCTTGATATCATCATGCTCATTGGCCTAGACATCATCTCAACGGCCAACCCCATGACCTTAAACTCCAAGAACAGATTTGACTTCAAAACCAAAAGTATAGGAGGATGGTCAGGGTTTATTTCAGCAAACATGAGCCAAGGTTCTGTTAATCCTCGAGAACATACAGCCTTCCTGTTGATGTGGCTTGAAAAATTTCTTTTCTGTGGATCAAGTTGTGGCCCAACTTCAAACTGGCAGCATATAGCCGAAGCCCTTGAAGAGAAAAAACAGTTCCCCTTAGGCAAAATCCTTCTCGGCTACCTATATCAAATGCTGAACAATGCATCGGCTAAGATCGCCATTGGCTCAGTAGTCAGTGCAGGTGGCCCTTGGTGGCTATTACAATCCTGGCTGAATTTGGTGGCCATGAAAGCTGTGAACCGGCCAGCTCTGACAGAAGCCGAATTCCCAAGACTAGAGCTGACTACAGATGAAGATGGAGAAGAACTCACCCACCGTAGATGTACATCTTATGGGGAGTATGCATCCACACCAGCCGGTACTGGAGCACAGCTATCGGCTGAATTACTGAAGGATTGGTTCTTCAGTTTCTATGATGGCTTCCAAAAAGATGCCAGAATCTGGTTTTTCTATGAAGACTCGATCAATTTTGAGCTGCCATCAGACTTCAGATTTGAAGAAATCAACCATGAAAAATTTCAGAAGTCTAGAGAAGTATTTGCTACTGCTATCAGTCCATGCATTCTCCCTGTCGGCATCCATCAAGGCAGGAATATCAAAGTGTCTTATGAGTTCTACCACCCAATGAGCTCAGCTAGGCAATTTGGTATGGGTCAGCTACCAATTGGCTTATACTTTGCCGATAAAATCCAATGCAGAGGAGAAATCTCTTCAACTTTGATGATGGATCGGCTACTCAATATCCCAGGACCTCCCCTTGGCAGCATTGACAATATTGAGTTAGCCATGTTCAGGAGTAGAATCTTTAACGCATGGTGGGCTGAATGGAAGAAACATCTTTTCCATCAATCGGCTACAATCTATATGATAGATCTGTTTCCTGATATGATCCCTCAAGTAAGCCCTTTTTACTTTTCTTGTCAATTCTTGCTTTAAATCTGCCAACCGATTTTATACTAACTTCATATTCTATCTTTGTTTCTGCAGACAACAGATTCATCTCCCCCTCATAAGAGCAATAGTGGCAAATATATTGAATATGCTGCAGGCCTCCTGCCAAACGGATGTGACCTAGCTCCACCAAATATCGGCTACCATGCCCCCAAGACCTCAAGCCTTCTTCAAGGACAAATAAGGGAACCAACCGATACTGGCAAGAAAAGAAAAACCAAAGCGTCAGCCGCTGATCCATCGGCTACTAAGAAAAAATCCAAGAAACAACAAGGCAAACCAGCCGATGATCTGCCAGATATTGAAGAAACCCTGGATGAGGCAGAGATTGAAAAGGCCATTGATGAAGCTGCAGCTGAACTTAGTGATGTAGGGGAAAAAACTCCATCGGCTTCTCCAGCCCCCAAAAGAACTCCTCCAACTCCTGCTGCTCCAGCCGTATTCTCTCGGCAACCAAGGGTAAACAACCTTTTAATTACAAAATTTCCTCATTGCCGATCTTGTTATTTAAACTTTGTACTTTTGCAGAAGAAAAGGCCAGCTGAGAAGAAAAAACCGGCTCCAGCACCAACCAAACCAACTATCCGAACTTCATCGGTAATTCTCAATCCTTTAAATTGTAATCTCTTTTCAGCCGATATTAACTAACACTTGTCAAACTTTGAAAATTCGTCAGCCTTCTCCTCCACCATCACCTCAAGCACAACTGATATCCAGCGAACACACCATCAGCTGTAGACAGTCACCATGTTGAGGAAGAACAAATTGCTGCACCTGCTATTCCTGTAAGTTTTATACCTTCAAAAATCTCAAATCGGCTGTATAACATGGTCTGTTACTTAATTCTCTTTAATTTTTCCTTTTGCAGGTCTTAGCCGATTTGTTTTCCTTTGATATCAAGGACTACTTTGATGAGGAAGCAGAAGGAGAAACAACAAGCAAAGCTCTAGCTCTCCTAGCCGAAGACGTGAAGAGAAACCTTGACGACATATCCCATCGGCTAGAAGCATCCTTGGATAGTTTGGTGGTTGACTGCAGCTCTATCCGGGCAAGATTTCAAGAAATCCAAGCCTTAATCCCAGACGAGTTGTCAAATACCATCACTCCAGCTGTATACCTTGAACAACATCAATTCAAGCTGGAAAAAGCTAGACAAAGAATATCTGATCGGCTAGAGAAGAAAAATTTCGAAGCCACAATCTAAGCCAACCGACAACTTGTGCATACCGAGAAAGCCAAGCTTGATCAACTTGCCGAAAAGCCGATTAAATCTGTGATAGATCAATTAGAAGCCGAAAGGATTGATCTTTTGGCTAGACTTGAAGAATGTAACGCCAAAATTGTAATGGAAAAACAGAAACTAGCTGATCGTCCAAAGGCTGTTGGAGAACAGAAGGCAAAACTGAAATCGGCTATCAAAAATGTGGTCAACATGACCAAGTCCCTCAAGATCATCCCTGGAACCGATGCTCAACATGCCCAAGCAATTGCCGAAGTTGAAGAAATTCGGGAAAGAGCAATATCGGCCATCCACCGTTATCTCTCTCAATGATAGCATGTAATAGGGATTTAGAAAAATTTTGTAATCAGCTGAAAACCACTTTGGAATACTTGTATAATACATACTCTGTTCCTTTGTGCCGATTAATACATCTTGCATTGAAAATCCATAATTTGCGTTCAAATCCCACAATTTCTGTATATGTATGTCCCCTTAATTTGTGCATGTTGACAAACATGGACAAAATTAAATTTAACTAAGGGCGATATGTCACGCCCAGAAATTTGCTAACCCGAATTCCAAGCAGAATGTGTATTAAAATTCCCTGTCCAGGACCAGCCAGGGTACACAAACGACAAAGTCAATATACAAATCCACGTCTTACAAACACCATAAAAGTATCTTACATAAATGCAGCGGAAAAGATAAATAAACTAAACTAGATAACTAGACACTCGTAACTTGACAGCTCCAATCCACAGGCATCCTCGACGGCAACGACAGGCCTACTCCTCCGAGAAACCATCCTCTGACACGTACTCCAGCTCTGGTGTGGGAAATGATAAAGCAAGACTGAGTACGACCCACTGTACTCAACAAGTCATACCGGAATAGGAGAAAATGATGTAAGTAATTCCAAAGGAAGGCTAAAAGTTGAATTGCATAAATCAAGCATTTAAAGACAATAGTTGAATGCGGTAAAACAGTTGAGTTAATTAAGCAAGATTAAATCATCACTGTCCAACGCTACACCACGTTGCAACAGGCCCAAACCATTCCACCTGAACTAAACCAATTCCATTAGATCATGCTATAAAGGTTATAACTAATCACGGTGAATCTGGTTGACCGCCCATAACCGCAGGCATGGCTATTCGAATAGTTTTACTCTGATCAGAGGTGTACAACTGTACCCACAAGACACAGTCTCACTACACGTTACCGTGCACCAGCATACCACCACGGTATACCGGAAAGGAAACTGTGACAAGACCCTTCGCATAACCTTCCCTAACCAAGCGCACCACACCTCAGGTTTTGCCCCCACCTTTTACCCAAGGCAGGCAGTCCCCTCTCGTGCCTAGGTGAATCCGGCAGCTGATCAACGGGTAAAGCCCCCGCCGACCCAACTCCATCACGCCCACCCTTGCCTGGATGTGTCGGCTAAGAAAAGCTACACTACGAGTCCAACTATTACCCACGCTAGCTTGTAGAAAGTACGGTAATTCTTCCAGGGTTTCCCGCGAACCGGTCCTTAACTGTCATGAGCACGACCATCAAAACCATGTACTCACAACCCACCATTTATCAGGTTTTAGTTGGACTAGTTAATTAACCACTCATGATTAACCATCCTGGGCTACCATATGACATTCACCATTAAGTAAATAGATGTATACTAGTTATCCCATTAATGTGCTAATGTTTCGAAGCAGGGCTAAGCATGTCCTAACCTAACAACTAGTCATATTGATTCCCAGGCTAACAAGGGTACAAGGTAGACAAAACTATGTGGCTGAGTACAGTAGGTAAATAAATCCATAAAATGACATTATAAAACAATGCAGTATTTGAGAATAAATAAGATATTTGCAAAGTAGGTACAACATGATCAAATGAACAGCATGACTTGCCTTGCTCTTGAACTGACGGAACTTCAGCGACCACTTCGAAATACTCCGGAACATCGGAACTATCGGATTCTATACGACAAACAAAGCACACAAGCAATACAAGCAGTAAGTCTACTGAAACAGCAAAAGAAACCAATTTTAATGAATTCTAGACATTTTAATGAATTTTCTGAGACTTGAATGGATTAAAACGGAACTCGAATGATTAAGATATGAATTTTAGAATATGAACTATGTAATTACTATCAACCGAAGAAACCTTAATGAATTGATATGCTTTAACGCCCGCGAACGGACAAGGTTAACGGAAAACAAACTCCGGTTAACGAGCCTCACGGGTCAGCGACTCAACGAGTCAACCTACCGTGGCACGGGACCACGCAAGCGGTCAACCGAACCGGCGAACAAAACCGGCGGCTCAGAAAGGCTCTAGGGTTTAAGAACGACTCGGTACGACCAAACCGATATGACACTATGCCACACTATGCACGAACGTATGCGACAAACGACTATCAAGCGCTTGCAGCATGGCCGGCGACTTGGCAACGCAGCTAGGGTTAGAGCGGCGGCGTGGCAAAGCAGCGGTGGTGGCACACGGTACGGCAATGACAACATGGTAGCGGTGGCGCATGGCTACAGCTAGGCAGCGGCGCACGGAAGTAGCGGCCCGACAGCGGCTAGGGCAACAGAGGCGTGTGGTACAGCCGCGGCGGCGGCAAAGTAGCGATGCGGCGGCTGCGCGCGATACGGCAGCGACGCGGCTGCGTGCGGCGCGGCAGGACAGCAGCGGCACGCGGCAGCAGCGGCAGCGACTGCGGCGGCAGCGGTAGCGACACTGCAGCGGCGACAGCGGCAGTGGCAGCGGCACGCGGCAACGACTGCGGCGGCAGTGGCAGCGGCACGGTAGCAGCGGCAGCGACACGGCAGCAGCAGCAGCAACACGGCAGCAGCGGCGGTTAGCTAAGAAAAAATAAACGGGACAGGTCACGACGGTAACTATGCTGGTAACGAAAAGGGGAAGCTCACCGGTGGCGCAGCAAGGCGGTAGGGAGGCAGCGGCACGGCAGTGGCTAGCGGCGGCGCAGGGAGGCGGCGGCTAGGGTTGGGGCGCAGGGGAGGCGGCTTGGGTTAGGGGGGGTGCAGGGGGGAGGGTGGAGTGGCTTTTATAGAGGTGGAGGAGGGGGGTCTAGTCGGGCCGGTCCAAGGAAGGGAGGTGCACGGCAGAGCGGGGGGGAGGAAAGAGGCGCACGACAGAGGGGAGGAAAGAAAAATAACGAGAGAAAAGAAAGCCCAAAAAGGAAAGGTGGGGAAACAAATGCGGTGCCTTTTCGGGAAAGGAAAAAGAAATAGAACCGGAATAGGAGAAGGGCTTGGCTCGTCATACAAAACGAAACCGTAGCGACAAAAAGGGTCGGCGGATACAATGAACCGCGAACAGGGAGAGTGAACCGAGAACGGTTCATGACCAAAGGAGGGGAGGAAGGAATTATTAATTCAAATCCTTACATTTTTAAATTAACATTATTACTTTGTCTGCTCTGCATATTCCACTGAAAATCCTGTTAACGATTTGAAGTGTCTCCCCGACGGTTCTGATTATTACGCACATTGTTAATTTAGGGTTTGCTCTTGGTTAAATAGACAATTTCTTTTAGGCAATTTATTTCATGAATTTAGAGCTAGAAGGGGAAACTACAGGGTGTGACAAACCTACCCCCTTAAACGGAATCTCGACCCGAGATTCGGAAGATCTGGCAAAGAGGTTCGGATGGGCGGCTTTCAACTCAGCTTCTCTTTCCCAAGTGGCTTCTTCCTCTGAATGGTGGCTCCACTGGACTCGGCAGAATCAGGTGACTTTGCTTCTTGTCCTTCTCTCACTGGTCTCGAGAATACGAGTTGGTTTCTCCAGATAAGTCAGGTCTTCTTGAATTTCAATCTGATCCTGGCTTGCTTGCTCCTCGGGTACTCTCAGACACTTCTTCAATTGGGATACATGGAAGACATCATGAATGCCGAGCATGTTGGAGGGGAGTTCAAGTCGATAGGCAACTTCACCATGGCGTTCCAAGATTTTGTATGGTCCCACAAAGCATGGTGCTAGCTTCCCCTTGGTTTGGAAATGGTGCACGCCTCGAAGTGGCGTGACCCGGAGGTACACATGGTCTCCAACGTCAAAGATAAGCTCTCTACGGCACTTGTCTGTGTAGCTCTTCTGCCGAGACTGCGCGATCCTCAGTCTTTCTCTAATTGTTCTCACCTTTTCTTCCGTGTCGTTTAAGTCTTCGGTTCCAAACAACTGACGTTCTCCGGTCTGGTCCCAAAAGAGCGGGGTGCGGCATTTCCGGCCGTACAATGTTTCGAACGGCGCCATTTGCAGAC
Source organism: Oryza punctata (assembly GCA_000573905.2). Taxonomy (NCBI): domain Eukaryota; kingdom Viridiplantae; phylum Streptophyta; class Magnoliopsida; order Poales; family Poaceae; genus Oryza; species Oryza punctata. Next base: position 37,582,715 of record CM002489.2, on the reverse strand, counting down.
TGGCCTGGTAGCTGTTGTTGTACGAGAACTTGGCGTACGGCAGGCTTCGGTCCCAAGCTCCACCAAAATCCAGTGCACAAGCTCTCAACTTGTCTTCCAAGATTTGATTGACTTGCTCGGTCTGACTATCGGTTTGAGGGTGGTAAGCAGTACTAAAATTCAGACGAGTTCCCAACTCTTCTTGTAGTTTCTGCCAAAATCTTGAAGTGAACTGGCTTCCTCGGTCGGACACAATCTTCTTGGGTACCCCATGCAGACTCACTATCCTTGCCAGATAGATCTCTGCTAGCTTCTTTCCTGAGTAGGTGGTGTGTACTGGGATGAAGTGGGCGACCTTGGCGAGTCGGTCCACGATCACCCAAATGGAGTCATGTCCTGTTGATGTCCTTGGTGAACCTGTGATGAAATCCATCCCGATTTCTTCCCACTTCCATTCCGGAATCTGCAACGGCTGCAATAACCCTGCGGGTCTCTGATGCTCTGCCTTCACTCGTTGGCACACGTCGCAGAGCGCGACGAATTCAGCGATTTCCCTTCTCATGTTAACCCACCAGAACTTCTCTTTGAGATCTTGGTACATCTTGGTATTGCCAGGATGAATTGAATATTGGGTCTGATGAGCTTCTGTGAGTATCAAGTCCTTTAGGTCCTTATTCTCCGGAACACATATTCTTTCTCCCATCCAGATCGTTCCATGCTCGTCCTCGCTGAAGCCTCGTGCTTTGCCGACCCTCATATTCTTCTTGAGTTGGGCTATCTCCGGGTCATTGACCTGAGCTGCTCGAACTTGCTCCACGAGCGTGGGCTGTGCCTCAAGGGTAGCCACGAATCCATGTTGTACAATACTCAAGTTTAGGCGTTCGAACTCCTGTTGCAGTCTGTCACATGTTCCCTCTGCACAGGTAACATTGCAGTAGCTTTTCCGGCTCAAAGCATCGGCCACCACATTGGCCTTACTTGGGTGGTAATGTATCCCTATGTCATAATCCTTGATCAACTCTAACCATCAACGTTGTCGGAGGTTCAGGTCCGGCTGAGTGAAAATATACTTCAAGCTCTTGTGGTCCGTATAAACCTCACAACGGTTACCAATTAGGTAGTGCCGCCAGATTTTCAGGACGTGAACCACTGTTGCTAATTCCAAATCATGAGTAGGGTAGTTGTTCTCGTGTGGACGCAGTTGACGTGAAGCGTATGCGACCACCTTGCCTTCTTGCATTAAGACACATCCTAACCCTTGACGGGATGCATCACAATACACTTGGAAATCTTTCGTCTAGTCGGGCAAAATTAAAACTGCTGCGGATACTAATTTCCTCTTAAGTTCCTCAAAACTCCTGTTGCATTCTACTGACCACTTGAATTTTTCATCCTTCTTTAGCAACTGTGTCATTGGCTTGGCAATCTTGGAGAAATTCTCAATGAACCGGCGGTAATATCCCGCGAGTCCTAGAAAACTCCTGATTTGTGAGACAGTCTTCGGTGGGGTCCACTTGGTAACTGACTCCACATTTGACGGGTCTACGGCCACTCCTTGAGCGGTGATGATGTGGCCTAAGAACTGTACCTCTTTGAGCCAAAAGTCACACTTACTAAACTTGGCATACAGTTGGTGTCCCTTCAACTTCTCAAGTACTAGACGGAGGTGTTGCTCGTGCTCCTCCTTGGACTTGGAGTAGAAGAGTATGTCGTCGATGAATACCATAATGAACTTGTCCAAAAACTCCATGAACACCTTGTTCATCAGGTTCATGAAGAAGGCTGGTGCGTTGGTGAGTCCGAAGGACATGACCGTACATTCAAACAACCCATACCGAGTTACGAATGTGGTCTTCGGGATATCCTCTTCTTTAATCCTCAACTGGTGATAGCCTGATCGCAGGTCTATCTTGGAGAACATTGTTGCTCCCTTTAACTGATCAAACAGGTCATCAATCCGAGGTAGCGGGTATTTGTTCTTGATGGTCACGTCGTTGAGGGCGAGATAGTCGACGCACATCCTCTTGGTCTTATCCTTCTTCTCCACGAAGATCACTGGAGAACCCCAAGGTGACGTGCTCGGTCGGATGTATCCTTTCTGTAACTGCTCATCGACTTGCTTCTTGACTTCTGCCAACTCATTGGCTCCCATCCTTTAGGGCCTCTTATGCATCGGGGGCAGTTCCCCGGTACTAGATCAATCCGAAATTCAATTTCTCTCTTTGGTGGCATGGTGGTTAGGTCGTCTGGAAAGACCTTAGGGTATTCACGGACTATGGGAATATCCTCCAACTTCTTAGGATCTTTCTCTACTGCTGTGGTCTGTTCTACCCCTTCGTCCTGATTCAGGTATACTCTGTGTTTTTGGGGTGTCGGCGACTGGAACGTCACCACTTCGCCCTTCTCATTAAGCAGGGTAATGGTGCGGCTTGCACAATCAATAACTCCCTTGTGCCTTGTTAAACAATCCATTCCAAGTATGACGTCTTGGTCTTTGGATTTGAGAAGGATGAGATTGGCTAGAAATTTTGAACTTTGGATTTCTATCATCACAGTGGGGCAATAGTGAGCTGTGGCCATTTCATTCCCAGGGGTGTGGACCCACATGGGTGTTCTAAGTTCCCTTACTGACAACCCATGTGCCCCGTTGGTTCGTGCTCCTGTGGCTGGGTCCTCGTTGCCGCGGGTGTTACCACTTATCCTTGTGTTGACCATCTGGAGGGAAGGAACCCGACGAAAGAGGTGGAATAGAAAGAAAACAGATTGCTCAGAAACCAAACTTCATTATATTGGAATTAAACTGTAATTGTTCTGATCTTAATTAAAACACTTAGAAACAGCAACCAGTAACCTTAATGAGATAGCCATATCATAGGCACATGATATCGACCATCAACTAACCCACAAGCATCAACCTAGAACACATAAACTAACAAGGAAACAAACTAAGCACGACGATAAGCTAAGGGTGGCGAGCCTAATGCTCGGAACGGCTCCTGCGGTCGGTGGAGTCGTAGCTGGGCTCCTGCTCATCTCCCGGCTCCTCTTATCGGCTCCTGGAGTCAGCCATCTCTGTGTCACCACTGGTTCGTAGGGGGAAAGTCTGCTATCTACAGAAGGCAAGGGGTGAGAAGCAATGCATGCTCAACTCCAAATTTAAAGAAACGATTAAAGGGCTCAAGTAAAAGAAAATTTTAAAGAGGGAATATTTTGTATATGAATCAAATAAAAGTTGTCACCATACAAGAAAGTAGGGTGAAAATAAATAGTGTGAAAATATCATAGTAGTATTAGTAAAAATACTAATAACGGTAAGACCCAAAATATCCAAACTCCGAAATAAACCATCCCAAATTTTTCAAAACACTAGACTAACTTTAGTCAAAGAAATCCCCACCGAACAAGTGACCCAAATTTTCCCATAAACCCTAGGAACAGAAATCCCGGATTCTCCCGAAACAACTCCAAATGAAAAGGCGAATGCACATGAAAGAGTTCAGAGGGCTCTTAAGGTTTCCAGTTGGCTTGTCCTACGGTCATGGTCGGCTTTGATACCAACTTGTCACGCCCAGATATTTGCTAACCCGAATTCCAAGCAGAATGTGTATTAAAATTCCCTGTCCAGGACCAGCCAGGGTACACAAACGACAAAGTCAATATACAAATCCACGTCTTACAAACACCATAAAAGTATCTTACATAAATGCAGCGGAAAAGATAAATAAACTAAACTAGATAACTAGACACTCGTAACTTGACAGCTCTAATCCACAGGCATCCTCGATGGCAACGACAGGCCTACTCCTCCGAGAAACCATCCTCTGACACGTATCCAGCTCTGGTGTGGGAAATGATAAAGCAAGACTGAGTACTACCCACTGTACTCAACAAGTCATACCGGAATAGGAGAAAATGATGTAAGTAATTCCAAAGGAAGGCTAAAAGTTGAATTGCATAAATCAAGCATTTAAAGACAATAGTTGAATGCGGTAAAACAGTTGAGTTAATTAAGCAAGATTAAATCATCACTGTCCAACGCTACACCACGTTGCAACAGGCCCAAACCATTCCACCTGAACTAAACCAATTCCATTAGATCATGTTATGAAGGTGTAAGGACCCCCGTTTTGCAACAGGAATCACTCGTGTATTCTGTGCCATTTCCCTGGATCAAGTAGTTTGGCACACACGATACATAGTTGAATTACCAAAAGCGCATACATATGCGTCGAGTACGAATCATACATCATAGGCCCGAAGGCATTGTCTTAGGATAAAGGACCAAACGGTCCGGAATACATTCCAAAAACAGAATATAGATAAGCAGCGGAACGAAGGGAGCGGCATCGCCATTGCCACAGGCAACGACCGTGTCTAGACCTAGTGGGCACCCTCTTCCTCCGCATCCTCCTCGTAGTAGGCGTATGGATCCTCCGCGGGGTCATCTTCGACTTCTGATTGAGTTTATAATTGCAAGGGTGAGTACCAACCGTACTCAGCAAGTCACCACGGCAACAGTGCATATGACAAGTTTTATCCAAGGCAAGGCATAGGTTCTTTTGCATAAAGCTAGTTTTGCAATTCTTTTCACAAACCTAGGACCTAGCATAACTGATCAAGTTTTAATACCAGATTTTACTTTAAACAACGACGGTTCTGTCCACCATCCATTATGATCCCAAGGATAGCTTCCCGTTATTGGTTCGTCATGGTTTTCTGTGGATGTCCACCTTCCCTCCTCTCAGGAAGTGGCTCCATCAGCATAAAATTCATCATGCATTATCCCATCCCACACAAGTTAAGAATTTAGAGTCTAGCCAAGTGTAATACATGTCCCGGTGCTCAGTATCCGCGAGCGCGGCTATTCGAATAGTTTAGTTTACTCACATTGCAGTGGATGTACACTTTACCCGTACTCCGCGACTGCCCAACACATGAGCCTCGTCCCAACACATGAGACGCGTCATGGCGAAGCCTTTCGATAACCTTGCATTGGCAGTACCCACTCCATGAACTATCATCGTCATGCACTCTAGGCGTATCTGTTTCTAGCAGTGAGAGGAGTTCTGGCGCTCCCGGGAAGGGAAGCCTCACACGCACGTAAAGTTTATAGTTTAAGTTTAGATTCTCACTCTCACACACGTGGCAGTCCTACCAATGGCGACGCCGATGTAGGGCACGCATTGCGGCCCTACCTCAACGGCTGCCCCACCGTAGCGTACCTGCCTCACACACGGGGGTGAACCATCTATGCAAGGATACTGCCTCTGCTCGGCTATCTAGTCCGCTAGGTCTATACCCATCCGAGAAGTACGGTTGTACGAGGGTCGTTTCATGCTTAACTTCATGGCTCCGTCCTTAACTGACCAGGGACGGTACTAGCCTTTTCCAGACACCACCTAAATCCACCATCCGCCCCAGTCGAAAACAGTTGCTTAATTTTATTTCTCCTTTCACAAATCATGTCATCAACATCATGGCAATGTGGTGCTCATGTCTCCACATGCCGCATCTCAATTACTTTCCCAAAAGTAATTGCCCAAGCATATAGCTTTTTGATAAATATGAGTATGCATGATTCTACAATAGCATTTCTAAGCATTTGTCATAATTGACTAGGGATTCATACGTAAACATGGTTACAAGGGGATATGGGGGTAAACAATATTCAAGGCATGGCATAATAACAATTAGGATGTTCATCATTGCATGCAACTTTATTTGTAAACAAAAAAATTTCGCAATTGGGATCAATATGTTCAAGGAATAGTGATGACTTGCCTTGCTCGAAGTCCTGCAGGTCTTGATCCTCGGTCGGACTCACAACTCCCTCGGGATCTATAATTACGTGCGAAAGAAATTGATTTGAATTCGGTTGGAATTCAATTAAAATATTCCGATTATTTTATGAAATAGTTATATTCCGATTTTAATCCATTTATCCTAAAATATTGCGTTAGCCGATTAAAATATTAACTCATTTTAATTCATGCGACACCGGATAAGTTAGGTCCCGATTCATAATGATTAATCTTAGTTGATAAATAAGTGACTAAATATTCGCAACGAATAACTAAATGGATAACTCGATTAACGGGTAAAAACTAACTAACGAACCAACTAAATAGACATCTAAATAGTCAATAGATCACTGCGATTTATTTCGTAGACGCTTTAGAAAAGACCGACGATCAATCCTCCGATTAATATGCATATATATATAACTCAGTGAATAATTATCTAAATAAATAGCTAGTTAAATAACTTGCTAAAGGAATTACTGATTAAATGAACGAATCGCAAATAATCTCGATGTATTTTTCTTGAAACCCCTAAAAATGATCTACGATTAAATCGCCAACTAATAGATATAGATATATATACTTATATTAAAATTTTCCCTCCTAACTTCCTAAATTTTCTTTCCTAGGTTTTATTTTATTTTCCCATTTTCTTTCCTTTCCTATTTTTTTCTTTTTCTCTCCCCTCACTCTTCTTTCCTCCTTTTCTCTCTCTCCTTTTCTTTTCTCTCTCTTCTTTCTCTGTTCTGCCTCCCTCTCTCTCCTTCCTTCTTCTTCCTTCTCTGCTTTCTTTCTCTCTACCCGCCTCTCTCTCTTCCGTCCCTCTCTCTACCCTGGCTTGGCCGACAGGCGGCGCGGCGGCGAAGGATGGCGAGAGGGCTTACCGGACGGTGGGAGGGGGCGTCGTCGGCGCGGCGGCAACAGGACGGCGAGGACGGCGTGGTGGCCGGCACGGTGGGGAAAAGAGGAGGAGTGAGGGGGGGCTCCAGCGGTATGGGGAGGGAAGTGGAAGGGCGCGGGCGCCCTTTTATAGCGCGGGGGAGGGCGCGGAGGTGGCAGCGCCGTGCGGTGGGCTCGAGGCGTGCGGGCGCGCGGCGCGGCTTTCGGCGACGTGCGCGCGGCGCGAGGGAGGCGGCGACGTGCGCGGGCGGTAGCTGCGTTAGCGGCGACGTGCGCGCGGCGCGGGTACGGTGGCGACGTGGCGACGTGCACGGGCGGCGACGTGCGCGGGCGGCAGCGGCACGGGGCGCAAGGGCGCGCGCGGGGCGCGAGGCGCGGCGTGGCCGGGGGGGCGACGTGCGCGGCGGCGGCGACAGCGGCCCAGGCGCGGCGGCGGTGGTGCAGGGCACAAGGGCGCAGCGGCGGCGGGCGGCGACGTGCGCGCGGCGGCCGGCGGTCGGCTCGCGTGCAGGCTAGCGGGGATGCGACGTGCGCGCGGCGCACGCATGGCTCGAGGCGCGCGGCAGCGGGTGATGGCGACGGTGATGGGATGGCAGGCACGGATCGAGCACGTGGCGTGCAATGAACAATGCACTTTAGGATTTAATAGATTTTTAGGGTTCTAGTTGATTTAAAAATTGAGGAAAATGCAATTTAAATTTGTGCTTTCACCTATGCATTTGAGTGACAATTGTAAGTATTCCAAAGTGATTTTACCCAAAATTTAATATTGCCCATTATTTAATATTTATATAGATTATTTCATGTTTTATCACTTACAACCCCCTATGTTTTGGAATTTATTTACATTCACCCACAAATAAATTCGTGGCATTTATTTAGAATATTCTCCTCACTAAAATTTTGCCTCAAAACATCTCTTAGTTTGTTTTTCTTAATTGTCCACTTAGTTGATTTTTCGTTTTAGGATTCACGCTTAAATAGATTTGATAAATCCGAGCTTTGCAATTAAAAATCCGAATAAATGAGCGATTAAACTCGGCATGATGCAACTCAATTTAAATGTTTTTTGAAATTTCGTATTTTAGTGTTTTGTATTCGATGGTCGAATTTTCAGGGCGTTACAGAAGGTTATAACTAATCACGGTGAATCTGGTTGACCGCCCATAACCGCGGGCATGGCTATTCGAATAGTTTTACTCTGATCAGAGGTGTACAACTGTACCCACAAGACACACAGTCCCACTACACGTTACCGTGCACCAGCATACCACCACGGTATACCGGAAAGGAAACTGTGACAAGACCCTTCGCATAACCTTCCCTAACCAAGCGCACTACACCTCAGGTTTCGCCCTCACCTTTTACCCAAGGCAGGCAGCCCCCTCTTGTGCCTAGGTGAATCCGGCAGCTGATCAACGGGTAAAGCCCCCGCTGACCCAACTCCATCACTCCCACCCTTGCCAGGATGCGTCGGATAAGAAAAGCTACACTACGAGTCCAGCTATTACCCACGCTAGCTTGTGGAAAGTACGATAATTCTTCGAGGGTTCCCCGCGAACCGGTCCTTAACTGTCATGAGCATGACCATCAAAACCATGTACTCACAACCCACCATTTATCAGGTTTTAGTTGGACCAGTTAATTAACCACTCACGATTAACCATCGTGGGCTACCATATGACATTCACCATTAAGTAAATAGACGTATACTAGTTATCCCATTAATGTGCTAATGTTTCTAAGCAGGGCTAAGCATGTCCTAACCTAGCAACTAGTCATATTGATTCCCAGGCTAACAAGGGTACAAGGTAGACAGAACTATGTGGCTGAGTACAGTAGGTAAATAAACCCATAAAATGACATTATAAAACAATGCAGTATTTGAGAATAAATAAGATATTTGCAAAGTAGTTACAACATGATCAAATGAACATCATGACTTGCCTTGCTCTTGAACTGACGGAACTTCGGCGACCACTTTGAAATACTCCGGAACGTCGGAACTATCGGATTCTATACGACAAACAAAGCACACAAGCAATACAAGCAGTAAGTCTACTGAAACAGCAAAAGAAAGCAATTTTAATGAATTCTAGACATTTTAATGAATTTTCTGAGACTTGAATGGATTAAAACGGAACTCGGATGATTAAGATATGAATTTTAGAATATGAACTATGTAATTACTATCAACTGAAGAAACCTTAATGAATTGATATGCTTTAACGCCCGCGAACGGACAAGGTTAACGGAAAACAAACTCTGGTTAACGAGCCTCACGGGTCAGCGACTCAACGAGTCAACCTACCGTGTCACGGGACCACGTAAGCGGTCAACCGAACCGGCGAACAAAACCGGCGGCTCAGAAAGGCTCTAGGGTTTTAGAACGACTCGGTATGACCAAACCGATATGACACTATGCCACACTATGCGCGAACGTATGCGACAAACGACTATCAAGCGCTTGCAGCACGGCCGGCGACTCGGCAACGCAACTAGGGTTAGAGCGGCGGCGCGGCAAAGCAGCGGCGGTGGCACACGGTACGGCGGCGACAACATGGTAGCGGTGGCGCATGGCTACAGCTAGGCAGCGGCGCACGACAGTAGCGGCGCGATAGCGGCTAGGGCAACAGAGGCGTGTGGTACAGCCGCGGCGGTGGCAAAGCAGCGATGCGGCGGCTGCGCGCGATACGGCAGCGACGCGGCTGCGACAGCAACGCAGCGGCTGCGTGCGGCACGGCAGGACAGCAGCGGCGCGCGGCAGCAGCGGCAGTGACACGGCAGGAGCGACAGTGGCAGCAGCGGCAGCGGCAGCAACACAGCAGCAGTGGCAGTGAATGCAGCGGCGGTTAGCTAAGAAAAAATAAACGGGACAGGTCATGATGGTAACTATGCTGGTAACGAAAAGGGGAAGCTCACCGGCGGCGCAGCAAGGCGGTAGGGAGGCGGCGGCACGGCAGTGGCTAGGGTTTGGGCGCAGGGGGGCGGCTAGGGTTAGGGGGGTGTAGGGGGGAGGGTGGAGTGGCTTTTATAGAGGTGGAGGAGGAGGGGTCTAGTCGGGCCGGTCCAAGGAAGGGAGGCGCACGGCAGTGGGGGGGGGAGAAAAGAGGCGCACGGCAGAGGGGAGGAAAGAAAAATAACGAGAGAAAAGAAAACCCAAAAAGGAAAGGAGGGGAAACAAATGCGGTGCCTTTTCGGGAAAGGAAAAAGAAACAGAACCGGAATAAGAGAAGGGCTTGGCTCATCATACAAAACGAAACCGTGGCGATAAAAGGGTCGGCGGATACAACGAACCGCGAACAGGGAGAGTGAACCGAGAACGGTTCACAACCAAAGGAGGGGAGGATGGAATTATTAATTCAAATCCTTACATTTTTAAATTAACATTATTACTTTGTCTGCTCTGCATATTCCACTGAAAATCCTGTTAACGATTTGAAGTGTCTCCCCGACGATTCCGATTATTACGCACATTGTTAATTTAGGGTTTGCTCCTTGATAAATAGACAATTTGTTTTAGGCAATTTATTTTATGAATTTAGAGCTAGAAGGGGAAACTCCAGGGTGTGACACAATATAACATAATATCGGCCATCATACATCGGCACAACACAACCGATTATGACAGAAAAAGAGTCTAAGGGTGATATGAACCATATCGGCCATCTATGTAAATTGGCATAACTCAGCCGATTACGATCCAATCCAGACACTCGGGTAGTATTTCTTCAAATATTTTCCATTAAGTGCCGTACCAAAAATTACTCCATCAAGTCCTTTTAACATATAGGCCCCTTTCGAAACACATTTATGAATCCGAACAGGTCCCTCCCAATTCGGTGACCATTTACCAAATTTGTTATCTCTTGCTCCTATCGGCAACACCAATTTGCAAACAAACTCATTCTCCTCAAAAGACTTTGGCACAACCTTTTTATTGTAATGTTTGGCAACCCTTTCTTTATCTTTTCTAACTTTTTCAAGGGCTCTTATTCTAGATTGAACCAAATCTTCTGACTCATCAACCATCAAATTATGATAATCATCGGCTGTCAGCTCATCTTGTAAAGAAATCCTTCTGGAACGGATGTTGGTTTCCCATGGTAACACAGCCTCATGCCCATAAACCAATTGATATGGAGGTACTTGAATTGCACCATGACAAGCCATCCGATAGGACCATAAAACTTCTACCAATATAGTATGCCACTTCTTGGGATATTCTGCAATCTTCCTTTTAACCAACTTAATCAAGCTCTTGTTAGATGCCTCAGCCTATCCATTTCCTTGTGCATAATATGGTGAAGAATTCAACAACTTAATCCCCATGCTATCGGCAAATTGAACGAACTCATCGGACACAAAAATTGAACCCTGATCAGTTGTAATCGTCTGTGGCAAACCTAACCGGTATATAATATGTTCCTTGACGAATTCAATAGCATCTTTGCTGTCAACCTTTTTCAAAGGAATTGCCTCAACCCACTTGGTAAAATAATCAGTAGCAACCAATATGAATTTATGCCCCTTACTCGACGGTGGATTGATCTGGCCGATCATATCAATACCCCAATCTCTGAACGGCCATGGCTTGATAATAGGATTCATAGCCGATGCTGGTGCTCTTTCAATTGCTCCAAATATCCAACTCTTCTAATCAGCCATTTCATCTTGTGAGCCGATTGATGAGTTCCACATATGCCCTCATGTACTTCACACATGACTACCTTTGCTTCTTCCAAACTCAAACATCTCAAAAGAATTCCATCAATCATCCGATAGTATAATGTGTCGTCCAACAGAACATATTTGAGAGCTTTATATCTTAATTTCCTGGAAACCGATTTGGAAAGATTCTTTAAATACTTAAATATCTCAAACCTCCAATCATCGGCTGGTAGACAGGCAACTTCTAGTTCAATTCCTTGCAACATCGGCTTGTAGCTTGATGCACCTTGAGCTAAATCATTAGCTTCAACGTTTTGCTCCCTAGGAATATACTTCAAAGTAACTATCTTGAAAGTCTTCATCAACTCTTGACATTTCTCATTGTAGACCATCAAAACAACATTCTTGCACTCATATTCCCCAGACAACTGACTTATCACCAATAATGAATCACCCATTATTTCCACAGCATCGGCTTCAACCTCTCTCAATAGTTGTAATCCTTTCAGAACAGCTTCATACTCGACTTGGTTATTTGTAGAATAAGGCTTGATAGTAAAAACAAACTGAAAACTTGCCCCCTAGGCGATATGATCACCAAGCCGATACCACAACCATGAGTGCATACAGATCCATCGAAAAACAAAGTCCATGGCATTATATCAATCCCTGTGTTCAACTATGAAATCGGCTATCGCCTGCCCTTTAACTGCCTTAGCCGATTCATACTGTAGGTCAAATTCTGATAAAGCAAAAATCCACTTCCCAATTCGTCCCTTAAAAACTGGAGCCAATAGCATATACCGCACCACATCGGCCTTACATACTATTGCGCACTCATTGGAAAGCAAATAATACCTTAATTTTGTACAAGAAAATATAAACACAGACATAATTTCTCCACAGGTGAATACCTTGTTTATGCATCCAAAAGTCTCCTACTGAGATAAAATATAACTCTTTCTTTATCTTCAACCTCTTGGATTAAAACCGAGCCAATAGAATTCTGATCAGCTGATAAATATAATTTGAAGGGAAGCCCTTTCTGTGGTGGTATGAGAACTGGAGGAGTACTCAAATATTCCTTGATATTGTCCAATGCTTGCTGCTGTTTTACTCCCCAGACAAACTCTTGATCGGCCTTCAGTCTTAACAATGGAGTAAATGGTTCTATTCGGCCAGACAAGTTTGGTATGAAACGCCGAACAAAATTTATTTTGCCGGTCAAAGATTGCAACTTAGTCTTATCTGCTGAAGGTTTTATATCCTTAATTGCTTCGATACTCCTTTGGGGTATCTCAATCCCACGCTCATGCACCAGAAATCCAAGGAATTGCCCAGCCGATACACAAAAAGCACACTTAGTTGGATTCATCTTTAAACCATATTTCCTTGCTCTTTCTAGTACTTGTCTTAAATCGGCTATATGATCATCAACTTAGATTTAACCACCACCACATCATCAATATAGATTTCTACCAATAAACCGATAAGATCATGAAATATGTAATTCATAGCTCTTTGATATGTAGCACCAGCGCTCCTCAACCCGAAAGTCATAACAACCCACTCATCCAAGCCGATTGCACCAGGACATCTAAAAGCAGTCTTGTAAATATCTTCTTCAGCCATAAAAATTTGATTATAACCTGCATTGCCATCCATAAAGCTGATAATTTTATGTCCAGATGCTGCATCAACCAGTTGATTGGCTATTGGCATTGGGTATTCATCTTTCGGTGTATCTTTGTTTAAATCTCTGAAATCAATGCAAACCCTGAGCTTGCCATTTTTCTTGATAACTGGTACTATGTTTGAAATCCACTCAGCATATCGGCATGGTCTAATAAAATTTGCATCGTAGAGTCTTGTAATTTCGGCCTTGATAGCATCATACATGTCAGCTTTACAACGTCTTGGAGGTTGTTTGTATGGCCGATAGCCTGGTTTGATAGGGAGCTGATGTTCAACAATCGATCGGCTAAGTCCTGGCATTTCATAGTATTCCCAGGCAAAACAATCTCTATATTCTTTCAAAAGAGTTATTAATTTACATTTAAATTCTTTTGATAAACTTTTACTAATATATGTCAGCCTAGGCCTATCACCTGGTCCAATGTTGATTTCTTCCAACTGATCGGCCGACATAAACCCTTGTCCTAGCTTGCCGTCGAGATCATCAACAGTATCCTTTGTGTAATAATTAGAACCCTCCACGGCGCCCTCAAAATAAAAATTGGGGCTCTCCATCTCCTGTTGGCTGTATGGCATAATCAGAAACTTTTAAGTAATCTCCTTGCCAAACTTTTCCAGATAAGCAATCAATTCCTTCCATCTCCCAAATAGATAAATTGGCACTAGCTACATTGACTGACCTGTCGGTTGGCATGATTTCGATTTGGTCTCCCTGCCATCGAATCAAGCTTTGGTGCATTGTTGAGGGAATACAACAGTTAGCATGGATCCAATCTCTTTCTAGCAACAGATTGTAGGAACCCTTCCCATCAATAACAAAGAACGTGGTAGGAATTGTTTTACTGCCGATGGTCAACTCTACATTTAAAACTCCCTTGGTCTCAAATGGATTCCCGCCAAAATCTTTCAGAATCATATTGGTCTTGATCAAATCCTCTGAAGTCTTCCCAAGCTTTATGAAGGTTGAATATGGCATTAAATTAACAGATGCCCCTCCATCGACTAACATTTTTGACATCGGCTTCCCATTGACAAATCCCTTGACATATAGTGGCTTGAGGTGCCGTTGATCAGTTCTTTCGGGCTTCTCAAAAACAGCTTGTTGTGGAGATAACATTAACTTAGCCGATGACAACTTTTCTGCTTGTTCAATAACTTGTTCAACTGCATATTCAGCTGGTAGCATGAAAACCATGTTTACTGCAGATGACATCACCTCTTTGCCCTTGTTCTGGAGATTTTTGTTCTGATCGGCTTGGACTTCATCGGCTGGCACCACCTTGCTCTTCACGCGCCAAATTTTCTTTGTTCGTTGCCTTAGCCGATGCTCAATTTCTCCTTCAACCTCCTGGAATTGTTCCCTATTCCTCATCCTCTGAACTCTTCTCTTTTGGTTCTTGGTAAAAATCCCAGAAGGGCACCATTGTGGTTGCGTACTTTTGGGCTTTCTTTGTGAGTCATCTTCATCATCGTCTTGCTGGATCGGCCCAAGTCTTTCATGAACTGATAATCTTTTCTGAATTGGCCGATGCACACCTGAACTCTGTCGGCTTGGTCTTTGAACGTATTGAGCATCAGAATCACTACACCCGGGGCAATCCTGAATGGATGGTAACCTCATACCTTCGTTCCAACAGAATCTGAAGAATTCACAGCTCCAATGGGGATCAAAATATCTCTTATCATCATGGTGATACGACTCCTCTTCCCTCTGGCATCTTTTTTGATACTTGTTAATCATACCAGCCGATTTAATATTCCTATTGTAATTTTTACCTCCATTGGCTTGGTTCCGGTTAAACCCAGAGTGAACCATGTTTACTGGAAAAGGATGTCCATCTATCTTCATCGGCCTCTTGGATTCATCAATTTTGATTTTTCCTTGCTCGATAGCCGATTGGATCTATTGCCTGAAAATCTTGCAATCATTGGTGCTGTGAGTTCCTGTATTATGTCACTTGCAATATTTCCTTCTCTTCAACTCCTCAGCCGATGGGATCACATGCGCTGCTAGCAACTGAATTTGTTTTTCTTGAAGGAGAAGATCAAATATCTTGTCAGCTTTGGTAATGTCAAAATCAAATCTTTCCTCCTTTCCCGAATTTTTAACCCATTGACAGACCACTGTCTTCTTATTCCTAGTCCACTCGGCTGCATTGACTTCTAGATCATCATATTCGGGATCAGAATCACAGCTATAGATATTGTTGACATTGTTGGCTTTCTTGATGAATTTTCTAGCCTCCTGGAACCTTGTCTCATGAGCCGATACCTTTTGAGCCAGATGAGCTAAGCTCTCAAAATCTTGAGCCGAAAATCTTTCCCTTATCGGCGCCAACAACCCCTGGAAGACCAAATCGGCTAGCTGTGAATCTGTCAAGGCTAGACTATAGCACCTGTTCCTCACATCTTTAAATCTTTGGATATAATCTGGTACTGATTCATCTGATTTCTGTCTGATAGCTGTGAGGTCTGACAACTTCATTTCTTGAATGCCACTGAAAAAATATTTGTGAAATTGTTTCTCCAGATCGGCCCATCTTCTAATAGAATTGTAAGGCAGTGATGAAAACCACGTGAATGTCGATCCAGATAAAGAAAGTGGAAACAATCTGACTCTAAGGGCTTCTGTAGCCGATGCTTCACCACATTGAGCTAATTTGGAGAAGTCTGGCACCTTGTATCGGTTTGGCAGTGGTACCCGATCGAAGTATTCTGGATATGGATGCCGATACATGTTGCCATTATCCTTAGGCTTAAGCCCAAACTGTTCCCTCATGACATCAGCAATCATATCGGCCCACGGCTGCTGCGGTGTTGCTCCACCATATTGCTGTTGAATTGGATCAATCTGGCCGTACTGGATCGGCTGAGGCCGTGGAGAATGAGGCTGATAGATATGATTGAGATTGGCCGATATGCCTTGAGGTGGCACATAGGGGAGTTGTTTTGTGCTGTAATGCTGGCTTGTGCTGTAATGCTGGCTTATCGGCTGAGTAATTCCAATCGGCTGTTGTAGAACCGAAGGAATTTGATATGAAGTATCGACAACTGGCGGTTTGGATTAAGTATGCTCATCAACTGTTCTGGCGCCAGCTGACTTGAAGTTTGCCCCCCCAGTGATCGACTATGGTCTTGTCATTATTGCTGGAATATTTGAACTACAGAAAGGAACCGACGGGGCCTGGGTTTTAAGTGTCTGTTGACTCCCGCCAATTTCTGTCTTCACAGTCCTGTAGCTTGGGAACGTACCGCCTGGTAGATATATGGGTCCTTTAGCTTTTTCTTCGGCTATAGTTTCATCGACTACTGACTTGATCATGTTTGTTAATGTATTCACAAGTACTCCAGATTGGTTGATGAGGGCGTGGTGTACAGTCGAATCAATGCGATCTTGAATCGTGTGTAGTTCTTCGTTGCTTGACTCGATCTTGGGTTGCTTGTCTTTTTCTTCAGTTGTTCCGGATGTACTTGGATCTGGCCTCACGATCGTTGGCACCTTGACTTTAGTCCTTTGAACGACTGTGCCCTATCGGGTTACCGTGAACGAATGCAGGTATTGACTCTGGAGTTGATCTAGCATCTGCTTTATCTCTTCTCTCTGCTCATCGTTCAATTGCTCGATCGTGATTGACATGATGTTCTCTTCTGAGACTTTAGTGATATTTGGTGACATGATGACACAATGTCCCACCGGGCGTGCCAAAAGTGTGTTGATGCAAAAAACACACACTGGCCTAAGAGATTTGCTTTACTCTAATGCAGGTCCAAAATTAGTTCTTTAGGTTCAAGGGCGTCCCAGTTGATTTGATCCTGCAATTAACAAGAAGAAATATGCAAATATGTTAATAAACAATAGTCCATTGGCCAGCTAGCCGATTTCATATCGTATTGTAACCTAGCCGATGCAATAAAGCATGAATCGGCTGTAAGGTGTAGTCAATGAAAGAACTAACCCTAAAACTAGTTTATCGGCTGAAAAGATCAGTGCTACATAATCAGTATGTCGATATTACTTTAGAAATAAGCAATTGGGACAGATCGGACTGAACCGAGACTGTATAAATTGCCCAAATCTAATGTAACATGAAATAACAATTATATAGACTCATATCATAGCCGATATCTAGATTTAAGTATGTATCGGCTATAGCTCCGATACAACCTTATACTAGGATATTCTCAGGCAAAAAATATATTCATCTAATATCAGTTAGATTGATAGTAAGTCCAATATATTTATATTAGATTAGATCCTGATATAAGGGGCAGATATAGAACATTAAAAAAAGCATAAAACAATGTAAAACATCTATACCAGGTAAGATCGGCTGAAACCCCGATACTATCCTTATTAGCAACCATAAAGCAGGCTAAATATCATAATCCTAAATACGACTTAATAGGTTGGACTTAACCAATGCAGCATTAAGTATAAAGAGAAGCATGACGTCTAGAAAATCAAGCCGATGGTTGCCTTTTCGGGATGGTAGATACATTATATAATCTAAACCAGCAAGGTAATCTAACCGATATCGATGAAACCCTAAAGAGAATCCAGCCGATGTAAGTAGATTGCATTGTCGATCTAAATTATATTAGATCCCAGGGTTAAGAATTCAGGGAAGAAAGAAAGATTTGATTTAGACATTACTAAAGCTGACAAGATATTCGATCTTCTTCTTCAAGAAAAGCTGACTCAACTGCCGATAGGACATGTGATACGATCGGCTGAAGAATTGAAGAGAAGGGAGTATTGCAATGGCATAATACGGGATCACATAGCACCAATGATTGCAAGATTTTTAGGCAACAGATTCAATCGGCCATAGAGCAAGGAAGGATAAAGTTCGATGAAACTAAAAGACCGATGAAAATAGATGGTCACCCCTTCCCGGTGAACATGGTCCATACTGGAGCCGATAGGAGCCGAGCCGATAGGAACAGATATCAGGCAAGGAGTTTCAAAGCGGCTAGTATGATCAACAAGTATAGATGCCAAAGCGACGAGGGAACGAATCACTACAGCAATTAGGGCTGTCTCGATCCTCATTGGGGTTGCGAATTCTTCATATTTTGCTGGAGTAAAGGGAAGAGATTATCATCTATCGGAGACTGTCCTGGTTGTAGTGATCCTGACATACAATATGTTGGAAGACCAAGCTGTTGATGCAAAGAACATACACTGGCCTGAGAGATTTGCTTTACTCCAGTGCAGGTCCAAAACTTGCTTTCAGGTTCAAAGGGCGTGCCAGTTGATTTGATCCTGCAATCAACAAGAGAACGTGCAAGTTTATTAGTAAACAATAGTCAATCGGCCAGGCAGCCGATATCATATCGTGATATAACCTAGTCGATGCAATATAGCATGGATCGGCTCTAAGGCATACTCGATGATAAGTTAACCCAAAATCTGATACATTGGCTGAAAATATAAGTATTACATAATCTATATATCGATATTACTTTAGAAATCAGCAATTGGGATAGATCGGACTTAATCGATACAGTATAAATTGCGCAAGTCTAAAATAACATGAAATAACGATTATATATACTCATGTCATAGCCGATGTCCAGATCTAAGTATGTATCGGCTATAGCTCCGTTACAACCTTATACTAGGATATTCCCTTGCAATTAGTATATTCAATTATTACCAATCAGATTGGTAGTAAATCCAATATATTTATATTAGATTAGATCCTGATATAACGGGCAGATATAACATATTAAACAAAGCATGAAACTATGTAAAATAACTATACCAGATAAGATCGGCTGAAACCCCGATACTATCCTTATTAACAACCATAGAGCAAGCTAGAGATTATGATTCTAAACATGACTTAATAGATCAAACTTAACTGATGCAGCATTAAGTATGAGAAGAAACATAATATCTAGACAATCAAGCCGATGGTTGCCTTTCCGGGATGGTGGATACATTATATAATTCAAACCAACAAGTCGATCTAGCCATTATCGACAAAACCCTAGATAGAGATCGACCGATATGAATAGATAGCATTGTCAATCTAAATTATATAATGTATATAACTCGGAGATTCACAAGATAGAATTAGAGTGTCATAAAGATGTAAGCACTAATTCCGATAATGCAAACCGCCATAACAAGACCTACCTCTTCGCTAAAGATCAAACTGATGCAGCTCGACTCGAAAGCAAGAACTCATCGAAAGTAAAAGAATAAAAGGTTTGGTGATGCACCGAGATTGATTGAACTGTTGTTGTTTTATTCATAAGATCTCGGGTCTATATTTATACCCGAAAATACAAACATTGTCCAAGATGGACATGACTCATATTATCCTAATACAAATCCAACTAATAAACAAGTCCCTTAGGCGAACTCTTACCGAAAATATCTATAAGGAAATTACAGATAACCCTAATTAATAGATACATTTGTCAATTCTAGACTCTATCCTTGTCTGGCAACATCGTCTCAAACCCTCTTCCGAACCCGATACTGATCATGCATGCAATATTGGCCATATCGGCTATCCAGATCAGACTCAGTTCCAGCCGATACGGTCTTCCAGCCGATGCGCACTCTGTTTCCAAGAATCTCGCATATCTTCAATTCTGTTCAAATTGGACTTTGTTTCCGATTCATATGCTTGCCAAATTTCATCGTCAACACAAGCCGACAGAGTAATAGTGGGCATCGGCCGATTCAGCAAAAGTTGCCTGTTCATTAGAGGCTTGGGTCGATTCGACAAGATTACTTTGAAGACAAGTCACAAGCAAGAGCTGAGACCGTGGAACCTCAATGGTGTCCTTCTGGAATTTTTACTAAGAGTCAGAGAAGACGTGTCTAAAGGATAAGGAATAGAGAGCAGTTCCAAGAAGTTGAAGATGAGATTGAGCATCGGCTGAAGCGTACAAGAAAGGTTTGGCGCATTAAGAGTAAGGTCGTTCCAGCCGATGAAGTCAAAGCTAATAAGGTGTTGATGCAAAAAACACACACTGACCTGAGAGGTTTGCTTTACTCTAGTGCAGGTCCAAAATTAGGGTTTCAGATTAAAGGGCGTGCCAGTTGATTTGATCCTGCAATCAACAAGAAAAACATGCAAAGAATATCAGTAAACGATAGACAATCGGCCATAGGGCCGATTTCATATCGTATGTGGCCTAGCCGATGCAATAAAGCATGGATCGGCTGTAAGGTGTAATCAATGATAGAATTAACCCTAAAACTAGGATATCGGCTGTAAAGATTAGTGTTACATAATCAATATATCAATATTACTTTAGAGATAAGCAATTGTGATAGATCGGACTGAACCGAGACAGTATAAATTGCCCAAGTCTAAAGATAACATGACATAAAGATTATGTAGATTGATGTCATAGCCGATATCTAGGTTTAAGTATGTATCGGCTATAGCTCCGATACAACCTTATACTAGGATATTCTCTAGTAATAAATATATTAAACTATAACCAATTAGATTGATATCAAGTTTAATGTATTTATATTAGATTAGATCCTGATATAAGGGGCAGATATAGAATATTAAACAAAGCATAACACGATGTAAAACATCTATATCAGGTAAGATTGGCTGAAACCCCGATACTATCCTTATTAACAACCATGAAGCAGGTTAAATATCATGATTCTAAATACGACTTAACAGGTTGGACTGAACCAATGCAGCATTAAGTATAAATAGAAGCATAAGATCTAAAGAATCAAGCCGATGATTGCCTTTTCAGGATGGTGGATATATTATATAACCTAGATTAACAAAGTAATCTAGCCGATATCGATGAAACCCTAGAAGAGATCTAGCCGATACAGGTAGATTACATTGTCGATCTAAGTTATATAACATATATGATAACTCGGAGAATCACAACAAAGAACTAGAGTGTCATAGAGATGTAAGCACTAGCCCTAATGATGTAACTCGCCATGACAAGATATACCTTTTTGTCGAAGATCAAAGTGATGCAGCACGACTCGAAAGCACAAACTTGCCGAAAGTAGAAACAAAGGTTTGGCGATGCGCCGAGATTGATTGAACGTGTGTTGTTATTATTTACAAGACCTCGGGATTATATTTATACCCGAAATTACAAATCTTGTCCATCATGGACACGACTTATATTAACCTAATACAAATCCAACTAACCAACAAGTCCCTTAGGCGGACTCTTACCGAGAATATCTATAAGGAAATTACATAAAATATCCTAATTAATAGATACAATTGCCCCCTCAGGACCTTATCCGTGCATGGCAATCCATATGAAGCACGCTAACACAACCCGACGACGTATACCGAGTCACATTACCGAAATCGGCTCAATCGGCTAATCTAGTCCGACTCTGACTCTGCCGATCCAGTCCACAGTCGATTCGGACCACAGCCGATTTTCACTCTGTTTTCCGATACGATCTTATCTCTTCAATCCTCTTCGATTCCATCTTGACTTCTGATATTTGAATTAACAAATTTGGTCGTCAACACATGCCCCCCAAGTCCGGAATATTTGGTAATGTTTCGGATTTGCCAAATCTTATCTCCGAGATAATCTCGCTCTTTCCGTTTTTCTTACCGTTACCATAGCGCTTTAAATACTTTAACCGACAACCCCGAGAAACTTCACACCGTTATTTACTGTTGCCACCGCTTTCGCAATCTCCGTCTCCTTCAACCTCGGTGATCCCCTCGGCGCAAGCAATCAATCTTCAAGCAACCCTTCGCTCATTCAACTTCCGCCAGCGAGAAGATGTCTTCATCATCCGCTCCATCTGCTGCCCCATCGGCCGAATACGCTGAGGTAAGTCCCATCGGCTAGATCTCCTTTTAATTCATCCAATTTCATTTTCCCGCAATCTTAGCTCGCTTCTCTTCTCTTTTGCTTTGTTGATGTAGCATCTCGCAAACCTAATTGCGGTTCCCAGTCTTAATCATGAAAACAACTACTTCCTTGGGCCAATCGGCAATACAGACCCAACTGAGTTTATCACTGCCGAAACCAATAGAATCCCCTTCAGATTATCGAACCCCAACATAGGACACTGGAAAAACACATTTAAGTCCTGGCCGTCCCTAGTGAAAAGCTGGCCTGCATGGTTCAAGCGCATATCAGCTAGCAAGCAAAGTCACTGGGATGAGATAGGAATCGGCCAAGCCCTAGCCCTTTCTTTGGCAAATTCAGCTAAAGATGAGCCGTTAATGGCTTCTGGAAGCTACTTCTGGTCCAACACCCTCAATGCATTCTTATTCAACCAAGGGCCGATGATACCAACTCTCTTAGATATAACCATGTTAACTGGACTTGATATCACCTCATCTGCCAACCCAATGATCTTGAACTCCAAGAATAGATTTGACTTTAAAACAAAGAGCATAGGAGGATGGTCTGGATTCATTTCGGCTAACATGGGTCAGGGCTCAGTTACCCCAAGAGAGCATACTGCCTTCCTGCTGATGTGGTTGGAAAAATTTATGTTTTGTGGATCAAGTTGTGGCCCAACCTCAAATTGGCAGCACATAGCCGAAGCCCTTGAAGAGAAAAGACAATTTCCTTTGGGAAAAATCCTACTCGGCTATCTGTATCAGACCTTAACCAATGCATCAGCCAAACTAGCAACTGGCTCGGTAGTCAATGCAGGTGGCCCATGGTGGTTATTCCAAACTTGGTTAAATTTGGTCGTGATGAAAGCTGTCAATCGGCCACCCTTGACTGAGGCAGAGTTTCCAAGACTACAGCCGATCACTGATGACGATGGTGAAGAGATAACCCATCGAAGATGTATGTCCTTTGGAGAATATGCCAGCACCCCAGCCGATGCAGGAGCAAAGTTATCAGCAGAATTGCTTAAGGACTGGTTTTTTAGTTTTTATGATGGCTTCCAGAAAGATGCTAGAATCTGGTTCTTCTATGATGAATCAGTCAATTTTGAGCTGCCATCGGACTTCAGATTTGAAGAGATAAACCATGACAAATTTCAGAAGTTCAGAGAAGTTTATACTACAGCCATCAGCCCATGCATTCTCCCTGTCGGCATCCACCAGGGTAGGAATATTAAAGTCTCATATGAGTTCTATCATCCCATGAGCTCAGCAAGACAATTTGGTATGGGCCAACTCCAAATCGGCTTGTGGTTTGCTGACAAGATTGAATGCCGAGGAGAAATATCTTCAAGTCTGATGATGGATCGGCTTCTAAACATTCCAGGCCCCTCTCTTGGCAGTATCAATGATATTGAATTAGCTATGTTCAGGAGCAAAGTCTTCACCTCATGGTGGTCTGAGTGGAAACAACATCTTTTTCACCAATCGGCTACCATCTACATGACTGACTTCTTCCCTGACATGATCCCTCAGGTAACTTCTTTTTTATATTCCTGTTTTAAACATATCAACCGATTCTATTTATAACTCATGAACTATCTTTGCTCTTTCAGACCACAGACTCATCTCCTCCTCATACCAGCAAAAGTAGCAAAGAAATTGAATATGCTGCAGGGCTATTTCCTAACAGATGTGGCATGACTCCTCCTGTCATCGGCTATCATGCCCCCAAGACATCAAGCCTGCTCCAAGGACAAATGAAAGAAACAGCCGATGCAGGCAGGAAAAGGAGAACTAGAGCATCAACTGCCGTGCCACCAGCTACTAAGAAAAAGGCCAAGAAACAACCACCTCCAACAGCCGACGATGCAGGTGAAGCCCTAAAAGAAGCATCTATCGAACGGGCAATAGATGAAGCTGCAGCCGAATCCAGTGATGTGGGAAAAGAAACACCTCCAGCCTCTCCAAAGCAAACCCCTACAACTCCTATTCCAGCTGTCTTCACTCGGCAACCCAGAGTAAATTCATCTTCCTTGATACAAATTTTCTTTATTCACCCTCAACTTAATCCTCCAACTCTTGCATTTTGTAGAAGAAAAGACCAGCCGAGAGAAAAAAACCAGCACAAGTATCGGCTAAACCATCCATTCAAGCTCCTCTGGTAAGTTTCAACCTTCTAATCCTCTGAATACTTTATTAACCGATACTATCTAACACTTACACGAATATTTTCAGCCTCCTTCCCCTCCATCACCTGCAGCACAACCGGTCTCCAGTGAACATACCGCATCGGCTGTAGGCAGCCATCATGTCGAAGAAGAAGAAATCGCTGCTCCTACAATCCCTGTAAGTCTCATTCTTAAAACCTTTGAAATCGGCTATATGAATCTATCCTCTTACTTGTACTCTTTTCATCTTTCCTATTTGCAGGTCTTAGCCGATTTATTTTCTTTTGATATAAAGGACTACTTTAATGAAGAAACAGAAGGAGAGATATCAAGCAAATCCTTAGCTCCTCTAGCTGATGATGTGAAAAGGAATCTGGAAGACATTGCACATCGGCTAGAAGCATCTCTGGACAGCCTGGTAATGGACTGCAGTACTCTCCGAACCAGATTCCAAGAAATCCAAGCTGTTTTGCCAGATGAATTGTCCAATACGATTACCCCAGCTATGTATCTTGAGCAACATCAATTTAAGCTGGAGAAAGCAAAACAAAGGATAGCCGATAGACGAGAGAAAAAAGATATAGAAGCCACCATTCAATCCAATCGGCAATTAGTCCATGATGAGAAAACCAAGCTCGATCAACTAGCCGAAGAGCCAATTAAAGCTTCGATAAATCAATTAGAAGCCGAAAGAATAGATCTGCTAGCCAAGCTTGAAG
This sequence comes from Oryza punctata, assembly GCA_000573905.2. Classification (NCBI taxonomy): domain Eukaryota; kingdom Viridiplantae; phylum Streptophyta; class Magnoliopsida; order Poales; family Poaceae; genus Oryza; species Oryza punctata. The sequence continues at coordinate 37,557,945 of CM002489.2, read as the reverse complement.
AGTGTAATGCCAAGATTGCCTTAGAAAAGCAGAAATTAGCCGATCTCCCTAAAGCCATTGGAGAACAGAAAGCAAAGCTGAAATCAGCTATAAAGAATGTAGCCACCATGACTAAATCCTTGAAGGTAATTCCTGGAACTGACGCCCAAGATGCCCAAGCCATTGCGGAAGTTGAAGAAATCCGTCAACGGGCATTGTCAGCAATCCAGAAATATCTTGCACAATGATTTCTTGTAGTAAGGACTTAGAAGAATTTTGTGATCAATTCTGTAATCGGCTAAAACATTTGTCTTGTAACATAACCTCTTAACTTCCTTAAGCCGATTGATACTGTCGCTTCATATAAACCAATTGTATACCTGGCAGACTTGGCAACTTATACTAAATTTTGCTCAGAAATTTCCAACTTTTCATCTTCCATGCCCCCCAAGTTTGTAGTAGGGAACACAATGCTGCAAACTTATATATCTAAGGGCGATAAAAATATCGGCCATTTAAAGGCGATGTAAACACATCGGCTATCAACCATCAACCGGCAAACCATAGCCGATCATGAACCAATCCAAACACTAGGGTAATATTTCTTTAAGTATTTTCCGTTAAGTGCTCTTCCAAAGAGTTCGCCATCAAGTCCTTTTAACATATAAGCCCCTTTAGAAACACATTTATGAACTTGAAACGGTCCTTCCCAATTCGGTGACCATTTACCGAATTTATTATCTCTGGCTCCTATCGGCAGCACTAATTTCCAGACCAGCTCGCCTTCCTCAAAAGATTTGGGTACAACCTTCTTGTTATAATGTCTGGCAACTCTCTCATTATCTTTCCTAACTTTCTCAAGAGCTCGCAATCTTGCTTGAACCAAATCTTCTGACTCATCAACATCAAATTATGATAATCATCGGCTGTTAACTCATCCTGTAAAGAAATCCTCCTAGAGCCGATGGTGGTTTCCCATGGTAAGACAGCTTCATGCCCATAAACCAGTTGATAAGGAGGTACCTGAATTGCACCATGGCAAGCCATCCGATAGGACCATAATGACTCAGCCAGAATAGTATGCCACTTCTTGGGGTATTCGGCTATCTTTCTCTTGACCAACTTAATCAAACTCTTGTTAGATGCCTCAGCTTGTCCATTGGCTTGTGCATAATATGGTGATGAATTCAATAACTTAATTCCCATGCTATCAGCAAACTGAACAAACTCGTCTGATACAAATATAGAACCCTGATCAGTTGTAATTGTTTGTGGCAAACCAAATCTGTATATAATATGCTCTTTAACAAAATTGATCGCATCTTGACTGTCAACTTTCTTCAAGGGAATTGCCTCAACCCACTTAGTGAAATAATCAGTCGCAACTAATATGAACTTATGTCCTTTGCTGGATGGTGGATTGATCTGGCCGATCATATCAATACCCCAACCTCTGAACGGCCACGGCTTGATAATAGGATTCATAGCCGATGCTGGTGCTCGCTGAATTGCTCCAAACTTCTGACAATCTTGACAACCCTTGTAATATCTGAAACAATCCTCCAGCATTGTCGGCCAAAAATATCCAACTCTTCGAAGTAACCACTTCATTTTATGAGCCGATTGATGTGTCCCACAAATTCCTTCATGAACCTCACATATAACAACTTTAGCTTCGTCCACACTCAAGCACCTCAATAGAACTCCATCAATCGTCCGATAATATAATGAACCATCCAACAAAACGTACTTGAGAGCTTTATACCTTAATTTCCTTGAAACTGATCTTGAAGGATTCTTTAAATACTCAAAAACATCAAACCTCCAATCATTGGCTGGAATACAGGCCACTTCTACCTCAATTCCTTGTAACATCGGCCTATATCCTGATGCACCTTGAGCTAAATCATTGGCTTCAACGTTTTGCTCCCTAGGAATATGCTTCAAAGTAATCATCTTGAATGTTTCATCAGCTCCTGGCATTTCTCATTATAGATTATTAAGGTATCATTCTTACATTCATATTCCCCAGATAATTGACTTATCACCAACAATGAATCACCCATGATCTCTACAGCATCGGCTTCGACTTCTCTTAATAACTGCAACCCTTTGAGAACAGCTTCATATTCTGCTTGATTATTTGTCGAATACGGTTTAATAGTAAAAGCAAACTGAAAACTTGCGCCCCTAGGTGATATTATCACCAAGCCGATACCACAACCATGAGTGCAAACTGATCCATCAAAGAATAAAGTCCATGGCATGATGTCAATATTACCAATATTGGTATCCCTGTGTTCAACTATAAAATCGGCTATCGCTTGCCCTTTAACTGCCTTAGCCGATTCATATCTAAGATCAAATTCTGACAAAGCAAATATCCACTTCCCAATTCGTCCCTTTAGCACTGGAGCCGATAGCATGTATCGTACTACATCGGCCTTGCAAACTATAATGCATTCATTGGATAATAGATAATGCCTCAACTTTGTGCAAGAAAAATATAAGCATAAGCATAACTTCTCCACAGGTGAATACCTTGTTTCTGCATCCAACAGGCGTCTACTGAGATAGAATATAACTCTCTCTTTTCCTTCAACTTCTTGAATCAAGACTGAACCGATAGAATTTTGATCGGCTGACAGATAAAGTTTAAACGAAATCCCTTTCTGTGGTGGTATGAAAACTGGAGGGGTACTCAGATATTCCTTGATATTATCCAGAGCCTGCTGCTGCTTCTCTCCCCAGACAAATTCTTGATCGGCTTTCAACCTTAGTAAAGGAGTAAATGGCTCTATTTGGTCAGACAGATTTGATATAAAACGCCGAACAAAATTAATCTTGCCGATCAATGATTGTAGCTTGGTTTTATCTTCCGGGGGTTTAATATTTTTAATTGCCTCGATGCTCCTCTAAGGAATTTCAATCCCTCTCTCATGAACCAGAAATCCAAGAAACTGACCAGCCGATACACCAAAAACACACTTGGTAGGATTCATCTTCAATCCATACTTCCTTGCTCTTTCTAAGACCTGTTTCAAATCGGCTATGTGATCATCAACTTCCTTGGACTTAACCACCACATCATCTATATATATCTCCACCAATGCGCCAATGAGATCGTGAAAAATATAGTTCATGGCTCTCTGGTACGTAGCACCAGCACTCCTCAAGCCGAAAGTCATAACTACCCACTCATACAAGCCGATAGCACCAGGACACCTAAAGGCAGTCTTGTGAATGTCCTCCTCAGCCATAAAAATTTGATTATAACCAGCATTGCCATCCATGAAACTGATAATCTTATGTCCAGATGCTGCATCTACAAGTTGATCGGCTACCGGCATTGGGTATTCATCCTTCGGTGTAGCTTTGTTTAGATCTCTGAAGTCAATACAAACCCTGAGCTTGCCGTTTTTCTTGATAACCGGTACTATATTGGAAATCCACTCAGCATATCGGCATGGCCTGATGAAGCTAGTATCATAGAGTCTTGTAATTTCAGCCTTGATAGCATCATACATCGCAGCTTTACAACGTCTTGGGGGTTGCTTGTACGGCCGATAACCTGGTTTGATAGGGAGCCGATGTTCAACTATCGATCGGCTAAGTCCTGGCATCTCATAGTATTCCCAGGCAAAACAATCTCTATACTCCTTTAAGAGTGCAATTAATTTACATTTAAATTCTTTCGGTAAACCTTTACTGATATATGTCGGCCTAGACCTATCACCTGATCCAATATCAATTTCCTCTAGTTCATCGGCCGACATAAAATCTTGCCCAAGCTTGCCATCGAGATCATCAATGGTATCTTCTGTGTATAGGTTGGAACCCTCCACGGCGCCCTCAAAACAAGAATTAGGGCTCTCCATCTCCTGTTGTCTGTATAGCATCATCAGAAACCTTTAAATAATCTCCTTGCCAAACTTTGCCAGATAAACAATCAATTCCTTCCATCTCCCAAATAGACAAATCGGCACAAGCTACATTAACTGACCTGTCGGCTGGCACGATTTCGATTTGGTCTCATTGCCATTGAATCAAGCTTTGATGCATTGTTGAAGGGATGCAACAGTTGGCATGGATCCAATCTCTTCCCAACAACAGACTATAGGAACCCTTCCCATCAATAACAAAGAACGTCGTTGGAATTGTTTTACTGCCGATGGTTAGCTCCACATTCAAAACTCCCTTGGTCTCAGATGGGTTTCCGCCAAAATCCTTCAGAACCATGTTGGTTTTGATCAAGTCCTCTGAATTCTTCCCAAGCTTTCTGAATGTTGTATAAGGCATTAAATTAACAGCTGCCCCTCCATCGACTAGCATCTTTGACATCGGCTTACCATTGACAAATCCCTTAACATAGAGTGGCTTGAGGTGCCGATGATCTGTTCCTTCAGGCTTCTCAAAAACAGCTTGTTGTGGAGATAACATCAATTTAGCCGATGGCATATCTTCTTCTTGCTCGACAACTTGCTCTACTGCATATTCGGCTGGCAACATAAAGACCATATTTATCTCAGATGCCATCACTTCCTTACCCTTATTGTGATCAGCTCTGACTTCATCGGCTGGCACCACCTTGCTCTTCACGCGCCATACTTTCTTCTTTTTCTGCCGCAGCCGATATTCAATTGCACCCTCAACCTCCTGGAATTGCTCTCTGTTCCTCATCCGTTGAACTCTTCTCTTTTGATTTTTGGTGAATATCCCAGAAGGACACCATTGGGGATGCAATGGCTTGGATCCCCTATGTGAATCATCTTCATCATCCTCTTGGTGCATCGGCCCAAGTCTTTCATGCACTGACAGCCTTGATTGTCTTGGCCGATGTATAATTGCATGTCGTCGGCTTGGCTCTTGAATGAATTGGACATCAGGATCACTGCAGCCAGGGAAATTTTCGATAGATGGTAACCTCATACCTTTGTTCCAGCAGAATCTGAAGAATTCACAACTCCAATGGGGATCAAAATATCTCTCTTCCTCATCAGGATATGCCTCCTCTTCCTTTTGGCGTCTGTTTTGATACTTGCCGATCATACCAGCTGATCTGATACTCCTAGTATAGTTTTTATTTCCATCGGCTGTATTCCTGTTGTATCCAGGATGCACCATGTCCATCTATCTTCATCGGCCTCTTTACCATGTTGGATCCATCAATCTTAATTTTTCCTTGTTCGATAGCCGACTGGATCTGTTGTCTGAAAATTTTGCAATCATTAGTGTGATGAGACCCTGTGTTGTGCCATTTGCAGTACTTCCTTTTCTTTAACTCTTCAGCCGATGGGATGACATGTCCTGCCGGAAGTTGAATCTGTTTTTCTTGAAGAAGGAGATCGAAAATCCTATCGGCCTTGGTAATGTCAAAGTCAAATTTTTCCTCTGCAGCCGAATTTTTAGCCCATTGACAGACCACCGTCTTCTTGTTCCTAGCCCATTCGGCTGCGTTGATATCTGGGTCTTCATCTTCAGAATCAGAATCATAATTGTATACATTGTTGACGTTGTTAGCCTTTTTGATAAATTTCCTAGCCTCTTGAAATCTTGTTTCGTGAGCCGATACCTTCTGAGCTAAGTGTGCTAAACTATCAAAGTCTTGAGCCGAGAACCTTTCTCTGATCGGCGCCAGCAAACCTTGAAAAGCTAAATCGGCTAGTTGAGAATCTGATAAAGATAGGCTGTAATATCTATTTCTCACGTCTCTGAATCGTTGGATATAATCTGGAACTGATTCGTCTGATTTCTGCCTAATAGCTGTGAGGTCCGATAGCTTCATCTCTTGGACTCCACTGAAAAAGTACTTATGGAATTGTTTCTTCAAATCGGCCCAGCTCCTGATTGAATTATATGGCAATGATGAAAACCAGGTGAATGCTGATCCAGATAGCGAGAGTGGGAATAAGCGAACTCTGAGAGCTTCTGTAGCCGATGCCTCACCACACTGAGCTAGAAATCGGCTAATGTGTTCGTAGGTTGATATATTATCTTGTCGTGAGAACTTGGAGAAGTCTGGCACCTTGTATCGGTTTGGCAATGGAACCCGATCAAAGTATTCTGGATACGGATGCCGATACATGTTGCCATTATCTTTCGGTTTAAGTCCAAATTGCTCCCTCATGACGTCAGCGATCATATCGACCCAGGGTTGATGGGGTGTTGCTCCACCATACTGCTGTTGTACTGGATCCATCTGGCCGTATTGGATCGGCTGAGGCCGTGGTGAGTGAGGCTGATAAAGATTATTGAAGCCAGCCGATATGCCTTGTGGTGGCACATAAGGAAGTTGTTCTGTACTGTATTGCTGGCTTATCGGCTGAGTAATTCCAATCGGCTGTTGTGGAACCGAAGGAATTTGGTAAGATGTGTCGACAGCTGGCGGTTTTGGATGAAGAATACCCATCAATTGTTCTGGTGTCAATTGAGTTGATGCTTGCCCCCCAGTGATCGGCTGTGATCTGGTTAGAATTGATGGAATATTTGAACTTGAGAAAGGAGCCGATGGAGCCTGGGTTTGAAGCACTTGTTGATTTCCTTGATTTCCACCGATCTCTGTTTTCACGGTTCTATATGCTGCGAACGCGCCGTCTGGTAGATAAATAGGTCCTTTAGCCTTTTCCTCGGCTATCGTTCCATCGACCACCGACTTGATCATATTTGTTAAGGTATTGACAAGTACCCTGGACTGGTTGACTAGCGCATGATGTACAGCCGAATCGATGCGATCTTGTAATGTGTGCAATTCTTCGTTACTCGATTCGGTTTTCACCTGTTTATCTTTTTCTTCTCTTGGTCCAGAAGTACTTGGGTCTTGCTTCACGATCGTCGGTATTTGGACTTTAGCTCTTTGGACGACCGTACCTTGCCGGGTGACTGTGAAGGAATGCAAATACTGGTTTTGGAGTTGATCTGTCAGTTGTCGCAATTCTTCCTTTTGTTCATCATTCAGCTGCTCGGGTGTAACCGCGATGATGTTGTCCTCTGCGACTTCAGTGATGTTCGGAGACATGATGACACGAGTCCCACTGGGCGTGCCAAAAGCGTGTTGATGCAAAAAACACACACTGGCCTGAGAGGTTTGCTTTACTCTAGTGCAGGTCCAAAATTAGGGTTTCAGATTAAAGGGCGTGCCAGTTGATTTGATCCTGCAATCAACAAGAAAAACATGCAAAGAATATCAGTAAACGATAGACAATCGGCCATAGGGCCGATTTCATATCGTATGTGACCTAGCCGATGCAATAAAGCATGAATCGGCTGTAAGGTGTAATCAATGATAGAATTAACCCTAAAACTAGGATATCGGCTGTAAAGATTAGTGTTACATAATCAATATATCAATATTACTTTAGAGATAAGCAATTGGGATAGATCGGACTGAACCGAGACAGTATAAATTGCCCAAGTCTAAAGATAACATGACATAAAGATTATGTAGATTGATGTCATAGCCGATATCTAGGTTTAAGTATGTATCGGCTATAGCTCCGATACAACCTTATACTAGGATATTCTCTAGTAATAAATATATTAAACTATAACCAATTAGATTGATATCAAGTTTAATGTATTTATATCAGATTAGATCCTGATATAAGGGGCAGATATAGAATATTAAACAAAGCATAACACGATGTAAAACATCTATATCAGGTAAGATCGGCTGAAACCCCGATACTATCCTTATTAACAACCATGAAGCAGGTTAAATATCATGATTCTAAATATGACTTAATAGGTTGGACTGAACCAATGCAGCATTAAGTATAAATAGAAGCATGAGATCTAAAGAATCAAGCCGATGATTGCCTTTTCAGGATGGTGGATATATTATATAACCTAGATTAACAAAGTAATCTAGCCGATATCGATGAAACCCTAGAAGAGATCTAGCCGATACAGGTAGATTACATTGTCGATCTAAGTTATATAACATATATGATAACTCGGAGAATCACAACAAAGAACTAGAGTGTCATAGAGATGTAAGCACTAGCCCTAATGATGTAACTCGCCATGACAAGATATACCTTTTTGTCGAAGATCAAAGTGATGCAGCACGACTCGAAAGCACAAACTTGCCGAAAGTAGAAACAAAGGTTTGGCGATGCGCCGAGATTGATTGAACGTGTGTTGTTATTATTTACAAGACCTCGGGATTATATTTATACCCGAAATTACAAACCTTGTCCATCATGGACATGACTTATATTAACCTAATACAAATCCAACTAACCAACAAGTCCCTTAGGCGGACTCTTACCGAGAATATCTATAAAGAAATTACATAAAATATCCTAATTAATAGATACAATTGCCCCCTCAGGACCTTATCCGTGCATGGCAATCCATATGAAGCACGCTAACACAACCCGACGACGTATACCGAGTCACATTACCGAAATCGGCTCAATCGGCTAACCTAGTCCGACTCTGACTCTGCCGATCCAGTCCACAGCCGATTCGGACCACAGCCGATTTTCACTCTGTTTTCCGATACGATCTTATCTCTTCAATCCTCTTCGATTCCATCTTGACTTCTGATATTTGAATTACCAAATTTGGTCGTCAACATAAGGATAAAGGTCTTGCCGAGAGCAAGGGAAAAGAAGTTGCGTCATCTTCGATAAATATGGTCTTTATGCTACCAGCCGAATATGGTGTGGAACAAGTTGTGGAAGAAGCATGCGAAGCACCATCGGCTAAACTGATGTTATCTCCACAGCAAGCTATTTTTGAGAAGCCAGAGGGAATCGAGCATCGGCACCTCAAGCCTTTGTATGTCAAGGGGTTCGTTAACGAGAAGCCGATGTCGAAAATGTTGGTTGATAGGGGAGCAGCTGTTAACTTAATGCCATCTGCTACTTTTAGAAAACTGGGAAAGGATTCAGAAGATTTGATCAAGACCAACATGATTTTGAAAGATTTTGGAGAGAATCCGTCTGAGACCAAAGGAGTTTTAAACGTGGAGTTGACCATCGGTAGCAAGACAATTCCTACCATGTTCTTTGTTATTGATGGGAAGGGTTCCTATAGTCTGTTGCTGGGAAGATATTAGATCCATGCTAACTGTTGTATACCTTCAACTATGCATCAGAGTTTGATCCAATGGCAAGGAGACCAGATAGAAATTGTGCCAGCCGACAGGTCAGTTAATGTAGCTAGTATCGATTTGTCTGTTTAGGAGATGGAATGAATTGATTGTTTGTTTGGCAAAGTTTGGCAAGGAGATTATCTAAAAGCTTCTGATTATGATATACAGCCAACTGGAGATGGAGAGCCCCAATTATTACTTTGAGGGCACCGTGGAGGGTTCCAATTATTATATAAAGGATACGGTAGATGATCTCGACGGCAAGCTTGGACAAGGATTTATGTCGGCCGATGAGCTAGAAGAAGTGGACATTGGACCAGGCGGCAGGCCTAGGCCGACATACATTAGTAAGGGTTTGACAAAAGAATTTAAATGTAAATTAATAGAGCTTTTAAAGGATTACAGATATTGTTTCGCCTGGGAATACTATGAGATGCCAGGACTTAGCCGATCGATTGTTGAACATCGGCTCCCTATTAAACCTAGCTATCGGCCATACAAGCAGCCTTCAAGACGTTGTAAAGTTGAGATGTATCATGCTATTAAGGCGGAGATTACAAGCCTTTATAATGCTAATTTTATCAGACCATGCCGGTATGCTGAGTGGATTTCGAATATAGTACCGGTGATCAAGAAAAAGGGCAAGCTCAGAGTGTGCATCGATTTTAGAGATTTGAATAAAGCTATTCCTAAAGATGAATACCAATGCCGATTGTTGATCAGTTGGTTGATGTAGCATCTGGACACAAGATTATTAGGTTCATGGATGACAATGCAGGATATAATCAAATTTTTATGGCTAAGGAAGACATTCACAAGACTGCTTTTCGATGTCCTAGAGCAATCGGCTTGTAGGAGTGGGTTGTTATGAATTTTGGATTGAGGAGTTGTCACACCCCAATCCGGCACCGCCGTACAACGGCACTTGAGAGGGGCGCGTCGTAGGAGAAACGGCGCGAACCACTTCCTACGAGACCGCGATATCGGTACCAGTCCCAGGACATAGCGCTGGTGCCCACGGTGACAATATGAATCATTGCAATCCTTAATTTAAATAGGGGACTAATTTACCTTAACTTAAGTTGCAGCTCTCGGGAGAACACGAGATTACAATAGACGACGCGGAAGCAGCAACATCAGAGACAGTGGCAGTGGAAATCAACGAACTAACACCCAACACCACAGGCGACGACTGGGAACCAGGACGAAACCCTAGTCTTCACTTCTCTTCGACTTCGCCTTCAGGATGGAGGAACTAAATATATAAAGCAAGGGTGAGTACTTACGTACTCAGCAAGTCACGGGAACTTAGGTGGTTAGTGCAAGCTGGAAAGAGGGGAAAGGTTGTTTTGCAAGTCCTTTATTGGGAACCATTTTGAAACCACTAAGTGATTTTCCTCTTTTTAAGTGTAGGTCGAAAGAGACTTGCGTCTCAAATCGATTTAAGAGATGCTTTTCAACAACTCAACTGGTAATGCCCCGACTTCCCAGGTCGGTTCATTAATTCTCGGCTCACATAGCCATTTCACTTGATTAAGCGGCTCCTTGAGCCATTTTCATTTCCTCGGACTCCAAGAGCCTCGCTGCCCCGCAGCACAACATCCTGCTTCCTCTCGGGAAGCCTATTCTATGATGCCCTCAGAATCCTGAATCACACAGGCCCGTTTCTGACCATCCAGGCCATCCATTTGCCACAAAGGCTGATTCTGGTAACGATTCCCAGTCATCAAATCTTTTCACAAAGCACAAGCAAACAAATCTACGCAACGGGAATCACCTTGCATCCGCCCATGACCGTGGGCACGGCTGTACGAACAGTTTGTTAACCTTTGTAGAGTGGTACACTTTACCCACATAACACGAACTTACTCCAGACACTGGCCGGTGTCGGATGTTTGTGACAAAGCCTTTCCAAAGCTAATCCTAGGTCACCTCATGCCACATAGAGGGTCTCCCTGACAAACATCAGGCCAACTCCGGCTTTCCATACAGGACTCCCGGTTGCCTTCCTCTGTTTAGGACCCCCAGGATGTCTCTACCGCCACATCCCGGCTTTCCACCCCTATTGGCATACAAGATTTCCCAGAAGCAGCTAATTACTTAGCTAGGGTGTCCCATACCACCATGTGGTTGCACTTGCTATGCTCGGATGTAATCCCCACACGAATCGGTCCTTATATGCGAATTCAGGAACAGCACCACGCAGGCGCAATACCTGTATCGCGAGATGTCACAATCATTTTATTTTCAAACACACCGACACCACGTGTTGGGTTTTCAAGGCTTCTCAAACCCATATCCCAACTTATCGACAAGCAACGGTGTATGTGGAGTAATTGGTACTCGTGCTCAGAGAGCATGGATTCCGAAGTACCACAAAGGTGGAGCGACAAGGATACAGGGTATTTCGACCTACAGGAAGTAGTGCGACTACTAGGTAGGTCCATCGGTTCGGCACGCAAACCGAGGCCAAGCAAATTAAGTGTGTACTCCTAATAATGCAAGTAGCTAACAAAATAATAATGACTTTTCAATTATAGGAGCAATATGGTCAAAGGGTAACTTGCCTTGCTCAAGGTCTTCATGAAGCTTCTTGAAATCTGCACTCGAACGAAAATCCGCAACCTGCAACTATACGCAAACAGGGAAAACCTATGCAAGGACCAAAATAAAGATCATATTTAGACTAGTTAATAGTGCCATTACATAGATCTAAATTTTACGGAATTACCAAAAGTGGAACGGAGTCAATCGGAATTACGGATCGACGGATATGAATTTAGGAAGTTTATTTTATTTTCTGGAATAAGAGAAATGATTTGTTGATTTTTCTGGACAAAGGAAATGGAATTATTGAATTTCTGGAAAAGAAATATTCTAAGGAATATTTCTTACACTCGTTGACATGTGGGGCCAGCAAAAGGTAGGGGTGATGGACTTTAGGCCATAGGTGGCTGGTTCAAGAAAAAGGGAGGTAATGTAGACTTTTTTCACCTAGGCATCAAGGGAAATAGAAATGGATTAAGTGGGGGATGGGAGATGGACTACGGTCCATGGGCCGAGGGTGAGGCCGCGACCCAAGGAAGTGTGCGGGGGCGGTTGGGCAAACCGGGCCGACGCGCGAAGGAGGTGGCCCACGGCCGGGCATGGGCGAGCGAGGCGCGGCCCACGCGGCCGAGCGGGGAGTGCAGGAGAGAGAGTGGGCCGGCGAGCAAGGCACGGCCCACACAGCGAGCGCGCACGCGCGAGGCGGCCGGGTGGATGCGGTCCACCGCATGGGGCGCACCAGTAGGACCCGCATGGCGGTGACCAGGCTCACGAAGGAAGGGCGCACGCGGGCGGTGTACCGCACGGAGGCAGCGGGCCCACAGGGAGGGAATCAAGGGAGTGGGCCCCACGGGCAGGTCCCACTTCTTCTCTTTCTTCTTTCTTCTTTCTTCTTTTCTCTTTCTTCTCCTTTTCTTTCTCTCTTCTTCTCTTCTCTACTTCTTCTTCTCTCTTTCTTCTTCTTTCTTTCTCTGCTTCGTACGAGCGAGCGAGGCCGGGGGGAAGGTGGCTGGGACGGTGAGGCAGAGGCCGGCGGCGGTGGTGAGGCTACGCGCGGTGGGGAGAGGAGAAGAGGCGCGCGGCGGCGGCGGGCGCGGCTGCGGACGCAGCACAGAAAGAGAGAGAAGGGGAGTAGAGGCTCACCGGCGCGGGCTGTGGTGGCGTCGTGGTGAAGAGGGGAAGGGGAGGGGAAACCGACGGCGTCACGTGGCTGGGCGGCGGCAGCGCACAACCGAGCACAGCGGAAAGGGGCGGTGGCGTTCGGCAGCGGAATGGGGGCGACCGAACCGGGGGAGAGTGGCGCGGATTTATAGAGGTGGCATGGCGGTGGAGGCGCAGAGAGGGACAGAGGGCTACTGCTCTCTCTCTCTGTCTTGGCTTGGCAGCAAGCGGAGGAATGGTGGCGGGACTGGCGGTAACGCACGCGAGCGCAGGAGGAGTGGCGTGGCACGGTCAAGGTGGGGCGGCGAGGTGCACAGGCGCGGCATCATCGCGTTGTCAGCTTGCGGTGGGCCACAGTGACGAGGCAATGTCGACAAAAGGAGCGGGGATGGTTTGGAGCCGAGCGGGGACAAGGTGGCGTCGCCGCGGCAGGCGGAGTGACGCCGGCTTCCGGGCCAGTCGGCCACGACGCGGCGCGCGCGGGAAGCCAACAGCGGGTGGCCAATTTCGAGCGGCACCGGCGGCAAACGCAGCGAGAGAGAGGAAGAGGAGGAGAGAGAAGGGGAGTGGCGCCGGCGTGGCACGTGCGGTGCACATGACCGGACGCAGGCCGGTGCGAATTGGGCCGGGACGTCGCGGCCCAGTGAGGAGGGAGAGGGAGAGAGAAAGAGAGATGAGGGGGTAGGCCGGGGAGGTGAAACGGGCCGGCGGGGGAGGCGGGCCGAGCTCGTGTGGCCCAAGAGGGAGAGAGGAGATGGAGTTGGATTGGGCCGAAGGAGCAGTGGTGGCCCAGGCGGCTGGAGAAAAGAGAAAGGGAGGGAACGGAGAATGGACCGGGAAGGAAACGGCCCAAGGAACATGGGTGTAACTAGACTTTTTCTAGGAATTGAAAATGAAGGGATTTGAGTTTAGATTTTATTTTGGATTTGAATTTAATTTACATATTTGAACTTGAAAAAATTCAGAGTCAAGGAAGGGATTCAAAATAGGAATTAGATTTTTTTGTAATTGAGAGAAATATTTGCACGGAGTCCAAAGGAGGGAAGGAATGATGTTTGGAATTTTTGAATTTGATTTTCGAATAGGAGTTTTGCAGGAATTGGTTTTTGGTAACGAGGAGAGGGAACAAGGGTAGATTTTTAATTGAGATCCATGGCACGACTTAAACTCTCACACAAAGAATGAAATTTTCACGAATAGGATTTTATTAACTTAGTTTTTAACGTCTCGCGAAAAGCGAGGCATTACAGGAGTGCTGGCGCCACATATCAAAGAGCAATTATATATTTCATGATCTTATCGGTTTATTGGTTGAGATCTATATCGATGATGTGGTGGTTAAATCAAAGGAGATTGATGAACATATAGCCGATTTAATAACAGTCATGGAAAGGGCAAGAAAATATGGGTTAAGGATGAATCCAACTAAGTGCGTTTTTGGTGTATCGGCTGGGCAGTTCCTTGGATTTTTGGTGCACGAAAGAGAAATCGAGATACCGCATAGGAGTATGAATGCCATTAAGGATATAAAACCTCCAGAGGATAAGACAAAGTTGCAGTCATTGATCGGTAAGATTAATTTTGTCAGACGGTTTATATCTAATTTATCCAGTAGGATAGAGCCCTTCACTCCATTGCTCAGGTTGAAAGCCGATTAGGAGTTTGTTTGGGGGGAGAGGCAACAGAAAGCCTTGGACAACATTAAAGAATATCTAAGTACTCCTCTAGTCCTTATTCCACCAGAGAAAGGGATTCCTTTAAAGTTGTATCTGTCAGCCGATCAGAACACCATCGGCTCTGTCTTAATCCAAGAAGTTGAAGGTAAAGAACGAGTTATATTTTATCTAAGTAGAAGACTTTTGGATGCAAAAACCAGATATTCACCGGTGGAGAAGTTGTGTTTGTGCTTATGTTTTTCCTGTACAAAACTAAGACATTATTTGCTTTCCAATGAGTGCACAATAGTCTGTAAGGCCGATGTAGTACGGTATATGCTATCGGCTCCAGTTTTGAAGGGGAGGATTGGAAAGTGGATTTTTGCTTTAACAAAATTTGATCTAAGATATGAATTGGCTAAGGCAGTTAAGGGGTAAGCTATAGCCGATTTCATAGTTGAACACAGGGATAGATCGATTGATCGTGTTGATATTATGCCTTGGACACTATTTTTCGATGGATCTGTTTGTATTCATGGATGTAGTATCGGCTAGTGATTATATCGCCTAGGGGGGTAAGTTTACAGTTTGCTTTCACTATTAAACCTTATTCTACTAATAATCAAGCTCAGTATGAAGCTGTTTTGAAACGGTTAAAATTGTTCAAAGAGGTTGAAGTCGATGCTGTTGAAATCATGGGTGATTCATTGTTGGTGATTAGCCAATTATTCGGAGAATACGATGTAAGAATGATATCTTGATGATTTATAATGAGAAATATCAAGAGTTGATGAAGACCTTCAGGATAGTTACTTTGAAGCATATTCCCAGAGAACAAAATATTGATGCCAATGATTTAGCTCAAGGGGCATCAGGTTACAAGCCGATGTTGAAGGATGTAGAGGTAGAAGTTGCATGTTTGCCAACCGATGATTGGAGGTCTGAGATACTTGAGTGTTTGAAGAATCCTTCTAAATCGATTTCCAGGAAATTGAGGTATAAAGCCCTTAAATATGTTTTGTTAAGATGTTTGAGCCTGGAAGAAGCAAAAGCTATCATGTGTGAGGTACATGAAGGGGTATGTGGTAATCATCAATCGGCTCATAAGATGAAGTGGCTGATTAGGAGAGTAGGCTATTTTTAGCCGACAATGCTGGAAGATTGTTTTAGATATTATAAAGGATGTTAGCACTGTCAGAAGTTTGAAACTATTCAAAGAGCACCAGCATCGGCTATGAATCCAATCATCAAGCCATGGCCGTTCAGAGGTTGGGGTATTGACATGATTGGCCAGATCAATCCACCATCGAGTAAAGGTCATAAATTCATATTGGTTACTACTGATTATTTTACTAAGTGGGTTGAGGCTATTCCCCTTAAGAAAGTTGATACCAAAGATGCAATAGAGTTCATTAAGGAGCATATCATATATAGATTTGGTTTGCCACAGACGATAACAACTGATTAGGGATCTATTTTTGTGTCCGATGAGTTTGTTCAGTTTGCCGACAGTGTGGGAATTAAGTTGTTGAATTCTTCACCATATTATGCACAAGCTAATGAGTAGGCTGAAGCATCCAACAAGAGTTTGATCAGGTTGGTTAAGAGGAAAATTGCAGAATATCCAAAGAAGTGGCATACTATATTGGTTGAGACATTATGGTCCTATCGGATGGTCTATCATGGTGCTATTCAGGTTCCACCATATCAGTTGGTTTATGATCATGAAGCTGTGTTACCATGCAAAACTAACATCGGCTCAAAAATGATTTCTTTACAGGATGAGTTGATAGTCGATGATTATCATAATTTGATAGTTGATGAGTTAGAAGAGTTGGTTGAATCTAGATTGCGTGCTCTCGAGAAGGTTAGAAGAGATAAGAAGAGGATTGCTAGGCATTATAATAAGAAGGTTGTGCCCAAATCTTTTGAGGAGGAAGAACTTGTGTGGAAATTGGTGTTGCCAATAGGAGCAAGAGATAGTAAATTTGGTAAGTGGTCACCGAATTGGGAAGGTCCTTTTCGGATTCATAAGTGTATTTCCAAGGGAGCTTATATGTTGAAAGGACTTGATGGAGAATTTTTTGGACGAGCTCTTAATGGAAAATATCTGAAGAAGTACTATCCAAGTGTTTGGATTGGTTCACGATCGACTGCATGTCGATGCATGGTTGATAGCCGGTGTTGTTTGCATCGCCTTTAAATGACCGATATTTCTTATCACCCTTAGACAAAATTATAAGTTTGCAGCATTGTGTTCCCTACTACAAACTTGGGGGCATGGAGAGATAAAATTGGAGATTTTGGAAAATAAATTTGAGTTGTTTTAGTTCACATCGGCTCGATGGCTGATAGTAGCATCTACATGAGTTAAAATCGGCTCGGTGGCCGATAAGTAATCATATCACAACAAAAGTTATTGTTTGAGACAAATGCTAGTTTGTTGGATTGCTGAAATCGCACGTAGGCATCTACAGCATCATTCCCTGGGATAGGTTTGAGTGATTTGTTAAGAGAAGCCAGGAGTTTGATTGAAGATTTAATCTTGGATTTTTGTTCTTCAATAGCTTGAGGAAGATCGGCTAACTTCCTTGCTGCCTCAGAAATCTTGACTCAGCATTGGCGTAATTGAACCAAGAGATCAGATTCTTCTTGTTTTAGTCTATTTAATTCCCGCTGAGTAGATTCTGGGCCAGCCGATAATTCGTCCAACTTGGATTTTTCTTCATTTACTTGTTGACGACTAGTTTGAATTGTTACTTCAAGAGCTTTGCGTTCCAGCCAATCAGCAAGTCTTTGTTTTGCTCTTTCAAGCTTAAACTTGTGTTGCTCAAGGAAAACTGCAGGGGATATGGAATCGATGAGGTCTTCTGAAAGTTGATCTTGGATTTCCTGAAATCTCGACCTGATTGAGCCACAATCTGTGACTAAGGTGTCCAGTGAGGCTTTGAGCCGATCAGCAATATCGGCTAGTCTTGGCTTCAAATCGTCAGGCACTAGAGATTTAGTCTTGCTGGTTATATCTTCTTCCTCTTCATCTAGAAACTATCTTATATCAAAAGAAAACATATCGGCTAAAGCCTGCAAGGAGAAAGTTGTTATAAGTAAAAACTTTAAGTATGGCCGATATGAGGGATAGTTGAGTACGTTCTTACAGGGACTGGAGAAGTTGGGATTATGGCAGCTGTTTCCTCTATGTGATGGTTTACTGCAGCCGATGGTGTGTGTTCGCTTGAAGCTAACTGCTGAGGAGGTGATAAGGCTCGAGAAGGCTGCGAATTTGTTAAATATTGGAAGAAAGTTGATAAATTTAACGATTAAAAGGTTGAAGAAGTGAATACCTGAGAAGTGAAGGGGATGTCAGGAGAAGGAGGACGAAGGAAGGGGATTTTAGGGTGAGTTTTCCTAGCGCAAATCTTAAAGCAATCAGAAGGTCCAGAATTCGCAAGATTTCGAGGGGTATTTTCTATCAAATGTCATATAGACAGTCACATTCTTTTGACTAACCAGCCATAGCCAAACTTTAAATTTCAAAACACAATTTTATTTTTGATTTTAAGGTTTTCTTAATTCGAATTTATTTTTCAACATTGGCTTTTAAATCATTAAGGATATGAATATAAAAATTTTACATATAAATTATTTTTTATTGCGAAAGGTCCTATAACCTAGTCTAGCGGTTACAGTAATCAAGTAGTATCTCTATGTCTTAAGTTTGACGCCCCACGAGAGTGAATTTCAAGCTTGGTTAAAAAAGTCATTCGTTGACGACCTATGGAGGATGCTCCCTCCCCTGATGTAGGCAGCTGAATAAGTACTCTCATTTTCTGTACTATATATCTGTACTACTATATTTATTACTGGTAATATAATAATTTTCTATACTGGTGATAATATTGGTAATAGAATACTAACAGTAGAGACCACCGTAAAGGTATGTGAGGTGTTGGTTAACAAGTTATATTGCCAATAGAAATGATTATACTCCATTTGGTGCAATAATTAAGTTTGTAGTATAAATAGATATGGTATATTGAATAAAAAGATACAAGGTTTAGAACTTTAGATCATATCTACTACCAGTATAGGGTAGTAGACTAAGTTAAAAGTTAGAGTAATTTTACCATTTAAAAAATAAGATTTGGAGGGAGATATATCCCTCCAAACTAATTTTACCATTCTTAAAAAAATTTCGGAAGGTATCACGTCTTCTAGTACAGTACTTGATACCACCAGTTAGTAGGTATCAAAATTTTTAGTGTAAAATTTATTACACTAAGCTTTGGTAGTACTAAAATTTTGGCACAATATCAGACCAAACCGACCTTTTATCAAAATTTTGGTATGGTTCAAATATTGACATTGTCAAAATTTTGATAAAGTTTGCATCAGTAATAAACCAAACAAGCACTTTGGTTACATAATCAAAAGCAGTAGTACCAAACAGGTCCTTAAACCTCAAAATCATTGTGCCTTTAACCGCTCTATCCAGTGATAGTAGAAGCCTGAATGTATCACTACATGATTCATTCATTGCCCTAAGATCTCATTTTTGCAAAGCCGACATGAGAAGACCAGCAGTCCAGCATTTGATTGTGGTCGTCTGATGGTTGAAAAGGCATTTGTATCGACCTACGCTAGCCCCTATCAAGGTTGGTTATCCGTCAGCGTGATCGTTGATTTTGCACGGAAAACAACAGGAAAACAAAAGGTCTACTGGAACACTACAAGAGTCTACGATACGGACGAACTGAAGGGCCCTTGCGTTTGACGCCGGGTTTAGGTCGCCGGGCTCCGGTGATGTCACCGTTTGAGCTTGCGTTTGTGTAGGAGGGGCCAGCCAAGTACTGCACTGATTAGTTCTTGATCACTCTGCTGGCCAATAATCTTCTCTTCAGCGAGGTCGGCTTGGCTACTAGCTGAGGAGTAAGGCCTGCCTTTTGTAGCTGGCACACGCATGAAACTGTTGACTATTTTTTGCTCCATCGAATATCAGTTTCAGACTTTGAGTCATCGTTTTCGATCGATCGATCGATCCCCTTGTTTGTTGCAACAATTTCATTCAAAGAAAGCATGTGTGTCAATGGACACTCTTCTGCTTCAAGAATCAATAATGCCAGTCCTAAGTCCTAACTCCTACTAAGTACTACTGCTTCCGAAGGGAATTAAATTTGAAAATACACTGTTTATTTAACTTTTTTTCAAGAATATTCGCGAGGTAAATTTTTTTACAGAAATATACGACGTCGAGGACGGTATCGCGCGATGAACGCGCGAGACCGCGCAGTCTCATGCCGATGACGGCATGAGACCGCGCGGTCTCGCGCGTTCATCGCGCGATACCGTGCACTGTAGCGCGCACTATAGTGGTCTCTCACTAGCAGAGAGTGACACCGTTCCAAAATCAATTAGCTTAGCGACTAATGATGCAATTAACTATTTAACTAATAATAATTAGTGATTAATTAATAATTAATTAATCGCTAATCACAATAATTACTAACTAATTCACCATTTTTTATTCGGTATCGCTGTTTGATTTAGCGAGACTGAACAGTCTCGCTCTTTCCTTTCACGGGACCGCGCGGTCTCGCGCTTTCATTCCGCGACACCGCACGGTCTCGCGCTTCGCCCGCGCGATACCGCGCCGCAACGTCACGCCACCTCACTTTCGCGTAATGATAGTGCGAGATCGACGGTATATTTTTGTAAAAAGTTTTGAATCTCGAATATTTCTAAAAATAAAATGAATGAATAGTATATTTTTAAATTTAATTCCTTCTGAAGGAGACTTGTGATTGCTGGTCTCCTTTAATTTACTTCCTCACTTGCATGAGAATTTTTTCATTTGTCATTGGCGTACTGAAGTACTGGAACAAATATCTGATGATGCTCCAATCTTTCTTTAGTTATTGCACCGGTAAAAGATTGTAATAAGAAACTGGAGTTAGTACACGCACTTTAGGCTACCCTGAAGAATTTTTTTGCATAATGGTTAGTTTATTGAAGGTGTGTGGTGTCATCCTTGCGTGTAGACATTATCACATTGTCCAATCAAGAAGAGCCAGGAGCTAAGCTAAGCTAGCTCGGCCGTAACACGACAGCAAGTTATCTTCAAGGAATCAGTCAGTTGACTAAGCAGGCTCTCGCTCTCTCCAGTCCAGAAAAGCTTCGGCATTTTGAATTCCCTATTCGCTACAGGTGACAAAGCAACTTTCATATGGCACCAAACATGTCGGTAACAGCTGATGAAACCGTCTAATTTATCTGCTGATCTCGCTGTTTTTTCCCTTGTCAGGATGGCTCACAAGTGGATCAAGTTGTAGAATGTTGCAAAACCCGTTGTTTATCATGGCCACATTCGGCTAGCGATGTAGGGCGATTGACAGAGAAATCCCATGCGACTTAAGAAAAGCGAAACCGGGTCCCTCTTTTGCCAGCCAGGGTGGCTAACGGCTGGAGTGTGCAACTAGCAGCTGACAGACAACGCGACGCTTGTTATCATTCGCAATGCCGACCTGGTGGATGTGAGCTCGACGTGACTCGGCTACAGGAGGAGTTTGGAGGCATTTGCGTTTTTAGTCCAACTCAGTGAAGGGTCATCCTGGGTCATCTGCACTGTAGTTTGCAGGGTTCCTGACTTCCTGTGTTGCAGCCCTGAACCTGAACCTAAGGATCGTTTCGTAAATGTAGGTCCATGATATCATGATTAGTCATGGTTGAAGGATTCTTTGTTCTTCCGCGTTGTGGAGGTCGATTTCTACTGTATCGTAGTGCAGATTCTTGTGCAATGTCGACCATGTTTATTTGGCCTGGCTTGAGCCCTGAATGAATTCGAAGAGCCCTATTATTTAGCTTATGCATATGCTTATCCGTACAACTTATTAGCAAACCGAAGAGAATTGATGAGTAAAACTTTTATATAAAGCAAATGTTGTAAATAAACTACGATAAAAAATCTAAAAATCGACTTCAATATTAAGTTTTAAAATTTAAATTTTGAGTATAAGTATAAGCGAAACAATGACATTGTAACGGAAAGTCTTTTCTAAAGGGAAGGGGAATAAAGATGAGGATTTGGTACAGTAAAAGGCTGTTTGGGGCGAATTGGGCTATCGGCCCAGTAAGATTGCTCTGTTGATCTAAACTCATATGGGCTTTATAAGGGCTGAATTTAGCTTGCGGCGAGGAGCTGGTCCATGGGCTGACTTGAGGAAGAGGCGTGGCAGTTGATGGCGGTGTCGCCGTGAGAGAATTGAGAAGCGGAGAAGCTGACCCGTCTCCGCCTCATCCACCGCTCCGCCACGATGCTCGCGACCGCCGCCCCGCGCCTCCGCGCCGCCGCGGGGGGCAGCCTCTCGCCGCCGGCGCCAGTGCGGGCGCAGTTTGTGAGTCTCCCGCTCAGTCGTCCCGGCCGCTACGCGTCGCTGCGCCTGCGCGCCTCGGCGGCGGCGGCGGAGGCGACCACGCCGGCGAAGGAAGGGGCGGAGGGGATGGGGTTCGAGGAGATGGCGTCCGGGACCCGGAGGCGGTACTACATGCTCGGCGGGAAGGGCGGGGTCGGGAAGACGAGCTGCGCGGCGTCGCTGGCCGTGCGCTTCGCCAACAACGGGCACCCCACCCTCGTCGTCTCCACCGACCCCGCGCACTCCCTCAGCGACTCCTTCTCGCAGGTCACCTCCCCCGTCGAGCACCTGCTGTCTCGGTTCGAGGTTTCTCGTGTGCGTAGCTAACATCACTTCCTGCCTGCGCATTTTAGGATTTGAGCGGCGGGGCGCTCGTGGCGGTCGAGGGGCCTGAGGCGCCATTGTTTGCGCTTGAGGTGAGCAGTATTAGTGTATAAACATCGTAGAGGGCACCCATTTGCTTTGAGAAGCTTTGAGCTATGCAACATAATCATTTAGATTGTAATAAAGTGTTAGCATATGAACATCGTAGAGAACATCCATTTGCTTTGAGAAGCTTTGAGCTATGCAACATAATCATTTAGATTGTAATAAGCTGAAGATCTTCTCTTTTTTTCTGGTCGGCAAAGGAAGCCGACCGAATTTCATTAAGATTAAAAGGGGATAATTACAATGTTATACACGACATTAGACTGTTGAGTTGGGGAGTGATTCCCGAAGAGGCAGGGGGAGAAAAGCAAGAAAAAGCCATGTACAAAGGCTACTACTCACAAGATTGAAAGATCCCGGCTGATCTCCAAACCAAAATTTCCTCTTTTATGTCTGCAGTGAGGTGCTCCACCACAAGCTGAAAACCTCTATCTGTGCAATTTAAGGATTTGTTTGGAATCAGAATAATTTAATTTAGATCAACCTTCTGCTTGACTTACTCTAGGTCGATATGGATAGTGCTTGAGTGTGGCATATTCGAGCTTTAATGCAGATAAATCCTGAGAAGGCCCGAGAAGAGTTTCGCACAGCAAGTCAGAAGAATGGAGGGACTGGGGTAAAGGATTTCATGGACGGCATGGGCCTGGGAGTGCTTGCTGAGCAGGTGCAAGGCTGCATATCTGTTTTTTGTCGCTCTCTGTATTTCATCACCTCCCATTATGTCTGAATGTTGCGGTCCTCGTGTTTGTGAATTTGCCTGAATTACTTTGTTTACCATCTTATTCGATATAGCTGGGGGAGTTAAAATTGGGGGAGTTATTGGACACACCACCACCAGGATTAGATGAAGCAATAGCAATTTCAAAGGTGAGAAAGAGCAGGTTATGGGCTTTACCTAGTTCATCTTCTTGTTTTTCTTCTAGCATGTGACTCCTACTTGAATCCAGGTTATGCAATTCCTTGAAGCACAAGAGTATAGCATGTTTAGCCGCATTGTTTTTGACACTGCTCCAACGGTAAATATACGTGAACCCACAATTGATTCCATATGCACATTCACATTATTACCTATGATTTGTCTCCCTCATCAACAGGGCCATACACTCCGTTTATTATCCTTGCCAGATTTCTTGGATGCATCTATTGGGAAGATCTTGAAGGTATTATTTGCTTGATTGCTTCTGCACCTTTTTGCTATCATGCTACAATGTAAGGCCTGCAGTACAATGCACCTTTTGATGAAGAAAAGGTATATTATCTTGTATAACTCTATATGCTGCCTATTGTCACACAAAACAAAGTCATTTTAGAATGTATGCAGTCAACACAAGTTAACTTTGACCATAAATATCACTTAAAATATAGGTTTTGGGTCTATGAAAAATGATATATTTAAGTTTTCCATAAGAAGAGCTTTCATAATCTACACTTATGTAACCTTTTTCAAAAAAAAATATGCTAAAAAACTAGGGGTCTGTTTGGTTGGGGACTAATATTGCCACACATTTTTTACTAAGGTAGCTAAGCTTAGTGTTGCCACACTTTTGTGGCAAACAAAATGACAAACTAAGCTTAGGCAATGTTTGGTAAGAAAATAGAGTGTATGATATGTGGGCCAGGTGGCTAAGAGTTTGGCAAAATAGAGTTGTAGCAGAAACCAAATACTATCTACTGAAACTGTGGCTTGCCTAAGGTTAGGTGTGGCAAATTTAGTTGTCAGCCAAATAGGCCCTAGGTAGTCAAAGTTGTATAATGGTGACTTTTGAAAAGTCAAAAACAACTTGTTTTTGTGACCAGAGAGAGTAGTCATTGCAATCTTGTTATTTTTCTAGCTAAATGGTAGCGGGAAGCTTATTGCATTTCTGCTATTATTCATTTGTGTTCGTTTGCGGTAGCTTCAGATTGTGCTTTTTTGTTAACTTGTGAAATTGGAAGGCTGCCTATCTTGAATATTTATCTGCTCAAATACATTGTTTACATCTTTGTCATCAGAGAGTGTTTTTTTTAGACACTTGTTAGAAGAAACCGCTTCTCCTTGTTCTGCTTCATATGATGAAATATCATGTCTCTGGAATTTAATAAGGATATACAAAGTTATTCTTCAAATCCTCTTACCAAGAGCTAGGTATTCCATCTATGTTGTGGTTTGTCTTACTGATTTAGCATCATTTTTCAGCTTAGGAGCAAGATCGCTTCTGCAACATCAGCTATTAAATCAGTTTTTGGACAAGAAGTTCAACAGCAGGACGCAGTAAGTATTTGCCTAAAATTCCTCTGAACTTGGTGTTTCTTCACCATGTCTTTAAACCTTTGAATTTGTTATTCTCCCCCTTAAGGCAAACAGATTGGAGCAACTGAGAGAAAGGATGGTTCAAGTGCGAGAACTTTTTCGTGACACAGAATCAACTGAATTTATAATTGTGACTATTCCAACGGTAAAGATTTTGTGCATCCATTCCCCACCACCTTCTGTATGTATTTATCAGTGTAATAGCCATCTTTATGTTTCTTTTGGCATTTTTTTCAGGTGATGGCAATTAGTGAATCAGGAAGACTACATTCTTCCCTAAGAAAGGAAAGTGTTCCCGTTAAGAGACTCATTGTTAACCAAATTCTACCACCTTCATCATCAGACTGTAAATTCTGTGCTATAAAAAGAAAGGTAGAGCTCATAATGTCCCGAAATGATTCTCTAGTAATTGTCTGCTACTTGTACAAACTGCCTGTTGCAGGGCCATTTACCATCTTCTTTCATCCAGGATCAAACACGTGCTTTGGATATGATAAGGAATGATCCAGAACTAATGGGACTGAACATAATCCAAGCACCTCTTGTCGACATGGAAATAAGAGGTGTTCCTGCTCTGAAGTTTTTGGGCGACATAGTATGGAAGTAACTTCACAATGGAAAATACGACAAACTTCCTCACACCTACTTATTGAAGTGCTTTGCAATGCAAACTTGGTAGCTGCAAGTGTCAGCATGAATAGAGCTAGAATGCAAGTGTGCAACTTTAGCAGATGCCCAATTTCATGTGAGTAAGTAGCATAACGCTGGAGGTTTGCCGGAATAGCATATACCGGAGGGGATTGGATCAAGCTGCACTATTATCAAGTCCATTGAGGCAACCTACCAGTGATATTTCTGCTTCTTTATCCCTTAAATAGGATCGATTATGAGGGTTTTGGGTCCATAACTTTGTACTAAGAAATTAATTTTGTTCGTGCATCATGTAAAGTCGGTTAGAGAATCGAAGGATGGAGAAAATCAGAGAACACTTTTAAGTAAATTTTCTTACTGATTAGTGTGATTTTAATGCAAATTGATAATATTGACAAGACAGCTGCAGCAGTTGAACCCACTCTCTATCTGTCTCTTCCCTTCTCGCAGCATGGGCGGCGCACGCTATTTTCTGCGGCTTCTGCATCGGGAGTCAGATGAACCAGTCAATCTGGAGATAATTCTACTGGGTTCTCCCATGCGGCCGATCAATGAGATCTCGTAAATCTACTACTAGTAGTATCAGTATGACAAAAGACAGAGATAATTGTGTTCTTATCAATGTTCCTAAGTTCTATTGTAACTTTACCCTAACCTTTTTTAACTTTGTGACATGGCTCTCAGGGTCTGAAGCTTATTTTCTATCTAGTTTTAAATTGCTAGTACTTTAAGACGGTGGAGTTTACTTTTTAGATTTTATAGTTACATAATTTTTGTCACGCCTCGATCTGGCCCCAAACGGGAACTAGAGAGGGACGCTCCAAATAAACATGTATGCCGATACCAGTCCCAGGAAAGCAGTGCTAGTATCACAGGAAGACGAAATATCACAGTAACAGTGGTCTCTTTATTAAGAGTAGTCTTACAGTCTGACTGTAAGGGCTACGAATAAACCCCGAGCTCACAAGGGGTCCTCCCCGACACCACCCCGGTAAATCCACTTGTCCCTTGGCATCAAGGTTTCCCTGGCCCAGCTAGTTACTCAGCCAGGGGTGTCCAATTTCACCCATGTGGTCGCATTGATTATGTTTGGATGAAATCCCAAATGAATCGGTCCTTAAGTGCGAGAACGAGAAAGCGTACTCCCGGTACGTCCCCCGCATTGCGATTTTAGAAATCATTTTATTTTGTAGACACTGACCCAAGTGTCGGGTTTTCCAGGTGTTTTGTAAACCCATGTTTTACCCATCGTTAAAGGTTTTAAATTTTGAGAGAGCCCCCGATGTACGTGCCCGAGGGCTCGGACATCAGGGACCGGCAGTTGTCAAGGGTAGTACGGGTATTCAATAGCCAAGGAGGGTATGTGCATCAATTGGGTTGGGCCGGCAGGTTATCTCGTAAATCGTGGCCAAGTACAACAGGTGCGACCTACTAATGCATAGTTTGCGAAATGGAAATACTTAGTTTTAAATTATAGGCGCAAGATGATCAAAGGAGACTTGCCTTGCTCGAGATCTTGGACTTGCTCCTCGAAATCCGCACAATACAAGTCTCCATGCTCTGAAACTACACACGAAACGAAAAGACTCAACAAACGGCGAAAAGAAAGCTCTAATTATGACCTCTAAGTGTGCCATTAGATAGATCTCAATTTTTGAGAGATTTTGGAAGTGGAACGGGGTCAATCGGATGAACGGTTGAAAAGATATGAATTTTCTAAGGTTAGATGATTTTCTGTCCAAAGGAAAAATGAATTATTAATTCATTCGGAAAAAGAAAAGGAGGTGGGAGGCTATTTGGACTTCTCGGCCGTGAGTGAGGCGCGACCCAAGAGGTTTTGCGCGGCGCGGCCGAGCAATGGTCCGGCGCGCGAGGGAGGCGGCCCAAGAGGCGCGGGCGAGGCAGGTCGAGGGCGCGGCGAGCGGACCAGGCCAGCTAGCGCCGGCCCGGGAATAGGGCGGGGCGGCTTAAGCAAAAATGGGTCGTGGTGCACAAACCATGTGCGCGCGCGAGGCAAGTCGGATGGGGAGAGGAGTTTGCGACCGCGGGGACGCAGCCCACGCGGCACGCGTGCGAGGCCAGCCAGGGGTTGGGCCAGCGGGGCGAGCGGGCCAGGTCGAGAGGCGGAGCAGGCCAGCGCAATGTCGCGGCCCAGCCCAAGGGTGCGCGTGCATCAGCTTGACTGGTGTTGACGACGAAATTTGGTAAGCCTCGAAGTCATCATCGGCCTAGAGTCAGTATCGGCTTCAGAGTTCTAGAATCGGCCGATGGAAGCTATCAATCGCCAACAGTTGGATTCTTACTAAATTCGGTTAAGGAAATTAATCTATTAAAGAAAGTTTATCTAGAAGAGACCGAGTTCAAGGAGGATGCGGTATGGCAATTTATCTATTAATTAGGAAGAGTTGTTAGTTTCCTTTTAATTTTAGGAAAGTGTGTTTAGTGTCCGATAAGGACTTTATGTTTTTCCTTTTATCTTTAGGAAAGTTTGAGTCATGTCCGATATGGACTAGTATCCACCCATGGGTATAAATATGTACACCCAGGGTCTATGTAAATTATCTCTCGATCAATACAACTTTGGCGCATCGCCACCTTTTACCTTTTTACTTGCGATGAGTTCTTGTTTCAAGTTGGGCTGCATCGACTTCGATCTCCGACGAGGAGTAAGGCTTGTTATGGAGGCTTGCATTATCGGGATTAGTGCTTCCATCGCTTCGACACTCTAATCTTGTTCATGTAAGTCGTCGAGTTATCATATACATTATATACTCTAGATTGACAATGTTTTCTACTTGCATCGGCCGATTTCCATCTAGAGTTTTGTCGATATCAGCTAGATTACTTTGTTAGCTTAGATTATATAATGTATCCACCACCCTGAAAATCAGTCAAAGGCTTGATTGTCTAGATATTATGTTTCTTTTCATACTTAGTGCTGCATCAGTTAAGTTTGATCTACTAAGTCGTGCTTAGAACCATAATCTCTAGCCTGCTTCTTGATTACCAATAAGGGTTTCATCGGGGTTTCAGCCGATGAGTTATCTGGATGTTGCATCGGCTCACAAGGATTACTTACAAAGTTGGTTTTAGCCGATGACAACAATGATTTCACTGTTTATATAATCATTTGGATCTATTGACATCGGACCACCAGCCGATGAATGCTTCAACCTTCGGATCAGTGCTTATTCGATCTATCATTACTAGCCGATTGGTTTCTACTGGATTATATTATTTTATTTTCATCAGCCGATTATCTTTATGTCATTATTTACTCAAGTATCAAGATCTATACTGGATATCGGCTGGTATCGGCATCGGCTGGAATCACTCCATCGGCTTGTCAGCCGATCGGCTATCTTTTGATCTTCAATTTATATATCTTGTCAGTTGCAGGATCAAACTGACTGGCACGCCCGCATCTCATCATTATTTTGGACCTGCACTGGAGCTAAGCAGATCTCCCAGGCCATCGTGTTTTTACGTCAACAACCGGTCAAGGAGGGGGCTCCGCAGAGAGAGAGTGGGAGTGGGTCCCACTCCTTTATTTTTTTTTCTTTTCATTTCTTCTTTACTCCTTCTCTTCTCTGTTTTCTTCTTCTCCTCCTTCTCTTCTATGCTTGGCCCGAGTAA